>CM048748.1:30693077-31997077 GCA_026315105.1 Locusta migratoria
CCCTTCCTGCAATACTGTCTTTACGTTCTTTTTCTTTGTAGATCCCCTCTATGTACTCTTTCCACCCTTCAGCTTTCCTTTCTTTACTCAAAACTGGCTTTCCATCCGAGTTCTTGATATTCATACAGCTATTTTTCTTGTCTCCAAATGTCTCTTATTTTCCTAAAGGCAGTATCTCTCTACCCTTTAGTTATCCATTCTTCTACAGATTTCCATTTGGCTTCTAGCCACTCCTGCTTAGCCCTTCTACACTTCATGTCAACCTCATTTGTTAGACATCTGTACTCCGTTTTACTTGCTTCATTAACTGCATTTTATATCTTCTCCTTTTGTCAATTAAATTTTCTATTTCCTGTGATATCCATGATTTTTTGTAAGTCTTTCCCTTCTCCAGAATGAATCTTTCACAGCAGAGTGTGCGCTGATATGAAACTTCCTGGCAGATTAAAATTGTATGCCGGAACCGGGACTCGAACCTGGGACCTTTGCCTTTCGCGGGCAAGCGCACTACTGACTGTGCTACCCCGACATGACTCACAATGCCGCCTCACAACTTTACTTCCACCAGTATCTCGCCTCCGACTTTCCAAACTTCACAGAAGCTCTCCTGCGAACCATGCTAGTGCTAGTCTTGCATGGTTCGCAGGAGAGCTTCTGTGAAGTTTGGAAAGTCAGAGGCGAGGTACTGGCGGAAGTAAAGTTGTGAGGCGGCATCGTGAGTCGTGTCAGGATAGCACAGTCGGTAGTGTCCGCGAAAGGCAAAGGTCCCAGGTTCGAGTCCCGGTTCCGACACACAATTTTAATATTTCCCTTCTCACTATTTGGTCCCCAGCTGCCTTCACTATTTCATCTCTCAATGCCACCCATTCCTCTTCTACCATTTTATTTTTCCACTTGTTTCTGGGAACTATTACCTAAATCTCCCTCTGAAATTCTCAAGAACTTAAGGTTCCTTCAATTTATCCAGATCCCATCTCCTTATTTTACTACCTTTCTGCAGTTTTTTTTTCAGTTTCAACTACAGTTCATGACCAACAAGATATGATCGGAGTCTGTATCTGCCCCTGTCTTACAGTTTAAAACCTGGTTCCAAGATCTATGCCTCACCAGTATAAAATCTATCTGGTACCTTCCAGTGTCTCCTGGTTTTCACGATTCTTTAACAAAGTGTTTGTTACGATTACCTGGCTTCCTCCTCCATTCCTTTTTCCCAGTCAATTCACATACTATTTTTCCTCCTCTTCCTTTTCCTACTACCGAATTCCAGTCCTCTGTCACAATTAAGTTTTACTCTCCCTTAACTGTCTGAATAATTTCCTTTACCTCGTCATAAATTTCTTTAATCTCATTATGAGCAGAGCTACCTTGACTATGATAATGCGGTCACTGTGCTGCTCATAGTTTACTCACATTCCTATCAGCTTATTCATTATCAGACCTACTCCTATAATACTTCCAACTGATTTTATATTTATGATACGAATATTAGAGAGGAAAAATTCCTAACAGGAAAAAAATATACGTAAAAAATAGATGAAGAACACTTACCAGGCGAAGGGGCACAGGCAGTAATAGCAACAAATAAACACACAGACACACACACACTCAAAAATGCTAGCTTTCGCAGCCTAGCTGCTTCATCAGGCAGAAGGGAAGGAGAGGGAAAAGGAAATGATGAGGGATTTAAGGAAGGGGGTAAGGAGCCATTCCAATCCCGGGACAGGAAAGACTTACCTTGGGGGAAAAAATGGAAGGTAAATAAATGCACATACACCCACACATTTACACAGACATAAGTACACTTAGGCAGATATACTGTAGAACTGTAGAAAGCAAAGAAGTTAGAAGTTAGACAGAGATGCCACTTGAGGCAGAGGCTCTGTCCAGAGAACCAAGGCAAAGATGTTAAGATGGTGGGTGGGAATTCGAATTTAGCGGAGGTTGAGACCAGGTGGGCAACGGGAAGAGAGAATATGCTGAAGGGCTAGTTCCCATCTCCGGAGTTCTGAAGGATTGGTGTCAGTGGGAAGTATCCAGATAACCCGGACGGTGTAGCACTGTGCCAAGATGTGCTGGCCATGCACCAAGGCATGTTTAGCCACAGGGTGATCCTCGTTACCAACAAACACTGTCTGCCTGTGTCCATTCATGCGAATGGACAGTCCATTCGCATGAATGGACACAGGCAGACAGTGTTTGTTGGTAACGAGGATCACCCTGTGGCTAAACATGCCTTGGTGCATGGCCAGCACATCTTGGCACAGTGCTACACCGTCCGGGTTATCTGGATACTTCCCACTGACACCAATCCTTCAGAACTCCGGAGATGGGAACTAGCCCTTCAGCATATTCTCTCTTCCCGTTGCCCACCTGGTCTCAACCTCCGCTAAATTCGAATTCCCACCCACCATCTTAACATCTTTGCCTTGGTTCTCTGGACAGAGCCTCTGCCTCAAGTGGCATCTCTGTCTAACTTCTAACTTCTTTGCTTTCTACAGTTCTACAGTATGTCTGCCTAAGTGTACTTGTGTCTGTGTAAATGTGTGGGTGTATGTGCATTTATTTACCTTCCATTTTTTCCCCCAAGGTAAGTCTTTCCTGTCCCGGGATTGGAATGGCTCCTTACCCCCTTCCTTAAATCCCTCATCATTTCCTTTTCCCTCTCCTTCCCTTCTGCCTGATGAAGCAGCTAGGCTGCGAAAGCTAGCATTTTTGAGTGTGTGTGTGTCTGTGTGTTTATTTGTTGCTATTACTGCCTGTGCCCCTTCGCCTGGTAAGTGTTCTTCATCTATTTTTTACGTATATGATTTTATATTTATAATCATGTACTCACCTGACGAGAAATCTTGTTCCTCTTTCCACCGAACTGCACTAATCTCCCCCCCCCCCCAATCCAACTTCAATCTATCCATTTCCCTTCTTAAATTTTCTAACCTTCCCACCCCATTAAGGGATCTAATAGTCCACGCTCCAATCCGTAGAATGCCAGTGTTCTTTCCTGACGATGACGTCGTCCTGAACAGTCCCCGCCCAGAGTTACAAATTGGGGAGTATTTTACTTCCGGAATATTTTACCCGAGAGGATATATTCATACAGTAGAGCTGGGCGTCTTCGGGGGAAAGTAACAGCTGTAGTTTCCCCTTGCTTTCAGCCATTCACAGTAATTTTATGACAAAGCCACAATAGCTGATGTTACAAGGCCAGATAATTGAATTATCCAGACTGTTACCCCTAGAACTACTGAAAAGGCATCTGGCCGTCTTCAGAAACCACAGGTTTGTCTGGCCTCTCCACATATACAGTGGTTGCAACTATGGTATGGCGATCTGTATCGTTGAGGCACACAAGTGACCCCACCCCCGCAATGTTTGATTTATGGGGGTGGCATGAAATATTAACTAAAATATTTATCATTTGTTTCAAAGAAAGCACTGAAGTGAAAAGTAGTAGTACTGTGTCTACTGAAAATGGGTTTAGGGGACAAATTATGCACAAAAATCTTCACAAATGTGCCCCTATCATCAATTGGAAGTAAGGAAGGAAGGACGGACAAGTGTACATTCAATTTACAATGATACTTCATGTAATGCTACAATGCTGGTTTCTACGAAAGTGGCAACTGTGAGTTTTGGCCACATGAACCAAACAATTTGGGATTTTGTAGATTTAGTGTATGAAATAACCACTAAAATGTTTGTAACAATGAGTTAAGTGTTGAAAGTGAATGACCATGCAGTGTGTAAAATTGGGAACTCTTTATTATTTAAACAAAAAACAGTATGAAAATCTTTTGCGCTTGGTGCTTTGCGGCTTAAAAAAAGCCAGTGTCTCATGGGACATGTTTCATCACTCTTAATCTTTCAAATAATGTAGACTTTTACACAGAAGTTCATTGTATTTGGGCCTTGCAGACAGTGGACTGCTGTAGAAGTCAACTGGGAAAGAAATGTTCCCTGACCCACCACATATTGTAAATTTTGAATACTTTATCATTGCCAATCATCATCATACCCCAATTAAAATTAATTTGAGACTGACATTTCCACTAGTTAAGTGGTAATGACCAGTCAACAGAAAATCTTGGTTCTTTTTCAAGTGCCATGTGACATGCAAGACATTATCTATCATGGCTGGCTGCAAAGTTAGAGTTTAAAAAAATCACTTACCCGTCCCCCAGCTGCAGCCTCAAGAGCCATAGCCTTACTCATATCCTTTATCTTCACTAGCCTTGCAACCATTCCAATAATGGACTTCTTGTTAAAGTTTGGCTCAGGATCAGTGTATTCAAAGAATAAATATGGGTACCTGTTGAATGTGAAGAACAGAATTATTAACTCAATTTTCATGAAATGATAAAGAAAGAAGAGGCAGGTTAAGAGATATTTTACTGCAACTACACACAGAAAGCCTTGCAGAATAATTATTCACTTTGCACAATGAAATGATGAACAGACTAACAGCCCTTTGGGTGAAGCCAATTAGGAGAATAAGGAATTAATGCCAGCCATGTTTATGAGTCCACACTAGACTGAAAGCACTTTACATATCAAAATAATTCGCGGGTAAACTGCCATCAGGTTCGCTGATGACTAATGGGTGGGTTCTCACTGCGCTTTAATTGCCACCTGCTGTATCTGCGGACCGCACCCGGCGCTCCTGCCTTCGCTACCACTGACAGTGTTCATTTAAGATTACACCAACCTAGGAAATCGGCACTCGCAGAACATTGCCTGACAGAAATACAAAGGGATTACGAACACACCAAGGTACTGACACAAACGTCCGAATTCTGGGACTGTGTCATTAAAAAATCTGTTGAGATATGAGAGAGTGTCTGTGATAAATCTTGACAGCAGGTACATACTTAACAAAGCATGGGATCTTGCTAGTAGATTGGTGAAGAAGAGGAATGAAATATCCATAAAGAACTGACTTTGGTGCAGGTCGAAGAATAGCAGAGGAGCTGCCAGCACGCACACCTGGGCACAGACCGTACGTTGAACACTGTCAGTGGTAGCAAGCACAGGAGCACCAGATGCGGACCGCCGATAGAGTGGGTGGCAATAGAAGTGTGGCGAGAACCCAGCCATCAGTCAGTTCATCAGTGCACCTGATGATGGCAATGTGGTCGTTCGCCAAAATATTGTGCCCATTGGACACTGGAATCCGGCAGTTTACCTGCAAGGTATTTCGATATGAAGTATGCCAGGAGAATTTGAAGAAACCATCACTTTCCATGTCAGCTATTGTGGTGTTGCAGTTGTTTTTATCAATTACTAATAAGTTGAACCAATGAAACAGCCAATATATATCATGGAATGACATAAAAAAGAAAGTTATCTATTTTTGATCTCTGTTATGAATAAGGTTTTACACATTAATTAAAAAAAAAAAAATAATGAAGTTTTATATACATAAAAACAGGTGAAAACACACTTTGCACTGTATCACCTTTCTAATCATTCCACTAATCTGTAAACCTTCATTTCCATTTAACACTTTAACACACACACACACACACACACACACACACACACACACACACACACACACACACAAGCCTGCAGCCAAAATCTTTGTCCAGAAAGGTACACAGTGTCATAGTTGGAACCAGGAACCAAGAACCACAGCAGCCAAGTTTATGCTTGGTCTGCTCATCTATGCCACTCATTCATCTACAGGCAATGAGCATTCAGTAACGTAATGAGCTCTCTGGTGCATCTGTCGTCGGCATTGCTAAAATTAAACTAGATTGTAACAAGTTATTCAGTGTATTCTAATCTATTTGTTGCAAGTTGAAATCACTGATGGTGCTGGCAGTAAGGCTTCTTCAAGCACAAAGCACAAATATATGCATACTTCAACTGCCACTTGAAACCGGCAAAAATTCTATTGTATGGACATGCACAACACGCCATCGTTCGTTGGTTCAACTATAATTAGAGATCCGTGAAAATAGCATCAAAATTAAGAAAATTTAGCACACTGGAATTACAAAATTACCATTTATTTAGCATGTATTTTGAACAAGAAAATTAGTAAAAATTCGGTAATACACATTTTATTTATCATTCCTTTTCATGCTTTTGCCAAAACTGAAAACATCCACAGGAGTTCTTTCATAAATTGGTGTCTGATAAATAGATTAATATGCATTGAAGTTGTTTTTTAAATGTTAATGGAATACTAAACTTTTTAAGTAACAAAAAATAAGAAAATGCACACACAATAAGGCACCAGATAAATATTTTCAGGGCAAACAAAATTGAAAAAATTATTAAATTGTTCCAAAATTACTAAAAAATTTAATTAAATGCCAACATTGAGCAGGTTTGTATAGTTTCTTCTTTCATTCTTCTCCTCCGATCACTTACTACAAGATTGTATCTACAGAAGAAGCATTCAGCATCAACACTATTAACAGGGCTCCATATCGCAGGTAACGCAGCAGAGCAAAATGCTTCAAATTTTATTTTCTAGCACAGTAGCATCTGTAAAACATCAGGTTGTACACTGCCTTTTACACTTTTCAAAATATGCCGGTGTAAAGATAAATATCCTTCTATCAGGTCATTTTGCGGCACTTTTTCAAAATGTGGAATTTTCTTCAAGCTGGTTAGAAGAACAGATTCGTCAATAGAAAGTTTTGCACCACAAATAGCAGGATTAAAATTCTCACTCAACTCTTTTAAAAAGATGTTTGTTGCATTTGGTAAGGTATGGGTACATAATTATAAAAGACTTTTTTGATCTGCAGATTTAAGGATATTTCTGGCATGCGGCTTGGTCTTTTCTTGCATTTTATCTATAAGATCTTTTGTTGATTATGAAAACAAACCATCACCATTTCTCTTTAGCTGTGGTTTTATGCATTTCAGTTCTTCCCACAATAAATGGGCAAATGGATATTTTGACCCTTCTAACTTCTTTATTAGTGACAATATTAGTGCAGATGTTGCTAACAAATTTACACTGTAAAAAAATCAAATCTGATGTTTTATTTTCAAAACTTTCCAGCAGCAAATCAACTGAAGTATTTTTATTCTCCCATGTTTTTAAAAATTCAACTATTGCTGCTAAATATGAATCCAAATACTGTACACAGTGAAACCATGAATTCCACCCAGTTATCACTGGATCTGGGAAGAGAAGCTTTGGCAACTGAGGGTATGACTGCTCTAAAAAACTTAAGTAAGTTGACTTCATTTTCCTTGAATTGAGAAACGCAATTTTAACTTTACTCACTGTGAAATTCAGTTCTTTCAGCTCCTTCATGAAAACATCACCGGCTAAATTCATTTTGTGCGCCCAGCACTGCAGGTGAATAATGTCATCTCCTATCAATATTTTCAATGCATTGAAACAAGCCATCGTGTATGGTGCTGAATCTGACACAAGGGCAGTAACATTTTCATATGAAACGTTGTTTTCTTTCAATGTATCAATGATAGCCTGGGAACATGTTGTTTTGTTTGCAGCATCTAAAAAGTTGCAAGATGCCAAGTATACTTTCTGTTCAGACCATGCTGCCACAGTATGGATCAGAACTGCAAATACGCATCTACCATTTTTATCGGAAGATTCGTTGGCTACAACAACAATAGGTAAATCCTTTACAAATTCATGTATTTGTTCTTTATGTTCATTTCCACATTCGCTAACGTAAACTTGTTGTAGTCTATCAGAAGACGGTAAAGATCCAGAGCCAAGAACATACTTATTAAAAAAAAATATCTAACTTCTTCGTTGTCTAGTTTCGTGAGCGGTATATTTGCCTCGAGACACATTTTGACAACATCGTGGCAAAGTGACAAGCAGTCCTGCGAGCTACTTTTGGACACATTCTCCGAAAACTGTCTTGAGCAGTTAAACCGGCAACCCACGCGCAATGGTAATATTCTAGACCTTATAGCCACAAACAGGCCTGACCTTATTAACGATGTCTGTGTAGAGACAGGAATTAGTGATCATGATATCGTCAAAGCGTCGATGGTGACCAATATTCATAAACCAATCAAGAAGGCTAGGAGCGTGTTTTTGTTGGGAAGAGCCGATAAGCAAATGTTGCGATCACACTTAGAAAATGAGTGGGCATCATTTAATTCCGGGACTATGGATGTAGAGGAATTGTGGACTAAATTTAAGTGCATTGTTAATAAAGGATTAGAGAAATATGTGCCAGTAAAGAAGGATGGAAAAGATCCACCATGGTATAATAATAATGTTAGAAAGCTGCTGAGAAAGCAATGGCTGTTGCACTCTCGATTCAAAAAAGAACACGCAAATGGCAGGCAAAAGTTAGTAGAGATTCGTGCGTCTATAAAAAGATCGATGCGCGAAGCATACAATAATTATCACAGCCATACCTTAGCCAAAGACCTTTCCGAGAACCCGAAAAAATTCTGGTCCTATGTAAAATCGATAAACGGGTCAAAGCCCACTGTTCAGTCACTCGAATATTCTGGGGCAGTAATAGAAGAAAGCAAACGGAAAGCTGAAGTTCTAAATTTAACCATTAAGAAATTTTTCACACAGGAGGACCGCATAAATGTACCATCATTTGATCAACGTACTAATTCCGAAATGGTGGACATAGCAATAGGTATTTCTGGTGTAGAGAAGCAGCTGAGAGAGCTAAATACAAAAAAGTCTGCTGGTCCGGATGGAACACCAGTTTGGTTTTACAAAGACTATTCTGTGGCGTTGGCCCCCTACTTAGCTTGCATTTATAGCGAATCTTTAATTCAGCGCAAAGTTCCTAGTGATTGGAAAAAAGCGCAGGTGACTCCCGTTTATAAGAAAGGAAAGAGAACTGACCCACACAATTACAGGCCAATATCGTTGACATCAGTTTCATGTAGAATTTTACAGCATATTCTCAGTTCGAATATAGTAAATTTCCTTGAAACGGAAAAGCTTCTTTCCATGAATCAGCATGGGTTTAGTAAACATCGTTCATGTGAAACTCTGCTTGCCCTTTTCTCACATGACATCTTGCGAGCCATGGACGAAGGGCAACAGGCGGATTGTGTTTTTCTCGACTTCAAAAAGGTGTTCGACGCAGTGCCGCACTGCAGACTGCTAACAAAGATACGAGCCTATGGAATAGATGCACAGATTTGTGACTGGCTGGAAGACTTCCTAAGTAATAGAACGCAGTACGTTGTTCTCGACGGTGAGTGTTCAGAGACGAGTGTATCGTCAGGCGTGCCCCAGGGGAGTGTGATAGGACCGCTATTATTTTCTATCTATATAAATGATCTGATGGACAGAGTAAGTTGTAATTTGCGGCTGTTTGCTGATGATGCTGTGGTATATGGGAGAGTGTCGTATGTAACTGGCTGTAATAGCATACAGGTTGACTTAGACAAAATTTCTAGTTGGTGCGAAGAATGGCAGCTAGCTCTCAATGTAGAAAAATGTAAGGATGCCAATGAGTAGAAAAAACAATCCTATAATGTTCGAATACAGCATCAGTAGTGAGCTTCTTGATGCTGTTGCGTCATTCAAATATCTAGGCGTAACATTGCAGAGCGATATGACATGGAACGAACATGTAAGGACAGTTGTGAGTAAGGCGGACAGCCGACTTCGGTTTATTGGGAGAATTTTGGGAAGATGTGCTTCACCTGTAAAGGAGACCGCGTATGAAACGCTTGTACGACCACGTCTTGAGTATTGCTCAAGTGTTTGGGACCCGCAGCAGATCAGTTTAAAGGAAGACATAGAGGCGGTTCAGAGATGAGCAGCTAGATTTGTTACCGGTAGGTTCGACCAATGCGCGAGTGTCACGGAAATGCTCCGGCAACTCAACGGGGGATAGCTGGAAGAAAGACGACATTCTTTTCGTGAATTTCTGTTGAGTAAATTTAGAGGGCCGGAATTTGAAGCTGAGTGTAGTACGACCTTGCTGCCGCCTACTTACATTTCGCGTAAAGATCACAAAGACAAGATAAGAGAAATTAGGGCTCGTACGGAGGCATATAGGAATTCTTTTTTTCCTCATTCTATTTGGGAGTGGAATAGGAAAGGAAATGCCTAGTAGTGGTACAGTGTACCCTCCGCCACGCACCTTAGGGCGAATTGCGGAGTATGTATGTAGATGTAGATGTTCCTCTTTTGCCATTCTAGATTTTTTCAAAGCTTTCGCTCAGACCAGCTTGTCTTGACAGAACCACTACTGTTACTTGCAGCTGCAGATTTTTTCTGCTTGATAAATTGCCCCTTTCATATGTTTATCAAGCGTATCTTTCTTCTCGAAACTAACCTGACGTTGCAATGATGGTACATTAAAAATTTATTTTTGCGTACGGTATATAAAAACCTCCTCCTCTGGGATACGAATTACATTGTTCCCACAAGCTAATTTTCTGCCTTCCCATTCTAATCAAAGTATATAAATTGCAATTAAAATCAGCAATTCAAGAAAACAAAGTAACACACACGACTCATAATAATAGATGAACACACCAAACACTAATACAGTGTCTGACATGTTATACAGTATTGTTGTACTCCTATCCTTGCACAGCATGCGCTTCAAATAAGCTGCTGCGACACTCAGCTGTCTCAGTACGCCAAGTCTCCACCTTAGCACTGCGGCCGCTTTCCAAACCGACATGGCGGCGTAAACAGATATACACACAGTGGTCATCCAGCCGGCAAATCTTAATGTTAAATATAGCAAATGAAAAATACTGAGGAAAATCTTAAGGAATATTATACCGGCACGCTCCTCTATGGGCCTTTTCGTTTATAAAAACAGGTTACTAGCTTACCGGATTTCTTAGTTTGTGAACGCGTAGATGTTTCACATTGTCTAGTCTGCGGCGAGATTTCGTTCGTGCAGTTGATATTCTAACACTACTTTTCTCTTGTCTATGGATTAAAAGCTTAGCAGACGGCATTCTGGCCTACAAAACATCGTAAGTTCAGTAAAAAAAAATTTATTTACGGGAAGTCATTATATGAATACGAATTGCAATTAAAAATTAAATTTCGTAGTTTTTCACAGGTCTTGTGCGATTTTGCTAAAATTACCAATTTTCGCATTTATTTGCACTTAAATCGCATGTGGGAATTTCACGGATCTCTAACTATAATACAATCACACAGGCATAAGCATTATTTCCAGCAGTGCATTCCAAGTCAGAGATGACTTACATGCCTTTCTTTAGAATAGAGAGCATTCACACAATCACACTACTGGCTTCTCCAACTGCTGCAGTCCAAAGTTTTTTCTGTTTCAATTGTTCCATACTTGACACAACAAAGGCTTGCCAATCGGCTTTACGTAGTAGCTTTTAGATAAGACTTCAAATGTACGACTATTGTATGAAACTAAATGTGAAAAAAATCATTAAACTTTTAGCACAAATTTTACGGAATGTTTATAATAGCAATTATATCGGTATGGTAATTTTGAATCACTATCATTTGATTCCTTGTTACACAGTTACTTCGTACTACAGATCATCATCCCTCATACAATCTAGTGTATTCGATATAAAACATTTTTAAATGCCTGTTACGCAATCTGATTTGGAACCCACTTCCATGTATCATTCCATTCACACACTTGTGTGTTTTACATGACCCTTTGGTGTCAGTTGTATGTCACTTTTCGAAAGGCAGTAGGTGTTAAAGGTTGACCTTAATCGATTTATTGAAACAGACAAGCGGTTGCTGAATTGATGTCATCCCGCCTGGATGGCGTACCATTAGAACTTTTTCCCACATAATAAATAACCTTCTTGAAATCTTAGTGCTTCATTACAGTTCACATACCCCAGAACTTCACAAAAGTCGACGAAACAATACATGAAATCAGAATGAGGCAATTCGTGCAAGAATCCTACTTAAAGCCTTATGTATTGTGGGTATTTACGTGAAGAAATTTATTTTTGTTGCTAATTATATTTGAAAGGCTGCTACATTTGAAGTTCAGCAATACTAAAATTCTATTTCCTTTGTTGGATAGTGTATTAAAATTCAATAGTCAAAAATAAAAAGGAAATTAGACTCGTCTTCCTTTTTTTAATTATTTATTTTTACGAGCACAAACGTTTTAGCTCCAGGATTTATATTTGTGCCTACTACGCAGGCCTGTGTAGCACGGCTTATATTATAGACGGGAAAAGTTACTTGCGGTGGCTCCTAGCGCCTTTATCAAACCTATTCAAAGTGAGGTCACGTTGTTTAATGACATCACACCCTCCAGCGGATCTATGGAAAATAAATAACACAAACTAAAGTGCACTGTATATGCAACGTAAACTACAACATTTGTAACTGAAGGTTTCCATATAACACTTCGGATTTGGGATTCAGTAGTATTCGGCAATTATGCACCGAATCTCGAATTCGAAGCCAGTGTGCTAGATTTAGCGAATAATGGATTCGGCCGAACCACTGACACAACCCTATTTAAAATAGACTTCTGTACACCAATGTGATACACCATACCTATGCTAAATTTTATTTAATTTCAGATGACTTATTCCATTAGCAAGAATTTCATGAATTACGTATACAAATAATGCTAAAACATTAAATTCTATAAGGCTATTATATACAGTTTTCTGTCTGCAGAATCAAAAGCTTTCTTGAAATAAAACAGTTGTACTATTATAAATTAGCCAGTGAACACAATGGCAAAGTATTTTAAATGGAATGTAGCTCTTCCTCAAGATGTCATGACTTTGCAGAAAATTCTAATTTAATCGTAGGTACATATGTCACAACATTAAAAAGACAACTCCCATTCAAATTATATGGGACAACTATGATAACTACAAAATTTATCTACATCTCAATAATGTTTTCATTATTAATTATTATTGGAGAAACGAACTGTTCAAGTTTCTGCTAAGATTGCTACAAATTAAGACATTCAATTTTATACAAAATAACAACAGACTGCAACAATCAAATATCACTCAACATATTTATTCATTACCTCTTACCCATGCATATTTTTCACAACCACATTTGCCCCAAAACAGACTGCCTTAATGTCAAGAAGTCTTAATTACTTACATGCATTTCATCAACCATGTGACAGTAATGATGCCATAACTCACCGAGATTCAAGCTTTTCCACCTTTGCCCTCATCTGCCGCAGAAGTCCTTCCAGCTGCCTTTTCTCTGTTATTAATCGTTCCAAATAACCATCTTCATAATTGAGTTTATTCATTTCTTTCTGAAGGAAGAAAGAAAGAATGTTTAATCAAATTTAATACAAAAGTGAAAAGTTAAGCACATTACCAACATCCTTTTCATAAATTTGAAATCCAGAGGCTAAAGATTTTGTGATGAATGCTATTGTCACATGATGTACAATACTGTTTTCAAGCACATCGCAAAAGCAGCATGATGTGTGGTTTTCCTAATATTTACTTAATATCTGTTGCTTTAAGATAAACTTACTATAACAAATTTTATGTTCTTTGCCAAGCTTCTTTTTGTATCCTGGGCCAAACTTTCTAACTTCATCCTTGCACTGTGATTTCTTAGCTTACTTATTACCTCCTAGCATACATTTACTTTCAAACTAACCTTTTCATGATGATATCGTACTTAACTGTGTACACACATTTACAATAGTCTCTTCATGGTTCTTCACTATATTCTGTTATTTGATGCTTTTTTCACTTTTAGCACGAGTGGAAATTCTAGAACCAACAAGAGGCGGCTGCGGCATGGATCTCACCAATTTGGTTCGAATTGTATAAGTGAATTTGAGTAACATGTTATCAATGTTAGTTTAGCACATTGGGTAAGGTAACAGACTGCTAATTTTGTGGCTCGGGTCCAACTCCCCTGTTAATTTTATGTTATTCCTTGCAGGATGGCGTAAGAGGGTGCCTGATGGCTATCCAAAGGTGTGCCCAGATTTGACTCTATACTTTTTCTTCCATGAAAAGTAATTGTTTGTTAGGATGTAAGTGGTAAGAGTTTTGAGGAGTGAGGTACTGGGATTGAAGTTTGAAGAACACTGAGAAAGGTAGTGTTCAAGAGCAGCAATACCATGGTCATTTGGGATATTTGTGTATAGGGAAGTGGCATCAGAAGTATGATTAAGGACCCGTGAGGTAAAGGGGTAGGGCTGGTAGAGATTCAGCGAAGGAAGTAGTTGGTATCTTGGATGTGGAGGGCTTCATTTCTAACAATTTTTTGGAGGTTCTGGTTAACACAGGCCAAAATTCTTTCAGTGGGACAAGAAGCAAAGCATAACTGGGTGGCCAAGATCAATAAATTTGTTGGGACCAACACTGGGTGGGCAAGATCATTAAATTTTTGGGAGCATGTAGAAGGTAGGTGTGTGGAATGTTGTTGAGTGAGAAGGGAGATGGATGTGGGTGAAAGGTTCTGGGAAGGGCCGTAGGATTTTAGCAGGGACTGTAGGTCCTATTGGACCTTTGGGACAGGGTCATTCTGGCACAACTTATAGGTGGATGAATCAGGCAATTGGTGGATGCCTTCTGCCAGGTAGTCAGTATGATTCATCACAACCTTTGTCTGCATGGATGATGATGATTAGATTGGGATCTGTTTTAAGGTTGTGTAAACCTGTCCGTTCTTCTGATAAATGTTTTGTTTTCTTAAGAAGGTGCTTTGGGAGGATGGTGGTGCCAAGTTCAAAGTCAGGAATTCCTAGAAGGTGACCAGATGGTGTTTAGGTTGGAGTAAGAAAGGATCCCAATTAAATGGGGGTACCCCTCCGAAGTGGGATTCCGTCACTCCCCCAACTTCCACAACATCCAACAGGTACTGTAACTGTGTATGTTTAATAATATCAAACACCACAGAGATCATAGGTCAACTTATACAAGAATGTTCTATTTTGCAATAACTCCTGAAATGGGAGACCCAGCTAGTCTGTTCCGTCTATAGACCCAATTTTTCTTTTCTTGGCATCAGACTGTTCATATCCATAGTTGTTCAGTGCAAATTTAAGAGAAGTCCTGATATTATAATTGACTGGTTAAACTGAATAATAAATAGTTCCACTGTATAAATGCAAACAAAGAACAAGATTTAATAATATAGTAAGGACAGTTTACAACTCACCGCAAAGACGTGGCGACGAGCCGCGACAGGCACATACAACACTTTCAGCTATCGGCCATGGCCTCCTTCAGAAAATAGAACACTCACGCAATCACACAGGCACACAACACAGTCATACAACCATCGCCTCTGGCTGCCGCACTTCGAATCATGCTCTGCGGTGAGTAAATCGCCGACAGGAGGGGCGGGGAGGGGAGGGGAGGGGAGAGGGGATAGGAAGGTTACGTCACGGTGGTGGAGATGGGTCAGATGGGAATAACGAGATGCAGTGTAGGAATGGAGTGGGGAGGTGGGTGAGGGGAGAAAAATAAAGTAAAATAAACAAAATAAAATAAATATATTAAAGAATATTTTAAAAAATTGCATTCACACTGCAAGTACGCGCGCACACGCGCGCACACACACACACACACACACACACACACACACACACACACACACACACACACACACACACACACACACACACAATAGGTGAGGTTTGGCATAGAGGCAGGAACTGTAAGGTATGGGGAAAAAAGGGAAGTTATCGTAGGTTAAGGCCTGGATGATTTCAGGATCGGAGAATGTATTGTAGGGATAACCCCCATCTGTGGAGTTCAGAAAAGCTAGTGGTGGATGGGTTGTGAAGCAGCCATTGAAATCAAGCATGTGCTCCACTGCATGCTGTGCCACAGGGTGGTTCACCTTGCTTTTGGTCACAGATTGGCGGTGGCCATTCATCCTAATGGATAGTTGGTTGGTGGTCATGCCAATATAGAAAGCTGTACAGTGATTGCAGCACAGTTGGTAAATTACATGGCTGCTTTCACAAGTGGCCCGGCCTCTGATAGGTTAGGATAAGCCTGTGCCAGGACTGGAATAGGAAGTGCTGGGTGGGTAGATTGGACAGGTCTTGCAGTGGGGTCTTCCACAAGGATATGACCCCTGTGGCAGTGAGCTGGGATTTGGGGTGGCATAAGGGTGAACTAAGATGTTGTGGAGGTTGGGAGGGCGACGGAACACCAGTTTAGGAGGGGGTGGGAAGGGTCTTGGGCAGGATGTCTCTGATTTAAAGTGGTGTTCCGTTGCCCTCCCAACCTCCACAACATCCTAGTTCATCCTTATGCCACCCCAAAACCCAGCTCACTGCCACAGGGATCATATCCTTGTGGAAAACCCCACTGCAAGACCTGTCCAATCCACCCACCCAGCACTTTCTATTCCAGTCCTGTCACAGGCTTATCCTACCCTATCAGAAGCCGGGCCACCTATGAAAGCAGCCATGTAATATACAACTGCACTGCAATCATTGTGCAGCTCTCTCTATTAGCACGACCACCAACCAACTATCCATTAGGATGAATGGCCACCGCCAAACTGTTGCCAAAAACAAGGTGGACCACCCTGTGGCACAGCATGCAGTGGAGTATATGCTTGATTTCAATGGCTGCTTCACAACCTGGGCCATCTGGATCCTCCCATCCACCACTAGCTTTTCTGAACTGCACAGACGGGAGTTGTCCCTACAATACATTCTCCGATCCCGAAATCGTCCAGGCATCAACCTACAATAACTCCCCCCCCCCCCATACCTTACAGTTCTACCTCTCTATCCCAAACCTCACCTATTTTGAGTGGTGCGCAAAGTGAGTGTGAGTGTGTGTGTGTGTATGTGTGTGTGTGTGTGTGTGTGTGTGTGTGTGTGTGCGCGCGCGTGTGTGTGTGCGCGTTTGCAGTCTTGCGTACTTGCAGTGAGAACGCAATTTTTTTTAAAAATGTATTTATTTTATTTTACTTTATTTTTCTCCCCTGACCCGCCTCCCCACTCTGTTCCTACGCTGCATCTTGTTATTCCCATATAAACCATCCCCACCACTGTGACATAACCTTCCTATCCCCTATCTTCCCATCCCCAATTTACTCGCCGCAGAGCGTGATTCGAAGTGCGGCAGCCAGAGGTGATGGTTGTGTGACTGTTTTGTGTGCCTGTGCGATTGTGTGTGTGTTCTATTTTCTGAAGAAGGCCCAGGCCGATAGCCAAAAGTGTTGTATGTGTGTGTCTTTTGTATGTGCCTGTCGCAGCTCGTCGCCACGTCTTTGCATAGAGTTGTAAACTGTCGTTACTATATTATCAATTCCAACCTGGACTTTCCATTATTATAAACAAGATTTATTGTACTTTAGTACAATGCAAGGCTTTCAGCCAGATATAACATGACATAACCAAGTACAATTTGAGATCTCTCTCACACAAAACCTTACAACTTCAATAACTTTTTACATCGCACCGAGTTCATGGACATAACATCTCCATGGATTTTCTTCCATGCACTTAAGTTCTCCATGAGCAGGCACAATCTCATTCATATCTTTGCTAACACAAAGTGTCTATCGAGATATCTACCTGGACAAACAAAAATTCGAGGCAGAATTTGCTTTTCTAACAAAAATGAATTCCAAAATAAAAGGATTTGATAATCTTGTGCCAGTAAGAGGAATGTAGTGTACAATGTTACACAAAATTAGCACTTTATTCACTTTGATAAGCAAACATCACTCAAACTCGCTTATACTTCATTTAACTGAAATCTTTTTCAAGCATTTTCTCTATTCATATAGCCCACTCACATGAAATATTTTATAGCCCACTCACATGAAATATTTTATAGCCCACTCACATGAAATATTTTATAGCCCACTCACATGAAATATTTTATAGCCCACTCACATGAAATATTTTATAGCCCACTCACATGAAATATTTTATAGCCCACTCACATGAAATATTTTATAGCCCACTCACATGAAATATTTTAGAAATTTGAAAGGTTCAATGCCTGCTTCCTCCCACAGAGTGTAAGTCAAATATGTGAGATACAACCCGTGACCAATTACCTGTAGAAAAAGATGATGATGGCATGGATTAAGCCAAAGTATGGAATAATCAGCAAATTTTCACAAGGTAAGAATATACTCGTCAATTTTTTTTTTCTCTCCATTGAGTGAGTGACTAAAGACAAATGTGAGGTGTAATCATCTGAAAAAACTAATCAATCATTATAATCAGACTGTTTAAAAAAAAAAAAGGTAAAGCAGTCAACAATCCAAGGATTGGTTTGAACACCACAGTGCTTTACTAGGCGTGGTCCTGTTTGGAGGTGGTATGCCGTTGCCTTCCTCCGACCTTGGAACTGACTTACCCAGCCAGTTATAGGGGGACCTACAGATTAACGTGGGTTCCGAACCACGGTGCTACTCGGTATTTTTCACATGAGCAACACTGCCAGAGGTGAAAGAAGTGGAAAGTGACAGATAAAAATCCTAGTACCTGGCAGGGATCGAACCCGCGACCTTTGGATTTGTAGTCTGGCACTCTACCACTGTGCAACTGAGGTGCAGACTGTTAAAAATAATAAAAAAGCTCTTTTAGTTTAGCTTCATGCTGCCTGTTACTTTATATTCCTCAACCTACCTCAACTGCTTTAATTTCCTTCTCCACTTCTGTGAACTCCACTTTACGTTTATTGTAATCCCTTTCTGTGGTCTTGAGTTCGCTTTCCTTTGGTGGTAGTAGTTTCTTGAAAAGCTGAATCTTTCTTGTGCAATTCTGAACATCTGTCTGAGCTTGAGCCAATTCCTGCTTGACCTCTGTGAAAGTAATATTTTACATAAATATTAAAATAATAATGTAATAACTAATGTATGACAAGTTTATATTAGGCATAATACTCTGTCAAGTATATTTTGTCTAGAAAAGATAAAACATTTAAAATTTTTACAACCGAAATTGGGGGGGAGCAAGAATAAAATCATCTTATTGATCAGTTGTGGAAACCTCTGTTAATGGAGAAAAACAGATAAATTAATGCTGTATATATCTACAGTTTCCCAATCATTAAATTTAAACGAATTTAGCGTAGCACTTCACTCTGAAGTGTTTAAACAGACTCCAGACAATGTACAAAAGTAATATACACATTCTTGTTGCCTGGTAAAGTAACTATAAAATAGTTCCCACTTCAAATACATTACTGTCAGAATATAAAATACAGACCATCCCCTACTAATTCAAAATTCTGAATAACCAGAAAAAAGATAAAGAAATAAATAAAAGATTATTTTTAATGTGAAGAAAGTCTTTTACTATAGTGTACAATTTAATAAAACTTTATTGAAAGTTTACTGGGGGAAAAAAAAAGCATTCACTGCACTCCTAACTACAGTCTGTCTCAAACTTCATGGAGCAAGAAGAAGATGGGGGGCACAGAGTGTAAGATGGGCAAGGATAGAGATTGAGTCTGGAGAGAGGACCTGGAATGGGCTTAAGGATGAGGAGGGAGTGGAGATCCTGTTAGATTTTTGGGATGGGATCACTGTGGGAACATAAGTAGAAGAATCTGATAGCTGGCAGACACCCTCTGCCACGTAGTCCTTGTGGTCTAAAACCACAGTGGTGGAGCCTTTGTCAGCAGGTACAACCAGAAGGTCGCAATGGCATTTTTTTTCCAGGTGGATTGCTTTTCTTTCTGTTGGTATGAGGTTGGTAGCCATTTTGAGGTATTTGGGAGATGATTGCACAGGCAGGATTTCCTCATTTCTAACGCAGTCTCACCATCATTCCTGAAATCCCTCAAAATCTAATTTCACACCCACAGGTAGAAATGCAATCACCAAATGAAAACTAAATGTAAGCTATGATCCTACCTGCTAACAAATGCTCCGCCACTGTGGTTTTAGACTGCAAGGACTATGTGGAAGAGTGTCTCTGCCAACTATCAGATTCTTCCACTTACATACCCTGCCACACTGACCCCATCCCAAAAATCCAAAAGGATCTTCAGCCCCTCCTGAAATCATTCAGCCCATCCAATGACCTCTCCCCAGAGTCCATCTCTCCTCCCATCACCCCTCCCACACCCACTTCCTACATGCTCCTTTAAGACTACAAACCAAATGAAAACTAAATGTAAGCTATGATCCTACCTGCTAACAAATGCTCCGCCACTGTGGTTTTAGACTGCAAGGACTATGTGGAAGAGTGTCTCTGCCAACTATCAAATTCTTCCACTTACATACCCTGCCACACTGACCCCATCCCAAAAATCCAAAAGGATCTTCAGCCCCTCCTGAAATCATTCAGCCCATCCAATGACCTCTCCCCAGAGTCCATCTCTCCTCCCATCACCCCTCCCACACCCACTTCCTACATGCTCCTTTAAGACTACAAACCAAACCACCCTGGACATCCCATTATGACTGGTAATGGTGCCCCCACTAAGAAAACCTGCTCTCATGGGCCATAACCTTGAACGTATTACCCACAGCCTACCCTCCTATATAAGGCACCAACGATATCATCCACAGTTCCTGTTCCTTTACCACCTTGCACTATGCTCATCATAGTTGGTAACACCTCCCACTGCACCATCATCCCCAATGCTCATGATGTTGCACTGTGGAACACTACCTTTGACAATGCCCAACTGACTCCAAGCCCACAATCTCCTTCCTCATTACCTTGACCAACTACATCACCCACAATTACTTCTTTGAAGGCATAACCTACAGACAATTTCATGGGCTAAGCATGACCCCCCTATGACACCTTCCTAAGCCAACCTCTTTATGGGCCATCTAAAGTAATCCTTCCTGACTAACCCAAATGCTAAGCCCCTCATCTGGCTCAGATTCATTGATGATATATTCATAACATGGACTGAAGGTGAGTCACACATCTACATTTCTTCAAAACGTCTACACTTTCTCCTCCATTCACTTCACCTGGTCCTACTCAACACAACGAGCCACCTTCCTCAATGTTGACTTCCACCTCAAAGATGGCCTTATCACTACCTCCATCCACATTAAGCCCACCAACCATCAACAATGTTTACACGCCAGAAATTCCGTTCCATACAACTTAGCCAAACTTTGTCATCACATCTGCAATGACGCGCAGTTCCTCCCCAAATATGCCAAACGCCTCATTGAGGCCTTCACTGACCACCATTACCCACCATAGTCCAAAAACAGATCTCATTGGCCTTTTCTGTCCTGTCACCCTGCCGCAAAGCAGCATTCCTCTAGTGACCCAGGACTGGAGCAGTTAAACCACATTCTCTGATTAGACTACCTTTCATCCTGCCCTGAAATGAGAAAAACCCTACTCAACATCTCCCCCCCCCCCCCTACAGTGGTATTCAGCTGCCCACCAAACCTTTGCAATATCCTTGCCCACCCCTGCTTCCAAATCCTTGCCCCCATGGCTCATATCCTTGCAATAGATGTAAATGCAAAACCTGCCCTATCCACCTTCACCTACTCCAGTCTCGACACTTGCATTTCTTATCCCATAAAAGGCAGTGTAACCTGTGAAAGCAATCATGGTATCTACAAACTGAGCTGTAACCATTGTGCAACTTTCTATGTGGGCCTGACCAAAAACAAGCTGTCTGGATTAACAGTCATCATCAAACTGTTGCCAGGAGATGGCTGGACCATCCTGTTATAGAGCATACAGCCCTACATTATGTTAATCATTTCAATGACCGCTATACAGCTTGTGCTATATGTATCCTCCCCACAAACACTAACTTTTCTTAACTGCTCAGGTGTGAACTCGCCATATAACATATCTTACAGTCCCACAAACCCTCTAAACCTTCATTAGTTCCTGTTCCCTCACTTTAGCATCACATAAGTCTCCTATTTGGCCAAGCACTCCAGCCCCTCCCCTTCCCTTCCCTTCCCCCCTGTGCATTAAACAGCACTTTTTTTATTCCTCACTTCCTCAGTGCAACCATTCCCTCCCTTCCTGCTTCCCTATCTATGCCACTTCTGCACCCCCACCTATACATCTACATACATACTCCACAATTCACCGTAAGGTGCGTGGCGGAGGGTACACTGTACCAATACTAGGCATTTCCTCTCCTATTCCACTCCCAAATTGAACGAGGAAAAAAAAAGAATGCTTCTATGCCTCCGTACGAGCCCTAATTTCTCTTATCTTGTCTTTGTGATCTTTACGCGAAATGTAAGTAGGCGGCAGCAAGGTCGTACTACACTCAGCTTCAAATTCCAGCCCTCTAAATTTACTCAACAGAAATTCACGAAAAGGTCGTCGTCTTTCTTCCAGCTATCCCCCATTGAGTTGCCGGAGCATTTCCGTGACACTCGCGCATTGGTCGAACCTACCGGTAACAAATCTAGCTGCTCGTCTCTGAACCGCCTCTATGTCTTCCTTTAAACTGATCTGCTGCAGGTCCCAAACACTTGAGCAATACTCAAGACGTGGTCGTACAAGCGTTTTATACGCGGTCTCCTTTACAGGTGAAGTACATCTTCCCAAAATTCTCCCAATAAACCGAAGTCGGCTGTCCGCCCTACTCACAACTGCCCTTACATGCTCGTTCCATTTCATATCGCTCTGCAATGTTACGCCTAGATATTTGAACGACGCGACAGCACCAAGGAGCTCACTACTAATGCTGTATTCGAACATTATGGGATTGCTTTTTCTACTCATGCGCATGACCTTATTTTTTTCTACATTGAGAGCAAGGTGCCATTCTTAGCACCAACTAGAAATTTTGTCTAAGTCATCCTGTATGCTATTACAGTCAGTTACATACGACACCCTCCCATACACCACAGTATCATCAGCAAACAGCTGCATATTACAACTTACTCTGTCCATCAGATCATTTATACAGATAGAAAATAATAGCGGTCCTATCACACTCCCCTGGGGCACGCCTGACGATACACTCGTCTCTGATGAACACTCGCCGTCGAGAACAACATACTGCGTTCTATTACTTAGGAAGTCTTCCAGCCAGTCACAAATCTGTGAACCTATTCCATAAGCTCATATCTTCGTTAGCAGTCTGCAGTGTGGCACCGCATCTAACGCCTTTTTGAAGTCGAGAAAAACACAATCCGCCTGTTGCCCTTCGTCCATGGCTCGCAAGATGTCATGTGAGAAAAGGGCAAGCAGAGTTTCACATGAACAATGGTTACTAAACCCATGCTGATTCATGGAAAGAAGCTTTTCCGTTTCAAGGAAAATTACTATATTCGAACTGAGAATATACTCTAAAATTCTACATGAAACTGATGTCAACGATATTGGCCTGTAATTGTGTGGGTCAGTTCTCTTTCCTTTCTTATAAACGGGAGTCACCTGCGCTTTTTTCCAATCACTAGGAACTTTGCGCTGAATTAAAGATTCGCGATAAATGCAAGCTAAGTAGGGGGCCAATGCCGCAACCTCTGGTTGCTTTCGCTTTGGCCACAACGACTCCCGCAGACTGGCCACAACAGCCAGAGATGGCCAATCTGCGGCTCATCAGACATCGCAGTGGTGAGTAGCTGGTACTCTGCAACATACCCTTCTCAAAAATATTGATGAAAAAAGTGATAAGACTTGAGGGGGTAAAAAGTTTGGTCTCTCTTTTGCTTTTAACTGTTAATTTAAACTGCTGGAAAACTATAAAAATTGAAATTCAAACAAGATGTGAACACCAAATAATAGGGAGAAGAGTGTGACAAAGAGTTCTTGGGGGAAGATGCAGGGTTGGATGGGTAACCATCCCACCAGCTGTGGACAACTTTGCTGTGTTTATGTACTGCTCCACAGGCATTTTAGCCACCTTGCAATTATTACAATGGAACCAATTTCTGGGTCGCTGTTTTCCCACCAAATCTTTACTGCTGCTCTAACGTACAGAATCTTTCAGGGTTGGAAGGTTACACGTCATTCTAAGCAACAAGTTTCTCGTTTTAAAGGTTTGATAGAACAAAACCTATTTAAATACAAAACAGTATGGGGATATAAACACTATGTTACTGCAAACAGATGGATTAATAAGGGTTATTTATCTTTCAACAAAGGATAGGTTACAAGGTTCAGCACACTTACGTATAAGTTGCTCCTGCAGTGTTGTAGCGACACCATTTTCATCAGCAACCATTCCAGCACTAGCAGCTTGAAATCTTTGCTGTGCATTTTCCAAAGCTTTATTGTCTTTTTCACACTCCTCACGCATTTTCTCAACAGCCTGTCTTTTTGTTATGATTTCTTTCTCTTTGCGAGCCAGAGTAGCTTCCTCCTGATAAGAAATAAACATGTTTGGATATATTACAAGAAAATTACATATAAAAGACTGAACAAAATGAGTCTTACAAGCCAAAAAATATATTACTCTACCCAAAAAAGGTTAGCCATTTGGAAAGAAAACTTTTACTCCATTTATAATAGTAAGATACCAGAGAAAATTTCACATTTTATTGTCTCCATAGCATTAGTTGGGGAAACTATGTTTTAAGACTCTTAACATATATCTCATGTCTTTTTTCTACTTATGTTAAATCAGAATTAACATCTAATAAAATATTCAGAATGCCACTGTACAATGCATGGAGGAGGACCAGATCGTACAATACTGCCAATTCTTTTTCATATTCCATTCATAAGAGGTGTGCTTGATAAAAGTAATGAGAGAAACTAGGATGTTTTGTTCTTAAACAGGTGTTTTCATCTATTCCAGATAGTTGAAAATTTATGTTTTTGTCATATGTTAACAATAATTGAACAGCAGAATTTAGAGCAATTCCTTCATGAAGTTTTATTCAACTTAAGTAATCTACGAGTGTGAGCTTTTAAAAATCGAAACAGGCCTATAGGAACATTCCAAATCTACACGACAAGTTTTTCACCAAGACAAAACATTCTTAAGACCGAGCACATTTTGAAAATGAACTTTGCTCAAGGACACCAATGAAAGTGTCTAAAGCTTAGACGCTCATTGAGAACAGATCATTGTTGAACAAAAATGATGGAGGTTGACCTGTAAACACTTCCACAATGCACCAAATTTTGATTGGAGATTTTCACATGAGGAAGGTTAGTGTCAAAAAGCCTCAAAACTGAGCAGAAGCAAAACCAAAGAAACATGTGACTGATGTTTAAGACAATTACCAGTGACCTTATATGGTTCCCAGATGTGAGCACAGGTAATTTTTTTAATATGACTGTGAAACGAAGCTGCAATTTGAGGAATGGCATACAAGCACCTCTTTAAACTAAAAAAAGCTCACTATTGTTATCTTCAGTCCACAGACTGGTTTGATGCAGCTCTCAACGCTACCATGTCCCGTGCAAGCCTCTTCATGTGAGAAGATGTATAACAATCTACATCCTTTTGAATCTGCTTACTGCCCTTGGTCTCCCTCTACCATCTTTACCCCACACACTTCCTTCTAATGCTAAGTTGACGATTCCTTGGTGTCTCAGAATGTGTCCCACTGACCTATCCCTTCTCTTTGTCAGGATATGCCAGAAACTCCTTTTCTCCCCAATTCTGTTGAGCACCTCTGCATTAATTATGTTATCTACCCATCTAATCTTCATCATTTGTCTGTAGCACCACATCTCACAACCTATCATCTTTTTGTCTGAACTCCTTATCATCCACGTTTCACTCCCACACAATTCTACACACCAGACAAATGCTTTCAGAAAGGACTTCCTAACATTTAAATTAGTATAGGATGTCAGCAAATTATGCTTCTTCAGAAACGCTTTTCTTCCCATAGCCATTCTGCATTTTACATCTTCTTTACTTCGGCCATCAGAAGTTATGTTGCTAACCAAATAGCAAAACTCATCTACTTTTATTTTCTCATTACGTAATTCCTTCAGCATCGCCTGATTTTCTGACATTCCATTCCATTACCTTTGTTTTACTATTGTTAATGTTCATTTTATATCTTCTTTTCAAGACACTGCACATTCCATTCAATTGCTCTTCCAAATACTTTGCAGTCCCTGACAAAATTAATATGTCATCGGCAAACTGCAAAGTTTTTATTTCTTCTTCCTGAACTTCTCCTTGCATTTCTTCACAGCTTGCTCAATGTACAGAGTGAACAATATTGGGGAAAGGCTACAACCCTATCTTACTCCCTTTCCAACCACTGTAACCCTTTCATGCCCTTTGACCCTAATAATTGCTGTCTGGTTATTGTACAAGTTAAATATAACTCTTCACCCCCTATATTTCACCCCTGCTACCTTCAGAAGTGTAAAAACTTAGGTTTCCCTTTTCTTAATCTATCTTCTAAAGTAAGTCGTAATGTATTACCTCACGTGTTACTACATTTCTCCTAAATTCAAATTGATCTTCCCCAAGTTCGGATTCCATTCATTTGTAAATAAATCATGTAAGTATTTTGCAACCGTGACTTATTAAACCAATAGTTCTGTAATTTTCACATTTGTCTGCACTTGCTTTCTTAGGAATTGGAATCACTATATTCTTCATGACATACAAGGGTATTTCCCCCATCTTGTACATCTTGCATACCGCATGGAACAATTTCTTCATGACTAGTTCTAACTACGATAGCAGTTCAGACGGAACATTATCTACCCCAGGAGCCTTGTTTCTACTCAAATCTTTCAGTGCTCTTCTCACAGTATAGTACCTTCTATCTCATATTCCTCTACCTTGTCTTCCATTTCTAGAATACAGGCTCTTTATATATTCCTTCCACCTTTCAGCTTTCCTTTCTTTACTTATTACTGGTTTTCCATCTGAGTTCTCATATATTCCTGTAGGCAGTATCTATCTATTTCCTAGTTAATAATTCTTCTACGGTCTTTCATTTCCCCCTCAAGCCACTCCTGCCTAGCCAGTCTGCTCTTTCTGTCAAACTGATTTTTCAGATGCCTGCTTCACTTGATGCATTTTTATATTTCCTCCTTTACACAAATTAAGTTCATTACAACCTGTGTTATCCAAGGATTTCTATTAGACCTTGTCATCCAGCCAATATGATCCTCTGCAGCCTCTCTCAGAACTACCCATTCTTCTTCTCCCGTATTACCTTCCTCCGTCTCATCCAATCCTTGCCTAATGCTCCTCAAACACTCAACCTCCTCTGGTTCCTTCAATTTGTACAAATTCCACCATCTTAATTTACTACCATTTTGCAGTCTCTTATGTTTTAATCTACGTTCACAACCAATGAGTTATGGTCAGTCTATATCTGATCCTGGATGTCTTCCAGTTTAAAACCTGGTTTCTAAAACTGTTCTTACCATTATAAAGTCAATCTGATACATCCCAGTGTCTCCTCGTCTCTTCCACGTATAAATCTTCTTTCATGATGATTAAATTGTGCTCTGCACAAAATACTATTAGCAGGCGATCTCCTCTTTCATTCCTTTTACCCAGTCCATATTCACCTACCAGGTTTCCTTCTTTTCCCTTTCTTACTACTGAGTTTTCTTCTCCTTTAACAGTCTGAATAATTTCTATCTCCTTATCAGCAAATAAACTTCTACTGTGGTCGGTGTTGGTTTCATGTCTATCTTTCCTGCAATAATGTTTTCACTATGCTGTTCATAGTAACTTACTCGTGCTCGTATTTTCTTATTCGTTATCAGACCTACTTCTGTGTTACCACCAACTGATTCTGTATTTATAACCCTGTACTCACCCAACCAAGAGTCCTGTTCATCCTGCCACCAAACTTCACTAATATCCACCGTATCTAACTTTAACCTACCCACTTCATTTTTCAAATTTTTCAGCTTACCTACCTGATTGAGGGTTAGAACATTCCACACTCCTATCCATTAAACACCTGTTTTTCTTGATGACTACATCCTCCTGAGTAGTGCCCACCCGGAGATCTGAACAGGGGACTATTTTTTCCGAGAGAATGCAATCATCATATATTCATGCAGTATAGCTGCATGTCCACGGGAAAAGTAATGACTGTAGTTTCCCCTTGCTTTCGGCCGTTCGCAATAACTGCATAGCAAAGCCATGTTAGCCGATGTTACAAGGCCAGCTCAGTCAATCATCCAGACTGTTGTCCCTGTAACTACTGAAAAGACTGCTGCCCCTCTTCATGAACCATGCATTTGTTTGGCCTCTCCACAGATACCCCTCCACTGTGGTTGCACCTACGGTACTGCTATCTGCATCGCTGAGGCATGCAAGCCACCCCACCTCGGCAATGCCTGTGGTTCATGGGAGTGGCTAAAATTCTCACATGAGCAATTTCAATAATACAATAAGGACAGTTTATAACTCAATATAAAGATGTAACGATGAACTGTGACAGGCACATAAGGAAGACACACACACACACACACACACACACACACACACACACACACACACACACAGCTTTAGCGTCTGGCCATGGTCTTCTTCAGAATAAAAAACATCCACACAATCTCACTTCACAGTCATACAACTGTCATCTCCAACTGCCACACTTCAAATCACACTCTGAAGTGAGAGAATAGGGGAGGGGAAGGAAGATGGAATAGGAAGGTTGTGTCACAGTGGCGTGGATGGATACAGCACAACCTTATGGAGGATGTACATATTAGATGGGTGGAACAAGATGCAGGTTAGTGGTGGTGAGTGGGAGGATCGCGAGAATCATCCTCCCCACAAACAAAACATTCCACCACAGTAATTATGATCGCAGTGACTACCTGGCAGGAGGGCTCCGCCAACTCAGACTCTTCCACCTACAAGTTGTGCCGGAATGACCCCATCCTGAAAGTCCAACAAGATATCCAATCCCAGTTGAAATTAAATGTCCCTTCCCGGAAGCTCGCGCCTGAATCCATTTCCCTCTTCACCCCAACAGTTCCCCACAGACCCAGCTTCTACATGCTCCCGAAAAACCACAAACCAAATAATTCTGGATGCCCAATTGAAGCTGGTTACTGTGCTCCTACCAACAATTTCAGCCCTCATTGACCAACACCTTGAACTAATTATCCAAAATCTATCCTCCCATATCAAGGCTACCAACCACTTCATCTACATGGGATACTCTGCAAATCACATTTAAGTGCCTGGCAGAGGGTTCATCGAACCACAATTGTACTATTTATCTCCCATTCCATTCTCAAATAGCGCGTGGGAAGAATGAACACCTGAATCTCTCTGTTCGAGCTCTGATTTCTTGTATTTTATTCTGATGATCATTTCTACCTATGTAAGTGGGATTCAACAATATATTTTCGCATTCGGAAGAGAATGTTGGCGATTGGAGTATCCTAAGTAGCCCACGCCACAGCGATAAGCGCCGTTGTTGTAATGATTCCCATCCCAGATCCTGTTTCATTTCCGTAACGCTGTCTCCCCTGTATCGTGACAATACGAAACGAGCTGCCCTTCTTTGGACTCTTTCGATGTCCTCCGCCAAACCCACTTGATAAGGATCCCACACTGGGCTGCAATACTCCAAAAATGGATGGACAAGCATAGTGTATGCAGTTTCTTTTGTACTTCTGTTGCATTTTTTTAGGGTTCTGCCAATAAAACACAGACTCTGGTTCGCCTTTCCCACGATATTATCTGCGTGTTCTTTCCAATTTAAGTCTGAGGTAATAGTAATTCCTAGGCATTTTGTGGAGTTTACGGCCTTCACATTTGATTGATTTATATTGTAAACAAAGTTTAACTGATTTCTTTTCGTACTCATGTGGACGACTTCACACTTCTCATTATTTAGAGTCAATTGCCAATTTTTACACCATACTGATATCTTATTCAGATCGTTCTGCATTTGGTTTTGACCTTCAAATGATTTTACTAGACGGTAAATGACAGCGTCATCTGCAAACAACATAATCGAGCTGTTCAGATTTTCCCCTAAATCGTTTATGTAAATAAGGAACAGCAGAGGACCAATAACACTACCCTGTGGAACACCTGATATCACCTCTGTTTTAGTCGATGCCTTACCATCGATTACTACGAACTGTGTCCTCTCTGACAAGAAATCCCCTAACCAATCGCAAATTTGGGACGATATACCATAACCACGCAATTTGATTAAAAGCTGTTTGTGAGGTACGGTGTCAAAAGCTTTCTGGAAATCAAGAAATACGGAGTGGATTTACGAACCTTTGTCGATAGCACCCATCACTTCAATTGAATAAAGAGCTAGTTGTGTTTCGCATGAACGATATTTTCTAAATCCGTGTTGACCTTGGGTCAATAGATCATTCTGTTCGAGATAATTCATAATATTTGAATACAGGATATGTTCCAAAACCCTGCTGCAAATTGACGTCAATGAAATAGGCCTGTAGTTTAGTGGGTTACTCCTACTGCCTTTCTTGAATATAGGTGTGACCTGTGCAACTTTCCAATCTTTTGGTACAGATCCTTCTATGAGAGAGCGGTTGTATATAACTGTTAAGTAAGGAGCTATCGCTTCAGCATAATCAGATAGAAATCTAATGCGTATACAATCCGGACCAGAAGACTTGTTCTTATTAAGTGATTTTAGTTGCTGCACTACTCCAATGATATCTACTTCTACATTACTCATTACGGCATCTGTTCGTAATTTGAAATCTGGAATATTGGTTTCGTCTTCTTTGGTGAATGAGTTTCTAAAAGCTATGTTTAGTAACTCTGCTTTAGTAGCGCTGTCATCAGCAGGATCGCCATTACTATCACGTAGTGAAGGTATTGTTTGTGATTTTTCCCGAGTATATTTAACATATGACCAAAAACTCTTTGGCTTCTCAGTCAAATTTCGAGAAAGTTTCGTTGTGATAAATATTGTAGGCATCTAGCATTGAAATCCTCACTAAATTTCGAGCTTCTGAGTACGATTGCCAATCCTGGGGATTTTGTGTTCGTTTAAATTTAGTATGCCTTTTCCTGACCTGTTTTGAGTACCAAGGGGGATCACATCCTTCTTTTATTAATTTATTTGGTATAAAACTGTCAATTGCTGTCTATACCACTTCTTTGAATTTGCGCCACATCTGGTCTACACCTACGTTTAGTGTTAGAAACGAGTGGAAGCTGTCTTTCAAGAAGCAATGTATTTTATTTCTATCCGCTTTCCTGAACAAGTATATTTTGCGTTTATTTTTGGTAACTTTGGGACTTTCGATATTCAATTTCGCTACGACAGTTCTGTGTTCACTAATACCTGTATCCATTTTGATGCTCGTTATGAGCTCAGGATTATTTGTTGCTAAGAGATTAAGTGTGTTTTCACATCCATTTACAATTCTAGTTGGCTCATGAACTAATTGTTCGAAGTAATTCTCAGAGAATGCGTTGAGTACAATTTCGGACGATGTTTTATGCGTACCTCCTGATTTGAAAATATAATTTCGCCAACAGATCGAGAGTAAATTAAAATCACCACCTACTATTATCACCAACACTAATATTCCCACCCCTTTATCTCCTGGAGTCTTACTTGTCACAGTGGATACCAGCTACCTATATACAAACATCCCACATGCCCATGGACTTGCCACTAACACTACATCTCCCAATACCTCAATTCCACATATCCCTCACCAACTTTATCCTGACAAACAACACCTTCTCTTTGAGGGGAAAGTTTATCAAGAAATCCACGGCACCGAAATGGGCACCTGCATGGCACCCTCCTACACCTACCGGTCTATAGGTTGCCTGGAGAAATCCTTCCTAGCATCCCAAAACTCTGGTCTGGTTCACTTTTATTGATAATATTTTCATGATCTGGACTCAGGGCCTGGACACTATATCCTCCTTCCTTCGAAATAACTACTCCATCTGCTTCAACTGGTCTTCCTCAACCCACCATTCCACATTCTTGAATGTCAACCTCCACCTTGCTGATGGCTCCATCCATATTAAACCTATCAACCATCAACAGTACCTACACTTTGACAGTTGCCATCCCTCCCATATACCAAAAATCCTACCCTTACAGCCTGGCCACTTGTGGACGGCCTATCTGCAGTGGCAAGAACTCCCTTTCTAAACACGCTGGGAGTCTCACAAAAGGTCTTCAAGAGACAAACTACCCCACAGACCCAGTCCAAATACAAATCTCCCACTGCCACATCCCCACACACCTCAAATCTTCACTCTTCCACCAGTAACCATCCACAATAGAGCACTCCCCTTGTCACTCAGTACTATCATGGACTAACTGTATCCTTCGTCAGGGTTTTAATTTTCTGTCCTCACGCCCAGAAATGAGACACATCCTGCCCAAGGTCCTTCCCACCCCACTCTGAAGAGGTGTTCTGTCTCCCTCCCAATCTCCATAAAATCCTTGTCCATCCCTAAGCCACCCTGAAACCCAGCCCACTGTCACAGGGATATCACATCACCTGCTGAAAAACCTGTCCAATCCACATACACGGCACTTCCTATCCCAGTCCCATCAATGGCTTATCCTATCCAGTCAAAAACAGGGCCACATATAAAAGCAGCCATTTAATTTACCAATTATGCTGCAATCTTTGTGTAGCTTTCTATACTGGCATGACCACTAACCAGCTGTCCATTATGATGAAAGCCCACAGCCAAACTGACCAAAGACAAGCTAAGACACCCTACGGCAGAGAATATGCCCGATTTCAATGGCTGCTTTACAACCCGGACCATCGGGATCCTCCCACCCACCACCAGCTTTTCTGAACTACCAGATTGAAGTTACCCACAATGCTCTGTAAGGCCATGCTGTGTCCATCCACACCATCATGACAACATTACTACCCCCTCCCCTATTCCCTTACCGCAGAGCACGATTCGTAGTACAGCAACCAAAGATGACTCGTGTGACTTAAGTACGTATCTTCTGTTCTGAAGAAGGCAATGGCCGATAGCTTAAGTGTTGTATGTGCCTGACGTAGCTCATCGTTATGTCTTTGAGGCGAGTTGTAAACCGTTCTCAATATATTGTTGAATTTCAACCTGGAGTCTCCATTATCAAATGTGCAAATCAGACAGAAAAAGAATACTGTTGTCTTCTTTTGACAGTAGTAGTATCGAGCATAATGGAATGTTGTGTAACTGCGCCATATTGTTCGTTAACCTTTAACTAAACAGGCGGGGGGTCTGAGAAGAACCCAAGTGAAATTTTTTGTTTATAATTTCCATTGTTGACACACTACAAGGTATTCTCAGTATGTCACGAATGCTTGCTATAGACGGACGGACATTGCAATGTTAAGTACCCGTTTTACATTGTTGGGGATTTCATAGATCTCACGTGTGCTTTTTAAGGAGTATTTATTTACGGATTACAAATACAGTAATTTGCTTTCATTTCAATATATTTACAACAATGGCTCACTTTCTCCATAATGAGGATATTTTACGACCGTTAGAAGAAAATCGGCCGTAGAGAATAGATAGTCAATTGCAATGAATCTTGAAAAGTCACACATTTGAAGTAGATTGGGTTATTTCCTAATCTGACAAATATATACAGGAAATGATGTGTAAATTGGTTGGTAGAGAACAAACTTCATCAACGCCGAATGCAGATAAGCCTGGTCCTAGTGCTTCTAATTTTTGCCCGAAGTCAAAAGATAAGAAGAGCATTCTAATATGGAAAACTTGCCAAAAAAATGGTAAGCCTCATTCAAAGATAATCAATACTTGTTTGTCCTGTGAACTCTGAAGGAATGAATATTTTTGTAGACACCTAAAAATGTGTTGTCATTTTTTTGTCATTAGTTATTTTTGTTCTATAACTTTAAATTAATTTATGTGCTTGTACCATTAAGAAAACAGTTTAATTGTAAGTTAGTTTTGAGTAGAATTTATGTCATTTTATCTGAGCTTAAAAAAATTCTTTGTAAATTACAGTTTTTGTTTTTGTCAACAGTGATTACTGTAAGCACAATAAACAATTTAAATAATAAATGTTTTTTATTATGTAAATATATAAATATTGAAGTTATTTCCAATAATTACTTATAAAGATACTTCTAGACCCCACGTGTCACTGTAAATAACCTAAAACAGCGCATGTATTTAAAGGTTAAAACGCAACTACTGAAGGATGTTTATTTCTGATCAAATCATATTTCGTGATACTCATGATGTGTGTTGGCAGAAGTTTATAACATGAAAAGGAAGCACCAGTGAGACATGTTTCAGTTCAGTGTTAAACAAGAAATGTGACACATGTCAATGTTAATGATCCTGATCCTTCAGAATATTAAATTAGCAGTTAGTTCACCCCATAAATGTTTATGTAAATTAAGCCAGGGAAAGAACAATTCACTTAACCTACACTGTAGTGAGAACACTGAAATGTAATTTGCACAACATGCAGGTTTTAAATGAGCTATTAATTCTGATCATGTCACACAGGTTCACTACTGCCAATTGTGTATTTTACACAGTTGAAACTGTTACAACAGGATCCAGGATCCTGACAAAACACACTTATTGATCGTAACCTTTGTTTTTGAAAAAAAAAAAAAAATGTTGCTGCTGCCATCTAAGACAATATCCACAGTTCATAGCCTCACAGGGATAAGCATTGCTACTGATTGGAACAGGACTTGGCACTTGCCATATAGCTTGCTCCAATATGGCAGTGATACACAACTCTTTTGGTGAAAGAATCATTTAGACCGAATTATAGCAACCACATATTTCTTTTAATAGGGCTATTTAAAAGAAATTGCTTACAAAATCAATTCACATAACCTACAGGAACTGCAGACAAAGTTTATGACTGGTATCATTGAAAGACTGGAAAACTAACAAGAATAACCAGGACCATGCTCAAATGTGTCAAAAGTGTCTTAAAAATTGATGGACATTTTCAACACCTGCTGTAATTTATGACTAGTTTGCCAATAAAATATTACTTATAGAAAAATTAAGTGCATAAGCCTCTTAAGTTGAACACACTGTATAAATCTTTTTTGAGCAAAGTCTGCAGAAAATAACATACTTTCAAAATAAAAAATTCTTTCCGCACACAATCCAAAGATGAATAAATACAAAATTCATTCGAACATTTATAAATCATATTACCGTAAATCTTCATTTTACTTCAACAAATTACTATATACTAGGACAGCGTGCAACTCACTGCAAAGGCATGGCACCAGGCACATACAAAAGACACATCCATACAATACTTTCAGCTATCAGCCATAGCCTTCTTCAAAAAAATAGAACATTCACGCAATCACACAAGTCATACAACTGTCATCTCCGGCTGCCGAACTTCGAATCACGCTCTGCAGTGTGTAAGCAGGGGTGGGGAGGGGGGGTGGATTACAAAGGTTGCGTCACAGTGGTGGGGATGGGTACAGCACACCCTAGATAGGAGTAGCGAGATGCAGCTTACAAATGGAGTGGGGAGGCAGGTGAACACTCCTTCCAGTATCTCCTGGTCTCTTCCACTTATATAGCCTTCTTTCATGATGATTAAACCAAGTGTTTGTGAAGATTAAATTGTGTTCTCCATAAAGTTCTACCATGCAATCTCGTCTTTCTTTTACCCAGTCCATATTCATCTACTACATTTCCTCCTCTCCCCCTTTCCTACTACTAATGCGATCACTATGCTGCTTGTAGTGGCTTACTCACACTCCTATTTTCTTATTCATTATGAGACCTACTCTGTGTTACCACCAACTAATTTTGTATTTATAACCCTGTACTCACTTGACCAAAAATCCTGTTCATCCTGACACCGAACTTCACTGTTCCCACCATATCTAACTTTAACCTATCCATTTCTCTTTTCAATTTTTCTAACCATGCTCCAATCCGTAGGATGCCCGTTTTGTTTTTCTTGATGAAGACATCCTCCAGAGTAGTCCCCACCCGGAGAACAGTATGAGCGACTATTTTACCTCCGAAATATTTTACCCAAGAAGCAACCATCACATATTCATTAAGTAGTTCTATCTGTCCTTGCGAAAAGTAACTACTATAGTTTCCCCTTGCTTTCAGCTGTGCACAATAACTGCATGCCAAAGCCACGTTAGCCTTTTGTTACAATCAGTCATCTGGACTGTTGGCCCTGTAACTACTGAAAAAGCTTCTGTCCCTTTTCAGAGACCACACAGTTGTCTGACCTCTCCACAGATACCCCTCTGCTGTGGATGCACTGACTGGACAGTCATCTGTATCATTGAGCCCCTCAACTTGGCAATACCTATGGTTCACAGGGGGCTTCTTGTAGTCTAATGAGAATTAGTGTTTTTTAAGGGACCTGGCAGTTGTTTGAATCAAATGTAGCATACTGTGTGTATCTTGTGAGGCACTAAGCAAGAGTTGAAATTGCACTAGTCACCAGAAAAACTGTCTGGCAACAATCTAATAACTAAGCCCAGGAAGTAATTATGTATTCCACACCAATATATGTGTGGAAATTTATTATGTCCAGTTATGTGTATTATCATAACAACAACTTAAGAAGCTACTCCAGTATTTTTCCAATTAACAAATTAAGGGTTGATACACCAATTTCAAACGGATTATTTAGCAATACTATCATTTTGTAAAGGAAACGACAACATTAAAATGGACAAGAAACAAATGTTATGTAGGCAAATGATAAAAGAATATGTATGCTTTTTTTTTTTAAACTCCTTCCTGCCAATGAACTGTGAAAGCTGCTTTAGGAGTGTGGCAAAGTGTAGTTATGAACACCCCCCCCCCAACCCTCACAAATACTAATTCAGAGTATATAATGAATCACAGTTCTTCCTGTGTGTATCACGTATATTAACAGAACTATAACAAAACTAGTACAAGATGTAGTTTAAGCAATTATTAGGGCAGTATGCCTTTTGTTTGTCACTTTCAAACCAAATATGTGGGGACTGAATGAAATTTTTAACTTGTATCCAAATTGGGTTGTTTGTTGTTTTCAGTCTGCAGACTGGTTTGCAGCAGCTCTCCATGTTACCCTGTCCTGTGCAAGCCTCTTCATCTGAGAATAACAATGGCAACCTATATCTAAATTACCCTCTGTAATTGAATGATTTGTATTATTTCAGGATTTTCAAAAAACCAGTACATTTCTGGGTAAATCAAATTGAGGTAAGTACTGGAACGAGGAGTCCTTTTCATTATTAGGACACACCAAAGTGGAAATAAATATTGCAGAATTGTCATATAAAAGGAAACTTATTCTTAATGCAGGCCCACTTCAAAAGTTTAAATACATTGTACTGCCATACCTCCTTCAAAGCCTTTTCCAGTCTACTTTTCTTACTTATTTCTTTATTTATTGCTTCTTTACTCATTTTCACTTTGGCAGAAATAACTGCTTCCTCTTTTTCCATTTTGTTCAGGGCAGTTTCTTGGTCCTTTAACTTTGCACGGGACATCTGAAACAAGGAAATGACTTCAAACAAACTACAAATTTGAAATGGTTTTTATAATTAAAAAAAAAAAAATATTGATACACAGCTGCAGGGATGTAGAGGGTAAAGTACTGTTGGTATTGCTAATTTAAAATGAAGATGGAGAAGAGCACATGGGTATCAGAAGTTTTATTATTAACATTATTGCTGTTGTTTTTGTGTGCACATGCTCAAATCACCAGTGTTATATTCAAAATACGTTTATGGTAATTGTCTTGTGTGTTGTGAAAATGGAGTAACCTCACATATCAATAGATTCAATTATTTTAGTGCATCAGAATATTAGAGGGCTAAGAAGTTTTAAAATACTGCTCATATCATGTATACGAAATACAATACTTTCATAAATAAGGTCCGTAACTTATTTTAAAAGTGCTTTCCCCCTTCACCCCTGAACTAAGCCAGATTAGACCAAAACAGAAACCTTAGATTACTCAAGAAATAAAGGTCTCCTGTAAAACAAAAAGGAAACTATATCAGTAATAGATTTAAATGCTTTAGATCATTACAAAAACATACAAGTATTAACTGAAGTCTTGATTTTGCTGATTTAACACAAATTAACATGGAGCAAAACAGTGATAAAAGGAAAAATAATAACTTGTCAGATGGGGGAAACACCTATCAGTTAATGAACGAGTACAGGTCATTACTTAAAACTTCCGAGGTAGGATGCTATGAGCCATGAACTAAACTTTCCCCTGACATTTGGCTTTTAACTGCTAAAGACTTCCTTTGAGGTGTAGCGACAAAGCTCCAACGATGCCTACCGTAGTCAAAAGTGATATAACTTGTTAAAGTTTAACACATGGACCATGGCATCTCAACCAAAATGTTCAAAGTAAAGACAACACCTGTCATGAAAGCCTTCATTGTATTAACCAGCATGTGTGTTCGTAGCATTTGGTTCTTCTGGATGGCCAAATTTTACCCACGAGTTCATTATCCACTATATGGACAAGTCAAATACAGATTGAGCTTCGACAAAAAAAGTAGTGTGAATGATAACTCTCAATAAGGAAATAAGAGTAAAACGAAAATATCTGAAACACGCAAATCTGAATTTAATAGTTTATTCGAGAAAGTTTAAAAAAAAATAAGAGGGCATAAATGAAAAATTGAAATATAAAACACTATAATCACTTACCGAATCAATTATTTCTTGCATCTCAGCTACTTTTCCATCTATTCCTGCTGCTTCAGCTTCAGATTCTTTTATTGCTACCTCAGCCTCCTGTATCTCAGTGTCTACATTTTTACTGGCATCCTGTACTTCTTTAACTTTCTCCTGTAAATGACCAAAGCAAGATATTACCAACTAAAGGTAGAAATGTTAAATAAAAATTTCCATATCTATATCATGTACACAGGAATATAAATTTGTTTCCTAAGGATTAAATATCATCTTCAGAAAACAAAAAATTTCATTTCTAAAATCTAACATTTAAATAATTCTTTCAGTCAATACCAAATACACTTACTTAGTAACATTATGCAAGGGCAACAACATTAATAACCAAGAGGTGTAAACCAACAGCTACAGATAATACTGTACTTGCGCGAATATAGGCCGCACCTAAACTTTTGACACGAGATTATAGGGGGGGGAAAATCCTCTGGTATAGGCCGCAGGTTTTTTAATTTTTATTTTATTTATATTTTTGTATAATCAAACTTTTTCGCAATCAGAAACACAATATTAACGAAATAATGCTCTCTTTTCAATAAACTCAAAACAAATATGCAAAACTATAAATCAACGAATAAGAAAGCGAGACAACAGGCCGATCTGGGTGCCCCAAGTGAGGGGACGCTGAACCAAGGCGTGTTACGAAGCGTTTCAAGTGCTGCAAAGCATAGGCGTGTGCTGTGAAAATATAGTTTTTCGGTGTGTGTGTGTGTGTGTGTGTGTGTGTGTGTGTGTGTGAGAGAGAGAGAGAGAGAGAGAGAGAGAGAGAGAGAGAGAGAGAGAGAGAGAGAGACGATGTTTTGACGTACAAGTTACACTGCCGAATGTAAGCTTCAGGTTGCCTAGTCACAGTAACAGACATGGAAACCGGAAAATTTGATGTAAATTTGACGCTGACAAAAAAAAGCTCAACGCTCGTTTGTAAGTGAAGACAAACTATTAAAATGTTCGAAGAGTCGTCATGCATTTCAAGGGCTAAAAAGTAAATGTCCCCATGTTTGCTTGACTTCATAATTCAAAACAGGAACTGTGGTTTTGCTGTTACAACAGAAATGATTCAGTTGCAAGGCTGCAAAATAGCACCGAGTTCCATGTACATCGTTTCATGGAAATAACTCACAACAAATGTGAAACCAGTGAATCTTGTCGTAGTAAAATGTTATTTTATAACGCATTACAACTCAGCATTAGCTACACAAATCAGTTGCTCCACTATCTTAATCTCCCATCACCGCTCACGGTAGGTGTTAACGTATCAACATAAACGTCACGGTAAAATCTCTCGCGACACACACTAAACTTTTATCATGAAGACTAGTTTCATTGACTATATCAAATTAAAATCATTTGTCTGCTTAGGAAGTGTGTGTTACGTACTATTTTTCTTTTAGGCCGAGCGGACGTGTTAAAAATAACAGTCATCAGCTTCTGTTGGCTGCAGTACAGCTAAAGAATGACACCATTCGATTTATATTGAAATATAGACTTCAACGAATACCCACGCCGTTTCCATAAACGTGTACAAAAACGTACATGCAGTTCTGCAAATCTGTTACTGTACCATTTTTGAAGATTATCTAGTTTATTATGTTTCTCAAAGCAAAATAAAAGTGAGTGTGTAATTTTTGAAAGTAACAACTTTGGGAAAAGGAGCAGTTGGGGGGAGGAGGATGGAATCTTGATTATAGGCCGCACCACGATTTTGTACGCCAAAATTTGGGAAAATAATGGTGGCCTATATTCGAGCAAATATGGTACAATATCTGTAAACACAAAAGGTTGTTCTTTTTTGAATAAAGAGGAAAGTCTGGCACAGGCTCTGAGGAACAATTCATAACACTCATCTTCATGGTGTCTGTTGAGAACCAAGTTAAATGGACAAGGATGTCTGCAACATGCTACCACCTTTTTCTCAGAATTTGAACCACATAGTTCTCAACAGCACTTTATTGCTAACATATGTAGTGTCCATTGTGTTTGGTGGACCATTTTTCTTCCATCCCTGCATCTTAAGGATGAAAAACTTCAGTAATAATTGTGTTTTTCCATTCACCACAAAAAATAACCAAACGATTCAGCTATAAATCCAGTGCCAGCTGTCACCAGTGCCACATCGTAAACAGCGCTAAGTATCTGAATTTAATTTGTGTCAAATTTAATTTGTCAGTCTAGTTCATTTTCGTTAGTACTCTGTTTTAAGAGGTTTATTCCCGCGTACTTGCAGATTTTGTTTGTACTACTGTTTTAGTAGTTTATTCTATCGTATTTGATAAATACCGTTGTGTTTAATCTTCGTCTTTGACCGGTGTATTTCAAAACAAGTCAGAGACCGTTACTAAGCTCATTATCAGTCAGTCCAGTGCCAGTTGCCACCAGTGCCGCGGCGTTAACAGCACTAAACTGCCGAACTCAGTTTTGGTGATTTGATAGTGTAGTTACCACTGACCACAGTTCAGTCAGCAGCCAGCCGCCTTCATTAGAGTACTAGGCTTCTTTAAAGTTGCTAATTGCTGTTAATTGTATCAATAGGATGGATAGGATGTGTGCCTGCTGTGTGCGGACGCAGGAGGAGTTGGCCGCGGTTTGCGAACAGCTGAGCGTGCTGTTGGCTACGGTCAGCCGTCTTCAGCCTGCTGTCTCGGGGTGCAGCGATGGTGGGGAGTCTGATGCGTCGAGTGGGACACCTCAGGTGTCTCACACTTCGCTCTCTGTCCCTGCTACCGAGGCACCGGTGTACCCAACGTCGTTGAGCTACCTTCTCCGCAAGGGGAGTGGCGGGTTGTACGGCGTTCGCGTCGCTCGAGGCGGAAGGCTAATGTGGAGGCTGGACGTCCGTCCGTGCCCGTTCGTCCTGTGAGTGAAAGTGTGGCCACTCCTTCAGCAGGGTCCGAGCAGGTGCACGGGGGGAGGGGATTATTAGTTATTGGGAGCTCCAATGTTGGACGCGTGATGGAGCCCCTTAGGCAGATAGCATCCAGATCTGGAAGGAATTCCAACGTGCACTCAGTGTGTTTGCCGGGGGGCCTCATCCGAGATGTGGAGGCGGCCTTGCCGGCGGCTATCGAGGGTGCGGGGTGCAGTCGACTGCAAGTCGTGGCTCACGTCGGCACCAATGACGCTTGTCGCTTGGGTTCTGAGGACATCCTCAGGTCCTACGAGCGGCTGGTGGAATTGGTGAAGGCTGCTGCCTTCGCACGCGGGGTGCAAGCAGAGCTGTCGATTTGCAGCATTGTTCCAGGGTTGATCGGGGTCCTTTGGTTTGGAGCCGAGTGGAGGGTCTGAACCAGAGGTTTCGCCGACTCTGTGACAGTCATGGCTGCAGATTTCTGGATCTGTGTTATCGGGTGGGGAATTGTAGGGTGCCCCTAGATAGATCAGGGGTGCACTACACTAAGGAAGCGGCTACTCGGGTAGCAGAGTACTTGTGGAGTGCGCATGGGGGTTTCTTTAGGCTAGGCGCTAACTCTGATGAGCACTCGCCTGTCAGCAATCAAACAGCGAATTCAGGTCACGTTCGGAACAAAAAATCGAACATAAAAATATTAGCCGCGAACTTACAGAGTATTAGTAACAAAGTTCCCGAATTTGCAGCGCTGCATGGAAGTTATTGCGCTCAGATAGTTTTAGGCACCGAAAGCTGGCTAAATGATGATGTGACAAGTTCAGAAATATTTAGCGAAGTGTGGAATGTATATCGGAAAGATAGATCTGATACAACTGGAGGAGGAGTGTTCATCGCTGTGGACAAAGATATTGTTTCTACTGAGATCGAGGTTGAAAGTAACTGTGAAGTTATCTGGGCACGCATAACAGGTATAAAAGAAGTAAAGTTAATAGTTGGGTGTTTTTACCGCCCCCCCCCCCCCCCCCCCCCCAGTGCTGCTGTAGCAGATTTGGAATCATTCAAGGAAAGTCTACACCAGGTAGTGCATAGGTATCCGGGCCATGTAATATTAGTCGGAGATGACTTCAACCTTAAGAGTATAGATTGGGACCTCGCTAGTTACATTTCAGGCGGTACAGACAAGCAGTCTTGCGAGCTACTTTTGGACATTCTCCGAAAACTGTCTTGAGCAGTTAAACCGGCAACCCACGCACAATGGAAATATTCTAGACCTTATAACCACAAACAGGCCTGACCTTATTAACGATGTCTGTGTAGAGACAGGAATTAGTGACCATGATATTGTCATAGCATCGATGGTGACCAATATTCATAAACCAGTCAAGAAGGCTAGGAGCGTGTTTTTGTTGGGAAGAGCCGACAAGCAAATGTTACGATCGCACTTAGAAAATGAATGGGCATCGTTTAATTCTGTGACTATGGATGTAGAGGAATTGTGGACTAAATTTAAATGCATTGTTAATGAAGGGTTAGAGAAATATGTGCCAGTAAAGACGATTAAGGATGGAAAAGATCCACCGTGGTATAATAATGATGTTAGAAAGCTGCTGAGAAAGCAAAGGCTATTGCACTCTAGATTCAAAAAAGAACACGCAAATGATGACAGGCAAAAGTTAGTAGAGATTCGTGCATCTATAAAAAGATCGATGCGCGAAGCGTACAATAATTATCACAGGCATGCCTTAGGAAAAGATCTTTCCGAGAACCCGAAAAAATTCTGGTCCTATGTAAAATCGATAAGCGGGTCAAAGCCCACTGACCAGTCACTCGTTGATCATTCCGGGGCAGTAATAGAAGAAAGCAAACAGAAAGCTGAAGTTCTAAATTTAACCTTTAAGAAATCTTTCACGCAGGAGGACCGCACAAATATACCATCATTTGATCAACGTACTAATTCCGAAATGGGGGACATAGCAATAGGTATTTCCGGTGTAGAGAAGCAGCTGAGAGAGCTAAATACGAAAAAGTCTGCTGGTCCGGATGGAATACCAGTTCGGTTTTACAAAGACTATTCTGCGGCATTGGCCCCCTACTTAGCTTGCATTTATAGCGAATCTTTAATTCAGCGCAAAGTTCCTAGTGATTGTAAAAAAGCGCAGGTGACTCCCATGTATAAGAAAGGAAAGATAACTGACCCATACAATTACAGGCCAATATCGTTGACATTGGTTTCATGTAGAATTTTGGAGCATATTCTCAGTTCGAATATAGTAAATTTCCTTGAAACGGAAAAGCTTCTTTCCATGAATCAGCACGGGTTTAGAAAACATCGTTCATGTGAAACTCTGCTTGCCCTTTTCTCACATGACATCTTGCGAGCCATGGACGAAGGGCAACAGGCGGATTGTGTTTTTCTCGACTTCAAAAAGGCGTTCGACACGGTGCCACACTGCAGACTGCTAACGAAGATACGAGCTTATAGAATAGGTTCACAGATTTGTGACTGGCTGGAAGACTTCCTAAGTAATAGAACGCAGTACGTTGTTCTCGACGGCGAGTGTTCATCAGAGACGAGTGTATCGTCAGGCGTACCCAGGGGAGTGTGATAGGACCGCTATTATTTTCTATCTATATAAATGATCTGATGGACAGAGTAAGTTGTAATTTGCAGCTGTTTGCTGATGATGCTGTGGTGTATGGGAGGGTGTCGTCTGTAACTGACTGCAATAGCATACAGGTTGACTTAGACAAAATTTCTAGTTGGTGCGAAGAATGGCAGCTAGATCTCAATGTAGAAAAATGTAAGGTGATGCGCACGAGTAGAAAAAACAATCCTATAATGTTCGAATACAGCATCAGTAGTGAGCTTCAGTAGTGAGAATTCTGGGAAGATGTACTTCACCTGTAAAGGAGACCGCGTATGAAATGCTTGTACGACCACGTCTTGAGTATTGCTCAAGTAATTGGGACCCACAGCAGATCGGTTTGAAGGAAGACATAGAGGCAGTTCAGAGGCGAGCAGCTAGATTTGTTACCGGTAGGTTCGACCAATGCGCGAGTGTCACGGAAATGCTCCGGTAACTCAATTGGGGATAGCTGGAAGAAAGACGACGTTCTTTTCGTGAATTTCTGTTGAGTAAATTTAGAGGGCCGGAATTTGAAGCTGATTGTAGTACGACCTTGCTGCCGCCTACTTACATTTGGCGTAAAGATCACAAAGACAAGATAAGAGAAATTAGGGCTCGTACGGAGGCATATAGGCATTCTTTTTTTCCCCGTTCAATTTGGGAGTGGAATAGGAAAGGAAATGCCTAGTAGTGGTACAGTGTACCCTCCGCCACGCACCTTACGGTGAATTGCGGAGTATGTATGTAGATGTAGATAAAAAGAGAGGTGTACGATTCTGATACTAAACTGATTTCATTGAAGCTGAATGTTAAAGTATTAAAGAAGTGAAGTAATGTAGTGTTTGCAAAGGAAGGAAAATGATGGCTACGTAGGCAAAGAGGGATGTACTTTTCACAATGATTGAGGTAAAAATTCGACTGAATTACTTTGAACCAATTGATGATTTTAAGCAGTAGACCTTTCTTTGCATCCGTGGCTCTGTAAAATGTGACCATATTTTAGATATCTTCTAAGTAAGTGAAGCTAAATACGGTTGCTGCTATTCTTATCTTTCATCATCCAGAATCCATCTTCAATTATTTTCTGTCTTTGAAGTTGTTTTCTGTCTAACAGAGTGCTCACTAACATGAACCTCTTCAGTGATTCCTTCAAGAAAATAAGCTAACTGTCATGGGACAATTAAAAGTAATATGTTTTAAGTTCACTATTCTTACCACAGTGAGAGACTGCTGCTATGTCGTGTGTTTACAGTCTACTAGTGTCTGGTGTTGTGGTCTTCAGTCCGGAGATTGGTTTGATGCAGCTCTCCACAATACCCTATCCTGAGCAAGCCTCTTCAACTCCACATAAGAACGGAAACCTACATCTGTCTCTTTGTCTTCAGAGGGTTTTTACCCACACACTTCCCTCCAATGCTAAATTCACAATTCCTTGATGTCTAAGAATGTGTCCTACCAATTGATCCCTTCTTTTCGTCAAGGTATGTCAGAAATTCCTTTACTTCCCAATTCTGTTGAGTAGCTCCTCAAGAGTTATGCGATCCACCCACCTAATCTTCAGCATTCTTCTGTAGCACCACATTTCAAAAGCCTCTATCCTCTTTCAGTCCGCAATGTTTATTGTCCATGTTTCATTCCCATACAATGCAACACTCCACACAAATGCCTTCAGAAAGGACTTCCTTAGGCTTAAATCAATATTCGATGTTAAATTTCTTTTTCAAAAACGCTTTCCTACCTATTGCCATTCTGCATTTTATATCCTCTGTACTGCAACCATCATTTGTTATTTTACTGCCCAAGTAACAAAACTCATCTTCCTCCTTTAGTGCTTCGTTTCCCAATCTAATTCCTTCAGTATCACCTGATTTTCTTACACTGCACTCCATTACCCTTGATTTACTCTTGTTAATGCTCATCTTATATGCACCTTCCAGCACACTGCCCATCTGTTCAACTGCTCTTCCAGGTCCTTTGCTGTCTCTGACAGAGTATCTCGTCGGCAGAACACGTTGTTTTTAATTCTTCCCCCTGAACTTTAATTCCTTCTCCAAATTTCTCCTTGCTTTCCTTTATAGCTTGCTCAATGTACAAATTGAATAACATTGGAGAAAGGCTACAACCCTGTCTTACTCCCTTCCCAACCACTGCATCCCTTTCATGCCCTTCAACTCTGACAACTGCTGTCTGGTTTTTGTACAAGTTGTAAATAACCTTAAGCTCCCTATATTTTACTCCTGCATGCTTCAGAACTTGAAAGAGTTTATTCCAATCAACATTGTCAAAAGCCTTCTCCAAATCTACAAAAGCTAGAAATGTAGGTTTGCCTTTCTTTAATCTATCTTCTAGGATAAGCCGTAAAGTGAGTATTGCCTTCCGTGTTCCTACATTTCTCCTGAACCCAAACTGATCTTCCCCGAGGTCGGCTTCTACCAGCTTTTCCACCCTTCTGTAAATAATTCTTGTTAATATTTTGCAACTATGACTTATTAAACTGATGGTTCTGTAGTTTTCACACCTGTCCGCACCTCCTTTCTTTGGAATGTGGTTTTATAACATTTTTCTTAAAGTCTGAGGGTACTTCGCCTGTCTCATACATATTACACACCAGGTGAAATAGTTTTGTCATGCCTGGTTCTCCCAGAGACTTCAGTAGCTCTGAGGAAATGTCATCTACTCCAGGGGCCTTGTTTCAACTTAGGTCTTTCAGTGCTCTGTAAAATTCATCTCTCAGTATAGTATCTCCTGTGTATCATCCTCATCTACTTCTTCTCCCCTTCCTACAATATTGCCTCTAAGTTCATTTCCTTCGTAGAGCCTCTCTATACACTATTTCCACCGTTCAGCTTTCCATGTAAAGGATATGGTTTACATGGTTACTAAAGATATTAATGTATAAATTACTGGTAACCATGTAAACTTATAATATCGTTGGATGCTGCCACTATGGAAAACAAACAATCTAATCATGTAACCAGTGCTGCTGCACATACACAGATAAGCATTGCATCAGCCTCTATAATCAATTGGGCAGCAAATAAACAACAACAATATTATAAGTAATGTAAGTAAAACTTTGTAAAAAATTTATGTAATTATGTTATAAGAATATATGTAACAACTCTCTTATATTACTTGTATTACAGAACACCTGATGATGGCCTAAGGCCGAAATAAGCTTATAGTGAGTCAATAAAGTTTAAAGCAGTGTTAAAATAATTTATAATTATTGTGGTATTGAACATGTCAATCAAAGACATACTCCACACTGCAGGCCCCAGAGAACGAAAATTACATATTTTGGTATGTACAAAATGCTTGGCCAGAGGTTCCACCTTCTAGTTCTTTGGATTCACTCTGCAATTACTACATAAAACAGCATCTTATTTCCATGGTTGATGGTGTATTGCTGTTAGAAACAGATCATGTGGTACCACCGGTGGTTGTTTTACTGGCAATTCGTTCAGACATTCTCACTCTTCTACATGCTGCTCACTGGGGCATCTTCCACACAGAGACTCTGGGCCCTGCACCATGTGGTCTGGCTAGGTTTAGATAGTGAAATGCATCTCATTGCTGCTTTTTCCTAGTGCATATCACATCAAGCCCAAACCAACATCACCATGACCAACTGTAGAGCTAAGACTTCCTAGCCATACTAAGGTGCTAGTGTGCCATACTGTCCAGTCTTTATGACAAGGAGAATGTGCATTAATTAAATAATTATTAACTTTCCAATTATAAATTCAAAGAGTACTCAAAATTACAACTGGATTGTTATGTCACAATGTGTAGCCCGATTAAAAATTTTGAAAGTCGGTACAATTAATTGGTAATTGAACCCCATAAAACTAATTTTCTCTGTGAATCTAATGGCAGGAACTGAACCGGGATCCTCCTTATTAAGTAGTCACGTTAAGGTTTACTCACAACATTGGTTAACAAAAATGGCCCATAATTTTCTATGCACGAATTTAGTTCATTTTGCATCTTCATGGTGTTCAACACATGTTGGTAGTGTTGCTCAGTCAGCCTCCAACAATGCCTTAGATCAATGCTGCACTGATCAGCAAGAAGAGCCCAGTGGAATTCCTCCACAGATTGCCTGGGCCCAAGTGGATGCTAGTTACCACAAAAGGGTGCAGATTCCACCTCAGTGGAGTCCACAAAAAGGGCAGCCTGTGTTCCAGACATCAAAATTATCTTCAGCATCATACTGTGGGCTAAAGGCCACAGAACACCTGTTGCCACAACACCTATCGGCCATTGACTCCTCTCCATTGGTTGGCAGGTGGCCCCCCTTTGATGTACGATTGAGGGCAGCCAACACCACCTAGAGACAAGGCCTTACAACTGGCCGCAACCTCACTGGCTGGCTGCTGGGGCACGCCCACTGCCAAGCAGTGGCCATCCAGTCGGATGGTGGCTGTGGTCTGTAAGTGTGACAGAGGCACAGCCAGTTGTAAGGCCTTGTCTCTAGGTGGTGTTGGGGCAGCTGCCTTCATAGGGGCCTCTCTGCCAAGTCACCTCATCATTTGACACTTATCGGTTCTGCAGCAGTCTTTCTCCACGGCTTTAAACACTGACAGCACTGTGGGTGTGTTGTTATTTTTCCTAAATATTTTTTCCTTTTCCACTATTTTTCCATTTTTATTTTTCCTTATTATTTCAAATCCCCCACTCCCTCCCCACACTCCTCTACGCCTCCCTTTCATCCTTTCCTGCCCCTTCCCTTCACTGTATTCATTGCCACAATTCTAATTCCTGCCTATAAGAGCCTTTAAAATCCATCATGCAATCTGAAACTTTCTATCCCCACCTTTACCTGGCATTCTTCCCCCTCCACTCCCCGCCTCACTCACAGTCCAGCATGTGTCGCTGGAGTGGATGGACAAGATAGTTGTGTGTGTGTGTAGTTGTCCGAGTTATTGCGTGAATGTATGCTTTTTTTTTCTGACGAAGGCCATGGCCGAAAATTTAAGTTGTGTGAATGTAATTACCTATTTTCGTGTGTCAGCAGCTCAGTGAGGCTGTTTACAGTGAGTTTTTACCTATCTTCCATTACAGATAAACCTAAAACTGAATCAGCCATTGTGGCAGTGTCACTTAAAACACTAGATAAAAGTGCAAGAAAATTAAAACTCTGCCGCCAGGCAGCTAAAATAGGGCAGTCCAGCAAGATGTGGGCTACCGCCAAGCGGGAACCGCAGCGACACTCAGGCGGGTCCTCACCACAAAGGAGATGTTCTTGCATCAGCCAAGTGTGGCCAATGCTGAGCCGGCACAGGACTACAGCGAGGCCTGTATGCAGGAGCGCCACATAGCTGTGGTCTCCTTTACAGTCCAAAGCTTGTTTGGCACAAGCAGGATACGCCACTCAGTATCCCATAGCTTAGAAATTTAATGGCACAAAACAGACAGGGGATCAGAAGGCGATAGACCGATATCCAACACAGACTCCTCAACAGCCTGTTTAGCAAGCCTGTCGGCACATTCATTGCTTGGGATACCAACATTACCTGGAGTCCAGAAAAGCACCACTGACTAAGCAGTCCGGTTGCGGGTAGAAAGCATCTCCTGTATGGCTACCCCAGGCGAGAACGAGGGTAGCACTGGTCCAGAGCAAGAAGGCTACTCAAGGAGTCGCTGCATATAAGGAAAGACTCACCTGAGCAGGACTGAACATGCTGGAGAGCCCAGTAAATGGCCACCAGCTTTGCAGTGTAAACACAGCAGCCATCTTACAAGAAGCACTGATCGATGTGGTTGCCATGGAAGTAAGCAAAACCAATGCTTTCATCAACCATTGAACCATCAGTAAAGACCAGGTTGTGTCCAGGGAACGAGGCAACGACAGCAAGAAACTGACGTCTAATAACCTCAGGGGAAACTGTCTTTGGGTCCATGGACCCAATTCAGCCCAGTACGTGATCTTGGCATGCACCACGGAGGCGTACGTGAGATGGAAGAGGAAAAGACTAGTTCCAACATAAGAGACTGGACGCAGAAGGCAATTGTGTGACCCGATAGCATTCGCCGTTGTTGGGGGCGAACGAGCAAGTTTGAGAAAAGTAGACAGTGGTTCGGGTGGCCTGGGGAGCTATGCACGTGGGCTGCATACGACACGAGTTGTTGGCGACGGATCCGCAAGGTGGGACCCCGGCCTCAACAAGTAAGCTGTTCACAGGGCTAGTGCGGAAGGCACCCATCGCGATGTGAACCCCAGCGGTGAGTATAGTCGCAACAGTGTGCTGCAATCAGCAACCAAGGTGGCGGAGAACATTGAGATGGCGCCAGAATTCCTGTTTCAGCTAACGAATGTGGGGAAGACGTCTCAGCCGGGCATCAAAGACAAGGCCTAAAAACCTATGGGTTTCCACTATGTCAAGTACTTAGAAGATAAGCCTTCCTTGTTTCTGTAGTCAGATCAACTTTCTCTTACTTTTAAGACATCCAAACCCGTCTGTTGAGCACAATCGCAAACAAAACCCATGGGCGCCTAGTAGTTACGTAGCGTCAAGAAAAGAAGTTCTTTGCTCTTTACAAATGTCTGCCTAGGTGTGTGTGTGTGTGTGTGTGTGTGTGTGTGTGTGTGTGTTTACCTTCCTTTTTTTTCCCCTAAGGTAAGTCCTTCCACTCCTGGGATTGGAATGACTCCTTTTCCACTTCCTTAAAACCCATATCCTTCCTTTTCTCCTCTCCTTCCCTTTTTTCCGGAAGAAGCTTGAATGTTTGTGTGTTTTTATTTGTGTATTTTGTTTCTATCGGTGAGCCTGTGCTTTGAAAATATATATATTTTTCTTCACACTGCAATGTGCAGTGTCTGTAGTTATACAATTTAATCAATGAAATGTTCTTCAACATGTATACATGGGAACAGACACTTCAGCAACTACAGGTTGTCAAGAATACAAGAAAGATTTTCAGAATTGTGAATATGGATAATAATCAAGCGTTCGATTTGTTGGTGACATGAAAATTTGAGCTAAACTGGGACTTTAACCTGCATTTCCCACTTTTCACAAATGAAATCTTAACAATTAGGCTATTCTGTACATGCATTCTGGACCAACCCAAACTTCCATAAGCCGCACAGTTACTGCAATTCATCCACAAGGTGAGACATTTTGACAAGACTATTTCGATGAAATTGCAGCATATTCTTCGCAAAGCCCTTACAGATTCTCAATATGGTCTATATCTGCACCCATCCAGTTTCCATATTTTCGGAACCGCGAAAAAAAGATCCTGTGGCTGTAAATTTGCTTTGGACAAGGAAGTGCATGCCTGGATACATTTTTCAAAGAAGAGTGATTATCTTTGTTTAACAGATGGATTATCCATTAAGTTACGGAAATAATTGTCTACTTTCTTTCCATCACCCTCCCCACCCCAATTCTGTTCTCATTTGACAGCTTATTACGAAACAAAAACTCAACAAACTTTCTGGCCTACTAAATAATGCATTCTTAAGTTTATGTTCTGAATGATCAGCTTTTATACACACAATTTGAAAACAGTGTTATTGGAAACCTCTGTGACAGAAGGTGTAGTTCACAATGCCAATTTAAGATATTCACTCTTCCATTCAGATGTAATTTTTTAATAGCATCCAGTAGAACATTACATATCGATTACCTGCAAACCTTACAAAGCACAATTGTCATATAATAATATCACACTGAAATAACAGTCTTGAAATTATAAGTACTTCTCCCACATTGTAATGAATGTGAATTCATACAAACCTTAGCTTTCATGTATCTCCATGCAACATATATTTTCATTAGTCTTTCCAAATCTCTAACTACTTTCTGGTATTCAAGGTATCGCCCTTGTTCTTCTTTTAGCTTCTGTATTTTTGGAGCTATGTCACTGTTAATTATCTGAAATAATAAATTGGACACTCATGAGATTCTCCTTAAGGATGTAATAACAATAAGCTTACTTCACCTCTTCACAAATTTCATATAATACAGTGATCATTTAAGTGATTGACCATGCAAGCTTCCACAACTGAAAACTCTTTTCATGTGATTTTTCACAAACATTTAGTAAAAATTAATTTTCAAAGGTTGACAAAAATGAAGAAATGTGCTAAAAAGTAAAATTGTTGAGAATCAACAATATGAAAATATGCTGGATCTCACCACAAAAATGACTGTAAAGTTTAAGACACACCAGTAGAAACACACACACACACACACACACACACACACACACACACACACACACACACACACACACACACACATTTTGTCAACTCACTCAGATGACCACCTCTTGTTATTGCGTTCGAAGTGACAACTCTGGATGGGGAAGGACGTCAAGTGAGGGTGAGGATAGACATATTAGCGCACCCTGAGGGAATTTCAGGTGGAACAAATTGGGGGATGAAGGCAATTGGGGGAGGTGTAGAGACAGGGTAACATCGAGTAAGTAATAGGAAACAAGTTAAAAATTAGAGAAAGGTGTAAATCATGGGGGAGGGGGGGTGGAGGTGAGAAAGCAGGAATCATTTGGTAGGTGAGGACAGTAGGCTAAGGCCAGGATAATTTTTGGATCACGGATGATAACACCTCTGTGTAGTTTCGAAAAGCAGGCGGAGAAGGGGAGGATCCAGACTGCCCACATTGTGAAGCAGCCTTTGATATCAAGCACATTATATTCAGATGCTTGTTGTGCCACAGGGTGAGCCACCCTGACAAATATGCACTCAATGAACTAAGAAACTATTTCTGCTGATTTGTAAACAAGGGACTTTACATAAGCCCAGAGGAAGTAACCAAGAGTGGTAGAAGCCATGTGAGTGCAAAGGCCCAACAGACCAGATATCCACATATAGCTTTATAATTAGAGATCTGCTCTGACAGGGCAGCTGAAGTGTGCTAGAACACAATCACGCTGAAACTACAGCAAAATAAAACCTCAATGAAGGGAAGTTACCAAAATGAAAGGTCAAATAGTTCCTTCCTACCACTGTTGAAATTTTTATGTAACACTATTTCAAAACAACTTAAGTTGTTGTTGTTGTTGTTGTTTTTTTTTTTTTTTTTTTTTTTTTTTTTTTTTTTAATTGGTAACTGGTTTCTGACTGGCCTGAGCTCATTCTAAAATCTCCAGATCAGTATCATCTTTAACTTACAAGAAGGCATATGACTAAACTTATAGACAAAGAAAGTATTATTCTCATTAACACCAGGCAGATATTTTATTTCAGATTTGCAGCTATAGGCTCCTAATATCAAAATGTCCAAAACTTCATCCTCGCCAACCCTCCTAATTTCAAGCTTCATACCTCAACACCCTGTACAATGTAAAAATATATATTCGATACAAGAATTAAAATAAATACAACCTACATGAAAATAAAAGATATTTGGAGGCAAGAAAAAGTAGCTGTTTGAATATCAAGAAAACCAGTTCTGAGTAAAGAAGGGAAAGCTGAGAACTCTAAAGAGTGTACAGATGAGCTATACAAAGGAAATTAACTTTGAGACAATATTTTAACAGAAGAGGAAGTAGATGAAGATGCAATACTGAGAGAAGAAGTTGACAGAGCACTAGAAGACCTACATCAGAACAAGACCCCTGGAGTAGATGACATTCCCTCAGAGCTACTGTAGTCTCTGGGAGAACCAGCCATGACAGAACTATTTCACCTGGTTAATAATATGCATGAGTCCGGGAAAATACCCTCAGACTAAAAAAATCTAATAATCTCCATTCCAAAGAATACAGGCAAAGACAAGTGTGAAAATTTTGGGACCATCAGTTTAATAAGACAAGGATGCAAAATTTTGACATGAATTATTTACATAAGGATGGAAAGGCTGACAGGTGCTGATCTTGTGTAAGATTAGTTTGGATTCACCTCACGACTTATCTTAGAAGATACATTAACGTAATGCAAATTTTACATTTTGTAGATTTGAAAAAAGCTTTTGAAAATGTTGATTGCAATGCACTCAAATTCTGAAGCAAGCAGATGTAAAATATTGTGAACAGTAGGTTATTTACAACTTTTACATTAATCATACAACTGTTATTAGAGTTTAAGGGCATGAAAGGGACACAGTGGTTTTCTCTAATGTCATTCAATTTGTACGTTGAGCAATCTGTGAAGGAAAGCAAAGAGACATTTGGAGAAGGAATGATGACATATTCAGTCTGCCGGAGACAGCAAAGGGCTTGGAAGAGCATCTGAAAAGAATGGGCAGTGTATTGAAAGGATGCTGAAGGAATGAGGTAACAAAACAATAACAATTGTCGACGAGTTGTTACTTGGGTAATAAAATAACATAACGGTCACAGTACAGAGGGTATAAAATGCAGAATGGCAATGGGAAGAAAAGCATTTCTGAAAAAGAAAAATTTACAAACAACGAATATTAATTTAAGTGCCAGGAAGTCTTTTCTGAAGGCATTTGTGTGGAGTGTTGCCTTGTATGGGAGTGAAACTTGGACAATAAATAGTTAAGGAAGGAAGAGGATAGAGGCTTTTCAAATGTGGTGCTACAGAAGAATGCTGAAGATCAGGTGTGTAGATCATGTAACTTATGAAGAGGTACTCGACAGAATTGGGGAGAAAGGAATTTTTGGCATACCTTGACTAAAATAAGGGATTGAATGGTAGAACAAATTATTAGACATGAAGAAATCTTAAATTTAGCATTGGAGGGAAGTGTGTGAGAGGAAAAATCACAGAGGGACACCAAAGGACGAATATAGTAAGCACGTTCAGATGGATGTGTGTTGTCTTTCTTATGAGGAAATGAAGAGGCTTGCTCAGAATAGAGTATGCTGAAGAGCTGCACCAAACCAGTCTGTGGCCCAAAGACAACGACTACACAAAGTTGGAAAAGATGCCACTGCCACCTAGAAAACAGTAGTCATGAGAGAGAGAGAGAGAGAGAGAGAGAGAGAGAGAGAGAGAGAGAGAGAGAGAGAGAGAGAGTGGGGGGGGGGGGGGGATGAATCAGGAGTAGTAACCAGATCTGCTTCCTATTATTGGTCTAGTTACTTTTATTCAACTGAACACTCAGCTCTCAATTATGTAAGAACTTTGCTAGGTTTCCACTTAATGCTATAGCTTTCTCTTCCTCAGTTCAATAACTGGTTGAGGACATGCACATTACCTAAGTGACATCCAAATGATTGCAATTTTTGTTTCAGAACAAGGGCACAGTGAAAACATGGTAATTAAAAACCTTGTTTTTCAGTTGTTTAAAAATGTTAAATGAAAATTACTTTCATATGGGATGGAACTTTTGTTTCATTTATATAAAAGAAGTTTTATAGCAGCACAGCAGATGACAAAGTTCTGTTTTCCATGGAGTCAAATACAAGATGTGAAAAGGATTCTCTTATGCTGGAAGAAGATTCTCTGCATGCTGGGTCAAAAGATGCTAGGTAAAATTTTATTTCCCTTCCCAGCAGCCTTGTGTGATTGTGTTGACAACATCAAAATATGGTAGAAAATCTTACCAAAATGTTAATATTAGACTCCCAAATTGCATAAAATGATTTCATCAAAGACTGAATGACACATTTGCTAATGCCAACAACTGCCCAAATCATCCACATGATGAACTAGTAACTTTCCCAACTTGTCTAAAACACTCTTCAATTCCTTCTTCCCTCCCTTTCGCAGACTGCCAATTATGTTCCAGAATCATTTTCCTGCAGCTTGAGCCAAAGTTTCTAACATATATCCAAAGTCTTCTCAGGATTTGTGCAATTATCTGCTTGGCTTTGTTTCTTTCTACAACATAACTTTCTCTACCTGCCCAAGTTAGTTTTCAAATGCCTTATTTTTCTTTTTTACAGACTGCCTTTTCTGTGTGACCCCCCAAGTTGTCTTGTTTCTACCTGTCTTTACACACTAATGTTACAAGACATTCTCTAGTCCTTGTACCTTGTCCATCCCTATTCCAATAACTGTAAATGACTACACTCAACTAAATGGTATCTTTTGGGATCATTGTTATTTATTTGTGCCCGATTTCCTGGAGCTTCTACACTCTTTTCCTTCTACATATATGGACTAACTTTCTGCAAACCAATTTTGCTGCAGATAAAATAATGATCAGTGTCATCAAAGAATCCTCTGAAAACACTAGTGTCCCTGACTGCCTTTCTGAATTACTGCTCTGCTCTGTTGTCAGACTTCTCAATATGTCAACTTGGTGTGCAGTTACTGGGACCATCTGTGACAAAAGCAGCTGTATTGTTTGTTTAACCCTTTCATTCCCAGTGTTGTTCCTGGACAACAATATATTAAAATCTGATTTATATCGTATTTTGCATTTCTGTGCCAATATGGGCTTAGGTACCACAAACTCCATGTTTTAAGCATAAGAACATTCACCATATAGCAATGACAAACCTGTATAATTATGAATGTTCTTATGCTTAAAAAAAAGGTTTGTGGTAACTAAGCCCATATTGGCACAGAAATCAAAAATACTGTATAAATCAGATTTTAATATACTGTTGTCCAGGAACAACACTGGGAATGAAAAGGTTAAACAGTGCAGCTGCTTTTGTCACAGATGCTCCCACTAACTGAACACCAAGTTGACATATTTAGAAGTCTGAGGTACCATTCATTTTACCGATCATTTACGCTGACAGAGTAAAATGTATGGTATACTACAAGGTAACACCATTATAAACTGCAATAATGCCCATGTGTTAACACATATACTGGTGGCAACTTGCAACAAAATTTAGTAAACTGCATGATTTTCATATTATTGTGTCCACTCCAGTATGCTTCTGATACTACTTCTCAGACAGAGTGACCATCCCAGGTCTAGTACAGCCATCCTTTAAGATAATTAGGGGAAAATGTGTCTTCATGTAACTTATAAAATGGGAGGGGAGGAGGAGGAGGAGGAGGAGGAGACAGGTATCTGGCACCTGTTGAAACTATTTTACCTCAACAGTCATTCACTCCCTCAGCACAGAACATTCTAGACACTTGTACCTCACATGCAGTCTGGGCAGTTAAGTCACAGTTCTGAACTCTTGAAACACCATGTTTCACCACCACACCTAACAATGATCCCTGATGTACTGTATTTGCCGGCCTATAAGGCAGTTTGTTTTCCTACAAAAATTGGTCTAAAAATTGGATGTGTCTTCTACACAGGTTGCCAATTTAGGTAGGTATCTACAAGTTCCATTTTTTTAAAGGGATTAAAAAGATGATATAAAATGTGGGAAAATGTTTTATGAGGGAAAATTTGCTTAAAGGTTCTCTCTCTCATATTTGTAGTTTATATTTGATATATGTACAATATGTGCACCAAAATACCCATCAGGAGCTTTATTATGTAGTAAAGTTTATCTGATTTTTGTACTGTTTTTAGTGTTGAGTGTAACAAACTGGTAACTAAATATGTTGTCTTTTTGAAGTTATAATATGCTGTGTCCCATGCAGTGCACCAAGCAACACACAGATGCAAATTATCTATCATTCTCACAGTTTATCAAACATCACAACAATACTTACAAAAATATTTGCACTTCACAATAAATTCTCAAAAACTCGTCATTTTAAACATGAAACCCCCTACTCGTTGCATAAACTGATAAATGGCACGGTGGCTGATGGGAGCAATCTTAAGCAGTGCCACCTCAGAGGCAATGTTTTAAGCCTTTACAACGCTCTTATCAACCATCACGCCAAGTCGGTACATACTGTAAACAGTAAAAGGCAAAATATCTGTTTTAATAAGTGCAAATTGTCAAGAAATTTGACTGTGTAAAGTTTATGAACACTACTTGAAGGCACTGCCTCAGATATTTCATGTAAATGAACATATGTATTATATTGCAAAAGATGCATTAGATGTGATTTATTTTTTCCTAACAAAGCATCTTAAAAGTGGGGTGCATCATCTACACCACTGCATCTTATATGATGGCAAATATGGTATGCCTAGTCAGAGTATGGTCAAAAGAGCAAAACTGAACACAATATTTAGTTATTTTGCAACTACATATTTATCAAAATTGTGAAATAAAATCATCTACCTACTTCATTCAGTTGTCGTAGCTTGTTGTCCTTTTTTTCTATCGTTTTCTCTGCAGCAATTTTTTTGTTTTCGTACATTTTTGTGCCAGCAGCTTCTTCAACCATAGCTAGAATCTGCAATAAACAAACAAGCATGAAATGTAAAAAAAGAAAGAAATAAAATAATGTGGAAATATTAAGTTACGTAAACACCGTGTGATGAGCCAAGTGCCGTAAGAATTACTGATACAAAATGTTTACAAAATACCAATGTATACACAAAAGCTATTATAAATACTAATTCCTTACAAGGACAAAGTAAATAATAAAATTTGGAAGGTGCAGGGCAGGTAAAAATAAGCATTTTTCTTAATGAATGGCAGCTTCCCCAATTTGAGTCCTTTGTTATTTAATTTATTTGATTATTTATAATGAGCAGATTTGTAAATATGCCACAAATACAAAAATAATCAATACTGATAATGAAGGAACTCTGCAGAAAATTAAGCCACATTCTTTCATAATGATTTATGAAAATTCTGCCCAATACTGCAGTTCAGAAGAGCACTGAAGCAACAAGGTCAAAAATGAAGGCTAGTAGTAATATCATAATTGTAGAAACAATGCGGAATGAATTATACACATCATCCATGGAGAAAGTGTGACTACAGGCACATGCATGTCTATGTATGATGAATTTACAAATTTGCACTTTATCAGAAATGGTAATACAGTATTAACAGTGTCAGCCTATGCAGGACACTCTTATACAGAATCAAACAACTACATTCATACTTCATGAAAGAAGAGATCACCTTTTTTCACGTCTGTATTATATTATCTGTACTTACCTCCATAGGTTTCATGTTGAGAACCTTGGTAATACGGCCCTGCATGATCAAAAAGTGAGGGTTGTTAACATTCAACTGTACGGAGCAAAACAAATCATTTACTCGTTTGGCCTGTACATTTGTCCCATTGATGAGATACTTGTTTTTACCTCCAACCACCACCTGTAACAAAAACAATCCAGGTGACCTTAAGACACAATTAGACCAAAATAGGTTTGTTTGTGTGTGTGTGTGTAAGATCCATCTACACAGATAATAATATTAATAGTAATAATAAAACAGTAAGTTGAAGATGGATTCAAATCATTATGACCACATACAGACAGAAGTGAATTACTATCATATAAAAAATGAATAGATAATTAACTGAAATTTTTGCTTGTACTGAAAATTTTACATCTCCAAGAAAACATCCATTTTTGTTTTCCACTTACCACAGATTTTCAACAAAAGCATGAAAAATAAGTGTTACACGTGGTTTGCAGTATTTTGTGCCCTATATTGATCCAAACAATACAGTTTTATATTAAAAGTGTACAGAACGCCACAGAATACCTTACAACTTTTGAAGAAAGGCTATCAGTAAAAATCATGCCAGTAAAAAATCTGGGCAATTTCAATATACCCCAGCTTGACAAAAATAATACTTCAGGTATACAAAATACAACAACTTATGCTTCAAATAAGATACTTCAATGAAATCTTATCTAGTTACATAACAGGCTGTTTCTAGCTCAACATAACAACCAGTGGTGGCTGGTGCTTCAGATGACTGGGGGTTCACTCTTTTAATGTCAGATCTACAATATTTCTGAACTGGGGCCAAAACTTGATAATGGCAGCTGCTCTGCCCCCCCCCCCCCCCCCCCACTCAGCACTCGGCATCTAGAGACAATTTGGCACACCTCTGCAAGTGGCGCTCGGGAAAATGCCGGTTTGTCCCCCCCCCCCTCCCCCCTTAGATCCAGTGGCACTGACTTCTTTTACTGCTTTATGCAAATTACATTTCCAAATAATTAAATCAATTTTGCCACATACTCGGCAACTGATTTTTTAACGTTTGTATTCACTGGTTTCATTAAAAGGCTGCTCTCCCCCACCTCTTTTCAGACAAATATTTGTTACAATGAAGAGTATAATGTCATTTACCCGCAAAATCGCAAAAATGTCCAAACATAAGTGCCAAGTAACAATACCAATTCATTGTTGTTCCCGTATCTGTTAAAAGACTGGGTAAAAAAACATGTTGCAGTTAGGCTCCAACCCAATACCTTTGACACTGCAGCGTGATGCTACTATTTTTTCCTAGGTGGATAGGAATGATTTGAGTATTATTCACAATCTGATCTTCTGAAGACTTTTACACTTGATGCGTCTTTAATTGATAGTTATAAGATGTTTTACAAAATATGACATGTTTCTGATAAATCTTCAATGCGCCAAAAACAAATTGAAGGGCAGATGTTGCCCTCATAGAGGGTTTGTCCATGTGCAAGGCAAGATCTGTAGTGGCTTCATTGTCTTGCTTCGGGACCATTCGTGCGTAACTGGCAGAGCTCGAGTAGCCAGGAGCTGGCGTCTCTACCAGCTCCAAAGCCAATGTTAAAAGTGGCCTTTCCCTTCACCTCTCCCTGCCACGTGAGTGCCCATATGCTGCCTCCATCAGGTTCAGAAGAGAATTTGAACCTCGGCCTCATCTGTTCATTGTAATGCTGCGGCCACTGCCATGTTTCTCATAAAAACACCTTAAAAATTTATGTATCTGTATTTATATTATAAGAGAATGTATTTGTATTTATATTATTAGTATTATCTGTTATTCAACTTGTAAATTTTGTTTCTTGACATGTTCCACATCCACGAGGATCCCCTCAATATGGATCTACGGAACAAATAACTAATCTAATAAAACTACATTTAATGTGTGTAAGAAACGATCTGATGGAAGATTGAAACAAAGAATGATGATTTAAAAACACTTTTTATTTTATTCAGTTACTTTTTTTCATGACGAGCTTTTTCTGGGCAGTCACTGAACCAGTGAACACACAGGATACACCACCACTGATAACAACCAAGAAATCCACGTTAAATTGCAACAGGTATGGTGAGTATTTGTTTGGAGCATACGTAACAGGACTTCCTTGACAAATTAAGTAGATAAAGCAATAGATGAAAATGGCTTTACACAATGAAACTAAAACTTCCTGGCAGATTAAAATTGTGTGCCAGAACCGTTTGGAAAGTAGGAGGCGAGGTACTGGCAGAAGTAAAGTTGTGGACGGACTGTGAGTTGTGTCGCGATAGCTCAGTGGTAGAGCACTTGCCTTCGAAAGGCAAAGGTCCCAGGTTCATGTACCGGTTCCAGCACACAATTTTAATCTGCCAGGAAGTTTCGTATCAGCACACACTCCATTGCAGACTGTATAGGCTACACAGAATGGACAGAAGGCTCTGTTAAATTTGTTACCATGTTGATGTTGGCAACGGATGAAACTGGCAGAAGTTTGACACTGTCATTAACAAAATGTGTGATAGTATATAGTATCTAACGAGATTCACTGGTTTTTACTCTGAATATTCAAATGTATTTTGTTGTTTCGCATTCAATGTCACAATATGGCACGAGATCAAATATTGACAACAAAATGTTCCCTTTATGGTGATAATTTGTTGAGCGGACAAAGCTACATACAAGAACCTGTCAACCATAGAGTAGGGACAAGATTAATTATTTACTTCACTATCAACGAAGGACTGATTCCCTCCTACATAAAATTAGTCGTATAATAAGGGGTATAATCCATTCTGTTGACCATGAAGTAAATAAATCTGTTCCTGCTCTATGGTTTACAGATTCTTGTAGGTACTCTTCTCTGGCCAGTGAATAGTCACTGTAAAGGGAATGAGGTCTCTACCACCACCCTACGTAAAACTTAGTCATGTCACGATTCATGACGACATGTGAAAGAGGAGGAGATGCATCAAACATTTTTCTGTCCTTTCTTTCTTATGAATACTTTTCACGTAACAAAACCAGCTGAATTCTGAATAGTTGTCAGCATTTGTACTGACACTGGTCATCTCATTCCTAGACATTCTTATCTGTTGCCAACATCAACACGCTAAGCTGCCAACACAGTAAGTAAAATTTAACTGCAGGCTCGTGTCAAGAAAACTATAAACTTGGGCACGAACAGCGATGTTATAGAGCCCATATATAGCTCTCACGAGAAAATGTAAGAAACACACGAGAGGCTAGAGCAGAGGTAAAGCGGGAGCTGAATGAAAATCATACAAGCTCCCCCCCCCCCCCCCTCACAACTACCTCAAACCACATGCTCATTTAAAAATTGCCTCAATCACATAGGGTCACGGACATGTTTGCCCAATCAAATACTGGTTAGTAAAACTAAGAACACCAACATACAGGCATAGGTGGAAGTGACTGGCTAACTAATAATAAAGCCTGAAGAATCAGTGAACCTAATAACACTTTTACAACAGTGGCCTAAAATTTTAAGGAGTTAGCCTGAGGATTCATAAAATTTTAAAAGATGCACTACAGTCATTGTATCTTCAGTTAAAATACGAAGCAGATCACTTGGCAAAACAGCTACCACCCTTTGTCCGAGTCTCAAGAATCCAACAACCGCCAACTGACCAGATGCTCCAACAGTTTACACACAAAGTTGGTCAGGTTGATGGTCCGACAAGAACAGGGTTTTTGCCTGGTTTCATCACCAGGATGATTATACTGTCCCATCACTGCAATGGGAATACCTCGTCGCACCATATCCAGTTGAAGAGAGCAAGGAGATTACCCTCATTTCTCCTGAGAAGTATCGCAGTATTTGGGCATGGATGCTATGAGGCCCAGAGGCCTTGTCAAGACATTGTGCAACATCACTGAGTAGCTCCTAGTCACTGAATGGAGCGTTTTAAGTCTCAGTGAGGCAAGCGACAAAGGAGATGGGCTGGCATTCTACCTGCTCCTTTAATGTATGGAAGATTGGTGGGTAATTCGCAGAGGCAGAGTGTAATGCTCAGCAAACCTCTCTGTCAGCGTGGCTGGTTCTGTACATAGAACTCCATTCTCGGAGATCCCAAGGATTTCTGCTGGTGTCGGGTACCTCTTTAAATGCCTGATCTTTCTCCAAACCTGGGTGGTGGAGGTATCTGACCCAATAGTGAAGATGTACCTCTCCCAACACTTGCTTTCAGCTCTTAATGAGATGAAGAGCACGTTCTTAGTCGTTTCAAAGGGATGAGGTGCTCCAGAGCGAGTTGTCACTTGTTATCACCTTAAGGCACATTTGCGGTCGTTACTGACCTGTTTTCTGCCGTGGGCAATCTGAGCAGCAAGGAATCTTAACTTCTGCAGCAGAAAAAATGACTTGTGTAACCCCTTCAACCTCCATATTGATGTGTGGGGAAGTCCAACAATGGCAGCAGAGGTGTTATCATCACAGTTAGCCCACCTGGGCAGGCGCCTTGGGGACTGACACTGTGGGAGTGATAGGAAAAGGGAAAAATGGTCACATGCCACGAGGCACGCTAAAATGTGTGGGGGCACCTGTATTTAACAGGCAGAGGTCGAGTTGGTTTAGTAAGTCTTCTACAACTCTGCCATGGCCATAGGTCGTGGCACCACCACACAAGGAATGTGGGCATTATGTCGCCCAACAGTAAGAAAGGTGGAGGTAGATGAGCTGTAGATGATGGTGATTGGTGGTATAGGGCCCTCAACATCGAGGTCATCAGCGCCCGTGCTCAAACTTAAATGGATGGAAGAAAATTGGCGCATGTCGGACGGACTTGCGAATTTGAGAAGTACACCTACAGTTTGTAGGGATATCTTAAAACAACTTATAAAAGGACTAAAACTGAGGATAAAACATTGACAGATATATGTGGCCCAGTGACTACTTAAAAATAAAGGGTGACTGGGCCACTGACACACAAAATCATACATCCAGTATTTTGGGAAGAAGTCCAGATGTGGTACAAAATCTTAAGACACGGTCCACAGACGCCTCATCGTCACCTAAAATAAATTTCAGGTTCTGTGAGAGACCCAAATTTGCCCTGATACCAGCATATAACACGCATTCTGTTAAAATGTATAATCGACAGTTGGGTCCTACATCTGTCACACTCCACCAGTTCTTCACTGCGCAAAAGAAAACCATGTGTCAGCGGGCAATGTCTGATTCGAAGATGTGTGAGGGCGACTTCTTCAGCTCGTTGAGGGCAGAAGGACATACGCCATGGACATACAGAGAATTTTAGTGCGCGTAATTTATTGTCCGCCACAACCAGCCACTGAACCTCCCACAAAGACATGGTTGTTCGTGTCACAAAGGAGGTGACGGCTTTCAGCGGGACGGAACAGTGTACGGGAGGGGGGAGAGAACAAGCCTCTTTAGCTGCCGCATCGGCCAGTTCATTTCCCTGGATCTCTATGTGCCCAGGAACCCAACAGAAGATTATCTCCTTGTGGAGTCACTGCAGTGCAAGGAGAGCATCCTGATCGGCCAGGTACATTTGGTTGACAGTGAGAAGGGTGCTGTGGGTGTCTAAGCAGATCTGTTCTAGTGGCCTCAGGATAGCAAACAGTTCCGCATAGTAAACGGAAAACTATTTTGGGAGCCCTATCCAAAGGACAGATTCAGGGAACACAACAGAGCAGCCAAGACGATCTCCCTGCTTGGAGCCATCTGTATAGACAACAATAAAACATTAATGCTCTGCACCTGCAGCAATTCACGGCTGTCCTGTGCTCGAATCCCAAGTGGTCTCATAGCCTGTGGGCGGATATGGAACAAATGTTGGTTTGATGCTGTGCAACACGCGAGGAACTGACGGAGCTCTTTATGCCAGGCGTGCCATGAGCAGAAGATGGTGAATGGAAAGTGGGGGCTCACCAGCTTCTGCACACAGGCTAAGTACTGGACTTGTGCGATATGCACTAGTCGCCGGCCTGATACTTTTGTGGTGTACTGCATCCAGTCTTTTCAGGTACAAAGGCCTGGCCAATCCATAGACCTGGCAGCAATATTCAAGCCTGGGTCGCACAACAACTTTATAGGGTCCGAGCAGGTGCACGGGGGGAGGGGATTATTAGTTATTGGGAGCTCCAATGTTAGGCGCGTGATGGAGCCCCTTAGGCAGATAGCGTCCAGATCTGGAAGGAATTCCAACGTGCACTCGGTGTGTTTGCCGGGGGGCCTCATCCGAGATGTGGAGGCGGCCTTGCCGGCGGCTATCGAGGGTGTGGGGTGCAGTCAACTGCAAGTCGTAGCTCACATCGGCACCAATGACGCTTGTCGCTTGGGTTCTGAGGACATCCTCAGGTCCTACGAGCGGCTGGCGGAATTGGTGAAGGCTGCTGCCTTCGCACGCGGGGTGCAAGCAGAGCTGTCGATTTGCAGCATTGTTCCCAGGGTTGATCGGGGTCCTTTGGTTTGGAGCCGAGTGGAGGGTCTGAACCAGAGGCTTCGCCGACTCTGTGACAGTCATGGCTGCAGATTTCTGGATCTGCGTTATCGGGTGGGGAATTGTAGGGTGCCCCTAGATAGATCAGGGGTGCACTACACTAAGGAAGCGGCTACTCGGGTAGCAGAGTACTTGTGGAGTGCACATGGGGGTTTTTTAGCCTAGACGCTAACTCTGATGAGCACTCGCCTGTCAGCATTCAAACAGCGAATTCAGGCCACGTTCGGAACAAAAATTCGAACATAAAAATATTAGCCGCGAACTTACAAAGTATTAGTAACAAAGTTCCCGAATTTGCAGCGCTGCATGGAAGTTATTGCGCTCAGATAGTTTTAGGCACCGAAAGCTGGCTAAATGATGATGTGGCAAGTTCAGAAATATTTAGCGAAGTGTGGAATGTATATCGGAAAGATAGATCTGATACAACTGGAGGAGGAGTGTTCATCGCTGTGGACAAAGATATTGTTTCTACCGAAATCGAGGTTGAAAGTAACTGAAGTTATCTGGGCACGCATAACAGGTATAAAAGAAGTAAAGTTAATAGTTGGGTGTTTTTACCGCCCCCCAGTGCTGCTGTAGCACTTTTAGAATCATTCAAGAAAAGTCTACACCAGGTAGTGCATAGGTATCCGGGCCATGCAATTTTAGTCGGAGGTGACTTCAACCTTAAGATTATAGATTGGGACCTCGCTAGTTACATTTCAGGCGGTACAGACAAGCAGTCTTGCGAGCTACTTTTGGACACATTCTCCGAAAACTGTCTTGAGCAGTTAAACCGGCAACCCACGCGCAATGGAAATATTCTAGACCTTATAGCCACAAACAGGCCTGACCTTATTAACGATGTCTGTGTAGAGACAGGAATTAGTGATCATGATATCGTCATAGCGTCGATGGTGACCAAATTTCATAAACCAGTCAAGAAGGCTATGAGTGTGTTTTTGTTGGGAAAAGCCGACAAGCAAATGTTATGATCGCACTTAGAAAATGAATGGGCATCGTTTAATTCTGGGACTATGGATGTAGAGGAATTGTGGACTAAATTTAAATGCATTGTTAATGAAGGGTTAGAGAAATATGTGCCAGTAAAGACGATTAAGGATGGAAAAGATCCACCGTGGTATAATAATAATGTTAGAAAGCTGCTGAGAAAGCAAAGGCTGTTGCACTCTAGATTCAAAAAAGAACACGCAAATGATGACAGGCAAAAGTTAGTAGAGATTCGTGCGTCTATAAAAAGATCGATGCGTGAAGCATACAATAATTATCACAGCCATTAGCAAAAGATCTTTCCGAGAACCCGAAAAAATTCTGGTCCTATGTAAAATCGATAAGCGGGTCAAAGCCCACTGTCCAGTCACTAGTTGATCATTCTGGGGCAGTAATAGAAGAAAGCAAACGGAAAGCTGAAGTTCTAAATTTAACCTTTAAGAAATCTTTCACGCAGGAGGACCGCACAAATATACCATCATTTGATCAATGTACTAATTCCGGAATGGGGGACATAGCAATAGGTATTTCCGGTGTAGAGAAGCAGCTGAGAGAGCTAAATACGAAAAAGTCTGCTGGTCCGGATGGAATACCAGTTCGGTTTTACAAAGAATATTCTGCGGCATTGGCCCCCTACTTAGCTTGCATTTATAGCGAATCTTTAATTCAGCGCAAAGTTCCTAGTGATTGGAAAAAAGCGCAGGTGACTCCCGTGTATAAGAAAGGAAAGAGAACTGACCCATACAATTACAGGCCAATATCGTTGACATCAGTTTCATGTAGAATTTTGGAGCATATTCTCAGTTCGAATATAGTAAATTTCCTTGAAACGGAAAAGCTTCTTTCCATGAATCAGCACGGGTTTAGGAAACATCGTTCATGTGAAACTCAGCTTGCCCTTTTCTCATATGACATCTTGCGAGCCATGGACGAAGGGCAACAGGCGGATTGTGTTTTTCTCGACTTCAAAAAGGCGTTCGACACGGTGCCACACTGCAGACTGCTAACGAAGATACAAGCTTATGGAATAGGTTCACAGATTTGTGACTGGCTGGAAGACTTCCTAAGTAATAGAACGCAGTACGTTGTTCTCGACGGCGAGTGTTCATCAGAGACGAGTGTATCGTCAGGCGTGCCCCAGGGGAGTGTGATAGGACCGCTATTATATATGTGCCAGTAAAGACGATTAAGGATGGAAAAGATCCACCGTGGTATAATAATAATGTTAGAAAGCTGCTGAGAAAGCAAAGGCTGTTGCACTCTAGATTCAAAAAAGAACACGCAAATGATGACAGGCAAAAGTTAGTAGAGATTCGTGCGTCTATAAAAAGATCGATGCGTGAAGCATACAATAATTATCACAGCCATTAGCAAAAGATCTTTCCGAGAACCCGAAAAAATTCTGGTCCTATGTAAAATCGATAAGCGGGTCAAAGCCCACTGTCCAGTCACTAGTTGATCATTCTGGGGCAGTAATAGAAGAAAGCAAACGGAAAGCTGAAGTTCTAAATTTAACCTTTAAGAAATCGTTCACGCAGGAGGACCGCACAAATATACCATCATTTGATCAATGTACTAATTCCGGAATGGGGGACATAGCAATAGGTATTTCCGGTGTAGAGAAGCAGCTGAGAGAGCTAAATACGAAAAAGTCTGCTGGTCCGGATGGAATACCAGTTCGGTTTTACAAAGAATATTCTGCGGCATTGGCCCCCTACTTAGCTTGCATTTATAGCGAATCTTTAATTCAGCGCAAAGTTCCTAGTGATTGGAAAAAAGCGCAGGTGACTCCCGTGTATAAGAAAGGAAAGAGAACTGACCCATACAATTACAGGCCAATATCGTTGACATCAGTTTCATGTAGAATTTTGGAGCATATTCTCAGTTCGAATATAGTAAATTTCCTTGAAACGGAAAAGCTTCTTTCCATGAATCAGCACGGGTTTAGGAAACATCGTTCATGTGAAACTCAGCTTGCCCTTTTCTCATATGACATCTTGCGAGCCATGGACGAAGGGCAACAGGCGGATTGTGTTTTTCTCGACTTCAAAAAGGCGTTCGACACGGTGCCACACTGCAGACTGCTAACGAAGATACAAGCTTATGGAATAGGTTCACAGATTTGTGACTGGCTGGAAGACTTCCTAAGTAATAGAACGCAGTACGTTGTTCTCGACGGCGAGTGTTCATCAGAGACGAGTGTATCGTCAGGCGTGCCCCAGGGGAGTGTGATAGGACCGCTATTATTTTCTATCTATATAAATGATCTGATGGACAGAGTAAGTTGTTATTTGCGGCTGTTTGCTGATGATGCAATGGTGTATGGGAGGGTGTCGTCTGTAACTGACTGTAATAGCATACAGGTTGACTTAGACAAAATTTCTAGTTGGTGCGAAGAATGGCAGCTAGCTCTCAATGTAGAAAAATGTAAGGTGATGCGCATGAGTAGAAAAAACAATCCTATAATGTTCGAATACAGCATCAGTAGTGAGCTTCTTGATGCGGTCGCGTCGTTCAAATATCTAGGCGTAACATTGCAGAGCGATATGAAATGGAACGAAATGTAAGGACAGTTGTGAGAAAGGCAGACAGCCGACTTCGGTTTATTGGGAGAATTTTGGGAAGATGTACTTCACCTGTAAAGGAGACCGCGTATAAAACGCTTGTACGACCACGTCTTGAGTATTGCTCAAGTATTTGGGACCCGCAGCAGATCGGTTTGAAGGAAGACATAGAGGTGGTTCAGAGGCGAGCAGCTAGATTTGTTACCGGTAGGTTCGACCAATGCGCGAGTGTCACGGAAATGCTCCGGCAACTCAATTGGGGATCGCTGGAAGAAAGACGACATTCTTTTCGTGAATTTCTGTTAAGTAAATTTAGAGGGCCGGAATTTGAAGCTGAGTGTAGTACGATCTTGCTGCCGCCTACTTACATTTCGCGTAATGATCACAAAGACAAGATAAGAGAAATTAGGGCTCGTACGGAGGCATATAGACATTATTTTTTTCCTCGTTCAATTTGGGAGTGGAATAGGAAAGAAAATGCCTAGTGGTACAGTGTACCCTCCGCCACGCACCTTACGGTGAATTGCGGAGTATGTATGTAGATGTAGAACTGGAGCCTTGAGACAGTGCAGTTTGAGTTCTTTAAGGTGGGACAACCATGTGAGCCTCTCGTCAAAAGTGAGGCCAAGATATTTCACCTTTCAGAGAGAAAAGATCGGATAAAAGTGAGCAAACGTCCACGAAAACCCCATTCATAAAGCTGCTGTACAACAAGGCATCACCAGGTAGTATCATACGCCTTTTCAAGGTCAAAGAAAACACCGATTAGGTGTTGCATCCGTAAGAAAGCTTGTTGGATCGCACTTTCAAGGAGGGTGAGGTTATCCAGTGTAGAGTGGTAGCTCCTGAACCTGCATTGAGAGCAGCTAAGTAAGGATCTCCTTTTGAAGACCCATACTAAGTGCCTGTTGACCATATGCTCTAACGTCTTGCCAATGCAGCTCATTAGGCTAATGCTCCGATAACTACCTGGATCAGTACGATCTTTCTCCGGTTTTAAAATTGAAATTAAAATGAATTCTTTCCAAGAACTTGGAAAGTTACCCGTAACACAAATTTCATTCACTGGAGTGCCAACTGTTTCAGCAGTCTGTACGGTATCTCATCATAGCCAGGTGCAGAATCATGAGCTGCTGACAATGCGGATTCTAGATACCACACCGAGAAAGGTTGGTTGTAGTCCTTAACGTTGGAGGAACAGAAGGTCAAAAACAACCCTCTCCTGTATCGTCCGATACTGACAGAAGACTGGATCCTGGCGAGAATCGGATGTAACAGCTGCAAAGGATTCAGCCATAAGTTGGGCAAGGTCCCTGGGCGATTTTAAAAGACATCCCTGACCTTCCACTGCTGCTATTGGCGGGATGGAGGCGTCAGAAGCAGTGTGAATCACTGTTGTGATGTGATCCATCCAGTCTTGAACACCTTGACATGTCTCGAAAATAGCCAACTGCTGAAAAAGTGTCCAGTTAGCTTTGCACAGCTGCCAACTCGGCTGCGTCCTACTGTAATCTACTGCGACTGGCAAGTCTATCCATATCGAATAGTGGTCGCTGCCATGAAGGTCATTGTCCACGCTCCACTGAGCAGTGTGTGTGCAAGAGCAGGTGAGCAGAGGGAGAAGTCTATGGCTGAAGATGAACCTGTAGCAGTGCTAAAATATGTAGGTTGGCCTGTGTTCAGTAAGATAACATCAGAGGAGTGTATCACAGTCTCAACCATCCGTCCCCTGGGCAGTAGTTGTTAGAGCCCCTCAGTGCATTATGCACATTAAAATCTCCTACAAGATGAAAGGGATGAGGGCATTCCCCAATACGCTGTGTCAGGATATTACTGTCAACATGCTCTCCAGGCGGTAAGTAAAGGACCAGACTGTGATGATATGATGGGCCAGTATATGAACAACTGCTTGGAGTGTAGTGGTCAGCGGCACAGGTGAGGAGTAAGAAGTGTCCCTGATGAACACTGCCACCCCAACTTGTGCTCTGTAACCCATTAGGTAGTTTTTCCTGTAGAGTTGATAGCCTCTCAGGTGTGTCAGTCCGTTTGAAGTGTGACACAGAAAGGCCTATCCTTCACAAGAAGCTGCAGTTCCTCCAAACGAGTCCTGAAGCCAGCCAAGTTCCACTGCAGTATGGGAGCCTATCACCTGTGTGTGGGGTCTATCTTTTCTCTACCTTTGTGCCGCGATGGTGAGGAACTCTTGGAGCACTGGGTAGCAGATGGACTGCTTGGATCTGGTGATAACGCATTGAGGTCCATAATAATGTCCTCAACAGTCAATGCTGCCATGACAACTTCCGATGACGCCCCTGAAAGTTTCACCCAGACGTGGAGATACTTTCCTCGGCTGCTTCTTTTGAGAAGATGATGAGGAAAGGGGGACTTGGGGAGCACTCTTCTTTGGTGGAAAATTCTGCTTTTGAGAGGCACTTCGCTGGGGGGGGGGGGGGGGGGGTGCCTATTTAATGATTTCTTTAGGTTCCTTGTCAAGCGCAACTCTTGTCTCTGTTGCTACAACACAGTTTGCAAAAGTAGTACCTCTACCTTTTTCGGCCGTATTTGGCGGGACAAGAGGCAGGGAAGCTTCTGCTGCCTTACACGTGCAAGTATTAGTGCTGACAGGTTTCTACAAAGCAGCGGTGGAAGAGGTGGGAAATACAGGTGGCTGCATGGCATTAAATATCTTCTTGGCCTCCACATAGGAAATGCACCTGGTTGTCTTTATCTCCTGTATTTCCTTCTCGTCAAGATACACCTGACAGTCCCGACTCCAAACATGGTGTTCCCCAGAACAATTGACACATTTGTCAGGTGGCGTACAAGCAGTGCCCTCATGTGCCGCCTTTTCACATTTGCCACAAGTGGCCTGTTCCTTACAACCAAGTGTGGTGTGTCCAAAGCGCTGGCATTTGAAACAGAGCATGGGGTTAGAGACGTAGGGACGGACCTTCAATCGCAAAAACCCTGCCTTCACATGCTCAGTGAGTCTAGGATTGTTAAAAGTGAGGATGAAGGTCTCAGATGACATGTTCTCCATACATCCTTTTCTTAATATTATGGACGTCCACTATGCCTTCTGTTGCCCATTCTGCTTTGAGTTCTTCAACTGGAATGTCGATCAGATCCCTACAGAAAACTACACCCTTACTGTAGTTCAGGGTACTGTGTAGTTCTGCTTCGATTTCGAATTCGCCCAGATACTTTGCTTTCCGAAGACTTTCCACCTGTTGGGAGGTTGATGTTCGGCCAACAAGATACCATTCCGCAATCTTTTAACAGATTTCAAAGTGCCCGCAAGACTTTCTAGGCCCTTCTTGATGGAAAAGGGGAGAAATCTTCTCAAAAGAACTTTCTTTCCTTTTAATAATAATGAACACATTCTGGCTAGCAGCCTGTGTTGTTACTTTAGACAAAACTTTTTACTACTGAACTTGTCTGGGGCACTAGCCACCCGAGACCTCTTTTTGGATTGGGTGTTGGTACCCCATCCCACTAGCAGGTGGAAAAATTACTCTAAAGGTCCATCTCGGTCCCAAGAGAAGCTAGGGAAGTACGTGTCTGCCTAGACAGAGCTCCGCGTGCCTAGGTAAGCCTTATACAACTGAGGTGCGGCAGTATCCCCAGAGGTTGCTCGCTAGCGTCTGTTCCGCCTCAACAGCCATGCATTCCATTAGCATGTAGCACACCTTGGAATTGAGGTTTTTTTTTATAGAGAGAATTCCTTCCTCGAGACCCGGGCAGTCAAGGCAAGATCCCCCATTCCCTGATACACACAACATTCCACCGTTGTGCCACATGGTAGTCACTGAAGCATGCCCAGAGTTTACAGTGTCTAGAGGACCAGCGGCACTTACCAGTCCCAGCTCAGGACCACAGGTTTGCCAAGCCCGTACTCAGCAAATTAATGGTGAACCCTGAGGGGTAGATGAGCTATAAGGGCAGCCAAAACATTCAGACACACATCACCATCTGGTGGATGTAGACATTACAATGATCTCCAGTGTTGTCCCCACCCTGACAGCCACAGCTTCTAATGGTGTATGAAGGGCCACAGACCCACTATAAACAGAGGTGAGGACATACACACTCTACCTAAGTTTGTTGTACACACTATGATTTTAATAACAGCCCCTTTAGCTACAAAGGCCAGGGGTCCGCATTGCTGGAAATCAGGATTCCTGGAGGGCAATTCAGAGAGCAGGTGTTACACTTAGAAATTGTCGTAGCTCAGCTAGGTGGGCGAAAAACCAATTGCAATTCCACTACAGAATTACATTTTCTCCACACTGTATCGCCGTGAGAAATAGAAGAGACATATCATTCCATTAGTGCCTACTACCATCTGCTCATCATACACTAGATTGGTAACCATACATCTACATCTACAACTATACTCCGCAAGCCACCTGACAGTGTGTGGCGGAGGGTACCTTGAGTACCACTATCTATTTTCCCTCCTATTCCAGTCACGTACTGTTCGCGGAAAGAAGGATTGTCGGAATGCCTCTGTGTCTCACGGTCTCTTCGCGAGATATACGTAGGAGGGAGCAATATACTGCTAGACTCCTCAGTAAAAGTATGTTCTCGAAACTTCGACAAAAGCCCGTACCGAGCGACAGAGCGTCTCTCCTGCAGAGTCTTCCACTGGAGTTTATCGATCATCTCCGTAACGCTTTCACGATTACCAAATGATCCTGTAACTAAGTGCGCTGCTCTCCGTTGGATCTTTTCTACCTCCTCTATCAATCCCACCTGGTACGGATCCCACACCAGTGAGCAGTATTCAAGCTGTGGGCGAACAAGTGTACTGTAACCTACTTCCTTTGTTTTCGGACTGTATTCCCTTAGATTCTTCCAATGAATCTAAGTCTGGCATCTGCTTTACCGACGATTGATTTTATATGGTCGTTCCATTTTAAATCACTTCTAATGAGTACTCCCAGATACTTTATGGAATTAACTGCTTCCAGTTGCTGCCCTGCTATAGTGTAGCTAAATGATAAAGGATCTTTCTTTCCATGTATTCGCAGCACGTTACACTTGTCTACATTGAGATTTAATTGCCATTCCCTGCACCATGCGTCAATTCTATGCAGATCCTCCTGCATCTCAATACAAATTTCCGTTGTTACGACCTCTCTATATACTACAGCACCATCCGCAAAAAGCCTCAGTGAACTTCCGATGTTATCCGCAAGGTCATTTATATATATCGTGAACCGCAACGGACCCACGACACTCCCCTGTGGCACACCTGACATAACTCCTACTTATGAAGACTTCTCTCCATTGAAAATGACCTGCTGCTTTCTATTATCTACAAATTCCTCAATCCAATCACACAATTGGTCTGATGGACCATATGCTCTTACTTTGTTCATTAAACGTTTGTGATTAACTGTATCTGTGCGGCAATCTAGGGAAGGATCTACAGTGCAATCTTCCTCTGTGAAACAGCTTTGGAAAAATACATTTAGTAATTCTGCCTTTAGAGTGTCATCCTCTGTTTCAATGCCATTTACGTCACAGAGTGTCTGGACACTTTGTTTGATCCACCTACCGCTTTGACATAAGACCAAAATTTCTTAGGATTTTCAGCCAAGTCAGTACAAAGAACTCTACTTTCGAATTCGTTGAAAGCCTCTCGCATAGCCCTCCCCATGCTACATTTCGCTTCGTGTAATTTTTGTTTGTCTAAAGGGCTTTGGCTACGTTTATGTTTGCAGTGAAGTTCCCTTTGCTTCCGTAGCAGCTTTCTAATTCGGTTGTTGTACCACGGGGGCTCCTTTCCATCTCTTATGACCTTGCTAGGTACATACTCATCTAATGCACATTGTATGATGGCTTTGAACATAGACCACTGTTCCTCAACACCATCTGTACTTAAGATAAAACTTCTGAGCTGAGCCGTCAAGTACTCCGAAATCCCCTTTTTGTCACTTTTTCCATACAGAAAAATCTTCCTACATTTTTTAATATTTCTATTTATGGCTGAAATTACCGATGCTGTAACTGCTTTATGATCGCCGATTCCCTGTACCACATTAACTGCTCCGAATAGTTCGGGTCTGTCACCAGAAGGTCTAATATGTTGTGACCACGAGTTGGTTCTCTGTTTAAATGCTCAAGGTAGTTTTCAGATAATGCACTCAAAACAATTTCACTGGATTCTTTGTCCCTGCCACCTGTAATAAACGTTTGTGTCTCCCAATCTATATCAGATAAATTTAAATCTCCTCCCAAAACTATAGCATGATCGGGAAATCTACTCGAAATATCTTCCAAATTATCCTTCAGGTGTTCTGCCACAACAGCTGCTGAGTCAGGAGGCCTATAGAAGCATCCGATTACCATGTTGGAGCCTGCTTTAACCGTGACCTTCACCCAAATTATTTTACACTTCGGATCTCCGTCTATTTCCTTCGATACTAGTGCACTTTTTATCACTATAAACACGCCTCCCCCTTCACTGTCCAGCCTATCTCTGCGGTAAACATTCCAGAATCTCATTACTGTTTATATCTGGTTTCAGCCAACTTTCCGTCCCTAGTACTATGTGGGCGTTGTGATCGTTTATTATTGAGAACAATTCTGGGACCTTTCTATAGACGCTAATGCAGTTAACTACCTCTACATTGATCAATTCCTTCCCTGTTGTGTTCTGCGTACTGCTACCTTGTCGCGGCTCAGGAGGCAACTTGTCGGGCCCAGGGAGGGAATTCTCTAACCTAAAAAACCCCCATGTGCACTCCACACGTACTCCGCTACCCTTGTAGCCGATTCCTGCGTGTAGTGCACGCCTGACCTATTCAGGGGAACCCTACATTTCTCCACCCGATAGTGGAGGTCGAGAAATTTGCAGCGCAGATCTTCGCAGAATCGTCTGAGCCTCTGGTTTAAGCCTTCCACTCGGCTCCAAACCAGAGGACCGCGATCGGTTCTGGGAACGACACTACAAATAGTTAGCTCAGATTCCATCCTGCGAGCGAGGCTTTCTCCCTTCACCAACTCCGCCAACTGCCTGTAGGAACTGAGGATGACCTCTGAACCCAGCCATCAGGAGTCATTGGTGCTGACATGAGCGACAATTTGCAGTCGGGTGCACCCAGTGCTCTCTATCGCCGCCGGAAGGGCCTCCTCCACATCTCGGATGAGACCCCCCGGCAAGCAAACAGACTGCACACTGGCCTTCTTCCCCGACCTTTCCGCTATCTCTCTAAGGGGCTCCATCACCTGCCTATCATTGGAGCTCCCGATTACTAATAAACCCCTCCCCCCGTGTGCCTGCTCGAACCTTGCTGAAGGAGCGGCCACATGCTCACTCACAGGCAGAGCAGGCAATGCTACACGACCAGCCTCCCCCTCGAGCGACGCAAAAGCCGCCAAACCCCCCATTCCCCTGGGGAAGAGGGTGGCCCAACCGGGTCCGGTACACGCAAAGATGTCTCGACAGCAGGGACCGTGGGTGAAGCATGTGACACCTGAGGTGCCCCATGCGACGCACCGGACTCCCCACTGACGCTACAGTCCGAGGCAACAGCCTGAAGGCAGCTGATCGCGGCCATCAGCACGCTCAGCTGTTCGCGAACGGCGGCCAGCCCCTCCTGCGTCCGTACGCAGCAGTCACACATCCTATCCATCCTAACAAATCAACAATTTATTGTAGAGTTGTTTTTTTTTTTTTTTTTTTTTTGTGGTTTTAGGGCGCACAACTTCTACGGTCATTAGCGCCCAGACAAGAACTTAGATTCACTAGATCTCAAAAAATTTGGTGACTGTCAGAAAATCAAGAAAAGGCTACAAACGAAATATAAAAGACAATTAAAAGGGTTAAATATCCTTCGATAAGTTGGCCAATTTGATAAAACGCCAAACACGAGCCGCTGCTCTTGTGTCATCAGCTAAAATTTCCTCCAGAGTAGACGGAAAGTGAAGGGCTACACGGATATCATTAAAATTAACACAAGTCAGTAAAACATGTCGCACTGTCAGCAGTTCACCGCAGGAGTACAGCGGTGCAGGGTCGGCAGAGAGCAAGTGACGGTGGCTGAAACGGCAGTGACCGATCCGCAACCGGGCCAGGATGACCTCCTCCCGCCGAGAGGGGCGTGAGGAGGTCCTCCAAGCGGTCGGGATCGGTTTTACAGCTCGCAATTTATTGTTGTACAGTGAAAGCCACACACTGTGCCATGACGACACGATTCTCCAGCGAAGAGCCCGTTGAACATCGTCCGATGGGACGCAACATGTAGCCATGCGAGGCAAAAGAGCTGCGGCCTTGGCTGCTATGTCGGTGGTCTCATTCCCGGGCACTCCCACGTGGCCAGGGACCCACAGGAAAGAAACGTGACAGCTGTCATCAGCTAGCAACTGGAGGGAGCGTTGGATCCGATACACGAGAGGATGGTTCGAGAAAAGGTCCTTAAGACTCTGCAGGGCACTAAGGGAGTCCGAACATATGGCATAGAAAGGTTGGCGGTGGCGGCAGGTGTACAAAACGGCCTGGTGGAGGGCAAAAAGCTCAGCCGTGAAACTCTAACACCGGTCAGGGAGCTTGTATTGGAACCGGTTGTCCCCGACGACGAAGGCAGATCCGACACCGGCAGTGCTCTTGGAACCATCAGTGTAAATAAATATGGCATTATCGAACCGCGAACGGAGTTCGACAAGCCTCGAGCGGTATACCAAATCCAGGGTACTCTCCTTGGGGAGCGAACTAAGTTCGAGGTAAGTGTGAACCTGGGCCTGATTCCACGGTGGCAATGGGCTTTCGCTCAACCGAAAGGTGGAAGGAAGGGTAAAATCGAGCCGCTGTAGTAGGCGGCGAAACCGAACTCTAGGTGGAAGCAAGGCAATCGCAGACAACTGATATTGGCGATCGAGTGAGTCGTCAAAAAATAATCGGTAAGATGGATGGTTGGGCATCAACCGCAGGCGGCATGCGTACCGAGACAAAAGTATGTCGCGCCGAGTGGTCAAGGGTAATACAGCAGCCTCGGCATACAGACTTTCAACAGGGCTAGTATAAAATGCACCGGTCGCAAGACGTAAACCCCGATGGTGGATAGAGTTGAGACGGCGGAGAATCGACGGCCGTGCAGAAGAGTATACAAGGCTTCCATAGTCGAGCTTCGACTGAACAATGGCCTGGTAAAGGTGAAGCAGGACGGTACGATCCGCTCCCCATGACGTGCCACTGAGGACACTAAGAACGTTAAGGGATCGGGCACAATGGGCAGCCAGGTAGGACACGTGTGTGGACCAGCAAAGTTTACGATCCAACATGAGTCCCAAGAATTTCGTAGTCTCCACGAAAGGGAGAGCAACAGGACCGAGATGTAGAGAAGGTGGAAGAAATTCCTTGTATCTCCAGAAGTTTATACACACAGTTTTCTCAGTGGAGAATCGGAAGCCGTTTGCGATGCTCCAGGAATATAGACGGTCAAGACAGCGTTGAAGAGAACGCTCCAAGAGACACGTCCGCTGGGCGCTACAATAAATTGCGAAATCATCAACAAAAAGAGATCCGGAGACATCGGCTGAAAGGGAATCCACGATCGGATTGATTGCAATGGCAAAGAGCGCCACACTCAAGACGGAGCCCTGTGGTACCCCATTCTCCTGGCAAAAGGTATCTGACAAAACAGAGCCCACCCGTACCCGGAACTTGCAATCCGCCAAAAACGCTTGAATGAAAAGAGGAAGGCGGCCCCGAAGGCCCCATGTGTGCAATGTGCGGAGAATGCCCGCTCTCCAACAGGTATCGTATGCCTTCTCCAAGTCGAAGAACACTGCTACTGTTTGACGCTTCTTTAGAAAGTTGTTCATTATGAAGGTCAACAACGTAACGAGGTGATCAGCAGCAGAGCGGTGTCGACAAAACTGCATTGGATATTAGTCAGGAGGCGGCGAGATTCGAGGAGCCAGACCAACCGAGCATTAACCATGCGTTCCATCACCTTACAGACGCAGCTCATCAGAGAAATGGGGCGATAACTGGAAGGAAGGTGTTTGTCCTTTACTGGCTTGGGGATGGGGACAACAATGGCTTCACGCCAACTTGTGGGAACATGACCTTCAGTCCATAGACGATTGTAGGTACTAAGAAGAAAGCACTTGCCCGCAGGAGAGAGGTTCTTCAGCATCTCAATATGAATGGAATCGGGCCCGGGAGCAGAAGATCGGGACAGGGCGAGAGCACGGTCTAGCTCCTGCATGGTGAAGGCGACGTTATAATCTTCACGATTAAAAGAGTGGAAAGAAGGCGGCCGTGCCTCCTCTACCTGTTTGCGAGGGAGAAAGGCAGGGTGGTAGTGGGCAGAGCTCGAAACCTCCGCAAAGAAACGGCCCAATGCGTTGGAAACAGCAGCGGGGTCCACGAGGACTGCGTTCTCCACGGTCAGGCCAGGAATCGGGGAGTGGACCTTGATGCCGGATAAACGGCGTAGGCCACTCCAGACAACCGTGGAGGGAGTAAAACGGTTAAAAGAACTAGTAAAAGCAGTCCAGCAAGCTTTCTTGCTGTCGTTTACGATACGACGACATTGCGCTCTCATACGTTTATAATTGATGCAATTCTCCAAAGTTGGGTGGCGGCGGAAGGTGCGTAAAGCACGGCGCCGGGCTCTAAGCGCGTCGCGGCAGGCTGCAGTCCACCAAGGGACCTGCACACGACGTGGAGAAGAGGATGTATGAGGTATGGAACGTTCAGCAGCGGTGAGAATAACCTCTGTGAGGTAGTCGACCTGACTGTCACAGTCGGGAAAATTCTGATCGTGAAAAACAGCCACGGAAGAATAAAGCCCCCAGTTGGCTTTGGAAATGTTCCAACTGGTGGGACGAGGAGATGGGGAATGATGCAGGAAGTGGATGATACAAGGGAAATGGTCACTTGAGTATGTGCCAGAAAGTGCATACCACTCAAACCGACCGGCAAGCTGAGGAGTGCATATTGCGAGGTCTATATGGGAGTAAGTGTGTGTTGTGTCAGAAAGGAAGGTCGGTGCACCGGTGTTGAGGCAGACAAGATCTAGGTGTTGGAGAAGGTCCACCAAAAGGGAGCCTCTCGGACAAGGTGCCGGAGAGCCCCATAGGGGGTGGTGGGCATTAAAGTCGCCTACCAACACGAAACGTGAAGGTAGCTGGTCAACAAGGTGTAGCACATCTGCCCTAGTAAGGGCAAATGACGATGGCGAATAGATATTACAGAGGGAGAAGGTAAATGTGGATAAAGTGATGCGGACGGCAACTGCCTGTAGGTGAGTGTGCAAGGAAATGGGATGGAAATAGACATCGTCTCGAAGGAGCATCAGAACCCCTCCATGGGCTGGGACACCTTCCACGGGTGGCAGGTCGAACCGCACAGAGGTGTAGTGTGGAAAGTCTGCACGATCACGTGGACGCAACTTAGTTTCCTGGAGGCAGACTAGAAGCGGGCAGTGCAATCGAAGGAGTAGTTTTAACTCCTCCCGATTAGAACGAATGCCGCGAATATTCCATTGAAGGAGCGCCATGATAAAAATGAGAGAAGAAATAAGGATAAAAACCAACGAGCAAGCGGGGTCACCTCGACGGCCGCTGAGGACCAGATTTCGAGGGAGCACTGCTATCGCTGTCCAGGGGCAAAGGGTCATGGTCCATAGGTTCGACCGACGCGCCTGCCACCTCCCTGAGTTGATCAGGAGGGGCAGTTTCCACCGCCGGTAGAGGGCCGGGTGCCCGGCAGACGGAGCGACCCGGTGAAACAGAAGACGGCCGAGGCCAGCAACTGTTGGACGGCGTGACGGATGGGTCGCGCCTCGGCGGGGAAGGAGAGGAACTCTTTTTCTTGTCAGCTCTTCTGGAAGAGTGACGGCGGGAAGAGGCAGTTGACAGTTGGGAAGCCTGAGAACGCAGAAAATCCTCACGGACGGGTTCCTTTTTCAAGGTCCGGGCATCTTGTTTAGGTGCCCGCGGTTTACTAGAGGTTGACGAAGACTGTACCTTAGATGCAGCAGGAGGAAGCGGGGACGTGGAACGGGCAATCTTCGGGCTGGCGGATCGCACAACAGTGTCAGCGAAAGTGAAGTCACAAGTCTGGGTACTGGAATCCTTGGTAGGTCGAGTTGAGGTGAGGACCTTACTGTATGTACCCGCTGGGAGGACAGTGGGCTTTCGACTCGCCAACAACTTTCGAGCGGCAGATGTCGATACCTTCTCCGTAACCCGAATTTGCTGGATTACCTTCTCATCCTTGTATACAGGGCAGTCGCGAGAGGAAGCCGCATGGTCACCGTTGTAGTTTAGGCAGTGAGGGGACGGAGGTGGTGGGCAATCCCCCTCATGGGCGTCCCTACCACAAGTGACACTTTGCTGCATTTGGGCAATGTTCACGGGTATGGTTGTACCTGTGACACTGAAAACAGCGCGTTGGGTTAGGTACATAAGGGCGGACTGAGATGACTTCATACCCTGCTTTGACCTTCGACAGGAGGTCAACTCTGTCGAAAGTCAAAAACACAGTACGAGTCGGTGTCAGTTGGTTATCGACCTTTTTCATGACCCTATGGACGGCTTCACACCCTGGTCGGACATATAGGATTGGATGTCTTCATTAGACAAACCGTCAAGGGATCTCGTGAAGACTACCCCCCGTGACGAGTCGAGTGTGCGATGTGCTTCCACTTTGACAGGAAACGTGTGTAACAGTGTAGTCCGGAGTAGTTTCTGAGCTTGGAAGGCACTTTCCACTTCCAGCAACAATTGCGCTGACGTGAACAGGTTTTAACAGGGCCAGCAATTGCATCTACACCTTTCTGTACAACGAAAGGATTGACAGTATTGAAATCCTTTCCGTCGGTGCGAGAGATAACAAGAAATTTAGGTACATTAGGCAGAGTCTTTTTTTGCTGAGGCGAATCTAACTTACGTTTCTGGGTCAACGTCACTAAAGAAGAGAAGGAAGTCATCGCGGATGTGTCCCCCGTGATTACCGGCGTCTCCTTCCTAGTGGGGGCCCTCTCCGAGGGCTTACCCGCCTTAGGTGATTGTTCACACCTCAGGTCACACCTCCCGAGAACTGACGGAGGGACCAATCGGCACGTTCGGAAGGTACCAGCTCAGGTAATCACCCCTCCCTGGGCCTGGCCTTTACCAGGGGGTACGTACGTGCCCTACTTGTCTACCCGGGGCGAGGAATTACGCGTTACCCCGTCACCTGCTACGCATGATAATGCGTGGGTCGGCCTTCAGACACGCACAGAGAGGAAAGAAGGAGAATAGAGGAAGTGAAGAGAAAGAAGGAAAGAAGTGTCTCAGACGCCGAGGCGGAGACTAATGAGGAGGAGAAGAAGGCTAGGAGAGTACAAGGAGAGAAAGACAGAAACAAAGGGTAAGGAAGGAAGGAACGAAGGAAGAAAAACGACAACAAGAACCACCGTAGCTCACGAAATATGCCCGTCTCCGGGCGAAGGCATAAACCGGGAGGGAAAGTGAAGCAGCCTGGGGCAGAAGAAAGGCTACTCCGGCTCGGGGCCCCGTGCGCGCCACACACGTACCCACAAAAGAACTGTGGGCCCCCTGGGGGGAATTTATTGTAGAGATTAAGTAATCTACTTGTAACAAGACCGCTAATTCACTACAGGTGACTAATAGCTGACTAAACAGTGGTTACTAGAAACTTTTTATTGGAAACAATATAAATTAGCAAAAACCGTCTCTGGACTGAAATCAAAATATACACGGAAATCACTGCTCTAACATAAAAGATCTACACGAAATATAGAAGCTCCTAAGCCAAAGAAAACCAGCAGGAGAATGACAAACACGCACAAACAACGGTATTTATCAAAAGACGAGAGAATGTACTCTTAAAACACAAACGAAAACTTTCAAGTAGGTGACAAGAAGACATATGCATGAGTGATTCAGTTAGCACAAGATCCTCCAGGGACACGAGGATCTCTACCTCGTCCTCTGAACCAGAGGATGTTGGTGACTGGGCTTGGCAGACACCCTAGATTCCTTCTTCTTGGCCTCTCACTGGGCCTTTGGTTTTAAGGGCTGGGAGTCCTTCTCTGAGATGGTTTCTGGGCCTGATAATGACCTAGAAGCACTGCAACCAGTGTCAGGGGGATCTATTGGCTGTCAGCTGGGATCCTCCCTGGCTCTCATAGGCCTGGGAAGGGAGTGTCCCAAGGGACCCCTTCCGAGTGAGAGGAGCTTCTCCTCCTCCTGCTGAGGGGTGGTGACCACCGTTTTTCAGAGATCGTTGCTCCCTTGCTGAAAAGAGTGGGAGCCACCGAAGAGGAAGTGCCCCCAGCTGTCAAGGGGGCAGGGTTAGTTGATTGGGCCTGGGAGCCCACTGGCATTGGTTCCTTGGCCAGTAAACCAGGTACTGTCAATGACGACAGCAAGGCTGCTGTGACACAGCAGTTAACTAGAGGCAGAGGGTGGAGCTTCTGATATTTTCGCTTTGCCTCTGAGTAGGTCAGTCAGTTCCGGGTCTTGTATTCCAGAATTTTCCTTTCTTGGTGCAGAACTGTGCAGACAGGCAAACAAATGTAGTGATCTAGACCACAGTTGACACATACCGGAGGAGGGGTGCAAGGGACATTCGGAGGGACTGCATGTCCACACTCCTGACATGTAGGGTTGGCATCACATCGTGAGAACATATGCCCAAACCTGGAGCACTTACAACAACACAAAGTCACACCAGTAGATCACCACCTTGACCTTCTCAGGCAATTAATCACCTCAAAAGCCAAGATGAATGCACTGATGGCAACCCTGTTGTCCTTCGGATCCCCATGGACTCGCCGAATACAATGTACTCCCTGCTGTTCCAGGTATGCACGCAGTTCGTTGCCCGACTGCAGCAACAGGTCTTTATGAATATTATTCCCTGGACCATATTTAAGGTCTTGTGTGGTGTTATACTAATGGAAACATTACCCAGCTTGTCACAGGCAAGCAATGCCGGTGACTGAGGTGGGGATGACGTCGCTACTGACCCAGAGCTCATCTTTGACATCCCTTCCACCTCATCAAACTTGTCCTCAAGTTTTCCATGAAGAACAAGTGCTTAATTGTCTGAAAATATTCCCCATCGGTGCAGCTACAGACAAGATATTTGGGGGCATAAACCAAACCTAGATTTCTGGGCAGACGTTCCTCCCATGTTGTGGCCAGAGAAGGGAATGTTTGCGGATCATATTCTGCAGCATTTTATTCGCTTATACCTCTCTTAGAAACGGCAGTTATACGCCCGCCAATATTTCGTGATCATTTCAGGGTGTTCCCACAAGCAGCTAGGGATATAAAGGTCCACCCAGGCAGAGCCCCACTTACTTGCGTTAGCCTAATACACCTGACGTGCAGCAGGTTTCCCAGAGGTTGCTCGTTAGGGACTGTTCACCATCAACAGCCATGCATCTCCTCGGCATGTAGCGCACCTTGGGATATATATACATTTTTTATAACAGAAGTTTGTACCATCCTCGTGGCCCCTGGCAATTAAGCCAAGATCCCTGGGCTCTGAAATGTTCAAAATTCCATTGTCACGACAAACGATGGTTGTTGAAGCATGCTCAGAGCTTACAATGTGGTAGACTGTTGGCGCGACACAGTCCACAGCTCAGGTTCCCTGGTTTGCCAAACCCTTACTCAGCAAATTAATGCTGAGCCCCTGAGGAGACAACTGAGATACAGCAGTATCCCCAGAGGTAATTATCGACTGCTCCTGGTCAACAGCCATGCAGCACACCCCGCTATCGAGCGTTTTTTATAGAGGTACTTTCCTTCCTCGTGTACACAAAAGTTACAGTATCAGAGGATTGGTAGCACATACCAGTCCCACCAGCTCAGGGACACTGGGATCCGTCAAGCCCATACCCAACAAATACTCAGTCCCCAATGTAATCACATGAGATTCGGCTCACCAGAAGACCGGGGATACCGCCCATCAGCTTTGACCCGTGACGTCATTGCAGCGCGGTAGTTTTGAGGTGCGTGTGAGTTTGTAGAAAGTGTGAGTAATTATGTGGTGGCTGAGTTAAAAATGACAGTTTGTTTACAAGCAGAGCATCAAGTATTAGGATTTTGTGTTTAAAACATAATCCGTAGCGCCTCTGATGGTTAGGTGTAGGTTAACCAAGAGATTTTTTTTTTTCACATGCGAGTGCTGAAGGCACGAATTTTTGGGCTAACACCTACGATCAATGGTGCATTCTGTTATCTACAACTTACGAGGATATCTACAGATTATTTTTTATCTACAATACAGAAGTATTAAGATATCCCATATATGGGTGGTATCCCAGTCTTCAGTTATTCCTGAGAATCTGGCATTATATAAGAAGGTGCTTCCCTGCCCAGAGGCAGAGCAATAGGGAAAGTGTGGAGGGGAGAAGCTACGGCTAAGAGGTAACAGCTGCGCCCGTGGGAGAAAGATTTCATAACTCCCAGCCAGCCATGCATCTACAGTAATGAATATTATCGGCTATCATTGCGGTAATGGAGGAAGATGTGTAGAACTGAAAACAGGGCCGTGTATGTAGGTGACGCCGACTGTAAATGTGCTCAGCTCAAATCTAGCCTTCAATACCGCTTTGACCAATGACATGTTTTATGTCATTTCGTCCCGCATGGGTTTCAATACTCACTGTTTACATGTCTCTGATATTTTTGATGACACCTAGGTGGTGTTGTATTTTCCCTTTTGGTGTTATTCGATTTTTGCCAATTTTCGGTCTTCTTTGACCTATATCTAACCTAACTTTCACTTTAAAAAAGTTATCTGCAGCGTAGCCCTAAGAAGGTTAGATATGGATTAAACAAGTTTTTTTAGTATGTAAGGGCATGCAGTGCCAGAATCTCCGGTACAGAAACACTCAATGTATTTACATTTGTCTGTTCGACATATCATTTCAGACCGTTCAACTTCAAGTAGGCTATAAGCTTTATTTAAAATTACCTAATTAGTACATGTACTCTGAAGAAGTGGTATCGTTAAGTAGATTTGACTTACTTAGGTGAAATCTAACGATACCATATCACAATTTACGTATGTGACTTCTAGTTTCAGGAGATGGGTGGGTTATATTTGAATAAAATATAGGGGTGGTATCACCAATATTATATTTGATTTAAATAGGTATAATCTGTTATCAATACAAGGTTTGTTCCACATTCGGATTGTGAATGCAGTTTTTTTTTTTTTTCTCTCTCCTTAATTTAGTATGTCCTCACCCAAAGCCTCCCTCCCCCCCCCCAATTTCCCACACTGGTCCCATTAATTTTGATTATTATATTGCTATTAGTCATGGACGTTATTATATCGCCATGTTGTGGTAAACATGTTCGTAGTATCTCTCGATTATGTATGACGTCATTGGTCAAAGCAGTATCAGAGACTAGTTTATCCAATGTTCTCCTTAGCTGGTCTCAACAAATAAACATTTAAATTGCAGTTCATGCATACGCAACTGGCATTTGATGCACAGACGTTGACAACAGTGCAATGAATGATGGGAGGTGAAGAAATAGTTTTACATGTTGCAAACAAATCAGCATAATGGGTGCAATACCGGTATCTCCATATGACAAGTTTGTACAGTTTCTTTGGGAATACAAATTGCTACAAGATTGCAAAATGGAAAATTACATTGAGAACTAGTCACTACTTGGGTTTAACAGTTTGTTGCACATAATGGAAATTGGCCACATTTGTCAACTAAAATGTTTATTTTTTGTCAAACGACTTTTCGGCTATAAATACGTAATTAAAACAAACTGTTACACCCATGTAGTCAGTGGTTCTCAATGTGCTATTATATTCTTCATTGATTTCTTCTCCAACGAAATTTTTCTACGAGTAGTCTGTCACAATACTGCAATATATTGATCGTATCATTTGCGCCCACTATGTGGATTTGTTTACAAAGCTTAAAGCGTAAGGCTGTTTCTCCCTCCTTTACCTCCCGTTATTGATCGCACCATTGACAACAAAGTCAAGTGTCAGTCGCGTACGTTCGAACTTCAACATAACCCAGCAGTTTGCTGTGCTTCAAATTGCATCATAAACAATCACAATATGCTAACAAATTAGTCTTTACATACCTGACGAGTTACTGCAATTTCCTCATACTGTTCATAACCAATAGGACTACTTTTTGTGTCCCGGTTGTCAAAAATGACAGATACACTCGCTTTCGATACCCCAGCTTGGCCATTTTTGTAAACAAGTTCTTGCAATGAAGTGGCACGCACCTACAGTAAAAAAAACATGAATATTATTCGAAGCTGATTAGTAAGAAGGAAACTGATCATCTCTAGATCAACACACAGCAACGGAAGTAGTACAGGTGCACGATATGCATCAAAATATATGGGAAACTAACTGTAGCAGATACAAAGGTCTAAAGAGACGATTTGTACACTATTTAGTTCTAAAAATCTTCCATGTATACAGGAAGCAAATTAAAAATACTACCGCCATCATAAGTCAAACAAAACTGCGTGGTCAATCTAGCCTATAACAAACAAATACAAGTAATACTTACGTTAGTTAAGTTAGAAATTCCAAGAACAAAACAAATCGCATCTAGTATGTTAGATTTTCCACTTCCATTCAGCCCAGTAATCGCGTTAAACAAAGGATCAAATCCATGTATTTCTGTTCTTTTACCATAAGACTTGAAACCATCCAGAATTATTGACTTGACATACATCTTGACCACAGAATTGTATACAAATAGTTACATTTACACTTTTTTCGAAAAAGCAGACGGTTAACTACCTTAGCGCCAAAACTTCATTTCAGATTTGTACACCAAAGATCACCTATCAATTTGTGTTTACAACTAGATGGCGCGAACACTTCCACAGTCGATAGTCGAATGTGTCATCACACAAAACGACTAAAGCGAAGTTTACACATACATTATTTAAAGCACCGTAAACACTAGTAACCGTTCACAGGAGCAATGACCGTAATCTACTGAGAATAATTTTTAAAATTGCGTCAAGAGAAATTGTGCCAGCAGATATACGACTTGTGGAACAAATTGCTATATGTCAACTGACCAAAAGGTTGAAAAAAAGAAAGCGCAACTGTTGGACGCGGAAGTGGATTTTATGCCGAAGTAGTGTGAGAGCTTCTAACACGCTAATATTAGAACTAGCAATGGAAGACCAAGCGTCATTCGAGAACCACATAATGAGTCAAAATAATTTCAATCACCTATTAAATCTGATAGGCAACTCCATTCAAAAGGCTAATTTGCACATAAAAGATGCTGTTCCTGCACATATTAAATTGCAAGTGACGCTATGATACCTTGCTACAGGAGACTGGTTTTCATCGCTGCAATATATGTACCGCATTCCTAAAACAACTATTTCCAAGTTTCTGTGTGAAGCACTTGATGCTATTCTTCGTTTCTGTGGCCATGATGTCCGCAGTGTTTGTTCGTCTATGCAACTACAAATAGAAAGCGATTTTTCTCACAAAACGCGTTTCGTTTTAATGACAATAAAACATCTTCAGTGGTCTCTCATAATAGAAGTATATAGTTTGTTTTGTTTTTAGATCGAAAACAGTTTGTTAGAGAAACATGAAAAGTGCGACTAATGTTTTGTTACTTAGGGAAATTTTTGTCTTGTTTTCGAGAGTCGACCGCGATAGCTGCAATCCGTCGGGAGCGCATCCGCCACCGTTCGTTGCCACAGACGCAGGCAGAATGAACTCACCGATAGTCGACCACGCGCTGCCGCTACCCCCACCACCGCGCCCTGGCCGCCAACCCACCGTAGCCTCCCGTGATCCAGGGGAGGGGGGGAGCACCACATGTGTAAAGATCCCCACACTCCGCCCCTCTCGCTTCTTCGCTTGAAGATGGGTAGTATGACACTTCCCGAAACGTCGCGATCCATCAACTCCGCCACCCGGCTGGAGACCCAAGAGATCTTCATCAGCAGTATACGCCGGGAAAGCCGACAGTCGCAGATACGAACCTCTATGGGAGGAAACAGTCTGTAGCTTCAAACTGCTACTGAAGGAACACACCAGGAAAGCCAATCTTCTCAGCTCACTGGTTTTCCTACAATGGTGTCGAGATGAGAACATCTTGCCACGGTTTGCAGTGATTCGACACCCAGTTAAATCGAAGAAGACTGAGGGATATTGAGACGGGCAGGCATGTCCATAGTGAGGGAGCGCATTCAATACTTCTGGAAGGAGCAGGAATGCAGGTACTCTTCTTTCATGCCATCTGCAACTGGCGAGGACATTACCAGCCTATTTATGGGAGTGGGCCGACTGCAGCACTTGTTCCAACAGTGAGGTGCAGAAACGAAGTGCCACCTCAAAACAGGTTGGCAAATTCGGCAGACTAGCCGGCATGCAGACAACGGACAAGGAGATGAACAACGCCAGAGCCGAGGTCAATCTGACCGGAAGAGAACTAGATGCTGCCACGGTTTCGGTCCTCAATAAAGGATTAAACTTCGCCCCTGTCACCAGAACGATCCCTAAACGGGACATTAACAGCATTGTTGAGGAAGCAATCCAAGGACTTGCAAGGGAGGAAGCAGAGGAAATCAGAAGGGAAACCTGCAGGGTGATCGACAAATCGCAATTGCCTAAAACTAATATAACTGCAGAAGAACGAGCGGCTCTCTGGGCCCTCCGAAACGCACTGACCACCACCTACTTTCAGTGGAATGGAGAATTCTACGAGCAGATCGATGGCGTGGCCATGGGTTCCCCACTAGCCCCATCGATTGCTAATCTCTATATGGAGCACTTCGAGGAGGTGGCCCTGCAAACCGCCAAACAGAAACCAAAGCACTTCTTGCGCTATGTCGATGACACCTTCGTGGTGTGGGGGCATGGCAAACAGGCACTGGATGGCTTTCTTGAACACCTAAACAACATGCTTCCAAACATCAAATTTACGATGGAAATTGAAGAAAGTGGGTGTCTCCCTTTCTTGGACATCCTTATCAAAAAGAAGCCAGATGGTTCACTAGGCCATAATTTTTTTAGGAAGAAGACGTATACAGACCTATTCCTTCATGCAACCAGCTGCCACCATCCGGCACAGAGACAGACAGTGCTGACAACCCTCGTACACAGGGCGCGCGCCTTCTGCGACAGATAAAACCTTCCCTCCGAGCTGTAACACCTGAGGGAGGTCTTACGCCAAAACGGCTACAGTGACGCGCAAATCAATAGGGCGCTCAAAAAGGAAAAGTAGGTAGTGACAGTTGCAGAAGTGGAGGAAGAAGACAAATGACTCGAGTTCTTGCCATACGTGGGACCACTTTCGGCCAAGATCGCACGCCTCCTGAGGAGATCCAACATCAAAACCATCTTTCGTCCACCATCGAAGACAAAGGAACTACTAGGTTCTGCCAAAGACCCATTGAAACTCAACACACCGGGAATTTACAGCATCCCATGTGAATGTGGCAAGCAATACATCGGTCAAACACAGTATTTCAAAACGCTGTGAGGCGCATGTTAGGTGTGTTTGACTAGGGCACACAGCAAACTCGGCCATCGCTGAAAACAGCATAAACAAAACCCATACTTCCGACTTCGAGAACAAAAAGGTGCTGTGCCGAGCATAGGGTTTTTGGAAGTGTGTGATCAAGCAATCCCTAGAAATAAGGATTCATGATAACCTAGTCAACAGGGACGAAGGCTACCAACTTAGTGCAGCGTAGAATCCCACGATAGCTTTTATCCGTCGGGAGCGCATCCGCCACCGTTCTCTGCCGCAGATGCAGGCAGAATGACCTCACCGAGAGTCGCCTGCGCGCCGCCACTACCCCCACCACCGCCCACCAGCTGCAACCCAACATAGCCTCCCATGGTCCAGTGGAGAGGGGGAGGTGGCACCGCAGCTATAAGCATCCCCGCACTCCGCTCATCTCGCCACTTCGCTTGAAGATGGGTAGTATGACACTTCCCAAATTGTCGCGATCCTTCAACGCCACCACCCGGCTGGAGAACCAAGAGATCTTCATCAGCATAAAGGTCTGTCTATAAATTGTGAATTTAGAACAACTACAAAAAATGATTCAGATCATCATACGATGAATTATCAAAATCACAATAAGGCGAGTGTTGGATGCCTATCTTATGTAGATTGGCTGGGAAACAACCATAATTAAACTGCATCCAAATTAAACTTGTGTAATTAATTTCCTTGTGCCCTTTTTATCACGGGCCCAAGGTTTCTGCAGTATTGATCTTTGTATTGATGCATATCATTTGGCTTTAACTGACAAAGATGATTTCCAGGTTTCTTTCCAGTAGATATTTGTTTTTCTTTTGAACCATGGACTAATATCTGATGGAGAAACTTGTGCACGAAGTGTAAGTCCAGATATGACTGCTGATTTCACTAACTGGTCTACTTGTTCATTGTATGTAATAGCTAAATGAACAGGAATCCATATGAAAGAAAAGACTGCTCCTGAGTCATTGCTTTGTGCCACTAAGTCAACAATTTCTGCTATATATATATATATTTGTGTCACAGTTCCATTTTCAATGTTCAATAGTATCTATAACACTTTTCGAATCAGGTTATTATCGCTATATTTCGATGTCCTGTGTGTCTTCCTAATTTTATTGTTTCTTTGATGGCTATTGCCTCTGCCAAGTATATGGAGAGGAGTGTTGGAAGAACATACTGCTTGCATTGAGAAAGTTGGGATCATGAGAAGGCACATCCAACTGGTCCTTTGGTACCTAATTTTGAACCATCTTTAAATATTAATAATACCTTTGATGATACTTCAGAAGCAGTGCATGACGACATTGTTCCAGTTATGTATGGAATTCCTCATCAAGTTACAATAATGAATTGTAATTTTACTAAATGATCAAAGGGAAACTGAAATGGAATACTAGTGACATTTGTCTTAATGTGACATTGGATCTTACGAATGGTGTTCGTTGCTAATATCAGTAAAGGAAGCTGATTTTCATTTAGATTGTTCTCAGGAAACATTGCAGTTGAGTAAGGTGTCTATGTAAAATATGTCTTAGAAGGAATCTGTTTGCTAAATGGCGTTTTCGGATTGATAACGATATCTCCACTGTTTCAGCTAACAATGCATTGGTGGGTGTAGATCACATAGCTCCCAAACTTATCCTGAGGCATCTATACTGTAGAATGTTAAGCTTAGCCAGTGTTTTTCGAGAACTTACAGGAACGTACATGGAACTTCCATAGTCCTAAATTGATCTTATTAGAGATCTGCATAATATCAGTAAAACAGAGTGATAGGCTCCCCAGCAAGTGCCAGCAACTGATCTCATAACATTCATGGATTTTGCTATTTTATTTGTAATATACGCTATGTGATTATTCCAAGTGCAACACATGTCTAAAATCATGACTGAACCTTTTGCCGAAGGTTTGACTGGAAACTCTCTTTCTCCAAATGGAATGAAATCGTCTCTACCTTGAATTCGTTGTTTTGTAAAGTGCACCACTATGGATTTATTTTCTGATAATGTAAGGCCATGTTCATCAAGCCAGTCTGTGAATGCTGTGACTGCTTGTATAATAAATACTCCACTGTATGTAATCTTCTGTCTATAGCAGCCATACTCAACCTTTTTCCTCCATGGGCCAAATTCTCGAAAGTTTCATTTCAAGCGGGTCCCAACATTATCACAGGACAAAATACCACTGAGAAATAACTGCACCCATTTGTTTTATCATCAAAATCTATTTGTATATGTAATTGTTAATAGAAGAGTACATTGCTTTTTTAAATATAGCTGAACATATTGTTAGTTAATATTTTCTTTTTAGAATCTGTGCACTTGTTCTTTAGACAAATCATAATTAACTTCAAAGAAAGATATGTAAAAACGTAAAAGGTTTGAGTGGGCATCTGAAACTCTGCTGCAACCTTTTGACAACCATTTCCAATCAGTTACGTTTTTGTTAAATATCTTTGTTCATAATGTATGTTAATCAATTGGAAACGACATTTAGCGACTTTTTGTCAAGACAGCCAAGGCAAGTGAGTACTGTGAACTGCCATTATAGTAATTGCCAGAGCTGGACAGGGTTAACCAAAAAGTGAACTTGCTTCAAACGTGAAAGCGACACTTAACAGACAGAATGAAACTTTTCACTCTGCAGCGGAGTGTACGCTGATATGAAACTTGCTGGCAGATTAAAATTGTGTGCCGTAACCGGGACTCGAACCTGGGACCTTTGCCTTTTGCAGGAAAGCGCTCTACCGACTGACCTATCCCGACATGACTCACGATGCCGCCTCACAACTTTACTTCCGCCAGTACCTTGCCTCCTACTTTCCAAACTTCATAGAAGCTCTCCCCCGAAACATGCTAGACTAGCACTCCTGGAAGAAATGATATGGTGGAGACATGGCTTAGCCACAGCCTAGGGATGTTTCCAGAATGAAACTTTTCACTCTGCAGTGGAGTGTGCGCTGATAGGAAACATACTGGCAGATTAAAATTGTGTGCCGTAACTGAGACACGAACCTGCGACCTTTGCCTTTCGTGTGCAAGTGCTCTACCAACTGAGCTGTAGTAAAGTTGTGATGTGGTATCGTGAGTCGTGTTGGAATAGCTCAGTCGGTAGAGTGCTTGCCTGCGAAAGTCAAAGGTCCCTGGTTCAAGTCGCGGTTATGGCACACAATTTTAATCTGCCAGAATGTTTCACTTTACAGACAATTTAACAGAAGTTAATGTGAATCGTTAACTCAGAACTAAATTGTGCACTCATGGAATCTCGCCGTCAATCTCTGCATTTATATTCGTGTGTTATCATACAAATGAAATAGAGCAAATTATGTAAAACATTTTACCATACCTTATATAAGATAGAATATTACATTGTATTACAAACTTTGGGCCAGCAGTCACCTTAATTTCTTTTCTATTCGAAGTGCATCAACCGTCCGCCAAAAATTCTCACATCAGTCCCATGCAATGACAGTAGCATCCCTGAACCATATTCCTCAATGTTCACCATCAGAGATTCCTAGGCGAGGTCCAACCATTTTATCACTTTAGCGATGAAGACTGGAACCCAGAATGCCATCGTCACTTGTGAATACTACTTATATATTGGTGTGATGTCTGTTCTTTCGAAGGACATCAAACCAATAAGTGTTTACAATTAATGTTGATTGTGTGAAAGAGTGTTGCAGACATGATGATTTCGGTAGGCAAACTGGCATATATGTATTCCTCTGACTTCTACTATTTTTTAATCTTTTAATAATTGCCTGTTAAGGTGGACATATTTGCAAAGATGGGACGAATTTTATAACTACTCAAAATGCAAAAATGCCCTGTGATTGTTATACATTATTGAAGTGTACAATGAAATGAGTAACAAGCACCAAATCGTATTATAACAAATATAACAAAAACATACACATATTCACACCTAACATGTGAGATACACTCAATTATTAATAATTAGTAAATAACTTCATACAGCTTTTGACTCTCAGCTGCTCGTGTTTGAAAATAAATGACAGTTTTGAAAGCTTTTTTGCTTAAATTTCATTTAACTTCTAAATCTTCTATTATGTATGTTGTCGCTGGCTTTTATTTACAACTCTACAACGTGGTACTACCTAACTTGATGTAACTGTTATTCATTACGTAGCATGTATCAAGAGACAACTCTGGCGGTAAATATTCTTACTTAACTTGGCTGCTGAAATTTAAATAGCTAAACAGACTTTTCATAGAACATAGTTTTAAAAAAAAATCTCTGCTTTGAAATCGGATATACAATACCCCACTGTTGGCTTTGGGGGTTAATAAGGAAAACAGTGTGTTAACAGTCCTAGAGTTCTGGCATCTGTGCACCACATCCAATAGGGACAGCCCACGTCAGTTTACAATAATGTTTCAATTATCACAACAGAAAAAAGCATAGCACTCAGAGAGATAGTCCATGGTTAATTTAAAGAGGAGTTCTATTACACATTTTTTGGCACTGAATTATGAATTTGTCATTTCTTCTGAAGTTCTGGTTGAAAATGTGGCGCCTTTTGGGGAAATGAAAGTTGGATACAATATATAAACAAAGTGAGTAAAGATTCCGTGATTTGTGTGCTACAATACTCACGCTGTCAAAATAATCACGAAAAGCAGGGCTATCGCTAGGCAAATCCAGCTCATTAACAGCAACTTCAGTGGAAGTATTACTGCATAGCTCGAAAATTAATGTGCCAGCACACAGGTTGTATAAATGCATTCTGAATTCGCTACAGTATGTTAGGTTTATGAAATAAAGTATAGACACTTTTATACTGCTAAAAATATAAGAAGTTATGTATTGTAACGTCACATGACCAAGAGATTTTTATGTCAAAAAACCGGAATATTTAGGCATCCTGGTACAAACCTATGGGGACAATGGGACTGTAATAAAAAACCAGAACTGTCCCAGCCAAATCTGGAAGTCTGATCACTTTAATTAGCTGTACAAAATACATTCTGATCAAGAGGTAGGATAGATATCTCAGTCATACAATGGCATCTGGACTATTAGTTGTCGCTACTTAGTTGAATTTCGTTTCCTACACAGTGCATAAATTGACATATGAGTGTGGAGAACACTGTTCTGGCTGAGAAGAAACTTGAGAGGGAGAATGTTTACCTGTCTTTCAAACTCGTTTTAATTTTCTCAACCCATATTCAAATTCTTTCTGCTATGTCTGTAAATTATGAAAATTCAAGAATTTTAGAGAGGGAAAATTGTCAAAATTTCTTCATTGATGCTGACTTTTAAAAAGCAAAATTGGTAATTTGAAACTTTCAGCACTGTCACGCATAGTACTGATTAATATATGTTCACCTTGCCCTCGTTTGATATGCAGTGTTAATTTTCATAGTGAAAGTGCACTGGCGGTGCTTTGATATTTACAGCTGAATTGTTTATTAAGCACAGTGCTTTCTCAACACACTTTACAAACAAATACCAATCTTGCCAGTAAGCACAAAAAATGGCACACTTATATTCGAGCCTTTTTTGCTCAAGCTGAAAGCCCACAAGACAGATTAACAATGTCACACTTGATAGGATTCAGAATGGATACTTGAGCGCACCGAAAAGGACGTGGTTATGAGCGCTGTCCGAGCTGCAGCCACCCAGAGAGGACTACACTTCTTAAGGATTCTTACACTGAATTGCAGTCTGCCACATGCCTTATCCACAACTAATTTTATGTAATCATTTCATTTCAGATCGCTCCTTACGTCTACTCTTGGATATTTTATAGTATTAACTGCTTCCAATGTGTGTCCTGCTATTGCATCGTTATATAATAATGGATATTTCTTTTATGTTGATGCAGTACTTTACACTTGTTTATGTTGAGCTTGATTGTCATTTCCCAGACCCTGTGTCAATACACTGCAGATCATTCTGCATTTTGCTATCTTTTTCTAGTGTTGAAAATTCTCGATAAGCTACATCATTTGCAAAAAGCCTCATTGAACTTCTGATATTATCTGTGAGGTCATTTATATATACTTTGAAGAGCAAAGGTCCTGTAACACTCCCCTGAGGAACGCCTGATGTCACTTTAACGTCTGAAGACTACTCTCTATTGAGAATTCCATGCTGTGTTGTGTTACTTAGAAACGCCTCAATCCAGTCACAAAGTTGATATGATATTCCACATGCTCGCACTTTGCTCATCAGACTATGGTGCAGAACAGTATCGAACACCTTGCGGAAAACAATAATTGTGGATGTATAGTGTGTGTTGTGTTTCACCCTATCGTTGCATATGGAAACCATGTTTATTCTTAGATAGGAAATTTCTCGTCTCCAAAAATTACATAGTATTCTACCATAAAATGTGTTCCAGAATTCTGCAACTGACTGATGCCAGGGATATAGGCCTAGAGTTTTACGCATCTGCTCAACAACCCCTCTGATAAATCCGAATGACCTGCGTCACCTTCCAATCCTTGGGAACAGCAGAGGATACGAGATTTGTTTTTCTGGGCTGGTGGAGGAAGGGGGGGGGGAGGCACAAGGCTGTGGATTATCAACATGTCCTTAAAGGCTGGGTGAGACAAATTTTAAAATACACACACACACACACACAAAATATGTTCCAAAGGCACAGTTGCTTCTTAGAAAAAATAAGTTTTTCATATCCTTCCATCTAATTCCAATTGCACTATTAATTTTCTACTCATTATGTCGTCATTTTCAAGTACCTATGATCACAAAAATATTACAATAATTCAACCACATTAAACTGAGCAAAGTTTTAAAATTTACCTGAAAAACTGGGAATCTGAAGTGTGGAACACTACATTTATCAAAATGACAATCAAACCATGTGCCCTGGGATTTTGTACAATTACCAGTAAATCATGTGGCTTATTTAATACCTTAACTGTGGACATTATTGCATAAAACTGTTATTTTTCGACCATATTGTACAACTATTTGAGTGATCAGTTTTATTCAACCTTATAGTCCAATTATTCCAAATCTGTAAATATTTGGAGAAACCTATAAAAATTTCGCATGGTTTCCTCTGTATAGGCATTGCCCTATACCCATCTGGTCAAGCTGAGAAACAGTTAAAAAATAAATTAAATTCATATATTCAGATCCTGAATGCACTCTATTCAGCTGTGGACACACTTGTTCCATCCTTTATCATCATAAATGAGTCAAATGAATTAATGGTGATTGTACAAAAAGCTAGAGCATATGATTAAATAAAAAGAAAAGAATGTTTCTAATCCTAAACGACCTGATCATACGGCCAGAGCCATGTTTGATTGTCATTTTTATCACTATAATAATTGTAGTGTTCCACACTTCCGATACACATTTCAAACTTCCTGTCAGTTATACATATGCATTATAAAACTGCTGCAAACTCTTACATAGCATAATATGGTGAGACATGGCTTAGCCACATACCAGGGGATACTTCCAGAATGATATTTTCACTCTGCAGTGGAGTGTACAGTGATATGAAGTTTCATGGCAGGTTAAAACTGTGTGACAACCAGCATTCGAAATGTGGAGCTTTGCATTTCATAGGAAAATGCTCTGCCAACTAATCTATGCTGGCACATTTCACAGACCATCCTCACAGCATTACATCCGCTAGAAAACTCGCCTCCTACTTTTCAAACTTCACAGAAGTTCTCCTGTGGACCTCACTGGACTTGGACTTCTGAAAGAAATTATTTGGTGGCAAGCGGGCCGTGAAGTGCGCCAGGATGCAAGTGATGGCATACATACGTGTCACATGTCAGTCATATCTAGACCTATCAAGGGTCCCATGTCACACCAACTGCACACGCCCCACACCAATACAGGGCCTCCACAAGCCTCGTCCTTTGCCTTGTTGACCTTCCTAGAGGTCATACTTTGTGTAGTTTAAAGCCGTTCGGCTTGTTCCTACATATCCTCGTACTTCTCTTGTATTTGCTCCTCTCGTTTTCTGTCTTTGTCTTCTATGTAGCTTGGACCTGGCTACTGTTTTCTCTCCTTACTTGGAGCCTATAGCTCCTCTTTCTTCTTCTTGTGGCCCTGTGTGGTGGTCCGGTCTTGACTGAGTGGCCTCTCTCTTCTATCTCCGCATCTGTCCTTCTCCCACTGGGCGGCCACATTCATGATGTGTGCCCAGTCAGATGGGGCAAACACAGGATAGGAATTGATAAGACGAATGTCTTTCTTCGGGAGAAGGCTATATAGGGACTTTAGTAGGGATAGATGGAGAGGATCATGAGGAAGAGGAGGTTTAGGCATATGTGGAGGAATGAAGGGGTAGGGATTGTTGTGTTAGGGATAGGAGCCATCTCAGAGGGTGTCGGCGATCGCCGTCAGGACCTTCTTCACATTGTGCCTGTTGTTAACCCTGTCGGCAGTTGATGCGTCATTGTGCCCCACCTCTTCTTTCATGGCTACTTCTTGGGGGGACACAGTGGTAGAAGGTTCTGTGTCTTGTGCCTGTGCCTGCCTGGTTTCCTCCAGGTCAGAGGGCAGGGCAGGAGTGTCTTCATGCTCCATGAGCACGTCCCCGGCGTCCGCTCCGGTAGGCACCATCGGCGGGGTGGATGCGGCAGGGGCATCCGTTTGAGTCGCAGTGTCCACTCCCGCCCGCGCCCCCATAGTGGGGGGGGGGCATGGAGGGGCGCCTGTTTGACAGATCATAGTCTATAGTTGTTGCAGCTGGCGGTGGACAGCGGCCAATTCTTCCTTCCATGCTGCACTCTCGGCCGCAAAGGCGACTTTGAGTGCTGCGTCGGCGACGTCGGTGGACTTGACAGCCATACCACAGTGTTGCAGACTGCCTCTATCCACTGCGGGAAGGGACAGGGGGGTCTCCGGTGTTTTCTGGTCCGGCACATCAGTGGCGCCGGATCGGCGCTTACGCCGATTTTTCTTAGGTCTCTCCCATCCTGTGATGTAGGGACATTTACGGTAGCTCGTGGCATGTGGGCCACCGCAGTTTGCACAGGTCGGGGTGACGTCACAAGGCTTTCTGCACTCGTGGGTGTCATGTGGTTGGGCGCATTTCATACATGCCGCCTTACCCTTGCAGTACTTGGCGACATGTCCTAGATTTTGGCATTTGAAACATTGCTCCGCTTTCCATTGGCTATGTCTTCTTCCCGTCGCGATGTCTTCTTCCCATCGAGATGCAAGTAGCTCCATGGCGGAGAGTAGGCGGGACTTTCCCTTGCCTCCCCTTCCGTGTCGTGACATCATTGGAAGCAGACACGGTGTGCTTGCAAGACTCAACAACTGGCGCGCACATACTCCATCAATCATCAACGCCTCCACAAGCTTGAACAGTCTCCTGCTAACTTGCAGGATCTATGGATTCATGAGGTTGTCTCCACACATTTATATGTCCATGATCTCGATACAATTGAAACAAGACTCGTCAGACAAGGCAACATGATTCCAGTCATTTACAGTCCATTCCAGTTGTTGATGGAGCCAGCCAGCCAGGTGAGGCATAAAGCTTTGTCTCATGCACACAAGTGGGCCTTCAGCTCTGAAAGCCCATATCAGTGATGTTTTATTGAATGTTTCACATATGACATTTGTTTACGATCCAGTAATAAAATCCACAGCAATTTGCCAAAGGTTCGACTCCCGTCACGTTGAACGATTCTCTTCAATTGTCGTTGGTCCCATTCTTGCAGTATCTTTCTGTAGCTGCATTGATCTCAGAGATTTGATATTTTACCTGATTCCCGATATTCATGATGCCCTCATGAAATGGTCATACAGGAAAATTCCCACCTCATCACTACTTCGAAAATACTGTGTACCCTCTCTCGTACGACTAGAACACCACACTCAACCTCACTGAAATCTGAATAACTTGCCATTGTAGAAGCAGTAACTGATCTAACACCTGTGCAGCCGTTGCTGACCACAGTGTTTACGTATCTCTATGCTTGCATATGCATGCCTATAACAGTTTATGTAGTTCTTTAGTGTATATTATTGGCAACATTTCACTATGATGCTTTGGCTAGTTTCTTAAATGAGTTATTTCCTAAGTAATCTATTCCTGCTGCAGTTCCTGTTATCTCCTTGGACCTTAGTGCTTGCTTAAAATTCTTACCAGTGATGCTTCTTCCTTATTTACCCAAGCGATAGGCTATTTTTTCAGATGACTATACATATATTTAAGCAACTGTATCAGTTTACAAGGAAACGATACCTTACAGACATTTGAATATTGTGCTAGAGTGCAATGCAATTTTGTCTACCTTGTCTTATTCTACGTGGCACTAACCTATTCTTAGTGAGGATCGTAGTGGGGAAAGGAAAGAGTTTGAGGACGTGATTGTAACTATAGTTTTCAGAGCTGGGTGTGTGGAAGAAGTATAGGTCCGAGTTCGCTGGCCTCTGGAGAGGGGAAAATTGGTTCCACACTGTGTCAGGATGCAGTGAGCCGAGGTGAGAGATGTTGCCCTTTATCACAAAGAGGCTGCACATGCTGGTTTTAACATCATTGGTTTAAATCATACAAAACGGAAACTATCGCCATCTGTTGATGTTAAGCTGAAAGTTATCGATTTTTGCCATTATTACAGATGAGCTAAAGGAGCTGCACTCAATAAAATTTTGTAAGCTATTGTTGTCTTGTCTATCTTTCAAACCGAAAACATGGCAGCCTTACAAAAATAAAAAAAATAAAAACACAGATTATTGCAATATAGGTAACTGTTTGATAGAGTAAAATGTCATTGCAGTTCATTTAGGTATGTATTGGATTGTGGAGTCAAAGAACACCTGATATACACTCATGCAAATCTTTAAATTGTTTTAATGCAAAGAAATGTTGTCTATTCTATTACATTCGAAAGCAAGTTTCGACAATACTAGATATAAAATGAACTGGATCTCAACAGAGATAAAGACCACGCAACATACATCCTTTTTTTTCGTAATAGAAGTCTGCCATTTTTGTTTTCTTAAAAAAAGTCTGATTTTTTACTGACTGGATTGAACTGCTGTAGTGTTCAAGTTCTCTTAAATGAAACTTTTAATACAGATTTTATGCATTTTGAATGAATTAAATTTAAAACTAATTCAAAATTTATTAGATTTATCATTTTCAATCGAATTTACTCTTTTTGCATTATATATGTAGTTTGGATATCCAACAGACTACAGAATTTCAGGCACAAGTAATGACAATAAATGTAATGAAAGTAGTTTCTCCTAACAAATGAAACATTGTGGCTTAAATTTCTTATTTGTAGTGGGGAATAGCATATTTTTCTATGAAGTAAGTGTTCCATGATGTTCACAAGTTCACTGTAATATATGCATTAATTTTAAGGACATTTTACATCTAGTTTCATCAAATATGAGACAAACCATAGCACTTGCTTTCGATTGTTGTACATTAGACAGAATCTTTCACATTAAAATGCAGCTCTATGGGAACAAACCTATCAAATTTACCACCACAATCAAGCACTTATCTGACTGTGTTAGGCTGACATTCTATATAAAAGACAATAAGTTATATGTACAAATACAAGCATATTCTGTGTGTGTGGATTTTCTTTTTCTTAGGGGGCTTGTAGGTTACAACTTTGAAAGAAATATAAGATACCAATAGCATCAAAAATTGTATTGTTTACATAAGTGATGTCATTTATTTCAGAAGACACGTTTTGGCCTAATGTCAACATAAGGTGGTAGTTACCATCTAATAAGCTTTTCCATGATGTTATGAATAGCCAATCACCATGTACATCTATTCATGGCAAAGTGCAATTAGGGTTGAGAGGGAGTCATGGCAAGAAATCACTCAGAAACCGGCTTCTCAGAGTACGATTGTGTGTCTTTGATGAAACTGCGGAAACTGGGTATGAGTGTTGCTCGTGGTACAAGTCAGTTTAACTAGTTTGAAAGTCAGTTTGGTCCATCATAATTACAAACATTTGATCTTCTTATTTTTTACTCATTTAATATTGAGTAAAACGTTGAAGTGTTTAATCAAAGTGCTTAAAGATGAATAAATGATTTTCGAAAAGATTTTCTGAAGGCAACCTTATTAATAGACTGATGGATACCTAGGTCCGTTTATATATTTCAAATCACATGCTTAGGGACACAAAGGCCATCAAACTGAAACATCAGGTTCTATGAGCTAAGTGTTAAGTTTTAATGTTCAACGTACAACTTTATCAAATACTCTCTGCTGCTCGCTTAACTCAAATGTTACATTCTTGTTTGTAGACAAGAAAATAGATTAAACTTGGATGGGTCATAACAGCTGCCCTTTCCTGTTTGAAGTTTCACTGCAGATTTGACGCCACCATTATAACTTTTGTGGATGTAGAACCACTGTTTGCATTCTTTGGAGTACTAAAAAATAGCACCATTCTTGGAGCTGTAGTTTATTTCTGAAGAATGGCATAGTACAAAACAAATTCTTGTGTGACTGGGACTACCATGAATGGCTTTTTCTGATGGCATTTTGTAATGAAGTACTCATAATGACCCCTGGTGTACTGGTCCATGGAGGTGTAGAGTGTTGAGTTCGCCTTTCGTATCTGACCTCCTATGGCAATTTCCAGCAAGCATGTTATTGTTGTCATGTATTTTGAGAGGAAAACAAGGGTGAATGCAACATGAAAAATAAACCTGTAGATTCTCTGAGGTGTCTAAATTTAGATGGCAGACTAAAAAAAAATAATAATAAATAAATAAAAAATAATGAACGATATTGACTTCTCGCCATTCATATTGTAATGGGACGAAATATTATCCCTGCTACTGCCTTGCATCACCTCAGTTTTGTAGGTAAAATCATGTTCATTTATGTTGTTGTTAATGATTTTTAATGTTAATGATTCTTATTACAAGAATCCTAAAACAATATGTGTTGTTTTCTTATGTTTCATGTACGGTGACAATGGTGCAATCCATGAGAACAACATATCTGCCGGTGACAGAGATGAAATAGCTCATCATCAAAATTCGCAGGGCGACAGCTGCAGAGCAAGAGAAGATCTTGTTTAGAGACACTATTGCCAACCATCATAATCGAATAAATAAGAAAAAAGAATGATTAGTATTATTACAAACGTTTTGATAGTTATGTATATCACAAGTAGTTTCAGTTATTATCTTGAGTCTCTACAAGAATGTTCTAAGACTGTGTATATTTTATTATACTGATATGTGTGAAAGGAGAAAAACTGGAAATTTTACTTCAAATGTCAGAGTGTTGAAGAGAGTCATTTCAGCCATTAAGACACCCGAAATTTTAAATATTGTGTGGAATAATATTTTTGAAGATTAATACAGAATTTGTTCAACACTTTATACAGTTCTAGGGACTCATGATCAATCTATGCAATGTGGAAACTGTGTGGTCGACTTTGTGACTCTATATCTTATTTTACAACGGATTCATAAACTATATCTATGATTTATAAAACAACTGAGATAATTTTCTACAAAATATTTTGAGGAAAGTTTAAGGAGACAATTACAATTTGATTTAACTTCACAGTTCAGTTGAATTTCACATTCCTATTTCGTACAAGAACCTTCTTCTGACAGTTATATATATCATTCTGAACAAATTTAATATTTCGTTTCTGTGTGGATGGCGTGGTGATGAAATAGCACTTGGTCAATAGCTGTCATTCAAAATTACTAGCAATCCATATAACAGGCATCAATCTGGCGTAGTATTCACAATGCCTCATATGTTTTATTGTTGATGAATGTAGTATCAAAAACAACTTATAAATTTCACTTTGAGCTTATCATAGATTTAAAGGAGATCATTTTTTAATTCCAGGCATGACATGAAAATTCGCGTATGCAGCCAATCCTTTTTGTGGTGTATTCAACATTGTTCATTTTTCCATTGACAGAAGCTTCAGAGAGGGTAAAATTCTGCTGTTCATAGATGTAAAAAAGATCTTTTTCTGTTGCCTTGGATGACATGAGGATGCATGTATGACTTGTGGTCAGTTTTCTATATATCTGGAAAACAACTTTGTTCTCAACTAACTGTAGCTGTAGGTCCAGAAAGTTCAAGACACCGGTACTACTGGTGTCCTTTTAAGGTAATTAAGCATCAGTTTTGTCACTTTTAAATCATTGCAGCGTATGTTCCTTCTCTAATTCTTGGTACTCGAGCACTGAGGGGCTGCAAAAAATTTCTGGAGTGCAGATATGGCAAACCAAGGTACAGTGTAACACCACAAAGAGTACCTTGTCAGATTTTTTTGCCATTTTATACAATCTACTTAGTAAAAAAGGGATCGATGACCCTCCCCCATTTTTTAATGATCAACTGTCGTTCTTGTGTAACATCAGTAACACAGATGATCTGATGATTCCCTGCTAAAAGTCGAAACGCTTGATTGAAGAATAATACTGTGCATTTATTGCAAAATACAATTTCACTAGTTGCTGTATGGCACCATGAATTGGAAATCAAAAATATCACTTTTCTAGGGTATTGTAATAACAAATGTAGATTCTTGAAAACAGGAACAGATTTTGTAGATAAAATACTAAACAATGTTAAGATAACATATGAGTAACTTGCTACTTCCTAAGGTACAACTTTTTAAAAATCACATTTTGGCATGCAACTTTTACGAACAAGTTGCTATCAATCACTATTGTGCAAGGACCAATATCGTGATAACCAAAGAAGATATAATTCTTCTCTCAAGTACTAAAAGTTTTGCATATATTGTCTAAATTTTACACCCGTATCACACAAAAACAACCACTCAAAATATTTATACATTGTTTTTTTTAACTCTGCAAAGTGTTTCAATACATGGCTAAATGAGATGCTGCACATTAACTGTGATGAAAATGAAACTCTGGATAAATGTCTGCAGGATATATTGTAAATGATTGAACTACTGACTATGTTTAGTTAATTAGAGATTTGTGATTCACATTGCAAAAATGGGTTTTTTGATGTGCAAAAGTATGATAACTTTGAACTTCTGACTTCAGTAATGAATAAAGGCAAAGAAAAATTAATAAATGTTTTGAGAATAGCATCTTACGAACATTCAGGAAGACATTTGATGATCTGCAACGAATAAAAAGTATCAAAGTGAACATTCCTGCAATTGTGGTTTTGGTAACCAAAAATGATTATTTTTCGTGATTTTCTCAGGGACTGCCTGTGAATAAATGATGCTTTTATAAGTCATGTAAAGTCCAGTACAGAGCAACATATTGTGCCAACACCAATAGATTTTCTGTTTAGATGTGCCACAGGGAATGTGTAATTTTTTAATTTTGATGCTGTAGTGTAGGGCAGCTACAATATTGATATTCTTCTAATATATATACAAATAATCACTAGGCTAAGTGCTGTCCAGAACCCTTAACCCCTTAACTCTGTAGTTAACAGAAACCGAGATATGGGCCCCTGAAGAATCGTGAATTTGCATACAGCATTTGGGAACATGTTAATACCCTGCACTACTGTATGTGGTGTGCTTAGGTCACTGCATTGTAAATGTAATTTGAATAATATAGCGCATTATGTCGCTAGAAACTATAAAACCATCAAGCTTCGAGATGTACAGAAATATTTACACAGGTGAATTGTATATTAAGAATACTGTAAACATGCAGAAAATGCTGTTGCTCTAGAAGAATAAAGAATGTTGGTTGCCTTATTAGACTCTGTTGTTTATTTACTCTTCATTCGTAGAAGAGGTGGCAGTACAGTATTGAAATTGATTTCTTAGTTTCTGTTATTGAAAGAGACCAGAGATTAAAACAACATGAGAGAGTCCTGAGTCAATATTAAATTATTTTCAGAAAACTTTACGTCCTGCCTTACCTTTTATGTTGTCTATCCAGGTACATGATATATTTGTGTTTGAATTTTCTTGCTTCTTTCGTTGACATGTTATCTGATAATCACTATAGAACAATATGAAGGATATCACAAGTATTTACTATATACACTGAGTACTTTTTAAAGATTACTTTAAATACTACTTGCTATTTACTGTTTTATCTATCATAGATAAAGAGAAGTTTTTTTGTTTGGCTATTATAATGACACCTATCTGAGCTCATTATGTTGTCGTTTTTCATTCTAGGATGGACCATCCACAGGAGTAGCAAGAAATAAATGAAAAACACAGTAAACAACTGATCTTGAACTGATGATTTCTTCAGATTATATTCATGAGTGTATAGAAGCAGTGCCAAACACCGATTGAAAGAAGGGCAAATTTTATTAAATTTGCCAAAATCAAGGTCACTCTTAGTTGCCACCAATGCAGTTGATACTAAAAAATTTAAAAAATATTTTTTGAAACTGGTTCATTTATTGCAAAATTTCTTTATAGTTCTGATTAACCAATATATATTAAACTGAAAAATTCTTTGTAAAAATAAAGTATTTACATCATTTGAAATTGTATTAAATGTTCCATCATAATTTACAGAATAACATTTTGTTGTGTACAAATATTTATAAATCACGATTGCATCAGTATGACAACTTTAGTATTACCAATAAAATAATATCTGTCATGTAATGCTTGAATCGTAAATCAAAACAGTAATATTGGGATCATTGACAAAATAGAAAATATCAAAATACATCCATATTTTGTTCGTTTACACACACACACACACACACACACACACACACACATTTTATAATCACATATAACAAATAAATAACATATAAATAAACTTAGGCAATATTTACATTACAGGCTGGAGCAGTAATGATGCTAATTAACACACCACACCAAACTGCTACAAAGTCAAGAAGACAATAATAGCTCTGAACTGTTCAATCTGAGTTTGTTCATATATTAACACTATAAACAATTGACAACAAACAATTTCTTAAGGTTATTTAACACACAGTTTATTGAGCAATTTACAATAACAATGATGATGATGTATTTAATAATGTCGTTAAATGAAATAAATAGCACTTTAATGAGTAATGAATGAATGGTGTCTACCATCAATGCAGACTAGATTTAAAGCTTCTGAGCTGAGAGAGCTTAAATATGTCACTTAACAGCTGTCAAACGTTTAAAAAATACATTTGTATGAAAATCTATTAGTTAAACAGTTTGACAACAAATTATATCTTGATTTACAGCAGTCACATGAATGTTCTGCCAGGATTATCCAGTGTTACTTTGCGAGTTTCTCTGGTCTGTATCTCATTTTCATCGTCTTTTGTCCTGTCTGCTAAATCTTTCCTGAAAAGAAATAGTACACAGCCATTAAGTACACTTTTTTGATACAATAAAAATATATTTGTACAGCTCTGACAGAATGTTATCGCATCACATGTACAAATAATTCCATAAAAATGAAAAAATCATTAGTATAGAAAAAGTTTTTCTTTATCACACCCTGTCATACTTTACTTAAATTAAAAAAATGTGTATCAACAGTCAACATTAATGCTTATCTATGTATTTAATTTGTAGCTGAAAAACTTATTTTCTGTCTCCATACTCTTTTGCAGCGGAACAGTTCAATAAAGTTTTCATAATTTACAAAGTATGTCATCTTGACTGAAACACTTGAACATTCGATAGTTGTCTCCATCACCATCGCCAGGAGATAGTCACTGTCCATCTGGGCTGGCTTATGTATGCATATATATGATAGTAATATCTGGAACTTTCAAGACAGAGCCGAAGTGCTGCATGTGACAGGCACGTTCAGCAGCTCATAGCAGCTTTGACTGACTGTGGGACCGAGTGACATCAAGTGGCTTTCTAAGTACATGAAGCACAATGCGCAGTCCCCTTAGGACACATATTAAGACCTGATGCTGATAACAACTACAGCTGTCGAAAGCTCGAGTGTTTCATTCAAAGTGACATAGCTTATAAAAGGAGAAGATTTTTATTGATAGGTATTTTCTGTCAATGAATACAAACAGAATATGGTATTATACAATGTGTCACCAAAAACTGAAAACTACAGATGTGCAAAACATTTTATAATAGAGGATATGTCTAAACTATAATGATAACACAGGGAAAGTTTTCGTCAATTATAATCCAGAGCATGGAATTAGGTGCTATGTAAATGAACTGATAAATTAGAATTTCGATTGTGACACAGTACATTTCGTTTATTAAATTTCTATATGGAAGTTGTGGTAATACTAAGTCCTAAAATTAATAGTGTTTTTATCTATAGAAAATATTTCATTTACTCACGAGTATTTATTTGGTGGTGCCTGGAACAGGCTCTTCGGACAATCTTTGTAATATCGCCAGCATTCACCATCTTCTACTCCTGCTCTTTCTGCATCCACATACTCTGTTAGCACGCTTGAAAAGGGTGATCTGCTTGCTCTGCAAACAAATGAGTAAATTATTTCATGTATGATTACTTGAAAATAAAAGCTAACAGCCGGTGAGAGGCCTACAGCAGACTAATATATCCTACAGTATTATGTGCCACTGACTTATATGGTAACAATTCATATGCAGCAGTGCTATCTGTGGGTTCTTTGATTTACAACTGAGTTAACAGATCTAGGGATTGGTTCTTTAGTATACCATACCGTACTATGAAGCACAGCTGAATCATAAACTTTTAAATTATAATATCTTTTTCCCCTGATGCAATTGCTAAAATAAAGCCTATATGCTGACCCATAGTTTCCTTTAGTTACCTGTCAAACCTCTATGAAAATTCATCCAGTAGTTTTGTAAATTATTGTGTTCAAATAAAGATACAAACACAACAGTCTTAGATTTAAAAAAACTTTAAATTATTGTATATTTTGATTCCATGATCTGATTTTGATGAAAAATAGTCTACACATTGCCTCAAGCTACACTCATACAAATTCGTTTACTATATTCATAAATTATAATGTTCAGATAGACAACGAAAAGGCAAAACTGTTGGGAACAGTTTTTTAAATCAGGATATCTTATATATACTTGATCTGACTTTGATGAAATGTGGTCTCTACTTTTCCCCGAGGTTTGGACAATTCAGATGTCAAAACCCAATGAAAAGACATGTAGTAGTTTTGCAGATAAGTGTGTTCAAAAGACAGGCACAACAGCTTTTGATAAAGAAGATCGAATTACGATATCTTTTGTTTCTGAGATCTCATTTTCATTAAATAAGGCTTATATGTTACCCAAAGCCTGTGAAACCCCCATGCAATTGCGGAGGTGGTATGTTCAGACAGACAGACATGATGGTTGCAGACAAATTTTAAATAACGATATCTTTATTTTCCACAATCCAATGTCAATGAAACTGTAGCTGTACATTGTTTCAAACATCGCGCAAATGACCTGTGTAAATCCCATGGAAGTTCATTTATTGATTCTGGAGATAAGTGTGCTCAAATAGAATAATGACAAAAAGGCTGAATCGCAATTTTATTATAGCACAGAAGATTTCTCTGGTATATAAGCCTAAAATAAATAAAAAATTAAAAGATAAACCCAATCTATGAGCAAGATATATTATTGTATAATTCGTCTCAGTGACTTTTTGCCCTACAAAATGCCTATCCTTTCACAATAGCAATATATAAGTGCTGTATAAGTTTAAATTTCACGCTTCAAAAATAAAAGTAAAAGTAAAAATTTAATAACTACCATTTAAAAGGAATATCTAAGCACATAAATTGTTTCTATAAATTAATCAGAGGATTTCTTAAACTAAATAATTTTTTACTATATAGTTGATTAAGCAGTATTTTGTGTACAACAGTAAAAGAAATGTATCTATCAGGTTTCAGGTGCAAATTACTGTTTTCAGTTTCAATTTGGATGTTATTGCGTAAAATTTTATGCCTTGCTGGAGAATGTCATTTTATACAATGGGTGCCAAGTACATTTTATATTGTGTTTACACAAATTGAGCAATGAAAATTGCACTCATAATTTCATTCAAATGTATGTAGGGTAAAGTTCTGAAGATGATATGTTGTGTTAATGTTAACTGAGGATTGTGAATTGTGCCCTCAATTTTATTCAGATATGTATGTTGTAAAGTTCTAAAGATCAATTCATGACAGTATCTCTTGAAACAGGTCATCATAAGATCTTGCTTTGGAGATTTTTTCATTCCTTTCCTTTTGCTTAGATCACTTTATTAAATCGAGATGACAATATATGATACACTTACATCAAGAAACAAGATGAATTTTTGGAGACATCTATAACTTCTATCACCTCAGTAACCTTACATTATCATAATTGTATTTTTACAGTGATATTTGGTTTGTGTACTCACAGTAAAATAAGGAAGCAAAACTTGAAAGATAATAATAATATTTTATTGTTGTGTACACAACACTTCCGGTTATAAATAATGCAAACTGTTCGATAGGAGGCAGACTCTGTGGCCGAGTGGTCTGTGGCGTGCCAGTCACGGTCTGCACGGCCACTGCAGTCAGAGGTTCGAATCCCCCCTCGGGCATGGATGTTTGTGCCGTCTTTAGTATAAGCTAGTTAATAAGTAGTTTGTAAGTTTAGGGACTGATGACCCCATAGTTAAGACCTATAAACTCTACAAACATTTGAACATTTGAACATATGTTCGATAGGGATATAAAAACTCCAGGTATGGCGATTAATTGCATCAAGAAGCATCATGAACTTCTGGAGACGTCTTTGACTGCTATCACCTCAATAATCTTACGTTATTATAATGGTATTTTTACAGTGTTAGATATGTACAGTGATATTTGGTTTGTGCCCTTTCAGTAAAAAAAGGAAGCAAGACTTGAAAGACAATATTAGTATTTTTATTGTAGTGTAACACACTTCCAATTATAAATAATATAAACTTTTTGGGAAGAATATAAAAAAAACTCCAGGTATGGCGATTACTTGTATCCACATTTTCAACTTTAAAGAGATACTGTCATGAAGTTACAAAAACAATGATCCAGTATAGAGATAGTAAACGAATGTAGAGAACGATGGAAGAAATTCCTTTAGTTGGGAATTAATGTAATGATCCGATTAACCTCAAGTTTCAGTTAATAGCCTTTTACAGCCATGTAGAAACGATTTTCAACTCAGGAAAATTTTTATGTGTTCCTGCTTGGAAATATCACATTGATATATTCAGTGAGGTAAATACATGACGAATAACTACTCACGTGAAGAAAAGCTTCAGCATTTCTCCAAGTAGTCCAAAACGTTCCACCGAGTGCCCATGGACTTCACAGATAGCTCTAAGAAGGCAAGCGTGGCCATCCATCCCAAAACTCGAAAGAAAATCCTCCACTGCAGCGTACAGAAGAGCTCTGAAAACAGAGTTAAATACTTAGTTTCACAAACATCAGCAGAAATGTTTCCAGAATAATCACAACAGCATTAGTGTAGATTCGCATAAATGATATTTAGATAAAATTTCGAAAAGTATACCAGAAGATGATTAGCACTAGTGCATAAAGTAAACATGAAAATAATGCCAGTAAGTGGGGCGGGCAAACGTTGCATGTGGCACGTGTGCGCTTAGTGACGCACGCGTGCTGCACACGATCAATCGGGATAAACTCTAGTCTCCGATACCGCTTTGACCAGTGACGTCACATATGACGTCATTCATAATCTAGAGATACTATGAACACATGTTTACCACAACACAGTATCGGTAGTTAGATTTCACCTAAAGAGGTCAAATCTACTTAATGACACCACGTCTTCAAAATACATTTAATAATTAGGTAATTTTAAAGAAAGCTTGCACTCGAAGTTGTACGGCCTGAAATGATATATTTATGTCGAACATACAACTGTAAATCGATTGTTCCTGAACCGGAGATTCGGGTGCTACGCGCCCTCACGTACTAAAAGGAAAAATTCTTGTTTAACCTATACCTAACCTTCTTAGGGCTACGATATAGATAACCTTTTTTTAAAGTGAAAGTTAGGGTGTCTTCAAAAATATCAGACACGTAAACAGTGAGTACCGGTATTGAAACCACGCGCGAGACGGAATGACGTAAAACATGACGTCATTCGTCAAAGCGGTATAGGAGACTAGATTTGACCCAGCAATCATGGACTGGAGCAACTTGCAGGACACGGCAGTGTGACAACAGGCATGGCGGTGGACGCTGATGCCAAACGACCACTACATAGCGAACGGCACATTTCAAACACCAGAAAATGCAGAGTGATTCGAAGAAACGGAGAACTGGGGATTTGCCGTCTTTTAAACGGGAACGAGAGTATAAGTATTTCTTTGTGGAGAAAGGCGAAGATGCGAAATGTTTAGTATGTGGCCGTATTCTCGCTGGTCAGCGGAAATCCTATACATATTATAAATGCGAAAGTTAATTTGTTTGTTACCGCATCACGCTAAAACTGCAGCACTGATTTAGATGAAATTTCATATAGAGATTTCTTATGTCTTGGGTTAGGACATAGGCTACTTTTCAAAATGTTTATTACAAGTTATTTATTTGAATTATATATGCATAGAAATACGTAACGGTTGTAAGAAGCTTCTAATACAACAGCAGAGGTGCTAGGTAGCATATGTCACGTTTAGCCGTGAGGGTTAACGCGTCATGTCATAAACTTACATTATTTTGGGCAATGGTTCGTGTCCTGCTAGAGTGAATTTTTTTCTTTCTTATTGTTATCTTTTTTACTTTCGAATATACAAAAAGATTCTGGGATACTGCCAAAACGGCTTAACTGACATATAATTACATACACAAGAAATCTGAATGTTGGCGTTTATGCCGCATTATTTTCATTTGTTGTAACAAATGAAGGAAGTATGTATATAAATTGAAGACTTTAAATAAAATATGCTCTAAGTACCATGGCAAGAAAAAACATTGACCAAGCCCTATTTCGTGTACAAAGCGCGAACTGCCACGTATAAATAGCGTACGTAAACTGCAACGAAAGTAGTAGCAAATGCACTCAACAGATGGCAGGCAGTATAACACTCATGAAAATATTTCTCAGGACGTATAATGTGTATTCAGTTGTGGTATTATCCAGGTTCTTAAAAATTGTTCTCTCCTTGGTTTTCGATGACGTGTATTGGACTGTCACCTTCAACTATAGATGTTCGAACATTGAGATGTTATCGTAATTCTTTAAAATTGTGTTCTTTTTGGATTTCAATGAATAATAGTTTCTTTGGTGATTTCGATTATTTATAGCATTCGAACGTTTCCTTTTAGTGCATTGACGTGACTTTGCTGCTTAGATTTCACTGATTCAATCTTTCTCTGGTGATTTCGTTGGTTTTTAAGACTTCGTTGGTTTGTTTCCCTGTTATATTTATTGTTCCTTTCATTCGTTTAGTTCGTATATATAGGATCAGGATAGTTTCTTTATTCGTTACATTTGTTGTTTCTTTTGTTAGTGTTTCTCGCACGGACAGCTCTACGTAGGTTGTTCCCGTGTATTGAGAGCTAGAACTCTCTATGTATACTCGGAGAACAAGAAGTCTCGAAACGTCGTTTACAGGGACGTATTGCATTAGATTTTTGGCTCTCCATCCGTTCCAAGACAATTATATATTCCGTGCTAACAATGTTACAAACAGTCATGTAGTTATTTATGCCCTTTCTTGGCACTATGTCTTACTATTGAACCGCGGGTAACACCGCGGGGAGCAGCTAGTTACAAAATATTTCACAAGGACGAGTATAACTTACTTTCAGATTCTGAGCGGATGGGAAAATTGACTGATCTGAAAAAGAGCGATCAGACGACGCCAGTTGAATCCGACGTCAGTAGCTTTTGTTATGAGAGGTCTACAACTTTATTTTGTCATATCTTCCATGCAACCGATCTAGTACGTTATGGAGCACTGTTTTATATTTTTCAGAGATAAATATTATAAAGGTGGTTCGATGAACCCTCTGCCAGGCACTTAAATGTGGAGAGTATCCCATGAGCAGTGTGTGTGGAAGCGGCAGTGTACAGAACTGACAGGTCGGAATGTTGGATACAGGATCGGCTCTGAATTTCATGGTAATGAGCTGGTCATTATCGACATTAAAGCAAGAATACTGAGAGCCTACATAAGGGAAAAACGAAATAGTCCGTCTCTTCGAGACCGATCGACGCATGGCGTGGCTAGGTAGGAACGCCAACAAAAACAAAACAAAAATATACAATCTCCACGTGAATTAAAAAACTTATTGTTCAACTGTCGGCGTTGTCCGCGGTGAGAGGTAATGCCTGAAGTGTGTTATCCTCGGGATAGTCCGAACACTGTGAATCTCGGAGTACTGAATTCCTTTAATGATTTCCAATACATAACGTCCGATGCGTGTAACTGCATCTGCCATTCGGCACTCAAAACCTTGTAATTCCCGTTGTGCAGCAATAATCAAGCCGGAAACTATTTTGCATCATTCGCCGTTTTTCAAATGACAGCTGTGTCCATGCACGAACCTTTTGCATGTTGTGAACACGTTACCGCCGCCTCTGTGCCCTTGCATATTGCTATCCCTTGACTTTTGTCACACCGGTTTATATCTGAGTTAACTGTTTCGAACTTGGCCATATTGTAGGCACTCGTATAGAGATTTCTTCCGCAATGAAGGTGTTAAAGGATTTTTGTGTTTTAAGAGGCACTCTGTACCGCATACTGGACTTGCGCATAATAGTTCGCGATCGGGAGCGCTCACTTTAGTTCGCGCTTTATTAACTAATGTTTCGCCGCAAGAGAGTAAAGTTATGAAGTGTATTGTTCTTCTTTCCAATTTTAATGCAGTCGAAGCAATTAATATATGTACAAATACAGTGATCAACTTGAATGACCAGCGAACATTCCAATTATCTTTATGTTGTTCCTTCCGTGTTCTTTCCATAGCGATGGAATGTTTCTATCGCAATCAGTAAGTGTGTAAGAAAGCTACCGTATTATACGGAGGGAGAATGGATCCATATTTGTGATGGAAGAACTAATTATACACTGAAATATACAACGGTATTGCTTTAGCTTCCCAACAGTTATAAATATTTAGATTTCGGGATATTGGAAAGAAGTTGTACATTTCGGCAAGATGTCGAAGAGGAAGATCTCTTCAAATGTTCAAATGTTTGTTAAGCTTAAGGGACTTAACTACGGGGTCATCAGTCCCTAAACTTACAAACTACTTATGAACTACCTACAACTAAGGACGGCACAAATATCCATGCCCGAGGGGGGATTCGAACCCCCGACCGTAGTGGCCGTGCAGACCGTGACTGAAGCGCCTCAATCCCCTCGGCCACCGCGGCCGGCGAAGATCTCTTCCGTAAGGACTATATCAAGTAAGATCAGAGACGGAGGTTTGGAAGCAAACAGCAGGAGTATGGGGAAGGGCGTCTCTTGCCTGAGGGGCCGCTAATCCGACTACCTGGCGAAGGGTCAGGTGTGGCAAATGTCCGGCGTGGCAGAAGTCAGGCGTGGCAAGTGTCCGGCATCCGGATTACATATATACATATTTCTAATTTAATGAACACAGCAAGCAGTCTCTTTTTAAATATCTTTCATTATGCCAAAACGCGTTTCAGGTTTGCTCCCATCTGAAGTTGGCGTAATTACGTTTTGTCTTCGGCAAATATACATTGATAACAGTTTGGAGACTGCAGCAGGCAATCTGGTCTGCATATTGTGTACTAAATTTTTTTCCCCTTGAATAAGAAGGAAGGAAAGCTAAATAAACAACTGCAGAATCTAAACTGCTTTCAGTGTATACTTGCCGAAGACGAAATGTAATTACGCCAAGTGCAGATGGGCACAACTCTCAAACACGTTTTAGCGTAATAAAACACATTTAAAATGTCTGGTTGCGGTATTTATTAAAATAAAATAAAATGGTATAAAGATAAATCATATCACTGCTGTTTCCGCAGCATTTCCCACTGATGGTACGGTCTCGCCTACCTGCCCTGGAAGCGAAAACGCCTCGATTTTAACTGTGGTTGTTGCAGAATTAATAACAAGTGGCTATACGTGGAACAGTCAATAAGTTCTGAGACTTGACGAGCCGCGGCGGATTGGCCGCGTGCATTGGGGCGCCATGCGGCGGTGCGCGCGGCTGTTCCCCGTCGGGGGTTCGAATCCCCTCGGGCATGGGTGTTTGTGCTGTCTTTAGTATAAGGTAGTTCATAAGTAATTCGTAAGTTTCGGGACTGATGAGCCCGCAGTTAAGTCCCATAAGCTTAAGGGGAGATGGAAGGCAACTGGGTTCAAAAATTCGATTTTTAGATTTTAGCGTATTTGAAATGCCTGGTATTTCCTGCGTGAAACAGTTTTTGTTTTATATTAACCCGACAATTTTTTCGTGGGTTATGATGGTTTTTCTGACGCTCTGTGCAATCTGGCCACCCCTTCCGTTTTGCGCCATGCGAAGAAAATGCACACACCATTCTTTTACTCCTTGTACATTACTTCATGCTTCTATTGTTTTTATCGCTTCAATGTTTCCTACCCTGTATCTACTATCGATACTTTTTGTTCCGATCGTGTTTGTTATTGTTTTCGAACGTTACCAAAACTGTATTTGTTCAGATCACAGCCCTCAAATTTGCCGTTTATGATGCTATTTTATGATTCAATGATGGTGTAACTAGAAAATTGGATGTTTTGGAATTATTGAGCATACAATCTAGTGGTCTAGTGGAAATACTGCAAAATCCTTGGTGCAAATAGATAAAGTGAAAATCCGCAAAGCCAATATTGCTAATTTAAAATGTACAAAAGAATCTAGACAGAAAAGAAGAGGGACCAAAAGAAGAAAAGAAGATCAGTATGATTCAGATGATGCTCAATATGGTGTAGGAAAATGTTAGTGGTAAGTAATTCTCGTCAATAACTGTATTAGAACTGCAATATTAAACATTAAATTAATTTTTCTCAAAACTACATTTCTTTTTTACTTTCAGGTACCATTACTTGATAAACTAATGGGGTTAGAAAGATGAAATTTCGTCTGTTTGTACTGAAGATGGTAATAAATCATTACAAGTAAATTGAGAACCACAAAACAATCATCAACTGTTTTATAATAATTAATGTAATAAAAAAGTTAAATTTTACTAGTGAAAGAATAATTTTTTTCTTCAAAACCATTAGAGTTATTGTGTTCATTTTACTTGTAAATTGAGACATATATGTTATATATGTGCAGTAAAAATTTCGTTCTTTTATCACTTATAGTTCCTTTGAAAAGTGTACCTATTCAAAGGGTACAATAGCATTGGCAGAATAGGGATAAAATTGCCTTCCGTCTCCCCTTAACAAACATTTGAAGACTTGACGCCTGGGGGATAGGCACCTATATGACTCTGTATGTTGAGCATACTGCCGCATTAGACGGCGTACATCGACTCAGACCTTCACGCACCCTCAAACTAGTCGCCGTCGTCCGTTATGCACGTTTGCCAACGCTGGTATAGCTGACAGGAAGCACCGCTGAAAGCAGTTGGCAGGAAAGTCCCGTATGGCTTCTCTTGTGGCCGTCATGGTCTCCTCGAACGACCGTGCTTTCAGACGACGAAAAAAAAAATACATGGTGCGAGATCAGTTGAGTAGGGAGGTTGTGGCAAAACCGTCAGCTGTTGCCTTGCAAGTTCTTCTTTAAAAAAATGATAGAGTGATGAGCAGGAGTGCAGTCGTATAGCAGCAGCCAATTCTTTGCAGGCCAATGCCCAGTTTGCTTACGGCGAATTGTATCGCGTAAACGGCCAACTAACTCCTTCTAATGGGATTTGTTTACCGTTGGACTATCTGTAAGGAATTCCATGTGGAACATTTAAATTTTAGGAAGTCCTTTCTGAAAGTATTTGTCTGGAGTGCAATGTGGACGATAAGGAGTTCTGACAAAAAGATTATAGAAGCTTTCGAAATGTGGTGCTACAGACGTATGGTGAAGATTAGATGTATAGATCACGTAACTAATGAGGAGGTGTTCAACAGAATTGGGGAGAGAAAGAGTTTCTGGCATAGCCTGACTAAGAGAAGGGATAGGTTGGTGGGACACATAGTAGTGGGAGACTGAGGAACAACTACAGTAAGCAGATTCAAAAGGATGTAGGTTGTCGTTCGTATTCTCAGATGAAGAGGATAGGGTAACATGGAGAACTGCATGAAACCAGTCTGCGGACTGAAGACAACAACAACAGTGATGGTGGTGGCTGATTTTCGTTTCTTTTGTGGATCGTCTCCATTTATTATCCGGTGTCATTTATGAGCTATAGTACACCACAGCGCCGGTATGCGTTCGTTCTCAGAACTTAATGAGTGTTCCATGTATGCTCGTGCTCCACAACGGATGTTAAAGAAGAGCCTCTCAATACCGTCGCTTTTAAGGGTACATAAAAATGGAATCCTTGTCGGATCGCTTTGTCAATAAACTTAAATCTAGCCGACCACCTCTGAATAGTTTCTATGTTTTCCTTTAAACAAATCTGGTGGAGACCCCAAACACTTGAGCAATACTAAAGATGGGGTCGCACAAGTCTCCTTCACGAGCGAATCACATCTTCTTTAAATTCTCCCAATAAACAGACGTCGACCATTCGTCATCCCCATGACTGTCCTTATATGTTCGTTCCATTTCATATCGCTGTGCTGTGCTCTGTCAAGCAACATACCACTAATGCTGTATTCGAACAGTACGGAATTGTTCCTCCTACTCACCTGCATTCGCCTTATATTTGTCAACATTTAAACTAGATGGCATTGCTCATACTATGTAGAAATTTGTTCCAAATAATCCTGCATCCTATTACAGTCATTCACTGAGAACACTTTCCTGTACACCACAGGTAGAACGTAATTGTATTCTTCAGTGGACGAAAACTGTCAAAATAATAAGGGTTATAAAATACATCTACATAGATACTCTGCAAAACACACTTAAGTGCCTGGCAGAGGGTTTATTAACAACTTTCATAACTTTTCTCTACCGTTCCATTCTCTAATAGCACGCGGAAAGAAAAAACACCTAACTCGTTCGGTTTTCGATCTGATTTCTCTTATTGTTTTATTGGGATGGCCATGTCTCCCTAAGTAGGTGGGTGTTAGCAAAATATTTTCACATTCAGAACTAAAAGTCGGTGAATGAAACTTAGCAAACAGATCACGCCTCATTGAATAACGTCTTTCTTTTAATGATTTCCACCCTAATTCGTGCAACATTTCCGTGACGCCCCCACCCTCCCGTAACGTGATAAAACAAAACGAGCTGCCCTTCTCTGAACTTTCTCAATATCTTCCGTCAGTCCCATCTGGTGAGAGTCCCACAAAGGGCAACAGTACTCCAGAAGAGGACGCACAAGTGTGATGAGGCAGTCTCATTGGTGGAGTTGGTGTATCTTCTAAGCGTTCTGCCAATGAAACGTAATCTTTCGTTCACCTTCCCCACAATACTTTCTGTGTGTTGTCTCCAGTCTAAGTTGTTCGTAATTGTAACTCATAGGTATTTGGTAGAATTTACGACCATAAGGTTTGACTGATTTATCGCCTAATTGAAGTTCAGCGGATATTTGTCATGTGTATTACTTCGCACTTTTTTTTATTTAGCGTCAATTGCCAATTTTCGCACCGTATAGAAATTTTGTCTCAATCGCTTTGCAGTTGCTTTTGATCCTCTGTTGGCTTCACTAACCGATAAACGATAGCAGCATCCGCGAACAGTCTAAGGGAGCTATTCAGATTGTCTCCTAAATCGTTTATAAATACAAGGAAGAGTAGGGGACCTATAACGCTTCCCTGGGGAACGCCAGATATCACTTCTGTTTTACTCGATGACTTACCGTCAGTTACAACGGACTGTGTCCTTTCTGATAGGATATCGAGAATCCAATCGCACAATTGGGGAGATATTCCATAAGCACGCAATTTCATTAGAAGCTGCTTCTGGGGTACAGTGTCAAAAGCCTTCCGGAAATCCAGAAATATGGAATCGATTTGAGATCCCTTGTCGATGGCACTTATCACTTCATGTGAATAAACGGCAAGCTGTGTTTTGCAAGAGCGATACTTTCTGAATCTGTGTTGACTCTTGGTTAATACGTCGTTCTCTTCGAGGTAGTTCATAATGTTCGAACAAAGTATATGTTCGAAAATCCCACTTCAAATCGACGTCAATGAGATTGGCCTGTAATTTTGGGGATCACTCCTATTGCCTTTCTTGAATATTGGAGTAACTTGGGAAACTTTCCAGTCTTTAGGTATGGATCTTTCGCTGAGTGATCGGTTGTAAATTATAGCTAAATACGGAGCTAATGTATCAGCACACTCTGAGAGGAATCTAGTTGGTATACAATCTGGCCCGGAAGATTTATTTTTGTTTTTGTTTAGTGACTTAAGTTGTTTTACTAGTCCAGGGACATCTACTTCCAAGTTTCGCATGCTGGCAGCTGTTCTTGAATTGAATTGTGGAGTGTTCACTTCGTCTTCTTTGGTGAACGAATTTCGAAAGGCTGTGTTTAGTAATTCTGCCTTAGAAGTACTGTCATCGGTAGTATTACCATTGCTATCGCGTAGTGAAGGTATTGTTTGTATTTTGCCGCTAGTGTCCCTCTCATATGACCAGAAGTTCTTTGGATTTTCTGCAAGATTACGAGACAGGATTTCGTTGTGGTACCTACTATAGGCTTCTCGTATTGAAGTCCACGATAGGTTGCGAGTTTCAGTAAAAGATTGCCAGTCTTGTGGATTCTGTGTCTTTTTAAATTTTGCATGCGTTTTTCTTTGTTTCTGCAACAGTGATCTGACTTGTTTTGCGTACCACGGGGGGTCAGCCTTATATGTTCGTTCCATTTCATATCGCTGTGCAGTGTTTCGCCTAGATACTTAATTGATGTGGCTCTGTCAAGCAACATACCACTAATGCTGTATTCGAACAGTATGGGATTGTTTCTCCTACTCATCTGCATCGCCTTATATTTTTCTACATTTAAACTAGATGGCATTTCTCATACTATGAAGAAATTTGGTCCAAATCATCCTGCATCCTATTACAGTCATTCACCGAGAACACCTTCCTGTACACTACAGGTAGAACGTCATTGCATTCTTCAGTGGACGAAAAATGTCAAAATAATAAGGGTTATGAAATACACTTCCTCATTTGTTTCAGTCGGTAAGGTTTACTATTTAAAGTTTATTGTGACTGGCGGCCCACCTGAATAGATCTTAAACTGGGGAGGTGAGCATTCATAACATAACTAGGAACGTGGGGTGTTCACAGGACCGTAGATAAATATGATACTAAGGTTTCTATTTTATTCTTAAATTATTTATTATACAATAAACAAAGCATTTATTCTTTCATTAATTCATTTAAGAACAATTTTAATCACTGAGGTACTCGAATAAGCATCAATAACTTGTGTGAAATGATTTCAAATGTTCTTATAGATACCATTTTTCAAATTAATCAAATAAGAAAAGCTTTAACCATTTTCAAATTATAGAGAAATGTTAACAGACAAAGCAACATTCATATTTAGATAACTCAAAACAATGTTTCATGTCAAAATACTAGAGAAAAATCACGTTTCCACATTGAACATGTCTATCATCACTGGAAGAAGATTCTGAATTAATATATTGACTACGGATGATTTTCATATGATTTAAATACAAAAATTAGTTATGTTTGCAATAGAAGAGCTTAGTTTTTTGTTAGCATTGCTTGGACAAACTTTGCATCTTCCTGAGGTAAATTTCTTTCTTTGAATTGCTAGAATAAACTGTTCCATGTTGAGAACTTAGCTGCCTTCAGAGGGATGGATCTTGGTACAGCCGAATTTGTAGCTCTTTTTAAGACCTGATGATAAAGGTTGGTACACTCTGCTACTGAGCATTTGTGAGCACAGCAAAGTATTCTACGGCAGTCTTGCAGTTTTTAGCAATTAGTTTGGTACCAGGAAGCTGAGTTACTATATTTTGCTTCCTTGTTCTAATATTATTAGGTTTCAGTATATTCATACATTTAGTTACTTTATCCTCAATAAGCATAAACCTCTGCAGTGTTGCTGAAAAGGAGGATGCCATATCTCCAGCAGCATCTTCATGAGAATGATCACTTTCAGTTCGCATTGCTTTTGTTCTTAATTTTCATCGGAATCTTTAAACTCTGGAATCTCACAGCCTTCATTATCATTAAAAACTTCCTCCAATATCGTTCTAATAAGTTTTTGGTCCTCCATATATAACATCACGATGTGCACCAATCGACACAGAAAGTCGCACTACTAGGTAGGTGGGGTGTTATCAGCACCCCTGCGTATAAAACTTCTTGTGTAAGTGTTGGATGATTTTAAAAACACAACAATGTACATCCTTTTGAACGAGGGTAACAAGCCATTCATCAGTGTGACCAACATGCTTCACTAAATACCAGTAAACTTTTACAGCTGGGGTGCTGTGAACACCTCACATCTCCAGTTAAAGGTTCAGAACCACTTTAGTTCCCTTCATGTAGGAAGGTGCTTCCATCCATGGAGGTGGAGCGATAGGGGAAGATTTGAGGGGAGGAGCTAGGGGTGAGCGCCACGAGTGTAGCCCACGGTAGAAACATTCTCGTAGCTCGCGGCGAACCGCGCGCCTACAGAACGAATATTATTGACTGCCAGTGCGGCAGTGGAGGGGGATGCGCAGAACGGCTGAAGATTGGGGCGCCTTCGTACGTGAAGTGGACTATAGTGTGTGGCGGCGCACAGCCTGGTGTGGAGAGTTAGTTACCTCTCGCCGCCGTGGAAGTTGGCGTGTGGCGGCGCCTTAGGTGGCGGCAGGGAGCGGCCGGCGCGGCGCCTGGCCAGCAGCTGCGACAGGTAGTCTGCGAGCAGCTGGCCCGACATGCGGCCCATGGAGCGCGCCAGCAGCGGCGGCAGCACGCCGTACGGGTTCTGGTTGTCCGTCAGGCCCAGCTTGTCGAAGTCGACTGCAACAGCCACACGCACCGCGTCATACCACAGCCGCCCAAAATCTTATATTCCTACACCAAAACACACTCTGATGGGAGACCTTGCGGTCTAGAATATTCAGAGTAGGACGCGACTTCGATGAATCAGTAGTATACATCATAGGTGTCCACTCACACAAGATGCATATGAAAAGTTCAGTGAATGATCTCAGAAAATAGAGGAAACAAGAGTTACAAACAAAATACCTTTAGTGGCCTTCAAAGTAATCGCCATTGGCTACGAGCCTATGATACAACTCTGACATCGGTTCTACAGCTGAGTGAAACTGTCAGCTAACGCTTCGCTCAAAGCACTGAGGTCACGCATTGCTGGATCTCCGTAACCTTTGTGAAGCGAAAGCCTTTCAGGACTCATTTAAAACTTTAATGCATGACTTTTTATTTGAAGCTACAAAAACTACCACGATTAATGTATATATTGAAAAAAATATTCGTTACAGTTATTATGCACTACTAGTAACAAAAAGTTCATAGCTGGTCAGCTATGTAGTGCTTCCATGAAGTACAAATTTTCAAATGTTTGTCAAGCTTATGTGACTTAACTGTGAGGTCATCTGTACCTAAACTTACAAACTACTTATAAACCAACTTATACTAAAGACAGCACAATCATCCATGCCCTAGGGACGATTCAAGCTCCTGATGGGGAACAGCGTTGCGCATCATAACATCGCACCTCAATGCGCTCATATATCCAGAAAGTAACTCATAATGCAACAGTATGTGATTGACCACTTTTACATGGCAAATGAGGAATACTAAAGTAAACAAAAGCACATGTTAGGAGTAACTCAATGCAGCTAACTGTCGGAATGATTCAGTAGAACTCTGCAATTTATAATTTCTAGGACGAGCTCCTAGCGTATGTAAGACTATGTATACAAGCAGCTTTAAATGAATTTGTGGTAAAATATTGCACAGTTTGAGAGATAACGGAAAAAATAATGTATGTTGCTGATCAGCTAAGCTATGCATGGAGCCTACACAGAAGCTTACCTGAAGTCTGTTTTGTCCTACAAACTATATGAGACTAGAATAATAAGAGGAAGGAGTGGCAATGGTAGATGAAGCACACAGTGAGGTGGCTTTCGAAGAATGGACATAGATGTCGAGCTTTGGTGCCATGACAGGAGGCAACAAAGCATCTGGGTGACCGTGACAGGAGTGACAGTCGTAATACAATAAACTAAGCCAACAAAGTATTTTGGTGACCGTGATAGGAATGACAGCCATAATACAATAAAATAAGCCAACAAAACATGCTGGTGTCCGTGACAGATCTGACAGCCATAATACAATAAATTAAGGCAAAGAAGGACCTACACAACCATGACAGGAGTGACAGCCATAATACAATACACTAAGGCAAAAAAGCACCTTCATAACCGTGGCTGGAGTGACAGTCATAATATAATAATCTAAGTCAACAAAGCATCTTGGCGACTGTGACAGGTATGACAGCCATAATACAATACACTAAGACCAAAAAGCACCTTCACAACCGTGACAGGAGTGACAGTCATAATATAATAAACTAAGCCACCAAAGCATCTTGGCGACCGTGACAGGTCTGACAGCCATAATACAATAAACTAAGGCAACAAAGCACCTTGGCGACCGTGATAGGTCTGACAGCCATAATACAATAAACTAAGGCAACAAAGCATATTGGCGACCGTGACAGGTCTGACAGCCATAATATAATAAACTAAGGCAACAAAGCATCTTGGCGACCATGACAGGTCTGACAGCCATAATACAATAAACTAAGGCAACAAAGCATCTTGGCGACTGTGATAGGAGTGACAGCCATAATACAATAAACTAATGCAAAGAAGGACCTTGGCGACCATGACAGGAGTGACAGCTACAATACAATAAAATAAGGCAACAAAATATTTTGGCGACCATGACAGGCGTGACAGCCATAATAAAATAAACTAAGGCAAAGAAGGACCTTGGTGACCATGACATAAGTGACAGCCACAATACAATAAACTAAGGCAACAAGGTTTCTTGGCGACTGTGATAGGAGTGACAGCCATAATACAGTACACTAAGCCAACAAAAATCTTGGTGACTGTGGCAGGAGTGACAGCCATAATACAATAAACTAAGCCAACAAAACATCTTGGTGACTGTGATAGTAGTGACAGCCATAATACAATAAACTACGGCAAGAAAGCATCTTGGCGACTGTGATAGTAGTGACAGCCATAATACAATAAACTAAGCCAACAAAACGTTTTGGCGATCGTGATGGTGTGACAGCCACAATACAATAAACTAAGGCAAAAAAGCACCTCTGCGACTGTGACAGCCACAATACAATAAACTAAGGTAACAAAGCATGCTACTCACATATAAGCCAGCATCAGTTTAGGAGTGTAGCGCAACTTACTGGTGAAGGGCAAGCTGATAGACATGTTGGAGAGGAAGCCGTCTGGGGGGTAGCGCACGAAGGGCAGCGACAGCGACGGCGTGATGACGAGCGAGGTGCCGGGCGGCAGCGCCAGCCGGCCGTCGTTGGTGACCCAGAGGAGGCGCTTCTGGCGCGACAGCGTCCGCGAGGGCCGCGGGCTGTCCGGCGCGTGGGCGGCGGGGGAGGCGTGGGCGGCGGAGGCCTGCACAAGCGCGGCCCACAGCACCGCCGCCACCAGCGGCAGCGGCAGCGGTCGCGACCGCGCGCTCATGGCCCTCCTGCAACACGACGAAGTCTGCTCCACTCTCCGTACATCTCAGCACACAGCAGCAGGTGACTGGGGCTCTCCGAAACTTGGCAATTCTAGCGCATTATCGAATGTACAGTGTTTCTGGTGTTAAGAGGCTGTGCCGACTGTAGCGGCGTCATGTGGCGCGGCGTCTTTATTGTGTAAATCATGGAATTCGTCTAGATAAACTAAAATATTGTGGTATGAATGGGACAGTGTACAAATGGAAGAGCGCAGAAACTTGACATAAGTAATTCACGTAATATGCAAATAAATAAATAAATAAAATAAAAAGAAAAAGAAACCAGCAGATTCCTCAAACTGGGGAGCAGTGAAAAATGGGGTGCCACAAGGTTCGGTCTTGGGTCCTTTGCTGTTCTTAATACAGGGTGTTACAAAAAGGTACGGCCAAACTTTCAGGAAACATTCCTCACACACAAAGAAAGAAAATATGTTATGTGGACATGTGTCCGGAAACGCTTAATTTCCATGTTAGAGCTCATTTTAGTATTTCTCTTTAAATGTAGAGCGAAATAATTCGTGCAGACAATTGTCAAAATACCCTATTGTTTCGTTAGTATGTACTGTACTTCCTCGATTCACCGCCATTTGGCCCAATTGAAGGGAGGAATTGTGGGTGATGTCTTGATTGGGCCTCATGTTCTTCCATCTACGCTCACTGCAGCACGTTATGATTTCATACGGGATACTCTACCTGTGCTGCTAGAACATGTGCCTTTACAAGTACGACACAACACGTGATTCATGCACGATGGAGCTCAAATGTTTCAAATGTTCAAATATTTGTATAGCTTATGGGACTTAACTACGGGGTCATCAGTCCCTGAGCTTACCAACTACTTATGAACTAATACTAAGGCCGGCACAAATATCCATGCCCGACGGGGGATTCGAACCCCCGACCGTAGTTGCCGTGCAGACCGTGACTGGAGCGCCTCAGTCCCCTCGGCCACCGCGGCCGGCCGATGGAGCTCCTGCACATTTCAGTCGACGTGTTCGTATGCTTCTCAACAACTGATTCGGTGACAGATGGATTCGTAGAGGGGGACCAATTCCATGGCCTCCACGCTCTCCTGACCTCAACCCTCTTGACTTTCATTTATGGGGGCATTTGAAAGCTCTTGTCTACGCAACCCCGGTACCAAATATAGAGACTCTTCGTGCTCGTATTGAGGACGGCTGTGATACAATACGCCATTCTCCAAGGCAGGGATTCCATGCGACGGAGGGTGGATGCATGTATCCTCGCTAACGGAGGATATTTTAAACATTTCCTGTAACAAAGTGTTTGAAGTCACGCTGGTACGTTCTGTTGCTGTGTGTTTCCATTCCATGATTAATTTGATTTGAAGAGAAGTAATAAAATGAGCTCTAACATGGAAATTAAGCGTTTCCGGACACATGTGCACATAACATATTTTCTTTCTTTGTGTGTGAGGAATGTTTCCTGAAAGTTTGGCCGCACCCTTTTTGCAACACCCGGTATATATTAATGACTTGCCACTCTGTATCCACGAAGATGCAGAGCTGGTTCTTTTTGCTGATGATACAAGTATAGTTTTCACACCTGACAGACAAGAACTAATTGAAGAAATTGTAAACGACATCTTTCATAAATTCATTAAGTGGTTCTCAGCAAATGGGCTATCATTAAATTTTGATAAAACACAGTACTCACAGTTCCGTACAGTAAATGGAATGACACCGTTAATAAATATAGACTTTGGTTAAAAATCTGTAGCAAAGGTAGAATATTCAATATTTTTAGGTGTATACATTGATGAGGGGTTGAGCTGGAAAAAACACATTGAAGATCTGCTGAAACGTTTGAGTTCAGCTACTTATGCTATTAGAGTAATTGCAAATTTTGGTGATATACATCTCAGTAAATTAGCTTACTGTGCGTAATTTCATTATCTGCTTTCATATGGCATCATTTTCTGGGGGTAATTCATCATTGAATAAAAAGGAATTTATTGAACAAAAGCGTGTTATCAGACTAATTGCTGGATCCCATCCAAGATTACTCTGCAGACACTTATTTAGAGAGCTAGGGATCTTCAAAAAGTAGCTTCTCAGTATATATATATATATATATATATATATATATATATATATATATATATATATATATTCACTTATGAAATTTGTTATTACCAATCCCACCGAATTCAAAAGCAATAGCATTGTACATAACTACAACACTAGGAGAAAGAATGATCCTCACTATTCAAGGTTAAATCTACCTTTGGTACAGAAAAGGGTGAATTATGCTGCCACAAAAGTCTTTGGTCACCTACCAAAGAGCATCAAAAGCCTGGCAGATAGCCAAGTAGCATTTAAAAATAGATTAAAAGAATTTCTGAATGGCAACTCCTTCTACACTGTAGATGTAAATTAGTAAAACTAAAAAAAAAAAAAAAATTAAAAAAACAATAAAAATAAATAAATAAATTGCTGACCGCGGTGGCCGAGGGGACTGAGGCGCTCCAGTCACGGTCTGCACGGCCACTGCGGTCGGGGGTTCGAATCCCCCCTCGGGCATGGATATTTGTGCCGTCCTTAGTCTTAGCTAGTTCATAAGTAGTTTGTAAGCTTAGGGACTGATGACCCCATAAGTTCTACAAACATTTGAACATTTGAAATAAACAAAAGAACAAAAATATTGTGTCATGTGATATTTAGTACAAAGTAATAATTTGTAAAGACACCTTTCATTAACCTGACACGTTCCACATCATTACGAAGTATCATATTCATGATCTATGGAACTAGTACTAATCTAATCTAATCTAACTCGCTCGCAGCCTTTCCGCCTACAGTGGAGCGTCTCGCTACGGGCAGAACTCAGCTCTCGCCCTCAGTGTACTGCCAACGATAACGGCCGGAGCTGACCGCCAGGGACAGTGTGTGGAGAACGGGCGATGCAGGCGGAAGACTGGGGCCACGGTACTGCTCCGTCATACTGCACGGTGGTTTGGTGGCAACGAGCGGACTTGGTCGGTATCAGTGATAGTGTCGATAGTTATTAATTATTAACACTATTACTACAGTTGAAATGGTGTATAACAGAATTTGACACAAGATCTTCGAAACTATACCAGTTGAACAAGCAGGATTCAGACCAAACCGCAACTGCATAGACCAAGTCCTGTCTCTTAACAACGTTTATAGAAGCAGGTTTTCAGAGTAAAGAGAAGACATCAGTCGTATTCATTGACTTATCAGCTGCATATGATACTGTTTGGCGGCCAGGTGTCATACTGAAACTTCTTCAAGCCATACCAAGTATAAAAATTAACCATCTCATCAATGAAACGCTCAGTAACAGATGCGTTCAAGTAATTATGGGCAACAACATCAGCTCGCCAATGAAGCTGAACAATGGGCTGCCACAAGGATCTGTCCTTGCCCATCTCCTGTTCAGCCTATACATATCAGATATCCCTGAAACCAAATCAAGGAAGTTTGGGTATGCCGATGACTGGGTCCTTGCAACGAGGCATAAAGATCTAGAAACTACAGAGTCCATACTGACCAACGATCTATCAACAATTGGTGAATATTTCCGAAAATGGAGGCTGCAGCCAAGTGCCACTAAGGCAGAAGTATCAACGTTTCACCTAAGCAACAAGCTGGCCAACAAAGAGCTCACGGTTAATTTTGAATGAAAGGTGCTGAGACATAACAGAAACCCTAAATATCTAGAGGTAACACTTGATAGAACGCTCACTTACAAGCAACTCCTAGCAAAAACAGCTGCCAAAATTAAAACCCGGAACAACATCCTCCAAAAACTCTGTGGCACTTCTTGAGGATCATCTGCATCCACTCTCCGTACTACAGCTTTGGGTCTTGTATACCCAGTTGCGGAATATTGCTCCCCAGCTTGGTTAAACAGCTCACACACTAAACTTGTGGACGCTCAGCTCAGTCATGCCATGCGTCTTATAACTGGCACAATTAGACCCACACCTACTTTCTGGCTACCCTTACTTAGCCACATACAACCTCCATCTTTACGGAGGAAAAATGCACTAGTATCCGAGTACAAAAAGCTGCAAAGGAATCCCCACCTTCCTGTGCATGAAGACATACCAAGCATAAGAAAAGCAAGGTTTCGCTCTCGTCATCCACTCCTTGAGACTGCAAGAACTTTATTTACCAACAGCTTTAATACCGATGACTGCTGGAGACAAACATGGCAGATTAATGCAACACCAGAACAACTGAAGATGCCGTGCATATCAACCAAGCCACCTGGCTTTGATTTACCGCGCAAAGATTGGTCAGCACTTAACAAAAAAAGAACTAACACTGGAAGGTGTGCAGACCTTCTGTACAAGCGGAAGAAAATAGCTTCTCCAAGCTGTGACTGTGGCGCGGAAAAGCAGACTGTCTACCATGTGGTTCAAGAATGTTCCCTGAGAGCTTTCGCTGGCGACCAAACAGAGTTCTTGATGGTTACGGAGGGATCACTGGACTGTATTCATGGACTTGATATTAGTTTGTAGTTTGCTACACAATATTATATGTATCTTTGTTATTAAAACATCAAATAACTGTAAATTTTGTGATGTAACCATACGCTAAATAAATACAGTTAAAATAATCGATTTTTAAGAGTATGTAACTACTAATGTTTAAAATAATTTACTATTTTTTGTCAGCCAAAAGTTTCATTTTTTTCCTTTTTTTACGTTCCTACTAGGACCATCTTCAGAATCTTGTAGTTGCATAGTTGCACCCGCAACCCCTCTCGTCATGCAAATGTTTTTTACCATAGACGACACGGGTTGCTGATGCACATACAAGATTATAAAGATGATCCAGAAGGACTGAAACATGCATATGTTTTCAACACACTCGAGACGGGTTACTGATGCAACTGCGAGATTCTGAAGGCGATCCAGAAGGATTGAAACATCTAAATGTTTTTCAACATAGACGAGATGGGCTGCTGATACAGCTACAAGATTCTGAAGATGGTCAAGAATGACTGAAACATAGATGAGATGGGCTGCAGATGCAACTACAAGAATCTGAAGATGATCCAAAAGGATTGAGAAATGTCAATGTTTTTCAACACAGAAGAGACAGGCTGCTGATGCATGTCCAAAATTCTGAAGAAGATCGAGAAGGATTGAAAGATGTAATTGTTTTTCATTACTTACTTGGTGCAACTCTAGCATTCTGAAGAAGATCCGAAAGTATTGAAATATGTAAATGTTTCTCAGTACAGACGAGACGGATTGCGGATGCAACTAAGGGATTCTGAAGATGATCCAGAATGACTGAAACATGTCAATGTAAAAAAAGACCCATTTGTTATTGTTGTCTGATAACAAGATAATAAATTATTTTACTGGCACATGTTGATTTCTGGCGGCTATAATGGCTGGAAAGTCTTGTAGACAGGCAAGAGGCTGAAGGATGTACTGGGGGCTGTAAACTTGTGTGATGTTGTTGGCAATATTTTGACTTGTTCAAAAGATTAATCTCATGTCCTTTCCAAGTTTAGAGCCTGCATTCTTTTGTCAGTAGCTGTTCGCAGTTTGTAAGGTCAGTCGAAAGAGAGACTGTAAACTTCTGATAGATAATATTGCACATATCTGACAAGATGATTATGTCGTTAGTGATTAATGTGAATCAAGAGCGCTATTTTCACCTTTTCTTTCTCCCTTTTTTTTTTTTTTTTTTTTTTTTTTTGGGGGGGGGGGGGGATTCTGCGAGTAATTGATCCAGTTCAAATTAATAATTTTGACGGGTTATCTGAGTAATTTATGCAATTTAAATTAATTATTCTTATGTTTGTTGAAAATAATTCCACGTGCAGTAAATGCTATTTAAATCAAATGTGGCACGTTGTGTAATGCAATTCTCTTAAGTAATTAATACCATTCCTTTTAAAGCTTCTGTCGGAAAGAGGATTTAAAATTGTTATTGGTTTTGAGTATTTTTCTGAAATGTGTGTTTTCAATCTAGAAGTTGTAATGAAGATTATGTTTATAAGTGATGTAATGTTCCCACATCCTCCTCACAATCTCCCCCCCCCCCCCCCACTTAAATTATAGATATGGTATCTGTTCTTTTCCGGACATGTCCGAAAGAACGCACCATTTGTTGGCATTAACGACCGTAATTCGATGAATTCGGAATATTTAAACATGGGCATGGAGCACAACCATCGTAGTGTGCTAGAAGTTGAGAATTTGGGCAGGAAAGGAAGCGTGCCTGGATAGCTAAACGGTTGAGGCGACCGCTAGCCCGAAGCGGAAAATTCGGGTTCCAATATCGGTCCAGCAGCAATTTTCAACTTTGCCGTTGAATTTATTTCAGTGCCGTGAAACGGTCGAGGATTAAATATTTCGCTTCCACTTAAAGTTCTGTTACAGAGACAATGGTGAAGGAATGAACGTCATAGAGTAAAATCAGTTTGTTTTAAAGAAACTGTTATCAGAAAACTGAACTGCCGACCATATAAAATGCAACAATAAGAAAGAGCGGAGACGTCACAGCCAAATTTATTTACTTAATACGATAACACAAACAGTCAATATCGCTCAATAAGACACATGGGTTATCCCACGCCATACTGATCTGAAGATGATCTTATATGATCCAAAGCTGTCATCATAGATAAGAACGAAATATTTCATGCGATCTTGACCGTTTGTATTAAATGTGACGGCAGATTCAATTGAAAGAATGCACTCTAAATCTGAGAGATTGATCAGAGGTGTAAGGGTTTTGGTAATGCCTGTGAGAAAGATTTAAACAAACTAAGTCCTAAACTGGAGGAATCATTTAGAAAAGATGGACAGTTTCAAGTGCTTACGAAGTATTTTCTCACAGGATGGCAACATAGTGAAAGAACTGGAATCAAGGTGTAGCAAACCTAATGCAGTGAGTGCTCAGCCACGAACTACTCTCTTCTGCAAGAAGGAAGTCAGTACCAAGACTAAGTTAGCAGTGCACCGCTCTATCTTTCTACCAACTTTGTTGTATGGGAGTGAAAGGTGTATGGATATAGGTTACCTTATTAATAAGGCTGGGGTTACTGATTTGAAACTAACAAGGATGATTGCAGGTACTAAGAGATGGGAACAATGCCAGGAGGGTACCCATAATGAAACCAAAGAAAAACTGGGAATGAACACCATAGAGGAAGGAAGCAGTTAGAGCGAATAGGCTGAGATGCTGGGGTCATGTTACACGAGTGGGAGATGCAAGGTTAGCTAAGAAACACATGGGTTGAACAGTAGAGGGTAAGAGGAGTCGAGGTAGACCAAGGGAAAAGTATTTGGAGTCAGTCAAGATTGATCTTGAAGGAACAGGTTCAACATCACACGAGGCACCAGTATTAACACTGAGTAGGGGTTCTTGGAAGAAGTTTACTAGGGGGACTATGCTACAGACAACGCTGAAAGGCATGATCAGTCTCTAATGATGATGATGAAAGAAAACTGTAAATACTTTAATATAAAAGCAAGCACAACACGAATATTAAAAGATAAGTATTACAAATAGAAAATGGGACTCTTAAAACGTAAACAAACATTTATTACTGCTTTATTATTTAGGCACACAGTACAATTTATCTCTGACATGCCAAAGGAATTTAGCGAGAGTATTTAAACATGTTTATCAGTTTCTTCTTAACCACTAGTCTTGTGTAGTTCGCGAACGAACTAGTTCGGAAGAGCGCTCCCACAGGCGAACTACGTGAACTAGTTCGCCGATCCCTCGCCTCTTAGTTCGTCCGCTCCTTTTCCTAAGACTGACTGGGAACAGCGAGAGGGCGCGAGAGCGCGCAGAATCGCGTGATTCCCTTCTGCCGGTTACCGTCATTTCGAGCTGAGATGCAGGTCAGCTTTAGTTTCATAGTTCACTGCCACAAATTTTCTTCTCTAAGGTATTCAGCAGTGTCTAAATATAACCCTCATTCCATAGTGTAAAGAAGTAAAGAGAACTCAAAACTTAACATTGTTTGCATTTATATGCAAAAAATTATACGTCATTATATAAAAAAGCTGTCATAACAAAAGAAAGAGCTCTTTCAGTAGCGGTAGCAAAAGCCAAAGAGAGCGGACGAACTTTAAAGAGCGACCTACTTCGCGGCTGAGTTGCGAACTAAAAGGAGAGCTACCGGTTGCGAACTAAAATATCCGCTATAGGTCGCGAATTAAACTATGGTCGATTGGTCACGAACTAAAATATGCGCGATCGGTCGCGAACTAAAATATGTGCAATCGGTCGCCAACTAGTATGCCAAACGTATCTCGCTTCTTAGTTCGTTAGATTCTTTTCCGAAGACCGACGGGCAATAGCGAGAGGGCGCGCAGTAGAATTGAAAATCACGTGTTTGCCTTCTGCTGATGAGAGCCATTTCGAGGTGAGCGTCTGCCTGCTAGATTACATAGTTCAGTGGTCCAAATTTCTGTTTTGTTCTGCACTCTGAAATATATGACTAATAAATTCCATAATGCCAAGATATAGAGATAACTCTAAACATAAACGCGAGAAATTATCCACAAACTGTTTCTTTGGTTTGCGTGATATCGTTAGCGGCTCAAGCAGCAAGCGCATGAAGCAGCTAGGTGGGGGAACTTCTCCCTCCACCTGCATGCGCAGACCACGCCGCTCAGCCGTCACTGGGAGTGGGCGAACTAAAAGAACGAACTAGTTCGCGGCAGAGTCGCGAACTAAAGTGAGGCTCTCGAACGCGAACTATTATGCGCAAGTCTATTAACCACAAAATTTATTATAGATGGTGTGTTACCTTGTACCAAATACTCTAGTTTTCTCATTAAAAGGAATTTCAGATAAGACTGTGTACTTAATATCTTTAGATTCATTCTGAGGGAGAGAGAAAAACATTTTTGAAGTGTATCACTCAAATAATTATACTGCAGCAGGTTCACACGATCCATTTCTGGTACTGATAGCTGTATGAGAAACACACCCCTGGTTAGTCCATTCCAGTTTTATTCATAAAGTCTTGTTCGGAAAGGTATGGTTCTTACAAAAAGAATACTTAGAATTTCGAAACAATTTGCCTCTTCAGATGCAATAGTTGAGATTGTCTGGGAATCTATAAAAATGTTTGTTGTTAACTTTCACCGTTGAAGATATGTAATATCCAGATAGAGGGGAAATTAGCGAGAGTATTTAAATATCAGTTCTATAATTCACAAAGTTATTGACTACTTTCACGAGAAAAATGAAATTAAAAGTATAAAATCTTATAAAGAAGACGTAATCAAATATAATTCGCATAATTCGCAGTATGAAAATATGAGATGTAGAAGTCCATGGGAACGCCAAAACTACAAACTTCGGTACACGGTTAAAGCGACATAACAAGCCGTCGTTGGATAGTTTTCATCAGCCAACTAGATGGCTTCATTCAGCTTCATAGAGTTCCAGGAAAAAGGGGGACTAACTGCTCTGCGTGTTTCTATTTTTTTCATATAGCTGTCAGGCCGATGGTGGTTTGGCACTGCCAATCTGCTCCATAAATACTTGCTAACCAGTAGCTAAGGACAGCATCTTACAGGTCACGTCACGGGCACCAACTGTCAAAGGCTGCCGTTTATGGTAAAATCCAAATATCGCCAATATGACGTATTTTGTTCTATGGCAACGTCTATATCTCGGCCTTTATAGCTGATAGGACGGTATACGAAAGCCACTGCGGTCTTTCTTACAGAATCTTCTAACGTTTAGGGCTTCGTTTTGAGGCCTGTCTGTGGAAACAGACTACAAAATTCAAATGTCTGTAGAGCTTATGGGACTTAACTACGGGGTCATCAATCCCTAAACTTACAAACTACTTATGAACTAGCTAAGACTAAGGACGGCACAAATATCCATGCCCGAGGGGGGATTCGAACCCCCGACCGTAGTGGCCGTGCAGACCGTGACTGGAGCGCCTCAGTCCCCTCGGCCACCGAGGCCGGCAACAGACCACATCCCAAGAACTTATTAGCAATATTTATCAAAGTTATTGTTCATTGCTGGTTGTGGAAAAAGAATTATTTTAGAATAATAATAATAATAGAAATTTCGGCTTGGTGGTTACGTTTTATTTGTTTAAAAATATAAAATATCTATTTCGTTCGTTGAATGAACATCCTCAGTGAAGTGTCAAGTCCAAGGTACTCATGTACACCCCCTAAAATTTTTTACAGTTAAAATACATAAAATGGCATTTCAGGTGTGAATTACAAGTTCAACTAAAAGGGTAAGTCGACAGAGTGCTCACTTTACCATCCTGTACCACTTGTATAATTTGCACTCTGAAGGTTTGGCGCATCTTGTATAAGCTAGCTCAGAGCTCACAAACCATAATCTTTCTTTCTCTTTTCTCTCTGTCTTGATGGAAGCGCAGGAAACAGTGACCCCGTATCGACTGCCGTAATTCTTTTGTGCCTTGCGACCTTTTTGGGTGTGTGATGGCCAATAATTGAAGTAAATGTCTATATATAATATATAATCTATCGAGATTCTATATACGCTGTTAAAAGAAACACCATGACAATTGTCAAAAGGGAAGCCCAAGGTGAACTTAATGCAAAAGCTTATGGCCAGAAGAACCTGTTGTTGCCAAGGGGCTTCTTCACTTCCACATCCACGTTACTTAAAACCGAAGAGTGTGGTCGCACAAACGAGTGAAGGCGAGCGGAACGAAGCGCGTAATCCGATCGCGCTTTCCTTGCGCAATCGTATCAGATTACGCTATGGAAATTCGAGTAGAGAAACAACGACCGCGAGGGAAAACACATGTTATGTTTTGACGAAAAAACTCAGATTTGAAATACTGAAACGCACAGTGTGAAAAAAAAATGAATGACAGCCAATTAACAACATATATGTGTCGTGTAAACAGTATGCAGCGCAGTACCAACTTGTAATAGCATAGTGATACAATAAAGAGGAGCAAAGTAGTATTACATCAGGTTCATCAAAATTAATAGGAACAGAATCAAGTTTGTGATTATTTTTGATATTCAGATTGTTACAGTGTTACAGAATGTAAATGAACTTAGGACAATTCATTAGGTTTTATGTGACTACGAAGGCTTTCCCGGCGTACTGATTGATAATATTCTTCTCTGGTTTGCTGCCGGATAAATACATCATCTGGACACAATATTTCGGCGGTCCACCTGGCCGCCATCCTCAGGTGACAGTGCTGGTACACCGACTCGCCGAGACTGAGTACAAGCCGGAGCGGAGGCCCCTATATACGCCGCGGAAGGCCGAGGGCGCGTGCGCAAGAATGGACAGTTCTGCCCTCTACGTTTCAGCGCCGCCAGTGGTAGATATCGGCGTAAACAATAGATCGCTATTCAGCAGGTCTAAAGAGATACCGTTGTTTTTTGATGTCAAACAATACCGGGTTCCACATTTTACTCATGGGAAAACACTTGTCTCTGTTTATAATAATTGTCAGAAAGACGTATTGCAATTGATACTTTTAAATTGCAGTCCCAACAGCGAGTCGCAGAGGCAACCATTTGTGTCTCGTCGTACTTCATTTTATGTCACTCAGTACGACAATGCTCGGCTACGGCAGATTCTCTGGTTGGAGCAATATTGTGTGTTGGTGGTGTTCAGTACATAGATCTTCAATTGTTCGGATTGCCTGACCGTTGTAAACTTTCCCACAGTGACAAGGAATTTTGTATACGCCGGGTTTCGTCAGTCTTAAGTCATCCTTTACGGAGCCCACGAGCGCTCTAACCTTGGCAGGTGGACGGAGTATACATTGGATGTCATATCTTTTTAAAATTCTTCCTATTTTTGGAGAAATGCTTCCAGCAAACGCTAGGAAAGCCAGCGACTTGCAAGTTTCTTCTTGTGGTTTCAGCGACGGTCCAAACTGGAAAGCACGGCGGATCTGTTGGTCACTGTAATCATTCTTGTTGAATACCGTTCTCAGATGTTCCATCTCTTTAGTCAGACTTTCAGCGTCTGAAATTCGTTTGCTGGAAGCATTTCTTCAAAAATAGGAAGAATTTTAAAAAGACATGACATCCAACGTATATTCCGTCCACCTGCCAAGGTTAGAGCGCTCCTGGGCTCCGTAAAGGATGACTGAAGACTGACGAAACCCGGCGTATACAAAATTCCTTGTCACTGTGGGAAAGTTTACAACGGTCAGGCAATCCGAACAATTGAAGATCTATGTACTGAACACCACCAACACACAATATTGCTCCAACCAGAGAATCTGCCGTAGCCGAGCATTGTCGTACTGAGTGACATAAAATGAAGTACGACGAGACACAAATGGTTGCCTCTGCGACTCGCTGTTGGGACTGCAATTTAAAAGTATCAATTGCAATACGTCTTTCTGACAATTATTATAAACAGAGACAAGTGTTTTCCCATGAGTAAAATGTGGAACCCGGTATTGTTTGACATCAAAAAACAACGGTATCTCTTTAGAGCTGCTGAATAGCGTACTGGCGGCGCTGAAACGTAGAGGGCAGAACTGTCCATTCTTGCGCACGCGCCCTCGGCCTTCCGCGGAGTATAAAGGGGCCTCCGCTCGCGGCTTGCACACCCGCGGGGGCGTCTCGACATTTTAATTGGTGCTCCAAAGTGTTCTTGACTAGTGATCTTTTGATGTGTTTTTAACCTGTGCCTTGCCGACAACGTCCGACAATTTTTTATATCGTGTGCACCGTCCACCTGTCTTCCTTTTGTGCGTGTGTGTCCATCAATGTACTTTTAATCGTCACCGTGGTTCTCAACAGTTTTATGAATATAATGTGTGTATTTTATCTCCGCCTTCTTGTCTCTGTCCTCCAAATATTTTGTCTGTAAGTTTGTCTTTTTACTGTTCGCCAGTTTTCACCTTGTCTGTTATTTTAATTCTGCAAATTTTATTCTGTGTTTCATGTTTCATTTTCCACTTGTCATTTTATGTATATCTCAGGGCTGAAGAGCAGCCACTGAAGCTGTTGCCAGCCTGCTGCCTGAAGTTACAGGTAGCATCAAAATATCAATAAAGGAAAAAGAACGGCTTGTACACAGTCTCGGCGACTCGGTGTACCAGCACTGTCACCTGAGGATGGCGGCCAGGTGGACCGCCGAAATATTGTGTCAAGATGATGTATTTATCCGGCAGGAAACCCGAGAAGAATATTATCATTAGGTTTTATATTGAGAATTAATGCTTCTTACAAGGACCTTTAACTATTATTATGAGGAAATTTATTCGACTGTGTCTTTGAGTGGTACAGGACATGAAGTTCGATTACGGTCGACTTAAAATGTGACGCACTATTACGGTCAACTTTAAAAAAATTTTTTGGTACACCCTGTGCATGGGGTGTGTCATGTTCAAATGTTTGTAAAGCTTATGGGACTTAACTACGGAGTCATCAGTCCCTAAACTTACAAACTAATTATGAAATACCTTATACTAAGGACGATACAAATATCCATACCCGAGGGGGGATTCGAACCCCCGACCGTAGTGATCGTGCAGAACGTGACTGGCGCGCCGCAGACCGCTCGGCCACCGCAGTCGGCGTGAGTCACGTAAGACCTCTTGCAGCGTCGGCCACTGTAGTTGGTGGATCATCTCGGTAAAGTTTTCGCATATTCTAAATGACGATGTGACGATACATTATGGTTTTCTTCGAATCTTCTCCATTTCCTCCATCACTCTTACCTGTTAGCGGTCCTAGATTAAATGTGCTCGACTATTGTTCGAAAGAGTGTCTTCAGAGTCATCTTCTTTATGGGTGGCCCACAATTCCTGACGATTTTTACCGTGAATTTCACTCTAGCATCTCCTTGTATTAATTTCATGTTAGCGTTTCATTTCAAACCCCTCTCTACGCATACTCCCAGATATTTAATGGATATAACTACATTTATAGCTTATGAAATCGTTTAATCGTACACTAATGAGCCTTTCTATTGTGTAAGAACAATACGTTGCACTTATTAATTCTGAGAATCAACTGCCACACCTCACACGAAACGTTGATCTCTAAAGGTCAGGTCTGCGTTTCACTACAATTTTCTAATGTTGGAACTTTTCTGCTTGTAACAGCATGATCCGCAAAAGCTTTGGGGAACTTTTGATGTTATTTACTACGTCAGTTTTGTAAATTATAATCAACAATGTTCCTACAGCACTAATTTGGGGTACGTCCAGTAACACGAACGTCCAGGAACGCAACATCGGTGTGGGCCGAGGTATCTACTGGTTTCTGGGCTCGTGAATGATTAGAAAAAGCTGAATATTAAGTGAAAATAACCAACTTTAATTGATGTAACTGTAACTGAAACTTGTTAAAAAATTATATTACAAAGGAGTTTACTTACAGTATTGATACTTTTTAAAAGGAGTAAATAAATATTTCTTATTTCTGTACTAGAGAATGATTTCATTCCTTTTCCTAATGTAAAAATGCAATAACAAACTAACTCGGCAATCGTAAGTAATCATTCAGTAAACAAGTTCATCGAAACTGGACATCTAAAACACTGACAACCTGAAAAGAAACTGATGAAAATGCATATTGAAAAGAAAACACTGCATGGGGAATTATTTTTAGAATTTTCTCGTTTCAGCGTTCACAAACGTATTTACGAACATGAAACAACAACGGAAATAATATGTAGTAACTGTAAAATAATATTCAACCAACATTAACCTCTTCATTCATGAGTGTTTATTTTAGTGAAAAATAACTTTAAGGTTAAAGGACAATAATTCGAAGCAGTTTTGAAGGAAAACTATTTCATTTTGTAAATTATAAAAGCAATGGTTTGTAACGTTTCTGGCACACCATGTACGTAAGGTCTACCACCTAATACTACAGCGTTTTTGTTTCATACACTGTATCGCGCGAAATAAAAAGTGCTCAACTTATGCTGTCCAGCGGCATACTATCTATATCAACACTCCTTTACTCATGTGGTATGGGACATTTTGGAACAAGTTTTTTTTTATTCACTCACAATCAAACCAATGTTGCACAGTTACCTATATAGGGTTATCAACAGTGATGCAAATTACCACGTTCGAGGGGTGGATAGATCCTTCGTCCTTCGTGTGAAGGGTTAAGTTCATTTATATGTAAATAAGAGAAAAACCGTTTCATGAATTTCTATACGGCAGAAGTAAAGAAGTAGTGATATACATAGATTGCCACTAGGCAGAATTAAAAAAGTAGCAGTTACGTCACTACGTAAATGTAACAGAATGACTGTATGATGTTTTTTGCGTGATGGTGTGCCACAAATGTAACAGATCATTTTTTATTATATTTGGGAAAATAAAATGGTTGTTTTTCAAAATTACTTGTCACTCGAGTCTAATAACCTCAAAATACAAATATTCTTTTACTAAAAGAAAAACATAAACGAAGAAAGTACATCGCGGTTTTCCTGTTTGGCTCATATACGACTACTATGCAGTCAGAGATGCCTTTATGGCATACATTAATCAAGTATGGTGTGTTCGGCATTTTTCGAAGCTTTGTTTATCATTTGTATTGCCGGAATCTTTGCATAACAAATTGTAGTTACTTTTTCCCTCAAACTAGCTGTTAAAGTGTTTAAGTGCTGGATGTCGGCAGTGACCGACCACTTCCAGCAGAGCTGAATCGCCAGACGATCGCCTTCGACGGTCGTTACCCGCAATGCATTCGTGTATGCCGGGTTGCAGAACTACCAGCTTACAGCTCGAAGGTAAAATTCTGTCGACATCAACTCATCGGTTTGTTGTCAAGGGTACCTCCATCAGTTTCGACATAAATGTGTGCCACTTGGTGTGCCATGGGAGGCAACAGCCTCACCTCAAGAGGCACGATTATCGCCCCCAACACCGCTGCAGCTGTAGACACTACTGATATCCATGAATAGCGCGCCGCCGCGCGGGAGAAGCCGAGCGGTCTGGAGCGCCACGTTACGGATCGCGCGTCCGCGTCCGGGGTTCGAATCCTCCCTCGGGAATGGATGTGTGTGTTGTCCTTAGGTTAATTTAACTTTGTTCAAGTATTAAACATAAGGAGAGGCATTGAATTAAAATTTATGTTGTGGCCGGGATTCAAACCCGGGACCTCTTACTTACTAGGTAGGTGCTTTGGACCACTCAGCTAACACAGAGTTGTAGCCAAAGCACCTACATGGACTGACTTAAAGCACGTCTCACTCCACACCACATACTTTAATTCTGCCTCATGTTTCCTATGAAATGCATATCAATTTTAATTCAATGCCTCTCCTTATGTTTAGTACCTTTGGTATAACGAGACAATGTTGTTTCAAGGAATTATATTATTTGTTGATATTGATATCTCCTCCGCCTGAGGAACAAGGCGGGATAGTTCCTATTCGCGTTCTTTGCTGGGGTGGTATTCCAATGTAGGAGAGCCCTGGTAATTTGATACGCATTTCATAGGGAACATGAGGCAGAATTAAAGTATATGGTGTGGAGGGAGACGTGCTTTAAGTCAGTCCATGTAGTTGCTTTGGCTACAACGCTGTTACCTGAGTGGTCTAAGGCAACTACCTAGTAAGTAGGAGGTCCCGGCTTCGAATCCCGGCCACAGCATAAATTTTAATTCAATGCCTCTCCTTATGTTTAATACCTTTGGTATAACGAGACAATATTGTCTCAAGGATTTATATTATTTGTTGACATTAGTTCAAGTAGTTTATAAGACTAGGGACTGATGACCAACGTAGTTTGGTCCCATAGGACTACAAACATTTGAGTAGCGTGCCCACTGAACGCCAGTCGGATATCCGTTCATCAAGCAAGTATTGAGGGCTGTGAGCCGCTGCTATGCAGTTCGCTTAAGCCACATAATCTGCAGTCTGATTGCAGACACTCATCTTACACATACTTCGGTTCTACAGCAGTTGCAGCCGTACACAAACCTGGAAGTTGCAGCCACAACATACAGAGAGCAATTCTCTTTAAGTTACTCCGTCATAACGCATATATTTCCGCATTTCCGTCAAGTCATGCGGCACCGCCGGCCACGGTGGCCGAGGGGATTGAGGCACTCCAGTCACGGTCTGCACGGCCACTACGGTCGGGGGTTCGAATCCCCTCTCGGGCATGGATATTTGTGCCGTCCTTAGTATTAGCTAGTTCATAAGTAGTTTGTAAGTTTAGGGACTGATGACCCCGTAGTTAAATCCCATAAGCTATACAAACATTTGAACATTTGAAACATTCATGCGGAACCCATCGTGGTGCATTTTTTCGCGTGCCAAGGCGTTTCTTCAGGATGCAAAGCGCAGTCGTACGCGCTAATCCGGTTTCGCAGGCGAGTTCACGAATCCCCTGGCGTCGATCACTGTCCATTAATGCGACAAGACTATGCACTTCTTCTTCAGAAACGCTAGAACGATCTGCCCAATGAATATCTGCCACAGTTTGCCGACCTTCGTTGAAAGCTTTTACCCAACCTGCCAATGTTCTGTACGGCAATGCCGATCGCCGTCCGCCTCTTGAAGACCTTGATGACACTCACTGTCGTGCTGTACGACGTCAATATTGATCCAACTCCGTTGTTCCTGTTTCGAAAACATAGTGGCACCGTTACGTTAGACCGCTCGCTCACAAGTGACTGTTTCCCTCGATTTTGCGCTCGCTGGTAACGTGGAACGGGCGAGTCCATTTGCTCGGAGGTAAGGTAGGTGTGTCAACGAGGTGACCTTCGGTCTCCCTCTACGATTTTTACCCAACACACTTCCTTCTAATGCTAAGTTGTCGACTCCCTGATGTCTCAGAAAGTGTCCCACCGTCATATTCCCTTGTCTTAGTCAGGATATGCCAGAAACTTCTTTTCATCCGAATTCTGTTGAGCATCTCCTCATTAGTTACGTGATATGCTCATCTAATCTTCAACTTTGGTCTGTAAGGGCACATTTAAAAAGCATTTATCATCTTTTCATGTGAACTTCTTATCGTACACGTTTCACTCCTATATAATGCTACACTTTGGACAGATGCTTTGAGAAAGGACTTCCTAACATTTAAATTAATACTTGAGGTCAACAAATTTCGCTTCTTCAGAAATGGTTTTCTACCCATAGCCATTCTGCATTTTATACCTTCTTTACTTCGGTCCCAGAAGGTATTTTGCTACCCAAGTAACAAAACATATCTATTTTTATTGTCTCATTACTTAATCTAATTCCTTCAGGATCGCCTGATTTTCTAACACTATATTCCATTACCCTTGTTTTACTCTTTTTAATGTTCATCTTATACCTTCCTATCAAGACACTGGCCATTACGTTAATTTGCTCTTCCCGTTACTTTGTTGTCCCTGATAGAATTACTGTATCATCGGAAAACCTCTCCAAATTTCTCCTTGCATTTCTTCTCTGCTTGCTCAATGTACAGACTGAACAACATTGGGGAAAGGCTTCAATGCTGTCTTACTCCATTCCCACCCACTGCGTCCCTTTCATGCCCTTCGACTCCAATAACTGCTGTTTAGCTTTTGTACAAGTTGAATATAAGTTTTCGCTCCCTATATGTGACTCATGATTATGAACAGTTTTCTCGAGATCCACAAATGCTAAAAACATAGGACTGACTTTCCTTAACTTATCTTCTAAAATAAATCTTAATGTATTGCCTTCCCTGTTCCTACATCTCTCTAAATCCAAACTTTTTTTCGCCAGGGCCGGATTCCACGAGTTTTCCATTCGTCTGTAAATAATTGGTGTTAGTATTTTGCATCCAGGAGCTATTAAACTGAAAGTTCTATAATTTTCATATGTTTTTTACACTTGCTTTTTTTTCTAAATGCAATTACTATGTTCTTCTTGAAGTCGGAGGGTATTTCCCGTGTTTCATACATCTTGCATACCAGGTGGAACAATTTCTTCAATACCATCTATTCTAGGGGCCTTGTTTCGACTCATATCTTTCAGTGCTCTGTCAAAATCCTCCCGCAGTGTCGCATTTCCTATACTATCACCTCTACTTCGTCTTCCATTTCTAGAATACTGCCTTTATTTCCTTCGTATAGGCCCTCTATATATTGCTTCTACGTTTCAGCTTTCTCTTCCTTGCTTAGTACTGGTGATGCAGCTGCTTTTCTTGTCTCCAAATGTCTCTTTTATTTTCCTGTAGGCGGTATCTATCTTTCCCCTAGTTATACATTCTTCTATAGTTCTGCATTTGTCCTCTAGCCACTCCCACTTAGCCAGTCTGCACTTCCTGTATATCTCATTTTTCAGTCGTTTCTATTCCTTTTTGCCTGCTTCACTTGATGTTTTTTTAATATTTTCTCCTCTCGTCAAGTCCAGTATATCCTGCGTTATCCAGGGATTTCTATTAGGCCTTGTCCTTCTGCCTATATGGTCCTCTGCTGCTTTCACTACTGTCTCTCAGAGCTACCCATTCTTCTTCTACTGTATTACTTTTCCCAGTACCGGCCAATCCTTGCCTAATGATCCCTCTGAAACTCTCAATCACCTCTGGTTCCTTCAATTTGTCCAGGTTCCATCTCCTTAATTTTCTACCTTTCTACAGTCTATTAAGTTTTAAATTACGGTTAATAACCAAGTTATGGTAAGAGTCTATATCTGCCCTTAGATATATCTTACATTTGAAAACCTATTTCCTGAACCCATGCCTTATCATAATAAAGTCAATCTGGTTCCTTTCAGTGTCTCCTGGTCTATTCCACATATACAACCATCTTTCATGATGATTAAAGCAAGTTTTGTGATAGTTGAGACACGCAAGCCATCCCACCTGGCCAATGTCTGTGGATCATGGTGGTATATATAGTGGATCGATTTCGGCCAGTCTTGGTATAATACTCCTTACTGACAGGTACGAATCGCTGTTGGTGTAAGAAGCACGTATTACACATAGCTCAGAATGAAATACGCGAGAAACTGCCGCATCATGCGACTTTGTTCCATGTCTCCGCTTAAATTAATGAACCGATTGCTCCCAAACGTGGTGCATATATTTTGTACCGTTAGGCAAAAATAAAATTGGGCGTAGGAAGTACTTACGACACATAGTCGATGTGATACGTCATAAGCAATGAAATGTACTGAAAACTGCCGTATCATTCATCCACTACGAGACTGAGAACACATAGCGACTTGAAACAATATTTACTCATAATTCAAAACCTTTATGGCTGACAATCCCAGCAAGGATGTCAAAGGAAAGAAGTTTATGACTTACTGCTTCTTCGCTGTTTATCCAGTAAAACTACGGCATTCAACATGACTTTAGAACTTACAACTTCTACTAATTGTATTCGCGAGACTTTTAAGACAAAATGCATATATACCACTGAATGTACGTTTAATTGCGTTTAGATTCATTACGACTTCACTACCAACTCTTTTCACTAAACATTTTGCAGACAGTATACTTATATACCGGTGAATATATCTTTAAAATTATGTATTACGACAAACCGTTCGGCAGATATGACGTCATAAACATTAAAATGCATAAAAAGCCACTCCATCACGGATAATGTACTCATCTCGTATTCACTACTAATTCCATTCACGACTCATTTCGCAGACATTTTCCTCCTATGCTACTCTAGACCCTGAAAATTATTTTATTATAGCACACATTATTCGGAAGATAGGACGTCATAAGGATTGAGCTGTATGAAAACGAAATCGGAATGAACATATAGAAGGCTACGGACAGACCGAGGTATCTCCGGATAATGTTGTTGTTGTTGTTGTCCTCAGTCCGCAGACTGGTTTGATGCAGCTCTCCACTCTACCCTGTCCTGTGCAAGTCTCTTCATCTGAGAATACGTTCGGCAACCTGCATCCTTTTGAATCTGCTTACTATATTTGTCCCTCGGTCTCCCTCTACGAATTTTACCCCACACGCTTCCTTCTAATGCTAAGTTGACAATTCCTTGATGTCTCAGAATGTGTCCAACCAATCTATCCCTTCTCTTAGTCAGGATATGCCAGAAACTCCTTTTCTCCCCAATTAGGTTAAGCACCTCCTCATTAGTTACGTGATCTACTCATCAAATTTTCATTATTCGTCTTTAGCAACACATTTCAAAAGTTTCTATCATCTTTTTATCTGAACTCCTTATCGTCCACGTTTCACTGCCATACAGTGCTACAGTCCAGACAAATGCTTTCAGAAAGAACTTCCTAACATTTAAATTAATATTGGATCTTAACAAGTTTCGCTCCTTTAGAAACGGTTTTCTTCCCTTAGCTATTCTGCATTTAATATCTTCTTTACTTCGGCCATCAGAAGTTATCCGGATAATGAATAGTATATAATAAGTCCCATTTCACTCATAATTCTACCTCACCCACTGCTCATTAATACACACTATTGGTAACTTATACCATTGATATCTGTGGATGTGTGATGGCGCTAGTGTTAACGATGTGTTGTATTTCGACATATGTTCTAGATACTGAGGTTATAAATTCCTTTGCACAGCACTCTCTTTTTGTATGTGTACCTGGAAAATGAAAGACAGAACACCTATCGTAATATCAACGGTCGTCATAGACGTTATTCGACTGCTTTCCTCTAAGTTTACAGGAAAGTTTGCCGATCGGTTGAATGGTTCGACTTTAAAAGTGGGAACACGTTACAGCCAGACAGACACCGTCAATTCGCCGTTATTTTTGCAAATATCTCTGCAACGATGCGAGATATGAAAAAAAAGAAAAACATATCAGAGCGAAGTTGTAGAGAATTTTCCCCTCTATCAATTAGGTTATTCAATTTTCGTGTCAGATGAACGGTTCGTTTGCAATTACAATTATATTACAAACGGCTTTTTTTGGTATTACTGCCGTATTTTTTGTGCGAAAAATTTGAAATAGGGAGTCCAACTTATCGTAACAGCCGTAGTACGGTGACTCGTTGAGTAATCGTGTAGTGTAGATCTAGAACGTTCGCCTCCTGAGCTTACGCTCTGCATCTGTTGACCGCGGCATGGATGGGCGTTAGGTCACGACGTTCCTCTCCTTCAGATTTCGGCAACAAGGCGACCGTTACACAGACAAAGTGGATCACTTCCGGCGAACGACGCTACACCGCACCTGGGAAAAAGCTAATGGGGCTGTCGCACACTTAATCCCTTTCACGTGGAGGCGGTATCCGCTAAAAAGCGCGGCCCACTCACTTGGGAGCAGTAATTGGGCAGATAAAGCGCTGCCCGACCAGCACCGTGAAGGCACGCGTGGGCTGCCATCTCTTGCACAATAGCTGAAATTTCTGTTTTATTATCTGAATACTGCTTTTTGACCCACTTTAGGCTACGGTAGTAACACTAAAAGTGGGCCTTTGCGATCGTCTTTTGACGGCTCGAAATTTAAATGAAAATAACGGCTTAACCATTCATCTTCCACGAAAACTGAATAACCGAATTTGAAGAGGAGAATATTCTCTACAACTTTTCTCTTTTATGCTGTTTTCATATCTCGTATTAGTTCAGAGATATTTGCAAAAATAACGGCGATTTTGGGATGTCTGTCTGTCCGTAACGTGTTCCCACTTTTTAGGTCGAACCGTTCATCGATCAGCACCAAATTTTACAGACATCATTGTAGGCTGCCAGAGACCAGAACCTCCCTTTTTCAAATTTTTCGGAACAAAAAATACGGTAGTAATACAAAAAAGCCGTTTGTAATATAATTGTAATTGCAAACGAACCGTTCATCTGACACGAAAATTGAATAGCCTAATTGGTAGAGGGGAAAATTCTCTACAACTTCGCTCTGTTATGTGTTTTTTTTCATATCTCGCATCGTTGCAGAGATATTTGCAGTAAATAAATAAATAAATAACGGTGATTTGACGATGTCTGGCTGGCTGTAATGTGTTCCAACTTTTTAGGCCGAACCGTTCAACCGATCGGCACCAAATTTTACAGACATAATTGTTGGCTACCAGAAACCAGAACCTCGCTTTTTGAAATATTTCGGACAAGAAATATGTTAGTAATAAAAAAAGTCACTTGTAATGTAATTTTAATTGCAAATAAACCGTTCATCTGACGCGAAAATTGAATAAACACTCTCTACAACTTTGTTCCCTTATGTTTTTTCCATATCTCGTATCGTTTGAGAGATATTGGCAAAAATAACGAAGTTTTGACACCCTCCATTGAATTAACGAAAACCAGTCGCTTCGCAAATGTCACGTGACATTCCTCGCCCAGAACTCCCTTTGATATACGCCATCTTGCATATTTGATGATTCTCTTATTCTAACTTACACGTTGTCATTTCAAAGCAATGGCGCACTGAAGAATTAACAAAAACACGTCGTTCTTCGTACGATAAACGGTAATCTAGAGTCTACAAATGCCATATTAGCAGCAGTTAACAACGACCATCAATAGTATGAGAATAAAGAACACGTTTCGTAACTGTCAGCTGTAGATAGTCTGCGTCGGGCAGCGACGCGGTGAGGAGGGACCTGTTTACGTCCCGCCGCAGCGTGTGCTTCGCGGTGTTTACGTGCCTAAGCAGCTTTCGCGCGTGTAAGTGATTTTAGATTATCATGGCCAACTCATACAGGAAATCGACACTGAAATTCACCTTCGCGACCGAATATGCACGACCGAAAGCGCTAGAAGTGGAACGATTTCTTCGAGAAGATGTAAAGATCCCTTGTACCGACCTTATTGGAATCCACCTCTCCATTGTGAGCAGCGTGGTTTACGTTAAACTAGTAAATGAAGCTGCGTGTAACGCGATATTAGAGCAGGCGAAAGACGGACTTAAGTTTCGACATAGTGACGGTAACATTGGCCCAGTGGATGTGGATCATGCGGGTCTCGGTCTCCGAACGATTCGCATATTCGAACTACCTTTCGAACTGCCGGCGGAAGAAGTGGAGATTGCTCTCAGGCTTTATGGAAAAGTACTCAGCCACGTTGCAGAGAAGTGGACACAATTTACCACCTACCCGGTGCTAAATGGAGTCCGACAGGTACGCATTGAACTCACTAAACATGTTCCAACCTAACTTAACATTGCAGGATGCAGAGCCATCGTCATCTATGACGGACAACCAAAGACCTGCTCGGGTTGTGGCAAAGAAGGCCATATCCGCTCAGAGTGTCTACAACGAAGGATTGCTCAGCTTCCATCTACGGATCCACTGCCTGCTACCACATCGACAATACTGCCTCTTACGTATGTAGCGGCAGTACGAGCAGACACCGGGCAGAGACATGAGCCTGAACTACCGCAGGATCTCTCACAAATGACGGTGTCAGGACGAGAAGAGGAGGAACGACTGACAACAAACACGGTCCTCCCTCCCGCTCCACCAGTCCAGGAAACAGATAAGACCTATGACAAAATGGAAGTGGATCAGTTGGTAGTGCCCGCGGCCGCCTGTTGGGAGAAACTCAATTCCGTCGTCTGACACGGAATCACATTCACGGAAACAGCGGTCTCCAAAAAGGCATAAGAAGCGAAAGAAGTCTTCATCCGCTGAGGCATCGACACAATCACAAGACAACGAGGCCTCTCCCTACCACACTGAACTGGTGACCAATGATTCAACGACGAATTGTGCCATGTCCTCTACGACAGCTCCTGACACAGCTCCGCACACACAAAGTGTGCAGGGGACGCCTGACGATCAACACGACGAACGGCGCCTCGAGTACAGCGAAGGGCCACTGCAGACGCAAGGAAAGGCCTCGGAAGACGCAAGCACTCATCCGATGGCATGGGCAGACGATCTTGACCCTGAGTCTTCTGCCGAGGATGCAGCGCCAACTGCCGCCTCGGCCAGACGCGACTTTCAAAACGTTTAGCGCAGTGAGGGGGCGACTTGACGTGGTCGTTCTTCTGCTGCGACTACGCCGCTTTCCCGAGTAGTAATGAGTGTCCCACTAATTGCAGACCAACCGCAAACTTACAGAATGGCTTCCATCAATCTGAACACGATCAGTTCACGTGTCAAAATTCAGCTACTACGTGGTATGCTCAGGGCGGCTGACGTGGATGTTGCGTTAATGCAAGAAGTTCGAGTGGACGCTCTACCAGTGTTTTACGGATACACTGCTTATGTTACCCCTGCTGATGCGAGAGGCAGCGGAACGGCTGCGCTCGTCCGAGTGGTATAGAGGTCACCAATATAATGTACTTACCACCGGCGCGAGGATTTGCCTTCGACATGCAGGGAACACGAGTTATTAACGTCTACGCCCCATCTGGGACAGATAAAAGACGGGAAAGGTCACGGTTTTATGCAGAAGAAATTACGCCTCTCTTTTTGGGACGTTACAATAACCTCATCCTAGGCGGAGACTTCAACAGCGTACTCTTTCCGAAAGATCAACAATCCAACTACACGCCATGCCCCGAATTGCGCCTTTTAGTACAACACCTACGTCTTGCTGATACCTGGGAGGTAATACATGGTGACCGCCCTGGTTTCACTTACGTGACCAGCCACTCAGCCAGCAGACTCGAGCGCATCTACGTCTCCTCCGACCTTGTGACAGCGACTGTACAAGCGGAGACCTGGCCCACGGCCTTCTCGGACCACAGTGCATACATTTGTGCGGTTCATTTACGGAGGCAAACCGTGTGGAGAAGTCGGGGAACATGGAAACTAAATGTGGCACTCCTACAAGATCAAGAGTGTCGCCAATTAATAGAGAGTACCTGGACAGAATGTGAGCGTCGGTTACGAAGGTATCCGTCAACGATTCAATGGTGGCTTGACTGCGTCAAACCGGCCTTGAGACGTGCGCTGATACGCTATGGTAAGGAAAGGTCGCTGTGGCATCGACAAACAACGGACTTCTACTACACACTCCTTCGAGAACTTACTGCACTCCCACCATCCCCAGATCGCCAAGCTGAGATTTGTCGCGCTAAAGCGCAGATTCTCACCCTCGTCTGCCACAAACTTGAAGGTGTTGTGGTGCGAACGAGACGCCAAGATAGGATTACCGGCGAACCACCCCTCTATGCATCACATCATTTCTGAACGACGTCAACAACAACGAACACTGATACATGCACTAGACTCACCAGATGGCTCTAGAGTGACGACACAAGCGGGCATAGCACGTGCCTTTGTCGATCACTACCATCAACTATATCGGGACGTGCAACACGATGAAGACGCTTCAGCTGATGTCACTCACACCATCACCAACACACTTGATGCTGCGGCGTCAGGATCACTTTTAGACGATATCAGGAATGATGATGTTGCAGACGCCCTTGCCAAAGGGAAAATTAATAAATCATCAGGGCCTGATGGTTTTCCACTAGAATTCTACAGGACATTCAGGGATGTGATGGCCCCACGATGGAAAGACATGTACAACGAAATACTATCATCAGCAGTTCCCATTCCACCGACTTTCATGGAGGGCATCATCATTCCTGTACCCAAACCATCTGGACGTACCCGAACTGAACATTATCGCCCAATCACCCTCCTGAACAGTGAATTCAAGATCTTTACCAGAATACTGGCGTTACGGCTTAAGCGCATACTACGCCAGGTTATTTCATATGAACAAACGTCTTTGGGAGGAGTTAGCAATATCCAGACGACCCTTAGTGACTATCGCGATGTGATTGCCATCACTTCGGCCTGTCGGTTGCGTAGTGCTCTAGTCTCCATACACTTCAATTGTGCATTTGACAATGTGAGCCATTCTTTCTTGAAAGCTGTAATGGATCGAATGGCTTTCCCGGCTGCATTCACCGAAATGATCATGCATCTTCTCCATGATGCCACTTCTAAGGTGATTGTTAACGGGCGAGTTGAAGGGCAGATTCCTATCTTACGTAGGGTACGACAAGGCTGCCCCCTCTCAATGATACTTTATGCAATAGCGACGGAGCCACTCATCTGTGGGCTGAAACAACGACTCTCAGGGATCACGTTACGAGGAACTACCTTTCAATGCCGAGCTTACGCTGATGATCTCGTTTTCATCGGTCGCTCAGAAGTAGAGATCCGGTCGGCGCTGAGATGGATCGAACGATATGGGGACGCAGCTGGCAGCAAAATGAACTTAGTAAAATCACGTGCCATGGAAATAGGCAGAGGGCTACCGGAGGGAACTGAAAACCCTTTACAGATGACGGATACATTGCGGTGTTTGGGCGTCACCTTTACGAAAAACGTTCGTCGCACTTCGGCGCTTAATTACAAACGCCTACTACAAGTTCTCCGCGTCACCGTCCGTGGACACCTTCTCAGAGCATTGGATATGGTCCAAAAGGTCTCTTTCCTGAATACCTACATTGCATCGCGAATACCTCACATGGCGCAAATCCTACCGATGGCTCCAGTGGTGGCACAGCGAATACAGGCGGCCTTTGGATATTTTGTGAGTCACGGACTTCTCTTCAAGGTACGGTATGCAACCCTCACCCTCCCCCCTTATAGTGGAGGATTGGGTCTTATCAACGTCCGCGCGCGAGCAACGGCCCTCTATGTCAAGACCACGCTCAAGATGTGGACCCATCGACAGCACAGTTTTACTGGTCTCCTCATTGACGAACTCGCCCCTACGTCCTGCATGCCGCCACCGGCACTCGGGCACATCGCGCCTACACTCTCCCACATCCAGACATTTTTTCTGGAATACAGCTATATACACACGGAACTTCCCAGCAACAGGACACCGACAGCACGAGATGTATACAACCTGCTGATGAAGAATCATCATCAGAACATCATAGAGAGACGACACCCAGAAGTGACGTGGCCAAAGGTGTGGCGGGCGCTTCACCAAAAACACTTAACAACGGAGATACGTGCCACTTGGTACCTCGTCGTCAACGAAAAATATCCGACAAGGAGCAGATTGCACGACATAGCACTGGCCGAGTCTCCTATGTGCGTGCGATGTCATGTGCCTGACACGGATAACCATCGCCTGGAATGCGGATCTTCAGCGGACGTGTGGCTTCTAATTCGGAAGATACTTGCCTTTTATCTCCGAGTGTCACCACACGTGATCGAGCCTAAAATGCTCCTACAACCGGAACAAACGTACTTTCCCCAATCAAAGACACAGGCAACAAACTGGATAAAAGGACTGTCCGTGTATTATCTCTTTCGTGACGGTCTGAAAGATGTCCTCGATTTTTGGATCTTCTTACAGGAAAGACACGATAAATTGCTGTGCTTTTCCAGATATCGGCAGAATTTTGCGAATTATTTAGGTCGTATATTCAATGATCCCCCTCATAGCTGGAGGGTCCCGGGTAAGAGAAGATGAGGCAATGATCACTGATTCGCAATTAGAACAGAAAACGGATCTTGATGATAATACGAGAAGACGTACTCGGGTCCTCGCTATGAAGAGTTGGGACAAAAAGAAAGTTTATTTTCAGATACTTTGAATAGTCATAATTTTAATACCAGAAGGGTACCTTCAGTTTTACTATTTTGCGTTTCCTTATTTACTATTTTATATTCTTTACGTAACTGCCATGAAAGTGTTTATTTAGTTCTACTGTAATATACATTACATAATCTTAAAAACTGTCGATCAACTGATCTTTTGTGCAGCAACGGCCATCTAGGCAGAATGGCGTGTGAGTGTGTGCGTGTCGCTCCTTCATTAAAAAGGAAAAAAAATGTAATAAAATAAAATAACACTTTTCTTTTACTAGCCCTTATCCTTTCCCTAAGTTTCATCTTTCATTAGTATAAGGTAAAAGTGGCGGTGGCACTAGACTTTTTTTTAGCAGGCGAGATGTTTAGTTTATGGGGGAAATAGCAGGTAGGCGCCAACGCCTGAAGAGGAAAAGCTTAGGAAAAAAAAAAAAGACAAGTGCTTGGAGTGCTAAAACCAAAAATAAAAAAAATAGCGTAATGGGCAACATAGTTGGACTGTGACGCTGAAGGTCAGTCGTTCTAAACCCGCCGCTGCCTAATTTTTTTTTCCCTAAAAGCGTTTCAGACTTTCTTATTAATTAATTTTTTATTATTTCGATTATTATTTGGGTCCAAAATGTTTGCAAAAACTTATAAAATTACAAATCTAAAGAGGGCCGTAAAACACGTCAGTGCTATTTTTTCCTTCAAAAAGGATAAAGCAGCCTTTGTTGCAAAAATAATGGGTATTTACTAAAGTGTTCCACCATTTTTCGACGTTATCAGATTATGTAATATAGCGCTAATAAACAAATAAGGACAGAACTGGACCACACTTCTACGCCTGCGGATGTTGGCGTGTTTGTAGTCCACGCTCTATCTCGCGAAGTGTTTGACGAATGCTTATTTGTAAAATATTACAGAAAATAATGATTTTCCAAAAAGGGTCGTAATTAAATTTCTATTACTTTTGCAGGCAAGACACTTCTTTCTTCTTTTTGAAATAATTAATAACTGTTGCTGCACCAGCCAGACAATGGAACAAAAATGGATTTTCTCTTGTGCGACACATGCAAGAAAAACACTTTGCGACCTTTCTATCAGTACTCACCAATAAGAATTGGGCAGTACATAACTCAGGGTAGTAAAAGATTTATGGATCGATGCCTCTGTGCATAGGGGTGATTTATGTATGTCAGCTTCTGTGACCTAAACAGCAATCCAAACTGTTTAAACAAGGTCAATAATTAGTCTGTGGTTTAGTCAGTCTATCAATCTGCGTGTGATGATGCGAAAAATATATTTAAACAAACATCAATTAAAACTCTGAATAATCAACCATATGGATTCTAAGATAATGTTCAGAAGATTCACTTACAAAGTATTTTTTTTCTTATAAATGGTGTTTATTAGTCTTTTTGAACATGAAAATGCGGAGGTGGTCCTACTTTATACATCGGTAAATAACTGAATATTTCCTCAACTATCGTTCATGAGAGTCACAATAAGTACGACTCGTACTCGAGAGTAAAAGTTCCAAATTATCAGAAGTAAATTAATGAAGTCCATCGAACATTGCAGTTCCAAATTAATCCGCGATTAATTACAGCATGTGTTATAAAACACAGTTGTCATCGTCAAAGTTACTAGTCCCCTCCAAAGCCTTAGAAAGCGTGCTCTACCTGCTCCCGAAATTGTATCCTTCCGCACATGCTAACGCCTCATCTTTAAAATCCAATTTCCCTTCCAAAATATTATACATTAGAATATCACAGAATTAATTGCTTTGACCACCTCCATACTAATGTTGTTTAATTTAAAAAACAAATATATATTTAACAATACTAAAACCGGTTGAGACTGAAGCTCTTTGCTCAGGTAGCTATTAAGTGTGGCGTCTCACTGTTCAAATATAGATACACAATTAATATTTAATTTATCATGGCTTTTTACGCAAATATATTCAGTTCTTGTTCACAAATACATATAATTGTTTATGTGTAAATTATCTGCTGCATATGTATTATTTTTAGTCGGCCATGACATATTTAAGAGGCAGTCTACAATATAAATCGAATGTTACTAATAATAATAATAATAAATATAATAAATTACATATATAAATGTAATGCACTTTGCTTGATCCATGTTTTGTGTTTCTGTGGTGGAATTTATGTTCAGACACAAGAATATTACCTCAACGAAAAGCAGAGTAGAGTGTGAAACAAAATTTATTGAAAGAATACGGTGCGTCTTTTAAGATAGGTAGCGTGGTGCAATGCAACCTATTTGCTTCTTAAACTGTTACTGATAAACACTATGTATCAATAATTGTAAATATCAGTCTTATAATAATATTGTTATAGTACTGAAATTTATCGGCTTTTTATCTGTAAGGGATATTGCAGTTGTAATTATGGTCTTTGATTGTCCCAAGTCTCCTGAATTCATTGATATAATTATATTTGCCGTATGGTCATACCCTGCTTGCATATGGATTTTTAGAATAATGTGTGTGTCTATATTGTATTTAAATTGCAATCTGGAATAGCCGCCCTCGCTAGTCCAAGACCGCCGTTTCCTGTTTCCGAGCAGATTAGGGTTTTCCTAACGACTTGTATTCCGTTCACTAGGTCCAAACTGTTAGCCGGCGGCTGGGGAACCCAACAGCTTGACAAAACTTACTTTTCACTTGAAAACACTCAGCTTCCCCCTTTATCTGTAACGTCACAAGTCCATATCAGAAAATTAGTTACTTAGATCTCACGTGGAGAATATTATTATTTCATATATTTCTGATATTATTTCAGACTATGGAGAGACCCATTTAATTTTATTTTACTTCTTTTTTTATAAAAAAACCTCTATTGGATCGCCATCAGTTATTAATTGAAACAGTGCGGCAGGACATCAGTAAAAAATTTTTATATGTTATTTTTATGTAGTTTTTATTCTTTCCAGCATTTTCCTATTTTAATGCAAGACCAATGATTGTAACGTGACTCGCGTTCTGTTAACAATAAGCAAGATAAGATGATTGCAACTTAAACCAGTGAAACATACAGAAAAGTTAAAGCGATCTTGGACAATCTACGTTTATTTCATGTTTTTTTAACTATAATTTAAGATTAAAAGTTAATATTAGGTCCCCTAGTCGTGTACCAAATTATTTAATGTGTGACTAACACTAGTTCTTCGAAACAATATTTTATTTCTGTTCTCTTCACGTTACAACTGCTGTTTCCCTGTGTACACCAATTAAAAATATATTCATCACAGTTTGACTTCTTTTCTGTCTTTCCCCTGTAAGATAGCTCTAAATGGAAGGACAATACAAACACCCATGGCCGAGGAGGGACTCGAACCCCTGACGGCGAACGGCCGCGCGCACCGCAGCACGGCGCTGCAATGCGCACGGCTAATCGGCCTCGGCGATACGATATCACACGTTACAAGAGACATTCACGGCATATTAAAACATGAACATCCATATTGTCTAGGAGTTTTAACTTTCATAATACTTCGTTAATTGAAAGAATCAGTTACTTAGAACAATAAACTTGTTGTTTTATTCGAAGATTTAAAAGTATCGTCCCCAATTTTAGACGAGTAGACATATAAAAAGCTTTATTTTTCCTTCCGTGAATCCCTTATTCAGTTCATCCCAGACTTCTTACATGTAGCCGAGCGGTCTAAGGTGTCTCGTCGCGGAGCGCGCGGTTGTTCGCCGTCGAAGGTTCGAGTCCTCCCTGGGGCATGGGTGTGTGTCTTGTCCTTAGGTTAGTTTACCTACGTTTAAGTAGTTTGTAAGCTACGGACTGATGACCACACAGTTTGGTCCGATAGATTTACAAACATTATTAACTTATATTGCATATTCTGAGTAATGGAAGAGGCACAATAACTTTAAGCAGACAGAAAAAGTTATGGTTTCTAACATTATGATGAAACACAGACCTCAATTTTAGACCACGAGTAATACAGACACTGAATTGCACGCAGCGAGCAGACTGCGTTGTGCGGTGTAGCAGCTTGCCACCAGTTTGACGTGTGGTGTAGACATTCGTGGAAAATCCAGCTGACGTCATCGCACGGCCATTGCCCGCTACACGGGACAAGAAGTAAAACGTCTGCAGCGACGTAACCATCAGGTGCTTCTAGCAACTACTAGCCACCACTTCAGAATCTTCTTCTGTTCCTACATTGAGGTTTATACACGAAGCAAAGAATGTCAGTTGTCCTACTCATACTACAGCGCGATCATTTTGTGCCACTTAAGGAAGTGGAAGTTGCCGTAGTGCTTTAAATGCAAAATCTGTTCTGACTGCGAATTGCAAGTTTGCATTAACGCGGAACGTGACGTGAATAGAGTCTAAGCTGAGCGTGCATGCAAATTATTAAGTAATGTAAGATGACCTACAATTTCTTTGCATTTCCTGTGCTGCAAGTTCTGACAACCCCCTGTCGGAGCAGAATCATCTAGTTAAAAAGAAACATCGATGACAAATTTATAAATTACTAGCAACCCACTCCATTTTTGCATAGCGAGCAGAACACGTGTGCCTAGAGTTTTATTTTTATTCATTTATTTTCTTTATTTTTCCTGTCGTATTGTCCTATCAGTATGTTACATCGAGCATGTTGGTAAGATTTGATGGTAACTCATGCTCACTTTATTTCATATGTTCAAATGTTTGTAAAACTATTGGACCAAACTGCTATGGTCATTAGTCCCTAGGCGTACAAACTACGTAAACTAAGTTACACGAAGGACAACTCCCACACCTATGCCCTAGAGAGGACTCGAACCTTCAGCGAGAGCGACCGCCCAGTCCGTAGCATGACGCATTAGACCACTCGGTCACACCCGTGCGGCACATCCTATTTGGAGTCTTACAAATATTTGAAAAAGTAAAGAATAGGTACATGAACAAACTAAGTATTTGGTTCAGTACAACGTTGATAATTTCTGCTGGGTTACGTTTAAAAATGAACATATGATGTTTAGTTGTTACAGCTAAGAGGCAACAGACAATTGACCGTGTGGAAACCACGAATATTAAACATTAAATGTCGTGCGCCTCAGAGGCCATTTGCAAGTCTTCGACGACTTGCTTTAATCTTCCCGAATTATCCAACCAGTGAAAGGGGACATACAGTTTAACGTGGAATCAGAAACACGTGTCTTTTCTGGTGACTCCTCACATAGTTGAGAGGATAAGGCTGATCTAAAACGTAGACTAAAAAAGCCGTGATCCGAGCGGATTTCGAACCCGTGACCCCTCGGTAGCCAGTCGAGCTCTTTACTCCGAGACCACCAGGCGCGATTGGAAAGCACAAACTGGTTAAATGAGTTCTAAAAACTTTTAACGTTTCAGCCTTTCCAAACGTTTATTTAATTGGAAAAGGTCGAAATCGTAGTATTTTTAAACAATAATTTTGCCTGTATGATGAAGTTCCTAAATAGGAAATTATTGTTCTCCTCAATGACATTTTTCAAAGGCGTTAAGTATAACATATTTTAGAAGATTGTTCATTTATTTTTCTCTATTTCAATTTGCATTCTATCTTTAATGAACAGTCGACGACGGACCATTAAACCATATTTTTCTTTTCTCATTTCTAGCTAATGATACTGAATGAGCACTTGTTTTATATTCAATGAAATACGTAAGAATTTAATCCATGTGCCATTAAGGAATAAAACCATGGAAAATGACTTGATTATCTGCAATATCTGCAGTGGTGAAATGAGCAAACGCTTGGTCACTCATTACGCTTCAGAACTGCTTCCTCTCAGTATTTTGCGCAGCGAAATATTCTCTTACGGTGAGTTCCCAGAATTGGCTCAGCGGGTGGGCTAGCCACTTAGGCGAATCCAGTTCCGGGAGTAATCGAGTGCAACACAAAATATGCAACCACGAAGTCTGCGCGACCAGAGACATACTTTACTAGACTAACACCAGTGACCTCTATCCAAAGTGCATCACAGGCATACAGTAACTACACTGGCAGTACCGTACGCAGTGTCACGGGTGTCTTATTGCATTCGCCAACACATTAGCGCTCAAAAGCGCGTGTAACCAGATATTTGCGTACCAGTGATAATAAATAGGAACAAACTATTACCATGACGCCACCTTTTGCGTAGAGGTCAATACTTGCGTCATGTTTGGCTGTAATTTTTCATGCCGTACTTTGTGTAAGAGAGATAGTAGCAACAGGTTTCATTAATACCTGCGACTCTGGGAGTCTAGTTAATGTATGTCTCTGACAGTGGTATATAATTAAAGAATTACAGCGTGCCTGTAGATTCATATATTTTGCACATAGTTTCGCTTTGCCCATTATGTTGGCAGACCAATTTCCGTTAGTTAGTATATTACAATTGTGTACCTGCTTAGTTTTCAGCCCATCTCGTCACGTGGAACGATATGACATTCGAGAGCTCGTGATGTCGTACCTAGTGGACGCATTTATGCAAAGTGAGAGTGCAGACACAGTTAATTATATAGGAACTGTTACATTTTTTATATTAAAAATGAATTCTCGTATCGTATCATCTAATATTCAAAAGCTATTGCCACGAGGACCTCGTCCCTTTACAGTGAATCGCCACTTCAGAGTGGCATAAAATTCAGATGTGGCGATCTAGAATAAATATATAAGTAACTCTTCAGGTGCGATGCGTGTGCAGTACCAACAAGCAAGCAACAGTTTAGTGTGACATTAGTGTCTTTCTAACGTGCATAGATAAAGGTTGACTACGTCGTTTACATAGAAAGAAAGCTCCTTTATTATTTAATTACATAACATCTGGACAAACAATGGAAGCAATTACTTCCATAAAATATCTGGGAGCAGACATAACCAATTTGAAATAAAACGACCATATAAAATTAATAGGGAGTAAGACAGGTGCCAATCTGAGATTCATTGGAAGAAGCATAAGAAAGTGTAGCTGTTAACGAAGGAAGCAACTTACAAAGCGGCGCAGGAGAGGCCGTGCACTTTAAGGCGCCTTGCTGCGGAGGGCGCGTCTGCTCCCCGTCGGAGGTTCGAGTTCTTCCTCGGGCAAGGATATGTGTGTTGTCCTTAGTGTAAGTTAGAGTAAGTAGTTTGTAATTTTGGGACGGAAGACCACTGCAGTTTGCTTCCATAGCTTTACAAACATATTTTGAGCATTTGTTTTAGCGTGCAAAACAGTCGTTCGATCGACCGTTTTTGCTGACCTGCGTGGAATTAATGCCAGGCAGGGTTGAGAGAAGATATATAGAAGATAAAACGGACAGAGGAACGCTTCGTTGTGGGCACATTTAGTAAGCACGACAGCGCCACAGAGATGATTAGGAAACTAGAAGAGAGACGTCCTGTATCGCGGTACGGACTACTATCAAAGTTACGAGTTTATTTTTTATTTATTGATTTACAACATGCTCCATTACAATATTTGTAATACTACATGTTAAAGTATTTTTTAACTAGTTACATAAACAATAAGTGTAATTTTGGGATACAATGAGGTTGAGAAATGTGTTCAGTTTAAATTTTCACAACTGTAAACTACCGACGGGGAAATTATGTTTCTTAACAGTAGAACTACAATAGAGATTACACCTTTTCAGTTAGACATTTTTTTTTTCAGTTCAGTAACATAATTATTCATAGGCTGTGAAACGTTATTGCATTACAAAACTTGTGAAAATCGTTCATGTATTGATTACTAAGAGTGGTTTACCAACAGGCCAACTGCCACCCTTCTCGGTAATACTCTTCCTTAATGCATCTGTCTCGTTGTTGAGTTCTCGGCACTCCCATTGTAAGTGATCTATTGTTTGAGCACCCTCCAGGTGTGAATCGAATCGGAAACTTAATAAATCACCCTCCGCACAGTACAAGTTGCACTTGCGGCTAAACTGAACCGAAGGTAGTAAGACATTAGTTTTTCATGACCAGTTAACATTGTTTAGAGATTAGTAGAATGTGGTAACTTTACGGATGGATGATGCTGAACAGTCGGACAAAATTCTTTTGTTATCGCACCCTTTGTAGTTTCAGCCCATTCTCTTTCCCATCTTTCTTTAGATGCAAAGTTCCGAGTGCATACATTTCTCGAGGAGTCAGCCAGTATATTGCTTTCTGCTGCGTATATCTCGCGAAAACACCACAAGGATAAAATTAGAGAGACTAAAGCCCACAACAAGGCATATCAGCAATCGTTGTTTTCCACGAACTGGACTCAGCGGGAATGTCACTGACAGTGGTTCAAAGTACCCTCCGCCACACACCATGTGGTGGCTTCCGAAACATTGATGTCGATGTAGCGGTATTATCAAGTGCGTTCAAACAGGACCACTGTGCGCCGTGGCATAATAGCCGTGCACACTAATGCGCCCAGCTGCGGTGCGCGCGGCCGTTCGCCGTCGTGGGTTCGAGTCCTCCCTTGGGCATAGGTGTTGTGTTGTCCTAGCATAAGTTACTTTAAGTTAGTGTAAGTAGTTTGTAAGCTAAGGGACTAATGACCACCGTAGTTAAATCCCTTACTGCTAGAAGTAGATATCATCGGAGTAGTGCAGCAACTAAAATCACTTAACAAGAACAAGTCTTCTGGTCCGGATTGTATACCCATTATATTTCTGTCTGACTATGCTGAAGCGATAGCTCCTTACTTAACAGTCATAAACAACCGCTCTCTCATAGAAGGATCTGAACCAAAAGATTGGAAAGTTGCCCAGGCCACACCTATATTCAAGAAAGGCAGTAGGAGTAACCCACTAAACTACAGGCCTATTTCATTGACGTCAATTTGCAGCAGGGTTTTGAAACATATCCTGTATTCAAATATTATGAATTATCTCGAACAGAACGATCTATTGACCCAAGGTCAACACGGATTTAGAAAATATCGTTCATGCGAAACACAACTAGCTCTTTATTCACACGAAGTGATGGGTGCTATTGACAAGGGGTCGCAAATCGATTCCGTATTTCTTGATTTCCAGAAAGCTTTTGACACCGTACCTCACAAACGGCTTTTAATCAAATTCCGTGGTTATGGTATATCGCCCCAAATTTGCGATTGGATAGGGGATTTCTTGTTAGAGAGGACACAGTTCGTAGTAAGGCATCGACTAAAACAGAGGTGATATCGGACGTTCCGCATTGTAGTGTTATTGGTCCTCTGCTGTTCCTTATTTACATAAACGATTTAGGGGAAAATCTAAGTAGCTCTCTTAGGTTGTTTGCAGATGACGCCGTCATTACCGTCTAGTAAAATCATCTGAAGATCAAAACCAACTGCAGAACGATCTGAATAAGATATCAGTATGGTGTAAAAATTGCCAATTGACTCTAAATAATGAGAAGTGTGAAGTCGTCCACATGAGTACGAAGAGAAATCCGTTAAACTTTGTTTACAAGATAAATCAATTAAAAGTGAAGGCCGTAAACTCCACAAAATACCTAGGAATTACTATTACTTCAGACTTAAATTGGAAAGAACACGTAGATAATATCGTGGGAAAGGCGAACCAGAGACTGCGTTTTATTGGCAGAACCCTTAAAACATGCAACAAAACTACAAAAGAAACTGCATACACTACGCTTGTCCGTCCATTTTTGGAGTACTGCAGGCCAGTGTGGGATCCTTATCAGGTGGGTTTGACGGAGGACATCGAAAGAGTCCAAAGAAGGGCAGCTCGTTTCGTATTGTCACGATACAGGGGAGACAGCGTTACGGAAATGATACAGGATCTGGGATGGGAATCATTACAACAACGGCGCTTATCGCTGCGGCGTGGGCTACTTGCGAAACTCCAATCGCCAACATTCTCCTCTGAATGCGAAAATATATTGTTGACTCCCACTTACATAGGTAGAAATGATAATCAAAATAAAATACGAGAAATCAGAGCTTGAACAGGGAGATTCAGGTGTACTTTCTTCCCGCGCGCTATTCGAGAATGGAATGGGAGAAAAATAGTATAATTGTGGTTCGATGAACACTCTGCCAGGCATTTAAATGTGATTTGCAGAGTATCCCATGTAGATGTAGGTGTAGATGTACATTTACAAACATTTGAACAGGACCACTGTGCCATTAATTTTCTATTGGCTGCTGAAGAACAGACAACCGCAGATATTCATAGGAACTATTGAAGCATGGGTATGGGACAGCATGTCTGTCGAAAACCACCGCCGCGGCGAAATAGCCGTGTGCACTAAGGCGCCTTGCTGCGGTGTGTGCGGCCGTTCGCCGTCAGTGGCTCGAGTCGTACCTCGGACATGGATGCGTGTGTTGTTCTTAGGATACGTTAGTTTAAGTAGTTTGTAAGTTTAGGGACCGAAGACCGCAACGGTTAGGTCCCATAACTTTCCAAGCATTTGATTTTTTGAAAACCTCCGCTGTGGAGCGTTGCGACAGGTACCGCACTGGCCAGAAGTCGACACAAGACGCCGGTCGGTGTGCGAATCCAGGCTCATTCATTATCGACAATGGCCATTCAAGGGGGTGAGTCGAGCACACATCCTATACGTCTCCTCCTGCGACTGTCATGCCTAATGCCCCTTAAAAAAAGACTTGTTGAACATCTAAATGTAGCAGTCAGTTACGGATTTCTACCCACAGTAAAACAAGTTGCTTTATGAAGTGGACTTCTTCGACCTGGTGTGTCGCTTGTATGAATGTCTCAATTCTCACGGTGATTCATCAGGATTAGCAAACCACTTCTGGACTGTACGGCCTCGAGCTAGAATTTTTCGTTGTTCCTTATACTCACATCACAAAAAGTCTTCCATCGCCGACCAAACAAAAGTTATGTGATATTATATAATACTAGCTGTAAACCCGGCGTGGCCCGGGTGTTTATTTATCCTACAGTCTCGTAGTCCACATCCCCTTCCCTAATCTCCCTGCATCCATCTCTTTCTCTTTCTGTTTGTTGCCACCTTTCCCTCTCTCGGCAAAGTTTCCTGCAAGGTACCCTCTATCCTGTACCATAGAAACATTTGTGTATTCATTTATCTTCTGTTGGTTTAAAGGTCATGTGTGCAAAAATTCATAAAGATTGGTGCGAAAGTATACATTTTGTAAAATTCCGTAAGTTAAGTACCCTCCACCATGCACCGAACGAAATGTTATACAGACAGTGACATTACTCTTGTTTTTAAGGTAGATTGTGCAAAATTTCATCAATATCGGAACAAAACTGTGTAGATATCTATGCAATAGAAACGCAGGGTCACATTGAAAAACGCAGTTTGTTGTTCTCAAATATTCTAGTTTTATTTCATACAACTCTTGTTCTGAGACTAACGAAAAAAATAGATAAATAAAATAAAAAGGCTCCGTGAAATTGGTCGAGGCGTTTTCAAGTTATGGCACGACAAGGTATTTAGGGATCAATTTTTATGTTGCAAAGTACCCTTCCCCGTATGAAAATTAAGGTAGACGGTGACCTTCCTCTTGTTTTGAAGGTCAAGCGTGTGAAATGTCGTGAAGATCAGAATGAAACTGAAGATTTCGTGAGTCTGTAGGAGAAGTGTGCTCCGCCATTCACCTATCACATAATACTTTCTTAGCTGACGTTTTCTACCTATAAACTGCATTACTGCCAAATTTCAGCTTCATAGGTGAAGTAGTTTTCGAGATTTCATGTATAGTCAGTGAGCGAGTGAGTATCCTTTCGCTTTTATATAGATAGAGACTAGGGAAACAAATTGCTTAATTTTTGATGCAAGAGAACTAAGGGAGACCTACATACAAAAATAAATAGTAACCTGCAAATCTGTAATGCTAACTTTATTTGAAACAAGGTCATGACTGATGCGGCAGTTTTACATCTACAGAGAAACTGGTGTGAGCGCTAGACTTCTTTTCGTTTCATCCTTTTGTGTGGGGTGGGATGGGGGGGGGGGGCAAGGTTTAATTACACAACACTTCAAAAACGTCCAAAATTACATGAAAACTTTGTTACAGGTCCCTAACTAATCCCATTTTCCAAAAATTGACGAATAAATCTTGGTATTCTCACCCAGTGCCCCTCATTATTTATGGCGTCATTTCTCTTGCTCTTTTGTATTTGGTTCAGGAACCTTCGTGGACGTACGGTAAACAGTTCACCAAAGTTTCATTGCAAGTGAATGAATGGTGTATGAACACATAAACACAAACACACACACACACACACACACACACACACACATATATATATATATATATATATATATATATATATATATATATAGTGAATTAGTATTTGTTTCGATTCGTTCAGAAGCGGATCCCAACAAATAACTTCTTTTCCTATTCAAACAGAAGCTAAAATCGCTTTTCTTGAGGTAAGTCTATTCTATAAAGAGTTGCATGAATGAAAGGCGGCACCCTACTTGGCAAGCTGTCCGAGATTTCATTTATTTGCTGCTCTAATTTAGTCTATTCTTCAGTAGTAATCCTCCTTAATTCCCGTAGATTTCGTGTCTGCGCAGGACCTACTCACACTACGGTTTTCAATTTATCCCATACATGTTCAGTTGGATTTGTATCGGCTATCGAGTCTTGCAATACCGGCATGATTGATGAAATTGCGTGTATGAAGATTTTTTGAAGAAATTGAAGAATGCATACACGCAATTAACGACGCAGCTAATTTATTAAACTTTAAAATGGATTTCAGGCATAAAATTACATCGATAATTTTCCACAAATTTTAGTGCGGGACAACGGGTAAACAATTCCACCATTGATCAGAGACAATAATACAATAACAAAATTACGGTAAAGACTAATCATAGAGACAATACCACCGTTGTTCTGAGATAATAATATATCAGCAAAACTTAACGTAATTTTGTTTCACATTTTCCGATTAATTTCAAATAAAAGCTTCCCTCAAATCCACAGAATCAACACCACACTCACAAGACGATAATATAATCTACATTTTGACACTCATATATTTTCTTTGTAAAAAATGTAAACATACTACACTCTGGAGAGCTGTCAAATAAACGTCAAAATCCGTAAGTTAAGTGAACAATCAACATCTTACATATGAAAACGTAATATTATAAGTTCTGAGATGTTATAAAGTATAAAAACATTGCGGTTGCGGTTTGCCGATGGCATTGTAATGCACTCGGAGCCGGCTAAGAACCTGAAAGACAAATTGAATGGAAAGGACAGTCTGTTGAAAAAAAGGTATAAGATGAGCATCAACAAGAGCAAACGGTAACAGAATGTAGCTTACAAAAATCAGGCGATGCTGAAGGAATTAAATTACGCAACGAGAAAATAAAGGAGATAGGAAATTGTGTGCCGGAACCGGGACTCGAACCTGGGACCTTTGCCTTTCGCGGGCAAGCGCACTACCGACTGTGCTATCCCGACACGATTCACGATGCCGCCTCACAACTTTACTTCGGCCAGTACCTCGCCTCCTACTTTCCAAACTTCGGGACAGCACAGTCGGTTGTGCGCTTGCCCGCGAAAGGCAAAGGTCCCAGGTTCGAGTCCCGGTTCCGGAACAAAATTTTAATCTGCCAGAAGGTTTCATATCAGCGCACACTCCGCTGCAGAGTGAAAGTTTCATTCTAAAATCATTACTGTTTCGTATGAAAACAATTCAAAGATATAATGGAAGAGAATCAGACAACAGGGTATGCCAAAGATGTTACACATGTGTGTATAGGTTACACATGTGTAACTAAATTTACACAGTAACGAATCTAAACATCAAAACTGATGGAAGTTATAACTATGAAATCATGAATTTGAAAATCATTAAGGAGTGAAAGGATTGTAATTAACATTGTTCAGTAATAAAAGTGCACAGAAAGAAGTATAAATTTTGCTTGGATAAAATTACACATTTATAAAAGCGAAAGTAATTACTCAATACTGGTTGCCATTATAAATGTACACTGATAAATGTGAATAGAAAGATGTAGATGTAATGAAATAGTTAACTTTATTTGTGTAGTCAAGCAATTAAACAACGTGCTAAAAGTTGATTTGATAACACTAGTAAAATAATTAAAAGAGATAGCATGAAGGATCACAACTATTGAAATATAACACAAAGATGGTATGGTTCCCTTCATTGAACTTCTTAGGATACGAAGTGAGTACAAAATGACTTAAATAGAATGATTATAATATTAAAATACGAGGTTATAAATTTGGTAAAATAATTACAGTAATTGTCAAGTCAAGAACTTAGAGCGATAAAAATAATCTGATGACAATGTTGATACAATTAATAAAGAGTTTTACGAAAGACTACAACAAAAAATGGTTTTCCCTCAATCAAATACCAAAATGTACAAGTAGGTGTGAAGTACCTGTATCACAACAGCTATGACATTATGTGACTTACATAATGGTCAAAAGAGTGGTCAATGAAGATTTTGTATGTTAACAAGTTGAACAAGAGACATTCATTGTCTCTGGTCGGAAGGTACTGTCACAGTACGATACAAGCATCTAGGATACACAGCTTAAGTCACGAAATAAAAATTACATAATTTTTCTTTTAAAAAAGTACTACGTGTACTAGTTTCAATTCAGTGAAGTTAAAATTTCACTAACAGGATAGTGGGATTTGTTAAGAATCATTGGTGATATGATAGTACTGAATAGCTCCGTTGAAGGAGGGAGGAGGTTTATTTCAACAGCTGTAATGCAATAATCAATACAGCAACATGAAGCTGAAGGAGACGAGGAGGCTTGCGCAGGGCAGGGTAGCGTGGAGAGATGAATCGAAGCAGACTTCGGACTGAAGACGACTAGAGAACTGACAGTAAATGCAGCGTCAAATGCGAGGCGATATGCTTGTAAGAAATGTCAGGAGGCGCTCAGCTCGGGCGTGTCCCGGTCGCAGTAACGGGCCGGTCGCAGTGGAGCGCGTGGCGCGGCGTGGCGTCGCCCCAAATAGCACACAGTGCACACCTGCCGGCGCAGCCTTCCGCCCCCGCATTCCGGACACCCCACCGCCTGCCCTCGGCGCCACGGGCCCAGCCCAATACCAGCTGGCGGGGCCTTTCTGCATTCAATCCAAACACTGGCTTGGTGCTGCTCTGGTCCTATGTAAAATCGATAAGCGGGTCTAGTCACTAGTTGATCATTCCGGGGCAGTAATAGAAGAAAGCAAACGGAAAGCTGCACTTCTAAATTTAACCTTTAAGACATCTTTCACGCAGCAGGACCGCACAAATGTACCATCATTTGATCAGCGTACTGATTCCGCAATGGAGGACATAGTAATAGGTATTTCCGGTGTAGAGAAGCAGCTGAAAGAGCTAAATACGAAAAAGTCTGCTGGTCCGGATGGAATACCAGTTCCGTTTTACAAAGAGTATTCTGCGGCATTGGCCCCCTATTTAGCTTGTATTTATCGCGAATCTTTAATTCAGCGCAAAGTTCCTAGTGATTGGGAAAAAGCGCAGGTGACTCTCGTTTATAAGAAAGGAAAGAGAACTGACCCACACAGTTAGAGGCCAATATCGTTGACATCGGTTTCATGTAGAATTTTAGAGCATATTCTCAGTTAGAATATAGTAAATTTCCTTGAAACGGAAAAGATTCTTTCCATGAATCAGCACGGGTTTAGGAAACATCGTTCATGTGAAACTCAGCTTGCCCTTTTCTCACACGACATCTTGCGAGCCATGGATGAAGGGCAACAGGCGGACTGTGTTTTTCTCGACTTCAAAAGGCCGTTCGACGCGGTGCCACACTGCAGACTGCTAACGAAGATACGAGCATGTGGAATAGGTTCACAGTTTTTTGACTGGCTGGAAGACTTCCTAAGTAATAGAACGCAGTACGTTGTTCTCGACGGCGAGTGTTCATCAGAGACGAGTGTATCGTCAGGCGTGCCCAGGGGAGTGTCATACGACCGATATTATCTATATAAATGATCTGATGGACAGAGTAACTTGTAATTTGCTGTTGTTTGCTGATGATGCTGTGGTGTATGGGATGGTTTCGTCTTTAACTGACTGTAATAGCATACAGGATGACAAAGACAACATTTCTAGTTGGTGCGAAGAATGGCAGCTAGCTGTCAATGTAGAAACATGTAAGGTGATGCGCATGAGTAGGAAAAACAATCCCATAATGTTCGAATACAGCGAGTAGCGAGCTTCTTGATGCTGTCGCGTCGTTCAAATATCTAGCCGTAACATTGCAGAGCGATATGAAATGGAACGAGCATGTAAGGACAGTTGTGAGTAAGGCGGACAGCCGACTTCGGTTTATTGGGAGAATTTTGGGAAGATGTACTTCACCTGTAAAGGAGACCGCGTATAAAACGCTTGTACGAGCACGTCTTGAGTATTGCTCAAGTGTTTGGGACCCGCAGCAGATCAGTTTAAAGGAAGACATAGAAGCAGTTCAGAGGCGAGCAGCTAGGTTTGTTACTGGTAGGTTCGACAACACGCGAGTGTCACGGAAATGCTCCGGCAACTCAGTTGGGGATCGCTGGAGGAAAGACGACGTTCTTTTCGTGAATTTCTGCTAAGGAAATTTAGAGGGCCGGAATTTGAAGCTGAGTGTAGTACGATCCTGCTGCCTTCTACTTACATTTCGCGTAGTGATCACAAAGACAAGATAAGAGAAATTGTGGCTCGTACGGAGGCATATAGGCGTTCTTCTTTTTTTCCTCGTTCTATTTGGGAGTGGAATAGGAAAGGAAATGCCTAATTGTGGTTACAGTGTACCCTCCGCCACGCACCTTACGGTGGATTGCGGAGTATGTATGTAGATGTAGATGCCGCGATGGAATAGCCGATCGCTCTAAGGTACTTACCTGCGAAGCACGCTTCGCTCTCCTTCGGAGGTTCGAGTCATCCCTCGGACATGGGTGTCTGTGTTATCCGTAGGTTAGTTTATGTAGACGTTACCTGACATCGCAGACTGGAGGCCATCTGCATAGATTAATTATTTTCAAAAGTAAAACGCCAAGATTGCTTAATGCTTATTTAATTATTGACTACCGGTTTCAATGATCTATGCCACCATCATCTGGTCAAATAAAATTCTACAATGTGGTCACCTTACGTTACTTAAAAAATGGAGGTGCAACAGAACGTGCAACATAGCACTTACAAGGAAAGTACTTGGGCTCGAACAAACACATATACACCAAAATCGTATGAGAGATAATGTAAAGATCCCTTATTGCACTAGTGATACTGCCGCATCTGCAAAACTATGCAGTCGTCCGTTAGAGGCCTCTGCGTGTGCCATGCCGCATTGCACTTTGACCTGTCTGTTCGCCAGTAGGGACGGTGCAGTGTGCCTCCGAAGTTGCGTTTTGTGATGTTATTTGTGTGGTGAAGCGTCAGATGGGCCGGCGATTGCTAATCAATCCTGCTAATGTATTGCGATTAGTTGAGATGAAGTTACGAAGAACCCTTCTTCGTGAAGATGGTATTGGTGTAGAGGATGAATCATTTGCATACTTTCTCGTATATGTTACGGTACATAAATATGAGCATAAGTTAGATACTGTTGTTTCAAACTCATAATAATAATAATAGGGATGATAATGTCGAACAACTCATTGCATGCGGTAGCGCTACGGTAAGTGCGGGAAGAGGCGATGCAAGCAGTGGCAGTGAATACCAACAGTCTTTCGGGAAGAAGTTTAATGTTGCAACTATCATCACGGCTTTTGATGACAATTCGCTAGAGAACATGTACGATGATTATTACATATATTACAGTGAAGATATCTGCATTACGTATGGCATCTACAATTACATCTACAGTGCTATCTAGAGCATGGTTGCAGAGCTTTGCAGAAAAACGACACCCACCAGCACATTGAGGTGTACATAGAGATCCTGTAACCAAACGTTCATACATGTGTGTTTTTTCGAGCCCATGTACTTTCCTTGTTAGTCGACATACACTCCTGGAAAATTAAAAAGAACACCATATATTCGTCAACCCAGTAGAGGTAAATTTTATTGACACATTCTTCTGGATGTATACAACACACGATGACACAGGCAGAGCCATACGCACGAGAATACAGTCACCAGAGCGTGCGCGATATCGGTATTATTGCCGTGTATACTCTCCTTTTGCAGTAATGGGGACGATCGTAGAGGTGCCGAATGGCGTGCCATGCATTTTCCACGTGGTGCTTCAGTTGGGCCAGATTTCGTACCGCTCATGCAGACCGCCCAACATGACGTTTCATGCGGTGCCAAATATAATACTGAATGTGAAACAAATTGTACCAAAATTACAATTAATTTATGACTAAAAAATTTACAGCTGGTAAAAACAAACAACGAATTGGACAAAATTTACACCACCTTTCCAAAAGAAAGAAAACAATTACTCCGAAATTGACAGACACTAAAATTGAATTCAGTAAAAAGAATTTGGCAAAATATTTGAGAGATATATACAAAATGTAGCACCGAAAACTGACAAAATACCGAAAATGGAAATGGAAAAATAATTATACGGAAAGGAAAGAAAAAACTGATTAGATAAATAAACAGTGAAGCTATTAATTAAAAAAAGTTAATATGACAAAAAATAACACCGAATGTGACAAAATATCGTCGATTTGGGCAAAAAAATTCCACTGATGTTGGTTAAAAATTGAGAAAAATAACATACAACTTGATCATGAAATGAAACTATTATTTTTTCCCCTGATACTAGCTCTAAGTAGTTCAGTCAAATTACACGCTTCTGTTTTGTTCATTAGGTCGCAGCAGTGAGAAACTGGTTCGATCTCGAGGTTTTATAGAATTTTGCTAATGAATAAACCACGCTGAGTTCTAGACCAACCAACCACTCCATTCCAGTGTGATAACTTTTAATCCAACGCAGACGTACGCATACAAAGGCCTAGAAACTACCAATGCTGCCAAAGCAATCGCAGTGGCCGTTGAACTACAACGTCGTTCAAAGCACAGTAAAATCCAACATCAGCAACAGACAGGGAGAAATTTAATTACAGATGCTCACGCACAATAACAGTTCTGTACGTCTCCTGGCCGATGCTCAGAAAATAATATTCCACGGCTTATAATGTTCCCACATAATGACGCATACTCACGGAGATGTTTGTTATTGAAAGTTGCAATAAACAAGGAAAACGCCCGTACTCGAGGTGACGTTATAAGCCACAAGACTTTATGCAGCAATAAATCAGATAAAGCGTAATTTCCCATTGTCATCTAAAAGTGACCTTAGGATCCGAATGTCCAAAAGACTGTCACACATAGTCACGGACAAACTACTCACAGAATGTCAGATTTGTTTTGCAGCTGAATCTACGATTCACATAACAGAGGGTACTTTAGCGAAATTCTTCTTCTGAATGACGCGCAACAGCCGCCAGAATACTAGTTTCTTTATTTCCGATCTTTGCGTGCTTGCCCTTACCCTCTATATTCCATTTTAGTGTTCTTCTGACAACAGCTCTTCGCACGTTGGCTAAATCACCTTTTTTTTTTTTTTTTTTTTTTTTTTTTTTTTTTTTTTTTTTTTTTTTGCATACCTCCCGTTAGAATACCTTCTTGGCCTCAACTCTGTGATGTTGACTTTTGTTTAGCGTTCTATTTTAAGGAAACAGAACAGCGATTCCCAGCACCAAGTGGGCAATGAACACCATGGCACTGGGCAGCGCCCAGCTGGTCAAAAAGTGGATGACTAGTTAAAAGTTATTTGGAGCTTCAACGGTTTCATTGGTCAGTCGTCAACGTCGGCGAATACAGAAAGAAATAACAGTGAAATTTATCTATCGCTATCCTGTACCACTTAAAACGGAATGGACGCCCCTGTTGTTTTGAAAATTGCTCCTTTTACGTTATTGAATTTCTTTCTGCATTTTCAAGTAAGACGCCAATAGAAGCTGGTAACACTGACTACCTTTTTTTTCAATAACATAATTTAATTATAACCACAACAGCTACTTTCAGTATTTATTTATTATTTTCTTTTTTATTCGCGTTTTCTTTTAACTTTCTCCTGTATCGTCTATACAGCCAACGTCATATTTTCTGTAAGTGAACACATAAATTATTTGTATATTCGATTTATATCCTGTAACTTAAAATAAATGTGTGTGTGTGTGTGTGTGTGTTTTTTTTTTTTTTCGACACAATTTCCATACAACATATATAGGCTGGTATGGCAGTGGAATCGAAATGTATTTTCACGTCTTGTTCTAGTAACATTTCGTAACGGTCATATTTGAATTTTGCAAGAAACTAAATATAAACATCTATGACTGACAAACTTAGACAGCTGAAATGCAACATCCGGGTAGTGTAGAGGTCAATGGTTTAAATCCTTCGACCACAGATATTGATAAACTGGCCATGAAATGATTTTCATGGCAGCGACATCTCTACGGCGATAGCATCTGACTGTTGGCAAAATAGTTGTTGTGTCTTTCTGTGCTTTCGGGAGAGCGGAGTGACATTAAATTTAACTCGTAAGTATTAGTAGTTTAACATGTGGCATTTCCTGAAAACTGCTAAGCTTTTTTATATATACATAATATTTGCTAATCGTCACCTGGTCCTATGCTGCTACCAATTCATGTGTATAGCCACTTAACTGTTTACCCAGACCACTAGTATCTGAGGTCGAAACGTAAATCTGGATGTTGAACTGTAGCTGTCTGAGCTTGTCAGTCATAGATATTCATATTTAGTTTCTTGCCAAATTCATTAATGGCTACTACGAAATATTATCATAATACGTACATTCAGTCAGAGAAACTTTTACTACTTAGGATAAGCTTGCACCACTTCCTTCTTTCCTTTAAAATGTGTGGTGTACCATCTATAGCCCATTCAAAGAACTGAAAGTTGATGCATTATTATCTCCAGGGTTTCTATTTTGTATCTTATGTATCTTTGACTCGGGGTGCAAGACATTTCGATTGTTATTATTTTCTGACTGCATTCGTGGTATAGAATGACCTGCGCCCTAATATTTTTCTTTTTAATTTTTAAATAATTCTTTAAATTTACATTGATGCAATTGAATTTTGTGTTATTCTTTGAAGTGGTACAAGTGTTGCTTTCGACCTTGATTTCACACGGACAATGAAGCACTTACGAGTTTCCCTCTCAATGCCACCGAAAACCCATATATGTTCCGTTTCGTTCTTGAGGTTTCGTCCTCTTCCGTATTTTCTTGTTGAGATGTGGGTTTCATCAATCTCTACAACTTTTCCTGCCCCGCCGATACGAATACTGTCCTTTGGCACAACCACATAACAAATTTCGCGACAGAAGCCGTAATAGTCGCAAACGGTATTAATAACATCAGTCCCTGCAGCGCAAGCTTCTAACGCATATTGCCGTATCCAACACGCAACTATTACCGGACTTTTCTCAATACTTGGTTTTATGTTGGCAAACCAAGTCTTCGTCCGAATGGATGTCCTTTTTTTGCACTTCGAACAAATGAGTTCGTAAGGGAAATCAGGCTGCGAAGCTTTCTTCTGAAGTTTAACAGTCCCTTCAGTGCCACAGTCCACACATCGCCTACACTCACTATTAGGCAAAAGTTCCAATTCCCAGCAGAACTGAATACACTTCTCCACAGAAGAAATCGGCGGAATCAACTCGCGCCACGATAATTTATTCATACCAATAAACTAACAAATGACGAACAATAATCAGAACACGCGACAAATTAATTACGAACAACGAAATGTCTAATTCCCTTTTCTTTTGTCCTTCGCGCGTGCGTCACTTTTTCGACATATCTCGCTCGCACAGCTATATCGATATTTCTGATTGCAGCGATATATATCGTTACTATTTCGAGAGACAACGCTTCTAGGAAATTACCAACTATGCGGGAAAGCGCTGAGAAGGAAAACATCATTTCAGATTATCGACATGAATTTTCTAGCGAAACCATTGTCCAATATTCAAACACATAAACCAAAACTCAGCTTCGATCAGCTCAGTAAGTTTTCATTTTGAGATATCTGACATCCCGAAATCGCTTCTGGAACAACACTCAATGGAAACAAATTCAATTCGTAAAGGTAAATTTGCGGTTCAGCAAGGAAAAAAGTCACAGTCATAAACTGAAAATGAAGAAACAATAAAAGCACAAAATCAAATACTATCACAGTTCAGAGCAAGGAGAAAATAAATTTCGATGTCACCAGCGACGACGTTGTTAAAACTTTGCTACCGAGAAACCCTAACATGACGTGACATGATGCTTAGTGTGAATCAACGATCAGCGCCTTCCCTAGATCACGTGACAATATTAACTTAATAGCTTAATGTTGAGAACATGCGCAGAATGCCATGCTCACTCCAGAGATATATCTACTCTATATAGAGGTAACTGTTACAGATTTTCTCATTTATAGCTAAAATTAAGCGTATATTTTAACAATAATGTCTTGTCTTACTCTTATTAGACATTAAGTAGTGCAGTTAACGTTTACCTCCGCAATTTCTAACAATAATAAAATGGTTACAGTTTTTATAAGTGCCTAGGTGAAATATATAGATAGACGTATAAGCAACAGAATTGCAGTCGTTAAGTTGTACTGCAAGTCCTTTAGTTTGCAGATTTGCAGGCGTAGTAGACGAAATACTAGTTTGACTAGCAGTATCAATCTTCTTACCATTCATCATCCCGCGTGGTTTGAGCCCCTTATCGCGGACTGCGTGCCAGTTGCGTCGGAGGTTCGAGTCTTCCGTCAGGGAAGGAGGTGAGGGTATTTTATCCTTAGCATATGTTAGTCTAAGTTAGTTTAAGTAATTTTTAAGTCTAGACATCGATGACCTCAACAGTTTGGTCCCTTATTGTCACAAGCGTTTGAACATGTTGCTTGCGCTTAATGACGAGAATTCCAGTCACATGACTCGGGTCAGAAACGTTGGATGTTGGTTTCAAACAGTGATTTATTTACAGGCTGGATGAGTGCACATTCATGTTTTTTGCAAATGATTTTGCGTTGCCCATTACGTTTTAATTTGGCAAACAGATTTCCTTTTTGTAAGTGACAAAATATCGCCCGCTTATTTCTTGTTTTGAAGTTTACCACAATATGCGATGTAAAAGGCTGGTACTGAAGTAGAATCGAAACGTATTTCCTTATCGTGCTCTAGTAATATTTCATAGCTTCGATGTTGTAATTTGACAAGAAACGAAATATGAACATCTATGGCTGCACGCTCAGACAGCTGAAGTTCAACATCCAGGTAGTATTGAACTTATGAGGACGAGTATAATAATTACTAAAACTATGGCAATAATACTATATTTTTATCTCTTTTATTCACAACACAAGAAGACAGAAGACAACAAGATAGCCGGCCGCGGTGGCCGCGGGGACTGAGGCGTTCCAGTCACGGTCAGCACGGCCACTACGGTCGGGGGTTCGAATCCCCCCTCGGGCATGGATATTTGTGCCGTCCTAGTTCGTAAGTAGTTCATAAGTAGTTTGTAAGTTTAGGGACTGATAACCCCGTAGTTAAGTCCCATAAGCTTAACAAACATTTGATTTGAACAACAAGATAACCAAGAATTACTATTCCGAACGCGCCAGAGATGATATTTCGTTACACAGCGATGTATGTTACCTATGATCTGTGGTACCACAGTCTATTTTAGACTATGTATAAGATATTATTATCTCTCGTGAACACGGGAATGTCACATTTCGTTGCTATCAGTTACGAATGTGTGTAACAATTTTTCATTAGAAATAGTGTTCATTAAGTCGACAGAAATATCTGTATTACACAAAGGAGTGATTGTTATTGGAATGCGTTGTATAGTTATCTTTCGTGGCGTACGCGGTATCGTCGAGAAAGACGACGTCGCTAACGAGTGAGGTGAGTGACACTACTTACAAATTCTTCAACTTCGGAATTACATGTAGGTAAATAGAAATTGAATTACGTTCGTTCTGTTCGTCTTATGTAAAACACGTTACGAATGCCGCGACAGTTGCTCGATCGATACGTAAAGCTCGAAATGAAAACGATAACTTATACATCGTTCCCACTTTGACCGTAAAGATTTATTTGAAATTACCAAAATATCAGTCAAGTTCTCGATGTAATATTTGTGTCTCAGCTCGACTTGTTAATTGATGATTAATTGCCTTTAATTTCGTCTGTGTAAATTGATCTCTGTTTCTTTCAAAATGTTCATTATCGGTCCTTTTAGCGTGATGTGTAAAATTTAAATGTCTTGTTCTAATCGATCTGTTGTGTGTCGTTCCTTTTTACTATATTAAAAAAAAAAGAGGGATGACTGTTTATCTGTGTATCTTGCTTGTTCTTTGCATCTAACAGAGAAGTTTCTGCCTGTCTATTCTGTGTACAGAATTCCTCACAATCTGTGAAGTGAATTTTATATACACCTGGTTTTAAATAAATAGGTATTTTTGGTTTATATTAGTGTATTTTTGTTGTGTATTGTGTCGAGTTTGGTAGGCGAAAAGTGTATTGGTGTTCTTGAAGAGTGCATTAATTTTATTCCATATTTTCCCAATTATGTGATAGGTATGGACGTAATATTTAAAATTGTGTTTCTCTTATGATTGTAATTTCTTCTCGAATTATAGTTTGTGAAGGTTTCGTTTGTTTGTTTTATATATGTCTGACTATTTGCGGATCGTAATCATTCTCATATGATATATACTGTAACGTTTCAATTTCTGAATAATTGAATCCGGATCTCTTAGATGCCAGCTAATCACTACAGCATCTTGTTCATTTCTCGTATAGATAATACTGAATTATTATTCACTGAGTTTACTTCATATTTAACACATAATAGAATTTAAAAAAATGTTGAAATGTTTGTAAACGTAGTGTTCCAAATTGCTATGGTAGTCAGTCCCTAGATTTAAACTAACTTACACTAAGGGCAACACACACACACACACACACACACACACACAAACTCACATGGCCGACGGAGGACTCGAACCTCCGCTTGCAAGCAACTGCGCGCTCCGCAGCAAGGCGCCTTAGAGTGCTCTGCCACTCCACCACGTCTATGAATCATACTGATAAGTATGTAATAGCACTGTACCCATATTCTTACGAATTTGCGTGTTGTTCTTCGTTTATAGAGTCCCTATTGTGAACAGGAAGGCATGTGCTTATTTTAAAAAACCGTAATGTAGAAAGTTATTGTAATTGCTTTCTGTTTCAATGGGAAAGGAAATATTCGTTCCCCTTTTTTTCCCATCCCTTACAGTTCCTCTATCCCTCTCTATCCCAATCCTCACCTATTTTGAGTGGTGCGTGAATGTGCGATCGTGTGTGTATGCGTGTGTGTGTGTGTGTGTGTGTGTGTGTGTGTGTGTACGCGGTCTTGTGTACTTGCAGTGTGCACGCATCTTTTTGTATATTTATTTTTATTTTATTTTATTTTCTCCCCTCACCCGTCTCCCCACTCCATTCCTAAGCTGCACCTCGTTATTCCCATCTAACCCATCCCCACCACCGTAACGTAACCTTCCCCTCCCCCTCCCCTCCCCTCTCGACCCCGATTTACTCGCCGCAGAGCGTGATTCGAAGTGCGGCAGCCGGAGGTGATGGTTGTATGAGTGTTGTGTGCCTGTGTATTTGCGTGAGTGTTCCATTTTCTGAAGAAGGCCATGCCGAATAGCTGAAAGTATTGTATGTGTGTGTCTTTTGTATGTGCCTGTCGCAGCTCGTCGCCACGTCTATGCGATGAGTTGTAAACTGTCCTTACTATAAAATTTAAACATAGACTCATGAGAAACCCCGAATTTCATGTACAGATTTCGGAAGTTATATGAGGGGTTTTGGTGAGTGGGAGTGGGATAGAGCCCCATACGCCAATTACCCCCCTCCCCCAATCCTCTCCTCTACACTACTCGCTGGACTGTTATAGAGGTACGTGCATCTTCAGAGAGATCTCTACTGGGCCTTTTACAAAGTTATTCTCTGATGCATGACTCGAAGCGATAGAGTAACAAGGGCGCAAAGAAGAAAATAAATAGAGTAGCGGCAGTCGAGGTGCCGGAGAACCGGGTAATCAGATAATTAATCGGTCACGGTGTCGCAGTCGCGGTATTCCCCGTCTAGGTGGCAGACGCGCACGTGCCGTAGCGGGGTCGCCGGCAGCCTGAGGTCACATCCCGCCTGTAGCCGGCGCCGCCACACCCAGGGTCAGCAAGTCTCCTGGTTGGGCAGCGAGGCGCCGCTGCGCGAGGTCTCGGGTTCACAACCCGCGCAGCGCAACCTTCCAAAAGCCGCGAGGGTCAGCCGCCATTCCGGGGCCTATGGCGCTGTTTGCCGCCGTCGCACACTGTAGTACTTGTACCGAAATCCCGACCAATATTATTTATGAAAGTTTGAAAGCAGGAGTGGCTAGAGGACAAATGCAGAACCGTAGAAGAATGCATAACTAGGGGAAAGATTTGATTGGATTTGATTTTTTCCAGGGAAGCCAAAACAGTCTTGGTCCAACCCGCCACTGCCCGCACCGAAACTAAGTTTATTGTGCGGTATCGCTCCCTCTATACCTAGTAAAGCCAACCAATGCCCTTGAACAGTGCAAGGAGTCTCTTTACCAGTTCTTTATTAGACACAATTTCTTCGGATCTGGTTGTCCCAAATTTTCTGTGCCTTTTACTCTCCAATGCAATGCATTCGAAGATTAGATGTGATGCAGTTTCATCACCGTCATCACAGATCCTACATTTAGGGTCCTCTTCTGTTATTCCCATTGTACGTAGGTGTTTTTTGAAATTCCCATGGCCTGTCAGCAATCCAACTACGAGTCTAATCTCTCTACTGTTCAGGCCCAGGATTGCAGAGCTTCTTTTAAAACATGGCTTTGGCATCATTACCTTGCCATGTTTTTGTTGATAGACTTTGGTCCAATATTCTACGTGCTGTCTTCTGAGTCAGTTACGGAGCTCCAATTTGATCCTTGCCTTGGTGATTGTCAGGACAGGTTCCGGTCCAATAAATGGAGCCTCTGCCCCCATCCTGGCTAATCTGTCGGCATGTTCGTTGCCACTGATCCCCGAGTGGCCAGGGACCCACAATAGGTTTACTCTATTGCTTTCCCCTAGCTCCGCCAGAACCCTGTGACATTCTGCAACAATTTAGACCTTGCAGGAGCTGCCAGTGATCTCAGGGCTGGCTGGCTGTCTGAATAGATATAGATGCTACGATCTTTTGTAGGCAAAAGGAAGTACAAACGTCTGAAAAATGAGACTGACAGGAAATCCAGACTGGCTAAGCAGGAGTGACTACAGGACAAATGCAGAACCGTAGAACAATGCATAACTAGGGGAAAGATGGATACTGCCTACAGGAAAATAAAAGAGATATTTAGAGACAAGAAAAGCAGCTGTATGAATATCAAGAACTCAGACGGAAAACCAGTACTAAGCAAAGAGGGGAAAGCTGAACTGTGGAAGGAATACATAAAGGGCCTATACAAAGGAAATAAACTTGAAGGCAGTATTCTAGAAAGGGAAGACGAAGTGGAGGAAGATGAGATAGGAGATATGATACTGCGAGAAGAATTTGACAGAGCGCTGAAGGACTTGAGTCGAAACAAGGCCCCTGGAGTAGATGATATTCCGTCTGAACTGGTGATATCGATAGGAGAGCCAGTCGTGAAAAAATTGTTCCACCTGGTATGCAAGATTTATGACACAGGGGAAATACCCTCCGACTTCAAGAAAAACATCGTAATTCCAATTCCAAAGAAAGCAAGAGGAGACAAATGTGAAAATTACAGAACTATTAGTTTAATAAGTCGTGGTTGCAAAATACTAAGACGAATTATTTACAGACGAATGGAAAAATTTCTGGAATCTGACCTCGGGGAAGATCAGTTCGGATTTAGGAGAAATGTAGGAACACGGGAGGGAATATTCACATTACGACTTATCTTAGAAGATAGGCTAAGAAAAGGAAAACCTACATTTTTAGCGTTTGTGATTTGGAGAAAGCTTTTGACAATGTCGACTGGAATCCAATCTTTCAAATTCTGAAGGTATCAGGGGTAAAATATAGGGAGCGTAACAGTTATATTCAACATATACAAGAACCAGACAGCGGTTATTAGAGTCGAAGGGCAACAAAGGGACGCAGAGGTTGGGAAAGGAGTAAGGCAGGGTTGTAGCCTTCCCCCAATGTTTTTCAATCTATACATTGAGCAAGCAGTGAAAGAATGGAAGGAGAAATTTGGAGAAGGAATTAAAATTCAGGGGGAAGAAATAAATAGTTTGTGATTTACCGAGGACATAGTAATTTTGTCAGAGACTGCAAATGATCTGGACGAGCAATTGAATGGAATGGACAGTGTCTTGAAAGGAAGATATAAGATGAACATTAACAAGAGTAAAACGAGGGTAATGGAATGTAATATCAGAAAATCAGGTGATGCTGAAAGAATAGGATTAGGTAATGAGGCAATAAAAGTAGTAGATGAATTTTGTTATTTGGGTAGCAAGATAAATTGTGATGGCCGAAGTGGGGGAGATAAAAATGCAGAATGGCTATAGGAAGGAAAACATTTATAAAGAAGCGAAACTTGTTGACATCTAATATTAATTTAAATGTTAGGAAGTCCTTTCTGAAAGCATTTGTTTGGAGTGTAGCATTGTATGTGAGTGAAACATGGATGATAAGGAGTTCAGATAAAAAGATGATAGAAGCATTAGAAATGTGGTGCTACAGACGAATGATGAAAATTAGATGGGTAAATCACGTACAAATGAGGAGGTGCTTAACCGAATTGGGGAGAAAAGGTATTTCTGGCATATCCTGACTAAGAGAAGATTGGTGGGGGACATTCTGAGAAATCAAGGAATTGTCAACTTAGTATTAGAAGGAAGTGTGTGGGGTAAAATCATAGAGGGAGACCGAGGGAAGAATACAGTGAGCAGATTCAAAAGGATGTAGATTGCCGAACGTATTCTCAGATACTTGCACAGGACCGGGTAGCGTGGAGAGCTGCATCAAACCAGTCTGCGGACTGAAGACCACAACAACAACAGTTTTAAACGTTTAAAGCACCTCGATTTACTATTAACCTAATTTGAAGTGTAAATGCACATAAACTACTTCATCGCCAAACTTATAGAGGCGCATGGGATGACTTGGCATGCATTTTTACTTTGTCTTCCTGTCTTTCAGTTCGCACCACGCTACTTTACACAATCTCATGGAATTTCAGCTTGAATATAACAACGTTGACTGTTGAGACATCCATAATTTGCTGTATGGTTTTCGTGATGTTTCTATTAAGGTAGCCAAATGTCTCGTTATGTAGAGGATTGTTCCATAAATAATTGTTTTGACACAATATCACGCATGAATTTTTTAAAAAGTAATCTATAGAAATATACGTCTTTTCTACGTACATCGATAAAATGCACTTTTTCTTAAGTTCAGATTTCAAATATATGAACGATCGATTTCGTGATTTGGTACCTTGTTATTTCAGCAAGTTTGATTTCCATGCTCTTCACTTTCTCATCGACGGATCTAGCAAAAGATTCCTTAATTAGTTTGTATAAGGCTAATCTAGGAAATTCCTTTTCCGTTTCCATTGACTGGAAAGCTCAAATAAAAAATAAATAAATAAAAATTTGAGTAATGCCAATGCCAGTTTCAGAAATTTAAGAACTAACTTGTATTACTTCCATTTTAGAAAAGACTATACAAGGATATTGGTCAAAAGGTCTATTTCATTTTAAACATACGAAAATGTATTATGTATTTATTAAAAAAGTAACATATAAATTTTTGTTAACACTGTTTTAATGCAGAAGGAACTGTTGATGGATTTACATACTTTCAAATAAAACTGCACTTATGTGATTACATTGAACATATTTTCACTTGTACCAGAATAGAATTTTTGTTTCCATGTACTAAGTACTTTTATACCACCCGTGAAGTTTGTGTGATTACAATGAACGTTCTTTTTCCACTTTCCTAATAAAAACAAATAAATAAATAAAAAATGAACGTTCTTTTCCACTGTCCTAATAAAAACAAATAAATAAATAAAAATGTGAAAATAATCTCCTCTGCAGATTTAAAGGGAGTAATAAATAATGTTTTCTGTGTTATCATCACTTAGACGGACCAGATGTTTAGTAGTAAGCTCCTTTTAACATAACCAAATATATAAGTATTGGGGAAATAAGAGGGTATTGTGGAATTTAATCCGTTATAAATAAAAATGGCACAAGTTTGCTCAATTTATTATTTCGGAAATGGGCTCTCATTGCCTCATCAATCACAACAGTGATTTCGAAACGGCTCGACGAGGCACAACACACCTTTAAAAATGCTTATCAAAATTGTAGACGCTCAAAAATCTTGTTTAAGTGAACTTTTAAACGTTGTTGTTCAAATATGATAACACATATTTAAATTAATGCATGTGTATTAAAAAGCTCTTACGTTTCTGAAACATATATACATTCTAACCATCATTTAGTATAGTCACAAAAAATGATATTTAAACTGACAACACAATGCGTCGTCTAGCAGAGAAAGCCTCTTTTCAAACGAGGCTAGAAGCTGCTAGGTACGTGTTAGGGTCCTGAAAATTTAGTCACCAACTCAGCAGCTAATCAATTATTATAAAATGCATTTTCTACTATTGTTGGACAAACTTTAATTTTTCCCTTTTTGGCCAGGATTTCGGGTCAAACACTCCACTGCGTCGGTGGGGTACCACGGCTGAGGCACGGTGAATTTCCTTGGCCGTCACGTCAATTTGCTTAGCCCAATGCCCGTCAGTGAAAATTGTGATTTACCATTGATGCAGTAAAAATCGTAGTATAGTATCGTAATGGGCGAAGTATCAACACTAAAAGCAAACTTTATAATGTAGTAGCTCGCGTGTTGGTAGAGTATGTTAGATAAGCTTTTAGTAGTGTGCTATGAGAATGGTCTTGAAGAAAGAAATGAAATACAATACGTTCTTTAGCAATAAACATTTTATCGACATTCAAATTTAAAAAAATTATGCACAGTACTTAATGATTTACAATAAATAATACACACAATATACCTTGTGTTGCTTAATCTCAACACTTGTGCTGAGAGTAGTGTCCAAATTTATTTTTATTTTATTGTAAGCCCATCTGGTAAATTACGTTATTTATTGTATTGTTTGGAGCGTAAAACCTTGAACATGTGGCGTATAACTGACCGCGTGAAAAACATGAGATATGTAAATGGTTTCATGCAATGTTTACAGATTGTCCCTGAGCTATGTTAATTGTCATCGCATAAGTTAGACGAAATGAATACTTACAGAGAAAGAACTGAAGACTGTGTATCAGCACGGACCAAAAATATAGTCTGTGGCATCACGTTTCGCTGTAAGTAACCTCCTTGTTATAGAGTCTCAAACATCGTCGCTGCCCTTCATTACGATTTTTTTTAATTTTTAGTTTAACGACTTTCAACTATCATATCTTCCACACCCATAGCTATGTACATGGAACTGCGGGAGGCTTCGGACAACTACACGCAGAGACCATTCGTGTGCGTCGTGTAGTTTTTGCTGCAAAGCGAAATATTGACACATACACGTAGAATTTTATATACGTCAATAACAGTCAACCGCCGGCCGCGGTGGCCGAGGGGACTGAGGCGCTCCAGTCACGGCCACTACGGTCGGGGGTTCGAATCCCCCTCGGGCATGGATATTTTTGCCGTCCTTAGTCTTAGCTAGTTCATAAGTAGTTTGTAAGCTTAGGGACTGATGACCCCGTAGTTAAGTCCCATAAGTTCTACAAACATTTAATGTAATATATAATGAACCACAGACATTGCCGAGGTGGGGTGGCTTGCGTGCCTCAACGATACAGATAGCCGTACCGTAGGTGCAACCACAGCGGAGGGGTATCTGTGGAGAGGCCAGACAAACGTGTGGTTCCTGAAGAGGGGCAGCAGCCTTTTCAGTAGTTACAGGGGCAACAGTCTGGATGATTGACTGAGCTGGCCTTGTAACATCAGCTAATGTGGCTTTGCCACACAGCTACTGCGAACGGCTGAAAGCAAGGGGAAACTACAGCCGTTATTTTTCCCGAGGACATGCAGCTCTACTGTATGAACATATGATGATGGCATCCTCTCGGGTAAAATATTCCGAGGTAAAATAGTCCCCCATTCGGATCTCCGGGCGGGGACTACTCAGGAGGATGTTGTCATCAGGAAAGACAATACTAGCATTCTACGGGTCGGAGCGTGGAATGTTAGATCCCTTAATCGAGTAGGAAAATTAGAAAATTTAAAAAGGGAGATGGATAGGTTGAGGATAGATATAGTGGGGATTAGTGAAGTTCGGTGGCAGGATGAACAGGATTTCTGGTCAGGTGAATACAGGATTATAAATACAAAATCAATTGGAGGTATCACAGGAGTAGGATTGATAATGAATAAGAAAATAGGAATGCGGGTAAACTACTATGACCAACACAGTGATCGCATTATCGTAGTCAAGATAGATACGAAGCCAACACCGACAACAGTAGTACAGGTTTATATGCCAACTAGCTCTGCCGATGATGAGGAAATCGAAGAAATATATGAGGAGCTAAAGGAAATTATTCAGACAATTAAGGGAGAGGAAAACTTAATTGTTATGGGAGACTGGAATTCGGTAGTAGGGCAAGGAAGGGAAGGGAAGATAGTGGGTGAATATGGTCTGGGAAAAAGGAATGAAAGAGGAAGTCGCCTGGTAGAATTTTGCACGGAACATAATTTAGTTATAACAAACACCTGGTTTAAGAACCACAAAAGAAGGTTGTATACGTGGAAGAGACCAGGAGACACCGGGAGATACCAGATAGATTTTATAATGGTAAGACATAGATTTCGGAACCAGGTTTTGAAGTGTAGGACATACCCAGGAGCAGACATAGACTCTGACCACAACTTGTTGGTTATGAACTGTAGGCTGAAACTGAAGAAACTACAGAAAGGTAGGAAAATAAGGAGATGGGACCTAGATAAATTGAAGGAACCTGAAGTTCTTAAGAATTTCAGAGGGAGCTTCAGGCAACAATTGACAGAAACAGGGGAAAATAAAACAGTTGAGGAGGAATGGGTAAAATTGAGAGATGAAATAGTGAAGGCAGCAGAGGACAAAATAGGTAGGAAGGCAAGACCTACAAAGAATCCTTGGATATCACAGGAGATACTAAATTTAATCGATGAAAGAAGAAAGTATAAAAATGCAGTAAATGAAGCAGGCAAAATGGAGTACAGACGACTAAGAAATGAGATTGACAGAAAGTGCAAAATGGCTAAGCAGGAATGGCTAGAAGGCAAATGCAAGGATGTAGAAGAATGTATAAATAGGGGAAAAATAGATACAGCCTACCGGAAAATAAAAGAAACATTTGGCGATAAGAAAAACAGCTCTATGAATATCAAGGACACTGATGGAAAACCAGTTCTCAGCAAAGAAGGGAAAGCTGAAAGGTGGAAAGAGTATATAGAGAGGCTCTACAAAGGAAATGAACTTCGAGACAATATTGTAGGAAGGGAAGAGGATGTAGATGATGATGAAATAGGAGATACTATACTGAGAGATGAATTTGACAGAGCACTGAAAGATCTAAGTCGAAACAAGGCCCCTGGAGTAGTTGATATCCCGTCAGAGCTACTGAAGTCTCTGGGAGAACCAGCCATGACAAAATTGTTTCACATTGTGCGTAAGATGTATGAGACAGGTGAAGTACCCTCAGACTTTAAGAAAAATGTTATAATCCCCATTCCAAAGAAAGCGGGTGCAAACAGGTGTGAAAACTACAGAACCATCAGTTTAATAAGTCATGGTTGCAAAATATTAACACGAATTATATACAGAAGGATGGAAAAGCTGGTAGAAGCCGACCTCGGGGAAGATCAGTTTGGGTTCAGGAGAAATGTAGGAACACGGGAGGCAATACTCACTTTACGGCTTATCCTAGAAGATAGATTAAGAAAAGGCAAACCAACATTTCTAGCTTTTGTAGATTTGGAGAAGGCTTTTGACAATGTTGATTGGAATAAACTCTTTAGAGTTCTGAAGCAAGCAGGAGTAAAATATAGGGAGCGTAAGGTTATTTACAACTTGTACAAAAACCAGACAGCGGTTGTCAGAGTTGAAGGGCACGAAAGGGATGCAGTGGTTGGAAAGGGAGTAAGACAGGGTTGTAGCCTTTCCCCAATGTTGTTCAATTTGTACATTGAGCAAGCTATAAAGGAAAGCAAGGAGAAATTTGGAGAAGGAATTAAAGTTCAGGGTGAAGAATTAAAAACATTGCGTTTTGCCGACGACATAGTAATTCTGTCAGATACAGCAAAGGACCTGGAAGAGCAATTGTACGGAATGGACAGTGTGCTGAAAGGTGCATATAAGATGAACATTAACAGGAGTAAAACTAGGGTAATGGAGTGCAGTGTAAATAAATCAGGTGATGCTGAAGGAATTAGATTAGGTAACGAAATAATAAAGGAGGTAGATGAGTTTTGTTACTTGGGCAGTAAAATAACAAATGATGGTCGCAGTACAGATGATATAAAATGCAGAATGGCAATGGGTAGAAAGGCGTTTTTGAAAAAGAGAAATTTGTTAACATCGAATATTGATTTAAGCCTAAGGAAGTCCTTTCTGAAGGCATTTGTATGGAGTGTTGCCTTATATGGGAGTGAAACATGGACGATAAGCAGTGTGGACAGAAAGAGGATAGAGGCTTTTGAAATGTGGTGCTACAGAAGAATGCTGAAGATTAGGTGGGTGGATCGCGTAACTAATGAGGAGGTACTGAACCGAATTGGGGAGAAAAGAAATTTCTGGCATACCTTGACTAAAAGAAGGGATAGATTGGTAGGACACATTCTTAGACATCAAGGAATTGTGAATTTAGCGTTGGAGGGAAGTGTGTGGGGTAAAAATCGCAGAGGGAGACCAAGAGACGCGTATAGTAAGCAGATTCAAATGGATGTGGGTTGTCGTTCTTATGAGGAAATGAAAAGGCTTGCTCAGGATAGAGTAGGGTGGAGAGCTGCATCAGACCAGTCTCTGGACTGAAGACAACAACAACATAATAATACAATGTTGCATTAGAACACTCCCGTGGTTTTGTATCCTTTTTTATATTTTTTTAATAAGTTAGCGAAACATGTTGGGAATACATATAACTTCATGAATATATTGAAGCTTACGTCATAGAATCAGTTATATTTTTCATTTATTTCATTATCATTTCATCTACATCTGCATAGATACTCTGCAAATCACATTTAAGTGTCTGGCAGAGGGTTCATTAACCACTTTCATGACTTTTATCTACCGTTCCATTCTCTAATAGCGCGCGGGAAGAAAGAACACCTAAATCGTTCCGTTTTCAATCTGATTTCTCTTATTTTATTGGGATGGTCATGTCTCCCTAAGTATGCGGGTGCTAGCAAAATATTTTCACCTTCAGAAGTAAAAGTCTTAACAATTTGCGCTATTGTAGCTATTGTAGCTCCAAGTATCCGATGGAAACTTTCATAACAATGAGAGTCTCGGCTGTACGTAGATATAGATATATGTTAGACTTTGATATTAGTGTATAAATATGGATTCAACACACTGACGATTGTTTAAGTATTGTACTCAATGCGTTTCATCATATTTCGTAGAAGAAATCAACCAATAAACGCATTTTTAGAAATATTGTATAGTTGTGGGAATACAAAGACTATATAAAATTTTTCAAAGAGTAATTATTGCTCGTATTTCGCGTTATATTCTTCACATCACTAAATAGCTATCTGATCGCTGTAAAACTATGCCTAAAACCTTCCACGGGTGTAAACTAGTAACTGTTTGGACGTGATAAGTGTACACCGAAGAGATATTCACTTTTATATATAAGAATATGTTTTGTTGTCTCAGTGTGGTAAAGTGCTGAAAAGTGAAACAACATTTCAAAACAACGACATTTATTTGCAGGTGTAAATATATATATATATATATATATATATATATATATATATATATATATATATATATATATATATATATATATATAGCCAAATCTATTAACTGTAGACCAATGGCTTTTATATATGGAGGTAGCCTTGAGTCTCACATCTTCCACTACGGTGGTCTGGTCGCAGTGCGTGACAGTCGTTGAGAGTGGCGAGAAAATCTCCGGGAAATAAGAAGCAGTAGATACTCCTAGGAAAAACTATGAATTAATGCCACTGCAGCCTCAAGTTTCACAAAGTGCATTATGGTGGTTTGATTAGACATCGACTACGGTTCTTCACGATTTACTATAGTCACTTAGCTTGTGTAATAGAGGTACTGATTACGATCGAAAAGTTCTGCTCTCCGAATTTCATAGTGACCAGCTGCTACGGATTGCATTTGACAGAGAGAAAAATTAAATTCTTGAGTATGCCTCACAAAATTTGCAGAGGTAGTTAATTTCAAGTGCTCTAAAATTTAGTTACAAGGAATACAACAATTTCGTGCTTAACTTCTTCACAATAGTAAAGTAGTAGAATAATTGTTACGTCGCTGGTACTGGCAACGACATTATGAACAGAGCATTTGGCCGTACCAAGATCTCATAATTATTGCAACGCGTTTTCGTATCACAACGGTAGCGCATGAATTTGTGCAAATATATCGGTAAAACAATTTGGGGTCAGTTGAGATATCTAGGTTCTGAAGTGTTGTTATCGGCAGAATGAACTAAAATCGTTCGACGTCTTTCTGTCGTTTCTACGGAGTGGAGACAACAACATTACGGCAACCGAGATAGTGGTAATAACAGAAAGTTGCTGCGGAGGGGATTTGGGTTGACTTGTCTGTACCAAACGAATTACATAACCAGTTGGGTTTAGATAATGTCGAGAGCATGTAGTGCAATGCAACAACAACGTGACTTACACCAACCGATGGCATGGAGAGCCATACGAGGGTTGGAAACCGGACAGACACAGAGGGGAGTGGCTGCCAATTCTGAGTGTCCCGAAGTGTATTTCCAGGGCCTGGACGCGATTTCAGTAACAGGAATCTTTAAAAGAAGGCAAGGCCAAGGTCGTCCACGGCTAATATCAGCAAGAGATGACCGTTATTTCCGGTTAACACCACGTCGAGACAGGAGGCTGAGTGCAACTCAGCTGCAACGCACTCTCAAGGTAGCAACAGAACGCGCAAAATCAACACAAACAGTCCAAAATCGCCTCTGTGCACGGAGGCGTATGGTGTATGCCCCATTAAAACTACGACACCGTTTAGCCCACAGAAACTGGGTGGAGGAATATGAGGAGTCGTAACGAATGGCACCGGGCTCCAGATAAGATTTTGTGTTTAGACGGACAATCGTCTTTCCCTCATCTGGAGAGAAAGTGTAACTCGGAACAATCCTGCTTATGTTCATATTCATGTCCGGTTTCCAGCCGGATCGTAGTTATCTGAACACAATATTTCTGCGGACCACCTGGATGGATGCTGCTGAGTCTCGTTGGAAACTGAAGTTTTTTTTTTTTCTTTTTCTTTTTTTTAAGATTACACAAAACCGGATTCCACATGTTACTTGGAGAGAGAAACCCTTGTCTCGATTTATTTAATCGTCCGCCAACCTAATCTCAATCGTTTTCTTTAAAATGCATTCCCAATAGCAAGACGCAGAAGCAAGTACACTTGTTTCGTCATACTTCATTCTGTGTCCTTCGGTTAAACAATGCTCCGCTACTGCAGACCTGTCAGGTTGTAACAAACGTGTATGTTTGTGGTGCTCGGTGCATCGATCATTAACGGTGCGAATCGTTTGTCCTATATATGCTTCCCCACAGTGGCAAGGAATCTTATAAAAACCGGGCTTTCTCAGCCCCAATTCCTCTTTAACTGAGCCAAGAAGAGCACTAGTCTTAGCAGGTGGTCGAAACACACTTTTGATATTATCCCCCATAGTCGCCAATTTATTTATGGAGAACAAGGCACTGAGGACAGCTCGTCTGAAACCTACCTGTTTCTGGAGATACGTGGATGACACGTTCATGGTGTGCCCTCACGGACCGGATGCTCTTAATCGATTCCTGGATCATTTTAATTGCCTTCGCCCCAATATCAAATTTACGATGGAAGTGGAGAGGGATGGGAAGCTTCCATTTTTGGATATATTAGTGTACAGAAAGGACGATGGAACCTTAGGACATAGTGTGTACAGAAAACCCTCGCACACGAACCGATATATACATGCAATGAGTTGCCACCCACCGAACCAACGCACAGGTGTCCTGAGATCTTTGGTTAGAAGAGCTTATGCCATATCTGATGCAGATTCCTTAACACAGGAACTAGAACATCTGAAGTGTTTCATCCACGTATCTTCAGAAACAGGTAGGTTTCAAACGAGTTGTCCTCAGTGCCCTGTCTTCCATAAATAAACTGGCGACTATGGGGGATAATATCAAAGGTTTGTTTCGACCACCTGCTAAGACTAGGGCTCTTCTTGGCTCAGTTAAAGACGAATTGGGGCTGAGAAGAGAGGTGAACGAAACGGACGACAGCTCGTTAGTGAGAGTGAGCTGGAAATGAAACAGAGTGACTGGAACGGGAACAACCGCGTGGTCCTCTTGTAACTGGAACGGAAATAACCATGCGACAGTTCCTGGAACTACAAGCAGCCGCAGACGGTCGATATGAATGCCACCACTGGCAGCATATTGTGGAATAGTTTGACGAAATGTGATGGATAGTATGAATTGGCCTATAGTAGGAGGCCGCCATGCAGCATACTGGATGCCCTGGAGGTCTTTGCCACCGCAACAGCAGGCCAAGTAAGATATGAAAGCATAAATGATGCCCACTGGAAAAATTAATGTATAGCTTGTTACCTTAAAATGTAATTTGTTGGAATATATGAATATGAGAAATGGTTACAAAAAAGAAAATTACTTCACGCCTGACGCGTTGGCGCACCGCGTGTTGCACGAGATGACGTCAGAGGCGCCACGCTACCGCCGGCCCTTCCTGACTACATGTGAGAGGTCCGCGAACGAACCGGTCCAAAGGAGCGGTTCACAAAAGTCAACTAAAGGGCAGAGGAACTACATACTGGTACAAGGAACGGCAGCTCACAATTCACCTCGGTTCTCTCAGTCGGTCCTACTCGACGCTCCCGGTCCGCCTGCTGTTGCGGTGACCAAAATCTCCAGGGCATCCAGTATGCTGCATGGCGGCCTCCTACTACAGGCCAATTCATACTATCCATTACATATCGTCAAACTATTTCACAATATGCTGCCAATGGCGGCATTCTCACCAACCGTCTGCGGCGACTTGTAGTTCCAGAAACTGTCGCATGGTTATTTCCTTTCCAGTTACAGGAGGGCCAAGCGGTTGTTCCCGTTCCAGGCACTCTGTTTCATTTTCAGCTCACTCTCAGTAACGAGCTGTCGACTGTTTCGTTCACTTCGCTTCCCATTCTCCTTGAGTTTTAGAGTGTTTTGAACTTTGCAATTCTGATTTTTGGTGTGTTCTGTTTAGCGTCCATTACCATTAATTTTATAATTTTGTTAATTTACCACGCATAAATATCACTTTCTATGTAATACGTACTTTTTACATGCAACATAAAGGCAAATCTGCTTATTTCTTCGAAATTTCTATCAACTGCAGAAGATATAATTCTCGCAAGGTTTTTTTAAATGTAATTAGTTTTTCCCTTTTCATATTGAATAATTTATCACTACATTTAGTGTCTGCGATATGGATATAACAGCATTAAAAATAGTAAGTTCTCCGTCTGTGTCACGACATTCTTCTGTTACTGCACTGCTGTCACTTGGAGCGCTAGCATCGCTTCGGTCTCTTAATAGAGCCCCCAAGTCCGCTCTTTCTCCGCTATGGGTGCTACTGTAGTTCCAATTGTCAGACGTCATCTTTTATTTATACGTTAGTCTGTGATATTAGTATGTAAATATGAATTAAACACGCTGAGAACTGTACAAGCATGGTATTCATTGTGTTGATTCATATTACGTACAACATAACAACCAACAAAATCATTTTCTAAAATATGCTAACGATGAAAAGTCAAATAGTAAATAGTTTTTCCAAAGAGTAGTCATTGTTCCATATTTCGCGTTGTATTGTTAAAATCAATAAACATCTTGAGCCGATCGCTTCTAAATTTTACAGGATCACCCGCTGGGATAATCTGAAGATTTCCTGTGGATTTCATCAAAATTGCTCCAGCCGTCTTGGACTCTATAGGGCAAATACATACACAGATACAGCGCTTTTTATAGATATATGTAGATTAATTTTTTATGAATATGAGTGTAGCATTGCCCTCGAATTCCAAGGTTTCGGGCTCGAATCACGGTGCGGAAGTTTCATAACAGGGCACATTATAACGCAGAGGGAAATATCACAGACATAATTACTAGACTGGCAATGTCGTATACAGTATCATTGGTTCAGTGAAGTCTCGCCGCCATATTTCTATACTACAAATGTGTAAGCAATCGTAAAAATATGGATGAACTGACGTAACTAAGCTGTGTTTAAACTTTTGACGTATGGGAAATACGTGTGTTGTGTATGGCTGTATTTTTTTCAGCTGGAGTAAACTTTCACACATACAGTAATTAGTTGAATTTATTTTCTGTTATTAATAATCTGTACCAATTTTATTTAACTTCGCATTTTCTTTCGGTAGTATGGTCATCATAAAAGTGTCGTTTATCTTAGAGAGCACATATTCTTATTCTTTTGAGAGTTCTTATGAAATCTACAGTCAGCTTTGACACGTACACTATTGAGTCACGTTTCCTGTTTTTATTAATCGGTTACAGTTTCGATTAACTTCGGCTTTTCTTGTAATAGGATGACTGTTCTAAATGTGCAGTTTGTTTTGGGTAACACGTATAACAGATAACTACAGTCTGCTTTAACTATACGTAACGGTAAAATTTTACTTACCATCCCGGCGGCCTCACAAGATTATGGTGGCAACATCATCAAAACGGAAGAAAGTCCTCGCCAAGATGTTAATATTCTTAGAAATCCACAGAGAGTGATTTGAGTAGTGTTTCGTACAGACGAAGTAAATAAATGATGCTGTTTAAGTTCTATGGTTGACAAGTTCTTGTATGTACCCTCGTTCATTCAGAAAAAGTAATTGCCCTCGTAAACGAAGACTTCATGGCAAAACATGTGCGTTTCACGCGATTGGCTAATGCCAATTAGACTTCGCGCAATAGTTCGCGATCGGGAGCGCTCACTCTATTTCGCGTCTCTGCCGCGAACTAGTTCGTTCTTTTAGTTCGTCCGCTCCCAGTGACGGCTGAGCGGCGTGGTCTGCGCATGCAGGTGGAGGGAGAAGATCCCTCATCTAGCTGCTTCATGCGCTTGCTGCTTGAGCCGCTAACGATATCACGCAACCCAAAAGAAACAGTATGTGGATAATTTCTCACGTTTAAGTTTAGAGTTACAGTATCTCTATATCTTGGTATTCTGGAATTTATTAGTCAGATATTGTAGAGTGCAGAATACTTGAAAACAGTAATTTTGTAGCACTGAACTATGTAATCTAGCAGGCAGACGCTCACCTCGAAATGTCTCTCATCAGCAGAAGGCCAACACGTGATTTTTAATTCTGCTGCGCGCCCTCTCGCTATTGCCCGTCGGTCTTCGGAAAAGAATCCAACGAACTAAGAAACGATATACGTTTGGCATAATAGTTCGCGACCCGGTAACGCATGTTTTAGTTCGCGAGCGCTTGCACACATTTTAGTTCGCGACCGATCGCGCATATTTTAGTTCGCAACCGATCGCGCGTATCTTAGTTCGCGACCGATTGCGCATATCTTAGTTCGCGACCGATAGCTCTCCGTTTAGTTCGCAGCTCGGCCGCGAAGTAGGTCGCTCTTTTTAGTTCGTTCGCTCTTTTTGGCTTCTGATACCGCTACTAAAAGAGCTCTTTCTTTTGTTGTGACAGCTTTTTTATATAATGATCAGTGTTGCCCCAGCGTGTGCTATTACCCGTATTTTGGGCTATTAGAGATCAAATACTTAGCAAATAAACCAGTTATGTACACGAATGGGTTATACAATGATATCTTAACTACTGTGCATACAGAGTACTCGTAATATTTTATTTTTAAAATGGATTTCTTTGTTTATTTAATAGGTCATTGAAGGAACATTACCTACAAATCACGCGACGCTGCGCGCTCTCACGTCCTCTCGCTGTTCCACGTCATTCTTTGGAAAAGGAGCGGACGAACTAAGAGGCGAGGGATCTGCGAATTAGTTCGCGTAGTTCGCCTGTGGGAGCGCTCTTCCGAACTAGTTCGTTCGCGAACTACACAAGACTAATGCCAATGCCACATGATCGACAACATCATGCGAGGCCGCCAGGACGCTAAGTAAAATTTAACCATACGTGACACGTTCTTCTCATAACACGATTCGACAATGTACGCCTAAGTGTTAAATTCAGTTATTGCGGAAGTATTAGCTCAAATGCAAATCATGTTCAAACCAACCAGTAAAGCTTACAACGTTATATCGTGTCAGAAGATCACAGCAGTACCGTACGGTAACTTTTTGACGTGAGGCGAGGCAAGATGGCGGCGTCAAGCTTCAGCCACAGAGGGAAATTTGCCAGTCTATAGTCGAGCCGAAATACGATGATCCCTGGAGCTTGCGCCAATCGGCTTTGAGCGCCGGCTGCTACAGCAGATCGTACGCAGACTCTGCGCATGCGCGCGTCCAGCTGCGCTGTGCACTTTTGCCAGTTCTGTCACACAACAGCGGCCGTTAGCAACGACCTACATAAACAACATAGACTGGCTAAGGTGTTGCCATACTTGAAGCAAATTGAATGCTCGGCCGCCAAGTTTTACAACGTCACGTAGGCGTAACCAGTCGTCTGCTATACTACTAAATCATATCACTTTAACTTTGTGCAATGACTGAACAAACCATACTCTACCTGCTTATTGTTATTTTTATAGCCAAGCTAATATGTATAAAGGGTAAATGATAGACAACAAGTGTGTGGTAGGCAAATCAGAAAGTTTAATTACAAATGGCACGTACACTGGATCGGCTAAACATCGTCTCATTCATACAAAAAACATGCCTTTTCACTGCCCTTTAAACAATATTAATTTCGTGCACATTTGCCTAATCTGCTTACCTCTTTCCTCCGCAGATTTGGCTTTACATAAGTGATGTATTCTACAACTGAAGTAATGATTTATTGACAGCTTTATTAGGCTGGAGTAATGAGATTCCTCCCAAAATTCCGAGGATACCATTAAGTGCTCGTAGTTGGTAAATAAAGTAGGTCTTTTTCCCAACATTCTAAATACATCTACATACATTCGAAAAAGAATAATTTTTCTACAAGATCTTTGGAGGGATTGAACAGTCTTTTAGCCAGCCGCGGTGGCCGAGAGGACTGACGCGCTCCAGTCACAGTCTGCACGGCCACTACGGTCGGGGGATCGAATCCCCCCTCGGGCATGGATATTTGTGCCGTCCTTAGTATTAGTTAGTTCATAAGTAGTTTGTAAGTTTAGGGACTTATGACCCCGTAGTTACGTCCCATAAGCTATACAAACATTTGAACATTTTTGAGAGTCTTTTATGCCTTATAATCCGATTAATCCTGCTTTACTCTCATTTTAGGAGCAAGGAGAACTTCCAAGCAATATAAACGCTCAAGTTTTTTTACTCAATTTCCTAATGATGCTTCCAGAAATATATTCAACTACTTTTTCGGAATAAAATGTCAGCATTTCATATTCTGGCACATAATCATGGTCACACTGAATAGGCCTACTGCTCTCTGGATGACATAAATCATGATTTGCAATATGTTCCGTGTCTCCTGCTTGGTTACATGACGTATCTTCATATGAAGCTACCTGCCTTTTTTTAGAGATCTCCTTGCTAGCGTATTTGCTGTTTGAAGACGTTCAGGGAACGTAAATATCGTCGGAATCGCATTAGCCAGAAGCCGCTTTATATCATTTGTTGCATACTGATTTCTCCTCAAAATGCGACGAACAAATGCAAATGTATGCAGTAGGCTTCCACTTATCTAGCCTCATATTGGTTAACCATCGTTTTGTAAGTTCTTCATTTTTCAAAGGAAACTGAAAAATATAATTACAGCTTACTTTAGTTACAGTAAGACTATTGTAAGCAGAAATGAGGTAGGACCAAAGAAGAGTACAGGAAATATTATAAACGAAAACATACAAATACTTACTGAAAATACGATATTCCAACAGTTTTATTACTGCGATTCGTACAGTTATATGCTGCGCATACACTCGGAATAATTTCAGCTTAATAAATAACCTTTCAAGCTTACTACGATACACGTAAATAGTGTCAATCTAACTTTCGTATTCGGCACACTAGACGTTGAAAAAAATGGCTGCCACAGTTCCTGTTTGCTGCCACAAGGAGCGCTGTTAACCCAGAGAGAGCCACTCTATGTAGTTTATGTAACTCGTTGGCCGTTAGCTACACTATCCAGCAGCGCCCTAACTACTTGGCAACATTGTTGCATTCAGTTTCAGCGGCTGGGGCGGTCTCCCAGACCAGTAGGCGGAGCCAGGGATCGTCGTGTTTTGGCCCGAATAAGGAGACCATTGATCAAATCGTCCGAATAAGGAGACCATTGATCAAATTGTTCGAATCATCAATGGAGTGGCGTCATGTAGATTCACATACAAAAATGAAACTATGACTTTAACGAACAGCAAGTTGAAAGGTGATGTCTCCTTTTTCTGGGATCAACGTGGTGCTATTTTCATTGACTTTTTTGTAACCTGTCACTACCATTAACTGCATCCGTTATTGTCTGTCAATGGACAAGGTGCAACGTGCCATCCAGACCCACAGACCATAACTTCAGGGGCAGCTCATCAGACTACACCACGACAGTGCCAAACCCTATATAGCCCTTATGACTCAAGAGAAAATCAGGAAAATGGGTTGGAAAATTGTGCCTCATCCTTCCTACAGTGCGGGCTTGGTTCGTCTGAATTTCACCTTTTTGTTCGTTTGAAGGCCCACTTGCGCTGTAAAACATTTGATAGTGAGGAAGGCCTTATTCCTGTGTCAAGCGATGGTGTAAACGTCAATTTTACCAAAGTGCGTTTACATCGAGCAACAAACGTTCGGCCAGATGCATCGCAACTTTAGGAGACTACATTCAGTAGGCTCGATGTCTAGCTAAAAGTTCCAAGTATGTTCACAAATTATCCTCCTGCAAAGAAATAAAAAAATGGAGACACCATTTGTACTTAGTTACAGAGACCTAAATCCAATACGCACTGTACTATGCAACCGCTCTTACATTATTATGGTTTCGTCGTACTTTGTGGTACTGTTCCACATTCGTCATCCGTTAGCGACCTTTTCTCAAAGCGCAGTTGGTATTTGTGTATGATTAACTTCTGCTGCTGACTCGCTTGGTAAGAGATGTAATATAGCTTTCAGGACAGTGATTCAGTATTCTAATCGACAGCTTGTCGAAATGGTGTTCACTAACGGAAAAGCAAATGGGAAGGTTCTATTGGACGTCCTATCCCCGCTGACAAGAACTACAGATTTAAATGTCTGCAACAATGTTTTGTCGTTGTTTAAGGAAGCACGAAATGATGAATTACGTATCTGATATGCACGGATACCAGACTTGAAAATGTTACACAGTGAAATGCTAATGCCGTGTCAGTACCAGACAGTTCGCCAGCCAGTGCAGGGTAAACCAGACGGGTGTGTGGAAAATGCTCCGTGACAATTGTTACTACCTTTATCATTTAACCGAGCGAGGTGGCGCAGTGGTAACATATCGTACTCGGAAGGACGGAAGTTCAAATACATCCCCGACCATCCGGATATAGGTTTCTCGGGATTTCCCTAAATCACGTCAGGGAAATTTCGGGGATGGTTCCTTTCAAAGGGAAAGGCCGATGCATTCACCTTTCTTACACAAAAATTCGAGCGATAGCTCCGTCTAAACAAAACAAAAATATTCATTTTGACACTCGTATTCATTTATTATGAAAAGAAACTGTACATCTAGAAAAGGAAAACGACTGAAAATAAGAATTGTTTTGGAGTCCCATCTTGTACGGGTTTGTTGCATCGACTTTTGATATCAAGACGGGCTGCGGGCCGTTCCCCGGCTACACGCTCCGGCCGGGCGCGTCCGCTGCCAGCTGTGTTTCGCAAGAGCTTAGCGGTGTCTGCGCCGCAAACCGGCTGCCGCAGTGCCCTGCGAGGTCCGGGGCCGGCCCAGTGACCAGCTGGCCGGCACTCTGCCACCGTTCCATTCGACAGCGCCAAACACGCCGACAACGTTGCCCGTGTTCCCTGTTTCGGTACAAGGGACCAAAAATGTTCAAATGTTTGTAGAACTTATGGGACTTAACTACGGGGTCCTCAGTCCCTAAGCTTACAAACTACTTACAAACTAGCTAAGACTAAGAACGGCACAAATTTCCATGCCCGAGGGGGGATTCGAACCCCCGACCGTAGTGGCCTTGCAGACCGTGACTGGAGCGCCTCAGTCCCCTCGGCCATCGCGGCCGGCTACAAGGGACCTGTGGCTTTCGGGGACTCGTGACTGAAAGACACTCGAATCGTAATTTACTCGGTTTATTTTCACAGATACCCGTGTTTCTTTCAAAATATATTTTGAGCAGTGAAAAAGCCTGCAGATGTTTATCAGCAAAACGTGTAACACACAACTCAAAGCAACGTAACAAGCATCATATGGAAAAGGGACACACCTGAAAAACGCAAAAAACATCCATGTACTCTCTACGCGTGGAAAATATTTTTTTTTTGTAATCGCTAGACGGTCTAGGAATATTAGTATCACCGAACATTAACGACGCCAGAATAGACAATACTCCTATCAAAGGCCCAGATGACCTCCAGAAAATAACCGAGCGGCCTAAGACGCCTCGCTGCGGAGCCCGCGGTTGCTCGCCATCGAAGGTTCGAGTCCTCCCTGGGGCAAGGGTGAGTGTGTTGTCCTTAGGTTAGTTTACCTTAGTTTAAGTAGTTTGTAAGCTACGGACGGATGACCACGCAGTTTGGTCCGGTAGATTTACAAACATTTGATTTTTGTATCTCCAGAAAGGTGATAAAGACGAACTAGCTTCTCGACTTATCTGGCTTCTTCAAAAATATTAAATAAAACGTCTTGATATAGTGCTGCTTTCTTACGAATTAAAACCAATTCCTGAGCGCAGTGAGCTGTCGATGGGGGAGCGCGTGTAGTGGAATATTGCACGACATGAGAAATGCCATGTCATGTTATGCGACATGACATAATGTATCACGTTACTTTATTTCACACGAGGCATAATCTTACATGAAAAAAATGATGTACTAAGTGACATAAAGTGGTGTATTACTTCATTAAACATGACTTGATAAATCGTATTGCGTCATCATAAATTGCGATATACCGTAGGATATCACTCATCCCATTACAAAAATAAGTCATGACTCACGTTGCACCACAAAGTGTCATAGTATGTGGCATGTGTCACTAGATGAATGGCATGTCTCACAATGCAGGTGGTGTTTCACATGCCACAAGGGGTGTGAAGCTACGTGGCAAACTCTGTCAAACAGTGTAATATTCCGGGTGATCAAAAAGTCAGTATAAATTTGTAAACTTAATAAATCACGGAAAAATGTAGATAAAGAGGTAAAAATTGACATACGTGCTTGGAATGACATGGGTTTTATTAGAACAAAAAGAAAAAAACATAGTTAAAAATGACGGAGTAAAAACATTAATGAGAGTCGCAGCAGATGACAAGCTCTCACTGCTAAAATCCTTCCAGGTCATAGGTTTTACACTCGATTAACCTGGTGTTGAATTTTTCGGTAACAGTGTATGCACCGGTGCTGTAATACAGGTGTTTAAACAAGACTGGCATTAAAGTGAATCTTCCGATCGGAACTGATAGTGCCTCACCATAACTCCGGACATGCTTTATAGTGCTGTTCACAACATTATTCCTCGACTACAGCTATTGTTGAGGAATGATGGTGAACATATTGAGCATTTCCTGTAAAGTACATCATTTTTGCTTTGTCTTAATTTGTTATGCTAATTATTGCTTTTCTAATAGGACATTTTTGAACTTTTTTTCTAGTAAAACCATATGTCATTCCAAGCACGTGTGTCAATTTGTACCTCTCTATCTACATTTTTTGTGATTTATTAAGTTTTCAAATTTATACTGACTTTTTGATCACCCGGTATATTGCACTGTTTCTCAGATTTTACCACGTAGCTTCACACCTTATGTGCCTAATGTGATATTTTACAAGGCAGGACATGATATGACAAGATTCATGTGACATATGGTGCACATATGGATTGATGCGACATGTAGGTCACAATGTAACGAGGCACAGTTCAACATGCGGCATAGGCAATTTCACAAGCGTCGAAGTTAGAATACGCCATTATTTTGTATTTAAATGTTTCTGAAGATACCACACACGTAGAGAAGCTTGGACTCTACTCGCCTATTGTTGCTCTATGACAGGATCACTTTTATTCTATCATACATCAAGTGCTAACGTAGTCACAAGGGTTGCAAATTAGATCTTCAAATTGCAAATCAACATAAAGTAAACGCTGTCTTTACGATTACTTTACTGAACCTACTTCTGACGTAAAATCAACGTGTAATTAACGAAACGACAATTAACTGACAAAATACTATCCATTTTAGTCCACCATTGTTTGGATGTCAAAGGAAGCTCAGCACTTGATAAATTATCTCAACTTTGAAGCGTAATATCTCGAAATCAGACAATAATTATTAGAGAAACAAATTTAGTTTTTACTTCGTCCATTTATTTACCTTTCTGCAAAGTTTGAACTCATTTGTAGAGGTTTAAATTGTAGAAGTAGAAACGAATGTATGCATTTATTTTCACTCGGGCTCATGTTATTGAAACTTTACCGCTTATTCTGCCTTAGGCATTTTTTTTTTTTTTTAATTTTAGCTGTATTTTTGTATGTAGAGTACAAGATTTTTTTTTTTTTACCAACTAGTGTCAGTCCAATGTTGGGCAATCTTCAGGGAGTTCCTCCAAGATGGTGTGGAACGTCGCAGGTGCTCGAGTCCTCGGGTGCTGTTTTTATCTATTATCATAAGGTCGCTGTCTATAATATATAAAAACAGCACCCGAGGACTCGAGCACCTGCGACGTTCCACACCATCTTGGAGGAACTCCCTGAAGATTGCCCAACATTGGACTGAAACTAGTTGGTAACAAAAAAAAAAAAAAAAATTATCATAAGGTCGCTGTCCACTCCCATGAACCATAGACATTGCCGAGGTGGGGTGGCTTGCGTGCCTCAGCGATACAGATAGCCGTACCGTAGGTGCAACCACAGCGGAGGGGTATCTGTGGAGAGGCCAGACAAACGTGTGGTTCCTGAAGAGGGGCAGCAGCCTTTTCAGTAGTTACAGGGGCAACAGTCTGGATGATTGACTGAGCTAGTCTTGTAACACCAGCTAATGTGGCTTTGCCATGCAGTTACTGCGAACGGCTAAAAGCAAGGGGAAACTACAGCCGTTACGTTTCCCGAGGACATGCAGCTCTACTGTATGAACATATGATGATGGCATCTTCTCGTGTAAAATATTCCGGAGGTAAAATAGTCCCCAATTCGGATCTCCGGGCGGGGACTACTCAGGAGGATGTGATCATCAGGAAAGACAATACTGGCATTCTACGGGTCGGAGCGTGGAATGTTAGATCCCTTAATCGAGTAGGAAAATTAGAAAATTTAAAAAGGGAAATGGATAGGTTGAAGTTAGATATAGTGGGGATTAGTGAAGTTCGGTGGCAGGATGAACAGGATTTCTGGTCAGGTGAGTACAGGATTATAAATACAAAATCAATTGGGGGTATCACAGGAGTAGGATAGATAATGAATAAGAAAATAGGAATGCGCGTAAACTACTATGACCAGCACAGTGATCGCATTATCATTGTCAAGATAGATACGAAGCCAACACCAACAACAGTAGAACAGGTTTATATGCCAACTAGCTCTGCCGATGATGAGGAGATCGAAGAAATATATGAGGAGCTAAAGGAAATTATTCAGACAATTAAGGGAGAGGAAAACTTAATTGTTATGGGAGACTGGAATTCGGTAGTAGGACAAGGAAGGGAAGGGAAGGGAGGATAGTACGTGAATATGGTCTGGGCAAAAGGAATGAAAGAGGAAGCCGCCTGGAAGAATTTTGCACAGAACATAATTTAGTTATAACAAACACGTGGTTTAAGAATCACAAAAGAAGGTTGTATACGTGGAAGAGACCAGGAGACACCGGAAGATACCAGATAGATTTTATAATGGTAAGACATAGGTACCGGAACCCAGGGGCAGATATAGACTCTGACCATAACTTGTTGGTTATGAACTGTAGGCTGAAACTAAAGAAACTACAAAAAGGTAGGAAAATAAGGAGATGGGACCTGGATAAATAGAAGGAACCTGAGGTTCTTAAGAATTTCAGAGGGAGCTTTAGGCAACAGTTGACAGAAACAGAGGAAAATAAAACAGTAGAGGAGGAATGGGTAAAATTGAGAGATGAAATAGTGAAGGTAGCAGAGGACAAAATTGGTAGGAAGGAAAGACCTACAAAACATTCTTGGATATCACAGGAGATACTAAATTTAATCGATGAAAGGAGAAAATATAAAAATGCAGTAAATGAAACAGGCAGTACAGACGACTAAGAAATGAGATTGACAGGAAATGCAAAATGGCTAAGCAGGAGTGGCTAGAAGGCAAATGCAAGGATGTAGAAGAATGTATAAATAGGGGAAAAATAGATACAGCCTACATGAAAATAAAAGAAACATTTGGAGATAAGAAAAACAGCTCTATGAATATCAAGGACACTGATGGAAAACCAGTTCTCAGCAAAGAAGGGAAAGCTGAAAGGTGGAAAGAGCATATAGAGGGGCTCTACAAAGGAAATGAACTTCGAGACAATATTGTAGGAAGGGAAGAGGATGTAGAGGAATATGAAGTAGGAGATACTGTACTGAGAGAAGAATTTGACAGAGCCCTGAAAGACCTAAGTCGAAAAAAGGCCCATGGAGTAGATGATATTTCCTCAGAGCTACTGAAGTCTCTGGGAGAACCAGCCATGAGAAACCTGTTTCACCTGGTGTGTAAGATGTATGAGACAGGTGAAGTGCCCTCAGACTTTAAGAAAAATGTTATAATCCCCATCCCTAAGAAAGCAGGTGCAGACAGGTGTGAAAACTACAGAACCATCAGTTTAATAAGTCTTGGCTGCAAAATATTAACGCGAATTATATACAGAAGGATGGAAAAGCTGGTAGAAGCCGACCTTGGGGAAGATCCCAGACAGCGGTTGTCAGAATTGAAGGGCATGAAAGGGATGCAGTGGTTGGGAAGGGAGTAAGACAGGGTTGTAGTCTTTCTCCATTGTTGTTCAATGTGTACATTGAGCAAGCTATAAAGGAAAGCAAGGAGAAATTTGGAGAAGGAATTAATGTTCAGGGTGAAGAATTAAAAACATTGCGTTTTGCCGACGACATAGTAATTCTGTCAGATACAGCAAAGGACCTGGAAGAGCAATTGAACGGAATGGACAGTGTGCTGAAAAGTGCATATAAGATTAACATTAACAAGAGCAAAACTAGGGTAATGGAGTGCAGTGTAAGAAAATCAGGTGATGCTGACGGAATTAGATTGGGAAACGAAGCAATAAAGGAGGTAGATGAGTTTTGTTACTTGGGCAGTAAAATAACAAATGATGGTCGCAGTACAGAGGATATAAAATGCAGAATGGCAATGGGTAGAAAAGCGTTCTTGAAAAAGAGATATTTGTTAACATCGAATATTGATTGAAGCCTAAGGAAGTCCTTTCTGAAGGCATTTGTGTGGAGTGTTGCCTTGTATGGGAGTGAGACATGGACGATAAACAGTGCGGACAGGAAGCGGATTGAGGCTTTTGAAATATGGTGCTACAGAAGAATGCTGAAGATTAGGTGGGTGGATCGCGTAACTAATGAGGAGGTACTGGACAGAATTGGGGAGAAAAGGAATTTCTGGCATACCTTGATTAAAAGAAGGGATGGATTGGTAGGACACATTCTTAGACATCAAGGCATTGTGAATTTAGCGTTGGAGGGAAGTGTAAGGGGAAAAAAATCGCAGGGGAAGACCAAGAGATGGATACAGTAAGCAGATTCAGACAGATATTGGTTGTCGTTCTTATGTGGAGATGAAGAGGCTTGCTCAGGATAGGGTATTGTGGAGAGCTGCATCAAACCAGTGTCCGGACTGAAGACCACCACACACACAAGGTCGCTGTCAACTCAAAGAAACAAAATGTTTCCAAAAATATATTCAAACCTCCGTTTGTTAATCTATATTGCATTCTCACTTCAATTTGTTAATCCATGTGTAATACCAAAGTCTGTTATAAGCCAAAGATTAGGCATCATCTCTGATGTGTTTCGCTGCTAGTAGTAACGGGCAGGAAATCTGTATGTAGAGTCTGTGTGAGGGGCTTGTTATATGCAGACGCAGTTTGCCAGTGAGAGACTGCAATTGGTAGCCTTGACAGCCACAGTCCACCTTCCATGTCGGTGTGATTACGTTTGGATGGACGAAAGCCTGCCCAATGGTAGAGGCAACTGGATCAGTTGAGAAAAAAAAATATCTGCACGATAGTGACACTCCGTGTATTTATTGTATGATCATTGTCATAGTAAATTCTCAGCATTTTCTCATTAATTAAGTTAATTTCTATAGAATCAAGTTTTGATTTAACCTAAAATCATTTATCAGTTTTCCATTTTTTCATTATTTTGAAGATTAATTTTTGAATGTAGCTTAATTCTGTGTATTCTGTGTAAATGGCGTCTGGAATAGCAAGTCAGTGATTTACAGACTGAAAAGAGTAGTAATGAAGATACAATTTTGAGTAGATGTATTTCCATAACTAATGAGAATTAAAAGTCACGCACAGGTAGCTAAAGTAAAATTAATGAGCAGAGAGTTCTGTTGCATTGATTAAAGACCGTATTGTTAATTATTAAGCTACTAGCTACAAGCAAACTCAGTTGTCTTGTGAGACAGAAATTATTTGCATTCAGTTGCTCCCTTATAAAGCTAAATGTTCAAATGTTTGTAAATCTAAGGGACTTAACTGCTGCAGTTATCAGTCCCTAGGCTTACAAACTACTTAAACTAACTTATGCCAATGACAACTCACACACCCATGTCCGAAGGAGCACTGGAACCTCCGACGGTGAGCAACCGCGCGCTCCGCATCAAGGCGCCTTAGAGGGTTCGGCCACGCCACCACGGCTCTTTTAAAGCTAACCAGATCTAAAAATATTTTGTTAATAATGAAATGCCAAGATCGCGGTATTTCGTCTTTATTTATAACAGACGAGCGGTTACGATGTACACAGACATCATCTTCTGGTCTCTGCGCTAAATTATAACATTATTACATAAATGCATATTGTGCCCAGTTGGATTGTGCTGATGGGTTGTCACACATTAAAATATGCCATTTGGTTGTCAGATATAAAACTCGTATAGTCATATATTAATAAAGAACCACCATATTGCACAGGCGTGAGTGACAACAAGCTACCAGAAGATGATGTCTGTGTACATCGAAACCGGTCGTCTGTTATAAATAAAGACGAAATACGTACCGTGATCTTGGCATTTCATTATTCACAAAATACATTTATAATATTACTCCCTGCCATGAGCAAATTGTAAGATCTAAAAAATACGTAAGTTCAGATGAGACACTGTAGTGATTATTTTGCAGTTCACGTTTCCAATTTCAGTGACCCTGATGATTAATTGATTTTAGAGCTCTAAGTAAACTGATGAAATAATCCAGTAAAGGACAGACACTTATTTTACTTCCTCTCATAGTTGAACTGTTTTGAGTGTAGTCTGGTCACCAGTAGACACGTTGTTGTTTTTCAAGTAACTTTAGCGACTTATTTATCAAACATACAGGATTAGTAGTAAATTAGATCACGGGTTTAATGACAGATTTGTGATTAACAGTGTTGCTTTCATTCACAACGTTATCCGTTGCTTGCGAAACAATCACACACACATATTTTTACAGGACTTGAGTAGATGCGTTGAATCTACTTGAAAAACAGAAACTCACTGATTTCATAATTTAATGAGTTTATGATCTCAGTGAAAGTTGGTCCAATGATGAGCCAGAATCTATGATAAAATTCCTTGGGGAGACCATCAGGCGCCACTTGCGAGCTGGCGAGTTGACGTTCGCATAGAACAGTGTAATAAAATTGGTCCTCTTTTCGTCCTCCTTTTTCTGACAGCAGTATTAGAGAAGGCAGTGTCACAGTTTTCTTTTAGTCACTTTTATCCACCACTCCAGTTTAGTTCTGTGTCTATGTAGAGATCGTAAACAGAAAGTCCAGGTAGAACGGACGACGTCTTCCAGTTCTGTATCTTGGAGGTGAGATATGTTTAGCATCCACTGGCCTCTAAACCTTTTCGTTGGTTGCTTGTCGAGAATTATTGTTACAGCGTAAGCACAGTAGTCAGTAAAAGCTGCTGGAATGACGTCAGCATTTTGACACTGTTACTAATGTTTGAAGACTTGTAAATTCTGTCGATGTGGCTACTGGAAGTGGACGTAAAAAAGGTCAATTTTACGAGAGTTGGATGTAATATTTCCCAAGTGTCTGTCAGTATCATCTGTTTAATAAGTTTGTGGAGTTCTTTACAATAGTTGAAAGTTCGGCCTCTGATCTTTCCGGTGAATGACACAGTTAAAATCACCTCCTATCACAATATTAGATGGATCTTGTCTTAGTAAATAAAGAATTTCATCTTTGAAGAAATCGCTTCTTTCCGACCGGCGACTACTTCCCGAGGGGGCGTACACATTAACAAAAGTAACGCCAAAGATTTTGCATGCATTGCAACAGCCGGACTCTAGTTTTTCAATGTCCGTTATCTGAATTCCTTTCCGCCGTATCTTGATTAGATTCATGGGCTACATTTTCTATGGTTTGGAAACCAGGGATATTAAGATTAGAGACAGCTACTTCCTGCAACAACAATACATCGGCCTCAGAGTCATAAATGAATTGCTTTAATGCTGCAAGTTTCAGGGCAGATTTCAGACCAGGTATGTTTACAGATATTAGTTTGTATGCTTGTGTCATACTGGGATGCGTTCTATTTTAAATTTAGTGTCTCATCGGAATCCCGCCTTTCTATCTTCGTATCTACTCGAACATCAAATCCTTCACTGGTTTTTGTGACCTCTTTTACTGCGCATTACGATCGAATTTTGCTGTACCTTTTTCTTTGTTCAACTAGTGGAGGACAGTTTTTCAACTGTTACTGAAGTTGGTGCATCTTATCTCACTTCTGATTGCAGATTTGCAGTTGCCGCGTATTTGATGAGCACCGAACTCTGCCTGGCTTCCCCCAAGTCACGGCCAGTACTTTCACTGGCCGCCTGTGTGTTTACACTTGCTGTTTCGGCCAGTGTGTGTACACTAGTGACGACAGAGTGTTTGTTTTCTGTATCGCCAGCGGCGTTGCTTTCGAGCTCATGTTGCTTGGATACGGATTGTTGACCTACACTAATTTCCACGCTTTGATTGTTTTCGTTAGGCACCGATTCCTGCTGGAATTTTGGCAATACCACGCTCTGAGGTGTTTATGACGGGGAACACGCTACTTCCGAATGTACTGTCGGCTCAATTGCGGTTTGTATCACTGGATTCTGTGTGGTGTCAGTTGACATTTCCACGTCAATTACTAGACACACGAGACCTGTCTTTTTAACTTTTTCAAGTTTGTCGCGTTGCTGCTGTTTCTCGTCGCGTGTTTTCCGCTGCTTAGTAGGCGCAGTGGGTATGACCTTTTGAACGGGTTGAAGTCCGCGTCCCGCTTTTGGGGCAACGGAGGGAACTCTTTGATTGGAGTCTGCTTAACATTGGTCTCAGTAATAGAGGGACCTAATACAGGAGCTGCTTCTGTATAATTTTCTGGCAAGAGATCCGCAAGCGTGAGCTGGAGGGTGGATTTTAATACCGTGACACGTTCTGGACAGTCTTGTTTCACGTGACCATTTTGATTACATATGTAACAAGTCGATATCTGACCGGAATACTGTACTTGCGCTCTGTACCCACAAACTGCGATATGTGACGGGATATTTAACTTCACGTGCATTTCAACTGGTCGTACGGCACTATAGCACTGTAACTTATGCAAACTAGACCAACGTTCCTAATTTCACCACATTACTGTAAAGCTTCTTAATAATAAAAAAACAATAAAAAAAACAGTCTCTACTTCGGGGGGCAAATTAAAAATTCTGACATTTTCATACTCTGCACCAGCGTTGGATATTTTGACTGTACTCACCGACCCATCTCGATGTTTGAATTCAGCGTCTCCACCATATTTCAACAGTAGGCGTTCCAGCAGAACAGGGTTTATTAGTTTCACGTAGAAACAGTATTGTTCCAAATCGTAATAGGCTGTATGAACCTGATCGGTAGTGACTCCAAAGGTTTCCGAGATTCAGTCGTGAACTTCCAGGGAGTTCGGTTGCTTGTTGCGTGTTGTTTTATCAAATTCAAATTGCAGGGTGTTCTTCCTAGGTACCGTTGGGGCCATGGTGCGAATTAACCCAAGAGGGCTAATTGCATATTACACAAAGATTTACACAAAACACCACTCGAAACACAGACGCGAAAAACGTAATCACAAAACATTACAGATGAAGACGGTGTGATAGTGTAAGATAAGAAGTTACGATAAACGGCATCTCTAAATAAATATTCATAAATAAAAGTGTGCTCTTTATTTCAAAATGACTAGGTATGGAGTACTTAAATATCACAATTACAGTCTCATCTACCGATTATGAACATATCAGTGACTAGCGCATCCACTGTGACTATTGGGACACACTTCTGAAAATGCAAAATTGGTGGCTTTCAAAATGATTGCGAGATGTGACGACTTTGCACTTCTCCAACTACAGCCTTACGTCTACAGTTGCTCTGTCACAACCAGAGACTGGAGCACGCAAAAGCATTGATCAGTGAGTTACGAAATGGAAGATGCTCATATATATAAGAAACTATAAAAACTTTACATAAAACATTTTAATTTTCTTCTATGAATTGTATCAGTCGCATTTACATAGTGGTGACCAGTTTCTGTAATTTGACTTCTTCAGATAACATATATTACTGTAAATGCAACTATCGGTGCCCAGGCCATTATCATTTTAAAATCATCATGCAAAATATCTAACGTAAGCTTTAAAAAATAAAATGGAGTTTACATACCATATATATTACTTAGATGTATCAGTGTACAACACGTTGCATCGTTCATACCAATACGACTTTAAGAACACCATCTGAAATCTGTAAGGTATGGCACCCTATCTATCATACAAAATGAAACGTAGATCCTGTCGAGCGTCGTACAACATAAATGAAATGTATATGTAAGTGTCATTACAGTCTGTAACTGCAAATACTCCAAGTAAGTAGTGAAGATAAAAGTAAAATGTTCAGTTAATGAATGAAATAACACCTATATAGACGTTTCATATTATTTTTACGACGCTACACAGGTTCCATGTTTGCGAATTAACCCAAGAGGGCTAATTGCATATTACACAAAGATTTACACAAAACACCACTCGAAACACAGACGCGAAAAACGTAATCACAAAACATTACAGATGAAGACGGTGTGATAGTGTAAGATAAGAAGTTACGATAAACGGCATCTCTAAATAAATATTCATAAATAAAAGTGTGCTCTTTATTTCAAAATGACTAGGTATGGAGTACTGCTATCACGGGAAACGTGGCTTACGTTAGATTTCCAACCTGATGACTTCAAAATAATAATGGCCTGTACAATACAATGAGTTTGCATTGATAAATGTATTTACAATAATTATTGTATGGTTTATTAATTTTCCTTTATTTTTAAAAGCTTAAGTTACAGATTTCGCCTACGATCGTAAAAGAATAAGAGTCTGAACTACCCAACGTATTGTACACTGATAATTGCGTTTAGAATAATATGCGATCTAAAGACGGTAGTTGAGCTGCCGAAACTGGTCATCACTACGAAAAAATGTGTATGTGTTTTATCTAAATGGGATTGTGAGAATATACGAAAAAATCAAAAAGTTTCTAATTGTTTTATTCTTTATTTATCTGATAAAGAGCGCTTCCTACAATTAACAAACAAATTTCAGTTATATTCAGTTGGGATGTTAGTTATTCATAATATTCTTTCTTCTCCCTCTGTAGAATGAACAAGTCAAATGTCAGTAACGGTTTGCACCAACTATATTCTTCTACCGTGACATTCTCTTTGCTCTTATTGTTGCCGCATTAAAATTTACTCCTCTAGCAAGAAAATCACAACATCCATAAGATTAATGATTAGTGTTAACCGGTTTCCGAAGGCTATATCTAAAAGATTCAATTACGTATAGACTATTATGTGAAGAGTGTTGTAAAGAAAAATATCTTTTCCATCACAATTCTGTAGTCGTAAAGTGGAATTATATTACTCCAATCCAGGAAAACGCTTACAATAATGAGTTTCTCATAAATGTGCAAATAACGCAAACATTTTAGTTAGGCTGTGGTATAGGAAAGAACAGCGTGGCGAATGGAGATTTGTGTGTGGCGGGAGACGTGCAGGGAAGAGTCCTCTGCAGTCGCGCTGGTCACTGTGTCTTCGGTGGCGGAGTGGTCAACCCGTCTGCCTAGTATGCAGGAGATCCCGGGTTCGAATCCCGGCCGGGCACAAATTTTCATTCTCCACAGTTTGGTATTCCATCTAAACCTAATACAGTGATGCCATAACATCGCAAATTGCGATTTATTTCATTTTAGTTAATGCCTATATGCCAGTCAATAAGGATAACCGTAAATAAAACCTGAAGAAATTAACGATGCTTGGGAAACGTTAGAAAGAATCATCTCCAAAATTCCCGCAGACCATATTACAATTTTATTGCTCAATTACGTAAAGATAAAAAAAAATAAGAAAACGGTTGGTGGATTTGGTGTGGATTAATGTAGAAACCAAAAGAGCCGAAGACTTGTTAAAACATGCAAAAATATTAACGTTAAAATTATGTCAACACATTTTAAAAAGAACCCTTCTAAACAAAACAACTTAGCGGATACCCAACACATTTATGGAGAATTTCAAATGTAGCAAACTCATATCCTAATTATACAGAAATTTTAAATGTCTAAGTCAGGAAAGAGGCTAATATCGAGTCTGACCTTATTTATCGCGAATAAAGGTAAAACTTCAACCTCGAAAATTTTTCAAAATATAAATGTTATTCCAAAGTTTTACACCGCTAAAATAACTCCAACTATATTAAGCGAACTTGACAAAAACAATCCAAGCCTGAAAGAAAAGTTCATCAAAACAGCACAAAATATAATTCCGCTTTGAAAGAAACAAAAGTACCCTTGCTAGAACGCGGATTGTGAAGCAGCAGTTAAGTCTAGGTATGAGACATTCACAAATTGGAACAGAAAAAAAAATTGAAAATACGTACACCACCTTTCTAACTCTAAGAAAAGATACATCTGAATTAACCCAAGAGGCTAAGAGAAACTACGAATATGCTCAACTCGTAGAAGTAGAAAAATACTTCCAAAAGAACAGTACAAGAAACTTTTATAAAACATTCAAAACAAAACTAAAAACATAAAATTTTTGAGGTCGGACAGCTAAAACTGTTCATGATGAAAAAAGGATCCGCTACAGCTACTTTTGACTTCCTTAAAAAGGAACAACAGGTTTCGTGAGATGTGGTCACATCCTCAGGTTATTATTAAAACATTGAACAAGAGTTTCCATAATTTTTTAAATACCAATCCCCCGGATCCTATTTTCTTTTTTCACGGTTAAAATATTAAGGTAGGATCCACCTACGTCAAACAAACCACTGCCGTGTCGCTTAGTTCCAGCCTATGTTGTTGGTTTGGTTGACGTAAGTTGATCTTAACTCAATGTGTGTTGTTGCATGACGACCCGGGTGTAAAGAGCCCTACCGTTGTCTGCAACTACGCCTCATTTTCCCTGGATAGCAATTCGCTCACTATTAAACAGGGAAAACGCACCTAAGGTTTGTGCGTGCAGCTATGTAGTAAAATCTTGTTGTAGCCGCTCATTTATCTCTTCTTCAATTTTATATTAAATATGAGAGTGAAAATAGTAATTAAATAATTTCACACAACTTCACTTGTTTTTTATTGGCCGTTATTACAAAGCCAAATTGAATACATGTTTGCTTCTATAGAACTTCCAACATTAACAAAACAACAGCAATAATTGAAACAAAAGGTAATACACACGGACTTATACACGAAACAGAGTTTATATATCGTCTATTCTGTGAACTCTCTCCTAGCATCCACTTTGCAATGACCGACTGCTTGTCATATCTGCAACAAAGACAAATGCTCGCAGTAGCTACTGCATTGCTAGGCTGCTGGTATGCAAATTAATGCCTGGATATAAACTCAAGTCGATCCAGAAAGAAAATGTAGTTTATTTTGAAACACTACATATTCCCCCAATCACACTTGACTGTAAAACTGCGTAATTCATCCATTGCATAAAAAAGGGGATAGAAACACTTTTAATAATTACCGATAAATTTCTCTTTTCGCAGTCACATACAAAAGTCTCTTGCAGTGTTTAGTTGATGGAGCCCAAGAACAGTTGTAAGCTAAAGGTGCTAAATACCAAGCAGGCTCTAGACAAAACAGTTCCTGTTCGGAACAAGTTCTTAATTTAAAACTAATCTTTAGACACCAAAGGATTTCTGGTAACAATATTGTTCGTACATTTGTGGATTTTAAAAAGGCCTACGACTCAGTTGATCGTAGATCTCATTTCCAAATTTTAAAGGAACAAGAGTTAGATAGTAAAATTCTAAACACTGATTAAGAAAACGTTAACCGACACTAGATCTAAAGTAAATTCATGACAGAAATTTCTGAACCATCTGATATTAATGTGTTTTGGAAAAGGTGATTACAGAGTAATTACATAAGGTGTATATGTTTTGCCCTTTAGGGGAAAAGTTAATTAGAAAAATTCGTATATTTTTGCCGATTTACGTCAGATATTTGCTTGATTAATGAATGTATGAAGAGATATAGCTAATATATTTCTTAATGTGTTAAAATATGTAAGTATGTATATCATATAGGTAAAGAGGAATCGCTGTTATCAAAACTGTCCGAAAATTATTCCCAATTTTCTAGAAACTTTTACTCACTACTGTAACATGTAAACCGATATAGTCTTTACATTAAGAAAAAAGAAGAAAAAAACCTTCATTCGTTTATTCTCACTCCGAGGACTGTAGCGGGCTGTTGAGATACGGTCCATAGAGTCACGGTTCTATTCAAGCAATTATCAGACAAGCTGATCGTAGGGAAACTTCCAAAAACCTTGGTCGGAACCTGGGGATTGGAACGAATTTTATTTATTGCTAGGAAGTTACCCAGACAAAAAAAAAGAAAAAAAAAAAAAAAAAAAAAAAAAAAAACGAGAGCACTCCCGACAACAAAATTTGGACTCCGAGTTACTCCCGCAAAGTTGCAGAAATCACCTCGACCAAATTGCAGTGGGCAAGCGTGTCTCTAGATCAGTGTGTTTCAACCTGTGGATCGAGACCCCCTGGGAGGTCGCAAAGCCTTTCTCGGGGTGTCGCCATCATATGAGGAAGTACTCACACCATAAAATAACTAGAACAGCACACTTCAGAATACAAAGGGTTCTGTAAAACAAAAATATAAGGCTAATAACCGTGAAAATTATTTTTTGTTAAAAATTACATAATTCCCTGTTTAACTTTAATTCTGAACAAAGTGTAATAATTAATTCTAAGAAATTAAAAAATCTATTTCTTTAAGAAATGCCTATATCATGGGACCTTTGTTAATCAGCATAATTCAGTTCTACATCTTGCCTAAAGTGCGAAACACTTGATAGAAAACTTATATATTTCTATCGGAAACCAATCCGAAAAATCCGAAAAATTAAAAACAGCATCGAACAATTTACAAGAAAGCTATATCAAAAGAAAGACCATTACATTCGTTGTGTTGGAGATAACAAACATAGTTTTGTTAGAGTTCGTGATGAGGAGGCGTGTTGCGAAAATTCTTTTACTTGGAAGGGGGTCGCCAGAATGTTTTCAGTACGAAGGGGGTGGATATTCGGAAAGGTTGCAAAACACGACTATGTTTTGCTACGAAATATCGGCCTCACGGGCACTTGTAAGTATTTATTATACAAGAGAAATGCCAGATTTTTGCAGTTGATTCTTGTCAACTCCATCAGATAATAAATCAATCAAGAGTCTGGGAGTTGAAATTCCGCGTATATTGCGGTAAATGCTATTTTTGCTCTAATTGAAAATGCAAGTTCAGCAAAGCACGGTCATTTTGCACAGGCATCGGAAAAATAAAATATATATAGGATAACCATGAAAGTTATACCATCTTGTAAAACTGAATTTCTTCACTTCACTACCAAAATACACTACTTGCCATTAAAATTGCTACACCAAGAATAAATGCAGATGATAAACGGGTATTCATTGGACGAATATATTATACTAGAACTGACATGTGATTACTTTTTCACGTAATTTGGGTGCATAGATCCTGACAAATCAGTACCCAGAACAACCACCTCTGGCCATAATAATGGCCTTGGTACGCCTGGGCATTGACTCAAACAGAGCTTGGATGGCGTGTACAGGTACAGATGCCCATGCAGCATCAACATGATACCACAGTTCATCGAGAATAGTGACTGGCGTATTGTGACGAGCCAGTTGCTCGGCCACCATTGACCAGACGTTTTCAATTGGTGAGAGATCTGGGAATGTGCTGGCCAGGGCAGCAGTCGAACATTTTTCTGTATCCAGAAAGGCCCGTACAGGACCTGCAACATGCGATCGTGCATTATCCTGCTGAAATGTAGGGTTTAGCAGGGACCGAATGAAGGGTTGAGCCACGGGTCGTAACACGTCTGAAATGTAACGGTCACTGTTCAAAGTGCCGTCGACGCAAACAACAGGTGACCGAGACATGTAACCAATGGCACCCCATACCATCACGCCGGGTGATACGCCAGTATGGCGACGACGAATACACGCTTCCAGTGTGCGTTCACCACGATTTCGCCAAACACGGATGCGACAACGGATGCTGTAAACAGAACCTGGATTCATCCGAAAAAATGACGTTTTGCCATTCCTGCACCCAGGTTCGTCGCTGCGTACACCATCGCAGGCGCCCCTGACTGTGATGCAGTGACAATGGTAACCGCAGCAATGGTCTCCGAGCTGATAGTCGATGCTGCTGCAAACGTCGTCGAACTGTTCGCGCAGATGGTTGTTGTCTTGCAAATGTCCCCATCTGTTGAGTCAGCGATCGAGACGTGGCTGCTCGATCCCTTAAATCATGCGGATAGGATGCCTGTCATCTCGACTGCTAGTGATACGAGGCCGTCGGGATCCAGCAAGGCGTTCCGTATTGCCCTCCTGAACTCACCGATTCCATATTCCGCTAACAGTCATTGGATCGCGACCAACGCGGGCAGCTATGTCGCGATACGATAACCGCAATCGCGATATGCTACAATCCGACCTTTGTCAAAGTCGGAAACGTGATGGTACGCATTTCTCCTCCTCACACGAGGCATCACAACAACGTTTCACTTGGCAACGCCGGTCAACTGCTGTTTGTGTATGAGAAATCTGTTGGAAACTTTCCTCATCTCAGCACGTTGCAGGTGTCGCCGCCGCTGCCAACCTTGTTTGAATGCTTTGAACAGCTAATCATTTGCATATCACAGCATCTTCTTCCTGTCGGTTAAATTTCGCGTCTTTAGCACGTCATCTTCGTGGTGTGGCAAATTTTAATGGCCATGATTGTATTCACTGACAAACCGAGAGTAAATTTGCCTTGCTTTCACAGCGCCAGGTGTGCTCTCGACAAAAGTCACTTTTAAACTGACGTAATTTGACAGGTATCGAAGGTGGCGCTATTCTTCTGGAATGAGATGCACCAATCCTTCACTACCCAACCCAACCATCAAATTTCCGAGAACTGTAAATTGATTTTTCGGGGATCTGGCCACGTTTTGGGGGTTCCGTCCCACTGTGTGTCGAACAGGGTGTGGGAGGAACGCCACTGACTAGTGCCTGCCCCGTGCCGGGTATATCGTGGATGCGTTCCTGACCGCCGACTGGGGAGGAGCCGCTGTCGTTAGGCAGTCGCTCCACGTCCTCGCCTCCACGACAGGTGGTGCCTGCAGTCGCCCTTACGCATTCCCGACACGCCCGCCCCGAATGCCCGTCGCGCCAGAGGAAAGTGCTCCCAATCACAGCAGCCCCCTACCCACCCACGCCACCGGGCGTGGTCTGGCCCGCAGGTAACGGATCCTCCAGGACCTACAAAACAGTCGCGCTACGTGATCCGCCGCAGGCGCCACCGGAGGCTATAAAGTGGCGACGGGTTTCACCGCTGGTTGGCGCCGACGCAGACAAAAGAATTACACCACGTTACGGGCTTCTGCACACTCCTTGTAGCCCTTTGCTTGAGCCGAGTAGTCTCGACTTCCACCGAACAAAAGAATAATGGATCTAGTTTCTACTTGGAAACAACGTGCTTTATAGCAGTAAATTCCAAGTGATCATCTTTAACTATAAATAATTGTGTACGTTTATTTCTTTGTTCATAATTAATTCAGAACCACATTTATACTTCTATATCCTACACCTACATACATACTCCGCAATCCACCGTAAGGTGCGTGGAGGAGGGTACGCTGTACCCCTTCTAGGCATTTCCTTTCCTATTCCACTCCCAAATATAACGAGAGAAAAAAAGATTGCATATGTGCCTCCGTATGAGCCCTAATTTCTCTTACCTTGCCTTTGTGGTCACTACGCCAAATGTAAGTAGGCGGCAGCAAGATCGTACTACACTCAGCTTCAAATTCCGACCCTCTAAATTTCCCTAACAGAATTTCACGAAAAGAACGTCGTCTTTCCTCCAACGATCCCCAATTGAGTTGCCGGAGCATTACCGTGACACTTGCGCATTGGTCGAACCTACCGGTAACAAACCTAGCTGCTCGCCTCTGAACTGCTTCCGTGTCTTCCTTTAAACTGATCTGCTTCGGGTCCCAAGTGTTGCTCAAGTGTTTGGGCCCCGCAGCAGATCAGTTTAAAGGAAGACATAGAAGCAGTTCAGAGGCGAGCAGCTAGATTTGTTACCGGTAGGTTCGACCAATGCGCGAGTGTCACGGAAATGCTCCGGCAACTCAATTGGGGATCGCTGGAGGAAAGACCTTCTTTTCGTGAATTTCTGTTGAGGAAATTTAGAGGGCCGGAATTTGAAGCCGAGTGTATTACGATCTTGCTGCCGCCTACTTACATTTCGCGTGGTGATCACAAAGGCAAGAGAAATTAGGAAGGAAGGAAGGAAGCTTGGAGTTTAACGTCCCATCAACAGCGTGGTCATTAGAGACGGAGCTGGCGCTCGGAATATTTGGGTAAGGATGCAGAAGAAAATCGTCTGTGCCTTTACAAAGAAACCATCCCGGCATTTGCCTGGAGGGAAATCACGGAAAACCTAAATCTGGATAGCCGGAGGTGGATTTGAACCATCATCCTTCCGAATAGAGAAATTAGGGCCCGTACGGAGGCATATAGGCATTCTTGTTTTCCTCTTTCTATTTGGGAGTGGAATAGGGAAGGAAATGCCTAGTAGTGGTACAGTGTACCCTCCTCCACGCATCTTACGGTGGATTGCGGAGTGTGTATGTAGATGTAGATGTAGAATACAGACGAGATGTGGGAGGAGATGTAGGAGGAGGACGTAGAAGTCGATATGTTGGCATAATTACGTATTCAAAACCGGGGGCAAATATAAAACATCGTCCGAACTAGTTCGGAATGCTTTTTCTGAAAACTACTTCGAACAGTTAGTTCATGAACCCACTAGAATAGTACGTGGTTGCGAAAATACTATTGATCTCCTAGCAACAAATAATCCCGAGATAGTAAAGAGCATCAAAACAGATACAGGGATTAGCGAACATCGAGTTGTAGTAGCGAGACTGAATATCGAAATTCCCAAATGCACCAAAAATAAACGAAAAATATATCTATTCAATAAAGCAGATAAAAATTCGCTTCACGCTTTCCTGAGTGATAGTCTCCAGTCCTTCAAAACTAAAAATGCGAGTGTAGATCAGTTGTGGCTTACTTTCAAAGACATAATATCAGTAGCAATCGAGAGATTTATACCAAATAAATTAATAAAAGAGGGGGCTGACCCCCCGTGGTACACAAAACAGGTCAGATCACTGTTGCAGAAACAAAGAAAAACGCATGCAAAATTTAAAAAGACACAGAATCCGCAAGACTGGCAATCTTTTACTGAAACTCGCAACCTAGCGCGGACTTCAATGCGAGAATCTTATAGTTGTTTCCACAACGAAATCCTGTCTCGTAATCTTGCAGAAAATCCAAAGAAATTCTGGACATATGTGAAGTACACTAGCGGCAAAACACAAACAATACCTTCACTACGCGATAGCAATGGTAATACTACCGACGACAGTACTGCTAAGGCAGAATTACTAAACACAGCTTTCCGAAATTCTTTCACCAAAGAAGACGAAGTGAACACTCCAGTATTCAATCTAAGAACAGCTGCCAGCATGCGAAACTTTGAAGTAGATGTTCCTGGAGTAGTAAAACAACTTAAGTCACTAAACAAAAATAAATCTTCCGGGCCAGATTGTATACCAACTAGATTCCTCTCAGAGTATGCTGATGCAATAGCTCCGTACTTAGCTATAATTTACAACCGATCACTCAGCGAAAGATCCGTACCCAAAGACTGGAAAGTTGCCCAAGTTACTCCAATATTCAAGAAAGGCAATAGGAGTGATCCCCAAAATTACAGGCCTATCTCATTGACGTCGATTTGCAGTAGGATTTTGGAACATATATTTTGTTCGAATATTATGTACTACCTCGAAGAGAACGACCTATTAACCAAAGCCAGCACGGATTCAGAAAGTATCGCTCTTGCGAAACACAGCTTGCCCTTTATTCACATGAAGTGTTAAGTGCCATCGACAAGGGATCTCAAATCGATTCCATATTTCTGGATTTCCGGAAGGCTTTTGATACTGTACCCCACAAGCGGCTTCTAATGAAATTGCGTGCTTATGGAATATCTCCCCAATCGTGCTATTGGATTCACGATTTCCTATCTGAAAGGACACAGTTCGTTGTAATTGACGGTAAGTCATTGAGTAAAACAGAAGTGATATCTGGCGTTCCACTGGGAAGCGTTATAGGTCCCCTACTCTTCCTCGTGTTTATAAACGATTTAGGAGATAATCTGAATATATCTCTTAGACTGTTCGCGGATGATGCTGTCGTTTATCGGTCAGTGAAGTCAACAGAGGATCAAAGGCAACTGCAAAGCGATTTAGACAAAATTTCTACTTGGTGCGAAAATTGGCTATTGACACTAAATAAAGAAAAATGTGAAGTAATACACATGACCACTAAAAGAAATCCGCTGAACTTCAATTACGCGATAAATCAGTCAAACCTTAAGGACGTAAATTCTACCAAATACCTAGGAGTTACAATTACGAACAACTTTGACTGGAGAGAACACATAGAAAATATTGTGGAGAAGGCGAACCAAAGGTTACGTTTCATTGGCAGAACGCTTAGAAGATGCACCAGCTCCACCAAAGAGACTGCCTACATCACACTTGTGCGTCCTCTCTTGGAGTACTGTTGCCCCTTGTGGGACCCTCACCAGGTGGGACTGACGGAAGATATTGAGAAGGTTCAGAGAAGGGCAGCTCGTTTTGTTTTATCACGTTACGGGGCGGAAAGCGTCACGGAAATGTTGCACGAATTGGGGTGGAAATCATTAAAAGAAAGACGTTATTCATTGAGGGGTGATCTGTTTGCGAAATTTCAATCACCGACTTTTAGTTCTGAATGTGAAAATATTTTGTTAGGACCCACCTACTTAGGGAGACATGACCATCCCAATAAAATAAGAGAAATCAGATCGAAAACGGAACGATTTAGGTGTTCTTTCTTCCCGCGCGCTATTAGAGAATGGAACGGCAGAGAAAAGTTATGAAAGTGGTTAATGAACCCTCTGCAAGAAACTTAAATGTGATTTGCAGAGTATCTATGTAAATGTAGATGTAGATGTAGAGAATGGGCAAAGGAAGAGAGAGGAGGGACGGGGAGATGACAGAGAGACGAGGGAGCAGGAAATGTTAAAACAGAAGATTTCAGTAATTAAATACCTCGACGACGCCGGGGTTTCAGCTCTCTTTTTTTCTTTTCTTTTTTTTTCAGTGCAAACTGAGGTTAATGTACGGATAATTACTACTTGAAATTATATTTCACATAATTGTAGTCTGCAAGCCATTCATGGTGTGTGACGGAGGGTAATTTGTGCGCAATCGTCACTTCCTGCTGTTCCAGTCGCGCATGTTTTGTAGGAAAAGTGGCTGCAGGCTATCCTCCTTGTGCTCTCCTATCTCCCTAAGTTTGTCTTCCTGGAGATATACTACGTATATTTATATATTGTGTGTGTGTGTTTGTGTGTGTGTGTGTTTGGTTTCCTGAAATGGAAATATCGCCCCTACAAAAGATTAAAACGGCCCTGCCACTGACAACCTACCCATAAGGTGACAAATAATTTAAGTGTCTATTTGTAGCGTTCTTTACACTTTTCCTGAATGGTTATCCAACGTTTGTAATCGGGACAAAATGAATGAATCACAGCCGTGGTCGAGTAGCCTTGCGGTCTAAAAATGTTGAAATGTTTGTTGAGCTTATGGGACTTAACTACGGGGTCATCAGTCCCTAAACTTACAAACTACTTATCAACTACTTACGAACTAGGACGGCACAAATATCCATGCCCGAGGGGGGATTCGAGCCCCCGACCGTAGTGGCCGTGCTGACCGTGACTGGAGCGCCTCAGTCACCTCGGCCACCGCGGCCGGCCCGAGCGGTCTAAGGCACCTCGCTACGGAGCGCGCGGTTGCTCGCCTTCGGAGGTTCGAGTCCTCCCTGAGGCATGGGTGTGTCTGTGTGTGTTGTTCTTAGGTTAGTTTACCGTAGTTTAAGTAGTTTGTAAGCTACGGACTGATGACCACGCAGTTTGGTCTGATAGATTTACAAACATTTGAACAGTTCATAGGTATTACGATGAATACAGGCAGATTCAACGACAACCACTGACTAATTAAAAAGCACCATGTCGCATTATGCTTAATGATATTAGAAAGCTTGTGTAGTTTGTGCAATGCAAAATTATAAGCTAGTAGGTTTAATGCGAGTTTGGAATCCCAACTTCTCTATAATACCTATGTTAAACTAGAAAATTTATTAATAGCTATAACAATATCGAGAGTAAAGAAATTATCATGAGGAAGACATATTTTAAATTGAAACACTATTACTTGAATGTATAAAGAAAAGTGAAGGTGATAATGATAGAATATTAGACTTTAAGTTCATAAGTGAACAGCTGCAACTCCTCACACCCAAACATCTGAGGTACGCCTCAGAATTGCTTCTAGCTACTTGCAATTTTTTTTTTTTTCTAATCCTTCCCAGACGCTTACAGATTTTTTCGAAATTTGAATTTTTTTTTGCGACTTCCACATTATGAGTAAAAGCTTAATTGACTGGATATTATTTGCGGAATAATTTCTTTAAAAAAATTGCATACTAAGCGTGATAATTAAGTGCGCCTTTTACCGGATGAATATTTGGCATGGCCACTTTACCCCCTTTTTTATGTATGAATATACCCTACGTGATCGAACGTATCAGGACACCTAGTTGCACATGACATCCAAGTTCGTGGCGTCCTCCAGCGCTAATGCTGGAATTCAATATGGTGTTGGACCATCCTTAGCCTTCATGACAGCTTCCACTGGTCGATGAGGCCTGGTACGAAGTCGACGTTCCAAAAATATCCCAGAGGTATTCTATAGGATTCAGTTCAGGATAATGTGCAGTTCATTCCAATACTGGGATGTTACTGTCGTGTAACCACTCCGCCACAGGCAGTGCTTTATGAACAAGTGCTCGATCGTGTTGAAAGATGCAATCGCCAACCTCGAATCTCTTTTCAACAGGGGGAAGTAAGAAGATGTTTAAAACACCAATGTAGGCCTGTGCTGCGATAGTGCCAAGCAGAACAACAAGTGGTGCAACCTCCCTCCATGAAAACATGACCACACCACCATTTCCTAATTTTACTGTTGGCACTACACACGCTGGCAGATGACGTTCACCGGGCAGTTACCATACTCACACCCTGCCATCAGATTCGCCACTTCACACAACGTGTTTCCACTGTTCAATCCTTATACCAAGGCGTCGTTTGGCAATGACCTACGTGATGTGTAGCAGTTTACAAGGAGACCACTTGGGTGTTGGATTTTAGAATTTTTTGATATTTATGGTACGTAAAGTTCAGAACTCAAATAACCATCAGGCAAAGCCACTCGACGTAACTCTAAAAAATTCTCGAGAAAATCGAGTTTAAAGTTTTGCAAGTACATGTAAGAACCAATATTTAAAGCAGTTGCAGCAACTAGGGGTAGGTCAGGTGGAAGCGTTCTAGCCTTACAACCACAGTGTCGGAAGTTCGAATCCCGCCCTGGAGCTATATTCATACACAATTTCAATAGCTAATGGTAAGTTTTACGAAAAATACACGTATTTTTGTTTATTGGTAATTTTCTATATTTTACAATGCTGGTTTCACTTTTTAAAAATATAAAAGGTTACATTTTTTACAGTTGACTTCGCTATTAGTTGACGACGATTGTATTTGATTTTTCAGTTTGTGAAGAGCTACGACGCTGTTTTTGGAAAGTCGTCTCCATAGCTACTAAAGGCTTTCCAATCAGCTAACCTACTCAGCCAAAGTTTTAGGTGACGACAAGATGTTAACCTCGTCTACATACACATAAACGAAGACTGAAAAAAATACGTCGAATTAGAGATTCAAAAATGTTTATATATCTGAATTTGAAATAATGTATATTTGTTTACATCGTGTATGAAGTTACTCTTCGCACACGAGTTCGATTAGCTGGTTAGTTGCATGTTTTAAGGGGTGCAAACTACTACTGTTTTCGGTCGCGTTTGATTGGTAACGACCAGAAATAAGTAAATAACAGACCAAGCTGTACGGTCTTTACGGAACGTTGCTGAAGAAGACAGTGTTTTGGGTGGTCAGCGCTAGATCCCTTTCGACGAGAGATGAGACTGTGGTGTTGGATGCGGAAGACGGCAATTTACGTGGTCCTTTGACGGAATTAGATTATGTTAACCCTCTTCCAGTGGCATTGCAAGAGTACGCATGAGAGATGTTCTTGTGTATTACGAGACAATCCTTAACGAAAATAATGTAGTCGAATCTACACCATCGCCGGTAATTCCTGCAGAAGCAGAGCTGATAGCAGAAGACTTATTTCATAACACACTAGAAATTTTAAACGAAAAAAATTATAACACATGAGGAGCTCGTTATCTTTAATAAACAAGATGAAGAAATTACGAATAAACAAAAATACGTGCAATTTTTCGTAAAAAATTGCCATTATATATTAAAATTGTGTATGTATGCGAACACAACGAAAAAAAAATCTTCAGTGTGGGATTCGAACCGATGCGAACCACCGATACTATGGTTGTGGGTCCACAACGCTATATCACCTGAGCGAACTCGACAGATGCTGTAACTCCTTTAATTATTAGTACTTATATGTACTTGCAAAACTTCAAAGTCGATTTTCTCGAGAATTTTTGAGAGTTGCATCGAATGACTTCGCCTGTTTGTTATTTGAGTTCTAAACTTCACGTACCATAAATATCAAAAAATTCTAAAATCCGATGCCCATGTGGTTTCTTTGTTAGGTACTATTATTATTTGCTCTAAAAAAATTAAAAAAAAATAGTACAAAAATCTACAAATAAAAGTACACAAAGTCACATTCTACCCTAGATGTTCTTTTGAGAAAGGCACTCCCCCCCCCCACCCCCCGTCCCCCTTTATTAGACGGGCACTCTGACGGGGCACTTTCACTAACGAGCTCCGTGAACAAGAAAACAGAACTCAACACATTTACTGTGAACATTGCCCTAGCCGCCTACTCCGGTGTAGCGAGCTTTTGTACTGCAGCGATCATTAGTTGCTTTGCAAACAATGCAGAGCGCAGCTGTTATTCGCATACACAGTGGACGTGATATGACATGCGAAAATTTCCAGGCTGAAACTACTTCAGTAAACGACAAAACATGAGTCAAGATTTCTGTTTGCTCACTACCCAGGAAAAAAAATTAAAATAGGGGAAAGTAGGGTAAGATGACGAGTAGTCTAAGATGACGAATCATTAATGCGATTAATATTACCTGACATAGTCGGGTTTGGAGGCGATCTGATCGTTTTATAGTTTTGAAAATGAAATGACAAGATCGCACATTAATAATTTATTCACTGCCGGCCGGTTTCGGTGAACTGTGTCACCATCATCTGGTCAAATACATATCACAAGCTGGTCATCTTGTTAAAAAATTGGGTATAAAATAACAAGTGCAACATTGCACTTAGTCACTATATAAAAAATACACAAGTTAAAAACATTTTGTAAGCTTTCATGTTTGTAACTTGTGTATTTTTATATAGTGTCTAAGTGCAATGTTGCACTTGTTATTTTATACCAAATTTTTTAACAAGATCATCAGCTTGTGATATGTATTTGACCAGATGATGGTGACGCAGTTCACGGAAACCGGTCGTCAGAAAATATATTATTAATGTGCTATCTTGGCATTTCATTTTGAAAACTATAATTAATGCGATTGTCGAGAAGAGCAGCAAATGAAGGTCTTTCCTCGTTAGCGATTAGCACTCTACGTGTGCTACAATATAGATTAATGCCCACGGTCATCATTTAGCACTGGCACGCTATAATTTATGTTTACTCACATGTTGGTTGTAATATTTCAGTGCTCCGAATTGGCATCTGGAGCACGTGTGGTCCATTTTTCCAAGCTGGTTTCAAATTATGGTGAACTATAAAGCATGGTGTTTCTTAATGTATATATCAAACTCCAAAGAGAATTTAATAAAGTGTTGCCTTAGGTGTATATTATGAATGACCATTTCGGGTAAGTTGACGAATTTAATTGGGCGGACAACATGATGACTCGTCATCTTTCCCAAAGAATAAGTAACTCATTTTATCGAGCTTTTCATAGTAATTTGCAGTATTGAACGTGTGTAACAAGTATAAACGAAGAACCAACAGGCAGAAATGGCTGCAAGAAGTTAGGAATCGATGAGCATTGGGCAGGAGGTACAGAAGGGTGCAGTGGTGTAGGCAACTGCGAAGAGAAGACAGGGAAAACGTTGCTCTCGTTACACATCAGCAACAGAAGCCAAACTGAAGAAAATGAAATTTAAAAAAATGAACGACAAATAGGGGACCAAGAGAAGAAGAAAAAAACAAATGTGATGAGGCACGCCTTACTTCCACGATATCAGTAAAGTAGACTGAAGACGACGACGGCGATCATGATTTCGTTAGAGAAGAACTTTTTGAAATGAGAAATGACTGTGGTAAATTTGGGACTTTTTATGGTTGTACATTGTGTCGTAAATGGGTCCATGCTGCTTGTACCGACCTCATTGAGACAGATAAAAGCGCAAAACAAGTGTAATTTTATGCCACTTCTGTACTTAAAAATGAAATGATAATTTAAGTTTATTCAATTGTGATTTTCTTCGCCAAATTACCCGACAACATTCGTCATCTTACCCGCAAACGAGGGTAAGATGACGAGCTTGACATCGTTTGAAAAAAGTCAAAGTAATCGCCATAAATGTTACATTTACAAGAACTACGAAATCTGTAGTTGGAAACAAAACTCGAATGATTTCTCTGAAGTGTTCATGTAGGCGTGAGGAATAAAAGAAGGAGATAAAAAAAATTCTGAAGCTTATTGTCGTCATCTTATCCTCCTTTTCCCTATCCTTCCGTCCCTGGAATTAAGCAGAATAACAACTGTGTTTTCAGAGAAACGACCTTACGTGCTGCACGCTTGTGCGAGAACTGTAGTAGTCTCCGCTGACGATCAGTGAAGTCGTTACGTTGTTCCCCACAGAGACGTATCTACGATCGATTGCTGCAGGGAAGAGCCTCGACAAAATAGGTCCCCTTCATCCTAGAAACGCAACATCCGTGTTCACTTTTCAGCGACCGATCCCCGTGAGCCGGTCGCAGTGGCCGAGCGGTCTGTGGCGCGCCAATCACCGTCTGCACGCCCGCTACGGTCGGGGGTTCGAATCCCCCCTCTGGCATGGATGTTTGTGTCGTCTTTAGTATAAGGTAGTTCATAAGTAGTTTGTAAGTTTGGGGACTGATGACCCCGCAGTTAAGTCCCTTAAGCTTAACAAACATTTGAACATTTGATTTGATCCCCGTGTCTATTACAAAGACTTTTGCACAAGAATATTCTGAGGAGGTCAAACTTGTATCATAATTCGTCACCCACGCATTCCTTCGTATTGTTGCGCAGTAGAATAGTAAAGCGCAAGAAAGAAACACTTTCCTAAGTTGGCGCTGGCAGTAAGCATTGACACCAGACGGTGAGGTTAGCGAGCCTTGCCGGACGTGAGTGAACATTCAGCACTGCACGAGCATTTCGACGTTTATCACTGATCCGAATGAACGTTGTAAACTCAGTCTAATATTCTTAGGAGAGCTCGTGCTTAAATATCAGTTTGTATTACGTGGTGCAAGAACACGACTGCGACTTACGTGAGGCCAGAAGATGCAGTCAGCGAATCGATAAGCAAATGTAAAATCAAAGGATCGCTGACAGAGGGGAAAAGATCCAGGGCACATTCGGTGTTAACGAACCGTGGCTCCTTTAACGATACGAGACTGCCTAGTAAATAGCCCGGCTGACCAGCACCTAGGAAGTCGGTTTGCAATAAAAATGTACAGTCTTCAATTCTGTTTTACTGCATATATAGACGTCTACAGGTTCCAACAACTCACGTCTAAGTGGCAATTACAATGGTGCCGCTTTAGTAATAGAAGGAGTCTTTCCGTCTTGTTAGACGGTGTCCTCCGCCTCTAACTCTCTTCCTTCAGGTAGGCTATTCTGCGTCCCACCAGCTTACACTACCCGTTTGCCCCGGCCACGCAAGTCTACAGCACTGTAAACTTCATGCTACATTCCCTTTCAGGGCAGTCAATATCCACTCCTGCAGGAAATAACAACACTCTTTCCAGGCACACCTTCGCTGATAGCGGCTTCTCAGGACTGTCTCGGCCATGGGGGCATCTTTTTCACCTCTCACAAACATATTGTACTACCGAAAGTGTTAGTTCGTAGTGCTTAGCACTGCCAGGCAATAAAGTGAAATATTATCAGATTCTGCATGAAAATGCCAGCTGTGCAACCAGAGAAGAAAATAATATCAGAATATTAATTGTACATCAATAAAAACTAGCCACCCTGCAATAACTAGGAGGAAGCAATACATTGTTTGAGTCATCTAGAAACGTACGCTCTCGTAGCGTCTGACACTGGAAATTTACTGATCATTGCGTGACGCTTTTGCGCTTACTAAATAAATGGAACGAAGGGCACTGGCATACTTCGAAACTTCTTTATTTAATCTTCTCGAGTCCTCCTTCGGACATGGGTTGAGTTGTCCTTAGTGTAAGTAAGTTTAAGTAATTTGTAAGTCTAGAGACAGATGACCATGGCAGTTTGGTCCAATAGGTTTAAATTTGAATATTTGCCCTCATCTCTCAATGATATCTGACACGTATCCCACAGTGAAGAGCAATACGCAAGTGTTGGTCGAACGAGCATTTAGTAAGCTAATTACTTTGTCGTTGGACTACATTTCCTGGGAATTCTTTCAATAAACCTCAGTCTAGTATTAACCTTAAGCGTGATTAATGTTATTTGGTCGTTCCATATGCATACTCACAGGTATTTCATGGAAGCAACTGCTTCCGGCGATTGTTGTGCTATAGTGTAATTATACCATAAAGGAGCTAGTGTTTTGTCCATTCTCAGTAACTTTATTATGTATTGTTAACACGTAGCTGAAACCAGTTCCACAGCTCAAATATTTCAAATATTGTCCTTCGATCATGCTTGGTTGGAAAACGAAAGGTCATTTATATGCTTCTGAAGATGGGAACTAATTGCCCGAAACTGTTCGAAATAAAATATTTCAACGGTGAAACTGGTTGCTGCTTTTTTTTAACAACAATTATGATCGTTTCTTTCCATGAAATCCCAATATATTACATTTGTTTACATTGAGGGTCAATTGACACTCCCTGAACTAACCACTGTAGATCCTTCTGGAATTCGCTGGCTTTTCTAGTGATGCGACTTCTTTGTATTAGGTTGTCTATTAAGTTCGTTCGCCTTTTTTCAGTGTATTCACAAAGAACGCCTGGATACACACCTCCCCGCACCACAGCTGTGATAGATTGGTTGCCGGCTTGTCTGCTTGCACGCTTCAAACAAGTTGTCGCGCTCTATATTGTAGGGGAGCTTAGGCAACTGTGTTTCACTGCTGGCGGGGGGGGGGGGGGGCACGGCCTATATTTGTAACAGTGATGCAGTATTTAATATATGATGGATAAATCAACGATTTATGTTTCAAAAACACCTGAACGCATCTGGTGACTGCAACTATTGTTAACGATATCTCAAATGATTACTAATTTCGTCAATAGATCGATTCTATTTCGCAGTATCACATTCTTCCACGAGAACTAAAAGAGAAAAAAAAGGAGATGGCTGGTTTTGAATATGGAACGCAAAATTTGTAATCCACGATGCTAATGGATGCGCTACTTTTTTCGGGTCCTCGGGTAGTTTGGTGATGTTGATTTTGAGTTCTTGGCTATATTTGTTTTCTTTTTGATGTATTTATTATTATTCAAGGGGACATGCAGACCAATCTCCAGACGCTCAGGGCCAACGCGCCGGCACCTCCCAAGCAACTACAACTGCTCCCTGAGAAGTGGCCTGACTTTGCAGACAAAGCCAGTGCAAAATGTTGATCTTCGAAAATTTTGGCACCTAACCCAAAATATCTGTACTGTTATTTTCACCCTTATTTATCCTCTCAAATCGAATTTAACTCGAATTTTTATTTATTTATTTATTTATTTTTGTAAACAATCAGCACGAGGGAAAAGTGTAAAGTGGCTTAGTGCACAAGATTAATTTCCGTATACACAAGAATTAATCTGAATTTGAAGTGTAACTGCATAGTAGCGCACTTACCATGTAATTTTACAGTGGTCTCTAATATCAGTGTTATGTTAAAACTGAAATGTACATGGTAGCAAAACGAAGGCTGAATATAGTATGCTGTAGTGGCGTAAAGGTGGCGCCACTCCTCCAGAAGTGGGAACGAAAGAGCAAGAAGGCGGTGGAGAGCCGCTAGCCAATCACACAGCGGCAACACTCCCTCCACGGCGATAGCGAGTCGAGAGCGCCAGCTGTGAAGAGGACAGAAAAAGCGCCGCTCACTCTGGAGAGCCACTTGTCCACTTCTGCTCTTCACTTCTTGACGGCTGCCACACCGGGACGAGAGGACGCGCACATCAAGGATGGGACAGGAAAGACGACGACAGCAGTCTTGTAGCTACAGGATCCGAGACAGCGTACCCAGCCTTAGATAGCACCGACAGTTAGGCAGGAGGTCACACCGGCCTAGGCTGTTGGAATTGTACACAATAGTTGGGCATGGACTGCAGCTCACATCAAAGTTACGTAATTGTTTGTTTTTCATATTAATAAATTTTGCGTTAAAGTAACTTTGACTAGAGTGATTTCAGCTTCCTGTCCAATCTGCCCTGCGATGATTAAAGTTGTAGATACAGAAAGCTACAACATATGCAATGCTTATTTACACACGTTTATAGTGTTGAGTAGCTATACCTTCATGCTAGAGTCAGTGTGTTGATGCAAACAAGCAACAGTTTGGTTTAAATCTAGGTATATTTGTTAAACGTAGTTTTCACCATTCTTATTTCCAGCACGTTAAAATCTGTGTCGCTTTCGAAAAACTGAGATGCCATAAACGCGTAAACAATCGGAAGGTTTATATGATCAAACTTCACAAAATTATTTTCCATTCTACCATAAAAGTTGTAAATGCGTTTAACATCATTAAAAAAAATACATTCAGACAAAGTCAGGTGGGCGGCCGCGGTGGCCGAGTGGACTGTGGCGCTCCAGTCACGGTCTGCACGGCCACTACGGTCGGGGGTTTGAATTACCCCTAGGGCATGGATATTTGTGCTGTCCCTAGTATTAGCTAGTTCTTAAGTAGTTTGTAAGCTTAGGGATTGATGACCCCGTAGTTAAGTCCCATAAGTTCTACAAACATTTGAACATTTGAACAAAGTCAGGGAAAATCAGGCAACTTTGGCAAACACTGCTGTTGCCGCACATATAGCTCGTGTCATGTGGCTTCACCAGAGCTTCAGCCAATAGAATATGCAACGAACCATGTTGGAATTTATTTCCATTACTTGCATTACGGAACCTCACGATACCACTGTTGCATGACGATAGATATGAATGTAATTAGTCTAATATAATTTTCTTTGCCAAAATTTCTGTTATTCTTTTTTTCTAACATGTGTCGCAGAAGTTTCTTCAATTAGCAAAGTGCCAGAGATATACTGTTAAAGTTCAGATAGTATGCTAATTGAAAACATTGCGTTTTGCCGACGACATAGTAATTCTGTCAGAGACAGCAAATGACCTGCAAGAGCAATTGAACGGAATGGATAGTGTGCTGAAAGGTGCATATAAGATGAACATTAACAAGAGTAAAACTAGGGTAATGGAGTGCAGTGTAAGAAAATCAGGTGATGCTGAAGGAATTAGGTTAGGTAACGAAACAATAAAGGAGGTAGATGAGTTTTGTTACTTGGGCAGTAAAATAACAAATGATGGTCGCAGTACAGAGGATATAAAATGCAGAATGGCAATGGGTAGAAAGGCGTTTTTGAAAAAGAGAAATTTGTTAACATCTAATATTGATTTAAGCCTAAGGAAGTCCTTTCTGAAGGCATTTGTATGGAGTGTTGCCTTGTATGGGAGTGAAACATGGACGATAAGCAGTGTGGACAGAAAGAGGATAGAGGCTTTTGAAATGTGGTGCTACAGAAGAATGCTGAAGATTAGGTGGGTGGATCGCGTAACTAATGAGGAGGTACTGAACCGAATTGGGGAGAAAAGAAATTTCTGGCATACCTTGACTAAAAGAAGGGATAGATTGGTAGGACACATTCTTAGACATCAAGGAATTGTGAATTTAGCATTGGAGGGAAGTGTGTGGGGTAAAAATCGCAGAGGGAGACCAAGAGACGCGTATAATAAGCAGATTCAAGTGGATGTGGGTTGTCGTTCTTATGAGGAGATGAAAAGGCTTGCTCAGGATAGAGTAGGGTGGAGAGCTGCATCAAACCAGTCTCTGGACTGAAGACCACAACAACAACAGTATGCTAATCAGAATTCTGATAAAACTAAGTAAATTCTTTCCTCATAATATTAAAGTAGGTATTATGGTGTTTCACAAGTGATGGTAGGAAAGATTTGCCCTCCTTGATTTCTGTATAATTACCGTTAATTATAAAAGTATTGCTGATAAACCTATCTTGTTAAATACGTATATGAAATACTATTAATTTAACCGAGATTTGTATTACAATTTACTCAGTATTATTTACGCTATCTTTTACTATAGCCAGTTGCATATAATTGTGTACTTTTCCATTATAATTAATGTAATGAACTCAATTAACAATACGGAATTTCCAGTATCATTATTGGAAAGATATAAATAGGATGCGTTTGCGGTATGTAATTGAGTATTTCATCCGCGTCACGCTAGTTCAGAGTATTGTTTCGTCCATGATCTGAGGCACAATCCACGCCAGTTCGGATTCTATTTGAACAGTCTGTTAAAAGTTATTTAATATTAGGTGTGCAGAAAGTGCATCTACAGTGATTAATCGCCGGCCGCGGTGGCCGAGGGGACTGAGGCGCTCCAGTCACGGTCTGCACGGCCGCTACGGTCGGGGGTTCGAATCCACCCTCGGGCATGGATATTTGTGCCGTCCTTAGTATTAGTTAGTTCATAAGTAGTTTGTAAGTTTAGGGACTGATGACCCCGCAGTTAAGTCCCATAAGCTTAACAAACATTTGAACATTTGATTTCGAATTCCCCCTCGGGCATGGATATTTGTGCCGTACTTAATATTAGCTAGTTCATAGCTTAGGGACTGATAATCCCGTAGTTAAGTCCCATAAGCTATACAGACATTTGAACATTTAGTGATTAATCCACACATGTGCCAAACTGTACACCTCAGACTTCTGTATTCCACACACGAACTGTGACAATTCGTATTATTGATATGTGGAACGTGAGTACCTGATCATATTAATTGTAATTGATGAGAGTTGTACGGTTGCCATAAATGGGGACAACTGGACAGTAATAAGGAATTAAAATGTCAAAGAACTGCAATTCTGTGCGTTGCCTACGTTATTTTCAGTGTATTCTTTTGCCGCTTGAAATTTCAGCCAGCCGCTACCGAGAGCAATGACCTTCGAGAACATGAAGAGTCTACGAACTACGATCAGGTGTGTCACAAAGAGCGTTTTCGATCACATGACCTAATCTTGAAATAATTTCAGAAAAATAACTAGCTCTTTTTAAGATGCTGCACGGACGTTGCAATCAGTCAGAATAACAACAATTCCGACCATGTTTTTACCGTAATAGAATAGCCTGTTCTTCGTAATAACCTTGCGGTGTGGCCGAGTTCCGAATGTGGATCGAGAACCGCATTGGACGCAGACATTCCTCGCAAGACAAACCAGTTCTGGACATTATTACCTGCTGCACAAAAAGAGTAAACTGAGGGGATTACCAGCGAGGCACATTCTAGGAAGCGGTGGAGGACTCGTTTGTAGCGTGGCGGGATTAATACTGGGTCCCCGGCGACCGCAGCCACTGACGCAGGCGCACCGTTAGCCTCTGGTGGGGCGTTCTGCAGGCCTGCACAGGCAGCCGAAGGCGCCAGGAGGTCCCGATAACATCAGCCAGACAATTCGCCACAGGTGGGGCCGTCTCCTTACACCGTTTTTTGGCGAGATCAGGGAACTTAGGTAGGTCAACGGCTGTTCCGCGATTGGGGTGGGGGTGGGGTGGAGGGGGTTTGTGGCACAAAAATAAATAAATAAATCGCACTGACGTGTTTTACGGCCCACTTTAGATTTGTAGTTTTATAAGTTTTTGCAAAATACTTTGGACCAAAATAATAATATAAATAATAAAAAATTAATTAATAAGAGTGTCTGAAACACTTTTAGCAAAAAAAAAAAAAAAAAAAAAAAAAAAAAATAGTAGCGGAGGGGTTCAGAATCACCGACCTCTAGCGTTATATTGCAATGCATTGCCCACTACGCTACGGCCATCAATCGAAATAAGAGTCCTTTAATCTCATACTATTGATGACCGTTGTTATATGATGCTAATAGACATTTGTAGACACTAGATTATCATTTATCGTACGAAGAACGACGTGTTTTTGTTAATTCTTCAGTGCGCCATTGCTTTGAAATGACAACGTGTAAGTTACAATAAGAAAATCATCAAATACGCAACGCAAGATGACGTATGCCAGAGATTGTTCTGGGCGAGGAATGTCAAGTGACTTCTCCGAACGGCTGGTTTTCGTTAATTTAATGGAGGGTGTTAAATCTCCGTTATTTTTGCTAATATCTCTCAACCGATATATATATATATATATATATATATATATATATATATATATATATATATATATATATATATATATAAACATAAGGGAGCTAAGTTGTAGAGACTTTCTCCTCTACCAATTAGGTTATTCAATTTTCGCGTCAGATGATCGGTTTATTTGCAATTAAAATTGCATTACAAAAGGCATTTTTTGGTATTACTAACGTATTTCTTGTCCGAAATATTTCAAAAAGCGAGGTTCTGGTCTCTGGTAGCCAACAAATGTGTCTGTAAAATTTGGTGCCGATCGGTTGAACGGTTCGACCTAAAAAGTGGGAACACATTACAGCCAGACAGACATCGTCAAATCGCCGTTATTCTTGCAAATATCTCTGCAACGATGCAAGATATGAAAAAAGCATAATAGAGCTAAGTTGTAGAGAATTTTCCCCTCTACCAATTAGGCTATTCAATTTTCGTGTCAGATGAACGGTTCGTTTGCAGTTACAATTATATTACAAACGGCTATTTTTGGTAATACTACCGTATTTTTGGTCCGAAAAATTTGAAAAAGGGAGATTCTGGTCTCTGACGGCGTACAATTATGTCCGTAAAATTTGGTGCTGATCGGTTGAACGGTTCGTTTTAAAAAATCGCCGTTATTTTTGCAAATATCTTTGAAACGATACGATATATGAAAAAAACATAAGAGAGCAAAGATGTAGAGAATTGTCTCCTCTATAAATTCGGTTATTCAGTTTTCGTGTCAGATGAAAGGTTAAGCCGTTAGTTTCATTTAAATTTCGAGCTGTCAAAAAACGATCGCAAAGGCCCACTTTTAGTGTTACTACCGTAACCTAAAGTGGACCAAAAAGATTGAGTTGTTGACTCCCGGCATATTAACAGTTTCACTGTTCTTACTCGTGTCAGCACGTAATTTCGACTTCAAAAAATGAAAAATCCTGGAATCAATGGAACGTGATTCGACTTGTTAAGTTACGCTTATTTTTTTTATTATTATTTTATTTTTTCAGAATTAGTATTGCTTATCCTCTTAAGTCCTGAGGGGTGGAATTTGACACGAAATGTTGTATAATTCGAGGGGCCACCACGACGAGCGCCACTGGTGCACGACGTTTGCAGTTGTGCCGGTAAATGTCAGTGGCATTCAGTAGATGGTTGATAGCTGGCTCTGCAGCGTTCTTACGTCCACAGTAATCGTATGAAAATGGCGGCGCGCGGAAAACGGAACACGCGTTTTGGATCCAGGTTTAAAAGTAAATATGCTTTCTAACAATTAAACTATGAAGAATTTTTTGCCATAAGAGCAAATTTTGTACGGTTTTGTGTTTAGACAGTAGACAGATGTGAAAAGGGTGGTGTCAATTTTAGGACATTGGGTCTCAATAACTACTAACACGAAATTTGCTCATGCGTGTTATATGTTGAGTTATTTAATAATTTTGCTTTTGGGTACCTTTTATATAGTATTTAGAGATTGATTTAAAGAGGTAGGTGAAGGGAGGAAATGAGAAAAATGAATATAATTCCTCTGAAGATAATGAAGATAATCAAACTTCAAGATACATTCCTCAGCCTAGAAAAAAAAATCGAACGACCAATGCTGGTCACATGCCTTAGTTCCATCACAACACTTATAAAAGGTGCAGATTCCAAGGATACAGAAGCAAAACTAATATTTCATCCTGTGAATGTTAGATGTTTCTATGCCTAACTTCAAAACGGAATTATTATGCTCATATCACACAGATTAAAACAGTTTTCTCAATGTGTAATGTTCACTATATTTATATTTTTGTACACATTAATAATATGTATATCTTCAGTTAGATTATTCATTGCGTCCCGATGTCCGAAATTTCACCACACCATTTGTATCGAAATTATGCAACAAAGAATTTTTTCTTTATTTTTTCATTGTTATTTGTGAACATCATAACACACTAAAAGCCTTTTCAATGATTTTGTTAACAAAAAAAAATTCCCAGGACTCAGGAGGTTATGGTCGAAATTAGACCAGTTGTGTTTGCAAAGTCATGAATTTGTCAGCAGATAGTACTAACCAAGTTCCGTTCATATTCCCATCGTTATTGCGCTGAGTTTTCTGTAAGTGTGAAGTTTTGGTCCGTTAGCACAAAATTTGAAGTAAGTCATCAATTTTCCAATTATTCATTCTGAATAATGAAGGGAAAAGCAAAAGGTCAGAGAGAGAGAGAGAGAGAGAGAGAGAGAGAGAATGGGAAGTAGATGTACAATAGGTAGGAAACAATTGCTTCACTGAGGGGTAATTATAACAATTTTCTTAAAAAAAAAATTGTTTGTTTGTTACTTTCATTGCGCATTTCCACTGCAACACAAATCAGGCTGTTGTTTTGACTGATGTATTTTCTTGGTGAGTCTTGTTCAAATGATTTTTTTAATTTACTTCCTCATTCTTTCCACAATGAATCAGGGCAATTAAATCAAATATATACATCGAACTATGGATGGAGCTACAGAATATTGACAATCGTATTAGATTCTTACTGAAAATTGTAATTAAGGTAAAGCAGTAAACAATCCGAAGATTGGTTTGAACGCCACCGTGCTTTACTAGGCATGGTCCTGTTTGGAGGTGGTATGCCGTTGCCTTCCTCCGACCTTCGAACTGACTGACCCAGCCAGTTATAGGGGGACCTACAGTTTAACGTGGGTTCCGAACCACGGTGCTACTCGGTATTTTTCACATGAGCAATACTGCCAGAAGTGAAAGAAGTGGAAAGTGACGGATAAAAATCCTAGGATCTAGTGGTGATCGAACCCGCGACCTTTGTGTTTGTAGTCTGACACTCTACCACTGTGAAACCGATTTTTAAAAGTTGAGGAAATTCTCTTGTATATCAACAAAATAAGCAACAAAACTTACACTAATTCGATTTGAAGTATAGAAAGACTGAATAAACGGCAAGAAAACATTTATTACATCAGGAACTTTCACTGGATCTTGTTGGTCTATTTATTGTATTAATATAATGATTTGTATTTAATAATATACTAGCTGAAAATTCTGCGTTGCCCGGGAATTTATTTATTCCATACTCTCGTTATTCCATCTCCCTCTCTCTCTGATCTTCTCTTCCTCTCCCATCTTTCTCTGTTCATCTTTCCTTCCACTATCGGCCCATATCTCTCCCTTCATCCCATATCTCTGTCCACTAGTCGTCTTCTTTCTGTTCAACTCCGGTTCTTTAACTCATCTCCTCCTCTATCTATGAAAACTCAGATACGTCTGTTAACTTTCGTGGTGGTCAGTGAAATCGTGTCAAGCCGTGGTGCAGCCTGGATTTGGTTCCGGGGGAACGGCAATTTTTTAAAAAATAAAGCCTATTGAATTCATTAATTATGACTTATTTTTACACTTCTTATAATTTAACCAATTATACTACGAAAACAAGCAAATGAACAATCTGCTCGTAACTTCAGCATAGCAGTAACAATAGCTGCAGCATCAGAGCTGGTCGCGGCGGCATTAAAACCGCTCACAGTAACAGCAGCACACGTTCTCAGTGGCGGCATCACGTTGGCGACCCAGTGTCACGTTCACTTGTGCTTGGCAAATTATAGTTACGTTGTGATTTATTACATATGTACTATTTCAAATTTTCGGTTCCGACCTGTTTACAAAAATAATAAATGAAAACAATAAAAAATAATAAAATTAAAAAATCTTTGGGATATTTTAGGGGGAGGGGGGTTGGCTCCAGCGCCATTAGTCTCCCCACTCCCCCACCCCGTGGCTGCACCACCGGTGTCAAGTATTGTCAGGTATCCTTTGCCCAAGTACCATACAGTGGCTTTTTTATTTTAAAATTCTTCCCCATTAAATCATACATACATCAGCTCACTTTCATGGTAATTTCTAAAATGTGGTGTCGCACAAGTCTGAAGTGCGCGCCACGTACTTTCGGCGCGCGCCGCCATGCAAGCACGGCGCGGCGTTCTTACGACGTCAGCCACGAGCGCCCTCTGCTGCAACCCCGCTCGTGGCCAACACTGAACGGCATGGGTCACTTGGGATTAGGACAGGCACTAGAACAGACTCTCATATGTAGGCAGGCCTCTACCTAGTTAACCTATGTTTCAGCAGTACACTTAGTTGGCAGTTATGGACTTTGTAAAAGTTAAGTATTAACCTATTTCTAGGAAATATACAACTTGTTCTAATCTAGCTTAGTGTTTCTAGTTTCTGCTGTCCCACTGGCTGGTCACCTCCGTACCTGCACACGCGTGCATCCTATTTTCCTGTGTCAGTCTCTCTCTACTCGGCCACCGACACCCAGGGCAACCGGCGGAAACGAGACACAAAATAAAACGATATCAAAGTCTGACATCAACTGAAAAAAAAGAAAAAGAAAAAATAGTAGACATCCTTTTTTTGTGCAAAATGTTTTCAAGATAAGGTTTGTCGAATTCCCTAATTAAAGTACCCTTTACCATGCACCACGCGAAATTTTATATACACAGAAAACTTCTTCACCTTTTTAAGGTCAAGACTGCAAAATTTCATCAGTATCGGAATAAAACTCCAGATTTAGTAAAAGTTCGTAAGTAAAATATCCTCCGCTAAGCACCATATTTTTTTAAATGTAGAAATGACCTTCTCTCTCTTTTCAAAGTCAAGTGTGCAAAATTGCAACATGATCGGAATAAAACTGTGGATTTGTATGCATTATAAACAAGCCTTTTGCGTGAGTGGGCGGTTTATCATGCATATCACTGTTTACTTCGTCATATCTCCTGAAATATGTGTCGTAGGTGGTTTTGAACCCTAGAGCAACCGTTATCTCACAATAAGTTGGTTGAAATCGTCCAGTGGTTTTGGAGGAGATGTGCAATATTTTCGGTCATCCAGTAGTTCTTCGCGCATTTCATTGTTTGTCTTCGTAAACTGTATGTTGCACGTGATGCTTACACTCACAGTGAGGATCTTCTTGAATTGAAGGTCTAGTATGCAAAATTTCATCAAGACTGAACAAAACTTTAGATTATTATGCAATACAAACACACAACCCACAAACATGCGATCTCTCTACCTTATATATAATAACCAGCTGAAAACCCGGCGTTCCAAGGGTATGTATTTATTCCACTCTTACGTTATTTCGACTCCTTCTTACCCCTCTGCCCATCGCCTGCTGTCCCACTCTAGCCATTTCAGCTGAACAACGTGACCCGCAATAATGTAATATCCACGGGCGTAGAGTTGAATATTAGAAAATTTCAAATGATATATATATTATTAATATTATTATTATTATTCGGAATAGAGTTATTGGTGAAGACGTTGCAAATTAAAACCTTTTACGTGAGTGGGTGGGCGATTAATCGTGCCTCTCATTGTTTATGACGTCATATCTCATGACACTGTTGTAGGTGGTTCTTACCCTTACTCCAATTATTACATCACGGTAAGGAATATGAACATCAAATTTGGTTGAAATCGTTCAGGTGGTTCAAGAGGAGATGTGCAAAACTGTCGTGTGGTGCAGTAGTTTCTCGCACATCCCATTGTTTATGATGTCAAATATACAGAATTATGTGTTGTATGTCATTCTTACGACCAAGGTCATCATCCTCTTGCTTTGAAGGTTGTGTATGTAAAATTTTCATCAAAATCGGAGCATAACAGTACATTGCGTCAACGTTCATATGATAGTTCCCTTCGCCAAGCACCATTTGCAAATTTTACATAGATAGTGACCTCTGTCTTGCCTTGAAGGTTAACTGTAGAAAATTTCATTAAGATCGAAAATAAACATGTAGATTTTGCCGAGATCAGTATGTGAAGTACCTTCCACTACGCACCATAGACAATGTGTCGAATGTTGTTCTTATCCATACAACAATTGTTACCTCATCGTAAAGAATATGTACACCAAATTTGGTTGAAATTGGTCCTGTGGTTTACTAGATGTGCAACATAATGGCGTGTTACAGTAATTTTTATTTTATTGTTTACAACGTCGTGGCCCTTGAACTATGTGTTGTACTTGATCCTTCTTCCTCGGCGACCTTTCTCTTGGTTTCAAGGTCATGTGTGCAAAATTCATCAAGAGTTGAACAAAATTGTAGAACTATATGCAATACAAACACACTCTAATTCATATAGAAATAAGAAGATGGACGGAGTGTGTTATGAGCTAAGATTTTGCAATTTTGAGGTAAGGTGTAACTCAGGGCCAGAAAAACAAGATGACTGAGAAATTTTCCCAAACCGTCTTCAAACTCCCTTGTCCTTGTTTATTAGTGTGCAGTCATACCATCTGAAGTGCAATATTCGTAATTATTTTATAAGTAAACATGGCGCTGAGTTGCATGCCGTGCACTTTTAGGAGGTTCCAGTTCTTTAAGTTATGTTCAGTCTTAAAATTCCATTCCTTCTGCTTTTCTCGTAGTTAAAAGAGACAGAAGGAAAAAAAGAAAAAAATCGATGGCGTATTTGACATGATAGGCTCCGTATAGATGCATATAACTACAATATAGAATGAAAGATCTTAACTTCCGTTTTAGAATGAAGTATTACACGCATCCTTAAAAGAAGCCCTCGGACGAAGAACGTGTGTAATGTATCTGCTTACGCCGTCTGTGTAGCAGCGAGGTACTCTTCATATTTGCTATCTGTTTAAGTTTACAAGGCAAGTGTTTAAACTTTGGGAATTCTATCTTTGTGAAATTCACGTAACAGGATCATTTCGAAACATTGCACGTTAAAAATGCCTAGTTTTCGAGGAAGGAGACTATCTTTTCTCAAGAACATCACCATTTCGCACGCAAACAGCAGGGGTAGTCACTAGATAGCGGAAAGGATTTAATGAAACACGAACTGAAATATCTATTTTATATTAAACGATGAAATAAGGGTATCCATTAGTGTTATAAACAGTATCTTAGAATAACATCGCCTTTTGCCTACAAAACTGACGTATGACTCTTAACAGCATGATCTTATCAGAACTCCAACAAAGCATTCACCACCTCGAAATGAGCCTGATATATGTGTTTCCCCAAATACAACTGATACAATTGAAAACCTTTCCTCGTTAAAAATAATTCGGAAATCTGATTTAACATGCAGAGTAGCACCTTGTGTTGTTGGCTGTTTTGCTGGTTATTAGTGTCGTACTTAACGTTATTTCAATTACGTACCTCATACACTTCATCATGTGCGTCCTGACACTGCTCCTCCAGTGTTTATTATTATTATTATTATTAATATTTTGAAGGCACTTCTCATTCTGTCCCATGAGAGGGACTTCTCAGAGCGTGCATTAATACTCTTTATCAGACTGAGGGTCAAGGTGACAGTTTCGTTTATTCTTTATTTCATTCTGTTTTCTCATGTGCCATTCACTTGATTTTGTTAAAAAGGGGTTTACAATTTCCCTTGGGGTGAACCATTTTAAACAATTTTACAGGGGTAGTTACTGATATTGGAGGTTTTATGGTCGCTTTTTTATTTTGTTGTTGCTATCCTTTGATGGTTACATATTGTAGTGGTTTCTCTCACATTTTCTTCTCTCCATTTGGGAGTTCTTGCTAGGCATCTTCTGGGGGTTCGCTCTTCAAATGTTGAACTGCGTCCTCAATGTGTTATCCGGCGAAGTTTGATGGTCGGTATCCACGGCTGTCTTGGTTGGCATGCTGTCTCTTCTCTTGCTGGCTTCTCGCGATGTTTTCGCGTTGTTTGCTGATCAGCGCGTTACCGTCCTCCATAATGATGTTGAGCTGCTCTTCTGCCAACCATTCTTCTCTGCAGGGGAGGCTGCCTGTCTGGGAGGGGTCGTTTTGACGCGCTGGTCTTCTTGGCGGGTCCCTCTTGTTACGTGGGCCAGCGTATTGCTGCTTCTATCTTCTTAAGAGTGTGTTTATGCTGCCATCTCGCTGCTCGCTTCCATGGCACGGCGACGATGAATCAAACCACAGAGTGTTACCGGCCCATTTAGCACGCACCAGCGCAGATCGCCCAGCTCGCTGCTCGCTACGATCCTCGCCAAGTGATGATATCAAATTGGTTTGTGTTTCGCGCTACGACCATCGCCGCCCGGCCTAAAACTTGCACTGTGATTGGTTGCTTCAGAGTCACTCTAGCAAAGCAATCATATCATCTGGAGTTTGACTGTTGCGTGGAACTCTCGTGCCCATCGCGGGCTATGTTGTTTGTTAGAGGTAGTTTCGGTACTTGCAAGTTGAGTGAAGTTCTGAAGCAGATGATCATTATGTCTGGAAAAGCGATCGGAATAGTTTTTGATCTGTTGGTAGACATGTGAAAGTATTCGTAGTGAGGTCGTTCAGCAGTCAAAGGATGCACTCTATACTCCTCTTCCTTCTCCTTTCCAATAACAACATTTTTGTAGCGAACAAATCACTGTCACTGTCGTCAGACAATGTGGAGAACATGTTTGACTTTTCACGCCACTACAGTTGTGCACTCAGCTATAATGTAACAGGTGCAGGAGAATATACACGACGAGCAGCTACCAGCGAGGTGCCTGCAGCGTGAATGCAACAACGAGGCTGCCAGCCAGCAGCGAGCAGCCAGCTGCCAACTGCGAGGTGGCAGCATAAACGCATCCTAAGATCTCCGACTTCGGCGAGGCGCTGAGACACCATCATATTGATCTGTGTCACGATCTTGTCCGTGGGGAGGCTTGTCGTCGGCGCTCCTACATTCTCTTTCAAATTTTTGTAAAGGGGGACTCAACTGCTCGGTTACCAGTCCCTAGCTTACAAACTACTTAAACTAAGTTAAACTAACCTTAGGACAACACAAACACCCATGCCCGAGTGAAGACTCGAACTCCCGACGGTGAATGGCCACGCGCACTGCAGCACGCGCCTCAGTGCGCACGGCTATTCCTCCGCGGTCTACATTCTCTGTGCGATGTCCTCTCGCATTGCCGGCTGCAGCTGTGAGCACTGGTCAGCACGTCAATGAGGACCGATCCCACTCCTTGCCAGAAAGTCAGCTGCCCCTCGACCACCGTTGGACTTGGTGGGGGTAACCAGCCGCCCTGGGAAGGGGAGGAGGGGGAGCAGTTGATGGCGCTCTCATCCGAAGATGAGTTGGCGTTTTGCTTGTACTTTCTTCGTCATTGGCACCTCATCTTTTTTTTAAAGCCCTCTTCTTCCCGTGGGTTGACTGTAATCGTCCGTGCATGTTGCCGCCTCTTGCTGGCTCTGTGGCTGCTAGCAACTGCTTTGCGTCCACGACAAGTTGCTCGCCACAGCGGGCGCGCGTCGGTTCCTCTTCCCTCTCGCGACCGCAGGCGCGGCTGTCGTGGTTCCTGGCACACTTGACACGGTGGGTTGTAGTTTGCACATGGCCTTCTTGCCTTCTTGTTAGCAGTTACAACACTCTGGCTTGGAGGCGAATCCCTGTGGGAGAGGTTCTGTCTTCACTTGAATCCTGCGTGATACTCTTGTTTGTACAACGCGTTTTCGAGTGTGTCTCGATCCTTCCAGGTCGATGCGCCTTCCGAGATCATCGCTATGACGAGAAAAAATGTTCAAATGTTTGTACAGCGTATGGGACTTAACTTCGGGGTCATCAGTCACTAAACTTACAAACTACTTATGAACTACTTACGAACTAGGACGACACAAATATCCATGCCCGAGGGGGGATTCGAACCCCCGACCGTAGTGGCCGTGCAGACCGTGACTGGAGCGCCTCAGTCCCCTCGGCCACCGCGGCCGGCTATGATGAGAAACAACGGCAACATCTTGTTGATTTGTTAATGGAGTTGAACCACGACGTCTTATCTGTGGCTCTGCAGTGCCTCACGGACCATATTGGTGTCGAACATCTAGGAAAGGCCTCGCAGTACTGCCTTCACCTGTGAAGCCGTCTTCTGAAGTTCTATTCTGATTAGTGATTGAATTAGACAGTTCTCCCTCGCTTCACGCGCTGTTCTTTCGTCATTCGTACAGAATATCCAGTTTCCGTTGTTATATTGTAATCTGTTGCTTTAACTTTATGTGTTTAAGTTTGGGTTAGTTATGTTGTTGTTATGGTCTTCAGTCCGGAGACTGGTTTGATGCAGCTCTCCACCTTACCCTAGCCTGAGCAAGCCTTTTCATCTCCTCATAAGAACGGCAACCCACATCCACTTGAATCTGCTTACTATACGCGTCTCTTGGTCTCCCTCTGCGCTTTTTACCCCACACACGTCCCTCCAATGCTAAATTTACGATTCCCCGATATCTAAGAATGTGACCTACCAAGCGATCCCTTCTTTTAGTCAGGGTATGCCAAGCCAGTTACGCACCATAATCGTGGAAATGACGGAGCACTTTCACAGAGATGTTAACGGAATAGCGTCCAGATTTCGAGTCCCCAATTCCTGTTCACGTAAGTGAAATTTCCAGAAAGAACTGCTGTAATCTGATTGGCCGACCGTCTATCCTTCAAACAGGCCAGCAACGGGCTGAAAGAAAGATATTGGGCGATGGTAGCCGCTACGCTACGAGGTCCATTCGAGACACGTTCTCTTGACTGCTGCGATAACAGCACGGAGCAAAATGTCGTTGTCTCTGAGGCACCGCGCCAGAAGCTCGTGATGGGAAATCGAAACCGGCGCGGAAATCGCAAGACATCTAAGAAGACACACGAAATGGAACCGGATCAGCTCACCGAGTCACCTGAGGGACTGACGTACGCCGACGCAACTCGAGCGACGAGTTGTGCGAACCCGCAGAAGTATCACAGCGCCAGCGAAATGAAGAATTGGAAGAAGTAGCGGAACAAGTACGACTCCCAGCACCTTGTATACACTACGCATACTGAAGAGGGCTGCTTGGCCGACTTCCACGAGCTCTGCCTCCAATATGACCCGAGAGTTATTGCACACAGAGGAGCCTCTGTAGACGTAGCAATCTTTTCATTACATCTATCAGGTATTTCATCAATTATAGGAGCAATTAATTTCATCACAACAGCAATTAATATACGATCAAATAATGTAACTACAGAACAATACCATTATTCGTTTGATCAGTAATAATTACAGCATTATTATTATTATTATCACTACCAGTTCTAACAGGAGCAATTACTATATTATTAACTAACCCACAGGGTTGTAGCCTTTCTCCGATGCTATTCAATTTGTACATCGAGCAGGCGGTGAAGGAAAGCAAGGAAAAATTTGGAATAGGGATTAAAGTTCAGGGGGAAGAAATAAAAACATTGCGTTTTGCTGATGACATTGTAATTCTGTCAGAGACAGCAAAGGACCTGGAAGAGCAGTTGAAGGGAATGGACAGTGTGTTGAAGAGAGCGTATAAAATGAACATTAACAAGAGCAAAACAAAAATAATGGAATGCGGTCTTAGAAAATCAGGCGATGCTGAACGAATTAGATTAGGTAACGAAACAGTGAAGGTGGTAGATGAGTTTTGTTACTTGGGTAGTAAAATAACATGCGATGGTCGCAGTACAGAGGATATAAAGTGCAGAATGGCAATGGGAAGAAAAGCATTTTTGAAAAAGAGAAATTTGCTAACATCGAATATTAATCTAAGTGTAAGGAAGTCTTTTCTGAAGGCATTTGCGTGGAGTGTTGCCTTGTATGGGACTGAAACATGGACGATAAGCAGTGTAGACAGGAAGAGGATAGAGGCTTTTGAAATGTGGTGCTACAGAAGAATGCTGAAGATTAGGTGGGTAGATCGCATAACTAATGAAGAGGTACTGAACAGAATTGGTGAGAAAAGGAATTTTTGGCATACCCTGACTAAAAGAAGGGATCGCTTGGTAGGACACATTCTTAGACATCGAGGAATCGTAAATTTAGCATTGGAGGGAAGTGTGTGGGGTAAAAATCGCAGAGGGAGACCAAGAGACGCGTATAGTAAGCAGATTCAAGTGGATGTGGGTTGTCGTTCTTATGAGGAGATGAATAGGCTTGCTCAGGATAGAGTAGGGTGGAGAGCTGCATCAAACCAGTCTCCGGATTGAAGACCATAACAACAACATTATTTTATAAGTTACAGAGGCAAACACACTTAGTGAAACACACTGTATATTACCGTCTTTTTCCACGCAGCTTTTACAACGGAGCTGTGATATTAGTTTTCGACCAGGTCACTACTGGATGGGCTCTTATAAAAGAAAATTGATCGAGAGGAGAGTGAAAAAAACAAACTTTCACGGTAGGATGGAACCAGTTTGCTGAACTGCAACCTTCGCCCTCCACCGACCGTTGGAGGCGCCCACTTTGGGGCCCACGCCCGCTCGCTGCGATCTGCTGAAGCGTAGCCGTTCGTGCTCCGGTCGCTGCGTTTCTGGCTGAGCCCTCCGTGGTGCGCGCCTGCCAGATGAGCTGGTGGGTGTTCCTTCTCCGATCTGGCGCTGCCTCTGCTGGCCGCACCCGCTCGCTGTGATCTGCTGGAGCGTTGCCGTCCCGTTTCCCGTTCTGAGGCCGCGAAGGGAACATACAGATCCGCAGCAGACGGTAAACGGAACTGAAACGCTTGAGCAGATCGCAGCAAACAGCCGCGGACCACAGGTGGAGCGCCTGTAACCGGCGGATGGGTAAGGCCGCGGACACAGTACTGGACCGGGTCCACTCGACGATTAGTATCAGGCCGCACCTGGTGAAGGCTGCGAGGTATTGAGCAAGCACTGATATCCGGCAGAGCACTCGACAATACCAGCCGGCCGCGGTGGCCGAGGTGACTGAGGCGCTCCAGTCACGAGTCACGGTCGGCACGGCCACTACGGTCGGGGGTTCGAATCCTCCCTCGGGCATGGATATTTGTGGCGCCCTAGTTCGTAAGTAGTTCATAAGTAGTTTGTAAGTTTAGGGACTGATGACCCCGTAATTAAGTCCCATAAGCTTAACAAACATTTGAACATTTTTTTGACAATACCAGATGTCATTACATCGTCAGGAAAGGCTTAAGATATCCATGTATATGCTTCGTAAATCCCGAAATTTCCCGACGTCTGCTGCTCCTGTAAGATGGACACACGATCTGCAACACATGGAAATTTGTGCCGGGCCGGGGCTCGCGAAAAGCGGGGGACCTGGGTTCGAGTCCCGGTCCGGCACAAATTTTCATGTGTTGCAGATCGTGTGTCCATCTTACAGGAGCAGCAGACGTCGGGAAATTACGCGATTTGCGAACCATATACATGCATATATTGATCTCTGCTGCGGATCATCGCCAAAATCTGTTCCTGTTCCCTTGGAACAGACATAATAAAAAACATTAACGCCTGACAAGCTTACGGTGGTAGAATTATGTCTCTCCCTCTTGCGGGACTCACACTATAACGTGTGCAAGCATGTGAGGGAAAGAGGCAAGTGCAACACATGGAAGTTTGGGTCTGGCCGGGGAGCGTGCACGGGTGGCCGAGTGGTTAAGGCGACCGCTCGCGAAAAGCGGGAGACCCGGGTTCGAGTCCCGGTCCGGCACAATTTTTCATGTGTTGCAGATCATTTGTCCATCTTACAGGAGCACCAGACGTCGGTAAATTTCGCGATTTGCGAAGCATATATATGGATATATTGTTCTCTGCTGCGGATCACCGCCAACGCCTGTTTCCTTGGAACAGACATAATAATAAAGGCTGAAGAGTTACAGGTTCTGAGCAGTTTTTATCTGACTGTCGTAACACACTGGACTCGCAATCTGGAGGACGGTGGTTCAAATCCACCCCCGGCTAGCCATATTTAGGTTTTCCATGATTTCCCTAAACCACTCCAGGAAAATGCCAGGGTGGTTCCTTTCAAAGAGCACGGACAATTTTTTGTCACAACCCTACCCAAAAATTCAGGCGTAAGATCCGACTCGATTGACCACGCTGTCGACGGGACGTTAAGCCCTAAGCTTGCTTCCTCCTATCTGACTGTCGATGGCTGAGGACTCATAATACATCGTTGAGTTGTAAACTGGCAGAAAAATCAATTCAATTAAGAGATAGAACTTGTAGTGTTAAATTAAAGCTAAAACAACATTTCTCTCCACGCAAACTAAAGGTGCTGTTACCTTGTTTCGCCAGTATAAAGCTTATCTGCAGGAGTAAAGCAACCGAGAAGACGGCGAATTGACTGAACAATGCACACTGCTGGGTAAACATTGTTCAGTACAGTAGTTTCAGTTCAGGACTTTTCTGAATGCAGTTATTCTGCTGTGGACTATTTAACATTAGTTTCGGAGTTGTGAATATTTTATTATCTAAACGGAAGCCTATTTTGCCCTATTTCACGAATTTTATTATTACTGTTCGACTTAGTTAGGGTATTTTCTAGCTCAAAAAACGGGAACTGTGCAAACATAAACATGTCATAATTACTAGCGGAGAGCAAGCTTACATTGTATAATGTATCCACCTTATTTTTAAGGATTTTAATCCAAGATCGCAAATCTTTATTTGCTGATAACTGCCAGAGAACTGTTTTGAGCACAATGATTGGCTGCACTTTATGCTCTGAGATCTCTTACGTACTGAACTGTCAAGAAATCATAATTTCAATATATGAAGATAAAAATATTGCATAAAGTAAAGTTAAAACGGATTTATGGGTTTCGAAAATGCCACAAAAACCAATAAACAGCTAAATTATTCAGCCCATAAGAATATCAGCAGTACACATCAAGATGGTTAGCTGCCGAAAGATATATTTACAATATAAACCATAAATAATAAACATTGCAGCGTTCTGGGTAATACTCATATGTCTACGAATTCACGAATACAGTGGACCCAGGATATAATAAGTTTATTCTACATTACCTCCAGTCTTGTAGATAATTTCAAGTATAGAATGATGCTATAAGAAGGCACCATGGCAATATCAGCTTACCTGAAACAGAAGGAAGCCAAAATTAGTTTTAAGGTATAGAACCAATGTTACCATTTACAAAACTCTCACTGTGAATTACCATTAGCAAGTTACAGTGCATTATGGTTTTTTGGAGCTTTCTAATTATTCCATATAGCTAACTAAACTGCTAGCCCTCCAAACTGCCAGTATCGAGAAGGACCAAAGAAATCACAACCAAATAATTAATTGAGTTAAATTGAGTCATTCCAAGTATTTTGTAAATACAATCACTCTTAATCATAAAAACTGTTAATATAATTACAAATTGACGATCGGCAAACGTATTATCATCAGTAGCCATTTCTTTTTAAGAATCTTTGAAATACATCGACTGTAATAGTATCAAAATACAACATGGGACGATTCCGCTCGTAAGTGGAATTTTATACTAAATTTAAAGACACATTCGACCTGAAATATACATAAATAACAGTAATAAGGTGGGTTGGAGTATATTCCTTGCTTTAACAACAAAGCAAATGATTAGTTAAAAATTTCGAAACAATTACGTATCGTCACAAAGGGAAGTAAGGAAGTTGATGAAATCAGTCCCAAGTGTCGCCACCATTTCTGGCAACAACCGTTGCTGCCGCTACCGCGTGGGAATGGCCGTGCGACTCTAGGCGCCATGTCTAAGACTGCGCGGCCGCTCCCGTCAGAGATACGAATCCTCTCTTGGGCTTGAATGTGTATGTGTGTTGTCCTTCGGTTACTTTAAGATCGTTTAAGTAGTTTCTAAGCCTAGGGAGTGATGAAGACAGTAGTGTGGTCCCACAAAATTACAAACATTTCAAGATTTTATAAACGCTGCTACGAGCCTCGACATTGAAAGAGGCTTTGGAAGTTTAGTTGTGGTCCATGCTGCTTCCACGTCCTGCCAAAGTTGATCCCAGAATTATAACGAAGAAATTGAAACAAACCGCATCACGATACGTTCTTCAGTTATCGAGTTAAAGAATTTTAAAGATTACCCGTGCAAACCCAGGGCGGGTTAGCTAGTTAGTAATAAAATAAATAAAAAGTATAAAGTCATAATTATTAAATACCGTAAATTTTATCTCAAGTTTAAAAAAATGTTTATCGAAATTGCTCAATAAGCTCGCTGGCGGGCAAACTCGTTGAAAGTAACGAGTAGAATTTGAAAGGTTCCACCGCTCTATTCTATCCAAATATGTGAGGAAAGCAGGGTAGCTATAAAAAAAATTGTTGGAATAAAAAGAAAAGTTCATTTCATTATCTACGACTTTCTCGCTGACGAAAATTTCCTGAGCAGAAAACAAAAAAAGTGGGGGGCGACTAACTTTCTCATGTCGTAATTTTAATTTCATGTAAAATTAGTAGTTTCAGTTGTTCTTTTTATACAAGTCAATACGTATTGTACTTGCTAAGAACACTGTTGCATTGCTTCGGTATTCACCTGTCTACGTGAAACGTGGTTATTTCTTTTTCCTTTCCTAAGGGGTTCAAAAGACAATTTAAGAACTGCGCATTTATCGGCCCAACGCCGTTTCTACACCCACCCAAGATGGCTGCCGTGCAGTCACTGCCTGTACTCTGATGTACGCGGTTTAGCCTGTTTTATTCTGTGCTCGCTGAATGGACCACATCGAACATATATGACACGTAATCGAGAGGTCACCGGCAACATATTCCATATTTCTGGATTTCCGGAAGGCTTTTGACACTGTACCCCACAAGCGGCTTCTAATGAAATTGCTTGCTTACGGAATATCTCCCCAATTGTGCGATTGGATTCACGATTTCCTATCATAAAGGACACAGTTCGTTGTAATTGACGGTAAGTCATTGAGTAAAACATAAGTGATATCTGGCGTTTCCCAGGGAAGCGTTATAGGTCCCCTACTCTTCCTTGTGTTTATAAACGATTTAGGAGACAATCTGAATAGCTCCCTTAGACTATTCGCGGATGATGCTGTCGTTTATCGGTTAGTGAAGTCAGCAGAGGATCAAAGGCAACTGCAAAGCGATTTAGACAAATTTTCTACATGGTGCGAAAATCGACAATTGACACTAAATAAAGAATGGTGTAAAGTAATATACATGACCACTAAAAAATCCCGCTGAACTTCAATTACGCGATAAATCAGTCAAACCTTAAGGTCGTAGATTCTACCAAATACCTAGGAGTTACAATTACGAACAACTTTGACTGGAGAGAACACACAGAAAATATTGTGGAGAAGGCGAACCAAAGGTTACGTTTCATTGGCAGAACGCTTCGAAGATGCACCAGCTCCACCAAAGAGACTGCCTGCATCACACTTGTGCGTCCTCTCCTGGAGTACTGTTGTCCATTGTGAGACCCTCACTAGGTGGGACTGACGGAAGATATTGAGAAGGTTCAGAGAAGGGCAGCTAGTTTTGTTTTATCACGTTACTGTGGGAAAAGTGTCACGGAAACGTTGCACGAATTGAGGTGGAAATCATTAAAAGAAAGACGTCATTCATTGCGGCGTGATCTGTTTGCGAAGTTTCAATCACCGACTATTACTACTGAATGTGAAAATATTTTGTTAACACCCACCTACTTAGGGAGACATGACATTTTGTTGGGATGGTCATCAGATCGAAAACGGAACGATTTAGGTGTTCTTTCTTCCCGCGCGCTATTAGAGAATGGAACGGTAGAGAAAAGTTACGAAAAGTGGTCAATGAACCCTCTGCCAGGCACTTAAATGTGATTTGCAGAGTATCTATGTAGATGTAGAACACTTTCGCCATCGTAGAGGGCTGTATGGATCAGTATTCCTGAAGGGGAGTCGAGTTGCTGCGCTTCACCGGGCAATAAGAGATCGGACAACGGATATCAGCAGGTGTCCCATGACTGAAGTCACAAGAAAGTTGAGCGAATAATGGGAGTAGAGTTTAAAATTTGAAGTAGGGCAAGACAGTGCCGCCGGAAGTCTGGGTGGGGCAGCCTGTCGGAGTTTAGCGGGTCAGCGGAAGCGGCCAAGAACGCAGCCTTGGCCACCGGGGCGGCTGGGACCGCAAGGTTAGGGAAATCCCACGCTGCCCGCGCACACAACGTGGACGAACCGCCGCTCGCCGAGGCTGGGAGGCGGAGAGCTTCCTGGTAGCGCAGTGGGCCCATTATAAGCTGACTGCACCTCACCCACACATCTGACACTATTACTGCCACCGCTCCCTAGACCGAGACGTGCGCCGACCCGGTTCAAACCCACTCCTCAGTAGGTGAACACTGGACTGGTATCCGAGCTGCGCCTCAGTTACACAGTATCAACATTTAGAAAACGTCCACACACTTTGACCTGCATAAATCCGTACGCAGGCAATTGACAATATAATATACACTGCCGGAAAGAGAGACGACGTCCAGGTAGATGCAATGGTAGCAGATGCTGCCTGGAGGAAAGTAGATGATAATTATTTCAGTGTCATCCGCCAATAGATAGCCAATAAAGCGCCATCTGTGTGAACCCTCTAACAAAGAATGTCTACACAGAGCTTTCCAAACTGGGTGTCGCGACACCCTGGGGTGTCACGTAGTAGTATCAAGGGTGTCGCGAGACTAACAAATTTAGACTCTAAACAAAACGCTTGTCATATATATATATATATATATCCTTCTCTTCATACTACCCTGAAGCAGCTAATCATCCTTCTCTTCATCCAGTGCAACACAGATCAAAGAAATGATCGGTGCACATTAATTGCGTGCTCAGCCGTTGGGCGGCAGCTCTGCTTCAGCAGCAGTAGACACTCAGGGTTCGTTCAAGCAGCTGCCAGTTGCCAGATTCCAGCAAACTGCTCATGCGCAGAGCTGCTGCTGATAGTCGATAACAGCTCTTCCCTTGCGCAGTTTGTTGGAGCTGGCAGCTGCTTGAACGAACCTTCACTGTAGTCTGCTCTCCTTCTCAAAAAGCTGCACCTGAGCGTTTTTAATGGATTTATCAAAGCCACGTCACCCTTAGTAGCTTTTCTTACAATTAAATGTCAATCAATGACACAGTGGCTGTAAAAGCCGTCACATATTTTAAAAGCAGTCACAATTGTCCACGGACTAAAGCTATTCAGTAGCGATGATTAGTATGGAGTATGGCCGGGTGATTTACGGAGAGTAAATGCAGTCATCGTTGGTTCGAACCCTGTTATGCGTTTTTTTTTCTCTCAGTTTCCTGTATGTAACAGATTCTGGGACCAGAAATGACATTCATATTATTTGTCACAAATATTTATCCATTTTTTCCGAATATGTCGGGACTTCTGAGGTCGTGGTGAAGGAAGAACTTAACAATAGAACTTAAATAATAATTCATCACTTGTCATAAATACATCCTCTTTATTTCTGAAAATAATGTGATAATATTGAACTGAAAGGAAACAGCCATTGTGCTGTCTAAATCAGAAATCCGAACAGCTAATCTCCAAATGCCGTTTTCAATCGATCCAGAAAACCGCATCTGGCCCTGACATGTACAAACGAAAGCGAAAACCGGTTTCCGAAATTCAGTTTTCGTGTTTCGGAAGTTGGGTCGCATGTAGAAGATGCAAGTGTTACTGTGTGAGTTAGGCATTGTTGTCTGCGGTGTTACTCTGTCGTACGTCTCCGTAGTTCCTAATGTTTCCTTTTCTAGCGATGAGTGTACGTAATTGCTGCAGTCAGGATCAACATTAAACATGTCAATGCGTACGAGGATTTCAGTTTCGTTTACAAACTACATTTAAGTGATACTTTATTTCCGTCCCCCTCCCCCGCCCCTCCGACCCCTACCATATGTATTTATATGAGTGAAAGAGTTTCGCGCAAAACTGTAAGCTATAAAAGGGTGTCGCCATGAGGGAAAGTTTGGAAAGCACTGGTCTACAGACATGAGGCCCAGTGTAATGTTGACGTTCCAAGCAAACCGGCGCCCTCCCACGGAGACACACGTATGGTTCCTACAACCAACTGAGTTTGATGTGGTCAAATTGTAGCCATCCGAGTGCCAATATGGTCCTTTCGGAGAATTTTGTTTGCTGATGATGTCGGTATGGAGTGGGACAGGAAACTGATACCGAAATAAATAGTCACCCTAGCTGTACAGTCTGTTGATAAAACATGTGGAGAACTGCCACACACGTTCCACGTGCTACGTCACTTGTGCAGTTATTGATATAGTGTCTGTCCGAAAAGAACACACATATCGTTAATTGTATACTATTTCGTGTCTGCCCCAAAAGAACAGACACATATCAGTCACCATATATATTATTTCTCATCGGTGTTTTTTGTGAGTACGCCATATCTCACGTATTACTTATCCAGAATTAATGATTGAGGTATCATGTTCAATGTTTCGTTCTCCACTAATGACGAAAAATACACAGATAGTTTAAAGTTACTGTTTTCACAAAAAAATTTATTTAAAAAAATCTAAGTTGTTGCTCGACGAACGATCGTAAGTGGGTGTATTTGCGGTTGCTTCCATTACCCACCATATCAACTTAGTCTGCGCGGCAGATATAAAATCAATGTAGAAATTTTCCATCACTTGACAATCTGTTTAACTAACATGAACGACAATTCGTGCAGTTGTTTACATCCTTTATGCAAGCAAAACACCTTCTTTGATGCAAGCTCAGTTTATCGCACGATTTCGGTTATACACGTCGATGTAACGGCGAAAAATACACAAATAATTTAACAGGCACGACAGCTCTAGCAGTTGTCTAGATTCTTTACGCATAAACCTCACATCTTTTGATCCAACCATCCCTTTCAAATGATAAGAAGACAATCAACAATAAAAGTAGCCTTCGCTATGGCCATAAATAAAGCACAAGGTTAGACGCTTCAAAGGGCAGGATTATATTTACCAGAACCAGATTTTTCCCAGGGACAGTTGTTCCTGGACTTTTTTACTTTTTTTAAATTTTTAATAAAGTTATTTAGTTATTTTTCACGAGTTCGGTGATTCAGTGAGAAGAAAGTAAACGTTGATCTCATTATAACTACTAAAATAGTTTTCAAAGAACTTTTATAAAATAAACAAAAATAAAATAAACATGATAAAGTCAGTATCTGATTTTTATAAGTTCAGAATTAATTACACTGTATTTAATTACATTTTTTTTCGTAGAATGAGACTAATATGTGGTACTCTTATTCTGAGTTTATTATCTTATATATATATATATATGTACTTGCATCTGTCTTTTCTCCATTATTATCTTACCTATCTGTCAATGATCTGGTTAGAGTGAGAATTATTCACACGAGTCAACTAGTAATTGTAAATCCCATTATGTTCCAATACAGCATTAGTAGTGAGCTTCTTGATGCTGTCGCGTCGTTCAAATATCTAGGCGTAACATTGCAGAGCGATATGAAATAGAATGAACATGTAAGGACAGTTGTGAGTAAGGCGGACAGCCGACTTCGGTTTATTGGGAGAATTTTGGGAACATGTACTTCTCTGTAAAGGAGACCGCGTATAAAACGCTTGTACGACCACGTCTTGAGTATTGCTCAAGTGTTTGGGACCCGCAGCAGATCAGTTTAAAGGAGGCGAGCAGCTAGATTTGTTACTGGTAGGTTCGACCAATGCGCGAGTGTCACGGAAATGCTCCGGCAACTCAAATGGGGATCGTTGGAAGAAAGACGACGTTCTTTTCGTGAAATTCTGATGAGGAAATTTAGAGGGCCGGAATTAGAAGCTGAGTGTAATACGATCTTGCTGCCGCCTACTTTCATTTCGCGTAGTGATCACAAACACAAGATAAAAGAAATTAGAGCTCGTACGGAGGCATATAGGCATTCTTTTTTTCCTCGTTCTATTTAGCAGTGGAATAGGAAAGGAAATGCCTAGTAGTGGTACAGTGTACCCTTTGCCATGCACCTTACGGTGGATTGGGGAGTATGTATGTAGATGTAGAAATATGCTCCAACAGAAAATGACAATGTAAATGCGGACTCATTAATACCGTCGATCCTTTGCGATAATCCAGTATAGGTTGCGAATAAGAGGAACTAATGGGCAGGGGGCACTACCAACATAATGTGCTGTAAGTTGAAAATTTGTGTTGAAAGAGAAACGTCCTTGCACAGCCTAATAGGTTAAAGTGACCTCGCCACGGCGGCGTGGCCGAGCGCATTGAGGCGATATGCTACGATCTGCGAGGCCCCTCCCTGTCGGGGGTTCGAATGCCCCCTCGGAGCTTTCATGTTTGTGCCTCTTTATTACTTTATTATAAGTTAGTTCATAAGTAATTTGTAAGTTTAGGGACGGATGACCTCGCAGTTAAGACTCATAAGCTTTAAAAACATTTGAATTATAAGGTGACCGCTGGCCCAAAGTAGGAAATTTGGGTACGAGTTCAGGTTCAGCACAAATTTGTTTCAGTGCCCTGAAACGGTCAAAATATTGGAAAACTTCGAATTCGTAAAATTTCGGGCGTTATTTTCAACCAGTGGTGTCTGTTCTTTCGGATAAAAAAAATAAAAAAAAAATAAAAAGAAGAAAAGAAAAGAACAGACACTATATCGGCCATTGTACATTCAAATTGTCCTAACGAGAACTGAACTTGTGGCTTCGCAATAAAGTGATTTTTAAAAAGATGAAGAGGGAGGGGGGCAGGCACAGGCATCAACGAGTCAGAAGGCTGCTGTGTGTGTGTGTGTGTGAGAGAGAGAGAGAGAGAGAGAGAGAGAGAGAGAGAGAGAGAGAGAGAGAGAGTATAAAGGTGGCAGCCAGGTAATACATAAGGGGCTATATCTTGCACTTTTTCTGCCATTAATCATACTGCAAGTTAGTAATTACGTTACGTTTGCACTTTATAGTGTTTGTTTCCGTTATTACTTTACAGATAGCCACATTACATCAATTAAAAGCGTTGCTGAGCAAATTAAATTACAGCTAACTTTGCATGTGGGGAACAGAACAGCAACATTGTATGATGCGTTTCAATGTTAATACATTACATTTAATCTGCTAGTGGTCGGTCTTCAAGCAATGTAAAATTTTTTAAAGTGGTCATTATTTACCACTGAGTGTTGTATAAAATTCTAGGAAATTTTTAAACAACGAGTGTGGAATAACGATCTCTTTTGTAGTAGTACTATGTATGACGTTTTCTTAATCTCCACTGTTCTTCTCTGTTAGCATAATACTGCAAACCCGTGAGAATAAACAGAACTTCACAAGACATTAATTTGCTATTGAAATAGCGATACTTGTTTTCTTCATGAAATGTTGTTCTTGTTATAACTTTAAAATTACACGGACAATCATTTTAGTCTGTAAGCTTTGACAGATGGGCTATTCCATTTTGGCCGGCCGCGGTGGCTGAGGGGACTCAGGCGCTCCAGTCACGGTCTACACGGCCACTACGGTCGGGGGTTCGAATCCCCCCTCGGGCATATATATTTGTGCCATCCTTAGTGTTAGTTAGTTCATAAGTAGTTTGTAAGTTTAGGGACTGATGACCCCGTAGTTAAGTCCCATAAGCTATACACACATTTGAATATTTGCTATTCCATTTCAAATCCCACAGAAATAGAGAACATTAGTTTTCATGATTTCTTTTTTTTTTCCCAAATCATTAACATTTTTACACATGTCAGTTACTGTAACAGAAATGATGTCTTTGAAAATAAGAGTTTTCGAGATAAAATTTGGTAAAGTTTATGTAATGAACAGGCAATTGCTGCAGAGTGGATGCAGGTGCAACCAAACTCACCAGACATGAGCATTATTGCGCATATCTGGGATACCTCACAATGTGCTGTTTAGAAGACATCTCCACCTCCCGCGTACTCTTAGGGATTTACGTACAAACCTTCAGGATGCATGATGTCAGATGCCTCCAGCACTCTAGTGCAACAATTTACAGTATATTACTTTTACTGACACAAGATGACCAAATCCTTTTATTACGGGATTTATTTTTTGTTAGAAAAGCAATTCAGCCTCGGAGTTTTGTTGGTTCATATGGATGTCCGGATAGACACTTGCTGTGAGCAAAGGTATGAATGAGGCGGTTCCTGCTCATGGAGAACTTAACTGCATGGAGATGGAGATGTTATGTCCATGAACTCTGTGCAATGTAAAAAAAATTATTGACATTGTTGTTGTATTGTGGGAGAGAGATCTCGAATTGGTTATGTCATGTTATATGCTGAAAGCCTTGCGTTGTACTGAGGTGAAGTACAATAAATATTGTTCCTTGTTTGAATTTATGCAGTGGAACGATTTATTATTCAGTTTAACCAGTCAATTATATATAATATCAAGACTTCTCCTCTTGAATTCACACTGAATGACTTTGGATACGAGCAGTCTGATGCCAAGAAAGGAAAAAGCGGGTCTATGGGAGGAACATACTAGCTGGTCCTCAATTTCAGGAGTTATTAGAAATTATAACATTTTTGTATAAGTTGACATACGATCTGTATGGTGTTTGGTATTAGTAAACATACAAGCTTACACTTCAGCACTACTTCAGACATTGCTCGACTACATGTCATGTCGTGTTGGGACACTTGTATGTGCTCGCGTGGGCTCTACACTATATTAGGCTTGTGTGCCAGTTTTTTGGCTCTTCAATCTACATTAATTGTAAATTACCAAGTACTTTCTTTGGCAGTGGTGTGTTCTTTGTTTCATAGTACATTATTAGCGCCAATAACAGCAATGAAATGAAACACAAAAACGTGCGCTTGTAAACCGTGGGCTGAAAACTAGCTGGTGTGAAATAAAAGCCTGTTAAACGTTTGCAGAAGAGCTTGTTTTCTTGTGGAAAATTTACCAAGAATACACATTCACAAAGAAACTGGTTGATCTGTCTGTGCTGAAGAGTAAAACGAAATTTAATGAAATTAATCTGCTTGGTCAACCTGTGCATCACTTCTTTGAGAGTCGCACAAAGTTTACCACAGAGTACTGCCTGGTGAATTATGCACTGATAAGATAGTAGGCTAGCTTTCTGGCCTTTGACTCTCTTTACTGGTCCTTTTTCTTTGTCGATCGTCGCTAGGGCCCCGCCAGTTGGAAGAGACACCATTTATCATAACTAATGTTTGATTTTGTTATGAAGTCATCAAAAGAATTGAATAAGTCTTATCCATGACTCTTGTCTTGTTAGTAATTCGACCTCCCCCCCCCCCCCAAACTCTTTGCCATCAGTGTAAAAAAATCGCACGAAAATGGACTTTTGTTCTTCATCAGCTATGTCGCATTCTTCATTGAGTGCCATGGCTTAGCAAGGCAACTTCTGCAGAAGTTCGAAGAAACTAATTTTATTGTAGTCAGCTTAAATAAAGGTTTCAGAGAATGTCAGAGTATGAAGTCGATTTACAGAATTTCCTTGTTAATTAAGTAAAGTTGTTGTGCTGCATTTGTATGTACGGCAGAGCTTCAGAGTTTTTGTGCGGATTATTGGCCAGCCTGCTCCCTTCTGCAGCCGTTCGTCAGTGTACTCTCCAGCGTTGCATACATGAAAACTATTTATTTAATCTACCTATAATAATCATTTAGGGTTCTAATTATTAACAGTTAATTGTAAAATTCTATAAAAAAATAAAAGGTGGCTATTATACGATTGTTATTTACAGAAACATTTTTTAATAATTATAAATGACTTTTATACCTTTCACACTGCAGTTATAATGCTTTATTTATTTACTATGAGCTCATTTCGGTTTTATATGCCATCATCAGGTTTTCTGTAATATGAACGAGATAATTTATAACAACTGTTACATAAGCTGGCATATATAATTTTTATGGCTAATAAATTTAATTTACTTACATTTAATGTCGTTCTTATTTCTGTCCATTTTGTTTAAGATGATACTGATTTTATTTAAATTATGACTGGCTTATATGCCTGTAACAGATTTTTTATTTTCTGCCTGATTAAAAAGGACAGCTATTTTCAAAGTATTTTAACGACATTATGTGTTTACATAGTTACTCAGAGATTACTGTAGTTATCAGCTAATTTATTTTCCTTGATATTATAACTTTGGTGGTTGATGTTTATGAATGTCCTTGAAGAAATTTAATTGTATTCGCATGCCTACATAAATCATATAAATTTACTCAATTAGCAGACAGAGCTAAAACACAAAAATACATTGAAAATTTTATTCATATTTTTAGCCACGAAAATGGATATATGTCACAGATATTCACTCCATAGTAACAACATAAACATCAGGCACCAATGATATAATATCCAGGAAAATAAATCTGATCTCTGAGTAACTATGTAAACATATAATGTCGTTAAAACACTTTGAAAATAGCTGTCCTTTTTAATCGGGCAGAAAATAAACAAAATCTGTTACAGACATATAAGCCAGTCATCCACTCCCATGAACCACAGACATTGCCGAGGTGGGGTGGCTTGCGTGCCTCAACGATACAGATAGCCGTACCGTAGTTGCAACCACAGAGGAGGGGTATCTGTGGAGAGGCCAGACAAACGTGTGGTTCCTGAAGAGGGGCAGCAGCCTTTTCAGTAGTTACAGGGGCAACAGTCTGGATGATTGACTGAGCCGGCCTTGTAACATCAGCTAACGTGGCTTTGCCACACAGTTACTGCGAACGGCTGAAAGCAAGGGGAAACTACAGCCGTTATTTTTCCCGAGGACATGCAGCTCTACTATATGAACATATGATGATGGCATCCTCTCGGGTAAAATATTCCGGAGGGAAAATAGTCCCCCATTCGGATCTCCGGGCGGGGACTTCTCAGGAGAATGTTATCATCAGGAAAGACAATACTGGCATTCTACGGGTCGGAGCGTGGAATGTTAGATCCCTTAATCGAGTAGGAAAATTAGAAAATTTAAAAAGGGAAATGGATAGGTTGAAGTTAGATATAGTGGGGATTAGTGAAGTTCGGTGGCAGGATGAACAGGATTTCTGGTCAGGTGAGTATAGGATTATAAATACAAAATCAGTTGGGGGTATCACAGGAGTAGGATTGATAATGAATAAGAAAATAGGAATGCGGGTAAACTACTATGACCAGCACAGCGATTGCATTATCATTGTCAAGATAGATACGAAGCCAACACCGACAACAGTAGTACAGGTTTATATGCCAACTAGCTCTGCCAATGATGAGGAGATCGAAGAAATATATGAGGAGTTAAAGGAAATTATTCAGACAGTTAAGGGAGAGGAAAACTTAATTGTTATGGGAGACTGGAATTCGGTAGTAGGACAAGGAATGGAAGGGAAGATAGTAGGTAAATATGGTCTGGGCAAAAAGAATGAAAGAGGAAGCCGCCTGGTAGAATTTTGCACAGAACATAATTTAGATATAACAAACACCTGGTTTAAGAATCACAAAAGAAGGTTGTATACGTGGAAGAGACTAGGAGACACCGGGAGATACCAGATAAATTTTATAATGGTAAGACATAGATTTCGGAACCAGGTTATAAACTGTAAGACGTACCCAGGGGCAGATATAGACTCTGACCATAAGTTCTTGGTTATGAACTGTAGGCTGAAACTGAAGAAACTACAAAAAGGTAGGAAAATAAGGAGATGGGACCTGGATAAATTGAAGGAACCTGAAGTTCTTAAGAATTTCAGAGGGAGCTTCAGGCAACAATTGACAGAAACAGGGGAAAATAAAACAGTTAAGGAGGAATGGGTAAAATTGAGAGATGAAATAGTGAAGGCAGCAGAGGACAAAATAGGTAGGAAGGCAAGACGTACAAAGATTCCTTGGATATCACAGGAGATACTAAATTTAATCGATGAAAGGAGAAAATATAAAAATGCCGTAAATGAAACAGGCAAAATGGAATACAGACGACTAAGAAATGAGATTGTCAGGAAGTGCAAAACGGCTAAGCAGGAGTGGCTAGAAGGCAAATGCAAGGATGTAGAAGAATGTATAAATAGGGGAAAAATAGATACAGCCTGCCGGAAAATAAAAGAAACATTTGGCGATAAGAAAAACAGCTCTATGAATATCAAGGACACTGATGGAAAACCAGTTCTCAGCAAAGAAGGGAAAGCTGAAAGGTGGAAAGAGTATATAGAGGGGCTGTACAAAGGAAATGAACTTCGAGACACTATTGTAGGAAGGGAAGAGGATGTAGATGATGATGACATAGGAGATACTGTACTGAGAGAAGAATTTGACAGAGCCCTGAAAGACCTAAGCCGAAACAAGGCCCCTGGAGTAGATGATATCCCGTCAGAGCTACTGAAGTCTCTGGGAGAACCAGCCATGACAAAATTGTTTCACCTTGTGTGTAAGATGTATGAGACAGGTGAAGTACCCTCAGACTTTAAGAAAAATGTTATAATCCCCATTCCAAAGAAAGCGGGTGCAGACAGGTGTGAAAACTACAGAACCATCAGTTTAATAAGTCATGGTTGCAAAATATTAACACGAATTATATACAGAAGGATGGAAAAGCTGGTAGAAGCCGACCTTGGGGAAGATCAGTTTGGGTTCAGGAGAAATGTAGGAACACGGGAGGCAATACTCACTTTACGGCTTATCCTAGAAGATAGATTAAGAAAAGGCAAACTTACATTTCTAGCTTTTGTAGATTTGGAGAAGGCTTTTGACAATGTTGACTGGAATAAACTCTTTCAAGTTCTGAAGCAAGCAGGAGTAAAATATAGGGATCGTATGGTTATTTACAACTTGTACAAAAACCAGACAGCGGTTGTCAGAGTTGAAGGGCATGAAAGGGATGCAGTGGTTAGGAAGGGAGTAAGACAGGGTTGTAGCCTTTCCCCAATGTTGTTCAATTTGTACATTGAGCAAGCTATAAAGGAAAGCAAGGAGAAATTTGGAGAAGGAATTAAAGTTCAGGGTGAAGAATTAAAAAAAAATTGCGTTTTGCCGACGACATAGTAATTCTGTCAGATACAGCAAAGGACCTGGAAGAGCAATTGAACGGAATGGACAGTGTGCTGAAAGGTGCATATAAGATGAACATTAACAAAAGCAAAACTAGGGTAATGGAGTGCAGTGTAAGAAAATCAGGTGATGCTGAAGGAATTAGATTGGGAAACGAAGCAATAAAGGAGGTAGATGAGTTTTGTTACTTGGGCAGTAAAATAACAAATGATGGTCGCAGTACAGAGGATATAAAATGCAGAATGGTAATGGGTAGAAAGGCGTTTTTGAAAAAGAGAAATTTGTTAACATCGAATATTGATTTAAGCCTAAGGAAATCCTTTCTGAAAGCATTTGTATGGAGTTTTGCCTTGTATGGGAGTAAAACATGGACGATAAGCAGTGTGGACAGAAAGAGGATAGAGGCTTTTGAAATGTGGTGCTACAGAAGAATGCTGAAGATTAGGTGGGTGGATCGCGTAAGTAATGAGGAGGTACTGAACCGAATTGGGGAGAAAAGAAATTTCTGGCATACCTTGACTAAAAGAAGGGTTAGATTGGTAGGACACGTTCTTAGACATCAAGGAATTGTGAATTTAGCGTTGGAGGGAAGTGTGTGGGGTAAAAATCGCAGAGGGAGACCAAGAGACGCGTATAGTAAGCAGATTCAAGTGGATGTGGGTTGTCGTTCTTACGAAGAGATGAAAAGGCTTGCACAGGATAGAGTAGGGTGGAGAGCTGCATCAAACCAGTCTCTGGACTGAAGACAACAACAACAAGAAGCCAGTCATAATTTAAATAAAATCAGTATCATCTTAAACAAAAAGGACAGTAATAAAAACGACATTAAATGTAAGTAAATTAAATGTATTAGCCATAAAAAATTTATATATGCCAGCTTATGTAACTGTTGTTATACGAGGCGCGTCCAGAAAGTAAGTTCCGTTTGGTAATAAAAAGAAATTGTACACAGATACAGAAGAAATTTTTTTTTGCACAAAATTCTTCAACTCTTAAACTACTTTTCCACATAAATGCCGAAATTTTACAGGCATTTGTCATAGCTTGGCACCAGGTTTTGTATACCTTCTTCGTAGAAATCTGCCGCCTGTGTCTTCAACCAGTTGGAAACACCAGTGATAGTGAAATTTGGGGGAAGTCCATAGCGAGAGCGCTAATTGTAAACCTACGGGTTTCCTGGATCGTGTCATTAATCGCGTGAACCACTTCTTCTGTAACCAAAGGTGGACGCCCACTTCGTTCTTCATCGTGCACATCACTACGCCCGCCACTGAACTGTCGGATCCATCTTCTCACCATCGAATCACTCATCGCATTTGGCCCGTAAACATCGCAAATTTGCCGATAAATTTCACTTGGTTTCACTTTCCTCGCATTCAGAAACCGAATCACCGACCTGATTTCACAGGCGGCGGGATGTTCAATCAACGCCGACATTTCAAACAAGCACAACAAAGCGTACGTAACTGACAGTGATCTCCAAATAGCGCACTTTCTTCTCCTTGATTCACATCGTCTAAAGCGCTTGTGCGGAACTGCAATCGCAGCGCTGCAGCGGAGATAAATTGAAACGGAACTTACTTTCTGGACGCGCCTCGTAAATTATCTCGTTCATATTACAGAAAACCTGATGATGGCAATATAAAGCCGAAATGAGCTCATAGTAAATAAATAAAGCATTATAACAGCAGTGTGAAAGGTATAAAAGTCATTTATAATTATGTCAGTCAACGACATATTCAGCACTGCGGGCCCCAAAGTAAAGAAATTTTTTTAATAATTTGAGTATGCAACCTAAACTATGAAAAATATTTTTGTCGGTCCACTTTCTGGCCTTCCGAAGTCCGGACCGGACCGCGATCCGCCAGATGCCGACCGCTGGTGTAGGGGAACAACTGACGGAATGGCAATTTTCGTTAGAAGAACTGAGGTGGGCAGACAGACAGACTTTCTTGTTGTCTGATTGACTCTCTGGAAACCGCAGTGGATATCCCAGTAGTGGTAAACCTAAATAGCACGGACAGGCTACCGCTAAGAGAAAGAGCAGAGTGTGGCGTCGAGAATAAGAACGATCCTTCTGGTGACCACAATCGTCGGGAGGGGCGGCGGCCACAGCGTCTGCGGCCCGGACACGCCTCGTTGGCAATTCTGAGCGGTCGCCACGTTTAGCGCGCATGTCCGTGCCCAGTGGGACAGCCGCACTGCGAAAGGCGAAACGTCCCTGCCAGCTGATGCTCGCCTGATACCGCCTCTTGGCGCCGTATCTCACGATACCGGATACATACGTACAGGGGCGGACTAAAGTATTCAGACACAAGTCTCAGGCGTATCACACAGTCAATTGTGACGAATGCATACGCCGAATGTGTATCAGCGTATTTGCCACAATACAGAGAATGTCGCCGTACCCTCTACGTGGAACGATTGCCGCGGTGGAGTAGCCGAGTGGTCTAAAGCGTCTCGCTGCGGAGCGCGCGGTTGCTCGCCGTAGAGGTTCGAGTCCTCCCTGGGGCATGGGTGTGTGTGTTTGTCCGTAGGTTAGTTTACCTAGGTTTAAGTAGTTTGTAAGCTACGGACTGATGACCACGCAGTTTGGTCCGATAGATTTACAGACATTTGAACGTGGAAAGATTAGTTTTGTGTTACCATAACAGGTATGTGTTTCAGTCATGACAAAACAGACACTGCCCCGCTTGACGAGGAGTGAAGGAAGGAAGCTTAGGGTTTTACGTCCCGTCGACAACATGGTCATTAGAGACGGAGCTTACGCTCGGATTGTCGGGGTAGGATGTGGGAGAAAATAAAAAACGTTCAAATGTTTGTAGAGCTTATGGGACTTAACTATGGGGTCATCAGTCCCTAAACTTACAGACTACTTATGAATTAGCTAATACTAAGGAAGGCACAAATATCGATGCCAGATGGGGGATTCAAACCCCAGACCGTAGTGGCCGTGCAGACTGACGGGCAGCTCGGCCACCGCGGCCGGCTGGGAGGAAGTCGGCCGTGCCCTTTGAAAGGAACCATCCCGGCATTTGCGTGGAGTGATTTACGGAAACCACGGAAACCTAAGTCTGGATGGCCGGACGTGAATTTGGACCACCATCCTTCCGGCTTGACAAGGTAACCGCAGTCTGAAAGTACCGGTTGATCAAAAAATCAGTATAAATTTCAAAGCTTAATAAATCATGGAATAAATCATGGAGAGGTAAAAATTGACACACATGCTTGGAATGACATGGGGTTTTATTAGAAAAAAAAGTTCAAAAATATCTGACCGATGGCGCGTGATTCTGGTTTCATAACTGCTACCGTGACGGATGAGAGGTAAGCCGATATGTTACAGAATCGCATCATCCCCAGCCTGGTTGATAAACACCTGCTGGAACGTACGATTTTTATGCAGGATGGCGCTCCACCCCATATTGCTTGCGCGTGAAAGATCTGTTGCGCGCGTCGTTTGGTGCTTATCGTGTGCTCAGCCGCTACTTCCGTCATGCTAGGCCTCCCAGGTCCCCAGATCTCAGTCCGTGCTATTATTGGCTTTGGGGTTACCTGAAGTCGCAAGTGTATCGTGATCGACCGACATCTCTAGGGATTCTGGTCCTATGTAAAATCGATAAGCGGGTCAAAGCCCACTGTCCAGTCATTAGTTGATCATTCCGGGGCAGTAATAGAAGAAAGCAAACGGAAAGCTGAAGTTCTAAATTTAACCTTTAAGAAATCTTTCACGCAGGAGGACCGCACAAATATACCATCATTTTATCAACGTACTAATTCCGAAATGGGGGACATAGCAATAGGTATTTCCGGTGTAGAGAAGCAGCTGAGAGAGCTAAATACGAAAAAGTCTGCTGGTCCGGATGGAATACCAGTTCGGTTTTACAAAGACTATTCTGCGGCATTGGCCCCCTACTTAGCTTGCATTTATAGCGAGTCTTTAATTCAGCGCAAAGTTCCTAGTGATTGGAAAAAAGCGCAGGTGACTCCCGTGTATAAGAAAGAAAAGAGAACTGACCCATACAATTACAGGCCAATATCGTTGACATCAGTTTCATGTAGAATTTTGGAGCATATTCTCAGTTCCAACATAGTAAATTTCCTTGAAACGGAAAAGCTTCTTTCCATGAATCAGCACGGGTTTAGGAAACATCGTTCATGTGAAACTCAGCTTGCCCTTTTCTCACATGACATCTTGCGAGTCTTGGACGAAGGGCAACAGGCGGATTGTGTTTTTCTCGACTTCAAAAAGGCGTTCGACACGGTGCCACACTGCAGACTGCTAACGAAGATACGAGCTTATGGAATAGGTTCACAGATTTGTGCCTGGCTGGAAGACTTCCTAAGTAATAGAACGCAGTATGTTGTTCTCGACGGCGAGTGTTCATCAGAGACGAGTGTATCGTCAGGCGTGCCCCAGGGGAGTGTGATAGGACCGCTGTTATTTTCTATCTATATAAATGATCTGATGGACAGAGTAAGTTGTAATTTGCGGCTGTTTGCTGATGATGCTGTGGTGTATGGGAGGGTGTGGTCTGTAACTGACTGTAATAGCATACAGGTTGACTTAGACAAAATTTCTAGTTGGTGCGAAGAATGGCAGCTAGCTCTCAATGTAGAAAAATGTAAGGTGATGCGCATGAGTAGAAAAAACAATCCTATAATGTTCGAATACAGCATCAGTAGTGAGCTTCTTGATGCGGTCGCGTCGTTCAAATATCTAGGCGTAACATTGCAGAGCGATATGAAATGGAACGAGCATGTAAGGACAGTTGTGAGTAAGGCGGACAGCAGACTTCGGTTTATTGGGAGAATTTTGGGAAGATGTACTTCACCTGTAAAGGAGACCGCGTATAAAACGCTTGTACGACCACGTCTTGAGTATTGCTCAAGTATTTGGGACCCACAGCAGATCGGTTTGAAGGAAGACAGAGAGGCGGTTCAGAGGCGAGCAGCTAGATTTGTTACCGGTAGGTTCGACCAATGCGCGAGTGTCACGGAAATGCTCCGGCAACTCAATTGGGGATCGCTGGAAGAAAGACGACGTTCTTTTCGTGAATTTCTGTTAAGTAAATTTAGAGGGCCGGAATTTGAAGCTGAGTGTAGTACGATCTTGCTGCCGCCTACTTACATTTCGCGTAAAGATCACAAAGACAAGATAAGAGAAATTAGGGCTCGTACGGAGGCATATAGGTATTCTTTTTTTTCCTCGTTCAATTTGGGAGTGGAATAGGAAAGGAAATGCCTAGTAGTGGTACAGTGTACCCTCCGCCACGCACCTTACGGTGAATTGCGGAGTATGTATGTAGATGTAGATGCTGAAAGACAACATCCGACGCCAGTGCCTCACCATAACTCCGGACATGCTTTACATTGCTGTTGTAAACATTATTCCTCGACTACAGCAATTGTTGAGGAATGATGGTCAACATACTGCGCATTTCCTATAAAGAACATAATCTTTCCTTTGTCTTAATATGTTATGCTAATTATTGACTTTCTGATCAGATGATCATGTCATTCCAAGCATGTGTCAATTTTTACCCCTCTATCTACATTATTCCGTGATTTTTTTAAGTTTTCAAATTTATACTGACTTTTTGATCACCCCGTACAACTCGGCGGCAGAAAGCATTCAGTGTACGCAACACAGCCGTCTCGTACTACATAAAAGCACAGATCCATCGAAAAAGACCAACGTAGCGCCATGCCCCGTAAAAGTAGGGAAACGACAGTGGAAGAGCGAAGGCATATTGCGCGGCTGCATAGTGACGTTTTGAGATAAGATTCTGTAGAGTGAAGAATGCAAATTTACTTTGAGCCACGTGGGTGGTTACAGTTTAGTGTGGCGTCAAGCAGACACGGAGTGGAAGACCAGAAACATGCGAGCAACCATCAAACATGGAGGCGGCAGTGTGATGGGGTGGGGATGCACGTCTTCCAGAGGTGTTAACGAGTTTGTGTTTATTGAAGGCACAATGGACAAATTTGTGTGTCTCGGTATACTGAAGCAAAATCTGAAGAAAAGTGCTGAGAAGTTGAATCTTAGAGGAGATTTTTATTTCCAACAAGACAATGATCCCGAGCATACGGCGGAAATTGTCAAATTGTGTATACTATACACGCCGTATTACCCAATCGGACCTCAATCCCAACGAAAACATCTGGAATGAACTGAAAACGAGAGTACAAAAACGACATGTGACCTGTTTGACACGTTTTAAGTTCCCTATGGTCCCGAGATAGTTAGTTATCTACCATATTTAGGCCATAATGGTGATCACACAGTACTTGTAGGGTTGCACTGTTAATTGTTATTCATATGATTTTTCATTCGTCATTGTACATAAGTTATTTTGTAGATACTTTATAGTAAATATAGACAATGTATGAATGTGTGAACTGGCCACAGATACGTATGTATTGCAAGTGGCGCAGTAATCTTTGGAAGTTCGATTGTAGAGTAAGCGCTTTGGCTGCGAGAGAGCAGTCAGTTGCGAGTTAATTGCCAAAGTTTCAGGTTGCGTGTGGTAGCGCGAGGAACCATTTGGAAAATCAAATGTTCAAATGTTTGTAAATATATCGGAACAAACTGCGTGGTCATCAGTCCGTAGTTTACAAACTACTTAAACCTAGGTACACTAACCTAAGGACAACACACATACCCACGCCCCAGGGAGGACTCGAACCTCCACGGCGAGCAACTGCGCGCTTCGCAACGAGACGCTTTACACCACTCGGCTACTCCACCGCGGCCAAGCTTTTGGAGAAGGCAGTCGTCAGGTAAGTGTTGCAGCACGTCATTATTGTAATGCATGCTGTTAATTAAATTTTCTATAATATTTTTTCTACTTCATATTTTTAAGAATACATAATTTTTGAACTTAAATTCTCTTTCTGCGTTCTCATTTTTGTAGTTAGTTTCCCCTTCCTTTTATTTTCTTCACTTATGATTATTGTTGAACTTAATTACCACCCACTATCATTTCTGCATATTATAATACTGAAATCAACTAAGATATGAACCTACATGCTACGAACAGATTGCTGTTTGCTGTTCCCTCGCAGACTTCCGTCCAATGCTAAATTCACGATTCCTTTATGTCTAACAATGTGTTCTACCAATCTAACCCTTCTATTAGTCAAGGTATACGAAAAATTCCTTTTCTGCCCAATTCTGTTCAGTACCTTTTCACTGGTTACGCGATCTACCCTTCTAATCTTCAGCATTCTTCTGTAGGATCACATTTTAAAAGCCTCTATCCTCTTCCTTTCTAAACTATCGTCCAATCTTTACTCCCATACAGGACAACACTTCACACAAATGCCTTCGGAAAGAACTTACTTACACTTAAATTAATATTCGATGTTAGCAAATTTCTCTTTTCCAAAAATGCTTTTCTTCCCATTGCCAATCTGCATTTTATATCTGTACTGCGACCGTCATATGTTATTTTACTACCCAAGTAGCAAAACTCATCTACCACCTTTATTGTTTCGTTACCTAATTCCTTCAGCTTCGCCTGATTTTCTAAGACTGCATTCCACACACTTGTATTGCTCTTGTTAATGTTCATTTTACACGCTCCTTTCAACACACTGTCCATTCCGTTCAATTGTTCTTCCAGGGCCTTTGCTGTTCCCGACAGAATTACAATGTCATCGGAAAAACGCAATGCTTTTATTTCTTCACGCGGAACTCTAATTCTTTCCCCAAATTTCTCTTTGCTTCCCTTCACAGCTTGCGCAGTGTACAAATTGAATAACATTGGAGAATGGCTACAACCCTGTCTTAACTCTCTTCCCAACCACTGCGCCCCTTTCGTGCCCTTCAGCTCTTATAACAGCTGTTTGGTTCTTCCAGTAATTTTCGGGTATGCGGCCGGATCCCGTTGACATTCTCCCACGATATTTCGTCCCAGGAAAGTCCGACCATCTTCAGGTGAGTAGGCAACTACTGAAGAGCCCGGGTACAGTGGCGGTATTCATGCCGAGTTTCGCGCATGCGAAATACGCTGGTGTCTTTCTGCGCATGTGTTATGTGGTGACATACGCGGTACGGCCCAGTTGTGTGTGCTGTCCTCGGTGGTGAAAGTGAAAAGCCCCTCTAATCATTGAGAATGATACCGTCGATTCCGACGTGCTTCGATAATTTTAATTACAGGGTTCAAATTTTCATCCAGCTGAAAACTGTTGTCGCGATTTATAAGATTCTCGGCAAGGTGTATTTCCACCGCTTCCCTTTGAGTTAAAAAAATTTGAAGTAAATTGGTGAAAAAGTTTTGAGGTTTTTTATAACAATCTCATTATATATTACATATATATTTATACGTCACATATGTTCGAGTAATATGGAGACTATCTGTCCGAATGATAATTAGAGTATTTTGGGTAACAATGTTGAACAACAATTTGCCCTCATGTAGTACTACCATCGACCTCAGCAATGCTTCGCAAATGCTAATATGTATGGAAACTGTATGTATATCCTAATCTCCTCCTCCCCCCTCTCGCCCCTCTTCTTCTCCCTTCTCGCTTTGTCTCTCTTCTTTACCCCTCTCCCTTTGAAAATTTCCTCTTCCTCCCCCATCTCTGTCAATAACCGTCACCCCACTCTATTGCTTATTCAAACATGCTATCCATATTCTCCTCTCCCTCCTCTCTGCGCCTATATCATCGCTCCCTTTCTTTATATCCATCTTTGTCCATCCTATCTACCTCTGCCTCATCCTCCGCCTTCATGCACCATACGACATCTTATGTATACAATTTCCGAACGTTCTTGACCAAATACTACGAAATTCTGAAACAACGTTATACTTCAACACATACATATTTTTATACGTCTAATTTTTAAATATAATCCATATGAATTTATATAAATTCTATTATGGGGATATGTTGTTACCAAAAATAGTAAATAATTTATATATTAGAGAAATGGTAGCTAAAAACCTTCCTGTATTAGAATGCAACATTGTGTCAAATGATCTTAATTGGTGAAAACATTTTCACTTTTTTAAGCGTACAAAAGCCAAAAGAACATTTTCATGTAGAGAAGTATATGCTCTCACAATAAACATGAGTTTCAAAAAACAAAAAAAAACAAAACAAAACAAAAACAAAAACAAAAAAACCTTCCGTAACACCCTGTACTATAGCTGAATTTGATAGTTCTCCCAAAATTATGATTAATACTTACGGCTAACTTTAGTAGGGAGAAAAATTTACTGAGACCGTGATACGTATGTTTAAGACCCTAGCTCCCTGAAAAGGCTTTTACAAATTTATGGTTATCAACTGAACACAATAGTATTACTGCGCGATTCCTCACTTAAAATAATTCCTTATATTGACTGCATTGTCCACAAGATTGTGTCTTTGGGCTGTAGAGACGGAAAGTCTGCGAAGAATACTACCAATTCAACAATCCCCTATGTAAGTCAAGAATGAGATTTTTAAGCCCACTATGGGCAAAACTCAATTTTTTTTAGTTAATCCATATGTACATTGCACCTAAGTTTGCTCTCCATCTTGACGAACATATATTTTACATATGGAGTAACATCTAGGATGTGTCCACTGACTATAATTATCATACCTGTAACACCATTTTATATGTATGGAGTGTCCCTATTATTTGTAAGATTAACACTGTTTGCTATTGACTATTAGTAGGGCTTTTTCGTTACTGTCCTTGTTGTGTACGATATGTATGTATTCGTACCAACACTAATGCCATGAACAAATACCTCACTTTAAAAAAAGAATATTCCATCGTATTGGTTAAATAATTTGTATAGTCCTATAACAAGAGCACTGTTCCTTGAGGAAATTCGAATTCTGAAAGGACGGGGAAGGAATTCAGCGATGCCCTTTTCACAAATCTATCACAGAAGTTTCCTCAGTTGATTTAGGCGAAATTGAGAAAAAGATTCTGTGGACGGCTTAATGCGAACTCAGTGTTTTACCAAAGCTTCAATTTGCATAGTGGTCTTGTTAAAAAGGCACGAAGAATTGTACCTTCAGTTTGGAGGATATGTGTACACTGGATTAAGATAACGAATTACTAATAGTATATCGATTACACTAAAATTACGACGACTCGGGGGAAATCTAGGGTGGTTATACAACACGTTATCTTGAGCTCACTGCACTTCTCTTTGCTCGAACTGCTTATCTGCCTGTGTACAAGGCAGTTATTTCAAGGGACACATTACAGTCTTATGAGGAACTCCCATTGCTATTACGACGAAATTAACCATGAAACCACAAATTAAACCGCTCTGTCAGTCGTCACGGAGGATTAATATTGGCCATTCTAGATAGTTGCTGAAGTCTAGTGTTATTGCTGTCCACATATCGTCATATTAGGAACGACTATGGTTTACTAATCCAGGGTATCAAATGTAGCCCTAAGCCTCTGACGATCTGCGCCGTTAGTTCATTGCCACCGAATAGTGAGTGCCCGTCTACAGAAAAATACAAACTTTTTCCTGCTTAATGTTATGTAAATTATTTTGACGTCCTGAACTCCCACCAGACTTTGAACTGCTGTTTGTTTCGAAGCGCTGTTTATAGCCAAGCTCGATTCGCGACGTTCACTGCCATATCTGACGTTCTTTTGCTGTCCGGAGGTCGGTCTGATGTTCCGTGAACCGCAAATTCCCTCGGCAATTACCTGCTCTGGGGTATATGATGGCCGCCGAAATTTTAATGAACTGAATGCCGGAACATTCAGTGTCATTTAAAGTGAAACCTGCGTCCATGTTTACCAGGTTTTTTGACATTATCACTTTGATAGAGTCGTTAATTATCCATACCCCAAGTGTTATCGTTTGTTACAGGATACTGCTCTCGTTATATTTAATGTATTTCATGTTACCATTATTTGTATTGATACGCTAGCGTGTTTTTTGTCGTGTGTCAATGGTGTTGCTTGCATCTGTGCATGACTTCTGATAGTAGGACATGTCACGTTCGCTTGGAATGCGAAACACGCGCGGCTTTCGGAGACCAAAATTAGATTTATGAGTATTAAGAGGTTTTCGATCGCTGTTAAGTACCAACATTTCCACGGTGCTAAAAGAATGCGTACCTCATTCGTGAGGTCCATGGTGCCATTCTCGCTATTAGCGTTTTATTTCAGTTTTATTTGTAAATTCTATTCTTATTGTCAAATTGAATTGTTAATTAACAACTACTATCATACATTTTTAATAAAATATCTTTATTTTTAATTAGTAAGCACACAAAAACAAATTAAAGTTTGATACAGGCATACAAATAGCCTTATTGTCAAATGAAAAAAAAAGTGTATATCAGTGATATGTTTAATTTTATATTTTGTATTTGATGTTCCGCGATCTTGTACCAAACTTTAATTTATATGAACATTCGAATTTTCATGCAAATAGTAATTAAGAAATAAAACTTTTGATTTTCATTAAATATATTTGAATGTTTGTCAATTTACACTTTTATTTCATGGTATATGTAGAATACATAAGTGAAAGTAAAAAAAAAATGCTAATTGCATGTATCCAATCACGGGTCACAAGTAAGTTTTATTCAGGCAACTGCAATATTTTTGTCTTAAAGAGCACGAAAATCTAATCCTCAAAGTCTATTTTTTTTAATGATTGTACTGTAGTGTTGAACAATTTTTCTGGGTGTTTTACCGCATCGTAATGAAAAATTGCTATTACTTTAATCCTTTCATTCCTAGTATTGTTCCTCGACAACAACGTATTGAAAGCTGATTTACACAGTATTTTCTGTATCAGTCCTTAATGTCGCTTTGTTGATGGAGCACAACATGCTTCTAGTACATTTCGCTACTTGGTACGGTACGTAGCCACTTCTGAGGCATTAATCTGTCCGTCTTGTAGGAGATTGTGCTACTTTGCCGTCTGTACGTGGCTGTGAATGCGAGCGTGAATGTGGTTCATGTTATTTTATTCCCGCAGTGAATTGTCTTGTCTTTGGTAGTGTGGCGAAGATTATGATAGCTTTATTGATATGACAGTGATAACCATCAACAAAATAACGTCCCAAGTAATAGAATACCTCGATACAAATGTCTGTGTTGTGCATGAAATACATGACATAAAATAACAATAGTTGGACCAAAAATTTTAAAACACATATTTTGATGTTTACTGCACTGTATTAATACAGAAAACACTGATTTTAATTTTTCCGAAGCTGATTTCATAATGTGGGACTGAAAGGGTTAATAACTAACGTTTCTGCCAACGTTGCAGTGCCTTTCTTCTGGGTGTACTGCCTTGAAAGACCTAGGTTGGAACAAGGCCCCAGGAGTAGATGACATACCCGCAGAGCTATTAAAGTCTCTGGGAAAGCCAGCCATGACAAGACTATTTGAACTGGTGTGTAGGATGTATGAGACAGGCGAAATACCCTCAACCTTTAAGAAAAATGTAATAATCCCCATTCCAAAGAAATCGGGCGCAGACAGGTGTGAAAATTACAGAACCATCAGTTTGATAAGTCATGGTTGCAAAATTTTAACACGAATTATCTACAGGAGAATGGAAAAGCTGGTAGAAACTGAGCTCGGGGAAGATCAGTTTGGATTCAGGAGGAACGTAGGAACCCGGGAGGCAATACTCACTTTACGTCTTATCTTAGAAGATAGATTAAGGAAAGGCAAACCTACATTTTTAGCTTTTGTAGATTTCGAGAAAGCTTTTGACAATGTTGACTGGAATACACTCTTTCAAATTCTGAAGTCAGCAGGGGTAAAATATAGGGAAAGGAGAGTTATTTACAACTTGTACAAAAGCCAGACCGCAGTTATTAAACTCGAAGGGCATGAAAGGGAAGCATCAGTTGGGAAGGGAGTAAGACAGGGTTGTAGCCTTTCTCCGATGTTATTCAATTTGTACATCGAGCAAGCGGTGAAGGAAAGCAAGGAAAAATTTGGAATAGGGATTAAAATTCAGGGCGAAGAAATAAAAACATTGCGTTTTGCTGATGACATTGTAATTCTATCAGAGACAGCAAAGGACCTGGAAGAGCAGTTGAATGGAATGGACAGTGTGTTGAAGAGAGCGTATAAAATGAATATTAACAAGAGCAAAACAAAAATAATGGAATGCGGTCTTAGGAAATCAGGCGATGCTGAAGGAATTAGATTAGGTAACGAAACAAGGTGGTAGATGAGTTTTGTTACTTGGGTAGTAAAATAACATGCGATGGTCGTAGTACAGAGGATACAAAATGCAGAATGGCAATGGGAAGAAAAGCATTTCTGAAAAAGAGAAATTTGCTAACATCGAATATTAATTTAAGTGTAAGGAAGTCTCTTCTGAAGGCATTTGTGTGGAGGGTTGCCTTGTATGGGAGTGAAACATGGACGATAAGCGGTGCGGACAGGAAGAGAATAGAGGCTTTTGAAATGTGGTGCTACAGAAGAATGCTGAAGATTAGGTGGGTAGATCGCATAACTAATGAAGAGGTACTGAACAGAATTGGTGAGAAAAGGAATTTTTGGCATACCCTGACTAAAAGAAGGGATCGTTTGGTAGGACACATTCTTAGACATCGGGGAATCGTAAATTTAGCATTGGAGGGAAGTGTGTGGGGTAAAAATCGCAGAGGGAGACCAAGATATGCGTATAGTAAGCAGATTCAAATAGATGTGGGTTGCCGTTCTTATGAGGACATGAAAAGGCTTGCTCAGGATAGAGTAGGGTGGACAGCTGCATCAAACCAGTCTCCGGACTGAAGACCATAACAACAACATACTGCGTATACATCAGAAGGCCACTGTAACGTTGGCCGAAATGTTGGTTATTAAAGTGATAGTCTACTTACATTACGACGCGGTACAATACCCAGAAAACTTTTATATCAACAGTCTCTGACCTCGGAAGACTACGCAGTTATATGTGCCATACTAGTTTAGGAAATTGACTTTCAGTTGATATGATTAAGATTGAAGAGGGCGAGTTAGCAAGATTCTCTAGTGACAATACAAACGAGAGGGATAGCAGGCGCAACGGCAAGAATCTGAAGATCCAAAAGGGTCGAAAAACCATTCGAAACTGTAGGCTGATAATAAGATATACACTGTTCTCATAATTTAAGGAGCAAACACAGTAAATAAAAATGGACCACAATCGATATGACTGATATCACTTATAATTTTTTTATATGTGGTAACACGTTTTCGAAAATTATCAAAAATATGTAATATTTTCTCCTAGTCTCATAAAAGTACTCCTGAAAATATTAGTTAGTAAATTTTTAATAGCTAAAAAACACTGGAAGAATTTATAACGTAAAATGTGGGGCGTTTGGAGCAGATAATAGGTGGTGATGCATCAAGTAAGAAATTTAGCGAGGATTTCAATGCGAGATGCTTACAATACTTTTCACAACGAAACCCAAAGACATTTTGGTCATATGTCAAATATACTAGAGGCAAAACTCAAACAATACCCTCCCTATGTGGTGAAAATGGCGATCCCGCCGATGACAGCGCTACTTAAGCAGGGTTACTAAACACAGATTTTCGAAACTCATTCGCCAAAGGAGACGAAACAAATATTCCAGATTTCGAATTATGAACAGAGGCCAGAAGTAGATATCATCGGAGTAGTGAAGCAACGAACATCACTTTACATGAACAAGTCTTCTGGTCCGAACTGTATACCCATTAGATTTCTATTTGATTATGCTGAAGCGATAGTTCCTTACTTAACAGCCGTATACAACCGCTCGCTTAATGAAGGATCTGTACTAAAAGACTGGAAAGTTGCACAGGTCACACCTATATTCAAGAAAGGCAGTAGGAGTAACTCACTAAACTACAGGTCTATTTTATTGACGTCAATTTGCAGCAGGGTTTCAGAACATATCCTTCATTCAAGTATTATGAATTATCTCGAACAGAATGATCTATTGGCCTAAGGTCAACACGAATTTAGAAAATATCGTTCATGTGAAACACAACTAACTCTTTACTCAAGTCATGAGTGCTCTCGACAAAGGATCTCAGTTCATTCCGTATTTCTACATTTCCAGAAGGCTTTTGATACCGTACCTCACAAACAACTTTTAATCAAATTGCGTGGTTATGGAAATCGCCCCAGATTGGTGACTGGATAGGGGATTTCATGTCAGAGAGGACACAGTTTGTAGTCATCGATGGTAAGGCATCGACTAAAACAGAGGAGATAACCGGCGTTCCACAGGGTAGTGTTATTGGTCCTCTGCTGTTCCTTATATATATAAATGATTTGGAGAAAATCTGAACAGCTCGATTATGTTGTTTGCAGATGACGCCGTCATTTATCGTCTAGTAAAGTCATCTGAAGTTCAGACCCTTTGATAGAACGAATTAAATAAAGTATCAGTTTGGTGTAAAAATTGGCAATTAATTCTAAATAATGAGAAGTGTGAAGTCTTCAACATGAGTACCAAAAGAAATCTGTTAAACTTCGTTTACAAGATAAATGAATCAAATTTGAAGGCCGTAAACTACACTAAATACCTAGGAATTACTATTACATCAGACATAATCTGGAAAGAACACGTAGATAATGTCGTAGGAAAGTCGTAGACTGCGTTTTATTGGTGAAACTTTTAATAGATGCAACAGAATTACTAAAGAGATTGCAAACACCACGCTGGTCTGTCCTCATTTGAAATATTGCTGCCCAGTGTGGGTCACTTTTAAGTGGATTTGACGGAAGTCATCGAAACAGTCCAAAGAAGTGCAGCGTCACAGAAATGATACTGGTTCTGGGATAGGTATCATACAACAACGGCGTTTATCGCTGCGGCGTGGTCTACTTACGAAACTCCAATCGTAAACATTCACCTCCGAATGCAAAGACACTCACGTACATAGGTAGAAATAATCATTAGAATAAAATACGACAAATCAGAGGTCGAACAGAGATATTCAGATGTTTTTTCTTCCCGCGCGCTATTCGAGAATGGAATGGTACTCGCAGATGAATAGTATTAAGGTGGTTCCAAGAACCCGCTACCAGGCACTTAAAAGTGATTTCTAGAATATTCCAAACAGATGTAGACGTAGTATTATGTACTGCATGCGCCCCGCGTTTTTCGTCGTAACCCTAACAACTATTATCATACGTGATGTGTCTAAAAAGTTTAGTGAATGTTGTCATATCTGAACGACAACTTGCCGCGTGTGTGCGTGCATGCCCATGGATCATCAGAGACTTGATGAGAATCGATGCACAGCATGCAATGCTTGTGCCTGGCAATAGGAACAACCTGGGACCAGTTGAAAGTAGTCAGTGTTAGAGGAAGTGCCACAGCATCATGGAGCACGACATCGTCCGCTATGATTTGGGTATGCGGAAAACGCATGGGAAGCTTCTGCTGATTCCATTTCCGTGTGTGGCCTGATCCATTGCTTCTGAACACCATCCTCACGAGAGACAAGACCTGGTGGTACCAGGTCAATTCAGGAAAAAAAAAAAAAAAAAAAAAAAAAAAAAAAAAACAGAGCCGTCTTCAAATATCATTAGGTGAAAATACTGTTAGTCGCCTTCTTCAACAGCGGCGTCATCCGCAAGGAATCTGTTGCTGCAGGTCAAACCGTTAGTGCAGCATTTTACCAGTCCATTTGCACAGATTGTTACAGAGTATTCACAGAACTGGGAAATGGACGCTGCTCCGTGGCAATTCCCCTGCACACTGCGCGATCCGTGTTTGGCAAATCCTGGCGCTGAACGCCCTCCGTACTCCCTGAACTGGCTCCTGCCAACTTCTTCCTGTTTCCCCGCTTGAAGCTGGTCCGGAAAGCTGGACGTTTTGCGCACGTCAATGCAGTGACACATTTTCACATTTGCTGCGCAGGCTGCTCAAATTTTACTGCTCCTACCGACCTATACAATTCGATATCCTATTCCACAATACCTTTTTTACCTTATTTCACAAAAAAGCTGACTGTAATTTTTTGTCATTAAAATTGTAGCTGTAGTTGTGTACTATCATTCTAATTTTACCATCTTCTTTCCTTTAGTAGTATGACTGTGAACTAGGGAATCGAAGTGTCGCTTCCTAGATTATTTTTACAACCGAACTATTTGGTTAAGGTTGCACTATTATTATTATTATTATTATTATTATTATTATTTTTTTTATTAAGATGTACATCGATTAGTTGTTTTGGAACTGACTTTCTACCTGTTGTCGGTGTTCCTGTGCAACTTAGCAGCTACCTCAACACCTTGTAATAATTATCAGGATGAACAGTGTGACCAGTATTGGCGACTGATGTAGACCCAGGTAAGAAATTCAAATGTTCAAATGTTTGTATAGTCTATGGGACTTAACTACGGGGTCATCAGTCCCTAAACTTAAAAACTACTTATGAACTACTTACGAACTAGGACGGCACAAATATCTATGCCCGAAGGGGGATTCGAACCCCCGACCGTAGTGTCCGTGCAGACCGTGACTGGAGCGCCTTAGTCCCCTCGGCCACCGCGGCCGGCCCCAGGTAAGAGATACGCATGTAAAGTCGATAAGTCGATGGTAACAAAGTAATCCTAGTAAAACGTGCTTGGTATCAGAACGTACCAATTACTGAAGTTCTCCTCGGTCTTCCTGCTCACTGCAGCTACCATAGCTTCTATTAATATTTTTAACAAAAATATTTCGCTAATAAAGTTTAGATTTTTTAAATCATCATTTTCAGAAGGGTTTACAACGTCTTCAATTAGGAGAACATGTCAAATAAAGAGTTTCTCGTCGAAATGTATAATGAAAAAAAAAATAATAATAATAAAAAAATAAAAAATATGCATGGTCACCATGTTAAAATATACGTCACCAAACTGGATCGTCCTATTAGATTGAAATATGAAATATAAGATAGACTTATTTGACGTGTTCTCCTAAGTGAAGACGTCATAATCCCTTCTGAAGATGATGATTTCTACGGTCGGGGATTCGAATCCCCCCCTCGGGCATGGATATTTGTGCCGTCCTAGTTCGTAAGTAGTTCATAAGTAATTTGTAAGTTTAGGGACTGATGACCCCGTAGTTAAGTCCCATAGACTATACAAACATTTGAACATTTGATGATGATTTAAATCATCGAAACCGGTAAAGAGTAAAAAATGTACTTTATTAGCGATCTTGGTTCAACAACCTAAAGAAGGTATATTTTTAATAACATTTAAGTATATCGCTCTCCACTGACACTACATTCCAAATTGCGTAACTTCTATCAAATAACGGCATTAGTATAAGCCATCATCAATGGAATTGATTGCCAACGTCATGGTTTCTTGGAAAGAAACTTGTGACTTTGACGTTGGTGGGTATGAAGGACTGCTGCGTCCTCTGCTGACATAGGGTGTTTACCTATTCTAGCTGCATTCGCACATGTTATTAATATACGCGGGAATTTACTATAGTTCTGTGCTAGAAATTCTGCTCCTCGCTCTCTCCCTGTCTCTTGCTTCCACCTTTGTCATCTGGCTTTACTAATCCAAATGCCCAACGGCGCAGTCAGCTGCAAACGATACTGTATGCTACTAACGTAACACTATGGTTCGTTTTCGCTGTTTGTGTTTGCTCTTTGCAGAATGTTTATTTTATGCGACTCAATGTTTAAAGGTATATCCAAAATGGTGCAATAAGTTTATAAGGCTATTAAGATCCTATTAAGCAAACGAAATACTACTCTTTGCGAAGAGCTGATGAAGGTATACAAGAACTGGAGGAAGACACAGTTGTTCCTATGGCAGCCATATTGTGCGTGCCAACCAAATCGAGTTGCCAATATTGCGACATTTCAAGCTCTAGTACTAGTCAGTTTGTCATGCCCGTTCTGTAAGGGAAGTGAGAGCTTACAAGATTACCCATGATGCACCGGTTCCGCCGTCCGCCTACGTATAAATGCGTCCACTTGCACAAGATGAACGCTTACGATCGTTTGCAGACGGAATAGGATGGATACTATTCTCATGCTTATAAAGGTGCGTCGGCTTCGCGCATGCGCAGACGACCGAATGGGGAGCCCAGGCTGAGAACGGAGTCAAGACGCGAATTTGTTTGAGGAATGCGTACCTCTCTCGTGTTCGAGGAGACGTAGTTGTTCGTCTTATATATATACAGAGTACTTCAGGAGCAGTTGTAAAATGTTTTAGGAGGTTCTAGTATAGACGAATTGCAATAAAAATGCGAATACAACATACGTCTAATTTTTATTGTGCACGGAGATATAGCTGTTAATATGTAACCCAAATAAATTTAGAGCAAAGGTAAATGAAGACGTTTCACCTGAGTCTTCCGTCTGTTCTTCGTAGAACATCGTATTGACTTAAAAGTACATTTTTCTGAATGTTCTAATGTTCATTTACATTTTTAATCGGTTTCGGATTACAAATCCATTTTCAGACTTCAAAGTAAGCCGAAAGCCGGTTAGTTAAAGAAAAGGTCAATAACGTAACTTTCTACCAAGAACCGACGGAAGAACCAGTGAAAATGTCTTCATTTGTCTTTGCTTTAAGTTTGGTCGGGTTACACGCTAACAGATATATCTCTGTAAACTATAAAAACTGGACACAAGTTGTATGGTAGTTTTTATTGCAATTTGTCTGTACTAGGAGCTCCTAAAATATTTGCTATTTCTGTTGAAACTCCATGTAATTAACAGGTGGAGTATGTGTTTTTGGTGAGCGTTATTTAAAAATTTGATGAATTTAAAAACTACAATGGACATTAAAATGAAGAAAACAGAAATAAAGTAAAGAAGTTTAAGTAAAACATATTGAGAATTAAAACTGCCACGGTGGTTAAAATCACACAGAGATAGAAGTTAAAAATCCAGGGTACTTGAAAGCACATTGGTGGAGCCTCCCTGCAAATATTTAAAACGGGTTTTATAAAAATGGCGCTTAGGCACGTGACGACTGGGCTGCAAATAGTGGCAGTCTGAAGTACAAATAAATATTTCAGTCATTACAAAAGTCATAAGAAAACTGACAGTTGCGGAAAGTGAACACTATTTGGCGATTTATTTGCTTCAATTTGACAAGAAACGAAGTAGACACGTGAAGCAGGTGACTGGTCAAACGTGTATCTTTCAAATGCTTCTTTGTAGTTGGACGGTCCATAGCTAGGAGCGCTGCATTAGGTGTGGCTCAGCCAGAATTTGGTTCTGGGGCGGGGGGGGGGGGAGGGGGGGGGGCTCATTTCTTTTTTTTTTTTTTTTTTAAATAAAGGCTGCTGAATTTATTATTACTAAAGGGTTCTTATCATTCGCTATCAGAAACGTAAGAAGCTCGCCGATGTTATAACTGTTTAACACTCTCTGTACCAGACCTATTTTACGTACCTGTCCATAGAAACCGAGCAATTTTGCACAATATTGAAAAAATCACTGAATGAAATCTACTGTTAGGATTGTGGAAGATTTAGTAGTATCTTGAAGCTGCACTTTTCTACTTTAATTCCGTGCGAAAGAAACTACTTTGGAATGCATTGCTTTAAGGCACAGTTGTAAAAATTACGTAGATATCTTTGAGAATTTAGAAAATTCATACAAATAAGATAATGGATTTGTGATTTATTATTAACCAATAGCATGACACTACTTTACATCTTTCTGTCAGCCTACAGTAACTACGTACAAATTTCACACACAATCATATTGCTTTTTACTGTGGAAAATTTTCAAGCAAGGGTTCCAGACAGATTGCAACGCCGCACTGTTCGCATTCGTACATCTATGGACTCATTTTGTTACTAAACATCTGTAGAACATATAATGCTACCCAAACCCGTAGAATTAACGTCGCAGTGTTTTGCATTAAATTAAATGTAGCGACCCGTAAATTTCATGGGTTTAGTGATTTCCGCGCGATCCTAGGCCTTAAATTTTACGGGTTTGGCGGTTAAACTGTTAATTAACATGAGACTCTCTGTGTAAATTTTTAGGTACTTTATGATTTATCACGTATGTGTTATTTCAAATTACCGGTGGCAGCCAGCTAAAAAAAAAAAAAAAAAAAAAAAAAAAAAAAAAAAAAAAAAAAAGAGAGAGAGAGAGAGAGAATAGAATTTAATAAATCTTTGAGAGGTACCGGGAGGCTTCATCCCCATTAGATCCTTCCCGGCCGGCCGCTGTAGCCGAGTGGTTTGCGGCGTGCCAGTCACTGTCCGCACGGCCGCTGCGGTCAGGGCTTCGAATCTCCCCTCGGGTATGGATGTTTGTGCCGTCTTTAGTATAAGCTGGTTCATAAGTAGTTAGTAAGTTTAGGGACTGATGACCCCGTAGTTAAGTCCTATAAGCTCTACAAACATTTGAACTTTTAAACCCTCCCCCCTTTCCCTCAGTAGCTACACTGTGCAGTAGACAGCAACTTTCTTGTGCGTGTCGCAGTCTTGTATAGAACGAGCTTTAATTTGATCGAGGTGTGTGTTCCGTGTTCGGTACTGGATTAAGTGAAGTGACGTTTGTTGTCAACTCCATCTAGTGTGAACATTACCGTCTCGTTGTTGACGTCCATTTTAATTAGTCCGGTATTGTCTAACATGTATCCAGTGGCGGCTCGTACAAAATTTGACCAGTGTGCTACAATATTACAAAAATAAACACGAAACAAAATATACTAAAATAAAAAGTCAACCTTTGTATGACTGCCTTTAATTAAATATCAATTAATACTGTATTGACAGTAAGACCTCAGGGGAATCTATAACGTCGCTGCCAACTGCATGTACTCACTGCAGGTAGTAAATATAACGTTTAAAAGTATTAATTTTATTTACAGAAATTAAAAATTTGGACTCAGAGGTATTTGAATACGAGTTTCAGACAGGTAGGTTTGAGAGGCTACACGCAAGACGCCTGAGCCAGCGCGCTGTTTGACTCTGAATGCCGCAATATTCATTATATACTATTCTTCCGCAGCCGTTACAAGCAGCGCGAAGAGAAATATTGATCTGGTGCTGCAGTAGGTCTCAGCACACATGAGCCGCCAGGCCTGACGTCACGTCTGCGCATGCGCACTAGCGAGCAGACAACTGCGCCGCCTCTCTGCGCACGTACCAGTGCGGCTGAATCCCACTTCAGCACACGGAGCTGGTTTCCAGCTATCGCGGCGAGAGCGCTCCAAAATGCGTTTTCATCCTTATTACTAGCATTGTAATACGCATTGGAAAGGAATTGGCTAATTTTATTATGATATCTGGCTCGTATTCCAAGAGAAAGGGTGTAATTTTATAGCGATTTCTCACTTGCGTTCGAAGAGAAATGGCATAATTTTAGAAATATATTTATATAAGGAACCCATAGTTCAGTGGGGTGATCTATAATTGTTTAATAATAATTTTGCAGCCAAGATCGCATTTTTCATTTATTATGTTACCGGTTTCAGCGTGCTCGACTCCATCTTCAGACCTGTCGTAATTTACATAACTTCAAGACATTTTTATATACTAAAAGAGTACATCCAGGTTGAGGCATCGCTAAATGTGGGTATGTTTAGTGATGCCTCAACCTGGATGTGCTCTTTTAGTATATAAAAATGTCGTGAAGTTATGAAAATTACGACAGGTCTGAAGATGGCGTCGAGCACGCCGAAACCGGTAACATAATAAATGAAAAATGCGATCTTGGCTGCAAAATCATTATTAAGAAATATGTTTACAGTGTGCTGTAGCACATTAGCACATTATCACCAGCCGCCACTGCATGTATCACACGTACAAGTTCTTTAACGCGCTTGCAGTCAGCGACAATGGTAGCCACACAGACATATATTACTAAACCGGCAATGCCACATACAGTATCATTGATATCAGTGAAGTTTCGCCGCCATATTTCTATACTATAACGTGAAAGCAGTCGTTTGCGTTATTACAGAAAATAGTCGTAAAACTTCCGAAGAACTGGCGTAAATATGCCGTCTTTAGCCTTTTGACACATGAGATATTCGTGTGATGTATAAGGCTGTAATTTTTTCAGCTGGATTAAGCTTCGAGACATATAGTAATGAGTTGCATTGATTTCCGATCATTACTAATCTGTTCCAATTTAATTCAACTTCGGATTTTGTAACGGTAGTATGATCGTCATAGAAGTGTAGTTCATCGTTGGATAACACGTATTCTCCTTCTTTGTAGAATTCTTACGAAAGGTACAGTCCGCTGTGACACATACACTAATGAGTAGCGTTTCCTGTTCTTGTTAATCTGTTACCAGTTTTAGTCAACTTCGGCTTTCTTTTAATAGTATGACCGTTATATATGTGCTACTTGTAGATAACACCTCTTTATGAGTGTGTTTTTCAGATAACTACAGTGTACTTTAACTGTACGTGATGGTAAAATTTTAGTTACATCCTGGTGGGCTCACATGATTATGTTGGCAACATCAACAAAACGATAGAAAGCCCTCGCCAACATAATATATTCTTAGAAATCTACACAAAGTGGCCTGATTAGTGTTTCGTACAGACTATGAAGTAAATAAATAATACTGTACCTGCGCTATGGTTGACAGGTTCTTATATGTACTCTCATTCACTCGGTAAAAGTAATTGTTCTCGTAAACGAAGACTTCATGACAAAATATTTACGCTGTTACGCGATCGGCTAATGCCAACGTCACATGATTAACAACATACTGACGCAAAGCGGTCAAAACGCTAACTAAAATTTAACCGTGCGTAACAAGTTCTGTTCATAGCACGATTCGACAATATAAGCCTATGTGTTAAATTTAATGCGGAAGTATTAGTTAAAATGCAAATCATTTTCAATTCAACTGGTAAAGTTTACAACGTCATATCGTATGAGATCATGGAAGTACCGTACGGAAAATTTTTGACGTGAGGTGAGGCAAGATGGCGGCGTCAGGCTTCAATCACAGAGGGGCGTTTGCCAGTCTAGTAATGTATGTCTGTGGGTAGCCAGTAAGCGCTCCCACGACAGCTGCGGCGGCTACGCAACGTCTTAACGGCCGGCGGCGTTTCGGGCAGCGCGGATGTCGTAACGCGGTCAGCGACGCGGGAATTCAGTCAGTGGGTCCGCCTGGGCCGCCGCCGCCGCCGCTGTGGCGGAAGCGCGAACTAACTGGACCACGGCAGCGCAAGGCCAAGGTCAGCGGCCGCACTCCAGAGATGCTAGGCGTGTGGCAACCGCCGACTGGTTTTTATCCCGCTGACCGTTACGCGTCGCCGGCTGGGAAGGCTCGTGCGCTAACCGCAGCGCCGAGCGAAAAGTGCGCCCGCGAAATTACTTTCCAGCTCGTCCGTCGAAAATCAGACAGTTCGTCCTGTCTCAGGAATATCCCCGTCAGGTAAGAGACTGCGGTTGACCCCCAGCGCCACTGAGGAATGAGCAATGTGCATATTCTCCGCGCTCTTCCGCGTACGGTATGACGGAGTTTTTATGCAACGGCAATCATTTGGAAATTTACAGTCATTCGCGACGCTCGTTTTTGCACAGTGTACAGCCAAACACTTGCAGCCAGAGGCCATGCGGATATACGGTTCTGAGGTCTGCAGGAAAGCACTTAAAGACATTTCTCAGCAAACATCCAGTATGCTGGATGTACGGCCCAAATGAGACAGACGTTCACTATATACGTAAGCTCAAAATGAGGTGGGAAGAATCCAGCAAAAACTCACCAAATATCATTTAGATGGGAGAAGGTTGGGGGAGGGGGGTATGACATCCTTACAAGGCCTTTTTTAAATTGACAAAATATACTTTATCATCATGGATAACATAACGTTTTATAAAAGTAATCTCTAACATAGACCGTCCTGCCGGCCGCGGTGGCCGAGGAGACTGAGGCGCTCCAGTCACGGTCTGCACGGCCACTACGGTCGGGGGTTCGAATCCCCCCCTCGGGCACGGATATTTGTGCCGTCGTAGTTCGTAAGTAGTTCATAAGTAGTTTGTAAGTTTAGGGACTGATGACCCCGTAGTTAAGTCCCATAGACTATACAAACATTTGAACATCGTCCTGAAGTGCCTATCAAGCTTTGTGGCCTGTTAAACTGAAGTGAATGCGCATTTCCAGCATTCCTGGATCTGAAACAAGTGCTAACCATATGTAAGCATTCTATAGAGGACTTTTCTAAAACGTTCTGAACGGCATTAAACAAGGCTTACAACAACAATGAAAAAATGTTCAAATGTTTGTAAATCAATGGGACTTAACTACTCTGGTTATGAGTTCCTAGTCTTACAAACCACTTAAACCAACCTAAGAACAAACACAAACATCCACGCCCGAGGGAGGGCTCAAACCTCCGACGGCGAGCAACTGCACGCTTCGCAGCAAGATGCCTTAGAACGCTCGGTAACTCTACTGCGACAACAACGATCGATCGTAAAAAAAAGGTAGGGGTGTCATTTCCGTGCAGAACGATACATTCTGCCAAGGCGTAAGTCACACTCGCTTCTTGTCACTGTATGCTACACGAGGTCAAAGAATGTGACAAAATTTAAAACAGTATTTGCAAAAATGCGACAACATTATATATCTCAGCTTTCATTCCCTCCTCAACAGGAGAGAGCGGTTACATGTAGAGCTTTGTTATTCTGGCACTAGGTCAGGTGGATCCCAAAGACGCTATAAACACAAACAAGCCTTAACAAAATGTTACTGCAACGAAATGCCATTCTATCCGACAACAATCTGCCACAGAACTAAACTATAGAGGTTAAAACACGAAGTTTCAGTTACATAATGAAGAATAGGCCAAGATCGCAATATTTTGTTATTATTTTTTAGGCAAGACGTCCAGATTTCGACACTTTGGTCTTTACACTTGACATTTATGTGCTATTGAAGTGCTCCGCATATTAATTTAAAATTGTGCTGGTGGATAATATGTCGAACGCTTCAAAATAGGAGATAAATGTAGTGTAGCAGAGACCAGAAGATGACACTCTTGAGTGTCGAAACCGGTGTCGTACCTAACAAATACTAATATTGCAATCTTGGCATCTACATCTACCGGGTGATCAAAAAGCCAGTATAAATTTGAAAACTTAATAAATCACGGATAATGTAGATAAAGAGGTAAAAATTGACACACGTGCTTGGAATGACATGGGGATTTATTTGAAAAAAGAAAGAAAAAATATTGCTAGACGCGTGAAAGATCTCTTGCGCGCGTCGTTTGGTGATGATCGTGTGCTCAGCCACCACTTTCGTCATGCCTGGCCTCCCAGGTCCCCAGACCTCAGTCCGTGCGATTATTGACTTTGGAGTTACCTGAAGTTGCAAGTGTATCGTGATCGACCGAGATGTCTAGGGATGCTGAAAGATAACATCCGACGCCACTGCCTCACCATAACTCCGGACATGCTTTATAGTACTGTTCATAGCATTATTCCTCGACTACAACTATTGTTGAGGAATTATGGTGAACATATTGAGCATTTCCTGTAAACAACATCATCTTTGCTTTGTTTTTAATTTGTTATACTAATTATTGCGTTTCTGACCAGATGAAGCGTCATCTGTCGGACATTTTTTGAAACATTTTTTTCCCTAATAAAACTCCTTGTCCTTCCAAGCATAAGTGTCAATTTTTACCTCTCTATCTACATTATTCCGTGATTTATTAAGTTTTCAAATTTATAGACTTTTTGATCATCCGGTACATGGGATACTCTGCAAATCATATTTAATGTCTAGCAGAGGGTTCATCGAACCACCTCTATACTATTCATCTACCATTCCATTCTCGAATAGCGAGCGGGAAGGAAGAAGACCTGAATCTCTCCGTTCGAGCTCTGATCACTCATATTTTATTCTGATGATCATTTCTACCTACGTAGGTGAAAGACAACAATATATTGTCGCATTCAGAAGAGAATGTTGGCGATTGGAGTTTCGTAAGTAGGCCACGCCGCAGCGTGGAGCACCTACGAGGAGCAAATTAACGACCTTTCATGTTTGAACAGGCCGTGACAATGTGTCACTCAAACAATATGCCGCTTTTCCTCACAGCTAATGTCTCATTATTGATCTGGTCTGTGTAAAAAAAAAAAAAAAAAAAAAAAAAAAAAAAAAAAAAAAAAAAAAAAATTGTCAAAATAAATTCTTCACTCTCAAGTAGCGTGGGAGGTGTTTCGAAACTTCAAAATCTATGTTGGAATGAGACTCGAATTCGGGACCGTGTCTTTCGCAATAACTCTCCATAACGGGAAGCTGTCGTAATAGAAGGAGACACGTAACGGTGCACACTCTTAGTGGCGGTGTTCACTTTACAACACGCTCACGTTACGACTTGTCACATGTTGTGATGTGAGTGTAATGACACCTTTCAGACGCAGTTTGTGTAGCAGTTAGAGTTAACACTGTCATTATGTTCCATGTCGTTGCCTCGCATGAAGTACTGCCTGCTTAGTGACACTTTCAACGAAATTTGTTGCGGGTTAAGCCTCGGTGCGAGAGCGCAACAATAACGCGCCAACCTGCCAGTCGCGAGCAACGCTCTTATGCTGGGTTTGTTGGTGTTGGGTGTTTAAAGGGGACTAAACTACCGGGTCACCAGTCCCATGCTGGGTTTCCCGACGGACTCGTTCGTCTCATAAATTCATACCTCACCAACAGATGTTTCAACACTGACATTCAGGGCTAACAGTCAACACGACACGGTATACAAGCGAAATACCCCAAGGCAGCATCCTGGGGCCCCTCCTGTTTAACCTCTACATTAATGACTTTCCAACCACACAGAACACGACTTTCGCAATCTACGCGGATGACACTGCCATCCTAGCGCAAGATTGGAAACCGTTGAACATTAACTCACGATTACAGACTGCACTCAGTACTGCGGAGCCTTGGTTGGAACGATGGCGTGTGAAAGTAAACGTCGACAAGTACCAAGCAGTATTGTTCACTAGAAGGCCGAAACACCTGCACAAACACCAACACTGCAGACCAGTTACATTACTCACACATCCTATACTTTTCCGTGAGAAAGTCAAATACCTAGATGTCTGGCTGGACCGGAAACTCACCTGGGGGGAGGGGGGGGGCACATACAACACATGACCAACAGGCCAAACGCGAGGCTCAAACAACTCTATCCAATGCTCAACAGGCAAAGCAAACTGAATAGATGGGTGCGGAGGAACACATACACGACACTTGTGAGACCTATGATGTCGTACGGTCCTCCATGCTGGGCTTACGCAGCACCGACAAGGCTGCGCTGCTTGCAGCTCATACAGAACAAGGTACTACACATCATAAGCAATGCTCCACGCTACACACGCACAGCGGATCTTCACCGTGAATACCGCCTTGACACTCTCACGGAAGTATTCAAAAACCACGCCGCACGACTGTACAAAAATGCTAGACACTCGAACAACCCATTCATCCTTAATCTGGGTAACTGGAAGCACAACCGACCGAAAACATTCTTTCTCAGGAATAGATGAAAATATATGGTAAGCTTTATAGACGCAAACAAAACCATTGTTCATCGAACCCCTGCATCACAGCACAACTGACTGGTAACACCAGATGAGCTATCACCGCCGACATGAACAAGAACAAAACACAAACAAATCCCAGACTAACCCACACACTTAGAGGCCGATTTCAAAATCGACCACTTGCCTGTCAATCTTGATTGTTGCAGCCAGTGGCGTAGCTATGTCACCAAGGGCCCCGGGGCAAAATTGACATTTGGGCCCTCTTTACACTGATACTGTACAGATACAAAACTACTTCATCATCAGTTCCTTACCGCCCACTGGAAACATAATAAGGCAAACCTAAATACTATTAAGTAAATTATTATGTGTCACGCAGCAGATAATACATAATTATACCCTTAAATATAATTATAACTGTGAAAGTTGGTTTGTTTGTTATGCTTTCACGAAAAAGTTACTGGGCGGATTTGAACGGAATTTTGCAGAGGGATAGATTTGGACCTGGGTAGGACATAAAGATAAACAACCTCTTGGGGTAGTTTTCGAAGTTGCTCCATACTAGGTGAATGAAGTCGCAGGCATAAGCTAGTAAAAAATAATGAAGTATTACTTAACCATGAAAACATGGCCCCCTGCCGCGAAGCAAACCGGGAACAGTCAAGTCGGCGGTGACTGCAGGAGGACTGTTGTCAGTGGCGACATCTCACCACAGAATAGGGAGTATACAGAAGGGAAAGCTGGGGGCGGCTCCTTTGATCTGTATGTTACCAAGCGTTGCGCTCGACGCCATATTGAAAAGCAGTAAACGCCGAACTATAGCCACTTATTACTTCGACTGGAAATGGATTTTTTACGAATTGGAGCAAATCTCACCGACTTTTACGAAAGGAAACGGATTTTCATTATGGTCTCCTCCATTTTGCGCCCTGTTCTTGCACCTAATTGAATCCAACGAAAAAAAAGTAGGTCTGAATTTTAATACAACTACGAAAATGTACGACGGAAACAATGATCATTTTATTTGGTGCGTAGTTCTATTTGCGAAATTAGTTATAAACAGAAAGTGACTTTACAACTGCCAGGTTTTATTTGACACGAATAAATTTGCATAAAATATTGAGTCAGACTTAGCTGTACAACAATGAAGTGTAGAATTGTGTTAATATTTTTCACGGGCTACAGAGTAAATGTTATTGCTGCTCGCTTCACTCACAGCAAAATTAATAATGTACCTGCTCTATGGTTGACAGGTTCTTGTATGAACCCTTGTCCGTTCAGAAAAAAAATTTCGTTTTATTTGAAGTTGTCAGGAAAAAACATTTATTGGTCATCTGAGTTGCTGCCATTACCATTGGTACCAACATAACCACTGCAACCGGGCGAGAAGCAACGTATAATTTAACCGGCAACTTTTAATAATAATTATGCACACATTACTCTCATTCGAAACTGATAACATTTAACTTTTACTACACATATAGCGACGTTAAATTACCGCTGAGCATCTTTTGGGAAGGTGAAGAAACTTATATCCTTAATTATATCCATTATAAAAAATAACTTATATCCTTATTTATATTCGAATTATTGCGGTAATTAGGTGCAGAACACCATCGCCTGCCTTTTCTTTCATTGTTGCTCATAATAAAAACGGAACAGCTGCAACTACTGACACACAGTTCTTTCTTTTCACAGAACTGTACCAAATACGTGTTTATGTTTATGCGATTCAGGCAGTTAAAATACACAATTAACAAACAAAGACAGCGCATTAGCACGCTACAGAGTAGGGAGTGATCACGCGTTTACTGCTTTTCAAAATGGCCGATTCCACGCATGCGCACTAAATTTTGGACGACAGACTGCAGCGGGAGTTTCCTTTCTGTATACTCCTTATTCTGTGATCTCACTGTAGCTAAACTACTGCGCTGTTAGGTCATTGCTCCGTACCGATCAGCCTAATTTCGTTGATAGCCCAATCAAAGAAGGAAAATAGGGGAAATATTCGTGTAGGATGGTTTCAGAAAAGAAAGTTGCTGGATTTTGTTTGATGGAATACTTTAGTTTGAGCCGTGCCCCTACCAGGCTTCATGAAGTATATAATAATGTCTGGCCAGGAAAAAGTAATAAGTAACTAAGTTGACATCTTCGCTTATTATAGAGGCAGTGGGGTACAGGGTATTGTCTTGAATGTTGAATGCACAATTTACTATTGTGACAAAGTAACCATATTTTCTCTTCTTCTTGCACGAATTTCAGAGTGCAATTGGTTACAGCACTTCATTGGAATCTATGATTATGGAGCACACCCTTGGGGAATTCACTACACAAACAGTTGAGATACCATAATAATACCGTTCTGTAATAATACATTGTAGAGACTTCATATTCAAATGTGGTCACACTGTCTACTTTCAAACACTGTGCTAGTAATTCCGCACCATTCACTGTTATTTTGCAAATATTGGCAGGCACGGCATCTCCGACTTCAACCGACAATACGCTGACGATGGCAGGGCCCACGTCTTAGCGGACAAGCAAAGGAGCTTGTTATGTTTATATTCTGGGGTGCGAATAATTTTTGGATTTCAGTTCGTGCGTTTGAGGTTTGTTGGTCAGGTTTCAAAAAGTTCAAAGTCGGAAAACCTTCATTCAACTAAATTATTATATACAGTAGAACTTCGATTATCCGAAGTAATTGGGGGACATGAAAATGTTCAAGGATCTACGGTAACTTTTTTCGAACGTAGGCCGAGGGGCCCCTTGAGCTCGGGGGCCCCGGGGCACTGCCCCGCCTAGCCCTATGATAGCTACGCCACTGGTTGCAGCCAGCCGCCGCTGATGATGGACCAGGAGACAGCCCCAGTGCCAGCTGCAGAGGGGCGACTCATCAAACCGGATTGACAAACTTATGACAAACACGCAATGAAAATGGTACTGAGCTTGCACGATACCCAGTAACTAACATAACCAAATCCTTGCATGACTGTCGCAGATAGCAAGAATTCGCTACTGCTCTTACTACCAGTTCCTAACTGCCGCAGAAGTTTTTTTTCCCTTGGCACTTGCCTTGGCACTTTTTTCTCTCTGCCCTTGAAACCGCTCGTGTTTCAAAAGCTTTCAACCACTTCTATCATCCTGATGGACCGTACGGCACACATCACAGTACCTGCTCCTGTGACTCCTGCATTAGAAATACTAACAAATGCAAAGGTGACAGTAGAACTATTGAGCTGGTCATCATGCCAGTGCGAGCGTGAAGGGGCTCCACTCTCCTTTAAAAAAATTAAAAATTAAAAAAAGTCTTACCGAAAGGGTATCTAACTACGAGAACGACTCACTCCGGCCTTCACTGCTTCATGGACTGCTGATGAATATGTCCAGCAATGAATCGCGATTTTGCACTGCATCAGAGAACAATCGCATTGCAGTGTTGCATAGATCTGTGCAGATCTGACAGTGTTTCAGAAAGCCGCAGCAGTGTTTCAGCTGACGTCATCGTGCTAAGAGCCAATGTATTTGGCTTCATTTCGCGGATGATAACCATTGAGGAAACTCTGACGGCAGAACAGTACGTCACGGGTATCGTACGTCATGGTGTGGCAATCGTGGAGCCATTTTTCAGAATAATGCTACTTCATTGATACAGGGCGTTCGTGAATCAAGTCTTAGTATTGATTCTACACTGACTTAGCAAATGTTATGTGATCAGTGACGTGGTGTCTAAGTTTATTGCAAGGTACCCTCCACCTATCACCGTAGGACTCTTTCCTCCTGCTTTGAAAATCAAATGTGCGAAGTTTAATCGCAGTCGGATGAACAGTACGGCAGCCCATAAAATATGAACAAACGTGATGCGGCAGTTTGCCACGTGTCTCAGGATTTATGAAGTCATATCTTGAACTACAAGTCTTACAATAAAATAATTTTGTAGTTACATTCATCGGCATAAATGGATACTGTTCGCAAAATATTTTGCGGGTACATTTACTAATAAATTAGTAATAAATTTAAATGTAGCAGTTTTCACGGATATGAGTGCTCATTACATCATACCTACGGAACAATGTGCCTATAACGTTTGCGAAAGTGGAAAGAACATCTTCACAAATTTTCATCGCAATCGGTTGAACGGAAGGATGCCTTGGGTTTAGCACCCGTCGACAACGTAGTCATTAGAGACGGAGATCAAGCTCGGATTTTGTGGGAAGAAATGGGGAAGGAAATCGGCCGTGCCCTTTGAAAGGAACCATCCCGGCATTTGCCTGGAGTGATTTGGGGAAATCACGGAAAACCTAAATCTGGATGGCCGGAGATGGATTTGAACCACTGACCTCCCGAATGTGGGTCCAGTGTGTTACCACTGCGCCACCTCGCTCGGTTCGGATGAACGGTACGTCAGCGCAAAAAGTACGAACAGACAGGCAAACAAACATTTATTTTGTTTATTAGATAAGTCTATAGATAAGTATATTAGATAAGTTTCGTACCTGTTCCTTCTCCTTTTCTGTCCGCTTTATTTTTCTTTTATTATTTTTTTTCATTTTCTGGCAGTGTATTCGAAAATGACGAGGCAAATGCAATAAAACGGCTAGCAAGCGGGAAACCCGGGTTCGAATCCCGGCCCGACTCACATTTTCACTTGTCGCCATTGAGTACTTTCAATGCCCTAGTGCAGCTAAAGTCATTCCTTTACTGCCTCATCCTTTTTCTTTCCCCACTTTAATAAAATATTTGCCAGTGTAAGCTTGCTACTGACGTTTCTCACTTGTTTGTTAAATGATAATACGTAGTTATTCTAAAATTCTTTGTAACTTTTTTCATCCCACAATAATTTCTGGAAATTATTCAGCTGTCCTGGGCTGTTGCTATTTGATCACGTATTTTTTCTTGACTTGAACATAAATTAAGAGGATGGATCGGATAATACAGCATAATAATTTATCTCCCTTGTATTGCAGCTGGGATGTTGAAATGTCATGGAGATATAGTTTGACGTTTGCGCTACAGAAGGTATTTTGTTTCCATGTGAGTCTTAGCGAGAGAAGCCTGAACTGCGAAAATAAAATGGCGCGCATGTTACTGTCATCAACTTGTGTAGAACAACCATAAGGGGCCGTGAATGATGACAAGTTTGGATCACCACAAAAGGGCATGACTTTACAATGAAACGTTACTAGTCATGAGTCGTAGACGTACTACTATACGCCCGAAAACAAACAGGCCTCTATGAAGTGGAAACAAGCTAGTTCCCTAGAACGAAAATAATTAAAGAGACTGAATATTCTAGGAAACTTCTTGTGACTGGGATATGTATAGTACGTTACTGATGCTGTAACCTCTTACCTCTGGGTATAACTACCAATCACCCCAAACACGATAAAACCACGTCCAAAGCGAATGTAAGGGCACAACCCATGGTGGGATTTTTTTTTATTTGAGCGTGTGTGTACCTAAGAATAAGACACTCTTGATTTGTATCAGACTTTGGACAAAATATTTGCTAAACGGGGACAAAATGCTGTGCACAAAAATTGATCAGTTTACTGAATGTTATTTATACGGTAGTCAGCCTTATTAGGCAGTTAAATGTTCAAACTGTTATGCATGACCTGATTCCAGTCTGTTGTAAATATTACTTTAAAACAACTGGGTACAAACAAGTAGAAAGCGTTAGGTTTATGATCCAGCCGGCAGCGGTGGCCGAGGAGACTAAGGCGCTCCAGTCACGGTCTGCACGGCCACTACGGTCGGGGGTTCGAATCCCCCCTCGGGCATGGATATTTGTGCCGTCCTAGTTCGTAAGTAGTTCAAAAGTAGTTTGTAAGTTTAGGGACTGACGACTCCGTAGTTAAGTCCCACAGACTATACAAACATTTGATTTTTTATGATCCAATAAAAACACTATAATCTCTATGGAAAGAAATATGCAAGACAAGACAAACCAAACCACTTATTTACTACTTAAATATAGCCTTGAATATGAAAGAAATATGTGTACTTGATTCAAGAAGGAAGCATTTTTGGACATAGGTGCCCTAGTTCAGACACTTCTGGATTGCACATATAAATTACACAAATTTACCAAACACAATTCCATATTTAACTACCTTTTGATTAAGCATTGTATTAATAATTTTACGGAAATTTTACTCACCACGTTTACATGCAACACATCTTCCGGAAGATGAAAACTGGATTTCGTAACCCGTTTTTCGCTGTCGCGTTTACATGTGGTAGCTTGTATCGGATTTCCTAGCCTACTTAATATGGCGACTGAAAAACAGCTGATTCAGTTTCTGATTTAGTCAGCACAGACGCTATTTTTCTTTAAGTAAATACACATATTCATGGTCACTAATGTTTATACTTTTATTTCACATTATAAAATGTCATTCTGCCCATATGTGACGAAAATTCTTAACAAGAAAAGGGAATCTGACAAGCCAAGAAGGTTTCAAAAACGGTTGCGTATACATGGGTAGGAATATCGATTGTGGAACTGGAAAACTGCTTTACAGAAGTGGATTTCCATAATAGATTTTGGAGTGTTTACATGACCAACCAAAAGCGGAATTGGTAAATCGGTTTTGGAAAACCGGTTTTGGGAGCCCATGTAAACGGGGTGACTGACCGATTTACTAAAAAATATGGTGGTAGGCCTGAAACTGGTATAGTGCACTTTCCACTGTTTACATTAATTTTGATCAACATCAACTATATTTGCGGGTTCTTTAAGCAATTTAAATCACTTTTAACGAAAAAAAGCAGTCAACAATCCGAAGATTGGTTTGAACACCACAGTGCTTTACTAGGAATGGATCTGTTTGGAGGTGGTATGCCGTTGCCTTCTTCCGACCTTCGAACTGACTTACCCAGCCAGTTATAGAGGGACCTACAGTTTAATGTGGGTTCCGAACCACGGTGCTACTCGGTATTTTTCACATGAGCGATACTGCCAGAGGCGAAAGAAGTGGAAAGTGACAGATAAAAATCCTAGGACCTGGTGGGATCGAACCCGCGATCTTTGGATTTATAGTCTGACACTAGCACTGTGCAACCGAGGCCCAACTTTTAACAAATACTATTGAAATTAATTAGGTTTTTATGAAATTGGAGAGAAAATATATACTGTACTCCTGATTTGATGCAATCAAACAGTTTACGATTACCAACTGATCAATACTATCACTTTAAATTATTTACTGATATTTCAATCATTTTGTTTTAATAGTGTATCATTAAATTTGATATATGAAATGCAATCTTTAATTAGTAAGTAAACAAATCTTAATCTATCTTCTAGGATAAGCCGTAAAGTGAGTATTGCCTCCCGTGTTCCTACATTTCTCCTGAACCCAAACTGATCTTCCCCAAGGTCGGCTTCTACCAGCTTTTCCATCCTTCTGTATATAATTCGCGTTAATATTTTGCAGCCAAGACTTATTAAACTGATGGTTCTGTAGTTTTCACACCTGTCTGCACCTGCTTTCTTAGGGATGGGGATTATAACATTTTTCTTAAAGTCTGAGGGCACTTCACCTGTCTCATACATCTTACACACCAGGTGAAACAATTTTGTCATGGCTGGTTCTCCCAGAGACTTCAGTAGCTCTGAGGGAATATCATCTACTCCATGGGCCTTGTTTCGACTTAGGTCTTTCAGGGCTCTGTCAAATTCTTCTCTCAGTACAGTATCTCCTATTTCATATTCCTCTACATCCTCTTCCCTTCCTACAATATTGTCTCGAAGTTCATTTCCTTTGTAGAGCCCCTCTATATGCTCTTTCCACCTTTCAGCTTTCCCTTCTTTGCTGAGAACTGGTTTTCCATCAGTGTCCTTGATATTCATAGAGCTGTTTTTCTTATCTCCAAATGTTTCTTTTATTTTCCTGTAGGCTGTATCTATTTTTCCCCTATTTATACATTCTTCTACATCCTTGCATTTGCCTTCTAGCCACTCCTGCTTAGCCATTTTGCACTTCCTGTCAATCTCATTTCTTAGTCGTCTGTACTGCCTGTTTCATTTACTGCATTTTTATATTTTCTCCTTTCATCGATTAAATTTAGTATCTCCTGTGATATCCAAGAATGTTTTGTAGGTCTTTCCTTCCTACCGATTTTGTCCTCTGCTACCTTCACTATTTCATCCCACAATTTTACCCATTCCTCTTCTACTGTTTTATTTTCCCCTGTTTCTGTCAATTGTTGCCTAAAGCTCCCTCTGAAATTCTTAAGAACTTCAAGTTCCTTCAATTTATCCAGGTCCCATCTCCTTATTTTCCTACCTTTTTGTAGTTTCTTCAGTTTCATCCTACAGTTCATAACCAAGAACTTATGGTCAGAGTCTATATCTGCCCCTGGGTACGTCTTACAGTTTATAACCTGGTTCCGAAATCTATGTCTTACCATTATAAAATCTATCTGGTATCTCCCGGTGTTTCCTGGTCTCTTCCACGTATACAACCCTCTTTTGTGATTCTTAAACCAGGTGTTTGATATAACTAAATTATGTTCTGTGCAAAATTCTTCCAGGCGGCTTCCTCTTTCATTCCTTTTGCCCAGACCATATACACCTACTATCTTCCCTTCCCTTCCTTGTCCTACTACCGAATTCCAGTCTTCCATAACAATTAAGTTTTCCTCTCCCTAAATTGTCTGAATAATTTCCTTTAGCTCCTCATATATTTCTTCGATTTCCTCATCATCGGCAGAGCTAGTTGGCATATAAACCTGTACTACTGTTGTCGGTGTTGGCTTCGTATCTATCTTGACAATGATAATACGATCACTGTGCTGGTCATAGTAGTTTACCCGCATTCCTATTTTCTTATTCATTATCAATCCTACTCCTGTGATACCCCCAACTGATTTTGTATTTATAATCCTGTACTCACCGGACCAGAAATCCTGTTCATCCTGCCACCGAACTTCACTAATTCCCACTATACCTAACTTCAACCTACCCATTTCCCTTTTTAAATTTTCTAATTTTCCTACTCGATTAAGGGATCTAACATTCCACGCTCCGACCCGTAGAATGCCAGTATTGTCTTTCCTGATGATCACATCCTCCTGAGTAGTCCCCGCCCGGAGATCCGAATGGGGGACTATTTTACCTCCGGAATACTTTACCCGAGAGTATGCCATCATCATAATGTTCATACAGTAGAGCTGCATGTCCTCGAGAAAAATAACGGCTGTAGTTTCCCCTTGCTTTCAGCCGTTCGCAGTAACTGTGTGGCAAAGCCACATTAGCTGATGTTACAAGGCCAGCTCAGTCAATCATCCGGACTGTTGCCCCTGTAACTACTGAAAAGGCTGCTGCCCCTCTTCAGGAACCACACGTTTGTATGGCCTCTCCACAGATACCCCTCCGCTGTGGTTGCAACTACGGTACGGCTATCTGTATCGTTGAGGCACGCAAGCCACCCCACCTCGGCAATGTCTGTGGTTCATGGGAGTGAGTCTCAGAATATGTCCAACCAATCTATCCTTTCTCTTAGTCAGGATATGCCAGAAACTCTTTTTCTCCCCAATTCGGTTAAGCACCTCTTCATTGGTTACGTGAACTACCCATCTAATTTTCATCATTCGTCTGTAGCACCACATTTCAAAAGCTTCTATCATCTTTTTATCTGAACTCCTTATCGCCCACGTTTCACTCCCATACATTGCGACACTCCAGACAAATGCTTTCAGAAAGGACTTCCTAAAATTTAAACTAATATTGGATGTTAACAAGTTTCGCTTCTTTAGAAAAGCTTTTCTTCCCATAACCATTATGCATTTTATATCTTCTTTACTTCGGCCATCAGAAGTTATCTTGCTACCTAAATAACAAAATTAATGTACTACTTTTATTGTCTCATTACCTAATCTAATTCCTTCAGCATCGCCTGATTTTCTGAATTGCATTCCATTACCTTCGTTTTACTCTTGTTAATGTGCATCTTATATCTTCCTTTCAAGACACTGTCCATCCCATTCAATTGCTCTTCCACATCTTTTGCGGTCTCTGACAGAATTGCCATGTCATCGACAAACCGCAATGTTTTAATTTTTTTTTTCTCCCTGCACTTTAATACCCTCTCCAAATTTCTTCTTCCATTCCTTCACTGCCTACTCAATGTACAGATTGAAACATTGGGGAAAGGCTACAACCCTGTCTTACTCCCTTCCCAACCTCTGCGTGCCTTTCTTGCCCTTCGACTCTAATAACCGCTGTCTGCTTTTTGTATAGGTTGAATATAACTCTTCGCTCCCTATATTTTACCCCTGATACCTTCATAATTTGGAAGAGTGTATTCCAGTCGACATTGTCAAAAGCCTATCTTCTAAGATAAGTCGTAATGTGAGTATTGGCTCCCGTGTTCCTACATTTCTCTAAATCCAAACTGATCTTCTCTGAGGTCGGACTCCACAAGTTTTTCCATTCGTCTGTAAATAATTCGTGTTAGTTTTTGCACCCATGACTTATTAAACTGATACTTCTGTAATTTTGACACTTGTCTGCACTTGCTTTCTTTGGAATTGGAATTACAATATTCTTCTTGAAGTCGGAGGGTATTTCCCCTGTCTCATACATCTTGCATACCAGGTGATACAATTTCGTCGAGGCTGGCTCTCCTAACGACATCAGCAGTTCAGACGGATTATCATCTACTCCAGGGGCCTTGTTTCGACTCAAGTCCTTCAGCGCTCTGTCAAATTCTTCTCGCAGTATCATATCTCCTATCTCATCTTCCTCCACTTCGTCTTCCATTTCTAGAATAATGCCTTCAAGTTTATTTCTTTCGTATAGGCCCTCTATATATTCCTTCTACAGTTCAGCTTTCCCCTCTTTTCTTAGTACTGGTTTTCCGTCTGAGTTCTTGATTTTCATACTGCTGCTTTTCTTGTCTCCAAATATCTCTTTTATTTTCCTGTAGGCGGTATCTATCTTTCCCCTGGTTATGCATTCTTCTATGGTTCTGCATTTGTCCTTTAGCCACTCCTGCTTAGCCAGTTTGCGCTTCCTTTCAATCTCATTTTTCAGACGTTTGTACTCCCTTTTTCCTGTTTCACTTGCTGAATTTTTATATTTTCTCCTCTCATGAATTAAGTTAAGTCACGTTATCTATCAATTCAATTTAACGCTAATTATTAATGGGAAACTAACCTCAAGATAACTGCGAGTTTTTCTGTTGGTGGATTGGTCTCGCCCCTCGGTTGCAGGAATCGCTTTTTAGTTTGTCTTCAACTAACGACAGAAGATAATGAAACTGATTAGGGGTGAATCTAAAATGTTCTTTAAACTTGTCCACACCGTAGAGCAAATGTTTTTCTTTTATTAAGATGTTGTACGCTCCTTCATCTTCACGACGTAAAAACATTTATTTCACTGCTTTGCGCTTCCTGAGAACTCTCTCCAATAATAAGCAGTGTTGCTCCTCTTCTGTAGCTTCGAAGTACTTCTGTTGTGCCAAAACGGAAAGCTTTTTACACCGAGTACTGCGCTGCATGTTGATCCTTGGCTGTCCTCGCTACTACTGCCACGCCACATGGCCCACTACACGCCTGTGACTCGTAGCGAGCTGAACTCGAGCGGCGGCAGTGAACCGCACAATGCGTCTCTCGTCTAGGACAAACGGCAGCACCCAACGCCTTCCAACAATTGCAAAATTAAATTCAAACCTGTCCAAAACAATTTTTTCGCTTACACCCCCACAAAAAATGTAAAGAGAAAAAGTTTGTCACTTACTACATTTCGGATGATGATTTGGTACAAGTTCTGCGTCAGACGTGAGATTTTAATTTATTACTTTACGATTACTGACTCTATTGGCCAGAAAAAAAAATGTTTCCTCAAAATCTTAAATGTTTCTTTTTTCCATGGGAAAAATTAATTTAATTTTAAAAAAAGGTTTCAGAAGGTAGTTCTCTGATCACTCTATCATATTCAGTTGCCAAATAATAAAAAACGCGACTTTCATTTTTTAAGTTCTGTCGCGCCCCGTCCCGCAGCTAGGAAAACGTATCACAGAGACCTGCGAAAACGCGGCCTGTGCCGCACCAGTCTGCGATCGGTTCCCGCACCTAGGAAAACGTAGCTTAAACAGCCAGCGTTACGTCACCTTCAGGGCTTGACGACGGTCAAGTGGCACGCAACGTTCAAGACATCTTCCTCACCCATGTTGTGGGACGGATTATTATCTCCGCTACATATCTCATGTCAGCTCAGTTTGCGCAGAATAACATACTTATATTTGTGTTCTTAAATGATTTTATGTAAATGTTTAATGTTATGATTCTTAAAGAAGTTTTTTTTGTGTGTTTTTTGTTTATTTCATGTGCTGTGAGGCGAGTCAACCTACGAGGGCAACATCTTCGACGCCGATTCCAAGGAGTAAATATCCGGCCACATCAAGTCGCGGGTCGACGGCCACGAGGCAAGAAGATGTTGATCTCTGCGGTTGTCGTCGCAAGAGTTGACATTATTATAGAAGATTCATGTTAAAACAGCAAATTTTAAAAGTCAGTTCCCTTTTGTCTGTCGATGACTACACATGTAATGTTTTAGAAAGTAATAAATGTTATCGTGTTTAAACTTGACGAAAGTGTCAGAGTACATCATTTATGAAGAATTATTTTACGATGAATAATATATTAATGAAATGAGCAGATGATTTAATTTAAATATTCTTCAATCTGAAGGAAGATTCTTATGAATTTTCATTGGTGGGAAAGTTACGTCAAGAAGACTTCGATAAATGTTTTTTATAACTTTGGGTAATCGATCATACACATTGATCGATAATCATTGAAGAAATATTATTTTTTTATCTGTGGCTATAGCAACGACCACAAACTGAAGAATTTCTTTTGACCGTCTTATCTATGAGAGAACTTAGAAATATTTTAACAAGAGTGACTGTTAAAGATTTCTTCCCTCGGCGCAAGAATCTGATTTTGAAATATTGCAACGTATAAAGATTTTACATGAACATATTTATTTTTTAATTTTATATAAATTTTTATGGGCGAGTGGACACCTCAAGGATTACGAAGACTGACACGGCCACATTCAACCCTAATCATACAAGACGAGTGCTTTTGAAGATAAGGTTTTAGCACACGTTCCGCCGCACGAAGAGGTCGTTCCGCCGCAATGTGATTGTACTGGCGCCCTGGCTTCGCTTTTCTATCTCTTGCCTAAAATATATGGTCCATAATTGTGGAACAACTGGCCATGGATCTGTATTTTCGATCGTGTGATCTTTGTGCAGCGAGTCCTTCTTGAAATTGTATTTTATATTTTTATGTCAGTTTCCCAGAAAACTGGAAGTTCAGTGATTTGGCATCGGGCCGCTTCTCGGTTGTTGTGGTGGCGGCAGAGGCGAGGCGTGTAGTTTAGAGAATGTTGGAGCGCGGCGGCCCAGCTCGGCTGGCCGATCATGCGGACGGTGGCGGCGGCGGCGGCGGCGGCCTTGCGCGGCTGTGCTTTCTCTCGGCAGGCAGACGAGCACAGCGCGGGCGAAAGTCCTCGCCGCCTCCGGCCGCTTGCGCTCGTCACGACTGCATAAGACAACCTCTGGCTACTCGGCGTAGCTCCTCGGCTCGTGCTATGATCACAAAACCCAACGACAGTGCACTACACTGCTTAAAACAACTACGGGATCCGGTGAGATACCTAGCTTCTGAAGTATTGTCACGGCACAATGAACTAAAATGTTTCGACTTCATCCTGTAGCTTCTACAGAGTGGAGACAACAACATTTCGGCAACCGATAAAGTGGCTATAACAGAAAGTTGCTACACAGGGGGTTGGTGTTGACTTGTGTTTACTCTTCCAAACACGAGCAGTTGTTTTCAGATAGTGTAGTGAGCGAGCACTCCAATAGAACAACAATGTACGTCAACCGAAGCTAAAGCATGGAGAGCCGTAGGAAGGTTGGAAGCAGGGCAGACACAGAGGGAGGTGGCTGCAGCAATTGGAGTGTTATTGGACCAAACTGCTATGCTCATCGGTCCCTAGGCTTGCAAAGTACTCAAATTAGCTTAAACTAATCCAAGGACAACACACACACCCAAGTCCCACATGCCCCAGAGAGGATTCGAACCAACCACCGACGGCGAGCAACTGCGCGCTCTGCTGTGTTTATAGCCGCAGTTGGTCCGCGGCGGTAAAATCGCGGCAGTTTGGCATTCTGCTGTTTAACGCAAGGCAGCGTGGGCCCTGTTTATAGGCGCGGCTGCGGCGGCGGCACTTCCGTTCTTAGGCCGTGTTCATAGCCCGCGGTTGCACCGCGGCGGTGGTATCTCGGCGGTTTCTCATAAGGCAGCGTGGGAGCCGTTTGTAGGCGCGGTTGCAGTAGCGGCCCCTCCGCTCGTCCGCCGCGGAGACAAAATACCAGCGGCTGCACTTCCAGACCGTCGCGGATGTGCGGCGTCTGTTTACACGGCGGATAATGGGGCTGTTCGGTGCGCATGGCGGAAGCGCGCGCCATACGGCAGTGCTGACAACTGTGCCGCCCTGCCAGATGCAGCACAGCTGCTCCGGTAGTGAGAGTGCTGAGTGCACGCTGCTACTGCGAGGGCCGATTACTTGAAAAAGTCATATGTGGGCAAAATGTTCAATACAGAACTATTCATTGACGAAATCAAATTACGACCATGTATTTCGGATTCGGAATCTGAAACGTTTAAACACAGACATATGGAGAAGAGAAATTGGATTGAACTATGCGATATGTTCCATCCTGAATTCGACGACTCAACTCCAAAACAGAAAGATGAAATATGCATGCACAGACCCTGAAATAATTCTTGGTTCACAGATATACAACTGCGAACTTTCAGCGACAGCTCATCAAAGGATTTGGTTGACATTCGATGAAAATTAAAGAATTTATCATTAAGCTCCCTCAATTTTCCGTATAAATTTCGGAACACACCATCAATGTGTCTAGAGCTGTTGATAGGGTGCACGTTTCCATCTCCTCGTTTTACGTTTCTTCGCTTTTCCAACAAGATAAACGTAGTACAGCAGTGCAGGATCCATCACGGAAGGCGAGCTCTCAGTGAGTGACAAAACAGGTGGCACCACTGTTTACCCCCACCAGGCAGGAACAGGGAACGCGGGCAGCTGCGGCTGTTTAAGTTGGAGCGGTGCTTCCGCTAAATCACAGCAGTTGCCCCGCCGTGGAGGCACCGCTGTCTATAAACGCAGCCTTACTCCGCGGCGTCAAAATACCTGTGGTTGCACTTCCAACCACTTACAAGGCAGCTAATGGGGCTGTTCGGTGGGCTATATGTCTGGCCGTTAGGTGGCAACAGGGTGCTCATGGTCACTGCGGCTGAAACACCTGCTGGGTGAGAGACGAGCGGAGCCTCCGCAAAATCATCGCGGTTGCTCCGCCGCGGAGCAACCACACGCTACAAACGCAGCCTTAGAGCAATCGACCACTCCAGGCCGACTATTCATCATCATCATCATAAGTCGTTGTGCTCATTGCTGAGCGTCGTGACCCCATGAACCAAGCGTCTTCATCCCGGACGGTTGTCAGCTTCTCTCAGTGCCTGCTGAAGAGGTAGACCGGAGATTTTCTTGATTTGGTCTATTCATCTGCTCGCTGCTCTTCCTCTTGGTCTTGTGCCTTCGATCTTTCCTTGTAAGATCATTTTTTCTAAGTTTTCTCCGTTTCTTCTCTTAATATGGCCAAAGAACTGGTGAATTTTTTCGTCGACTCGAGAAGAAACGCGTCTGGAGATGTTCAGTTGTTCAATAATGGACACATTTGTTCTTCTTTCAGTCCATTTTATGCATAGCATCCTACATCAGCACCAAAGCTCAAACGCATCAATGCGTTGTTTGTCTCTGATTCACAGCCATAAAAGAAGACAGAAAACACGAGTGTTTCAACTAGCCGGATCTTTGTGCTATTTGTTATTGCTCTGCTCTGCCAGATCTTCGTGAGCTTCTTCATAGCCACTCTTCCTAGCGTGATCCGCCTTCTTATCTCCTCTTCACAACTACCTGTGCTGCAGATGGTTGACCCAAGATAGGTGAAGGACTGCACGACTTCTAGTTCCTTTAATTGACCTGTGAGCTGGATCTGTTGTTCTCGATCAATTAACATGAGTTTCGACTTACTGAGGTTGATGTCGAGTCCTTATGCTAGACTAATGTCTTTTATTCTAGTTAGTACCGTCTCTAATGACCACGCTGTCGACGGGACGTTAAACTCCATGCTTCCTTCCTTCTAGTTAGTAGCTCAGCAAGTTCATCTTCGATGTTGGCTAAAAGTACCGTGTCATCAGCAAAACGGAGGTTGTTGACAGTTCTTCCGCCAATTGAGATGCCTTTGGTCCAACCATCAAGAGCTTTCCTATATATATATATATATATATATATATATATATATATATATATATATATATATATATATATATATATATATATTTTTTTTTTTTTTTTTTTTTTTTTTTTTTTTTTTTTTGCCGACTAATAGAGAGTCCCAAAGTGTAATTTCCAGGACCTGTCCGTGATTTCAGACAACACGAACAGTTAAAATAAGGCAAGGCCAAGTTCGTCCACGGGTAACATCAGCAAGAGATGACCATTATCTCCAATTAACTGCCCGTGTAGACAGGAGGCTGAATACAGCTCGACTGTAGCGCGCCCTCCAGGCAGCAACAGGACGCGCCATGTGAGCACGAACAGTCCTAAATCGCCTTTCGGAATGGGGCCTCTACATATCGAAGCCTATGGTGTGTGCTCCATTACAACCACGACACCGTTTAACCCGCAGAAACTGGGTAAGGTTAGGATTGGAGTCGCAACGAATAGAGCAGGATTCTGTTCGGTAGTGAGTCAACATTTTATTTTCAGCCAGACAATCGTCGGAGAGGACATGGAACTCGTAACAATCCTGTTTATGTGCAGGAAACATCATCATATCTTCGTGGTGGTCGAATTCTGTGGGCAGGAGTCAGTATTGACGGACCTAAGGACCTGTACAACGTTCAGAATGGCGCTTTGGCTTGTCAGAGGTATAGAGATGGGATCCTTAGACATTTTGTTGTGCCCTATGTTGGTGCCATAGCAGATGGGCTCCTTCTACTGGATGATAACCCTCGTTCCTATAGAGCTGCATTGGTGGATAACAAGCATGAAGCTGAGGGAATTGAACGAATAAAGTGGTCAGCTTCTTCATCGGATTTAAACACGATTGAGCATGTCTGGGAGGCACTTGGCAGTGGCACTGCAACCAGTCCAGCATGTCCCACAATGGTTGCAGTGCTGGATATTGCACTCATAGAAGATGTCAAAATATCCCTCAAGACCTTATTGATAACTTCATTCCATTCCACGAAGGTGTGCGACTGTACTGGCCGCCCGAGGTGATCACAGTCTGTATTACAGGGTAACGAGAATAACTTTTTTACTATTATGGTAGCCCCATGGTGCTTCGCTCTAGCCGGCCGCGGTGGCCGAGGGGACTGAGGCGCTTCAGTCACGGTCTGCAAGGCCACTACGGTCGGGGGTTCGAATCGCCCCACGGGCATGGACATTTGTGCCGTCCTTAGTCTTAGCTAGTTCATAAGTAGTTTGTAAGCTTAGGGACTGATGGCCCCCTAGTTAAGTCCCATAAGTTCTACAAACATTTGAACATTTTTTGCTTCGCTCTAAGTGCCATGTAAACCAGAGGTTAGTAACTGAAACAGCAAAATATCGTACTGTATCACACGCAAATTACAATTGTAACCAATATCTGAATAAAATACGTTACTGTATGTGTATTGTGTATGATATCTTACATGATCCGTAATGTTTTGAATGGTGTAGTATTGCCATTGATTCATTTATTTCACACTCGTTTTCCACTGTTTGAGATTATAAACTACAAAGGACGAGGTAAAAAAGATCATGCGACTTCGATACGCACATATATAGGTAGCGGTAGTATCGCATTATTTAGGTATAAAGCAGAACTGAAATGGCAAAGCAGTGATTTGTACTCTGTTTCATGTGATACACATGATGATAACCACAGACTTTGATCGCGGAACGGTAATTAGAGCTACACATATGGCGCACTTCATTTATGGAATTGTTAGGGAATTTACTATTGCGAGATCCAATCAAGTATTTGTGCGGGATACCATATTTTACCCAACACCTCTCACGCTAGGAATGCGGTGATCTGCGGCCAACATTTAATAACCGAGAGCAGAGGCATTTTTGTGGAGTCCACTGTCTGAAATAGTCGCAGAGCACATTGTGGGACTTAGGACGAAAGTACACGTTCCGACAGTTAGGACAGTGTGGTGCAACATGGCAAGAGAGGACCGGTTTCTAACTGCACGACATCGTTTGTAGCGCCTCTCCTGGACTCATCAGCATATCGATTGGGCCCTAGACCGTTATTTGCTCCAATAACGTCAGTTGATTTCTCAATTTTACCCAGCTGTAGCTGAACATGTTTTCCAATCAGGAAATCATGAAGTGAAGTTTTCCGAAACGGAAATTTTATCTACAGCGACGAACTATTATCTACGACTGTACAGAGAAGCAATCGAAATATACAAACATGGGGATAATTTTAATAGAAACGAAGAAGCAATAAAACTTAATGACGTATGGACTGTGTCTCTTTTATCTTTGACCATCGACTATCAAAAGTTATATTTTATCTTTGACAAGGCTTATCTCTGCTGCAAATGTGAAAACTTGACCACGCCCCCTTTTAGACAGTATTTATACCGCTCTCCGACGCCCGACTCGTCAGTCGACAAGACTCACAGCTATCAGTAGCAGCTCAGGACGAAACGTCAGGAGCAGATATGTTTCTTCGACCACGACCATATAACCAGGAAGATTCAACAGCAATTATTTCAGCCAGTCGTGAAAGCCTTCACTGCCTGTTTCTACTATCACCAAATTGCCAGTCTGCATCATCCCACGTGACGCCATAAAAATACAAATTATACGAATTATCCCAATTGTAAGTTCTCATGCATGCTCAGCTACTGAATAATTTAATAACACAATAAACATGCCACGCACTCACGATTAAATTGACTCCTATTATGTGTATTTACTACTGATCAAAGAGATCGCGAGGGTCGCGATTTCTGACGCATCTCACCGTCTATAGTCGAGCCGAAATAGGATGATCCCTGTTGCTTGCGCCAATCAGCCTTGAGCGCCGGCTGCAGCAGGAGACCACTGGAGTAAGTCCAACGCGAGCTCTGCTCTGCGCAAGCGCGCGTTCGGCTGCGCTCTGCACTTTTGGCAGTTCTGTCACACAACAGCTACTTTTAGCTGTACTGCCCGGCAGCGAAATAATTATTTGGCAACATGGTTGCTTTCCGTTTCCGCGGCCGGGGCGGTCTCCCAGCCCAGTAGGCGGAGTCAGGGATCATCGTATTTCGGTTCGACTATAACACCGAGCCTTGCTGCAGAGACATTTAAGCGGCTGAGTCACTTTAAAGTATACCTGACACCTAAAATATTTACCAAGTATGTATCATATGTGGGAAAGAGTTTTAAACAGATTGAGTGCAAAATAGGAGGAACAAAGTTAGAACAGGTAGACAGTTTCAAGTATCTGGGATGTATTTTCTCACAGGATGGCAACATAGTGAAAGAACTGGAATCGAGGTGCAGCAAAGCTAATGCAGTGAGTGCTCAGCTAAGATCTACTCTCTTCTCCAAGAAGGAAGTAAGTACCAAGACTAAGTTAGCAGTGCACCGCTCTATCTTTCGACCAACTTTGTTGTATGGGAGTGAAAGTTGGGTGAATACAGGTTACCTTATTCACAAGGTAGAGGTTACAGATATGAAAGTAGCAAGAATGATTGCAGGCACTAATAGATGTGAAAAATGGCAGGAGGGTGTCCATAATGAGGAAATCAAAGAAAAATTGGGAGTGAACACTATAGATGAAGCAGTTAGAGCGAACAGACTGAGATGGTGGGGTCATGTTACACGCATGGGAGAAGCAAGGTTACCTAAGAGACTCATGAGCTCGTCAGTAGAGGGTAAGAGGAGACGAGGTAGACCAAGAAGAAAGTACTTAGATTCGGCGCAGAATGATTTTGAAGTAAAAGGCATAACATCAGACGAAGCATCAATGTTAGCATTGAATAGGGGATCATGGAGGAATTTTATTAGAGGTGCTATGCTCCAGACTGAACGCTGAAAGGCATAATCAGTCTCAAATAATGATGATGATGATGATGTATCATATGTATGTGTCATTTTGTAATCCATTTAACATTTGCTGTGAATTTTCTGGTATATGTCAGTCATTTACAACATTCGTGCTCATTGAAAATTGTAATTTGATTTCGGCATAGCATTGATTTTGTATATTACTTTTCGATTTACATCACCACTGAAGATGGTTACGCAGTAACCGAAATCGATTAGTTACAATAAAAGCAAAATATTTTTACGGCGAATGCTGCTCGTTTCACTATTTGTAAACATATATGTATCGTCGTTCGGCACATTCTTCCGTATAATGGAATCGAATCTTAATAGTTTCATTTCCTTCCAACTACTCCTTGAGGGTGCTTAACTTGTCAGGTTCAAATGTTCAATTGTTTATAGATCTTATGGGACTTAACTACGGGGTCATCAGTCCCTAAACTTACAAACTACTTATGAACTAGCTAATACTAAAGACGGCACAAACATCCATGCCCGAGGGGCGATTCGATCCACCGACGGCAGCGGCCGTGCAGATTGTGACTGACACGCCGCAGACCGCTCAGCCACTGCGGCCGGCAACTTCTCAGGTCTGTTCAAATGTTTGTTAAGCTTATGGGACTTAACTACGAGGTCATCAGTCCCTAAACTTACAAACTACTTATAAACTGCCTTATACTAAAGGCAACACAAACATCAATGCTCGAGGGAGGATTCAAACCCTCGAGGGGGTACGGCTTCGCGCATCGGAGCATACCGCCTCGCCGCGGTAGAGTAGCCGAGCGGTCTAAGGCGCATCGCTGCGGAGCGCACGGTTGCTCGCCATCGGTGGTTCGAGTCCGCCCTGCGGCATGGGTGTGTGTGTTGTCCTTAGGTTAACTTACTTTAGTTTAAGTAGTTTGTAAGCTACGGACTGATGACCACGCAATTTGGTCCGATAGATTTACAAACATTTTGAACATAGCGCCTCAATGCGCTCGGCCACTCCACCACTGCCAGGTCTGTAGGAACCGAGAATTCCCCCCCCTCCTCCCCCCAATTCACAATCCCGAAACCACTACTCTGCTCGCAGCAATTTCAGACGCTTGTTACATGTTGTAAGGATGGTTCTCCGTTTCACCTTTTTTTTTTTTTTTTTCTTTTCCGCTAGTTCCGGATTCGCGCGTTGTCTGTAGATAAACAGGGCACCTGCTCACACGGACCGACGCAAAGTGATTGCTTGGAGCGGTATTATTCACGCACGAGGGCGGCATTACCAGCACAATGCGCTGCGCTGAATGGCCCGCTATTGGGCTAGCAGGCAATTTGGCGGTCGGCACACTGCTGAGTTCGGCTGGACTGGAGCAGGTGGACGGGCCTGCAGAGGGCGTGGCTGCGCTGTGTCTGCGGCCACTGGGGCAGCGGGGTCACCTGCCACAGTTGCGCAAACCGCCGGCCGCTAGCCGCTGCCCGCCTGCTGCTCCCCAAACCCACAGCGCTCGCTTCCTGCTGTTGAGGGCGGCACGCCGCACGAATACACCAGCCTCCGGTGAAACTATTCTTTAGTTTACTACTTTAGATAGCGGAAGCTGTTTTTAAATGACCGTGTTGCAAAATTATTGCAAAGTTCGTAAAGTTACTCTCCCGCCCACTGGACTTACATTGCACTGAAATTACCTAAAACATTGAACTTTGTTAGAAAAGCTTTTAAGCTTGCAAATCGTTATATACGCTAACACGAAAATTGTGGTACAGATTACTAATTTATTCGTACAAGAAGGCCAATGAAAGCAACATAATTCGAAAGATTGTTTGTCGTAGATTTCACGAATATAAATATTATGTCAGCATTTAGCCATTAACCCAGATGTTCCTCAAATGTTCAAATGTTTGTTAAGCTTATGGGACTTAACTACGGGGGAATCAGTCCCTAAACTTACAAACTACTTATCAACTACCTCATACTAAGGACGGCACAAATATCCATGCCCGAGGGGAGATTCGAACCCCCGACCGTAGTGGCCGTGCAGACCGTGACTGGAGCGCCTCAATCCCCTCGGCCACCGCGGCCGGCCCAGATGTTCCTGATTTTTTTTCGGTTACTTCTGGTTTAAAAGATAGTTTATTACATCTGTAATAGATCGTTCAAATGTTGCAACATTGACGTTACACGAATTACATCCTTTGTCTCGGCATAATAGGCCGTCCTTCTGGAACGAGGTAAAAATGAGAACACTAATATTACACGTTAGATATGACGTTTAAATTATAAAGCCATCCCTATGTTTTTGAATAATAAAAATGAAATTGACGGGTAAGTACTTATACACCCAAAATCATCAGTTAATTAATACCTGGCTTCTGAATCCCTAACTTCAAAGATGACTAACGTAGAATCACGTGCTAAAACAATGATTGTTAGTATTTGCATGTCAATGACCAATATCCACATAACAGTCCGATGTCGGAGTAAGTGTTTTGTGCCAAAAGGAAACAATTTACTTTAAATGTTTAAACAAACTAAACACCATCCTTCTGGAAGGACGTCAGGATCATCTGGGTTAAAAGTGGTAAAAGGAAACAGAAATGTTCCTATCTACAGCTTGGATCCAACAATTAGCTCAGTGATTAGCTATTCGCCTGGACCAAAGACGCTGTAATGCAGCGCATCTGCAGTATTAAAATAACGTATTAAAATAAGTGAATATCGAAACATGGAGAGCTCCCAACTCACTTTCTTGTGCCGTTCAAATGCTTCATTTTCGCAGTGATTAAGAGAGGTTAACCAAATGGATGTTTCCACACGAATGCCGATATAAAGGATGATGCGCCGGGAGAGGCATGTAGCGGTGCACGGGTGGAACTACGAAGTCGACATGTTGTCAGATCTGGAATTCTGAAACTCGCAGTATCGAAATAACATTATTTCTTGGCGTTGTATAAATATACGAACACCGGAATTGTAGTTCCATATCAAATATTAGGCTGATGAAAGTTCCGTTTTTATTTGTTGTTATTGTGTCAAGCATTTTCCTTAACACGTAAAAGATACCGTTTCATACCTCCCAGTGCCGGTTAAATTTTACTAAATATCCCAGCGGCCTCCCATGATAATCTTGGTAACAGATGCTGAATAGTGAGAATCCTGAGTCTTCATTTTAGCTAATCGCTTGACAACGCTGATGTTTTCTCATGGAATCTTCGCTTTACGAGGGCAATTATTTTTACTGAGCGGACGAGGGTACATACAAGAACCTGTCAACCATAAAGCAGGAACAGCATTATTTGTTTACTTCATGGTCTGTACGATACACTAATAGAGTCATTCTATGTGGTTCGAAGAAATGGGCAAAGATTTTCTATCATGTTGTTGATGTTGCCAACATAATCACGCGAGGCCGCCGACATGATACGTAAAATTTTCCCCCAGTTACCATTGTAAACACAATTGGTCGATTTTCGACCACAGGCAATACTAGTATAAATTATTGTATGACTCTGTGCCAAAGAATAATGTTGTTATTCGATGAATTCGCAATGTATCGGGAGTACCCATAAATAAAGTTAATCTTTGGTCTGATAATATCTGCTGCACAAGAAATTAATTATTTAAAGAATACAATACAATACAATTCAGCGATCACAGGCTCAGCAAACCATGCGCTGCTGCCACAAACTGCCTCCATTCCCTCCTGTTTTGTGCACGGTTCCTCCAGGTGTCTTCCATCCCCAGGGCTGCCAGGTCCTTCGCCACGTTGTCCATCCAGCGCTTCCTTGGTCGTTTGGTACCGTCTTCCTTCTGGTATACGAGCTACATGGCCCACCCACTGTATTCTCTTGCTCTTTATCTTCTGTAAGATATTTGTCTGTCGCATAGGAGCCAGATTTCCTCTTTCCTCCTCCTCCATTCTCCGTTATCTAAAATTGGTCCGCATATCTTCCTCAGTGCTTTTCTTTCAAATATTAATAGTTATTCCTAGTGTCATTTAGTCAAGCTATATGTTTCTTAACCGCACATTACCGCTGGATATGTCGCAGTGTTATGCATTTTCATCTTAGTGTCCACTGAAACTGATTTAGAGCGGAACGTCTCTTTGAGTGAATGCATTAAAAAATAAATAAATAAATAAAAAACATTTAATTTTTTTTAAAAAAAGGTTCAAATGTTTGTTAAGTTTAAGGGACTTAACTGCGGAGTCATCCGTCCCTAAACTTACAAATTACTTATGAACTACCTTATACTAAAGACGACACAAACACCCATGCCCGAGGGGGGATTCGAACCCCCGACCGTAGCGGCCGTTCAGACTGAGACTGGCGCGCCGCAGACCGCTCGGCCACTGCGGCCGGCATGCATTTCATTCCCACTGCTATTCTTTCCGTGATGTCCATTTCTATTTTGTTGTCCGTGGTAAACCAAGATCCCAAATATTTGAATTGGAGTGCTCTTTTGAATCTCATGCCTTTTGTCTCCAGAAATTCATCTTGCTCTCGTCTTCTCCCTAATTGCATGAACTCTGTTTTATCTCGATTCACTTTGAGCCCAACCTTCTGTGCACAGCTGTCCGTTTGTTGGTACATTCCTTTCAACTCGTCCTTCACTTCACTTAGCAGGACTATGTCATCTGCATATGTGAGACACTTGAAGTTGCCATCCATCTGTACTCCAGCCCACTCCTGTTGCCTACACTCTCTTATTATTTTCTCTAAGATGACATTGAACAAAACACATGAGAGTGCATCCCCTTGTCCGTGACCTGTTTCAATCTGGAATATTTCTGATGTGACTCTTCGGAAATGTTTGTAGAGCTTATGGGACTTAACTTCGGGGTCATCAGTTCCTAAACTTAACTACTTATGAACTACCTTATACTGAAGACAGCACAAACATCCAGAAGCAGAGACCAATCAGTCAAGCGACAATTCCATGTCATGAGCGACTATGGAAATGGATATACAGTTAAGGTCGGGTGCTTGCGAATGAGCCTCTCGGAAATGTGTATTTAGTAGACTGTTAGAATACTCCCATCGTCAACACCCGTAGAAAATTATTGGACTGTGAAATCACAAGGAGACGGATTGTGCCGGGCGTTGGTGCCTCATCACAGATGGTCGAGTGCGCATACTAGCCCACTCTGAGAATCGTCTGGGCAGATCTCTAGATCAGTAGTCCAAGGTTTCTGTGACGGTCTGTTATTAAATTTACAAAATTAAAACCTGTAATCAAATTAAATTTTAAATATAGATTCTCTTTTATGAAACTCCATCCAAGATAACCAAAGACTTCGTAAAGCTTGCTCTAGTACCGTGGAACTTATTCCTTGATGCCTTAACACACTTTCGATCGTCCTCTCCCTTCCCTCTCGCAGAAAATCAAGAGACTTTAACCCAAATGCTAAGTGGCCTGAATGATGCCTGTACAGCATGTAGTATGAAAATGAATTAAAAGAAAACTAAAAGCACATTTATAGGTTTAAAGAAACGAAGTATGAATTTTAAATTGATGTGAGAAACCATATGACAGGTGAAAACATTCAAGTATTTGGGAAGGTGGATTGAGAAAGACACGGACTGCGAAAAGGACATCAAAGTTAGAATGGGACTGGCAAAAGAGGCGTTTCAGAAGCACAAATGACCTTACTAGAGGTTAAAAAGCGACTGGTGAAATTGCTAATATGGAGCATGGTCTTATACGGAGCAGAAATGTGGACTTTAGAAAACACGGATGAGAAGAAAATTGAAGAATGTGAAATGTAGATATGGAGTCGAATGGAGAAGATCAGCTGGACTGATAAAGTCAGGAATGAAGATGTACTGACCAGAGTTGGAGAAGAACGGAGTATGTTACCGACTGTGAAGTATAGAAAGATAAACTAGATAGGTCATAATCTAAGTAGAGACTGTCTTCTAGTGGAGACAATTGAAGGTTTCGTTCCAGGGAAGCGGGGCAAGAGCAGAAGAAGATACCAGGTGCTCGATGACGTCACCGGGCTATAAGAAGGGGTACCAATGAATGAAGAAGAAAGGACAAGACCTAGAAACATGGAGGATTATGCAGTCAAAACCTGCCGCAAGGCAGATAACCAGGTGATGATGATGATTCGCTTCTGCTTGTCATTATTTTCCGTATGTTTTATTTCTTAGCCGATTCATTCGTTATCAGGGCATTGTTGTGGTGAGGAATTATCCTTCAGTTGTGTTACTTTACTTCTTGCATAGACCAATACAAATTTTTGTAAACAATTGTGCTATAATGGCCTTAGACCTGTTACTTTCCCATGCTAACTCTTCAGATCCCATGTGACAATTCAACTGAATCTGGCTTGTGATAGAATAGAAGGCATGCATTTTAGGCAGAAATTTTCACACTGCTTTTAATTCAACGTTAAAAGCTGGAAATATGAAGTAGTTGTATGGTAAATGATGCGGTCTGAAGGGACCTGAAACAACGACTCATTACGGTGCCTACATTTCAAAACAATACTGTCCTCTCCTAGAGATCCGAATGGAGGATAGGACTGTGTTACCTCCGGATACTTTTGTATTGAGTTGCATCTTGAACATCCAAAGGTTATCACTGCTTCAGTATGAAAAACTTATTCGTCTACCCAGTCATGATCAATGGACAAAACATAAGGAGTCATGTAACAATAACAGAAAGTTAAAAACACAGATTAGCTTCATCGAAAAAGTAGATAATATAAGATTACAGTATCACCTACCAGAAGTCACTGCTGAGAAATTTATTTTCCTACACTCTCCAATTCTTCTTCCTCAATTACAGTATCAACTAGATATAAATGATAATAATAAAAAGTGAAACAGATCCATCAGTAATGAAAACTACAGCATTGGAAACAAACAATCAGAAATAACCCGAAGATTGGTGGCTACACATCTACACAGATGAGTCATTAATGGAAAAAGAAGGAAATGTTGGTGTAGGAATATACAGCAAAATTTTCTGTTTTTAGCAAAGTTTAGGATCACACCACTCTAATTTTGAAGGTAAAGTTGAAGTCATCAGAACTGCAGTAAATCAGCTAAATAGCTATTTGCACACATTTTATAAAGCAGTCATATTTTGTGACTCGAATGCAGCAATATCAGCAATTGTTAACTTAAGAGATCCAAAAATTGCTAAAGTAAAAGATATCCAAGAAATAATTAAGTCCCTACAGGTACACAACAAGAAAATTGCAATTCAGTGGATACCATCTCACTGTGGTGTAGATTGTAACGAGAAAGCTGATTTCCTAGCCAAAAAGGGCACAAATATTAAACAAATTGGAAAAACTACCCTGTCATATTTGCAGTAAAACGCCTTATTAACAATAATTTTAAAGAATTGAGAAAAATCAATAAAATCTCATGTGAGGGGAAGAGTTGGGAAAGCCTCTTGGATAGCCAACTGATACCAGATGGAGCAAGAAGAGAGGCAGCAGCGACATTCCGCCTGACTACTGGACGACTGTTTGCCGTCTCCAGAATGTGTTCTGCGTCACAAGAGTGGTACCATAATGAACAGTGATCATCTAAAAGAGTGTTCAGAATTGTACGATTGTAATTTAAACTTAACAAAATCGTATTGGGAAGCAAGAAGGTGAATGACGTAAGTCAAGTGCCGGAACATTAAAATAATTATTAAATAACACATTTCAAAACTTGGTAGCAAACAATTTCCGTCAAGTAGAAATATTATGTCTTCGTCATAAAAAGAACCTCTGTAACACAGTAACAGCTTGATGCTACAAGCAGCTATGTGCCATGTTCTTGTGGCGCCTTTCACTTGCTATCGACATTTCTTACACCGGGTAAAGGTGTTCAGTTCTGCGTGAAATGGCCAGAGAAACGGAGGCAGGCACGGGCCGTTACGTAACAGAGGGTGGCCATAAAACGCCCTGTGAAACTGCAGGGGGCTGAGGCGGCGCTCTTCTTGCCGTCAGCGCTGGAGTTCCGCTCGGCTGATTCTCTGAGTTTGCCGTCCTGCTCACTCAGGTACGACTCTCCAACGTTTTGCAATATTTGGAAGTGACTCTCTTTAACCTCCTTAATCGTCGTGTAGAAAAATTTTTGCTTTTATCACCGGCGAGGTTCACACAACTGCTGTGTTGTACCCACTTCCGACGAGACTATATTTCTAGAATGGCAGAAACAGTTCGGTTTGTGTGAAGCACATTCTACATCTACATACATACTCCGCAATCCACCGTAAAATGCGTGGTGCAGGGTAGACTGTACCACTACTAGACATTTCCTTTCCTATTCCACTCCCAAATGGAACGAGGGGAAAAAAATACGTTGCTTGTAGTGGCCATTTGGGCAGCAGCTGAATACTATGTATTTCACTGTAATGTTTTTAAAGAAAACGCCTTTTGTTACTGCAAATGAAGGGTTTTATTTTTTTAATTCACCCATACGCGTTTCGCCTTTGTTACAAGGCATCATCAGTGGGTGTCAGCACTTGCTACTCCATATCAGTCTCTTTCCGGCAACCAGGTGGAAAGTTTCCACAGTTTTCTGAAAAACTTCGCATTTTTCTGGTTCCACTGCCATCTGCTGCCATACTGTGTCCTTTCGACCTGGTTGTCGGAAAGAGGCTGAGCCGCGTTGTAGTAGCCGAGCGGTCTAAAGCGTCTCGCTGCGGACCGCGCGGTTGCTCGCCGTGGAGGTTCGAGTCCTCCCTGGGGCATGGGTGTGTGTGTTTGTCCTTAGGTTAGTTTATCTAGGTTTAAGTAGTTTGTAAGCTACGGACTGATGACCACGCAGTTCGGTCCGATAGATTTACAAACATTTGAAAGAGGCTGATATGGAGTAGCAAGTGCTGACACCCACTGATGATGCCTTGTGACAAAGGCGAAACGCGTATGGGTGACTGGTAAAAATAAAAACCTTCATTTGCAGTAGCAAAAGGCGTTTTCTTTAAAAACATTACAGTGAAATACATAGAAAAAAAGAATGTCTATTTGCGTCCGTGTGAGCCCTAATTTCTTTTATCTTGTCTTTGTGATTTTTACGCGAAATGTAAGTAGGCGGCAGTCTTTCGTCACACCCCACGGTAAATTTACAGATTTTGTAAGCGTCTTTCTGTTTAAAAAGTTAAACAGATCGCTCTCACGAAATAACGTATCCTAATTTTTAATTTCTTCGGTTTGAAGAACTGCGACAAGGGAAGAAGGAAATGGAAGAGGAGAAGAAGAAGATAAGTGGAGAAGAGAAACGGGAGAAGGGATAGATGGACAAAAACGTGGGATAGGTAGAGGCAGGAGAAGGAAGAGAAAGTAGAAAGAGGGGAGGAGGCGGAATGAGAATGCTTGGCGAGTAGATGGAGAGAATGAACAAAATGACTACTTTTCTTCTTCTTCTTCCTCCTTTCGTGTTCCTCCTTGTACTCTGCCTTTATCCCACATTGGCGCGGTGCCAGCATTATTACTATGGGTTTGTCATGATAATTTAAGGAGGGCACGGATGTCCTTTCCACCCATTACCTCCGTGAGGAAATTTCTGTACTCCATATGTCTGCGTGTAGTGTTACTCATGTGAAAGTCTACGAAAGTGTTCTAAATGTTCGTGAGTAGTGTAACTGAGGCGGGAAATCAGTACCAGCCCGGTATTCCCGTAGTGGTATGTGAAAAAGCGCCTAAAACCAGGCTGACCGGCGTAGCGATGCACGTTGTTAATCCAACGGGCGGATTCGAACCGGGACTGATGGACATCCCGTCCCAAAAAGTGACGCCTTAAACCACATGCCTAACCGGGTGGGTGAAACCATTGCTTTTCTCAAGCGCAATAAACGTCGCAAGCTCCAAATTAGTTTAATCTTCATGGTGAAAACGGGAAAACAAAGGAATTTAGTCAGTCCGCTGACTTTACCATGAATAATGGTTGTTTTTAAGAAAAATCTTGTTTTTCCAACTTTCCTTTGATTCCAAACAGCATAGTAGCGAAAAATAAGGTTACTGATTTGATTGGTAGATTTACTCTGTATGTTCGAAAGAATACTTGAGTAGCTTGTTATCAAAGGCGGACATCTGTCGTTTGCAAATAACTGAGATAAACGCCATTTTTATTACGAAACGTGGAGTTAATACGTATGCATGCTAGTTTGGTGATCATTTGCAACTAAATGATGACCAAACTAGCATGCATACGTATTAACTCCACGTTTCGTAATAAAAAAATGGCGTTTATCCAGTTATTTGCAAACGACAGATGTCCGCCTTTGATAACAAGCTACTCACTTTTATTTACTTTCCCATTTATTTCTTACTATATTGAACCGCAATTAGATAGTTTTCGTGTAACTGATAACAATATTTTTACAGCAGTAGTATTTCCGTCCAATTGCGACCGCTTTTCAAACTTATAAAACTCATTCACATCGAAAATATTCCAAAAAATTGCAGCCAACATTGGTACTGGATGTAGACGACGTCGTTACAGGCAACCTTGCGCTGCCCGCTTGCTAGTGCCCTGGTTAGCGGGGTCCTTATCAAACCATCTGGCGAACTTCGCTTTCTGCGAGGAGAGGAATTTCATCTCCCGCCGACGATCTCAGTGTTCTGGCCGAGAAGTTCACTTACACTGTTACACACTTTCTCTGCGTTACCTAACTGGGTTACTCACCTGGACTTGTTGAGACACGAAAATCGTAACTGTAACGTGCAGCGCAACAAATATCTCCACAAGTCGGCATTTGTGCCCACTTAAATACGTAGTGTGTATACTCGAAATATCCTCTGTGGGCACGACGATTTTACAACTGACTTCCTCCGTCAAGAACACTTACTTGGGAAGTTTTTGACATAAAAACGTGATAAAATGCTTTATAAACGCTACTGAGCTTACAACGTGACTGAACTTGCCCGATTTCTTTAGGCATAAATGCGGGGGTTCAGCGCGTTTGTAAGGAGTGCTGAACCACTCGCGACCAAGCACCCCGCGTAGGCCTCTGCCCCCTCCTGAGTCTGAGGGGAGGGGCTTATCATTTCTTTTCTGTGGCGCCGTGGTCATTACAGCGTTCTCTTGCATTCACGGCAGATCTGTAGATTTACAGAACACTGCGAAAGAAGTCCTCAAACAATTCAATGTCCACGATAATGATCATAAAGCTAGGCATCCAGTTACAATTTGTGCCGCCACCGGGATTTGAACCCGAGTCTATTGCATTCACAGAAGATCTGTAGATTTACACAACACTTCGAAAGAGGACCTCAAACATTTTCTGGCCACGATAATGATTATAAAGCTAAGCATCCAATTACAATTTGTGCCGCCACCGCGATTCGAACCCGAGTCTATTGCATTCACAGCAGATCTGTAGATTTACAGAACACTGCGAAAGGGGACCTCAAACATTTCACTGGCCACGATAATGATTATTAAGCTAGGCATCCATAATAATTAGTGTGCCCAAACCACCACAATATAATTATAATAATTTCCGCTTGGTGTTTATCAAGTAAGATATTTATTTAAAAATATAGCATATCGATTTCGTCATTTAACAAATATCCACAGTGCAGTTTGAAGTCCAGGGGACTCATGTAACCACATAAAATTTTTCAACAAAATCGACAAAAAGACGTGTCAGATGTGCATTAAATGTTACTGTGCTTCACACAACACTTGATCATACAAACAGCCCTTGTAAGTATGTTTTAAAAGGCCGAGTGCACAATGCCATTTCTGTGGATCTTGGTACTACGTTCCTATTTGAGGTGGGATCATCATGTAAAACGATTCTGGCTTACTTTTGTAATATAAAAAGAACTCTTCTTTACTCACGATCGTATTTAATAATGCGCGATGTATTTCGAGCTCCGAGGGCTCATATTCAGGTACCTTTGAGCAATTTTCATTAGTTTCAATCATTCTGAGCTTATGTACACCTAATATGTATGGCGCTAGAAATATAATTTTACAGAATCTGGGAAATTGAATTATTAACTTACTGATTAACAGTGGTGTTCAAACTTGTCTGGTACAGCAGAATATACAGGGCGTTTCACTAAGTGTGTTTGCATCTGTAACTTGTAAAATAATAGGTGACGGGAAATTTCAATGCGGTAGGTCAACACAAGAAATGTTACACTTTCTGTGGAGCTATGAACATAGTTTATTGTATCATTTTCCAAAGAGTTACAGCAGAAAGATATAATTTTTTTAAATGGGACAACAGTTTTTTCTATCTTGCATTGGATTCGTTGAAACCAGCTGCGTCCGAATCAATTTAAACTACATTCCTATCGCTGTTAGTTTGGGAGCTACAACCCTTCAAAGTTTCAGGGGTAGATACCACAAACGCTGCGCATAATGCAATGCGCCTTCTAAATGTGGTGCGGCCGAGTTGTAATGTCCCGGTGTCACGGAGCGAGAAGCTTCCTCGATGCGCTGTTAGACTGCCGACTGTCGCCGCACACGGCGGTATACCCGACAGTTGGAGCCACACAAACAACCGGGGCTCAATACACCACAGTTACTGACATCGGATGACGATGGCATACACGAACAACGAGTACATTGACATGTTGCTGATGCTCGGCGAGTGCCGACACGATGCCACTGAAGCATTCACGGCGTATTCCGTGAGATATCCTAGGCGAAAAGCCCCGGCAGCCATTACGTTCTTACGTGCCGAACAACGACTTCGGGAAACAGGCTGCTTGGTAATGCGCCGCAGTAACAGACGAAGACCTGCAAGAAGTGAGGAGACGGAGGTGTTTGTTTTTAGCTGCACTGCACCACGATCCTCATGTTAGCTTACGAGCCGTTGCTGCAGTCGCTGGTGTCAGTCTCACATCTGTGTGGCGTATAGTACACGACCACAGGTTTCACCCGTACCGCCTGTCACTGACCCAGGAGCTGCATGGGAACGATTTCCGTGCAAGAGTGACATTCTGTGAGTGGGCCATGCGTAATTTCACGCTTGAGTCTTTACAAAGTGTTACGTTCTCTGATGAATCTACGTTCACAAATTATGGCGCAGTGAATCGCCATAACATGAACTACTGGGTCGCAGACAATCCTCGGTGGGTACGACCTGACGACCATCAAAATAGGTGGTCTATTAACGTGTGATGTGGAATCCTTGGGGACGAAATCATCGGTCCACACTACTTCCCAGGTACACTGACAGGTGAGTTATATCGCGCTTTTATAGCCGACAGTTTGGGTGGTCTCCTTGAACATGTGTGTCTACACACGAGAGTCCATATGTGGATGCAGCACGATGGTCACCCAGCCCATTCTGCACGTGCTGATGTGGAAGAACTAACCAATATGTTTGCAGGAAGATGGTTGGGGCGCCATGGTCCTCATTCATGGCCCGCAAGGTCGCCCGATTTAACACCAGTAGATTTCTTTCTGTGGGGATATCTAAAGGATCTCGTTTATGTCATTGAGCCCACATCCCCAGATGATCTAAAACGGCGCATCGAGGACGCATATCGCTCCGTCACACCGGCGATGTTACATCTCGTCCGCAGATCCTTTCGACGGCGCATTGCATTATGCATGAGGAATATGGACACACATTTGAACATCTCGTGTAAATCAACTTACCACAGCCATAACATCCATCACCCACCACACAGCCATGTAATATGTACAGCGTGTGGTATCTGCCCCTGAAACTTTGAAGGGTTGTAGCTCCCAAACTAACAGTGATAGGGATGTAGTTTAAATTGATTTTGACGCAGCTGGTTTCAACGAATCGAATGCACGATAGAAAAAACTATTGTTCCATTTAAAAAAAAAATATCTTTGTGCTGTAACTCTTTGGAAAATGATACAATACATAGCTCCGCAGAAAGTGTAACATTTCTTGTGTTGACCTACCGCATTAAAATTTCCCGTCACCTATTATTTTATAAGTTACAGAGGTAACACTTAGTGAAACACCCTGTATATAGTGTCTGCTTTGTAGCACATTTGCAAGTATAAATAAACACACAAAAATCAAATGTTTGTAAATCTATGGGACTCAACTACTGGGTTATCAGTCCGTAGCTTACGAACTACGTAAACTAAGATAAACTAACGTAAGGACAACACAAACATCCATGCACGAGGGGGGACTCGAACCTCCACTGGCGAACGACCGCGACGACGGCGCTCCAGCACGCGCGGCTATTCCGCCGCTTCAGTAAACATCAATAAAGATACTTTTGTTTTATAAGTATCATAAGTCAAAGATCTACAGCTCTGAAAATATTCTACTTCCATGTTACGAAGGTGTTCTGTATGTAGGAAGATGCACTATTTTTGTTTTTGAAAATATACAAATCTTTTCTACCCCTACGAACCACAGAATTACCGAAGTATGATGACTTGCGTCCCTCAACGATACAGATAGCCGTACCGTACGTGCATCTTACAGCAGAGGGGCCAGACGAACGTGTGGTTCCTGAAGTGGGGCAGCAGCCTTTTCAGTAGTTACAGATGAATAGTCTGCGATAGGTCATTATTAATGCCTAATTTGAGAACCTGCATATTTTTTACATTTTACATTAGTAGTCCGATACCTTTTATTCTAGTTTTACTTCATTTTACATTATATACAGTTATGCACAATAAATGCCACAACTCCAGTAATAAATATAGATTTTGAATAGAATTCTAACTAAGGTAGAATTTTCAAAATTTTTAGGTGTGTGCACTGTTTAGAGATTAAACTGGAAGTAACATACAGACGGTCTGCTGAAACGTTTGAGCTCAGCTACGTATCCTGTTAGGGTTATTGCAAATTTTGGCGATAAGAATCTCAGTAAATTAGCTTAGTATGCCTATTTTCATTCACTGCTTTCGTATGGCATCATATTCGTCATTGATTAAAAAATATTAATTTCACAAACGGGTGTAATCAGAATAATTGCTGGAGCCCACCCATGATCATCCTGCAGACATCTGTTTAAGGATTTAGGTATCCTCACAGTAACTTCACAATATATATATTGACTTATGAAATTTGTTGTTAATAATACAACCCAGTTCAAAAGTAATAGCAGTGTGCACAGCTATAACACCAGGAGAAAGGATGATCTCCACTATGTAGGGCTAAATCTGAGTAACTTATGCTGCCACAAAAGTCTTTGGTCACCTAATAAGCAGTGTCAGAAGACTGACAGATAGCCAACTAGCATTTAAAAGTAAATTTGTGTCTTGAACAGACACCCTTCATTAACCTGACACGTTCCACATCATTACGAAGTGTCGTATTCATGATCTGTGGAACAAATCTAATCTAATCTAATATTTTAACACGGACAAGCCAGTAGTATGAATCCGGTAGTATCGAAAGTTACCAAAGCCATATCGATACAGAACATTATATCAGCTCTAGTTTGCCTTGATGATGCAGAAGTTCATCCACAGGTACAATAGCTTGTAAACCGTTATTTATCAGGAGTGCAGTGAAAATGTTCATCATTTTATTCCGGAAAAGTCCTCCATTTCACAAAATCTTACTTTGCTTTGCACTCCCGATCGGCATCCTTTGCCGATTTCAGGTGATCCTCGCAAACCGCTGGAAAAAAAAAAAAAAAAAAAAAAAAAAAAAAAAAAAACAGGAATTTATAGGATTCCGTGTAGCTGTGAGGACGTATACGTGGGTACCACAAAAAGAACAGTCAAAAAACGACTAGATGAGCACAAGGGGAACTGTAGAAGGGGAGAGATTGACAGATCAGCTGTTGCTGAACATGTTTTTCAACCTGGGGACCACCTTATTCAATTTGAAAAAGACTCAGGTTTTAGCAGCCACAAACGAATACCTCGAAAGACTGTATAGAGAGGCTATAGAAATTGTTAAACACCCCAATAATTGCAATAGGATGGAAGAGGGCGTGAAACTAAATGATATCTGGATTCCGGTTTTGAAGAAGAAATGTAACAGTCTTCCACCATGGGACGATATTAACGGACGGAGGCAATCGGCAACGACGAATTGCGCGCGCATGTCAAAAACATCTGACGTCACACCACTGCGCGCGAGCCCTCGTAAGCGGAATTTGGCTTCAGTCAGTAGTGAGCCAGGGTGTGAATCGGACATCCAAAAGTGCCACGATCCCCCTTGAGAATGTCCTCCGCAGTCGGGGACGAAACGTTGGGTTTTAATAATAAATCCACTAGACCACGGCATAACAGCCCGGAAATTTTTAGTAATTTTGACCATTCCGGCCGTGAAAATTTTACAGTAAAACTCCTGTCCACGTATCAAATGGAAGCTGGCCGAAGTTCATAAAATTCTGTTAAAAAGATCGTACATAATATTTATTACACTCAAATGAATGTAAATCAATTCTAAATAGTCTTTAATTAAACTCACTGCCACTTGGATCTGGAGTGCAGAGCAAAGTAAGATTTTTTGAAATGGACAACTTTTCTGGAATAAAATGATTACCATCTTCACTGCGCTCCTGATAAACAACATTTTACAAGCTATTTTACCTGTGGATGAGCTTCTGCATCATCACGGCAAACCAGAGCTGATATAATGTTCTGTATCGACATGGCTTTGGTAATATTCGATACTACCAGATTTATACTACTGGCTTGTCCACGTTAAAAGATTAGATTAGATTAGATTAATACTAGTTCCATAGATCATCAATACGACACTTAGTAACGATGTGGAACGTCTCAGGTTAATGAAGGGTGTCTGTAAAAGACGTTATATTACACAAAATGTTACATGAAACGAATTTATTTTTAAATGCTAGTTAGCTATCTGTCAGGCTTCTGATGCTGCTTAGTAGGTGACCAAAGACTTTTGTGGCAGCATAGTTTACCCCTTACTGTGCCAAACTAAATGATATCTGGAATCCGGTTTTGAAGAAGAAATGTAACAGTCTTCTACCATGGGACGATATTAACGGACGGAGGCAATCGGCAACGACGAATTGCGCGCGCATGTCAAAAACATCTGACGTCACACCACTGCGCGCGAGCCCTCGTAAACGGAGTTTGGCTAGTCAGTAGCGAGCCAGGGTGTGTATCGGACATTCAAAAGTGCCACGATCCCCCTTGAGAATGTCCTCCGCATTCGGGGACGAAGCGTTGGGTCTTAATAATAAATCCACTAGATCACGGCATAACAGCCCGGAAATTTTTAGTAAAGGAGTTTTACTGTAAATGTGACTTCGATAGCGCAAATCACAAGCAAAGTTTAGTCACTTCATTCACAAAAGATAAAACTGATGACCTAGATATTTAGTCCCCTCAAAATCACAATAAGAACAAACACAAACAAAAGACAATTTCAGTTGAACAACAATAATTGAATACGTAATAGTGCACGCATTAAAACTGTAGTACTCTCGAGCTCTTATGGATATGACACGAAGTGCCCCAATCAATATTTTCAAAGGATAAAAGGATAAGGATAATCTTTATTTAACTATGATAATACACAACAACGTCTCCTTGAATATTAAACTTCTTCTCAAATGGGCCTTCAACCTTAACCCAAATATGAACTCCCTCGTTGGCAGCAACACGTCTTCTATTCCTTGTTCTCAAACATAATGGCTTATCAGAAACAAAGTATGAAGTACCAAATGACTTGTTAGGTAACTCTCCGATACTCCAAGTACGAAAAGCAATAATGTCCCTCTCAGAGAAAGACTCAAGGCCACCTTGCCTGGCATTATTACAGCGAACAATGGCTACAGTAAGCCAACCAGAGCCACCAAAAACTTCAGTACTTCTAATACTGAAATCAAATCTAGCTCCAACAAATGTAATAGGACCATGCAACACTTCTTCTTGTGCAGTAGTAGTCAATCCATCAGATCCAGGTGTAAAGTCCACAGTATCCACTGCTTTATAAACAGGTAACATACTACGACGTCTCCTGGATCTGATGGATTGACTACTACTGCACAAGAAGAAGTGTTGCATGGTCCTATTACATTTGTTGGAGCTAGATTTGATTTCAGTATTAGAAGTACTGATGTTTTTGGTGGCTCTGGTTGGCTTACTGTAGCCATTGTTCGCTGTAATAATGCCAGGCAAGGTGGCCTTGAGTCTTTCTCTGAGAGGGACATTATTGCTTTTCGTACTTGGAGTATCGGAGAGGTACCTAACAAGTCATTTGGTACTTCATACTTTGTTTCTGATAAGCCATTATGTTTGAAATGCTCCGTGTGCTCGTAGCCAGCGATCCCGGCCACGAGGCTGGTGGCGGTATTTGTGTCAAAACACGGCCAGCAGGAAGGGGTCAGGCTGTTTACGGGGCAGCTCCGGCGACTGGCAGCGGCTGCGATGTAACGGTAGCCTGCGCCGCCACCGCCGCTGCCACGGACAGGTTCCGAAGCCGGGCCTGCAAGTCGCCCGTGACGTCACGACACGCTCCGCGCCTGCGCATTATGCAACACTTCGCGCCCGCAGGCGCGTGCGTATGCGTCCACCACGGGGCATACATAGCCCATTGAGTACGCTTCCCGCTGCTAGCTAATCTCAAGGCAATCCGAATATTGCCACAGGTGGTCTGCTCCAATTTGTCGGTGGCCCAGTGAACCCGCAGCTAGACAAAATCAAGGTCACCTGAGGCTGCCCCACCTGTACTGCAACGGACACGTCGTAACGAACCGTATGCGACGATATGGGGACTGGACCTTAATGGGAGTTAATTGTTCAGGCAGTTTGTTCCTACTCGTTAAAGGGGAAGTGTTATAAAAGACCGTTAACCTCTTCTCCTACAGTTTAAATTTCAACGGCCTTGACCCCAAATGTAAATCCGATCTCCTGGCCTTTTGCCGGCCGCGGTGGCCGAGGGGACTGAGGCGCTCCAGTCACGGTCAGCACGGCCACTAAGGTCGGGGGTTCGAAATCCAACCGTCCTTAGTCTTAGCTAGTTCATAAGTAGTTTGTAAGTTTAGGAACTGATGGCCCCGTAGTTAAATCCCATAAGCTATACAAACATGTCTTATGTCCTGGCCTTCGAGCCATTGTGCACTTCCTCAAATCCATCCGGCGTGGTATATCGCGCCCGACTTACGGAATGTAACTTCGTGTGTAAGATCAAACTGGTGTAATTTTGTCAAATATTTGGTAAATAATTAAAATCTCATATAATAATTGTATTAGAATTACTACAAATTATTTGTCACTAGAATCGTACAGGGTGTTTCGAGAGAAATAGTAAATATTTTCTATGGAATATTATAGACAAATTGCAATAAAAATTCCTTATAACATGTATCCATTTTTTTTTAGTACAGAAGTAAAATGTAACGCAAATGCAAATGCGAACATTTTCACTGATTCTTCCGTTGAATTTTAGTAGATCACTACTTATTCAATTAAAAGTACAATTCTGAGTATTTTCTACAGGTTTATTTTGATTAACCTAATTTCGGCTTACAAGGCCATCTTAGTTTAAAGACAAAAATCGGTTAACTACATGAGAATAAACTTGTAGAACATACAACAAATTGTGTTTTTAATTCAATGTGATGATGTTTGCCGCTGATTGCCGTCGGAAGTTCGAGTCCTCTCTCGGGCATGGATGTCTTTGTTGTCCTTAGCATAAGTTAGTTAAAGTAGTTCGTAAATCTATGGACTGAAGACAAGAGAAGTTAAGTCCTATACATTAAAAATATTGCGTACAAGAATTGTATTGTGCGACAATGGAAGGCGCGTTCCAATCAAGTGATTGTACACTTCCTCAACGCATTTCATACTTACAAGGTGACCACGTGGGTATCGGATTTTAGATTTATTTTTATTTATTTATTTGCTACGTGAAGTTCAGAACTCACATAACAAAACGGAACTCTCAAAAATGCCAACAAAATCGACTTTGAAGTTTTGAAAAAGAATCCATAAGTGACAACAATTAAATCAGTTGCAGCATCTGTCGGTGTAGCTCAGGTGGTAGCGTTCTGGCCTCACAACCAGAGTCCGTGGTTCGACTCCTGTGGCGACATTTTTTTTTTTTTCGTTGTGTTCGACTTCTCACACAATTTTAATATCTAACGATAATTTTTACGAAGAGTGAACGTATTTTTGTTTACTCGTAATCTTCTAGAATGTATAAAAGATTTTTAACAATGATGGTTTCAATAAAAAAAAATGTAAGCTACATTTTTTACAGTATTGACTTCACTATTAGTTGACGACGGTAGTCTTTAAGTGTTGAGTTTGTGAAGAGCTACAATACTGTTTTGGAAAGTCATCCCCATAGCTACTAATGGCTTTCGAAGCAGCTAACCTAATCAACCATCGTTTCGCGTGAGGACAAGGTTTTCAGTCCGTCTACTTACGTATAAACTAAAACTTACAACATGTGGAATTAGAGATTCCAAAATGTTTTATATAGCTGAATTACAGACGAAAAATATATCAGTCCAAGTGGGATTCGAACTACCGACTCTGTGGTTGTGAGGCCAGAACGCTGCCACCTAAGCTACACCAACAGAGGCTGCAACTGTTTTAATTATTGTTACCTACTTGTACTTCGCAAAACTTCAAATCCGATTTTCTCCAAAATATTTGAGGGTTGCCTCGAATGGCTTTGGCTGATTGTTATTTAAGTTCTGAACTTGAAGCAGCATATATATAAAGAAATTAGTTGACCCGTGCGAATAATTCGCACTCTATCCTGATCAGTCAAAGATAGGTAAGAGATTAATGGAGAAAGGTAGATGGAAGTACATATGTATAAAAGATAATAAACTTTGAATAGTAGTAACAAATATTAGTCTCATTGTAAGAAAATTTATATAATGAAATGCAGTATGCTTAAATGAGAAACACATAAAAAATCAGATATTGACATTCTCGTTTTATTTTATTATTTGAAAACTTGTTTATTTTTTTAAAAGTTCAGAGATTTTGCGAACTATAACATGAATTTTTCAAACAGTTTCATTCATGTTCAAGCCCAGCCGTACGAATAGCCGCTTTATGAAATTTAAAATATTGTTGCTCCTGTATCCGTTACAACTAATTAAATTAATTAAGTGGAAATCTAAATTGTTATAATGGTAAGCGGTACTTGCCTGTGATAATGAACGTTTAGGTAACTCATTTCATTCGCTCAGAACACAACACGTGCTTGAACAAAGTGAACAATTCCAACAGCAGTTGTGCATCGACGTGTGAAACAGAAATCTCGTGACAAACTACGCTTGTGTAAAGAATCTAAACAACTGCAAGAGCTGTCGTGCCTGTTAAGTAAATTATTTGTGTAATTTTCGTCGTTACATCGACCTGTATAACCGAAATCGTGCTATAAACTATGCTTGTATCAAAGAAGGTTTTTGGCTTGCTTTAAGAATCTAAGCTGCCGTTCGTGTTAGTTAAAGAGACTGTCGATATATGACACCTTCTAAATTGATTTTATATCGGCCGCGCAAACTAAGTTGACACTCGGCGCGATGGCTGATCGTTCGCCGAGTATCAACTTAGATTGTAGAAGCAGCAGAATTTTTTTTTTTTTTTTGGTGAAAGCAATAACCTTAAGCTATCAGGGTATTTTTCGTCATTAGTGGAGAACAAAACCTTGAAAATGATACTTCAATCATTCATTTTGGATACATAATACGGAAGATATGGCGTACCTACAAAAAAACACCGATGAGTAATCTATAAATGTGAATGTTTGTTCGGTGTACGTTAATCACGTCTGAGCCACAAGACATAAAGAGCTAAAAGTTTGTACAGTTACTAATGTCTACGCGGGGAAGGCTTTAGGCACGGTTTTATGGCTATCGGATAGCTATTTATCTATATATATTAATGTGAATGTCTGTTCAGTGTACGCTTATCACGTCCAAACGACAAGACTCAGAGACTTAAATATTTGTTCAGTTACTAATTTATACCTGAGGAACGTTTTGGCCACGGGTTTATAGCGATCTGATAGATATTTAGTAATTTTAAGAATATAACGCGAAATGCGGAACAATAATGATTCTTTGAAAATTATATTTACTTTTTGAAAATGGTTTTATTAGTTGCATTGTTGCTTGAGGGTTGATAATGATAAAAGGGTGGAGTATGTAGGGTGTATATAAAATTCTACGTCTGTATGTTAATATTTCGCTCTGCATCGAAAACTACAGAACGCAAACGAATGGTGTGTGTGTAATTGTTGTCCGAAGTCTTCCGTTGTACACCATAGCAGTTCCATGCCGACAGGTATAACGGGGTTGAAGATATGGTGGTTGAAGGTCGTCAACTTATAAAAAAATTCGGACTGAAGGCCAGCGATGATGTTTGCGACTGTATAGCAAGAAGGTTACGTACAGCGAAACGTAATGCCACAGACCATATCTTTGGTCTATGCGTGCTATAATATCTTCAGCTCTTTCTCTGTAAGGATAAGCATACGAATAAGGAAATTAAGAATGAATAAATGAAGCAATAAAAAAGAAATTTCTTTCAATACATCTCTTTAAAAAATCGATTTGACGTTTCGCGCATTACAACTAGTGATCCATCTGTGATATTATTACAATCATTATTGTTGAATTTCGTGATTGAATTCTTCGAAACGAGTGCATTTTTACCTGAAATTTCTTATATATTCTCTGATAAATGTAACATTATTTTAGAAAAAATGGAGATGGACAGAGAGAGGGGGGATAGGAAAAGTACTAACTCAAGGTTCGAATAAATAAATAAATATCCGGGCAACGCCGGGTTTTCAGCTAGTAATATATATGATGATTCTACAATCCGATACCTATGTGGCCTCTTTGTAGTACGCAAATACTTTCTTCGTCAAAACAGTACGCTGTGTTTGGTCACGGCGTGGCTGGAGCCATAGGGCGGCTTAAGAGGCCATTGGAGGCGCGCTGGCTGTCGGCCAAGCGTTGTCATATGCAGACAATGGCAGTCGTGACGGGACTGCCGGCTGGATCCGGGTTGCCGAATCCCCGGCCGTGGATCACAGGATGCTTCTCTTGCCAGGCCGAGAGGACCCTGGCTTCAGAAAAATAGGGGAACACGTCGCTCTCGCAGAGTTACTGCTTCCTACCCTACTCTGTGTGAGCTCCGTTTGTGGAATGCAGAATGGCCATCCAGAATACCAACAAGAAACTACCTTGTTTGTATTACACAGAGATTCATTACCACTGCCCCAAATACTGAATCACAGGACTGTGTTATCTAGAACCTACATCTAGGGTGTCAAATTCAATAGGCGGCCTGGGCGACTTAAACGAGGTTAAAGGTTGATATTTTCACTAGTAATCTTCTGGGCCCGCGGCGGCATATATGTTATTTAGAGACATTGTAAATTATTTATTCCAAGGAATCTACTTTTTAGTATATTATTTATTTCGGCAGGCCTGTTTCGGCGTGAATGGCATCGGCAGAATAACTGTAAAATACATAGGGTGGTATACTATTTAATTTAACAGGATAATTGCAAAAATGTGTTCAAATGTTTGTTAAGCTTATGGGACTTAACTGCGGGGTTATTAGTCCCTAAACTTACAAACTACTTAATACTAAGGACGGCACAAATATCCATGCCCGAGGGGGGATTCGAACCCCCGACCGTAGTGGCCGTGCAGTCCGTGACTGGAGCGCCTCAGTCCCCTCGGCCACCGCGGCCGGTGGATAATTGTAACCCAGAAATATATACTTTATACATACATTAGTAGCTCCTCTTATCCTTGTAAGATCACTGTTTATCTTATCTCTTTCGTTCTTATTTAACAGAAGTATTAGAACTGTTGTTCTTGCAGTTCTTTATGTAGTTGAATATATATTTTTAAAAATAATTCTTACGCTGTTAATATGTGACAGCTATTTTGATAGATGTGTCAGCGATTACAAGGTTTATCTTTGGTATTATCTGGACCAGTGTTTCCCAACCTTTTTGAATACGCGACCCGCTTGCAACTAAAAATATTTTGGCAACATCCGTCGCTTATCTTACGACTGCGCACTTTATTCAGGGTAAGTGAAGAGAAAACGTGCTGAATGCGATCTTCCTGCTGCCTGCATCCATCCATGTTTCACACTCCACATGTCTACCTACCACAGCGTATGTCTTTTTCGTTTCAAGAACAGCGACAAGGAAGCGCCCATACAACTACAAATTCTCTCATTCAGCACAGAAACTAACTGGGGGTCCAAATCAAATGGAAAAAAATACGGGCATTACATTATGGTTTCATTAATACGAATGGATTTATATCTAATATTTTGACTTACTGATTAATCTATGGCAATTAACAGATCATACAATGTATGTACTGCATTCATGGAGAATACTCTCCTAAGGCACTGGAATAACACAGCGCCATCCAATGTTTGTTACATTGCATATATTGGTAACGTAACTATTTACACTCACATGCTACTTTCTGTAAGATTCGGATGCAAGGGTCATGTTTTCGTGGCTGAATAATAGTAACTGGAACGAGTGCCGTGTCTGTCAACTACATTTTAATTTTCTGGGAAGTCCGAAAATAATTTTTATTTTTTAGTTCACTTTTTTTTCTAGTCACATCTGTCGTGAGTAACTGTTTTGCAAATCTAAACACATGGTTACTAATATAAACATTATAAAACTTTAAAAGATTGCAGTTGCAGAGCTTTGTAATTAACAGTAAACTAATAAAACATCAAAACAAACCTCACAAAAATAAACGCACGAAGCGATCCCTATCTAATTTGGGACGTACGAGCGTGTTTCGACCATATTTTACGCATCTCCTCATTCTTTTTAACAAGCAAAAACATTTTTTTAGAGCTGTTGTAAAAGTATCAGTGTGACATATGGAAGTTTGGGTCGGTCCAGGAGTCGCATTCGGGTAGCCTAGTGGTTAAGATGACCGCTCGCGAAAAGCGGGAAACCCGGGTTCGAGTCCCGGCCCGGCACAAATTTTTATATGTCACCATTTGGTAGAACATCTACACCTTATACAGTGACGCTAAAAAAATTCGCTATTGCGACAAAATATTGATAATACGAGGCACGTCCAGAAAGTAAGTTCCGTTTCAATTTATCTCCGCTGCAGCGCTGCGATTGCAGTTCCGCACATGCGCGGTAGACGGTGTATATCAAGGAGAAGAACGTACGCCATTTGGAGATCGCTGTCAGTTACGTACGTTTTGTTGTGCTTGTGTGAAATGTCGGCGTTGATTGAAAATCCCGCCGCCTGTGAAATCAGGTCGTTTATTCGGTTTCCGAATGCGAGGAAAGTGAAACCAAGTGAAATTTATCGTCTAATTTGCAATGTTTACGGACCTAATTCGATGAGTGATTCGATGGTGAGAAGATGGTTCCGACAGTTCAATGGCGGGCGTAGTGATGTGCACGATGAAGAACGAACTGGTTCACGCGATTGATGACAAGATCCGGGAAAACCGTAGGTTTAAAATTAGTGCTCTCGCTATGGACTTCCTCCAAATTTCACGATCACTGTTGCATGAAATTGTTACCAAACAACTGAAATTTCGTAAACTTTGCTCACGTTGGGTACCAAAGTTTCTCACTGAGCAACACAAAACACTACGGATGGGTAGTGCACTTGAGTTTTTGACCCGTTATGCTGAAAGCGGCGAAGAATTTGCTTCACGAAAAATGTGACGAAAAACCTCCTACGGGGATTTGTCTGGGACATGCTTGACCATCCTCCGTACAGTTCTGACCTCGCTCCTTAGCGACTTTTATCTGTTCTTACATCTCAAGTCTTTCCTTGGCGGTCATCACTTCAACAATGACGACGAGCTGAAAGAAACTGTTTCCAACTGGCTGAAGACACAGGCGGCAGATTTCTATGAAGAAGGTATACAAAACCTGGTACCACGCTATGACAAATGCCTGCAAAATTTCGGCAGTTAAGTGGAAAAGTAGTTTAAGAGTTGTAGAATTTTGTGCAGTAAAAATTTCTTCTGTATCTCTGTACAATTTCATTTTATTACCAAACGGAACTTACTTTCTGGACGCGCCTCGTATTATCATCACTGTAATTCGTGTTGCATTTTGGATGGCCATTAATGTACAAACTGTAGCTGAGACAGCGCGCACGTGCACAGGCTGACGTTATCACAGTGTGAAGAACAACACAGTCTCGAGGATCCATACTGGCTACCTTGGAGCGGAGCGCCACCGTACGAGCTGGCGTCAGTGACCTCGTCAGCCGTGGAGACGGGCTCCTCAAGTGCGGCAGGTGGCACTGCTCCACGTTAGCGCTGACTCACACACAGCACTTCTCGCCTAGCCAGCTGCAGCCGTGTCCGCGACCTCAGGCAGCACACTGCTCGTTGCCGAGGTTGCGCGTGGCGCCGTATTATTACCCGCAAATTGGGGGTTGGTCGCGCTAACGGTGCCGCCGCTCCCGTTTTCGCTTAATGACTGTCCGACACCGCCACCGCACGCACCAGACGTGCCAATACGCGGACGTCTGCATCCTGTAGGGCGCGCTCTTTTTAACTGCTCACGCCAGCACGCCCCGAGCAGGTATGCCTCTTGCCCGGGATTTCCCCACAACTGTTATAAAGAGCAGGGACTGACCAGCCACGAACTAATGGGTGGGGGGGGGGGGGAGAGGACGGTCCGCTCTGGGTCTGCCGCCCTCTGAAGTGGGGTGAGTGGGAGGACTCTAAATCTCTAGGACCTCCAAGGTTTGGACGCATACACAGCTACACCATTTTAGTAAAATTCTTAATAAATTAGTCCAATAAATAAAATTCAGACTGCTATTGAAGCCCCAAAAGTACCCAAAATATGAGGCTTCGAACTTAAATAATGGCAACTATTTATTAGGTGGACGGATCACCTAACTAATGAGGAGGCACTGATCAGAATTGGGGAGAAAAGAAATTCCTGGCATACCTTGACCAAAAGTAGGGATCGATTGACAGGACACATTCATAGACATCAAAGGATTGTGAATTTATCGTTGGAGGGAAGTGTGTGCGGTAAAAACAGCAGAGGGAGACCAAGAGATGAATGTAGTAAGAAGATTAAAATGGATGTAGGTTGTCGTTCTTATGACGAGATGAAGAGCCTTGCTCACGGTAGAGTAGGGTGCAGAGCTGCATCACACCAATCTCCAGACTGAAGACCACAACAACAACATTTATTCACAACCGATACAAAAGCGTTACATATTTGCACATGTTACTGTCCTTCAAAGTAGTCACCAGCATTGTGTAGAACCCGTTGCCACCGATGTGGAAGGCACCGTATAACCGTTAGCAGAGCCTTTTATATTGATGATGCAAATGATGTGGTCTACTGTCTGTCGAATCTCTGCAACAGTTCTGAGGCGAATGCCACGAAGTGGTTCCTTCACCTTCCGAATCAAATCAAAGTCAGAAGAACTGAAGTCCGTGGAGAATGGAGGATGGTACAGTACTCCCCAGTCCCATCGACCAAACAGAGCAAAATGTTCAAATGTTTGTTAAGCTTAAGGGACTTAACTGTGGAGCCATCAGTCCCTAAACTTACAAACTACTTATGAACTTCCTTATACTAAAGACGATACAAACATCCATGCCCTAGGGGGGATTCGATCCCCCGACGGGGAGCGTCCTCGCGCATCGTAGCATAGTGCCTTAGTGCGCTCGGCCACTCCACCGCGGCCAAACAGAGCAGCTTGCGCTGCATGAGCCCGCGCATTGTCGTGCAAAATGATGGGTGGGTTGCGCAGAAAGTGTTGCCGCTTTCTTGATGTGACTTTCGTGCTGTACGACCTCTGGCACATTCAATATTGATCCAACTCCGTTGTTCCTGTTTCGAAAACGTAGTGACGCCGTTATGTTAGACCACTCGCTTACAAGTGACCGTGTTTACCTCGATTGTCCACACACCGGTCAAGTGGGATGGGCGAGTCCATTTGCTCGGAGGTAAGGTAGGTATGTCAACAACGTGTGTTATCAGCAATGTTGCCACTATTTAAGTTCCAAACCTCGTATAAATATAGGTACCATTCGCATTCTCTTTTGCGGTGAAACAAAAGACGGCCATCATTTTCAGACAAACGGGTCATGGATTCGTCCGAGAACACCGACTGATGCCACCCTTTGCGCAGTGGCAACTTTCCATACACCATCGCCGTCTACACATCATTCAAATACAGGCGGAGAAGGTACACGTGACCCGTGCCGTAATAAACGGTGTTGGACTGGCACTTGTGATAGTGTAGGATGCGCTCCACTCTTCCACTGTTACGCCAGAGCCCAAGAGGATGCAGATGTCCTGCACTGCCATTCGGATGAGGTGTCGACATTGTCACGAGGTAGTCTAGGTGGTGGGGTCTGACCCATCTTGTCGGGTTCTACGTGAAACATTCTGATCACACCCGTTATACTGCCGAAAGATTTCGTCCCATACCTGTGGTGTCGCACAAGTACAAAGTGCGCGCAACCTACTTTCGCCGCGCGCCGCCATGCACGCACGGCGCGGCGTTCTTACGACGACAGCCACGAGCGCCCTCTGCTGGAACTCCGCTCGTGGCCACCACTGAACGACATCGTTCACTTGGGACTGAGATAGGAACCAGTTAACACTTCGGAATCAGATAGGCACCAGTGAAGACTTGGCTATCGGATAGGCACTAGGCAGGCCTCTAGCTCAACTATGTATCAGCATTCTGCAGTACTGAGCTATGTAAAAGTTACGTATTGTATAAATTCTGTGCAATATATATCTCGTTCTAATTTACTCTAGTGTTTCTAGTTTCTGCTGTCCCACTGGCTGGTCACCTCCTACCTCCACAAGCGTGCATCCTTTATTCCTGTGTCGGTCTTCCTACTCGGCCACCGACACCTACGACGGAAACGAGACACAAAAGTGACGACGAGGCAGGGACACAAAAATACCAACAGCACTTTCTCCGATGGATGCATGACATTCTCTCATGCCGGTAATGCGTCCTATTCCAAACTCGCCGATTTACTCAACGGGCCGTGCATACGTCCGCGAGGCATCCTGCACATCTGCCAAAGTCACACTGATTCATTATCTTCAGTTTATAGCGAGAATGAGAGCCCCGGGTACATTTTACCGGTAAGTTGTGTTACCCTGCGATATTGATGTTGACCTAGAACCCATCGGCCAACATGGTTCAAAGGATAATCATTTGTGGAGAACATCTTATCTGAAAACCAGGCTTTGCCCGGGTATTTATTTATTTAATTATTCGAGTCTTGAGTTAGTACTTTTCCTATCCCTTCTCTCTCTGCCCATCTCCTTTTTTTCTAAAAACATTTTACATTTATCAGAGAATATATAAGAAATAAGAAATCACACGTAAAAATGCTATCGTTTCGAAGAATCCAATCACGAAATTCAACAATAATTATTGTAATAATATCACAGATCGATCACTTGATGTAATGTGCGAAACGTCAAATCGATTTTTTTTAAAGAGATATATTGGTTTCGCTGTTTTCACGTTTCGCTGTATGTAACCTCATAGCTGGCCTTCAGTCCGAATTTTTTTTATAATTTGACGACTTCCACTCCCTTATAGCTATCGGCATGGAACTGCTATGGTGTACAACGGAAGACTTCGGACAACAATTACACACAGACCATTCGTTTGCGTTCTGTAGTTTTCGCTGCGGAGCGAAATATTAACACACACACACACGCGCGCGCGCGTATAGTTTTATGTACACCGATAGCTTTCCATCCTAATATACTCCATCCTTTTATTATTATGAACCTTCAAGCAACAATGCAACCAATAAAACCATTTTCAAAGAGTAAATATAATTTTCAAAGAGTAATTATTGTTCCGTATTTCGCGTTATATTCTTCAAATTACTAAATATCTATCAGATCGCTATAAAACCGTACCTAAAATATTCCTCAGGTATAAATTAGTAACTTTACAAAAATTGAAGTCTCTGCGTCTTGTCGTTCGGACGTGATAAGCGTACACCGAATATATATATATATATATATATATATATATATAGAGAGAGAGAGAGAGAGAGAGAGAGAGAGAGAGAGAGAGAGGTGTTTGTGCCTATATTTCACTCTGCAGCCAAAACTACACATCGCAAACGAATAGTGTTTGTATGTGTTGGTAGGTATGAGTCTCCCATTGTGCACTACGGTGGTAGAGGGTTGTAACTAGAAGGTTGAAAGTTACCGACTTATATAAAATTCTACGTGTGGGTGTCAATATTTTGTTGTTCAGCAGAAACTACACAATGGAGACGAACGATCTCTCTGTGTTTCGTAGAAAGTCTCCCGTTGTACACCATAGCAAAAAAAATGTTCAAATGTTTGTTAAGCTTAAGGGACTTAACTACGGGGTCATCAGTGCCTAAACTTACAAACTACTTATCAACTACCTACAACTAAGGACGGCACAAATATCCATGCCCGAGGGGGGATTCGAACCCCCGACCGTAGTGGCCGTGCAGACCGTGACTGAAGCGCCTTAGTCTCCTCGGCCACCGCGGCCGGCACACCATAGCAGTTCCGTGTCGATAGCTATAATAGGGTTTAAAAGGTATAGTAGTTGAAAAATAAAATTCTGACAAGACCAGCGATGACTTTTGACACTATAATAGCAAAGAGGTTATATACAGCGAAACGTGATGCACATTCTTCAGAGTTTTTTTTTTTTTTTTTTTTTTTTTTTTACGAATGAAGTGCACATTGCAGTTTGAAAAGTAAAACTACCAAGAAAGATGCCAAAGCGTAAGAAAGAAATTTCTGGTTCTCGATCCGTTTCTAAAAGACAGAAAACGGCGCTGAAAAGTGCATCTACAGACGATAGAAACTTGAAATTTGTAGACGTCCATCTTACACTGTAGGCATCAGCGATTTTTCGATATTCCCATCGCTAAGGGGGTAAAATAGGGAATGAACTTTTAATACGTTGTTGTTAAGGCAATTTTGAAGCAAGAAATACAAAACTTCGGATTTAGATTTTTGACTGGAACTTTAAAAACATGTGTTTCGATATTTTTGGACTCAACCACTAAGCGGGTGAAGTAAGGGAAAATCTTTTAAGGGTGCTACTAGACTATTTTGATGCTAGAATTGCGAAAAATTGGATTTGGAACCATGGTTAGAATTTAAAAAAAATTGTGTTTCGGCATGTTTTGAATTCTGTCATTAGTGGTGCTAAAAGGAGTGTCCAGTTGTATCAAAATACTTGATTAGGAAAGCATTTTAAAGCTAAATCTATGGAAAATTTATATTTAGAAGTTGAAACAACCAGTGCATACCGTTCAGCTGACGCGTGCGAACCAGCGGGGATTAAGCTAGTACTAATATACACATCCTGTGAATATGAACTCTGATCCCTAGTTTTTCAACGTGTTCTCTTTTTTTTCTGAAAATGAGTGTTGAATGAACTAGGAGAATCTTCCACATTTAAGCCAGCAGCAGCTCGTAACCACGCATTGGTAATTACCTTGCGAGCGGTTCGTTTTGGACCTATATTTTAGCCGGCCGTGGTGGCCGAGGGGACTGAGGCGCTCCAGTCACGGTCTGCACGGCCACTACGGTCGGGGGTTCGAATCCCCCCTCGGGCATGGATATTTGTGCCGTCTTAGGTCGTAAGTAGTTCATAAGTAGTTTGTAAGTTTAGGGACTGATGACCCCGTAGTTAAGTCCCATAAGCTTAACAAACATTTGAACCTATATTTTTGTTTCTATCATCACATATTTTCCTCCCGTCAATTTGCAATATTAAATTTAATTCACTTTGTATCTGCAAGCAATAAATTATGACGCTGGATGCAGGTGTCGATGTGAGGCGATGGCGAGAATAGCACGGCGTTAAATTATGAACGCAACAGGGACTTGAGTTTGTGAAATGAGAGTTTCATCCATGAAGCAGTGAGTGGCTGGTTCGCATATGGGCTTCCGAAGCGACTATCTGGACGCCACCTCGATATCGTTGGCGGCCAACTGGGTCGTCGTGCCGAACAGGGAAAGGGAGGATGGCAGGCAGACTGGCCACGTCTGCAGGCAATGCGGAGCGTCGCTTTCCACGCCGCGCCGCGAATATCAACCGACCGTCTGGCGTGGCGCTGCATTCGGCCAGCTGCGTTCCACAAGTCCGGCGCACGTGGCTCGTTCAGACAATGCCAGTAGATGACCAGTTCTCGTTTGATATAACCTATTTCTACCTTTATGACTCTTGCAGACAAAGTCTTAAACATTTCAGCCTCAAGACAATCACGCACCAACAGTACACGCTTCGCAAACCTTGTAAAAAAATTCGGTATATACTAGGGATGGTACGGAGGTTCGATTCCGATTCATTTTGCTCCTTCGATTCCGATTTCGGTCCCGATAAATTTTACACGGAAGTTATATCGGAGGTTGTTGCACAGTGGCAGCGGCGGCGGTGGCAGTCAGCGTGTACAACCATTTCTTGTCCCAGATAGTCTAAATCACACTTTTAAAAAATGTTCAAATGTTTGTAAGGCTTAAGGGACTTAACTGCGGGCTCATGAGTCCCTAAACTTAAAAACTACTTATGAACTACTTTGTACTAATGACGACACAAACTTCCATGCACGAGGGGGATTCGAACCCCCGACGGCGGACTGTCGCGCGCACCGCAACACGGCGCTCCAGCACGCGCGGCTAATCCGCCACTTTCAGGCTATTATTTCATCAGTAATTATTTGTTCGAATGCACTGGTGTATAGCAGGGCCGGCCAGAAATTCTACACACGTGCAGTGCTATTGCACATGCGCAACCTCCGGGTCCAAGTGTGAACCCGAAACAGTCACATCGACAGTCTAGTACAGGGGCTGAAATCTTCACTTTCCACCATTACAAAGGATCGTCATTGATTGGAATACGTTTTTCCCTTTTGTGATCATTAAGTAACTTCTTCAATAGGAAAAAAACTGTCCAAAACAGCATGTTTGTCGGATGTAGTATTACCAGTACCATCATCATCATTACTCAATAACATATTCGATAAAATCGCTTCGACAGTGCTATAATTACTGGTAGACAGACCAGCTGATGGTGACCACTCGATTGTCCACCAATATTTCTTGTCTCCGCCAAGCTCAGTAGCCAGTGAACAACATTTTATTGGTGCTGGCCTAATCTATGACCGCCGGCCGCGGTGGCCGAGGGGACTGAGGCGCTCCAGTCACGGTCTGCACGGCCCCTACGGTCGGGGGTTCGAATCCCCCCTTAGGATTAGCTAGTTCATAAGTAGTTTGTAAGTTTAGGGACCGATGACCCCGTAGTTAAGTCCCATAAGCTATACAAACATTTGAAAAACATTTTTTCTAATCTATGACCCGTGAGGAGTAGTTTAGACGGAGAAAAAGTTACGAAGCTTTTGTTTATAAAATATAATTTAGTTCTTTTGGAGTCACTTCATTTGGGTTGGTTATTATTAATGTTCAAGACTTTTGTTTTTATTTTCAACACCCAGGTATACAGTATAAACCTACCTGTATTTTATTTTATTAAACCTACTCTTATCAGTTTAACATAGCTGTCTTCTGCCTCCAGTACCGATTTTTTTAAAAGCCCCGCTTCCGAATTCGATTCCGATATAACCACTTCCGTTACATCCTTGGTATATACCCTGATTTACTTCTACCTAATTGGTGCGGTTGCTCTGAAAATGTTAATCGATGACAGATCTAAGTATGTAGTGCATGTCATGTCAATTTCAGGTCTATTGCATGTCTTCTTCCTGCTGTAACAAGCGTAATGACCAAAAACGTAATTTTCTTAATTACAAAGTAGCGTTAGTTCCCAGCATTTCCCCCGATGCGCATTTAGTCCTTTTGTACCTTCTTCCCTCTCTATTCATCGCCAACTACACTTTCTCTACCAACTTCATTTTCCTTTTCATGCAGCTCAATCTATATGACGTCATATCTCCTGAACTGTGTGTGCCACAATAACATAATTTTCCACGAAGTTAGAGTTTAATATTAGAAAACTGTCTGCGAAATGTTTTGTATCCCAGCCTCGTCGCCGCTTTTGTGTCTCGTTTCCGTCGTAGGTGTCGGTGACCGAGTAGAAAGACCGACAGGAATAAAGGGTGCACGCTTGTGCAGGTTGGAGGTGACCAGCCAGTGGGACAGCAGAAACTAGAAACACTAGCCTAAATTAGAACGAGATATATATTTCTTAGAGACTTAGTAAAACTTAACTTTTACATAGCTCAGTACTGCAGAATGCTGATACATAGTTGAGCTAGAGGCCTGCCTAGTGCCTATCCGATAGCCAAGTCTTCACTGGTGCCTATCTGATTCCGAAGTGTTAACTGGTTCCTATCTCAGTCCCAAGTGAACGATGTCGTTCAGTGGTGGCCACGAGCGGAGTTGCAGCAGAGGGCGCTCGTGGCTGACGTCGTAAGAACGCCGCGCCGTGCGTGCATGGCGGCGCGCGGCGAAAGTAAGTGGCGCGCACTTCGTACTTGTGCGACCCCACAAAATGTGTTGCGAATATCGTTGCTATTTAAGATACAATAAATTAACAACAGCATGCGTGATGTGGAGTATTTTCTTCTTTCCACTGTTTTGACATCGTATTTTCTGAAATATATCGTACTATGATATAATTTCGAAGGTACATTCAGTGGTAAATATGTATACTGTCTGCAAAATATGTCGCAAATATATTAAAGACATTATATATTGAAACCTTATGCATGACAGGCGGTTTTTCATTAATCTGTTTCACCTCATGTCTCATGAACTACGTGTCGTGCTATGGTACAATTTAGAAGATATATTCAGGGGTATCTTCGTATATTATCTGCAAAGTGTCTTGTGAATACAATTAGTAGCGTAGATTTCATACATTGTAATGGCATGTACATGAGAAACTTAGTAAACATTCAGTCTTTTCATTAATTTTCTGGGGATTTCAGCAATAATAAGTTTCGTAAATCTTTGAAATTGTGTGTAAGGCTCGTTGCAAGTGCTTTCATTCTCAAATAGTGGACGCATATAGTTACGTCGCATGAGGGAACAGTTTTTGTGACTCTCGTTGTATATAACATTATATTTCCTAAAGCGTGTGCGTCTTGGGTGGATTTTACCCTCATAAGAACTGTTTCCTTACGGTTAGGAATATTTGTAAGAAATTTGAATGAACACGAGTTGTGGAAATGATGTGGTAAATTTTCGCGTATTTCATTGTTATGTCATTACATCTCCTTAACTATCTGTCGTTGGCGGTCCTTACACCCACAGCGGAGGTAATCTGATAATAAGAATATGTGTACCAAGTTTGGTTGAAATCGGTCCAACAGTTTACATACATAAGCTACTGGCCATTAAAATTGTTTCATCATGACGAAATGCAGATGATAAACGGATATTCATTGGACAAATATACTAGAACTGACATGTGATTATATTTTCACATAATTTGGGTGCATAGATTCTGATAAATCAGTACCCAGAACAACCACCTCTGGCCGTAATAACGGCCTTGATATACCTGGGAATTGAGTCAAACAGAGCTTGGATAGTGTGAAGAGTTACAGATGCCCAAGCAGCTTCAACACGATACCACAGTTCACCAAGAGTAGTGACTGGCGTATTGTGACTCGCCAGTTGCTCGGCCACCATTGACCAGACGTTTTCAATTGGTGAGAGATCTGGAGAATGTGCTGGACAGGGCAGTAGTCGAACATTTTCCCGTATCCAGAAAGGCCCGTACAGGACCTGCAACATGCGGTCGTGCATTATCCTGCTGAAATGTAGAGTTTCGAATGGATCGAATGAAGGTTAGAGCCACGGGTCGTAACACATCTGAAATGTAACGGCCACTGTTCAAAGTGCCGTCGATGCTAACAAGAGGTAACCGAGACGTGTAACCAGTGGCAACCCATACCAACACCAGTATGGCGATGACGAATATACGCTTCCAATGTGCGCCCACCGCGATGTCGCCAAACACGGATGCGGCCATCATTATGCTGTAAACAGAACCTGGATTCATCCGAAAAAATGACTTAGCATTCGTGCACCCAGGTTCGTCGTTGCGTACACCATCGCAGGCGCTCCTGTCTGTGATGCAGCGTCAAAGGTAACCGCAGCCTTGGACTCCGAGCTGATAGTCCATGCTGCTGCAAACGTCGACGAACTGTTCGTACAGATTGTTGTTGTCTTGCAAACGTCACCATCTATTGACTCGGGGATCGAGACGTGGCTACAGGATCCGTTACAGCCATGCGGATAAGATGCCTGTCATCTGGACTGCTAGTGATACGAGGCCGTTGGGATCCAGCACGGCGTTCCGTATTGCCCTCATGAACCCACCGTTTCCATATTCTGCTAACAGTCATTGGATCGCGACCAGCGCGAGCAGCAATGTTAGGATACGATAAACCGCAATTGCGATAGGCTACAATCCGACCTTCATCAAAGTTGGAAACGTGCTGGTACGCATTTCTTCCCCTTACACGAGGATTCACAATAACTTTTCACCAGGCAACGCCAGTCAACTGCTGTTTGTGTATGAGAAATCGGTTGGAAACTTTCCTCATGTCAGCACGTTGTAGGTGTCGCCACCGGTGCCAACCCCGTGTGAATGCTCTGAAAAGCTAATCATTTGCATATCACAGCATCTTCTTCCTGTCGGTTAAATTTCGCGTCTGTAGCACGTCATGTTCGTGGTGTAGCAATTTTAATGGCCAGGAATATAAAAGTTACCTAGAAACTACATAATTCCTCGTAAGAGATCCCCATGATCTTAATTATTTCACATTTTACACTAATGAAGTCGTTTATGTAAAGGGTCAGGAACATTTGTAAAGGTAGTGGATGTATTACATCATCATTTATAATTACATTCTGTACCATACTTTGGCAATTCTTTCTATATATGGTCCAGGTTTCATTGATCCAAGTTACTTCGAAGTGACACATCACATGTTGTGTAGTTTCCACTAGTGTTTTGAAATTTAGTAACATGGAGACCACAACTGATACAGTAATGAAACTTTTACTAAATAATAAGGATATTTTGATTTTTTATCTTAAAATTATTTCATAACTGTGGAGTACATTGAGAAATACTGATTTTGTTTCTTACATACATGTAACTTTTATTTTAGGTACACTGTGATAACACACTGTTCAAAATAAAAGGTAAAACAGCAATATTTACCAATTTGTGTTTTGAATAATTTTTAAATGTTTTTACAAGTTTTCTGCTAATAATTCAACAACATATGGCATGCTCCAACTTAAAATATTTAAGACTTTGCTGAATAATGTGCACTGTGTAGGCGAGCACTATGTTACTGTACATACAAACTTTTATTTATGTAACTTTAATACTGAAATATTGCTATCTAAGTATGCCAAAAAGTTATGTATGGTAAATTGAAACTAAAGACATGCATGTTATTTTCTTCTCAGTGATAACACCTCATATATTCCTACTCAATAATCCTGTTGATTGTGAGTGTCCTGTACCCGCAGGAATTGCCGCAGGGTTCTAGACGTTATATCAGGAGCTGCACGGTCGCTCCCTCCTGAGGATCGAGCCCTCTCACGGGCATGTGTGTGTGTGTGTGTGTGTGTGTGTGTGTGTGTGTGTGTGGTCCATAGGTTAGTTTAAGTCGTTCGCAAGCCCCCTAAACTGGCAAGCATTTGAATGTTATATCTGTTGGTAGGTAAATACTCTTCTTTTCAGTCATAGTTCAGTCTTACTAAGGTGATTCTTTGCTGAAGTGCGTTCTTGTTTTCTACAGCCAGCAGAACATTAACAATATACAACAAGTTCATTATTTCTGAAGATACCTTGTGCCTGTGTCCATTAATATGATGAAGTGAAGGAGAGAAAGAGGAGGTCCGTAATAGGTATTCAATGAAAGAGGAAAGTCATCTGATATTTGAACAGCGTTGAGGTAGAACTGCTGGACCCGTTCATTTGGTGCAGCCTTATGGTTTCGACTGCACCCGACCAGCACAGCAACGCCACAATGAGAGTTTAGAAGGCGCAGCAACAGCAACACAGGCTAATGACGAGAAGACGCGCGACCACGTCCCGGTCGACGAGAGGGCAGCGTCCTGTATTGATGCGGATTTAACCAGCCACACTTGCTGGTTGGACCCAGGCCGGCCGCGGTGGCCGAGGGGACTGAGGCTCTTCAGTAACGGGCTGCACGGCCACTACGGTCGGGGGTTCTGTTCCCCCCCCCCCTCGGGCATGGATATTTGTGCCGTCCTTAGTTCATAAGTAGTTTGTAAGTTTAGGGACTGATGACCCCGTAGTTAAGTCCCTTAAGCTATACAAATATTTGAACATTTTTGGTTGGACCCTGTAGCCAGAAGAAGTAGCGACGTTTCCTTATCATTGTAACTGCCCCTCTACAAAACAGGAGAACTTCATTATTTCCTTTTGTTCTGTAAATAAATTGTTCTGTTAATCAGTATGGCTGGTCCTGCGTCCATATCATTACATGTGCGGTACCTATTGTTACATCTCGCAGTAGTCGACGCAACACTTTTCTTGGAGTTCTTACGCTCTTGCAGAGCAAATTACATAAAATCACGTTGCACTCCTGGTCCAGAAAAGCGAATAAGCAAGTGGGTTACATTCAGGGACATAGATATTTTTCAGGAATAGAGGGGGGGGGTCTTATTTGGAGGGGGGGGGATAAGATGTTGGCTCAACTGTCGGGTGGGGGTGGGAGCGGGAGTTTTCAGTTGTAAGATACAAGTTCATTCAGATTAGTACCCAGAATACGTGCAGCTCAACTGGCAAGCAGCTTCAACTTTTAAAATTGGAACAACGATTGGTGTCATTGAGAGCTAGTAAAAAAAACTTTATGGAACGCATAGTTTCTTTGGGGCGATCTGAAATATAATTGTTTTCATCCAAGATCGCTATTTGTTTAATATGATGGCCGGTTTCGATGCTACTAAGGCATTATCTATTGATTTCCATCATTCATCTTAAAATAAATTTTTGACACTGTCTCTCATATGAAACAGCATTAGATTTATCTTATGATAATAACAAAAAGTATAGATGAATAGCACAAAATAAAATGATGGTAGTATTCTCCATAGGTGTGTTGAACTAACCACATCTTTTTTTCTCCAAATAGTTCACGTCAGTTGTGCAAGATAAACTAGATATAAAGTACACAAATGCATGTGTATTTTTTGTTATTATCATAAGACAAATGTAATGCTATTCTATATGAGAGATACTATCAACAATTGCTTTTAAGATAGTGATGGAGGTCAGAATACGACACCTAGTTGAACGAAATCGGTCATCAATCTAAATAAATAGTGATCTTGGCTGAAAACCATTATAAAAAATAGTTACATGGACAATGGTCGGAGGGGGGGGGAGCGGAGTCTTTAGAGGATCTCTTGCCCCGCCCCCTCCCTGTTATGTACTCCTTTGGTTACACAGCATAACATTAGAATCGCCATTTCCGTCAATTTTGAATTTTTACTAATTTTTACGAGGCAAAATTCACGTTTCGTTTTACCTTTGTAATGCAGAATAGTCGACGCCACAGAATAAGTTAGCCCAAACACCATAAATTACAGTCATCTTTTAATGGAAAACTAGTATAAATAGTAACCTCAGTCGTGTTACTCTCTCTATGTATTCAGTTCCCTATGTGTTAAGATCTCTGTGCATTCAGCTTTCTATGTATTCAGATCTAGATATGGTCAGTTCGCTATTCAGGAATAGTGACTGGGATAGTTCAGTATTAATTAATTAGAGATTAATTCATTTCTTAAAGGTGTAAAGACTTTGATAGTGAGCGATGAAGTATCGAAGTATTACGCGTTTCGCGATAACATCATCTATGGACTCTAGATCGGGTTTAGGCTACAGAAGATAGTTAAAATTCTGCCTCCCGACGAGATAGTCTCACTATTATTGGGGATAGAATAATAATTGTTTTCATTTAGAACTTTGCTTTAGCAGACTTGAAAATATTATGAACACTAGTTTACTGTGAGGAATCAAATTCCTGAACTGTGAATACTTACATGTGACTTTGTTCAAGTGTACTTATTGTAACTCATGTCTAAAGAAAAATATATATAGGACAGTGAAATTTTAAAAAGAAAAAAAGTGTCTTAACAGAGTTCTTCCACAGTTAGAACCTTTACCAAATCAGTGATATTTTGAACAGTGCTTAAATGAATATCTTTGACTGTGATAGATCGCAATTTGTAGTAAAATTTACGTAATATGCTATTCAGTGAAATGAACCTTATTAAAAGCAAACTTCCAAAGACTATTTCATGAAAGGTCTAAATTAATTAATTCTTGTGTAACTGACTTCGTTTTAGTGAATTGCCGGGACAGATAAAAATATAAACTTTCAAAAAAAATTATAGACCCTGAGATAAAGAATCTGTATGTTCAAACATTTTAACAAAGCTAAGGAGATTAAATAGGCTCAGGAAAGTAATACTTCGCAGTACGTTCAGGTGAAATAAGAAACAATAATTCAATTCGATCGATCAAACAGGAGTACCAACCTAAATTTCTGAATTACAAGCTAAGTAAAATTTGAGGGCCTATTAGACTATCAAACCGAAGAAGACTGAAGTTACGCAATTGCCTACCATAAATAAACATCATCAATATTTTAAAGAACAGAAAGTTACCTCAAATACGAAGAACGTCACAACAGATAACCTTTCACATCACACTAATTGGTGGTAAATATTGACAGCCTTGCGTATGATTTTGTATCTGATGCGCTGTTAAGTTTTCAGTTGTATTTAATAGGAAGCGTCGTACAGGACGATGGTTGTAAATTTTACAAGAAAACAAATACATTTAAAAAATTCAAGTGTCTCCATCGGGCAGTGCGCCTAATGTGCATAAAGTAGTGACCATTCTGCCTGAACAGTCGGCCGCCACACTGACAGATGTGTTTCACGGGAAGTGTTCGCGCGAAGTGGCAGACGTTGGACGAACCGTTACGTTCGCGGAAGGAGGCAGTCGCTCGCCGTACGTGGACGTGGTCCAGGAGACAACCGGATTCCACGAGATGTCCAGGCGCGCGGTCGCCACGAACCGTCTAGACCTGCACGGCGTCTAAACGGCTCCATTCATTGTGCCCAGGTACACCGTTACTGCCGGCACACAACAGGCCTGTGGCCAAGTTATCCCACTGAGACGGCAGTTACATCTGTTATTTTCCATTAAACTCTTTAATTCTATTTTAATTTTTAATACATTTGCTTGATTATTTTTTCATTACTCTTTCCTCTGGTTTGACATGGCCGTCCTCTCCTGTCTTGATTGATTCATATCAGACTTAACTCACAACTAACATCAATATTTATTTTATACTAGATGACCCAGTGAACTTCGTAGCACTTAATATAAATCATATTAATTTAAATAATATGTATTTTAGACCCAGTAGCTTTATAAAGGCTTCATCAGATAGTGTAAGTATCGGCCTGATAGTGGGCGGAAAGAGTGGGCAAATCACGCACTCGTGTCCAGGATAATGTTCATGTCACATTCGTGGAAGTCCAAGGAAGGTTTAAACGGTGATAAAAGATCGAAAAATTGCGAAGATAATTTAGATTTAAAACATGTAAAATAAGGACTTGTTTGTTGTGTTGGGTGCGTTCAGAAAAAAACTTTGAAAGAGTTAATTTGGTTTTACACGATCTGAACAGGTATATGAACTGACAAAGATAAAAATGAATTGCTGTTCGTTAGTCTCACTAAAACTTGAGAACGGCTGAACCGATTTGGCTATAAATCATTACATAAACCACTGAATCTATTACAGTGCTGAATTCAATCAAAAACACATTGAAAAACTTACTTTCAGTTTTGCTCATATTTTCCAATTTTCCGGTAGATTTTCCAAAATCTTTATTTCATACAAACCTTGTCCTATCGAGCCGTACTCAAGTGATGCTCTTACAACCATGTGCCAATTGATTTTGATTCATAGGAAAAAATCGCATTCTGTTTTTCCTAAATTTTGCTATTTTCCGGGCGACTTTTCCAAATTTTATTTGATGCGAACCTTCCTCTTGCTTTCAGCATGAAATGTACAAAATTTTATCGCAATTGTACGAACGGTATTGATAGCTCTCTGGAAAAAGCTGTTTCAGTTTTTCCGATTTTCCTCTTTTTCCGGTCAACTTTTCCATATTTTATCACCGTTTAAACCTTCCCTAGAGTTACACGAATATTTCAAGAGTAAAATTAGACAAATCGGTTCAGCCGTTCTCGAGTTTTAGCGAGACTAACGAACAGCAATTGATTTATATATATATATCCCCTTCTCTGTACATCTCTTGTCCCCTACAGCTTTTGCACACTCTTGCTGCTACTAGTACCATGTACTCTTACCCTGATATCTTATCTCATGTCGTGTCTCTTCTTTTAGTCAGTGTCTTCCAAATATTCTTGCGTGGAGAGCCACATCATTTCTTATGCTGTCGCTATTAAAGAAAAAGAAAAAAAAATACTTTATACCAAATCGACATCGGATAACTTAGAGCATATAATTACTTTCAAATAAGTTACAAACGTACCGAACAGAACAGGTATACTTAAAATCACCATATCATATACGCGGTACAGTTATGATATTGACCACATGGCGGTCCTATGGTGCACTATAGCACATAGGTGGTACCGTGGTGTGGTACCATGTCAGTTAGTCGTTCGTCCCTGCAAGAGACAGTTGACTGCATGCACTGGAAAAAGACGTACAATCGTTGTTGTGATGGTCAACTGAATGCGTCAGGCGGACCTGGATATGTTGAGAGATTTCAGTACTTCCACGTTGCTTTCCAACCGTAAAAGTACAACGCAACCTAGTTAATTTTATTAGATTATTCGTAGGTTATCGGTTTAATAACTTGTGGCGAAAGAGAAATATTCTGTTACTTGGTTGTGTGAGGCCTGTAGCAAGGGGGAAAAATACGCATTCAGAGCGCCAAAGATGATCTCGGTTTGAGGCAGGCCGGCGTGTACCAGATTCCGTGTCAGTGTGGTAAGTCATATATTGGACAGACGATGCGTACCGTCGAGGATCGATGCCTTGAACACCAGACGCACACACAACTGATGTATTCGAGCAAGTCGGCGGTCGCTGAACATTGTCTGTCGGAGAATCACGCGATGGAGTATGAACGCACTAGAATTCTGGTACACACGTCGAGATACTGGGACTGCGTCGTTAGAGAGGCTAATGAAATTCGCAAAAGTGACGACTTCATAAACCGTGACTGTGGCTATAATCTTAGCAAAGCTTGGGAACCAGTGATTGGGTTAATTAAGAGTAAATCTAGCAAACGTAACGTAGTGACGACCACAGCGGACAGAGTCCTCACATCGACGTCATCTCAGACGCCGCCACAATCGGTTCCACTGCGCGACCGCGGCGCGGGGCGCGGACCACGGTGGGGGCGCTCCGCGGGTATTTAAATCGCCCGCCACCGGGCTAGAACCCAGTTCCCTTCGAGCAGCCGTAGCGTGCGGATCTCCATGCCGGCGCCTTTCCAGGAGCTCAGTCCGTCAGTTCACCTGATGATGGCAACTTGTGTGATCGCCGAAATATTGTGCCCGTTGGACAATGTAGACCGGCAGTACACCCGTGGATATTTTGATTGTATGACTACTGATTGTTAGTGTTTTTATATACAACCTGAAGATGATAGTAATGAAGTATCGAAACCGGTATCAAAATAAAATAAAGTAACGTTCAATCAAAACATACGGCTGTTGGTGTATAAAAAATTTGAATCACAACTTGACCAGCCGCTGTTCCACACTCCGCGACAGTATAGAGCTACATCTACTAAATAATGTTCAGATGAAATCAAATGAGTTTTATCAAAGTTTCATTAAATAGAGTACGTCCACAAATACACAGCAAAAAACTTATTATATTGAGATGCCTAGCATATTTGCTTGATTGAACTTTGTGATGAACTGACATACCTTTGATAAAAGAATCTGTACCATGGAACAATTCTGAAGAAAATTTGATATGACACGCGAAGTGGTGAAAATTTTGCACATAAAATTTCACAAATTACGTCCCAGTAATTGTAAATAGCCATCAGGTAGCTGCCCAGTGACATGCAGGGTACAAAACTCCTTCTGATGGTCGCCATGCGCGTGGCCGACAGTGTTAAAAAGCATTTATTTTAGGATTAAATAATAAAGTAAGATAATGTTGGAATCTGCTAGCATGCAAAAACCAATTACTTAAGCGTTTGTCCAGTTGTGAGTGGCTACTCCTGGATCGCCATACAGAAATCTCTGAATCCATCGACAAACGTGACTTACATGAACTGCGCTGCACTCAGTTCACTGTTACTCAGTGTTGCTGAACTATTCCTCGATTTATGGAGGAGTTCGGTCATCAAACGATGGCGTGATGTGCGTCACGTTGATCGTCCATAGTGGCTTACCTGAAACAGCACGAAACAAAAACTGGTTGTACGGTACATGCTTGAATCCAACTGTTTCATTAAACGTATGTTCAAAACTACCACGACACAGAGGATTTTACGTTACCAGCCTTGTCGTGAGGTATGCCAATATTTATTTATTTGATAAACGTTTACATTTTAATGTATTTACGACGTTCGTCCACAAAGCAAGATCCTTTTTTATTTCTATCCGCGGCAGCGCTACGATCGCAGTTCCGAACATGCGCGGCAGTTACTCTGACTCAAGGAGAAGATATGTACGCCATTTTCAGATCGCTGCTGCCGACATGTGCTTTGTAGTGCTTCTTTATAATGTCAGTCGTAACTGAAAATGGCGCCGCGTGTGAAACCAGATCTGTTATTCGTTTTCTAAATGCAAAGAAAGTTAAACAAAAGGAAATTCATCGACATATCTGCGAGGTTTACGGACAAAATGCTATTTGTGATTCAATGGTTAGAAGATGGGTCAGACTGTTCAATGAAAGACATGACCAAGAGCATGATGAAGTACGAAGTGGAGGTCCATCTGTGGCTATCGATGAATTGCTATGGAGGTTCCGCAAATCTCACGATCACTAATTCATTAAATTGTTACTGAAAAACTGAAATTTCGAAAACTTTGCTCACGATGGATACCCAAAATTCTAACTGAACAACACAAAAAAACAACGGATGGGCAGTGCACTTCAGTTTGAAGAAGGCGATGGTTTTCTTTCTCGTACAGACACAGAGGATGAATCTTGGGTATCGGACGTCACACATGAACCAAAATGGCTATGGAGTTTTGTTTTTTCCACGATAATGCCCGACCTCACACGGCGAGTGACCAAGCAACTGTTACGGGAATTTCACTGGGACGTGTTTGATCATCCTCCGTACAGCCCGGACCTCGCTCCTACCGACTTTAATCTCTCCTCACACCTAAAATCTGTCCTTGGTGTTCAACACAGCCGGTAACCTTCTATGAAGAAGGCATACAATAACTTGTACCGTGCTATGACAAGTACCTACTAAACTTCGGGAGCTATGTAGAAAAGTACTTTAACAGTTGCAGATTTTTGTTCAATAAATATTTTTTCTGCATCTGTACACGTTTGTTTTATATAACCAAACTGAACTTACTTTGTGGACATACCTCGTACTGTAGTATCTGTTCTTTCGGACATATTCGAAAGAATGTACAGACACCACATACATAATTAAGGCGATAACAGGCCAATGTTTCTTTCAGTGATGATATACACAACGCTATAACTCTTGTGAGAATTGGCGAAATGCGCGACTACTGTGGAAACGGACAGGAGCACTAAGTTACTGGTGTGTGGATATGCCGAGAATTTGATTTGGCGGGAGGCATGTATGGGTACTTCGTGCAGTTGTGCTGACCACTGAATCCGAATAATATAGTGTCCAGACACCTGCCTCGTGAGCAGTGAAGACTAGGGTTCTAATGACGGTTCAGCACAAATTATAAACTTATCCTATAGGGAGCTAACGTGTAATTTGATTGTACTTCGATTTACATTTAGACTGTCAAGAGTCAAAAGCCGCTTCAAAACAAACTATAAAATAAATACTATTATGAAACATCAATAATGTGTAATTCACTCCTCGGTATCTGCATGAGTAAAATGGGAATCATACGCCGACAGCTGCAGCTGTTCGTAGAAGCTGCTATTTCACCTGAAGTACATTGCTCAAAATAATTAGAGGATCAGGCGGGAGATCGTGCACAACATATACATGATAACGTATTTTATGCAGATATTGGCTACAGTTGTAATTTGTGTGTGATACAGTACGATATTTGCTGTCTCAACTCTTTACTTGAGATTTACGTGGAGTTTACTTACAAGGGGAACACCAAGTATGGTACGAACTGAATTTGATGGGTCGTAGGTATGTTGTGAGGGAATTTCTCCAGACCATCAAGCTAAAAGGATTGCTTCCAATGGGCCTTGATTTCTAAGGAAATCGAAATCAAATTCACTGCAAATTACCACGCGTAAAGTGTCTACTTATACATGGCGGTTACCGCTCAGCGAGACAGCGTGGTGTAATCGGCAGTTGTGAGGTTGCCGTGCAGGCGACCTGGGTTCAAGTCTGACATGGGTCAATCACTTTTCACACCTGTCCGATGATTGGGCATAATTATGTATTTTATAATTATTCTTATGTAAACGTTTGCAGTAAATGTTCAGGATAAAAACGTGTAACATTCGCTCAATATGTTATGTATTGCGCGACGATTATGTTATTCATTTTGTTTTTACGAAGCACACTTTTAAGGCGATTGAAGCATATTTCGAAATCAGTAAACAGTCTTTTGTTAATAAATTCAAATGTTGGTAAATCTGTCGGACCAAACTGCGTGGTCATCAGTCCGTAGCTTACAAACTACTTAAACCTAGGTAACCTAACCTAACGACAAACACACACACCCATGCCCCAAGGAGGACTCGAACCTCCACGGCGAGCAACCGCTCGCTCCGCAGCGAGACGCTTTAGACCGCTCGGCTCCTCCACCGCGGCTTTTGTTAATACCTATAATATTTGGGCAACATTTAATACCTATGTTTCCAGTTCCTGACCGTGCCTTTTTTATCTCCTCCTATGACGTGTGTACCCACGTGACGCGTCCCAGTGGACTATTATGCTTCGGTCAGTCGGTTAGTCATTCGTAGCATGTCGTTCATGTGTGCGGCAAGTAGTGCAATGTGCAGAACAAATGCTCTATGATAGAAGCAGGCCCATCACACAAAACCTCTTCGGAAATGTATGTGTGTGATGAGCAGTCAAAATATGAACTCACTAACGCCCTAAAATACGCCGAATGTTTGCTTCGCAATTGGAATCTGCTCACAGGCACACCGCCAAGCATGATATCTCGAAAGTCCCTTGCAATGTGCGAAGAGATTGCCAATGAAATACTTCACATGTTGACAGACAGGCAAGAAGTTCACGCTGAGGAACTCATACGGATCAACGAGATAGATGATCACCACGAGTATACATCGGTAAGTATTGTTTTTATTAGCGTTACGTTGATCCATTTGTTTTGGTTTTTCAAATTGCAAGTGGCAATTCCACAATCCTTTACATTGCAGTGCAAAGGTGTACAGGAAGATGACGATGAGTGTGTTGACGAGGAATTCACGTCAGTGCCGAAATATTACATTCCTTTGTGGTACAAAGAATGAGCAGTCGCTCTTGCAGCAGCTCATCCAAAATGGGACTTAAAATCATTACAAGCGATCGGATGTTCTCTCTTGGAAAGACGACGTTAAAAGAGGAGGAACGAATGTGGATAAATGGACCACTATAGATCAGGAAACCTACGAACTATTCCTGGAAGCTCGGCAGAACTTGGAGCAGGTAATATATTGTATATCAGAGGTATTTCGCAGCCAAATTATTGTTACGATACAAACGATAACAACTCAAGGATTATATGAGTCCCATATGCAACTAATAACTATTTATTCATTTTTAGGTGACGACGAGGACTCTGCAACAGTGGGCGATGGCTGCTGCGATCCCGTATGTTTCGGATAAGTTTCATTTCGTAGCCAGCTCGATGTGGGTGGAACGTTTTAAAAAGAAACACGGGATCAAACAGCGTAAGATTACGAAATTTATCAGCTCAAGAGAGTACGCTACAATGGACGATGTATTGGCAGCTGCAGAGCAGTTCCGGATCCAAACGCGACTCATCATCCCTAATTTCGACCCAGATTATATTATAAATACAGATCAAACTGGATGCCAGTATCAATTCACGTACAATAGAGCGCTTACAGAGAAAGGGGTTAAATCTGTTCTTGTCAGAAAACGAGATTTAAACAAAATTAACCACCCATACTCGGCGCAGTATGCTTTAACTGCATAAGGAAAAATCGTGCTATACGTGTTTTTATGTATGCAGGAAGTAACAGGTACATTTGTTCCGATTGTTAAAACAAGTGTTGACACGTTGAGTGAAAGATTCAAAAACGTGATTGTGACCTCCACAAAATCTGGAAAGTTTACGAAGCAACTCTACGAAACATTCTTGAAAGGTGTTATTTCGTCGTACGTGGCTCAGAAGAAATTTCTTTTAATTGTCGATTCATGGAGTGGGCAAACTGACCAGACACTGAACGATAGTATCTTCGTTTACGAAACAAAAGCGTGCACTTGCACTATTAAATTTATTCCACCCAAGTGTACCCCGCTGTGCCAACCATGTGAAGTGTATTTTTACCGTCAGGTAAAACTTTTCATTAAAAGACTACAACATGCTCCTAAATTATTAACAGCTAATGGCGAAATCGGTTCACGAGAAGACTCGATTCGAATACATTCATTACTGTTGCATCAGTTCAGTGCACCAGTCTTCGTTCCCATGATTAAATGTGCCTGGTTTGCGTCGCAATTAATTGACGACCGAACATTGTTTTTGAATGTGAACGACCAGTGTTTTCCAGTATCGCTGATGAATACACCTTGCGCCAGTAAAGCGGTAGCATTTATTAAATGTGCGTGCTGCTACAATGTTATGTGATTCGGCGCTTCTATGAAAATTATCACCAAGAATTTTGTACAGGTATTAAAGATAGTGACGATTGCGACAGTGAGTAAATAACACTGCGCAATAAGTAAAATAATCAGTTGCTACTGTGTTATTTGCTGATATCCTGAGTGTTTACTCAAGCTGTAACATAGGAGTGGATATAAAGGCATATCATTAAGCACAATAAAAGAAGAGAAATGAAAAGTGAAAAATAAATGACCCGAAGGGGACAATTTTTATTTATTTTTTTCCTTGGTTATTTTTTTAATCGTTTGACTTTTCATAATTTTTGTTTTTCTTTCTTTATATCTTTTCCTTTACTTAATTTTTTTAATATAAAAAGTAGCAATTACAATTTTTAAAAATCGTTCTGCCGCTAGGTATCGAACCTGGGTCTCCTTCAGGGGAGCCTCGCACCTTGCCGATTACACCAGGCTATCTCGCTGAGCGGTAACTGCCATGTATATACCCGTTACACGTAGTAATTTGCTGCGAATTTTATCTCGATTTTCTTAAAAATCAAGGCCCATTGGAATAAATCCTTTTAGATTGATGGTCTCGAGGAATTCCCTCACAACATACCTGCGACCGATCAAAATCCTTTGGTACCATACTTGGTATTTCCCTTGTTAGATCGAGGCACCACGGGGCTACCGAAAAAGGCTTCCATGAGTACAATAACTAGCTCTGCAATCGTTGTGGGATGTGCTGGTCTGGCTGCAATGCATCCAGGACATGCTCTATCGAGTTTAAGTTCAGTGAACAAGCTCGCCACTCCATTCGTTCAATTCCCTCAGCTTCAAGCATGTTGTCCACGAGTGCAGCTCTGACACTACACTTCAAAAGCGAAACACTTGTGGGTATAGTTATAATGAACCTCCTAACTGTAAGTAACAACTTGAAAACAAACATATATTATAAATAATGAGTGTATTATAAACATGTACTGTTTTCTTGTTCTCTTTTTCTCTCCCCTGGGGCACGACTGACGATACACTCGTCTCTGATGAACACTCGCCGTCGAGAATAACCTACTGCGTTCTATTACTTAGGAAGTCTTGCAGCCAGTCACAAATCCGTGAACCTATTCCATAAGCTCGTATCTTCGTTAGCAGTCTGCATTCTGGCACCGCATCAAATGCCTTTTTGAAATCAAGAGAAACACAAGCTGCCTGTTGCCCTTCATGCGTGACTCGCAAGATGTCATGTGAGAAAAGGGTGAGCTGAGTTTAATACGAACGACGTTTCCTAAACCCGTGCTGATTCATAGAAAGAAGCTTATTTGTCTCAAGGAAATTTACTATATTTGAGTGAGAATATGCTCCAAAATTCTACAGGGAACTGATGTCAATGATATTGGCCTGTAATTACGTGGTCAGTTTCTTTACCTTTTTTATAAACGGGAGTCACCTGCGCTTTTTCCAATCACTGGGAACTTTGACGGTTGAAACTGCTGAATTCTTTATTTAAATTGAATAGCCAAGGTCCCCAAAAATGTTGCACAAATTATTCTGTCATCTTGGAGAATCGGGTTTCTGTCGGTAATCCGCGTCGTAGTTGCACGATATTTCGATTGCGTTACTCGCGATCTTCATCAGGTGTTTCCTGAAGCTGAGTCCAGTGTGGAACGCGTCCAGTATTTATGCCTTTCTGCGGTGGCTAGGCGTCCTGCTATTTGTCGGCGCTGTGGGAGGCGCTCCATCCGACATCCACGCCGACCACTAGCCGCAATACTAGCATTTACTATAATAGGTGTGGCTGTTCCGCCTGGTGGGTACGTGCTTTTTGGCTCTTGTCAGTTAATAATTTCTTCACGTTACGTTCTGTACCACCTCCAAGTACTGGGCGTTCAGTCTGCTGATTGCCGTCATTTATACTGTTCTGTTACCGTAGCCGGCCTGGTCAAGTGCTCCCTATGAGGTCCGCGCCCGCTAGCAGCCCCTGCCGCGTCGCTCTCTGGCTCCTGGTGTTGGAAATGCCGTCGTTTATTCTCTATGTGACCGTCTTCTGGTGCTTGATTTTTTTGTCTGATTATGCAGCATTTCTTCAGCCTGTGTTATTTATGCTGACTTATTCATTCTGTCATATGCAGAATTATCGCTCTCACAGATGGGCTGTTGCGTCCGTTGTGTCTTTAGGAGATCAAGTGCTGGATTCCAGGCGGAACTAAGCTGATATCCTGTGTCACGGTTGATAAGATTTTGTGTCACCTTTATTTCAATGGATTCTTTGATAACACTATCCCAGTATCTGGGAGTTTGTGTCAGAATCAAATGATTTAATTCTAAACAGGGCTTCGCTATAGCTGACTTGGAAGCTTGTTTGAGTCTGATGTGTCGTTTATGCCCCTTACACCTGATTTCGACGGTCCTGGTTGTTTGGCCAATGTATGACATACCACACTGGCATGGTATGTGGTAGATTCCCGGCTTCTGTAGGCCCAGATCATTCTTTACACTTCGTAAGAGAGCCTTAATCTTGGACGGTGGGCAGAATACGCTTTCAACATTATACTTGCGAAGTATTCTGCTGATTTTCGCAGATTGGTCCGGCATATGGCAAAAAGGCAACCATATTCGTTTCTTCTTGTACTTCATCTGTCTCCTCTAGCGGAGAAAGATGGCGCAGCGCCTTCTCGATGTCTCTGGATGAATAACCATTCCTGTAGGAGACAGACTGAAGGTGTTCCAGCTCCTTTGTCAGGGTTTCTGGGTCCGAAAGACTGCATGGCCGATGAACCAGAGTTTTGAGTACCCCAATCTTTTGCACACGGTGATGGCAGCTACTGCCTTGCAGGTACAGGTCGGTGTGAGTTGGTTTCCTGTAAATACTGTGACCGAAAGTGCCATCTGCCTTCCTCTGGACAAGAACATCTAAGAACGAAAGTTGTTCAAATGTTTGTATAGCTTATGGGACTTAACTACGGGGTCATCGGTCCCTAAACTTACAAACTACTTATGAACTAGCTAATACTAAGGACGGCACAAATGTCCATGCCCGAGAGGGGGATTCGAACCCCCGACCGTAGTGGCAGTGCAGACCGTGACTGGAGCGCCTCAGTCCCCTCGGCCACCGCGGCCTGCAGAACGAAAGTTGTCCATTCTTTTCCATTTCCATAGTAAATTTTATATTTGGGTGGCGAGAGTTTACATGGTCTAAAGAGCCCAGGAGCTTCTCCTTACCGTGGGGCCAGATCACAAAGGTATCATCCACGTATCTTTAAAAGCACTTGGGTTGATCTGCGGCTGAAGCCAGTGCATCGTCATCGGAATATGGTGCAAGTACGACGCGGATTACGGACAAAAACCCGATTCTCCAAGATGACAACACCCCGCCGGGAATGCCTTAATACGTACATGGACTTATTTTAATTGTACGGTTTCCGGAAAGGTCGACAACCGGATGCGGCAGGGCAGCAGTGAAACGGCAGGAGGACGGCGGCAGTGGTCACAATGCGGGACAGGAACGCTTTGTGGGCTGTCCTTCCGCCAGGACTTCCTTTGGCATCCGAAAGCGAAAGCGGCGCTCCGGTAGCCCACATAACGAGGGCCGCGCCGGCGGCGCGTGGCTTCGCGACATGGCGCACCGCACCAACATCAGCTAGAGAGAAGGCTGCGGCGCTCTAGAGGCCTACGAGAAAGACAGGCCCCAGCGCACTCGTCATGCCTCGTAAGCAAGGTACTTCGGAGCCGGCGCGATCGCTAGCTCAGTGGCTGCCCGCTGGGGCACTGCCCACTATGCCGAAGCAGCGAGCCAGTCAGCTATGTGCGCGCAACCTACTCTGCCTGGCGTCACACGAGAGCGCCGCGGCCTTCTCTCTATACTCCGTTCACCGAAACGAGAGACGTACTGTAAACACACTGAGGCGTGTCACCAGGGGTGTACAAAACAGAGTCGCTCGCTCAATTTCGCTACATCCGTTGCAGGTGTAAGGTCGTTGTGTGTTTTGTTATATAGCAGTGCTATTAGAAGCCAAATATTTCAAATTCATTTGTTTTAACACTTTATATAAAGTGATTTTCTCCGAAAATTTTCCAAATCTGCATCTTTGCCTACCACGACAAGCACTTTGTCAAGTGTGGGAAATTTCTTACAAAAAACTTTTCTCCGTATCGCATTTCAATCAAAGTCATCAAACCGTTCTGAAAGCTTTTTAGTAATTCTTTTTTTAATTCTTTTTTTCCTTAGTGGCTTCAAAGAGTGCGTGGCTTTTTATTGACCGTTTACATAAAAGTATCAGTCATTGACTGTTCTGTAACAACAGCAGCATTTTATACACACTACGAACCATTTGTTTCTGAATTGAACTTTATTACTCTTTCTTTGAACGTTTCTTGGGTGGACTCAAATTGAAGGATGACATAATAAAGTTACTCTTACGTGATACCAATGAGAGAGAAAAATAGACACATAGGCTATGAATGTTGAATGTTATTGTGAACACTAATACTTACGTTACTGTTCAGCAACTGGTCCTTTAAGATGAAGATGACAGTCAACACCTATTATCCCTGCTATATAACAACATACACAACGACCTGACACCTGAAACGGATGCAGCGACACTGAGCGACCGCCCCTGGTTTATCCACCCCTGGTCGCGCGCCTCACTATGTTTACAGTACGTCTCTCGTTTCGTTGAACGGAGTATAAGTGGTGGTGACCGCACCACCCGAGCGGGAGTGGCCGTGCGCTCTAAGGCACCTTGCTGAGGAGCGAGCGTCTGCTCCCCGTCGGAGGTTCGAGTCCTCCCTCGAGCATGGGTGTATGTGTTGTTCTCCGCATATGTTAGTTTAAGTAGTTTGTAAGCATAGGGACTGATTACCACTGAAGTTTGGTCTCATAGCTCTACAAACATCTGATTTCATTTCGCACCGCACTGCACGCTTTCTAGTCCAAGCATTATGTGTAGGCGTAGTGTTAAATTTGTAAAAAGTATTACCTGATAACGAAAAAATATGAGCGTATAGGAAATAAAATATCAAATAGGGTTTCTATTTAGCTAAACTCCAGCCGAGATGGCGAAATTTGCCCAAAAAATTCGCAAAGTTGCAGGAAACGATTTTTCTTAAAAACGGTAAGTCTCTTGGGAAAATGTTAAATTAAAAATCTATAGGGCTTATGATTATTTTCGATTGGTTTTTGTAACGTATCGATTGCTTTGTAACTTTTCGAGATATATCGAAAAAATATTTAAAAACTTTTAAAAACTAAATGCCTTATAACTCACCAACATTCACGTTTCCAAACTGGCACTAAATAATACAAAAAAGTACTTTTTCGAAAAAATTGAAAATGTTCAGTATTTTTCGACATATATCGATTATTTAAAAAAAAAAGGCCTTCTAGAAAATTGGCTAGAGTTGCTCAGGTGATCGATCTAGAGCGTCCAGCTTTCAGGAGACCTTGCTAAAATACTCTTACAATAGGGTGTCGTGTGTGTAATCACTTTGCTAGTAAGTACTTTCGGCACTCCTTTCCAAAAAATTTTAAACGTTTTTTTTTTAATGTTATCATATATGTACAAAATTCTTACTTATTGGACCTTTTAGATACTAAAGTTATTAGTTCGGATATATTTCCTATTCACAGATGTCACCTGAAGATGCATCTATACCGATGTGAAACTGGTTGTGTCTAAATAAACACGTCTTAACAGATTTGTGATTTTCTCTACACATCTGCACCCAGGACTTTATATTATTCAAGTTAACTTTTAATTTTTAGATTTTCGGGTGTTTGTGTATTGAATTTTCTAAAAATATTCTGGCGACCTCTCTTCTCCCCACCAACCGTAACAAAAGTATGTGACCTCAATAGAAACAAATTTAATCTTCTTCCTTATACTTCAGCTTTCTTTTAAATTGCTGGCTGAATTTTTTTTCCGGAATGGAACACATTATTATATTTGTACATGATTTCCGAGAGAAAATTATACCCTACAAAACGTTCCCTCAACACCACATAGGCTACTTGAATTTCCCCTCATTGTTCCCTTATGAAAGACGTATAAAAGTTGCCAAGGTTCTCCAATAATGGAGATTGTTGCCATTCATGTTCATTTCTATTCCAATATTGGACAGCCTTGGCAACTTTGATACGTCTTTCGTAAAGTAAAAATGAGGCTAAAATTAAAGAAATATATTTTCTTCTTAACACCTGTTTGACATTTCAGGAGAGAGTCAGAAGCGAATCATGTTGATTAAGAAAGGTCCCAATGTATAGACAATTTGTAAAGAAGTAGATCTATTTTTTTCGAATTTCTTAGAATTACTTATGGTATCAAATTATTTTACCTATCGATTGATTCCTGAAAACAGTTTTCAGACTTTGCGTTTATTCATCATTGTTGTTGTGGTCTTCAGTTCTGTGAGCGTGAAGGTCGGAGTGAGAGTTTAAAATAGGGAAAGATTAATTTTTAAAACTCACAACCACCAACTGCGAACCATATTCCTAAACATGCAAAAACACTGGAACTGTGATTGCGACTGTTTGACTCGTTTTCTAGGGGATGATATCACACGTTCGCAGCTTTCCTTCCCTGAAAATGATTAACAAAACAAATTCATAATAAAATCAAGTTCATGAGAGAAAAGGGTGTACTAACTACTAATTTTGAAAACACGCGAAAGTTCACTTTATGTTGTTTATTACACGATATTAAAACCCTGTGGCTGATACGTCTGTACGTCGACACATTTATCAAATAAAGTTATAGCTCGTGAGCCCCTGGACAAAATAAATATTTGTCGCAAATTGTTTTCACACCATGTGACTGTCTCAAACACCGTTTATGTTCATGCCTATGCGACGACACTTGTTACATTAACAAATCACAGTCACTTTAATTCAATGCGATGCACACCTTGTTCCACCGGCTAAATATTCACCAACACACAGTAGCACTCGATTCAACTTGGTGCAGTCTACGACGAGCAACCACACGTGGCGATTGCCACACACAAATCTATAACCTCCACCTGGCGATCCACATGCCGACTGATGCAGCGCGACGCCGCCCGGCCAGCTACCCCACGTGCTCCCGACTCGTCACTTCCTGCCCTCGCGCGCGTGCGCGCCAAAAGCTCAACTGCCGGGGTTTTTTCCCCTACTTCATCAACTTCCCCATGTGACCTGTTGTAACCGATTTACCAACGTACAGCGCTCAGCCAATACATTTCTAAAACTTTACTTAAAATCAAAATAATTACACTACACATTAAACAAATATCTTCTTACGTTTTTATATTAGTATAAACATCCTTTGTGCTATTTATTATAATCGTGCAATTTATTATATCACAGATAAGTGATTTAACTGAATATTTCAAGGTAAAATACACAAGATTAATTGAAAATAAAATGAGAAATAGTTAATATATTATTTTTATAAACAAACATTGTCATGCTAGTTGTGTAACTGTCTTGTCTTTGTTGGTAATTTATTACTTTTCATTGTCAATTAAACATATTACGTCAGATGTGACTATATCAGCTAATGTATTGTTTATTTATCAACAGGCTATTTTGTAATGAGGGCCTTAAAGGTTCCTAACTGCATCGTATTACTTCAAATGCCAGTAGTATTAGAATATTTTATTTCACGCTGTGCACTGCATTGTGCCTGGCACTCGCCATTGTCCCTCTCTCCCCTCACCGGAAACGAACCTGGAAAATTCTATGGCCTGCTCTAGGCCTATGGCCTAACTATAAATGTTGTCACCCAACTGTGTACATACATTGCTACCATAATTAATAAGATTAAAATTGTGTAACATTTAGTGCATTGGCATGGTCAATGTTTGCAGTGAACTTCATACTGTTTAGTTATCAAATGCTATTAATTACCAGTATTTCTATTGGGTGGTAATCTTACAGTCCGCAGACAGGTTTGATGCAGCTCTCCACGCTACCCTGTCCTGTGGAAGCCTCTTCATCTCAGTAGACGAACGGCAACCTACATCCTTTTGAATCTGCTTACTGTATTCGTCCCTCGGTCTACCTCTACGATTTGTACCCCACACACTTCCTTCTAATGCTAAGTTGACAATTCCTTGATGTCTCATAATGGGTCCCACCAAACTATCCCTTCTCTTAATTAGGATATGCCACAAACTCCTTTTCTCCCCAATTCTGTTGAGAACCTCCTCTCTTACGTATAAAACTGTATCCACTGAAGAATTTTGGAGTCAACTTGTCCCGTAAAAATATGAAAATTGCAAAACATTAGCGATCTACCTGGCTGATATGTTTGATTCCACATATATTTGTGAAATTTCATCTTCAAAAATGAATTTCTTGGAAAATAATTATCGCTCACAACTAACGGACACCCACTTTGAAGACACTACTCGCATCAGCTGTTCTGCATGTAAACCTAACTTTAAGAATCTGCTCAAGACCGCAAATGTAGTATTTCCAGTGGATTTCATTGTACTTCATAATTTATTAATGGAAATTAGAATAAAAAAAGGTGTGTATAATGCATGTCCTGTCTCTGGACTTTTCAATAAAAGATTGACTATCCATTTTATTTAATACTCTTTTGTAAGTGAAAATAGAAATATATAAATAGCAAATAATATAAGTTTTTCTGGATTTTTTTGTACATTATTACTTTACATCTCTTATGTTTCACATTAGTTTGAGAGTGAAAATTAAAATAAAAAATCATTGAACAATAAGACTTTTTGTGTACTTTTATTACAATTTGCCAGTGTTTTGTATTTCATATTACAGTGTGAGTGAAAATAAATGTAAGAAATAATAAGGAACATGAGGTTTTACATCTGGATCTTGATAAAAATTTTCAAAAGTATCCGGACCCCATCTAAGATTACTTGCCGACCTCTGCTCTAGTTGGTAGCGGGACGGAGACCCCTTTCAATGTCATCTCACACGTGGTCAATGATACAGAGGTCCCGACAACTTGCTGGCAGCGGGAGAAACTCAGCATGCTGTAGGCAGTCCAGACACGCAGACCAAAGACATACGAGCTGTGCGTGAGCGTGCACATAAGCAATTGTTAGCGTCCCACTTAAGGAAGGAATGGACATCGTGAAGTCCCGGTACTGTGCACGTAAAGGAATTACGGGTAAAATTTAAATGTGTTGTTAATAAAGCGCTGCAGAAACATGTGTCGACGAAGTGGATTAAGGATGGGAAAAACCCACCGCAGGGGTTTAATAATAATAGTCGAAATGGCTGAGAAAGCAAAGGCAGTTGCACTCTCGATCCAAAAACGGTCAAGCAAATCAAATCAGACAAAAGTTAGTAGAGAGTCGCGCGTCTATAAAGATAACGATGCGTCTATAAAGATAAGAATAACTTCCAACGTCATACCTTAGCAAAAGATCTTGCCGAGAACCCGAACAAAAAATCTGATCTTATGTAAAATCGGTAAGCAGATCAAAGGCCTCAATCCAGTTATTCGTTGATCATTCCGGGATGGTGACAGAAGACAGCAAAATTAAGGCCGAAGTTTTAAATTTAACATTTAAGAAATCATTCACGCAGGAGGACCATGCAAACACACCCTAATTTTACGGTCGCAGTAACTGCCAAATGGGGGACATAGTAATAGGCATAGCCGGTGTAGAGAAGCAGCTGAGATAATTTAAAACAAAAATGTCATCAGGTCCACATGGGCCCCAACTTAACTTGCATTTAGCGCGAATCCTTGTTCCGGCACAAAATTCCAAGCGACTGGAAAAAAGGCGCAGGTAACTCCCGTGTATAAAAAAGGCAAAAGACCGTTCTTTTTACAAAATTATCATTAACATCAGTTTGCTGTAAAATTCTTGAGCGTATTCTCAGTTCTAATATACCAAATTTTCTTGAGACGTAAAAGCTTCTGTTGCATGCATCAGCACGGCTTTAGGAAGCATCGATTATGCGAAACTCAGCTTGCCCTTTTGTCTCGTAACACCTTGCGAGCTATGGGTGAAGTGCAATAGCCAGACTGCACATTTCGCAATTTTCGGAAGGCGTTTGACACGGTACCGCACTATTGCTAACGAAGGTATGAGCATATGGAGCAGATATCTACCTACTTTTACATCCATACTCCGCAAGCCACCCGACGGTGTATGGCGGAGGTACCTTGAGTACTACTATCGGTTCTCCCTCCTATTCCAGTCACGTAGTGTTCGCGGAAAGAAAGATTGTCGGTATGCCTCTGTGTGGGCTCTAATCTCTCTGATTTTATCTTCATGATCTCTTCGCGAGGTATACGTAGGAGGGAGCAATATACTGCTAGACTCCTCGGTAAAGATATGTTCTCGAAACTTCGACAAAAGCCCGTACCGAGCTACAGAGCGTCTTCCACTGGAGTCTTCCACTGGAGTTTATCGAGCATCTCCGTAACGTTTTCTCGATTACCAAATGATCCTGTAACGAAGCACGCTGCTCTCCGTTGCATCTTTTCTACTTCCTCTATCAACCCCACGTGGTGCGGATCCCACACCGGTGAGCAGTATTCAAGCTGTGGGCGAACAAGTGTACTGTAACCTACTTCCTTTGTTTTCGGACTGCATTTCCTTAGGATTCTTTCAATGAATCTAAGTCTGGCATCTGCTTTACCGACGATTGATTTTATATGGTCGTCCCATTTTAAATCACTCCTAATGCTTTCTCCCAGATAATTTATGGAATTAACTGCTTCCAGTTGCTGACCTACTATAGTGTAGCTAAATGATACAGGATCTTCTTTGCACATCATGTTGAACGAATTTCTTCAGTCGTCGTTGGTCCAGTTCTTGCAGGATCGTTTACCGGCCACAGCGATATCGGAAACTTGATGTTTTACCGGATTCCCGATATTAACGGATGCACTCGTGTAAAGGTCCTTCGAGAAAATCCCCACTTCATCGCTACCTCGGAGATGCTGTGTTACATCTCTTGTGCGCCGACTGTAACAACACGTTCAGACTTACTTCAGTTGTGATAACCTGCCGTTGGAGCAGCAGTAACCGGTTTGAGGCCTGCGCCGGATATCTGTTGTTTACATACGCGTTGCTGACCGTCGTGACGTCCTCTGAGTGTTTGCATACCCATACTAGTTTCTGTGACTCTTCATTGTATTAAAAGGAAGAAGGTCTTGGGGGGTTAACGCCCCGTTGACAGCTTGGTCATTAGAGACGGAGCTCACGCTCGGAGTGTTTGGGTAAGGATGTGGAGGGAAATCGGCCGTGCTATTTCAAAGGAACCATCCCGGAATTTGCATAGAGTGATTTAAGGAAATCACGAGAAATCTAAATCTGGATGGCTGGGGGGTGGATTTGAACCACCATCCTTCCGAATGCGAGTCCAGTGTGTTACCACTGCGCCACCTCGCTAGGTTCCTGTGTATTAACAACATATACTATACATTCCTACGATTTACAATGAGTGTGAAGTATATAAATGACTATCCTAAAATTCTTAATTTTGGAACACAAAAATAATGGTTTTTTGTTTTTTCGTGATTTTCTTAGGAAACGACCATGAACAAATGATATCTTATAAGCTGTGTAATGTCCACTTTGTACGTAATGTACTGCAACCATCCGATTTGCGCATTTTGTCTTGTATGCCGGAAGTGTAATGTTTAATTTGTCCATTTTCTGTAGGGCTGCTACGTTATATCCATTCGACCGATAGGTATAAAAAGATCGCTAAGCCAAGGGCTGTCAAAAACAATTCACCTCTTTTCGCTGTTGTCAGAAGAACCTGATAAATGAACTCCTGGTATTTGACCTTACACATTTATGACAATACACTTTACACAATATCAGCACGTAAGCGGCAAACATTCTGCTTTTGAAACTAACCTTAAAAACCCTTACTCGCTCCAGACAGGCTGAAATCAGAGGTACTGTATTTATCGGACTATTTTCAATAAATTAAATATTCTGTGCTGCTTTTAGAAACATAGAAGTAATTTTGAGTATGTGTATTTAGTTCGTACTTTAAAATATTACTCTTTATTCTATATAGTTCTATATAAATTAATATAACATTTTAAAATCGCAATATTTCAGTTTTAAAATGACCAGTTTCGGCAACACCTATTGCCATCTTCAGATATAATCCACAGTAAATAAAATACAGAAGATACTGCGTTACAGACTTCAGAACTACTTACTACTGTTTACAAAAGATGAATAAAAAGCGTAGCATTACCCATTTGGTGTTGCTGGTGGTCACGAGTAGCGACGTTCCGTTATAGTCAATAAACTGCTGCTCATGGCTGAGTTACCATGGTTTGAGTAGCTAAAAGTCGCGCGCGTTTAGCTTCATGACGTCAGCGACAGACAATGGGAATTGACAGTCATAATAAAATTAACGAATAAAATTAAGTATGTATAATTATTTTTACATTAACAATGTAAACAGGAATGTTGTACAGTGCTCAAAACAATTAAAATCATTTAAAACAAGGACCGATGTTATCGTCGTCTGCTGTTGACGGTTGGTGCCGTCAGGGACGCCGTTTCTATGGTACCATGACTGCTTACATCACAGATGTTTTAGGTCACAGATGATGACCTTACATCTGCAGGATTACTGCAGACAAGCACTATGTGCATCTGCAAACCCTTATATATATATATATATATATATATATATATATATATATATATATATATATATATATATATATAAATTTTACTTCCTGCATTTTTTTTTAATTGCTTACTTTTGTATGTACTGTCATTTGTTTGATATGTATCTTTTATTATATATTTCTTATGCATATGTGTAAAGAGGCTGAGCAAAGATGTTGTATATGTAAAAACAGTAGAATGACAGTAGCGCGCTCTACTGCGTAAGTGTGTCGTTAACTGAGAGCAGTTTGGTCGTGTGCGGACGCCGTCGTGGGTGGCTTTCGGCGCGTACGGTACGTCGTTACGTCGCGTGCAATTGCCGGCACGAAAAAGCCGAGCGAAACAAATATTAGTAAGTTGAAAGAAGAAGTAGTATTGATTGTGAAAGTTTATTTTGAAAGTGGAGGACTGTCGTTTATCGTAATAGTGTCATAAAAAAATGTTCAAATGTTTGTATAGCTTAAGGGACTTAACTACGGGGTCATCGTCCCTAAACTTACAAACTACTTATGAACTAAGTAATACTCAAATGTTCAAATGTTTGTTTAGCTTATGGGACTTAACTACGGGGTCATCAGTCCCTAAACTTACAAACTACTTATCAACTACCTTATACTGAAGACGACACAAATATCCATGCCCGAGGGGGGATTCGAACCCCCGACCGTAGTGGCCGTGCAGACCGTGACTGGAGCGCCTCAGTCTCCTCAGCCACCGCGGCCGGCTAAGTAATACTAAGGACGGCACAAATATCAATGCCCGAGGGGGGATTCGAACTCCCGACCGTAGTGGTAATAGTGTCTGCAAGTGCCAGACTCGGTTATCGCGTCGTACGTATGTGATCGCGTCGCGCGTGTAAAAAATAAAATGAAATAAAAAAATCACACACATTCGTAACGTGTCTCTGACGTGAGACAAATTCGCGTATCGTGGAACTGACCCACTCCAATGGAATGCACAGTTGATGAACATTTGTATTGCCTCGCAAAGAGAACATATTCAACAGGATAACTGTATGGATGCCTGTGATTGTTGGTGAAATCATAATTGTACTGGAAGCTATCGCGGAGAATTCTCACCGAAAGATGAGTACTAAACTGTTTTGTATTGTGTACGGATACAGCATTTGTGTTAAATAATAATAGTTAAACAAGAGTTATAAACATTTTTTTAATCCTTAATCAACCTAACTAACCTTTTGATAATAAATTGAAACAATAATTTAAAAATGAACAGATAAGAAAATAACTTGAGAAGTGAACTTCAAGTGACTAAGACATTTGATGTTATAACATTCAACGCCGATTAAATTTGAACAGAGAAAATTTAAATTAATTTTTTGTGTGCTACGGAAATTTCATTGACAGTATAGTCGTTCTCATATTAAAATATGTAACCAGAGGCATTTTCAAAGTACTAATCATTCAGTTCGTAAATCATAAGATACTAAGAGAGCTAATGAACAAAAAATCATTACTAAAATTAATCAAAGTAGTTAGCGCCAATAAATATATATATTTAAGTCACGATAAGGCACACAGAATTTTTTCTTTTGTGTTAACACATTTACAGCTAAATCCAGTTTGCATCACAAAATATCCATTGTATATATTATGACATGGGGAGGTAAGTAGAATCTTCAGTGAAGTAATCAGATGCACACAAAAAAATCAAAAATTATTAATCAACTTGTACAGGTAATTAATGAACAAATTAAACTCTTTGATAGTAACAGGGCATATATTTAGAAGTGAACTGTTCTTCGAATGTGCAAAGTTGACAGACAATTACGATCTTTTATCAGTATTTATCTATTTATTTTTGAGTTTACAAAAACGCTGTACATTTATCTTGATTTACAATCAAATACAATATTTAAACCCCTACCCCATCTCATAAGAAATATGTTGCCATGTCGGTTCTATTCGATTATTGGTGTCCACTCGGAACACCGCAGACAGCATTTGCGGCGTCATCTTCTGGCGTCGCTTAGTGTCGACGGTATCACCCGTCAACAGTAGACGAAGATAACATCGGCCCCCGTTTTAAATGATTTTAATTGTTTTGAGCACTGTACAACATTCCTTTTTACAGCATTAATGTAAAAAATTATTATACATATTTAATTTTATTCATTAATTGTAACTTATTTGTCAATTCCCATTGTCTGGCGCTGACGTCATGAAGATACACGCGCGCTACTTTAAGCTACTTAAACCATGGTAACTCAGCCATCAGCAGCAGTTCATTGACTGTGACGGAATGTCGCTGCCCGTGACCACCAGCAACAGCCAAATGGGCAATGCCACGCTATTTATTCGTCGTTTGTAAAAGGTTCAAATGTTCAAATGTTTGTATAGTCTATGGGACTTAACTACGGGGTCATTAGTCCCTAAACCCACAAACTACTTATGAACTAACTAAGACTAAGGACGGCACAAATATCCATGCCCGAGGGGGGATTCGAAACTCCGACCGTAGTGGCCGTGCATTGTAAAAAGTAGTAAGTAGTTCTGACACCTGTTCGTAACGCAGTATCTTCTGCATTTTATTTAACGTGGATTATATCTGAAGATGACAATAGTTTGTTGTCGAAAACAGTCATTTTAAAAATTAAATATTGCGATTTTACACTGTTTAATTAATTTATCTTGTTATAACAGATGGCTGAACTCCTACAACAATCTTTTCTAAAATTACTATATAGTTCTGTTTTTTATTTATTTTTTATTAAAACCGATCGTGACAATTATCAGGATAATTACCCATTCTGGTGTCTGGTTATTTTTTAAACATATTTTGATGCTTTATAAAACTGGTTGCCAATCAGCAAACTGGAAAACTGGTTGCGAATCACCAATCTGGATAAATGTGATAAAAGACGAAATTTCTAGACAAAAACTGAATATATTTCGTGAATTGTACCAAAATTGGCATTGTACCGTTCACTACCAAGAATCCCGTATCAAACTGTTTAGTTTTGTGTTGTTGTAAGCACGACATGGAGGGTTAGGATGATTGAATAAATCATGAAACATTAAGAAACAGTTAATATGCCCACGTAGAGCCGTGTGTGTGTGGGGGGGGGGGGGAGGGGAGGGAAGCGGGGGGTGGAAGCCTAACGATTGGTTACAGTAATCAGCTTAAAAATGTTTAAATGTTTGTAATCCTATGGGACCAAACTACGTTGGTCATCAGTCCCTAGTCTTACAAAGTACTTAACCTTCAGCCCGTACACCCCCTTATGGCACACAAAGCGTACACTTGGTCTTTAAGACCGCGGTGCCGTTTCTTTCAGTTTCTTTTGGCCTTTTTTTGCATCTAACTGTCTTAAAATGCATGTAGTGCACCATTCGGTCTCCCCCTTCCCCAGCATACACCCCCCAATAGTTTTCTCACACACTTGATATGTAGATTTTTTTCCAGTTTTATAGATTTGCAGTTGATTGTGAAAGGAAAAACACACAACTTGAGGGTAAGTGGGGTACATTGGACCGCAGAAAATAAAGACATTCAGTGTACACATCGGCCTTTTTTGACCGGGAGCGGAGAGTGCAATTCGTTAATTACAGAACTTCGGACAGATGCACAACGAAGAAAAGACTTAGTTGGACTTCCTCTTCAACTGCCTTGAGGCCACTGTGGAGGGCAGAGTGCTGACACGCACTCAGAGAGAAGGAGAGGGAGGAGAAGGGGGTCGCCCGGGTCCAAAAGACCGGTGTACGGGCTAAAGGTTAAACCAAGTTAAACTAACCCAAGAACAACACACACATACATACCCGAGGGAAAATTCGAAACTCTGACGCGAGAGGCAGCGCGATCCGTAAAGTGGCGCTCCAGACCGCTCGGCTACTCCCGCACGGCAGTAATCGGCTTAAAACGTAGCCATGCACATACTAAAACTCTGGCACCAGATAGACCAGTGAGCACACTAGCATCCCACCGGTGTTCCGACTGAAGACTGCAACAGCTGCATGGCGCAGAGGGAGTTTGAAGTACGATAGCGACAAATTTACTGCGCAGTAAACGACACGGTCGCTTGTGCAGTTGTGGTGGCTTTGACAGAGACGGTGAATTGTGGACCAATGCTTGCTGCACGAAACAGCTCATATTGGCCTCCGCATCGTTTGACACCCTCGAATGAGCAAGTTCTGCAGGTCGTGTAAAATATGCTGGGTGTTTGACCTCTGCCGGGATCAACAGACTCGGTGATTAATAAGGCAGTCAGACAGGGCCACAGATTATCCTCTGTATATTCACCAAGTACCAGGGGAAACAAGAAGAAGTCAGCGGAGTTCATGTAGGTGAAACATGAATTTTCGGGAATGAAATATTCATTCAGTAGAGGAGTTGTCGCTGATATGAAAGATTACAGCTGCGTGCCAGACCGGGATTCGAACCCAAGACCATTTACTTGAGTGGCGAAGCGCTCTAACGACTGAGCTACCTGGGTACGCTTCACGTTCCGTTCTCAGAAATTTAGATTCTGTCATTACCTCGTCTCCTACTTTCCAAAATTTATTCCTTTCAATTTCATTCTGGAAAAATCCCCTACGTTGTGGGTAACCCGTGTCTACAAAAAAAAAAAAAAAAAAAAAATAAAAAAAAAATAAAAAAAATAAAAAAAAATAAAATAAAAAATAAAAAAATTGTTCAAATATTTGTATAGTCTATGGGACTTAACTACGGGGTCATCAGTCCAAAAACTTACAAACTACTTATGAACTACTTACGAACTAGGACGGCACAAATATCCATGCCCGAGGGAGGATTCGAACCCCCGACCGTAGTGGCCGTGCAGTCCGTGACTGGAGCGCCTTAGTCCCCTCAGCCACCGCGGCCGGCCTGTGTCTACCCCAAACTCTTTCTTTCAGGAGAGCTACTCCTAGCTTCGTCCTTTACTTTTCCTCAAAAGTGATACCTGATAGTCTCCAGAGTGATTCTTTGGTTTCAAAATTTTCACCACGTAATAAACTGGCATTTTGTTTTTAGTTCACATTTGGTCAAAACGAAACCATCTGTTTCTGATGATTTATCCAATTTTTCAAAGTTGTGTACAGATTCACCAGACTCATGCAGGTTGTCATTACTCTCTTCATAATGATCCTATTTTTTCGTCAGTTTCCTTCTCATGAAGATTCCGATTTGCTTTTCCGATTTTTTGCGGCTTGTAACAAATTTTTGTCTGGTGCATCAGTTGGGGCACGATGAACCATGGCTCAACGTGCCCCGAGAGAACTTGGTTCAATGTGCCCCAACAGTAAATATTTCAAACAAAGCTCAAGAGAAGTTACATATTAACATTGTTAATACTTGAAGATATGCATCATTAAACACAATATTTATATTGTTATAATGACATAGTTCCTGTGAACTTCATGCAATCCTTTGTCACCAAATTTCAGTCTATCTAATTCTTCGAAAATTACTTCACTGTATCGAAAATAACATAACACCAGCAGAAAAAGAACGGAGGGAGTTAGATCTTGCAGAAAACAAATGGAAGTCGGTAGAGCATTCCTGCTAACATTTGCACAGAGGAAAAAATAGTTTGCCACGTTTTACCGAAATTATTCCACCTGATACATTCTTCCCCGTAGTTTAATGTGCCCCAATGCCGAGCGGTCTAAAGCGTCTCGCTGCGGAGAGCGCGGTTGCTCGCTGTGGAGGTTCGAGTCCTCCCTGGGGCATGGGTGTGTGTGTTGTCCTTGGGTTAGTTTACTTATGTTTGTAAGCTACGGACTGATGTCCACGCAGTTTGGTCCGATAGCTTTACAAACATTTGAATTTTGAATGTGCCCCAGTCTCCCCAGATGCAGTTTTCTTCCTTGTTTCCTGCCTCCTTTCCTATCCCCACTCCTTTCCCTACCCGCGGGTGGACTGACGACTTACGCAGTTTTGGTCAACCTGTCCCAAACCACCAAGCAACCAAACTCACGCCTCGATTCTTTCGGAAAGGATGGGGAAGGAAATCGGCAATCACCTTTCAAAGGAACCATCCTGGCATTTCCGCAGGACTGTAATGGTTTAAGGAAATCACGGAAATTTAATCCAAATCGTTGGAGGCGTATTTCAACCAATGTTCTTCCGTATTCGAGTCCAGAGTGATTACCCAACGTGTATTAATTTTTACCTTTCTACCAAGATCTGCTTACAAGGGGGAAGGGTATGGCAGGGGGTCAGGTGACCGTAGTGAGAAATTATTTACGAATCTGCTAGAAAGTTATAAAATGGCCTAAAACCGTACATGATTTTAACAATGTTCTCAAAATTTCTAAATCACGTGTGTGAGCAAAATGTTTTGCTCCTGAGTACGTCAAAACCTGTGGATGCCCCTGTCTCTGCCTACATTATTCCGTGAAGTATTTACTCCTTAGAGATGACGACGAAGTATTCCACCACCCCTTGTAAATGTTTGTCATGAAGCTTTAATTATCAATTAGAAAAAAGAATCCACTGTTAGTGGAGGGATGGGCTTTGGTTCTGCTGCCTTAGAACTGTGCTACGGTATTTCGACTTGAAAATTTCATTGCATACACTGCATACACTGCAGCAGGTACCGGCAAAGAAAGAAAATAATGGACTTCACTTTACGGTGCTGATAATTAAAATAACGTGTGTCTCATCTTCATCACAAATAGGTCTGGTAGTGAACGAGAGTAAAACAAAATATCTCGTTGTCTCACGACATAAAGCTCTTCCTTCTTCTTATTGTTGATGGGCATGCTTTCGAACAAGAAAAAGAATTCAAATTCCTGGGATCAATATTAACCAGCAAAAACGAAGTAACGAAAGAGGTGCAATAATGAATAACAAACGCTAATCGCATCTTCTTAAGCCAAAACAATCTTTTCAAATCCAGCGTAATATCACAGAGAAACAAGATTCGGCTGTACGTGGCACTAGTACGACCGGTAATGTTATATGGTTGTGAAATCTGGGCAATTTCAGTAACAACTCAAGAAGCAATCTGTGCGTTCGAGAGGAAGATACTCCGGAAAATATACGGACCAGTATACAATACCATAGAAGGCACACGGGAAGGAAAAACAAAATAAGGCCTTTATCAGCGGTATGGAAAGCCACACATCTGTCGAACATTGTGGCAGAAGAGGCTACAATAGTTTTGGCACATATTCCGAGCCGACTGATCCCTCCCAAACAGTGTCCTCTGTTCCCAACCTGCTGGAAGACGACCAAAAGGACGAAAGAAGACGCTTGGAAGGATCGGGTATTGGCAGTCCTCAAGCAAGTGGAGCCGACAGCGGTAAAAGATGAGGCTGGGTACCGACAACGTTGAACTGCTATTTGCAATGGACATGTCCTGTATTCAGATTGTGACTGACTGATGTTTTAATTTTGTTTCTATTTTGCTAATGTATACCTGAGTAAAACAAAGGGAATGTAGTGATAAAAAAATCAGGCGATGCTGAAGGAATTTGATTAGGTAATGAGACAATATAAGTAGCAGATGAGTTTTGTTATTTGGGTAGTAAAGTGACTTCTAACGGACAAAGTAGAGAAGATATAAAATGCAGAATGGTTATGGGAATAAAATCTTTTCTGAAGAAGCGAAACTTATTAACATCCAATATTAGTTTAAATGTTAGGAAGTTCTTTCTGAAAGCATTTGCCTGGAGTGGACAATAGTGCGTTCAGACAAAAAGATGATAGAAGCTTTCGAAATGTGGTGCTACAGACGAATGATGAACATTAGATGGGTAGATCACGTAACTAATGAGGAGGTGCTCAACAGAATTTGGAATAAAAGGAGCTTCTGGCATATCCTGACTAAGAGGAGGGATAGGTTTGGTGGGGCATATTCTGAGATATCAAGGAATCGTCAACTTAGTAATAGAACGAAGTGTGTAGAGTAAAAAATGTTCAAATGTTTGTAGAGATTATGGGACGTAACTACGGGGTCATCAGTCCCTAAACTTACAAACTACTTATGAACTAGCTAACACAAAGGATGGCACAAATATCCATGCCCGAGAAGGATTCGAACCCCCGACCGTAGTGGACGTGCAGACTGTGTCTGACGCGCCGCAGACCGCTCGGCCACCGCGGCCGGCTGTGTAGGGTAAAAATCGTAGAGGGAGACCGAGAGGCGAATAAAGTAAGCAGATTCAAAAGGATGTAGGTTGCTGTTGGTATTCTCAGATGAAGAGGTTTGCACAGTCTGCGGACTGAAGACCACAACAACAACAATTTGCAATTTTTTAAATAATGTGCAGTCTGTATTCCTTTATAGTTGTTGTTGTGTCATTTTTATTCTGCTATAGGCCTTGAATGCAATAAATGATGATAAGGTGTAGCCGGTATGGTATGCGACTAGATGTCGAAATGAATAAACACAGCCTTGCGTGCGGTGAACGCTGCTCTGAAGCGTGCAGGTGTAGGTCCTCGAGAAGCCAGCAACTTTGCTGCCAATCAGGGCTGGCGCTGATTGGCTGCCGCGCCGGGACCGCTCGGCTGCGCTGGCGTCACGGCTGACACACTGCCGACCTGAGATATGCGTGCATGGCGATCGCCGACCAACCGGTCCCACGCGGCAACGGTTCTCCGGCTAACGGCCGCTGCTTAACCCCAGGACCGCCGCGTCATCCGCGAAACGCCGCCGCTGACTTTCCTTGATTACCGCCGCGTAACTTTCGGTCACCGCGCGAACCAATTACTTCTGCTGCGTAACACCGATAAGCGGCAGTGGTGACAATTTACCGCCCCTTTTGGACACTCTGGAACTCCTTGACAGAGAAAAACTGTGTGCAGTTCCGGGACTCGAATCTAGGACTTTTGCCTTCTGCGCGCTAGTGATCTAGCCAGCTTACCACCGGTTACTCACTACGATCCGCCCTCGCAGCCATTACCCCCATGTCGTATCTGACCTCGTACTCTATAGCTCAGCCATTACAGCACTTTCCCGCAAAAGGACAAATGTTCCAAGGCCAAATGCCAGTCCAGCACACAATTTTAATCGGCCAGGAAATTTCATATCAGCACCGACTGCAATGAAGAGTGAATAGTTATATCTCGGACCCATCTTTCTGACTATGCTCTACATTCTACGCCAGGTTTTTAGCTAATCACACATAAAAGGCGTACCTTCCAGCAGGTGTTTATCGGCCAGGCTACGGATGATGCGATTCTGGAACATCTGACTATCTCTTTTTCTTTCTTTATACCGGGTGATCAAAAAGTCAGTATAAATTTGAAAACTTAATACTTCGCGTAATAATGTAGATAGAGAGGTAAAAATTCATACATGTGCTTGGAATGACTTGGGGTTTTTATGAACAAAAAAAAATAAATAAAAATAAATAAAAAAAGACAACAAAAATTCAAAAAATGTCCGACAGATGCCGCTTCATCTGATCAGAAAAGCAATAATTAGCATAACAAATTAAGACAAAGCAAAGATGATGTTCTTTACAGGAAATGCTCAATATATTCACCATCATTCCTCGAGGAATAATGTTGTGAACAGCACTGTAAACCATGTCCGGAGTTATGGTGAGGCATTGGCGTCGAATGTTGTCTTTCAGCATCCCTAGAGATGTCTGTCGATCACGATACACTTGCGACTTCAGATAACCCCAAAGCTAATAATCGCACGGACTGCGGTCTGGGAACCTTGGAGGCCAAGCATGACGAAAGTGGTGGCTGAGTACACGATCACCACCAAAAAACGTGCGCAAGAGATCTTTCACGCGTCTAGCAATACTTTGTTTTTTCTTTTGGTTCTAATAAAATCCCATGTTACTCCAAGCGTGTGTGTCAATTTTTACCTCTCTATCTACGTTATTCGGTGGTTTATTAAGTTTTCAAATTTAAACTGACTTTTTGATAAACCGATATATGACTAGACGAATACCCGACGTTGCTCGGGACTTATTTATTCCAATCTTCACATCCTCATCCCTTCTTTCTCTCTCTCCACCTCTTTCCTTTGTCCATATCCTCCTCTCCGCTCTCTTTATTCTTCTCCTCCTCTCCCCTCTCTCTATTCGTCTCCTCTTCCCCCTTTGAATGCCTAATTCCACCCTCCCTTTATCTGCCAGAAATGGCCTCATCTCTGTGTCTAACTCCTTTTCCACCTCCTCAGTCCATTTACTCTTCCATTTAACAGTGAAAAATTAAAATAACTCTGTTAATTTTAATGGGGATCGGTGAAGTTTTGTCTACGTTCGCTGCAAGTTACTCTCCAAATGAAGTGTTGTTTTGAAGGTACCGTGTGCCAAATTTTATCAACACTGGAATAATTATCACCCTGAAAAATGCAACGTAACTTCCAGACAGAGCTGCAAGAATTTCAGAAATTCTATTTCATTCGAAACTTCGCCGAAATCTGACCAATAACTGTTTTGTCATGTTAATTAATTGAAATTATTGTAGGTAATATGAATATATTAATACTGCACAGATAAACTGAACTGTTCAATCATATTTATAAATTTCATCAGGATCGGAATACAACTGCAGAATCCGACGAAGTCCATATGTAAAATATCCTCCGTCATGCACCATCCATAATTTTATGTGACACTGACCGTCCTCTTGATGTCAAGGTCAAGTGTTCAAAATGTCAAGAAGAGTTTAGAATCAATAAAGTGTCTTTACTCGCATGTCGCATCATACCACAGGTTTTCAACCATACAATTGTTTATGACGTATATCTCCAGAATTATATGTCGTAAGCAGATCTTACCCCTACGTCAAATGTTACCTCAATGAAGGAATATGTGTACGAAATTTTGTTGAAATCGCTATCGCTACAGTGTTTTAGAAGCAGACGTCGCATGATGCAGCACTTTTCCGTGCATTGCATTGTTTATTATGTCATATCTCCTAAACTATTTATCGTACAGTCATTTAATGGTGCCTTTGATCATCGCGAAAGTGCAAGCAATATGTTGGCAAAGTTTCATCACAATCGGTTGAAGGGTACGACCGTGCATAAATTAAGAACACACAAACATTCATTTATATATATGTTAGATAAGCCTTGAAGAGCGTGGTAATAAGGAAGTGGGGTTCCTAGAGGAAAGCGGCCAGGCGTTGAATTTAGCTTCATATACACTTCAAATATTTCTTAATAACTGCTACGTACATTGGTACTTGCGCAACCTTTTCTTTTGCAATAAACTTTGCAATTCAAAAACATGAACAATAGATAGTTTAGCAGGAGACCAATCCACCCACAACACCAATCCCAATACAGCCATGAGAAAAAGATTAGACATAAATTTGCCAGGAACACCTTACACTTAAGTCCAGTTAGAAGTACAATTAAGAAAGAGAAACAATTCGAGTCGTACCTCCCTTACAGTAACAAAATTACCAAAACCAACTGGCATTGACCCCTTTCAACAGTTGGTGCCCAATGATTAAATAACACACACAACCAGCTAACTATTACCAAAATCCTATCCACTCTGCAATATTAACGAAAAGGAGCGCTGGTGCGCTCGTAGCGAAGACTTTATAACAGCATTGACGTTAACAAACGCTACGTTCAATGAAAACAGTAGCTTGTAGCTAGCACAGGAGGCGACTTCACTCGTAGTACTCATGACACTAGTCCACCAACTACGCCTTTTAATTTTAACAATTTACTAATACATCAAATAATGGGACATCGGCCTCTCCAACAACAACAAATCACAATTTTTTTTAAAAAAATTAACTACACTAAATAGCCGGGCACTCACTCTTGACCACAGAACGAAACGGAAAATTAAAAATATATATATTCATTAATAAAAACACCAACTACTACATTTTTCAGATTCAAAGCAATGGATGGAATTGCATGAAATCACACTTTACAGTTTAACGGACACGTGTTGCCCTCATTATATATATATTAGCTGAAAACCCGGCGTTGCCCGGGTATTTATTTATTTATTCAAGCACTAAATTAGTACTTCTCCTATCCCTTCTCTCTCAGTCCATCTCCTTTTTTTTCTAAAAACATATTTAACAGAGACTATATAATAAATAAGGCTGTCTTGCATAATGTTCAAAATTACAGGTCAGTATCCAAACAAAAAAAGATATAAATCAAAATACAAATGATATGTAACATCCATAATGCATTTAATTCACAACTAGACTATAAACAACGCCGAGTCAGGTGACGCAGTGGTAACACACTGGACTCGCATTAAGGAGGACGGCGGTTCAGACCAGCCTCCGGACATCCAGATTTTTGTTTTCCTTGATTTCTCTAAGTCTCACCATGGAAATGCCGGGGGTGGTTCCTTTCGAAGGGCACGGCCGATTTCCTTTCCTATCCTTACCCAAACAATCCGAGCGTAAGCTGCGCCTCTAATGACCATGCTGTCGACGGGGCGTTCAACAGTATTCTCCCTTCCTTTCTTCGTGAACAATATTTCCTGTGACTTGTCCAGGATGTAATTTGAATATTTTCTGTGGTGACCCATGAGCAAGCGACATAACGCTGTCCGTGTTAGAAACATGGAGATTTCAGATACACTGCTCAGTACTGAATAGATTGCCCTGTGATTTATTAATCATAATATAAAATGATGCAAGTCTCACTGCAAACAGCACTCTCTTGAAATTAAAAGCCAGATCTGTCAGAAATAATGGATATTCGTCGGATGTACACTGTTTAATTCTCTTCCTTTCCTTGTAGTTCTGCAGAAGTACATTGCTTCTTCCTACAGCTGTATGCGCTTCAGAGTTCAAAGTTGCTTCAAAGTTCTCAACAACACTGCTCACTGGGATACAGGCGTGTCTTAGTAATCAATAAGAAACGTAATGAAACGTGGTGCCTGATGTGAAAAGTTTTTACCCATCGCAGCATATATTATCGCATATTTATTTTTATACGTTGTAAGATTGTGTAATTTTTCAGGTACATTTGTATAAGTACTGTATGTCTGTAAAATCTGTTGCGAATGCAATTAGTACTAAAGAAGTAATAGATTAAAACTTGGTGCGTGTTGGGGAGATTTTCCATGAACCTTACTATTTATGTGCTCGTATTTCATGAACTACGTGTCGTACTGTGATACAATTTCGAAGGTACATTCAGCTGTATATGTGTATACTGTCTGTAAAATTTCGTGCAGGTACATAATGTAGTGTAGAAGTTATAAATTGCAACGGTATTCCGAATACCGTAGTCTTACTTTCATTGTTGTGCTATGGTTTCCTAAGGTTTTGAAATTATGTTTGACGTTTGTTGCAAGTAGCTAAGTGCTCTCCTTCTCAAAGACTGATAAAGTCACACTATCGCGTACCGCAAGACTGGAACGTTTTTCATTGTTTACGACGTCATATCTCCTGAACTATAGGTCCTATCGTAAAATCCGTTCTTAGCTGACGTCTTCTACCTATAAACTACATTCCTGCCACATTCGGCTACATTCGGCGTCATAGGTGAAGTAGTTTTCGAGATTTCGTGTTTAGTCCGTGAGTGAGTGTGTGAATGAACGTCCTTTCGCTTTTATATTAACAGAGGTTTCCTTGAGACGGAAAAGCTTCTGTCCATGCATTAGTACGGCTTTAGGAAGCATCGATCGTGCGAAACCAGCTTGCCCTTTTCTCTCATGACATCTTGCATTCTATGGATGAACGGCAACAAAGAGACTGCATATTTCTCGGTTTTCGAAAGGCGTTTGACACGGTACCGCACTACAGATTGATAACGAAGGTACGAGCTTATGGATTACATACCCAAATATGTGAGTGGCTCGAAGACTACTTAAGTAATAGAACCTAGTACGTTGTCCTCGGTGGCGAGCGTTCATCAGAGAATAAGATGTCGTCGGAGGTGCCCCAGGGAAGTGTGATAGGACCGTTATTATTTTCAATCTATATAAATGATCCGACGGGCAGAGTGTGTTGCAATCTGCGCCTGTATGCTGATATTGCTGTGGTGTACAAGAGGGTGTAGACATTGAATGGCTGTAGTAGGATGCAGGATGACGTGGACCAAACTTCCAGGTGATGTGAGGAATGGCAACTAGTGCTAAGTATAGAAAAATGTAAGGTCGTGCAGATGAGTAGGAGAATCAATCCGGTAATGTGCGATTACAGCGTTAGTAGTGAGCTGCTTAACGAAGTCGCGTCAATTAAATACATAGGCGTAATGCAGCACAGCGTTGAAAGCAGGTGGAGACGACGGGAGAGAGCGAAGAGGAGGATATGGATAGAGACAGGAAGGAGGAGGAATAAATAAATACACGGCCAACGGCGGGATTTCAGCTAGCTTCAGCCTGTCGTTTTCTTACGCCGTTTTGGCTTCATCCCATTACTGCTGCTATAGTTTGACTGTTTGATTTTTGCGAGTGTACAGCGGTCTTGCAGCCTAGCTTTACACCACAGGGGTAATTTTCTCTGGTCGTATTGTGTCCGGCTGGCGTCTGAAGTAAAGATATGGGCGGGCTTTCGTCCCGTAACGGCCGGCTCACATAACATACGGCGCAGTCAGCTTAGGTTGCGAGGCAGGGAAGTAAGCCACGCAGGGGTACGTAGAAACGACGGTGCGTTGTGCACTCGATTCTGGCGAGTGAGGGTTCACAGTAGAAAGAAAACGCGACTCAAGTTTCGGAGGATGAAAGGTGTGCTTATTAAAATACTCGTAGTCGCGAAACACTATGTCCATAAGAACATTTTTGTTATTTAAATGGAATCAGATACACTTAACTGTGAACGGATGATGCGGAAGAGTAAATGACTATACAACGTCAACGAACACCGATCAGAAAAGTTATAGTGGAACCGAGACTGTCATAATTATCATAAATTTAAGTCATAATTGATCTCTCGAAACCTGATTTGCTACACTTCGCCAGCAGGAAGCTTAGTAGGCCTTCATCTTTTGCTAAAACTCTCGGTTACATATACTTTCGTCTTTATTATTCATCCATTTTGGAACCAAGACAGTGTTTTATGAAATAACAATAATAAAGAATTTGTATTCATTTCTGTAAAAGATAAACATGCTCTAAAAAAATGTTTGTATAGTTTATGGGACTTACCTACGGGGTCATCAGTCCCTAAACTTACAAACTACTTATGAACTACTTACGAACTAGTACGGCACAAATATCCATGCCCGAGGGGGGATTCGAACCCCCGACCGTAGTGGCCACGCAGACCGTGACTGAAGCGCCTCAGTCCCCGCGGCCACCTCGGCCGGCAAAACATGCTCTAAGTGATGATTAATCTAACGATATTAAATCGACATCTGTATTCCTCGCGGTATGTACTTTACGTTCTACTGTTGCAGTGGCGTACACTTGTGTGAGGAACGATACAAGTGTACCTCCCTATGGGTTCTGATGTCTCTAATGTTGTCTTCATCGTCTTTTCGCGATTATACGTATGAGGAAGCAATATATTGGTTGAGCCTTCTACAAACGTAAGTTCTCTAAACTTTGATATTAGCTTTCTTCCAGCGTCTGCCATTAAAGTTGGCTCATCATCTCCGCGACGTTTTCGCGCTTCGTAAATAAATGGACTTGTAACGAACCGCAGTGCTCTTCTTTGGATCAACTCTCCAAATGTCTAAATGTTTGTTAAGCTTATGAGACTCAACTTCAGGGTCATCAGTCCCTAAACTTATAAACTAACTTATATTAAGGACAACATATTCATGCCCGAGGGAGGATTCAAACCTCCGACGGGGAACGGCCTCAATGCGCTCCGCCACTCCGCCGCGGCTGGATCTTCTCTATTCCTCTATCAAGCCAATATGGCAACTCATAATTAATTTTACATTTTGCTAGCCCTACCAATTCCTTTTATCTCTAGTTCGCTTACTTCGTGTACTGATGTCTTGTCTGTTGTATTTCATCGTTGACTATGTATTTTGCAATTGTTTTGACATTTAATGATAATATTCTCAAGGTTGAATTGTAATTATTGGAAAAGAATCCAAATTAGTAAAAGTAAATATTGTATCTAGGTTACGCTACTTATTATGTTCTCAACACGTAATTTAGTTAGTTATTAACTTATTTGACTATAACTTTTCTTAGATAATGTACAGTTTTTTTTTAAGATACTTTGATCTCAACAACGAATGTTACGATTGCTACTGGTATAATGACCACCGTGTTACTGATTGTTATTAATTTAACACGCTGTTTAGTCCCTTCCAAAAACCAAACAACTAATTTGACACTTAATGTGCTACATATTTTATCTGAGTTCAATAGTTTTGAACCACAGTCATTGCCGCGATGGTGTGGCTTGCGTGCCTAACGATTAAAATAACCGCACCTAGGCACAACGGCAGTGGTGGGGTATCCGTGGAGAGGTTAGACACACGTGTGGTTTCTGAAGAGGGCAGCAGCCTTTTCAGTAGTTACAGGTCAACAGTCCGGATGATTGACTGAGCTGACCTTGTAACATCAGATAATATGTCTTTGTCATCAGAAACTGCGAACGGCTAAAAGCAAGCGGAAACTACAGCCATTACTTTTCTCGAGGACATGAAGCTCTACTGTATCAATATATGATGATGGCATCGTATCAAGTAAAATATTCCAGAAATAAAATAGTCCCCCATTCGAATTTCCGGGCGGGGAAAAAATCATTAAGATGTCGTGATCAAGAGAAACAAAAAGAATACGTATCGGAGCGTGGAATGTTCTAACCCTTACTCGGATAGGTAAATTAGAAGATTCGAAAAGAGAAATGGATAGTTTGAAGTTAGGAAGGTGGGGATTAGTGAAGTTCGGTGACAGGATGAAGAGGATTTCTGGGCAGTTGAATACAAGGTTATAAATACAAAATAACTTGCTGGAACACAGGAGTAGGTCTATTAGTGAATAAGAAATGTGGGTAAGTATCAACAGCATAGTAATCGTATTATCATGGCAATGATAGGCACAAAGCCAAAACCAACCACAGTAGTATAAGTTTATTTACCGATCTGCAAATGATGAGGGGAATGAAAAAAATGTACGATGAGATAAAATTAGTTCTTAAGATAGTTAATAAAGAGGAAAACTTGATTTTCATGGGACACTTGAACTCGGTGGCAACAAAAGCAAGAGAAGGAGAAATAGTAGATGAATATGTACTGGAGAAAAGGAATGAAAGAGGAGGTCGCCTGGTATAATTTTGCGCAAAGCACAATTTAATCATAACATACACTTGGTTTAGGCATCATGATGGGAGGCTGTATATATGGAAGTGACTAAGAGACACCAGAAGGTACCAAAAGCTTTCGAAACCAGGTTTTAAAAATGTAAGACATATGCAGGGGGAGATTGAACCAATTCTAGATTAATACTCAAGAAACTAAAAAAAATAATAAATAGAAAAGTAAGGAGATCAAGCCTGGATACACGGAAGGACTCTGAGAATGTCGAGAGTTTCATAGAGAGCATTATGCAAGGTTTGACCGAACTGGGAGAAAGTAACACCATAGAAGGGGAACGGATAGCTATGACAGATAAAGTAGATGCAGAGTATCATATAGGTAGGAGGACAAGGCCAAATTGAACTTAATTGATGAAAGGAGAAAAGGTAAACACAGCAAGTGAAGCAGGTAAAGGAGAGTACCAACTGCTAAAAATGAGGTTGACAGAAAATGCAAATTATCTATGTAGAAGGGGCTAGAAGATAGTTGCAAGTCTGTACAAGAATGTATATCTAGGGGAAAGATAGATAGCATCGAAAGCAAAATAAAAGAAACGTTTGGAAACAAGAAATACAGTTGCGTGAATATCAAGAGATCAGTTGGAAAATCAGTACTAAGTTAGAATGGAGTGATGAAAGGGATATACTGCATGTCTATACAAGGGAAATGAACTTGAAGGCATTATTGCAGAAATGGGAGAGGAAGGAAATGAAGATGAGATAGGAGATACGATACTGCGAGAAGAATTTGACAGACCACCGAAAGATATGGATCAAAACAAGACCCCTGGAGTAGATTATATTCCCTCCGAACTGTTGACATCGTTGGAAAAGCCAGAAACTATTCTACCTAGATGTATGAGACAGGGGAAGTACCGTTAGCCTTCACAAAATATAAAATAATTCCAGTTCCAAAGAAATCAAATCAAAGAAAGACTGAAGATTATAGAACTATCATTTCATTAAGTCACAGTTGCAAAATAATAACTCGATTTATTTACAGACGAATGGAAAAGCTGATAGAATCCGACCTCGGGAAAGATCATTTTGGATTTAGGAAAGAAGAATAAGCAAACCAACATTTTTAATTTTTGATTTGGAGAAAGCTTTTGATACTGTTGACTGAAATACATTCTTTCAAATTCTGGAGGTAGCAAGCGTAAAACGTACGGAACGAAACTTATGTACATCTTGATCAAAAACCAGGCAGCAAAAATAAGAGTCGAATGGCATGAAAGGGACGCATTGATTTGGAAGGGAGTAAGATGGGGTTTTAGCCTTTCGCCAATGTTAGTTATTCAATCTGTACAGTGAGCAAGCTGTGAAGGAACGCAAGATGAAATTAAGAAATGAATTAAAATTCACGGAGAACAAATGAAAACTTTGCGGTTTGCAGATGACGTGATTATATCAGAGACAGCAACTGACCTGGAAGAGCAATCGAATGGAATAGACAGTGTCTCGAAATGAGGTTATAGGATGAACATTAACACCTGCAAACAAGGGTAATGGAATGTAGTGTAAGAAAATCGGGCTATGCTAAAAGAATTAGATTAACTAAAGAGACAATAAAAGTAGTAGATGAGTTTCGTTATTCGGGTAGCAAAATAACTTCTGATGGCCGAATTAAGGAAGATATAAAATGCAGAATAGCTATTGGAAGAAAAGCATTTCTGATGAAACGAAATTTGTTGATATTCAGAATTAATTTAAATGATAGGAAGTCCGTTCTGAAGGCATTTGTCTGCATAATAGCATTGTGCGGGTGTCAAACTTTGACTATAATACGTTCAGACTAAAAGATGATAGAGGCTTTTGAAATGTGGTGCTACAGATCATGTAAACTAAAGAGGTGATGCTTAATACAATTGGGGAGCATACAATTGTGGATATATTGACTAAGAGAAGGGATAGGTTGGTAGGACATATTCTTAAAGGAATTCTCAGTTTAGGATTGGAAGGAAGTGTGTGCGGCTGTGGGTCCACCTTGATGCAAAACACCTCTATTTTCACACGCAAACTGATTTCAGCTTATATGCCGCTATCAAATTCAAATGTTCGAGTGTTTGTAAACCTATGGGACTTAACTTCTACGGTTATGAGTCCCTAGGCTTACAAACTATTTAACTACTTAAACTCACCTAAGGACAAACACAAACACCCATGCCTGCGGGAGGGCTGGAACCTCCGACGTCGAGCAGCAGCGCGCTCCGTAGCAAGGAGCCTTAGAATTCTCGGCCACTCAACCGCGGCATGTCGCCATCATCAGTGGCTTTTTATGGCTGCTACTGTAGTATATAGAGAGGCTGTAACAATGGAAAATTGTATTGAAATACAGGAGGACTGCATCGAATTGACGCATGGTGCAGGGAATGGCAATTGAATCTCAATGTAGACAAGTGTAACGTGCTACGAATACATAGAAAGAAAGATCCTTCATCATTTAGCTACACTATAGCAGGTCAGCAACTGGAAGTAGTTAATTCCATAAATTATCTGGGAGTATGCATTGGGAGTGATTAAAAATGAAAGAACCATATAAAATAAATCGTCGGTAAAGCAGACGCCAGACAGGTTCATTGGAAGAAACACAAGGAAATGCAGTCCGAAAACAAAAGAAGTAGATTACAGTACACTTGTTCGCCCACTGCTTGAATACTGCTCACCGGTGTAGGATCCATATCAGGTAGAGCTGATAGAGGAAGTAGAGAAGTTCCATCGGAAAGCAGCGCGCTTTGTTACAGGATCATTTGATAATCCTGAAAGCGTTACGGAGATGATCGATAAACTCCAGTGGAAGACTCTGCAGGAGAGACGCTCTGTCGCTCGGTATGGGCATTTGTCGAAGTTTCGAGAACACACCTTTAGCGAGGAGTCTAGCAGTATATTGCTTCCTCCTACTAATATCTCGCGAAGATATCATGAGGATAAAATCAGAGAGATTTGAGCCCACACAGAGGCATACCGACAATCTTTCTTTTCGCGAACGATACGTGACTGGAATAGGAGGGGGAACCGATACTGGTACTCAAGGTACCCTCCGCCATACACCGTCGGGTGGCTTGCGGTGTATGGCTGTAGATGTAGAAACATCCGTTCGTCGCTGTAAAATCAAACCGACATAGTTGCAAATTTGAGTATTTGAATGGTAGATATCAAAATATTTCTTTTTCCGGTTTTTTTAATGTGGAACCGACATAACGTATAACTAAATAAAAATACGTCAGATGGCGTTGGCGGGTGGTATTTAAGCGGAAATAGCCATTTTATCAGAAGGCGCAATACGCCAGTCACTTCGAAACATTGAAGGAGGAAAAACGTTAATCACGTAAGTAATACGGAATTATCTCACAACATCACAATAGTTCATACGAAAACATTATCAGATGCGAAAACATTAAAGCACCAGGTGAAAAATATGCATTTTGCAGATATGCTGTTTTGATTTCACAGCGACGCGTTGCACTGATGAAACACTTCGTCCCACACGGCCAGAATTTTGACGGATGGATGCATCACATTCTGTCAAGCCAATAACACGCCCTGTTTTCAAACTCTCTGATTTGACGGAGACGTCTGCGAGGCACGCCGCGCGTCTTTTCAAGTAACACTGATCCATTACCCCCGGCTTATAGAGAGCGGCACGCACATTTAATACGGCTAGGCGCCGCGATATCGGCGTTGACCTTGAACTTGCGGGGCGACTGGTTCAGATGCTAATCGTTTCTGCAGGACACGCTAACGTCCGTGTCCAGTGATATGAACTTCCTCTGGTTTTTAAAGGTGTTCGTTCTTTTCTGAACATATTTTTACCGTCAAACGGTATATTCATAATCAGAATTGTGAAACACATTTAGTGTAGCAACTTTTTTGTTATTTTAGTTTGCCGTAATGGCCCTGCGGTCTGAGGCGTATGTCACGGACTGCGCAGTCTCTACTGGTGGAGGTTCGAGTCCACAGTCGGTGATATGTGTGTGTGTGTGTGTGTGTGTGTGTGTGTGTGTGTGTGTGTGTGTGTTGTATTAGCATGAGTTTGTTTTAGCAGTGTGTAAATCCAGGGACCAACGGACCTAGCAGTTTGGCCCATTAGTTTCACAAATTTACATTTTGTTTTATTCTTCATTTGGTTTAGATTCGCTGAAATTGTGAGCAGATGAATGCAGAACCAAACGTTATCAGCCAAATCCGGACACGAATGTAGAACTTTGAATGTAATGAGAAGATATATATATTAATTCGCAATTTGCGAGAATTTCCGACTTTTACTGCTCTTCTTCAGTAGGTCTATCATTTTTAACATATAAAAATTTCTTTCTATTAAGATGTAACTTGTACTGGAATGCAGTGTTTAACACACTCTACTATTTTTACATTCTTATTATAAGTATGGTTCCTGCAATAGCGTTAGAGTTCACAGGTGTGAGAGTGGCAAAGTGTGATTATGGATTCAAAGATACCGTGATCAAACCCAAGTTAATTCTACAATCTTTACCTGCCACAAAACTTCTTCTACCGTTAGCAATTTTTATGCATTGAATCACGCGGTTTAGAATGCACTTTAAGAGGTCCTCCTATAACTGGTTGGATAAATCAGTTCTGCTGTAGGAGGAAGGCAGTGGAATAAAACAGAATCATCGCAAGCAAAGCCTTGAGCTATTGAAAACAATTGTCAGGTTGAAGTTAACTTCATCTTGCTCTGCTTAATATTTTGGGTGTTTATCCAAAACATTTAACCCGTTCTTACGCTCTGCACCTCATCGCCTTCGCCTCTTGAGTCATTAAATTTCGTCCTTCTGTATTCAAAAGTGATGATTTCAACTAATGCTTTTTGAAATACTGAATAGTGAGAATGAGGAAGTCTACACCTTTTTTATGCATGTTTCCTCCAGAAAATTTAATAAAAAAAGTTATACTGTTGTGCGCAATAAGAGAAAAGTAAGGGAGCTTAATGGTGTATCTGCAAATTTTTAAATATGAAAATTTGCCGGAACGGGCCTCGAACCCGGGTCTCCCTCTTTTCGCGAGCGGTCGCCTTAACCACTCGGCCACTGGACACGCTCACGGCCAGACCCAAACTTCCATATGTTACAGTTGTCTGACTGACTGACTTGAATCCATTCAACTGCTGTTTCAGATTCTTAGATCTGTATCAGAACTACAATACCATGAGCATACCGCAAACATTTTTCTTCTTGTTCCTTGCACTCGAACTTTAATACCCCTCTGCAAAATTGTCTGTGATTTCCTGTACGTGATTGCGACAGGAAAGACTCAAGGAGACACAGGTTTTAGTTTAAAAATTTGCAGATACACCATTAAGCTCCCTTACTTTTCTCTTATTGCGCACAACAGTATAACTTTTTTTATTAAATTTTCTGGAGGAAACATGCATAAAAAAGGTGTAGACTTCCTCATTCTCACTATTCAGTATTTCAAAAAGCATTAGTTGAAATCATCACTTTTGAATACAGAAGGACGAAATTTAATGACTCAAGAGGCGAAGGCGATGAGGTGCAGAGCGTAAGAACGGGTTAAATGTTTTGGATAAACACCCAAAATATTAAGCAGAGCAAGATGAAGTTAACTTCAACCTGACAATTGTTTTCAATAGCTCAAGGCTTTGCTTGCGATGATCCTGTTTTATTCCACTGCCTTCCTCCTACAGCAGAACTGATTTATCCAACCAGTTATAGGAGGACCTCTTAAAGTGCATTCTAAACCGCGTGATTCAATGCATAAAAATTGCTATCGGTAGAAGAAGTTATGTGGCAGGTAAAGATTGTAGAATTAACTTGGGTTTGATCACGGTATCTTTGAATCCATAATCACACTTTGCCACTCTCACACCTGTGAACTCTAACGCTATTGCAGGAACCATACTTATAATAAGAATGTAAAAATAGTAGAGTGTGTTAAACACTGCATTCCAGTACAAGTTACATCTTAATAGAAAGAAACAAAGTACCAATATATCGGTAGGAGGGAAACTATACGTAATTCAATGACGCCATGGTACCATAACATTCTGAATCAACAATGCCGAAAAGTGCTTAAAGTGATTAGAACACATACCCCATAATAGTTATATTAGACTTCACCTCGACGAAGTGGTTAAAAAAAAAGAAACCAGTAGAAATGAAAAATGTGCTCGCCTCACTGTCACGTTCAAGCAGTCCATTACCAAAAGCCACACTAATCACATTTTCCAAAGATGATATGTGTATGTCAGTGCCATAACGTGCAACTCACGAAGCATATTGCAACGTAGCTTTATACTTTGTGGCACATAAAACTGATTCTAAATCACAGAGTCGTATTTCATTATGAAATAACAGTTATGTATCTCTTCCACTTTATTTTAACCAGTACTTGTAAATCACTCATCAACTCTTTTGCAGAATAACATAAATACTATCAGATGTGTAGGATATATGTGTTGAGCACTATTATCATTACTTTAAGAACACGGGTTTTGGCACTGTGGACTGACGTCAATGAATTGTCTCCTTATGGTACTGACATTTTCTATCTTTCTCTCCATTAAAATGACATGGTAGAACGGACCGTTTTACATGGAAATCACATAGATCGTTGGTTTTCTACTGATCCCGAGTTATTCTAATTTGGAGCGTTCCAAGTCAACTGTGTCCCACCTGAACCATACAAAAAAAAAAAAAAAAAAAAAAAAAAAAAAAAAAAAAAAAAAAACACACCAGTTTCTAAAAGCAGGACATAATAATTCGAGTCACGTAAAAAAGGGGTGTTCGGAATGTTGGGAATCGCAAAGAAAAAAAAAGAAGAAGAAAAAAAAGGGGGGGTCCGAATCCCAGTCTCGCACAAATTTTTATAATCTGTACTTTAGTAATTGTTTCAGAATGGTCACCGGCCGTGGTGGTCGAGGGAACTGCGGCGCGGCACGGCCGCTACGGTCGGGGGTTCGAATCAAAATGTTCAAATGTTTGTTAAGCTTATGGGACTTAACTACGGGGTCATCAGTCCCTAAACTTACAAACTACTTATGAACTACTTACAAACTAGGACGGCAAAAATATCCATGCCCGAGGGGGGATTCGAACCCCCGACCGTAGTGGCCGTGCTGACCGTGCGGTCGGGGGTTCGAATCCCCCCTCTGGCATGGATATTTGTGCCGTCCTTAGTGTTAGCTAATTTATAAGTAGTTTGTAAGTTTAGGGACTGATGGCCCCTTAGGTAAGTCCCATAAGCTATAAAAATATTTGAACATTTTGAATTCAGAATCGTCACGATGTAAATACAGTAGCACTGCTGTTAGAGTTTACACCACTGCCCAGGACGGGTATTAAACCCGTGACTTCGACCAGTGTAGAAGATCACCTGCACTCGGCCAGTCTCTGGTCATACCGGTACACACGCAGTGGTTCACACACTGGACTCGCAGTCGGGAGGTCGGCGATCCAAACCCGCCTCACACCAACCAGATTTTCCGCGATCTCCCTTTGTCGCTGAAGGCGGAATTGTGGATGGTCCCTTTCAAAGGGCACGGCCTATTTCCTTCCCCACCGTTACCAACAATAACAAAATAATAATAAATATCCGAGCCTGTGGTGCGACTGTAATGACCACGTTGTCGACGGGGCGTTACACTCGAGTCTTCCTTCTTCGTTGTAAGACGCAGCCAGGGAGGCGGTCTTACCTGTTGCGGGGCAGCGTCAGAGTGAGAGGTGTGTTGTCGCGGCGACGCCGGCGTGTGGCGAGCAGCGTGCTGCGTGCAGCGGCAGGCGGAGTGTGGCGCGCCGTTGGGACGCTTGGCGGCGGCAGACTGAGCTGAGCCGAGAGGGCCGCGGCAGGCAGCCGCCTGGTCACGTGCAGCCGCCCCCCCCCCCCCCCCCCAACAATGGCACTGGTCGCGATTAACACGCCGGCCGCGGCCCGCCTCCCGTTGCCCTGCCCACCTGCACCTGCAGGTGCCAATGCAGAGCGTCGCGCGGTAGCCCATAGAGAGCGAGCCCTCGTCCCCACTGACAAGTAGTCTTGTGTAGAATGAAACTTTCACTCTGCAGCGGAGTGTGCGCTGATATCAAACTTCCTGGCATATTAAAATTGTGTGCCGGAACCGGAACTCGAACCTGGGACCTTTGCCTTTTGCGGGCAAGCGCACTACCGACTGTGCTATCCCGACACGACTCACGATGCCGCCTCACAACTTTACTTCCGCCAGTCCCTCGTCTCCTACTTTCCAAACTTAACAGAAGCTCTCCTACAAACACGCAAGACTAGCACTCCTGGAAGAAAGGATATGGTGAAGACATGGCTTAGCCACAGCCTAAGGGATGTTTCCAGAATGAAACTACACTCTGCAGCGGAGTGTGCGCTGATATCAAACTTCCTGGCATATTAAAATTGTGTGCCGGAACCAGAACTCGAACCTGGGACCTTTGCCTTTTGCGGGCAAGCGCACTACCGACTGTGCTATCCCGACACGACTCACGATGCCGCCTCACAACTTTACTTCCGCCAGTCCCTCGTCTCCTACTTTCCAAACTTCACAGAAGCTCTCCTACAAACACGCAAGACTAGCACTCCTGGAAGAAAGGATATGGTGAAGACATGGCTTAGCCACAGCCTAAGGGATGTTTCCAGAATGAAACTACACTCTGCAGCGGAGTGTGCGCTGATATCAAACTTCCTGGCATATTAAAATTGTGTGCCGGAACCGGAACTCGAACCTGGGACCTTTGCCTTTTGCGGGCAAGCGCACTACCGACTGTGCTATCCCGACACGACTCACGATGCCGCCTCACAACTTTACTTCCGCCAGTCCCTCGTCTCCTACTTTCCAAACTTCACAGAAGCTCTCCTACAAACACGCAAGACTAGCACTCCTGGAAGAAAGGATATGGTGAAGACATGGCTTAGCCACAGCCTAAGGGATGTTTCCAGAATGAAACTACACTCTGCAGCGGAGTGTGCGCTGATATCAAACTTCCTGGCATATTAAAATTGTGTGCCGGAACCGGAACTCGAACCTGGGACCTTTGCCTTTTGCGGGCAAGCGCACTACCGACTGTGCTATCCCGACACGACTCACGATGCCGCCTCACAACTTTACTTCCGCCAGTCCCTCGTCTCCTACTTTCCAAACTTCACAGAAGCTCTCCTACAAACACGGAAGACTAGCACTCCTGGAAGAAAGGATATGGTGAAGACATGGCTTAGCCACAGCCTAAGGGATGTTTCCAGAATGAAACTACACTCTGCAGCGGAGTGTGCGCTGATATCAAACTTCCTGGCATATTAAAATTGTTTGCCGGAACCGGAACTCGAACCTGGGACCTTTGCCTTTTGCGGGCAAGCGCACTACCGACTGTGCTATCCCGACACGACTCACGATATCGCCTCACAACTTCCGCCAGTACCTCGCCTCCTCCTTAGGCTGTGGCTAAGCCATGTCTCCACCATATCCTTTCTTCCAGGAGTGCTAGTCTTGCATGGTTCGCAGGAGAGCTTCTGTGAAGTTTGGAAAGTAGGAGGCGAGGTACTGGCAGAATTGAAGTTGTCGGGCGGCACCGTGAGTCGTGTCGGGATAGCACAGTCGGTAGTGCGCTTGCCAGCGAAAGGCAAAGGTCCCAGGTTCGAATCCCGGTTCCGGCACACAATTTTTATATGCCAGGAAGTTTCAGTCTTGTGTAGTTCGCGAACTTACTAGTTCGGAAGAGCGCTCCCACAGGCGAACTGCACGAACTAGTTCGCAGATCCTCGCCTTTTAGTTCGTCCGCTCCTTTTCAGAAGACTGACGGGGAACAGCGAGAGCACGCGAGAGCGCGCAGAATTCTCTTCTGCCAGTTACCTTCATTTCGAGCTGAGTTGCAGCTCAGCTGTAGTTTCATAGTTCACTACCACAAGAAATCTATTTTAAAAATAAAGTACTACGAGGACTCTGTATGCAAATAGTTGAATACCATTGTATCACCCATTCGTGTAAATAACTGGTTTATTTACCGAAGTATTTGCTGACAACTTGCCAAAAAATACGGGTAATACCACACGCTATGGCAACACTGATTCATTATATAAAAAAGCTTTGTTACTCTAAGTAATGCCAAAATGCTGCTTTACTTTACAGATGTTAAAAAATGTTTATTAATATAGGAATAGGCCTATTTCGGCACTGTGGCCATCATCAGGCTATGTACATATGGCATCGTGGAGGTATAATTTATTATAATAACTGCATATAATTGCAGTATAAATGCTCTTTATATGGTGTATATATTAAGCTTATCAGGTATTAATTCATTACTGTTATTCTGTCAGTTTGAGATATCCTCCAGCGCTGCTTTGTGGTTACAGCTCCACAAAGCAGCGCTTGAGGATATCTCAAACTGACAGAATAACAGTAATGAATTAATACCTGATAAGCATAAAAGAAAGAGCAGAAATCACCACCGTCCCAAAAAAAATGGAAAATACCTAAAACCCAGAAAGCCACCGTCCAGTCAATCAAGTATATATGATGGGGGATAGAAGAAGACCTCAACAATTCGGCTATCAGAAGAAGGTACCCGCGGATCTGCAAGTGCTCTGGCTAACTGACCACATCTCTAATAATTTAAACCTTACAAAATCCATGTCAAACGGTCTTCTTGGATTAGGAAAAGGCTTACGACAAAGTGTGACACAACAGCGTAGTCTACAAGTTAAAGCACAGCACTTCCATACAAGACGCATACGTCACGCTATTGACAGGTTTCTGTTGGATGGCTTCTTCATAGTACAGATAGACGAGAAAAGGTCATAGAGGAAAACCACAGAAGCAGACGTTTCCCAAGGCTTTGCCCTATCACCTACCCTGTTTAAAGCAAATGACATCACACAAGTCCAAATATCCTAGGGAACAAATGCTCAACGCGGGTAAATACAATGCCTTCCTCTTCACACACTAAATGTCGATACTAAATAAGCATCTGAAATTAAATGCCAAAAAACTGCCCTGCAGGAACGAGGTAAAATACCTAGCAACCACAATAGACGAAAACATCTCAGAGATAAGAAATGAAAGTCACTCATCCCATTGTTTTTGAACATATGTCACCTAGGGGACGGTAGAGGTACTGATGGTTTCAAAATCGCTCGCCAACAGACAGACAATGTTATAGTCGTCAGAGTGTCATCTGCGTGTACCCTGTGGTAGTAAATGTTTACAGTTATAAGTCCCAGAGTGATATAAACGTGTGAATAGAACAGGCGCCATGCCACATAGGGGCTCTCGTGCTTCCCGCATCCAAGCGAGCGGGTATCAAATGGGTGACATTGTGACCTTCCGAATATCGGGACCGTCCTTTCGGAGTTGGATGTGTTGGGTCAGTTGTCTAACGAAGCTGGTCGTAATGGTCATGTGAACATTCCCACGCCCCTAAACGAGATTCTGTACGTCCATGCAGCACAGATGTCCATAAAGATCGTCGTATTGCGAAGGAAAGATCCACATCTACACAACGGCGATACCGAGCATGAAAATTGCTGGCGTCTGATGACTGTCAGTGTCTACACGTGTTCCTCCTCTTCATTTCCTTCCATTTATGTTATCCATCCGTTAAATACAATACAGGTTTTGACAGCACGAAATATCTACCGTTACTCACATCGTGTGGCCCATCGCTGTACACTCAAGCAGTGTAAATGGTGATGGCTGCTGCACAAGACGACGTTAGTCTACAATACACAACATAGAACCGCTGTCATTCTCTGTTACTATGCTGTACAACATCGTAGATTGTGTTCGAGGTTTTCAGAGGCAATAAAGCATGGGGAGGAGACCAAGTAGGTTACCATCAGACATCACGGCAAGAGAGCATTGCATTCATAGGAAAAAACAAGTCTCCCCATACAGCTGCTAGCTCCATCTTCACCACAGACGATCGTTGCAGTCACTTGCAAACTCCGAATATCAAAAACCACATATTACAGACCTGCCCACGGTCTGTGTGTGCGTAGAACGCCGCGATCGCCGCTCCAGGGGTGGCCTAGCGGTAGGCGCCAGCACCTATCATTTTGTAAAATGTAAAGTTTCACGACAGGAAAGGTCGATATTACTAAAATTTTCCGGGCTACTACGCCGTGGTCTTATTTATTTATTACTCCAACCCAACGTTTCGTCCCCAACTGCGGAGGACATTTTTAAGGGGGATCGTGGCACTTTTGTATGTCCGATGCACACCCTGGCTCGCTAATGACTGAAGCCAAACTCCGTTTACGAGGGCAGAGGTGTGACGTCAGATGTTTTGGATAGGCGCGGGCAGTTCGTCGTTGCCGATTGTCGTCGTCCGTTGTTAGTATCGTCCCATGGTGGAAGACTGTTACATTTCTTCTTCAAAACCGGAATCCAGATTTCATTTAGTTTCACGCCCTCCTGCATCCTATTGAAATTATTCCACCAAAGGACGATATTAGCAACGGACAACAGCAATCGACAACGACGAATTGCGCGCGCATATCAAAAACATCTGACGTCACACCTCTGCGCACGAGCCCTCGTAAACGAAGTTTGCCTGTAGTCAGTAGCGAGCCAGGGTGTGCATCGAATATCAAAAGTGCCGCTATCCCCCTTGAAAATGACCTCCGCAGATGGGGATGAAACGTTGGGTTTGAGTAGTAAATCCATAAGACCACGAATTATAGCCCGGAAAATTTTAGTAATATTGACATATAATTTTGACGCTCGGTAGCGCTGTGGGTGTCGTTTCCGGACACGGGTTCCGTACCTCATTTTGTTCCTCGAGCCATCCTCTACCACCCCACGAAGTTTGTCGGTATCATTTAGAAACACCCTGTACATCTACCATGGATATTCTACAAGTCACATTGAAGTGCATGGCAGAGGGTTCATCGAACCGCTTTTATGCTGTTTCTCTACAGTTCCATGCTCTAATAGCTCACTGAAAAAAGGAACATCTAAATCTTTTCGTTTTCGACCTGATTTCTCTTATTTTATTACGATGATCATGTCTTCCTGTGTAGGTGGATGCTAACAATATAATTCTTATTCAGAAGAGAAAGTTGGAGAAAGAAATTTGGCAAACAGATGTCGCCGCAAGAAAAAAAAACGCCTTTCTTTTAATGATTTACTTCTCAACTCGTCTATTATTTCCGAGACACTGTCTCGCCTATATCGCGATAATATAAAACGAGCTGCCCTTCTCTGAATTTTCTCTAAATCGTCCGTCAGTCCCACCTGGTGTGCATCCCACAATCCTCATCAATGCTCCAAAATAGGTAGCACAGTTGAAGATCGTTTAGTTCCCACAACAGAGGTAAAAGGTTTTACATGTAGACGACTCCATCTGAAGCCCGGTGCAGAGCGACCACATTAACATTACTAAAACAGGCAAAAACAGATTTGGTCGCATTGGTATTCTATTTAAGGATACAATTGAGGTTTCCAGGTTTAAGGAACATATTTTGGTTTATGATTTTCGTATATTTGTATTGTTGTTAACACTGACGAGACAGTTTGAGATGATGTAATTTCTTGGAGGGCTATGACAACTTTTGGATGAAGTCACTGATCATTTTGACAGAGGGCGCAGGTGGCCCGATTTTCGTGTCTTGTAAACCCTTGTTTTAATGAATATTAGTTTATTTTTAATTCATGGATTCATCCTACTCATGTAATTTCAGTTTGTGCATTTTTGTATTTTTACTCATTTAATTTATGACACTTTTGTATTTTTACATAATGTGTAATAATATGTTAGAGGGCAACACTGCACAATGTACAATATAAAAATTTTATTGTGGATTTCGTTTTAGATTTTGTTTTATACACTACTGTATAAACTTTTTTGTTGTTCATATCTTGTATCCCAGATAAATTTTGTGTATACAATATTTTTTTCTTCACACACTAAATGTCGATACTAAATGAGTATATGACATTAAATGCCAAAGAACTGTCTTGCAGGATTGACGTAAAATACCTAGCACCCACAATAGATGAAAACATCTCAGAGATCAGGAAACTAACCGAATCAAATAATCAAAAGTACTCACTCATCACATTGTTTTTTTAACACGTTCCTGAAGACAAAGAGAAGACTCTACAAAACAGAAGGCTTTCTACCATTATCATCATGGGGTACAGCGTGCAAAACTTCAATCAACTAACTCCAGATTGTACAAAACAAAAGACTGCGTTCGATCTTCTAGGCTTCACCACAGACCAGTACCAGCCCAAGACTCAAGAAGAAGAAAACATCTAAACGATCACAGAAACTCGCTTCGAAGGTAAATATAAAATTTAACACCGAGAGAGAAGTGACGAGACAATTAAACGTAGGAACGCTGAACCCCTGACGCTGCCATAAGAAAGGCTAATACAAGACCCCACATAACTCAACACTACTCACCACAAAAGAGAAAAAATGTCGAAACAGCATAACCTACACGAGACAAACCTACACGGCAAGTCAGCAAAGCTGACTAGATTAGATTAGATTAGTTGGTTCGTTTCATAGATCCGTGTTGAGGTAATCCTCGTGGATGTGGAACATGTCAATTTTTTTTTTTAATTTACAGGTTTATAATATAATATTGCTAATACAGGTACATACACTTTTTACAAGCTGATGATAAAGTAATACTAATAGTATGAATACATATACAGGCATCATTTGGTTCTTTTTAAGAATTCGTCAGTGGAGTAGAAGGAGTTGGCCACTAGAAAGTCTTTTAGGCTCCTCTTAAACTTTTCTTTATTTGTAGGTAAATTTTTTATGATTGTTGGTAAATTATTTACAAAATGTGTTCCCGAGTGGACCCCTTTTTGAACTGAAGTAAGTGAGTTTAAGTCCTTGTGTAAATCATTTTTCTTCCTAGAATTCTAGATATGAACTGATCTGTTTGTTGGGAAAAGGGATATATTATTTATGACAAATTTTATTAAGGAATAAATATACTGAGAGGCAGTAGTTAATATACCCAGTTCTTTGAAGAGGCTTCTGCAGGATGTCCGTGAATTTACACCACGAATAATACGTATTACACGCTTTTGGACTCTGAAAACTTTTGCTTGACTTGAAAAGGTACCCCTAAGTATTATACCATATGACATTATGAAATGAAAGTAAGCAAAGTATGCAAGCCTTTTTATTTTTATGTGACCTATGTCTGATACCACTCGTATTGTAAAGACAGATTTGTTAAGTCGTTTCTCCAGTTCTGTGGTGTGCTCCTCCCAACTGAATTTATTATAAAGCTGTAATTCCAGGAATTTTATACTGTCAACCTTTTCTATCTGCTATTCTTCGTACTTTGTGCATATACTGGATGGGAATCTCTTACATGTTCTGAACTGCATATAGTGAATCTTTTCGAAGTTTAATGTCAATGAGTTGGCTTTAAACCGTTTATTAATGTTAATGAAAATTTCATTAGCAGACCTTTCTAAAACTAAGTTCGACATGCTATTTATTGCAATACTTGTATCATCTGCAAACAAAACTATCTCTGCTTCTGGCAGTGTAACTGATGAGAGGTCATTAATGTACACAAGAAAAAGTAATGGCCCTAAGATGGCCTCTTGTGGAACACCACATGTAATTTCTTCCCAATCTGATGATGACTGTTAGCTTAATTCACTAGTCCCTTACACTGACACCCTTTCTTTCCTGTTAGCAAGGTACGACTTGATCATTTTGCAGCAATTCCCGTGACAGCATAGAATTCTAATTTATTTAAACGGACTTACTGCACTAACACATAAGACAGTAGTCCAAACATATGTACAAGGACTGGATAAAAAAGTAATTAGAACTACACTGGTCAAAAAAAATTATATCTAGGTTCTGAAATATTGTCACTGGCGGAATGAACTAAAATGGTTCGACCTGTTTCTGTCGGTTCTACGGGGTGGAACAACCACATTACGACAACCGAGATAGTGGTAATAACAAAAAATTGCTTCAAAGGGGATTTACACGGCCAAACGAATTAAACAGGAAGATGGGTTTAGTGAGCAGGTAGTGCAATGCAACAACAACGTGTCTTGTTCGAATCTGTGGTATGGAGAGTCACAGGGAGGTGGTTGCTGTTATTGCAGTGTCCCCAAGTGTAATTTCCAGGACCTGGACGCTATTTAGGACAACAGGAGCCGTTAAAAGAAGACAAGGCGAACGTCGTCCACGGATAAAATCAGCAAGGGATGACCGTTATCTCCGGTTAACAGCCCGACGAGATAGGAGGCTGAATGCAACTCAGCTGCAACGCACCCTCCAGGCAGCAACAGGATCGCAATATCAACACAAACAGTCAGAAATCGCCTTCGGAATTGTGGCGTCTACGCGCGGAGGCCTATGGTGTGTGTCTCATAAAACCAGGACACCGTTTAGCCCGCAGAAACTGGGTGGAGGGACAACAGGATTGGAATCGTAAGGAATGGCGCCGGGTTCTGATCACAGATGAGTCAAGATTTTGCGTTCAGCCGGGCAGTCGTCGTTTCCTCATCTGGAGAGAACGTGAAACTCGGAACAATCCTGCTTATGTGCAGGGAACAGCACCATACAATGGTAGGGGCAGGTGTGGGCAGGAGTCAGTATTGCCAAACGTACGGAAGTCTATGTCGTTCATAATGGCGTTTTGACGGTCAGAGGTCTAGAGATGAGATCCTTAGACCTTTTTTGTGCCCTAAGCTGGTGCCGTAGGAAATGGATTTCTTCTGGTGGACAATAACGCTCGTCCCCACAGAGCTGCACTGGTGGACAACATGCTTGAAGCTGAAGGTATTGAACGAATTGAGTGGCCAGCTTCTTCACCGGTCTTAAACCCTACTACGCATGTCTGGGATGCACTTGGCAGACGCATTGCAGCCAGACCATCATTTCCAACAACGGTTACAGAGCTGCATATTGCACTCATGGAAGAGGGATCAAATATCCCTCAATGGCGGTTTCATAGTCTCATATTGTCCATGCCACGCAGGTGTGCAACTGTACTGGCGATCCGAGGTGATCACACATATTAGTGGGCAACGAGAATGACTTTTTGACTATTACGGTAGCCCCGTGGTGCCTCGGTCTAAGTAAACGCCATGTAAACCTCAAGTGAAGAGTATCGCTCACAAATTACAGTTGTAACCAATATAGAATAAAATATGTTACGAAAAATAATTTTACGAAAAGTAATTTTTTTGAGTAGTGTATTATTTTTGCCTGCAATGGCTTTAGTAAGAGAGGTACTTATACCCCTTCAATACAGGGCTCCCGTAATTTACGAACTTTTGCAAAATTACGTCTTGCACCATCTGCGCGTCTGTTTCAGTTAAAGCTCCATATTGTTCACCCTATAGCTTGTATAATGTCATCTCTGTTGTTGTACCTGATCTTAGCTTGTAGCGTGAAGCTAGCAGCCCAGTTCCGAACAGCCCAAGTCTTCCTTTACATTAATCTGATGTGATCTCAAACACTTGAACAGTGCTCAAGAATTGGCCCCACTAACGTTATATACACGGTCTTCCTAACAGATGAACCCACCTTTCCAAAACTGTCCCAATAAACGGAAGTCAACCGTCCACATTTTCCCTAGGTATGCTTAGGTGCTTTTTCCGTTTCACATCTTTTTGCAACGTTACGCCTAGAATTTAATCGACGTAACTGTGTTCCCCAGTACACTACTAAGATGTACTGCAACGTTAAGGGAATTTTTGTCCTCCTCATCTACATTACTTTACATTCTTGTACATTTAGAGCTAAGTGCCATTCATCACACCAACTAGAAATTTTGTCCGAGTCATCTACAATCACTCGACGGCAGACACCTCCCCATACACAACAGCGTCATCAGCAGACAGATCATTTCTGCAGATAGAAAACAACAGCAGTTCCTCCTCACTTCCCTAGGACACTCCTGACGATACCCTCATCACTGATGAACACTCGATGTCGAGTTCTAAGTTCTATTATACTCTCCTGGACAATGGAAAAAGAACAACATGAATTCTTCGACCCAGCAGAAGGAAATTTTATTGACACATTCTTGAGGATGTATGCAACACACGATCACACAGACAGAGCCATATGCATGTGTGTACAGTCAGCAGAGCGTCCGCAATGTCGCCGTTAGTAAACCTTCCTTTTTCATAAATGTAACCTGAAAATCTTCCAAGGAGACGATCGGAGAGTTGCCGAATGTGGTCTTGCGGAATGGCGTGCCATGCATTTTCCACGTGGTGCCTCAGTTGGGCCAGATTTCGTGCCGCTCATGCAGACCGCCCAACATGACGTTTCATGCGGTTCCAAACATGCTCAATGGGGGATAGATCTGGTAGTTGACACCTAGACGGACACATCGATTGGTACAGGATACATGTGGGCGTGTATTGTCCTGATGGAAAACCATGACGTCTTGTTGGTGCAAGTGGAAGGAAGACGGGTTGAATGGTAGTTTCAATGTACTGTGCACTGTTCAGTGTTCTCTAGACGAACAGTAGAATTTAACAACCAGTGTACGATATGGCTCCCCACGTAATGATGCATGCTGATGTGTGCCGTTAGAGTGTCCTCCGCTCACGCCCCGACATTGTTCCCGGTCTCCAGTGGTGTCATGGTTGGCACTTATGCAGGGACAAATGGAGACTTGTCGTCTTCAGTGATGAGAGTCGTCGCTGCCTCGGTGCCAATGATTGCCGTACGCGTGTGTGATGCCGTCCAGGGGAGCGCGAAAATCTGTAGCGTACGCGACAGAGGCAAACAGGGCCGACACCTCGCATCATGGTGTGGGGAGCCATATCCTACACCGGCCGTTCTCCTCTGGTGGCCGTCGAGGGAGAATTGAATAGTGCACGCTACAGTGAAACAATCATTCAGCTGTTTCGCCACCGTTCACGCGCCAACAAGGCGATATGCTCTTCCAACATGACAATGCACGTCCATACTATCTCCTACAACCCAACGTGCTCTTCCAGATGTACGTCAAATATTCTGCCCATTATTATGCCCAGATCTGTCCCCAATTGAGCATGTTTGGGACCGGATGAAAGGTCAGGTTGAGCGGTCTGCATGAGCGGCACGAAATGTGGCGCAACTAAATTATCAGGTGGAAACTGCATGGCAGCCATTCCGCAAGACTACATTCGGCACCTCTACGATCGTCTCCATGGGAGAACTGCACTTTTATTACGCGGTACTAGCGTCGACATCGCTCACTCACAGGTGACTGTACTCACGTACGTATGGCTCTGCCTGTGTGATCCTATGTTGTAGTCCATACATCCTCAAGAATGGCAGCTAGCTCTCAATGTAGAAAAATGTAAGGTAATACGCGTGAGTAGAAAAAAAGAATCCCATAATATTCGAATACAGCATTAGTAGTGAGCTTCTTGATGCAGTTGCGTCGTTCAGATATCTAGGCGTAACATTGCTGAGCGATATGAAATGGAACGAACATGTAAGCACAGTTGTGAGTAAGGCGGACAGCCGACTTCGGTTTATTGGGAGAATTTTGAGAAGATGTGCTTCATCTGTAAAGGAGAACGCGTATAAAACCCTTGTTTGACCACGTCTTGAGTATTACTCAAGTATTTGGGACCAGTAGCAGATCAGTTTAAAGGAAGACATAGAAGCAGTTCAGAGGCGAGCAGCTAGATTTGTTACTGCTAGGTTCGACCAATGCACGAGTGTCACGGAAATGCTCCGGCAACTCAATTGGGGATCGTTGGAGGAAAGACGACGTTCTTTTGTGAATTTCTGTTGAGGAAATTGAGAAGGCTGGAATTTGAAGCTGAGTGTAGTACGATCTTGCTACCGTCTACTTACTTTTCACGCAGTGATCACAAAGACAGCGGGCCGTGGTGGCCGAGGGGACTGCGGCACGTCAGTCACGGTCTGCACCGCCACTACGGTCGGGAGTTCGAATCCCCCCTCGGGCATGGATATTTGTGCCGTCGTTAGTGTTAGCTAGTTCATAAGTAGTTTGTACGTTTACGTACTGATGACCCCGTAGTTAAGTCTCATAAGGTATACAAACATTTGAATTTCACAAAGACAAGATAACAAGAAATTAGTGCTCTTAGGGAGGCATATAGGCATTCTTTTTTTCCTCGTTCTATTTTGGAGTGGAATAGGAAATGAAATGCCTAGTAGTAGTACAGTGTACCCTTCGCCACTCACCTCACGGTGGATTGCGGAGTATGTGTGTAGATGTAGAAGAATGCGTCAATAAAATTTCCTTCTGCTAGTGTTCCTTTTTCATTTTCCAGGAGTGTATTTCAGCCATTCACATACCTGACAGCCTATATCTACATAGATACTCTGCAAATCACATTTAAGTGCCTGGCAGATGGTTCATTAACCACTTCTATAACTTTGCTCTACCGTTCCATTATATAATAGCGCGCGGGAAGAAAGAACACTTAAATCGTTCTGTTTTCGACCTGATTTCTCTTATTTTATTGGGATGGTCATATACCCCTAAGTAGATGGGTGCTAGCAAAATATTTTCACATTCAGAAGTAAAAGTCGGTGATTGAAACTTCGCAAACAGATGACGCCGCAATGAATAACGTCTTTCTTTTAATGATTTCCACCCCAATTCGTGCAACATTTCCGTGACGCTTTCCCCCCCGTAACGTGATAAAACAGAACGAGCTGCTCTTCTCTTATCGTCCGTCAGTCCCACCTGGTGAGGGTCCCACAATAGAAAACAGTACTCCAGGAGAGGAGGCACAAGTGCGATGTAGGCAATCTCTTTGGTGGAGCTGGTGCATCTTCGAAGCGTAATCTTTGGTTCGTCTTCCCCACAATATTTCCTATGTGTTCTCTCCAGTCTAAGTTGTTCGTAATTGTAACTCCTAGTTATTTAGTAGAATTTACGACCTTAAGGTTTGACTGATTTATCGCGTAATTGAAGTTCAGTGCGGCATCGAGTCAAAAGTCTTTCGTAAATGAAGGAGTAAGCAATTTTCCTGTTGCCCTTCACCCATGGTTTGCAAGATATCATGCGAGGAAAGCCCAAGTTTTGATATGAGCGATGATTTCTAAAGCCGTGCTGATGCATGGGCATAACTTTACCGTCTCCAGCAAATGTATGACAATTGAATTGATAATATGTTCAATAATTTTAGAGCAAGCTAATGTTAATTACATTGGTCTGTAATTAGGTGGGTCCGTTCTTATAACTTTCTTATAAAAAGGAGTCACCTATGATTTTTTCCAGCCGTTTGGACCAAAGTTTCATGGTAAATGCAAGAAAACTAGAGAATAATTGTGCAACTGGTTGCTGGTCTTATGTCAGCCTTTTATTTTTGTTACAGACTAGCTGGTACCCGGCGCGGCGCCGCGGTGGAGCGGCCGAGCTCTCCAAGGCGTCTTGCTGCGGAGCGCGCCACTACTCGCCGTCGGAGGTCCGTATCCTCCAACGGACATGGGTGCACTTTTTGTCCTTAGCATAAGTCAGTTAAAGTAGTATGTAAACCTAGGGAGTGATGACCAGAGTTTTTAAGTCCCATAGATTTACAAACATTTTGAACATTTGTACCCGACGCGTTACTGCTGCTGAAGAAATCATTGTGCAAATATCATTTGGAATTTGAAAGTGTTAGCTTGTTGGTCCTCCTGTTCCTTTCTCTGTCCATTTCCTCCTCCCGCTCCCTCTGTTCATCTCCTTTCAGCTGTCCGTCACCATCTCATCTAAAATGTTCAAATGTTTGTAAATCTATGGGACTTAACTTCTTTGGTTATTAGTCCCTAGGCCTGCAAATCTGTAGAAGAATCTATAAGAAGGGGAAAAGTAGATACTGCCTACAGGAAAATAAAAGAGACATTTGGGGACAAGATAAATAGCTCTACAAATCAAAATATCCACGGGTGTACTGCCGGTCTACAGTGTCCAGCATGCAGAATATTTCGGCGATCACACATGTCACCATCATCAGTTGAACTGACGGATTGAGCTCCTGGTACGGAGATCCGCACGCTACGGCGGCTCAAAAAGAATTGGTTTCTAGCCCGGTGGCGGGCCATTTAAATACCCTCCGCCCGCCCGCGGAGCGACCCCTCCGTGGTCCGCGCCCCGCGCCGCGGTCGCGCAGTGGAACCGATTGCGACGGCGTCTGAGATGACGTCGATGTGAGGGCTCTGTCCGCCGTGGTCGTCACTGCGTTACGTTTGCTAGATTTACTCTTAATTAACCCAATCGCTGGTTCCCAAGCTTTGCTAAGATTATAGCCACAGTCACGGTTTATGAGGTCGTCACTTGTGCGAATTTCAATGGCCTCTCTTACGACGCAGTCCCAGTATCTCGACGTCTGTACCAGAATCCTAGTGCTTTCATACTCCATCGCGTGATTCTCCGACAAACAATGTTCAGCGACCGCCGACTTGCTCTGATACATCAATCGTGTGTGCCTCTGGTGTTCAAGGCATCGATCCTCGGCGGTACGCATCGTCTGTCCAATATGAATTGCCCGCCACCGGGCTAGAACCCAGTTTCCTTCGAGCCTTCATAGCGTGCGGATCTACGTGCTGGCGCGTTTCCAGGAGCTCAGTCCGTCAGTTCACCTGATGATGACGACATGTATGATCGCCGAAATATTGTACCCGTTGGACACTGTAGACTGGCAGTACACTCATGAATATTTTGATTATCAAATACGGCGGGAGAAACTTAAGAATCACAGCTCTATAAATATCAAAAACTCAGATGGATAACCAGTTCTCAGCAAAGCAATTGAACTTAGAGACAATGTTGTAGGAAGGGGAGAAGAAGTAGATGAGGATGAAATAGGAGATACTATACTGAGAGATGAAATTGACAGAACCCTGAAAGACCTAGGCCGGAACAACGCACCGGGAGTAGATGACATACCCTTAGAGCTACTAAAGTCTCTGGGAGAGTCAGCCTTGACAAAACTGTTTCACCTGGTGTGTAAGATGTATGGGACAGGCGAAATAAAATGTTCAAATGTTTGTAAAGCTTATGAGACTTAACTACGGGGTTATCAGTCCCTAAACTTACAAACTACTTATGAACTACTTACGAACTAGGACGGCACAAATATCCATGCCCGAGGGGGGATTCGAACCCCCGACCGTAGTGGCCGTGCAGACCGTGACTGGAGCGCCTCAGTCCCCTCGGCCGCAGGCGAAATACCCTCAGACTTTAAGAAAAATGTAATAATCCCCATTCCAAAGAAATCAGGCGCAGACAGGTGTGAAACACAACCATCAGTTTGATAAGTCATTGTTGCAAAATTTTAACACGAATTATCTAAAGAGAATGGACTAGCTGGTAGAAGATGACATCGGGGAAAATCAGTTTGTATTCAGGAGGATCGTAGGAACCCGGGGGCAATACTCCTTTTACGACTTATCTTAGAAGGTACATTAAGGAAAGGCAAACCTACATTTTTAGCTTTTATAGATTTGGAGAAAGCTTTTCACAATGTTTATTGGAATAAACTCTTTCAAATTCTGAAGTCAGCAGGGCTAAAATACAGGGAAAGGAGAGTTATTTATAACCTGTACAAAAGCCAGGCCGCAGTTATTAGACGCGAAGGGCATGAAAGGGAAGCATTAGTCGGGAAGGGAGTAAGACAGGGTTGTAGCCTTTCTTTAATGTTATTCAATTTGTACATCGAGTAGGCGGTGAAGGAAAGCAAGGAAAAATTTGAAATAGTGATTATATTTCAGGGTTAAGCAATAAAAACATCGCGTTTTCCTGATGACATTGTAATTCTGTCAGAGACAGCAAAGGACCTGGAAGAGCAGTTGAATGGAATAGAATGGAATAAAATAAACAATAACTAGAGCAAAACAAAGATAATGGAATGCAGTCTTAGAAAATCAGGCGATGCTGAAGGAATCAGATTAGCTAACGAACAATGATGGTGGTAGATGAGTTTTGTTACTTGGGTAGTAAAATAACATATGACGGTCGCAGTACAGAGGATATAAAATGCAGAATGGCAATGGGAAGAAAAGCGTTATTGAAAAACAGAAATTTGCTAACATCGAATATTAAGTTAAATCTAAGGAAGTCTCTTCTGAAGGCATTTGTGTGGAAAGTTGCCTTTTACGGGAGTGAAACATGGACTAAAAACAGTGCGGACAGGAAGAGAATAGAGGATTTTAAAAATGGTGCTACAAAAGAATGGTGAAGATTAGGTGGGCAGATCGCATAACTAATGAAGACGTACTGAACAGAATTGGTGAGAAAAGGAATTTTTGGCATAGCTTGACTGAAAGAAGGGATCGCTTGGTAGGACACATTCTTAGACATCAAGGAATCGTAAATTTAACATTGGAGGGAAGGGTGTGGGGTAAAAATCGCAGAGGGAGACCAAGACACGCGTATAGTAAGCAGATTCAAGTGGATGTGTGTTGCCGTTCTTATGAGGAGATGAAAAGGCTTGCTCAGGATAGAGTAGGGTGGAGAGAGCATCAAACAGTCTCCGCACTGAAGAACACAACAACAACAACAACAACAGGCTTACAAACTAATTATACTAACCTAAGGACACCACACACATCCATGCCCGAGGAAGGTCTCGAACCTCCGACAGCGAGCAGCCGTGCCCTCCGCACCAAGGCGCTTTAGAACGCTCGGCCACTCCACCGTGGCTCCCGCCTCTCATTCCCCCCCCCTCTCCCCTCTCTCTGTCCCACTACTTTTTGTCCGTCTCCTCCTACACCTACTCCTCTCCCTCCTATGTATGAAAACAGACACATTTGCGCCAAGTTTCATGGTGACTGGTCAAATGGTTTCAAAGTCGCATGGTTCCCTCCGCCATACTAAATTGACTGGCTTGCAGATAATAAAAATCTTCTTCAAGAAGACATACATTTATGTGCTGATTTTCATGGTGACCATTCAAACAATTTGGATGATTGTTGTAACGTACCCTCCACCATGCACCTACGGAGAATTACGAAAGGCACTCATTGTATTAATTCGTTTATAAGCTATCTTCATTCATTTCAGTCAATTCTGACCAGCCGTTTCAGTGTGAAGAGTAACAAATTTGTTAACCCACTGTAGGTACCCTCTGTCATGCACCGCACGATGGGCCCCTGAAGATAGCTCATGCGTTAATTCAGGGTATAAGCTACCTGCATTCCAAATTTCATTCAAGTCGGTCGAACTTCAGCGTGAAGAGAAACAAACGTATTAACCCATTGTAAGGTACCCACCGCCACGCACAACGCATCATACGAAAGGAAGCGCATATATTAATGCAGGGTATAAGCTATCCCCACTCCTTATTTTATTCAAATCTGTCCATCCCTTTCAGAATGAAGGATACCTAACATATTAACACATTGTCAGGTACCATCCGCTACGCACCATACGGTGGCTAACGAAAGGTAGTCCATGTATCAATCAGGGAGTAAGCTACGTCTGTTCCATATTTCATTCATATCCGTCCAGCCATTTCTGAGTGAAGGCGCAAGAGCGAAATAACTAATTCACCCTCGCCATGCACCTTACGAAGTTAATTTTAGTATGCCTATTGAACAGTTTCAAATTTCATTGGTAACTGAGGACCAGATGGGAAACATGTGGGAACAATCGTTTTGGTTCAAGCCTTGTTGTAAGAAACTATCTTTTTTATTTCTACACAAGTTATTACAAACCAGGAATAATTTCAATTAGTTGTACAGTTCAACTCGCCATAGTCAAGATAAAGATACCTCAATGGTACTTAAATTTTGCCTCATAACGTTTAACATTTGATAAAACAGTGAAACAAAGTCGAAGAGATAACAATTTAATGGTAATTAAGATTTGCCCTCAAAACGTTTAACATTTGATAATAATACAATGAACACAATTAAAGATCAAATTCCATTCTCTTCCATTTAAAGTGAATCACGTATGCAAATCACAGTTACAATTAGATCGACATTAAAGATCCAGGCTTCCTCCTTTACAACTGTTAATAAACTTTAACGCTTCAAACGACCCATTAGTCAAATTATAGACTTTCCCGGCTGGTATTAATTAAACAAACACCAAATGAAATTTTGTTTTTAAAAATATTTGCTCTAGGTTAAATTTTCAGCGTGCCATACAACTTACAAGCAGAGAAAAGCATTAAGACAATTTACAACTGGCACTCTTGATGGCGGGCATATTTAGCTCTTAACTAATCCAGAACGACTTCTTTCTTTCAGACAAATACGTAAGTGTGTACGTGGGTAACGGCACTGCTTAAGTACAATTCAGCCACTGTAAAATTATCCCCAAAGTGACTCCAAGAACCACGCTGCGGGTTTTCAAGGTACAAGATACAGTAACTAATAGAAGACACAAGAAATTACTTATCTTATATTTCCAATATGTAGTTGCTCATCAATGAGCGCGATCGGCCACAGACTCTCCCAGTTCCGTATACCGCGCTCAAACGCGGAAGCTTGGCCCCCACAACCACTGGTCTCAGGTGGTGATGTCACAACGTATGCAAAGAAACCAAGAGGCAGGTATTAATAGGCAGTCACGAAATGGAAATTCATGACAACAACAAGCTTGGCCAGTTACACGCAGATATAGCTTACAAGAACTTTAAAACACACCACAGTTCCAGCTAAATGAAGAAATGAAGAACTCGATGCACATTTTAAGTCTTAATAATGCATAAACCATCAGTCATAAGAATAACACACGTCACACATTACTTCTCCGCAATAAGGTTCCTTTTTTGGGGGGGGGAGGGCGGGGGGCTCACATACCAGACTTAATGTGCGCCATTTTTATTAACACCAGAGTTAGTGTATCAGCACCGCAGCGGACTGATTTCGCTACTCAAGCACCCAGCAGTGTAGTTAGACAAAACGAGGTTCTTAACAATAATAACAAATTCGAAACTTTACAGTACAGGCTGAGAAGGCAGTGACAAGTTCTATGGGGAGCTATGCTAGGTTTCTCCCATAAAACAAGTTGGCTCAGGAAAACACTTCACCGTTATGATCGGCAGTCTCCAAGAAACGATTAAGTGCACGAGAATATGCGCGGGAGACACTCTTGAGCTCACAACAAGATACCAAAAACAGGCGTCCTGCCCAGCGCCGACTATATCAATGCCGCCGTTACTTCCTGTAAAATTTCCCCTCTCCTGCCAGAACTCAACTGTCCGTCGTTACTCCAACGCTCCCCATCCGTACGCGCGCCCCTCGCGGAGATGGAAGCCAACCCGCGCCACAGACTAAACCAAACAAATGACAGATTTGCGCGGTTAAATCAAACTTGATCCTTGCTAATGAAAGGAATGAGAGGACATAGTTCCATTGCAATCGTATTTTCGGTATGGACGTGCATAAAATACGAACAAAAAGACGAACAAAAAACATTAATTTTTATAAATTAGAAAACGCAATTCATTAACATTTTAAAATAATGGCTACTTTAAAAAAAGATTTCCTAAAACTTAAAATAATTTTATTTGTTCAGAAGCATGCAAGAGCTGTCGTCTGATGCAGAACCAGAGACAGATGAAAGGGGAGCAATGAATTTCGCTCTGTCTCAGCAACAACAAAGAACCAGCCTGAAAACACTTCAGGTAGCTTTTCCCCAGATGTTCTAACAAAGAAATGCGAGACCTCGAACGATCAGAACAACAAGAACATATGCTTAGATCATAAATCACAGATTTCAAAAATAGTTTTATGGGCCACACGCGGTCCAAACTCAATGTCGTATAACGAGTGACATTTGAATTACCGCCTATTCAAGATCCAAGAGATCGATTTGAGTAAGGCGAAGAAGCGAAACATCAATACAATAGCATCAAAATAACACGACTTTCAATGTCGTGACTTGTTTTAGTACTTCTCCTGCTTAAAACAATTATGCTATTTGAAAAACAAACTTTTTCTTCTGACTTGATAGTGTTCCACAGCTTTTCAAAGTGCCGGTATGGTATTTCAAAGAAGTGGTGTAAACGAAGTGCATTGCACAATATCCACATCTAAAACCATTTTTTCACATTCTACAATAATTCTGAATCCGAGCAGTTCAATATCAGACACCAAGCTTTTACATTTTCGAATGATTCACTGGTTCAGTGTAGAAGTGATGTTGTATTTGAAATAGTGTCTTCAGTTACATAATGGTATTATTCTTTTCCACCTCGCTTTGTGCGCTTTATTGAAATCTTACAGAATCACATTTCGAACTGAAAAGCTATGCAACGATATTAGCTGATCGCGGAAAGTTGGTTGTTGAGACAGTGCGATTATTTTAAACAGAGGGAAATATAGCGTAAGTCACAATTTTAATATGAATGTTTCTGGTCTATTACATCGATAGTCTTTATGACTTCTTTTAGTCTTCAATAAGTGATTGTACAAACGGATGTCGTCGTAAGATGCAAAGTTTTGCATACGAGTGGTTCGTACCATTGTTTTCGGGATGAGTGGTTGATATTCTAAGCATATTTTGGTACTGTTCTAAGCGTTGGAGTTAACGCACTGCTGATCGACTGCTGACGCTTTCGCATGGCTTGTGTCTGCATCCGACGGGGCATAGACGCTCACCGCGGTACGCCAGTGCCATTTGGGTTGCCTATACAGCAGGCGCTACGCTTACAGAACAAGGCCTACATAGGAGAGATCCGGTCACGCTATGTGATCCGTTGCGATGGCCACCATTTTGGTTCTGAAAAGAGGCTGTAGCAGACTATTCGAATAACGTTTGTCACTAGGAAGTGTCAGTTACATAAATCAGTAAAAAATAAAACCGCGACGGCGTACGCAGGTTACAGAGAATGTTGCTGTATCCATTCTCATTGCAATATATATGTGATATGACTAACAATATAACCGCCATTGTAAGGAAAAAGTAGCCATTTCATTAACAAAACTCTGATTTCCCCCCAACCACATCTGTGTAACATAAGGTTGTAAAATTTTTTCCTGATCTTTTTTATATTATTTTCTTTTATTGTCAAGATCCAATCTGTATGGTATAGTCGAAGGATCAACGAAAGTTTCTTATGTTGAACTATCCGAGAACAGAATTTATATGAAATGTTGGTTTCCATTCCAATGAAATTTTCCTGGTGTGTGCGTTTCCATTGATGCGACATTACGCAACTGGAAGAAAGTGTTTTAACTGAAATTAATTTAGAAAAGCTAAGAAAGATAAAGTAAGAAGTCAAAGAAAGTCATTGAGACAAGTGAGAAATTATGAAACTGAAATTTATTTATGTAAAGTTGATGTATTACTGTCATTTGTAATTACTTTGATTACGGTAATAACATAGTTAAACCATTTCCATTATTTGGCGAAGTGTCCACAGAAAAAAGTATTTACAAAAATTCTAGCAATTATCTGCTAAAGTTACATTACCTTCATTTTGGGCGCTCATCCTTAATAAACATAATATTTACACAATTCAAATGTAATGAAGACATTTTTCGGCAAGAGATTTTTTTTCCGAAAAGGGCATCAGTGCATAGCGTACTCCATTGGTCATCCAAACGTGCTTAATATTCTCGTATAATGAAGTAGGAAATCTTTCATGATAGTTGTCTCTTTTTCTATGGCAGGAAGCTAGACATTTTAGGAATTTAAATGGTTAATCTAGTCGGTTCTTCTCACACAGTTTGAGGCACATCTGTGAGAATCATCTTGGACGCGCGGGAGTAGCCGAGCGGTCTGGAGCGCCACGTTACGGAACCCGCGGCCTCCATGTCGGAGGTTCGAATCCTCTCTCGGGCATGGACGTGTATATTGTCCTTAGGTTATTTTAATTTAGTTTAAGTAATTTGTAAGTCTAGGGACTGATGACCAACGTAGTTCGGTCACATAGAATTAAAAATATTTTGAATCATATTGTGACCTTTCCTGGTAAGACTGAAGAATATAGGCCATTCAGTGTTTTATTACTAAACGTAAGAATATAATTTCTGACTCAAATGGTAGACAAACTAGCTGCAAAATAATAATAATTTGCGAAAGCAACTGTTTTCTCTCCTAGCGATACTGCGCACCGTTGTTTGCACTAGAACCAAAATGGTAGCTCCGTAAGGAACATTTTGTTCAGACCTGTCCTCTATAGGACCTAGTACAGAGTTGGTCTGCCGCTAAGAGTGCGACGCAATTGCCCTTCTTTGAATCGTTTGTGACGTGGGCTGGAATAGTGTGTTGCTCGTTGTCATTCCTCCTACAAAGTATCTGTGTGGGCTGCACAGTATGACAAGCTGAGTCGACTGTACAGCAAATCAGCTGATCTACTTCCGGAGCCAATGCCAAGTTACGAGAAATGAAGCGTATCATTGAGAGAGAATATTCATATGACATAATGGGGAGGTATGCTCGAGGTTATATCAGGATCATATTACTTTAATCAAACTCAACAAAGCTTACATGAAAGCTATTACATGTACTGCCATGAAGCGCAGCAATAAATTAGATATGAAACGTATTATTTAAAGGAATGGAAAATTAAAACACTGTAAGATGTACACTTATATACTAAAATTCTGATGTAAAGGCTGAAAATTAATTCCAAGGTTTCATTTTTAACTCATTGAACATTAATTTAATCAATTAAATTGTGTCAAAATGGTTGAGAGGAGAAGTGAGCATGGAGTTAAATGAGAAGGCGTGAAATCAGGATAACTTCAGAATGGGCTTTATTGCCGATAGTTATTACATGGAACTAAAGGAGACCCGGGGGGACGTCGACACCTGTCCCTAGAGGTACATTCAGAGCTCAAAGAGCACGTCTTGTCAGGTTTGAGGCCGGAGCGCAAGGGAGCGTCCGTTCTTCTGTTTGTAGTTCAGGTCTCGGCAAAGCGTGCCCCACGTGACCACTATGCTAGTTCCTGGTTGGTGGCTGGATTCTGCGCAGTCTACAAGGTTGGCAAAGCCTCGTCAGGAGTGCCGAATCGACAGGCGCGTGTCGGGAACCTGCGTGTGGAAACTTCCAGCAGCAGGCACGCGGCATGGCCCGTGACTCGGCCAGACCACCAGGCTGAGTGAAGTGCGTATGAATAATAATTATTATTATTATTAAAAAATCCCATTCGTATGCACCCCAGAGACAGACGTCGCCCTCGTATATCCTTCCCCCTTCTAAATGTTCAAATGTTTGTTAAGCTTAAGGGACTTAACTGCGGGGTATCCGTCCCTAAACTTACGAACTACTTGTTTTTGTGTTATGGTCTTCAGTCCGGAGACTGGTTTGATGCAGCTCTCCACCCTACTCTATCCTGAGCAAGCCTTTTCATCTCCTCATAAGAACGGCAACCCACATCCACTTGAATCTGCTTACTATACGCGTCTCTTGGCCTCCCTCTGCGATTTTTACCCCACACGCTTACCTCCAATGCTAAATTTACGATTCCTCGATGTCTAAGAATGTGTCCTACCAAGCGATCCCTTCTTTTAGTTAGGGTATGCCAAAAATTCCTTTTCTCGCCAATTCTGTTCAGTACCTCTTCATTAGTTATGTGATCTACCCACCTAATCTTCAGCATTCTTCTGTAGCACCACATTTCAAAAGCCTCTATTCTCTTCCTGTCCGCACTGCTTATCGTCCATGTTTCACTCCCATACAAGGCAACACTCCACACAAATGCCTTCAGAAAAGACTTCCTTACACTTAAATTAATATTCGATGTTAGCAAATTTCTCTTTTTCAAAAATGCTTTTCTTCCCATTGCCATATTGCATTTTATATCCTCTGTACTGCGACCATCGCATGTTATTTTACTACCTAAGTAACAAAACTCATCTACCACCTTCATTGTTTCGTTACCTAATCTAATTCCTTCAGCATCGCCTGATTTTCTAAGACCGCATTCCATTATTTTTGTTTTGCTCTTGTTAATGTTCATTTTGTACGCTCTCTTCAACACGAACTACTTACTAACTACCTTATACTAAAGACGACACAAATATTCATGCCCGAGGGGGTATTCGAACCCCCGACCGTAACGGCCGTGCAGACTGTGACTCGCGGGCCCAGACAGTTCGGTCACTGCGGCCGGCTCCCCGTTCTAAAAAAAAGTCGTTACTGGGACGGGGGGGGGGAGAAAAATATTACCAACGTAACCATTTGAATGTGTAAAAATATTTCAACAAAATTTTACGGCATTAATAAGTGTCCATCTTAAAAATTATCTTCGGGTTACCGGCGCCTCTAAAAATGTGTAGGTGTTTATGTGGGTTAAGCAACATTAAACTCGTTGTTACATGGTAGTGTTGCGTAGAAAAATTTGACAACAAATAAGTGATAACAGTAACCTTGAATTGATACAAGTTAACAAATAATAAACAAGTTCTCAAAAACTTACAATTTCCATTTATTTTAGGAGCTTGCAGACTTGTACAAAAAAGGATGACAAGAATTTTTAACCACGATCTGTTAATATGGCTTGCGGGCTGCCAAAAGACCACACATTTAAAAAACGCTGTTTCTCATTCTTATGCACCCCAGGGGTACATAAATGTTACTGGTACCTTGCTATACTGCTAATGTGATAATAAGACACTAGTTGGTATCTTGCCTGAAACGTTCATAAATTACTTAAATGTTAAAAGAGTAGGTGGGAATTTCTTAATGGAAAGAAACACACACCCTCAGTACATTCAACCTAACATGAGGTAAGAGCAAGAAGAAAACTGAAGATGGCATTTTTTGGCGTCAGATGTCAGCTAGTATCGAGTTCGGCCTGCCTGGTGCAAGTCTTTAGGTGACGCCACATGGCCACTTGCGCGTCGATGATGAAATGAAGATGATGACGACACAAAACCCAGTCCCCTAGTGGAGAAACTCTCTGCCCCGACCGGGAATCTAACCCGGCTCCCCTGCGTGACAATCTACCACGCTGTCCACTAAAAGGCACAGGCGGACAAAAGCAAACTAAAAATACTATACAGAGCATTCAACATGTCTAAAGAGAAAGAGAACAAGTTTCTTTCACTGATATACCGCAACGTACCAAATTTCATCTAGCTATTGGAATGGGACAGACTGTGCAGAAGTAGCTCTAATAAACAACCAGAGGGAAACTAAAGCTCGGCAGTGATGAGGAAGAGGAGAAAGAAGAGGAAGTGTCTGGGATGTGGAAAATGGGGCCGGCGCCGCCAAACCCTGAGCGCCGGACCAGAAACGACACGGCTCCTAATTGAGTCTCACCCAGGAGCGCTACAGCCAAAAACATCCGCGTCCTTCTGACACACACGCCGCTTTCACCGCTCGCATTCCTCGCTTCAACCAAAATCTGACTAGCACCAGACAGTTCTACGGATTTAAAACATAGGCTAGTATGCGCCCCAAAGACGCTTATACGGACCTCTACATGGTGTTCCAGAAACACCAATAAACCTCTCGAGCAGAAGCCTTATACAACAACAAAAAATTAATAAACATGTGCTCTAAAATGCATCTCTGAACCCTCTGTTACACTGTATGTACAAGCGTTGGAACTTATATTGTGGCAACTATTCATTCAGAAGCGACACAAAAGCTTTACATGTTTGCACCTGTTACTGTCCTTCAAAGTAGTCACCAGCGTTCTGTAGAAGCCCTTGCCAGCTCTGTGGAAGGCGTAGTATACTTTTAGCAGAGCCCGTTCTGTTGATGGTGCGAATGGATCGCTTTACTGCCTGTCGAATCTCTGGAACACTTCTGAAGCGAATGTCATGAAGTGGTTTCTTAATCTTCTGAATAAAATCGAAGGACTTTAGTCTGGGGAGTATGGTGGATGGTACAGTACTTCCTAGTCTCATCGACCGAACAGAGCAGCCACAGCTTGCGCTGTATGCACCCGCGCATTGTCATTGCAAAATGATGGGTGCGTTGCGCAGAAAGTGTTGCCGCTTCTTCCGCAAAGCTCATCGACGGTTTACCGACCTTCGTTGAAGGCTTTTGCCTAACGTGCCGATTCCTCGCACGCCTCTTGAAGACTTTGATGACACTGTCGTGCTCTACGACCTCTGGCACGTTCAATCTTGATCCAACTATGTTGTTGCTGTTTCGAAAACATAGTGACACAGTTACGTTGACCGCTCGCTTACAAGTGACTGTTTCCCTCGTTTGTACGCACGCCAGTGACGTGGGACGGGCGAGTCCATTTGCTCGAAGGTAAGGTAGGTATGTCAAGAACGTAGGCTATCAGCGACAATACTAGATTCCATTGCATAGTGTCTCCACAGCAGTGTTGCCACTATTTAAGTTCCAACTCCTCATATTTAGGTAGATTTTCCGAACCCTACAGTTCCTCAAATAATGTAACTGTGGACCTCACACCCAATGTATATTTCGATATACACTGAAGAGCCAAGGAAACTGGAATATGCGTGCACAGGCAAACACGAGGGAGTAGCCGCGAGGGAGTAGCTGAGAGGTTTCGTGCGCCACATTACGGATCGTGTGGCCTCCCGCGTCAGAGGTTCGAATCCTCCCTCGGGAATGGATGTGTGTGTTGCCCTTAGGTTAGTTTAACTAGTTTGTAAGACTAGGGACTGATGACCAACGTAGTTTGGTCCCATAGGATTACGAACATTTGAACAAATGTACACTGCTGGCCATTAAAATTGCTACACCAAGAAGAAATGTAGATGATAAACGGGTATTCGTTGGACAATATATTATACTACAGCTGACATGTGATTACATTTTCACACAATTTGGATGCATAGATCTTCAGAAATCAGTACCCAGAACAACCACCTCTGGCCGTAATAATGTCGTTCATACGCCTGGGCATTGAGTCAAACAGAGCTTGGAAGGCGTGTACAGGTACAGATGCCCATGCAGCTTCAACACGATACCACAGTTCATCAAGAGTAGTAACTGGCGTATAGTGATGAGCCATTTACTCGGCCACCATTGTCCATACGTTTCCAATTGGTGGGGATCTGGAGAATGTGCTGGCCAGGGCAGCCGTCGAACATTTTCGTATCCAGAAAGAAAGAATACACGCTTCCAATGTGCGTTTACCGCGATGTCGCCAAACACGGGTGCGACCATCATGACGCTGTAAACAGAACCTGGATTCATCCGAAAAAATGACGTTTTGCCACTCGTGCACCCAGGTTCTTCGTCGCGTACACCATCGGAGGTGCTCCTGTCTGTGATGCAGCGTCAAGGGTAAACGCAGCCACGGTCTCTGAGCTGATAGTCCATGCTGTTGCAAACGTCGTCGAACTGTTCGTGCAGATGGTTGTTGTCTTGCAAACGTCCCCATCTCTCGATGTGGTTGCATAATCCGTTACAGCCATGCGGATAAGATGGCTGTCATATCAACTGCTAGTGATACGAGGCTGTTGGTATCCAGCACGGCGTTCCGTATTGTCCTCCTGAACCCACCGATTCCATATTCTGCTAACAGTCATTGGATCGCATCCGACGCGAGCAGCAATGTCGCGATACGATAAACCGCAATCGCGATAGGCTACAATCCGACCTTTATCACAGTCGAAACGTGGTGGTACGCATTTCTCCTCCTTATACGAGGCATCATAAGAACATTTCACCAGGTAACGCAGGTCAATTGCTGATTGTGTGTGAGAAATCGGTTGGAAACTTTCCTCATTTCAGCGCGTTGTAGGCGTCGTCACCGGGGCCAACCTTGTCTGAATGCTCTGAAGAGCTAATCATTTTCATATCACAGCATCTTCTTCCTGTGAAATTTCGCGTCTGTATCACGTCATATTCGTGGTGTAGCAATTTTAATGGCAGGAGTGTATGAAAACACTCGGGGGTGGCGCTGCTGTCGGCAACGCCTATGTAAGGCAACAGGTATTTCGCGCAGGCATTAAAACACTTACTGTTGCAATAATGATAGGTTATCACGATTTAAGTGACTCTGAACGTGATGTTGTAGTCGGCGCACGACAGATGAGACACAGCATCTCCGAGGTAGCGATGAGGTCGGGATTTTCCCGCACGAGGCTTACATAAGTGCACCATGAATAGAGCGGATCCCGTAAAACATGAAATCTCCAACAACGCTGCGATCGGAAGAAGATTCTGCAAGAACGGAACTAACGACCACTAATGATAATCGTTCAGATTTGACAGCGTGTGAACCATTCAACGAAACATCATCGACATGTGCTTTCGGAGCCGCTCAGTGGTTGAGTTTACACACCTCCGTTGGCCACCAATCTTCCCGAACAGGAGCACTATCGAACATACCTGGAATGCCTTGCAACGGACCATTGCGGGTTTATGGACAGCCCTGCTTGATCCATGGTGTCAGTTCCCTCCAACTCTACTTCAGACATTAGTCGAGTCATGCCAGGTCGTGTTACATCACTTCTGCACGATCGTGGGGCCCTGCACGATATTAGCCAGGTGTACCAGTTTGTTTGGCTCTTTCAGTGTATCTTTAGAACAAGCTGCCATACATCATACTAAACAAATATTGAATCTTAGCGTTCTTGTACCCTCCGATAACCTGTCAACGGCAACACTTTCCTATACACTACAGCGTAATTGGATTCTTACGTGCCGTCTCCTTTAAAAAGAGCGCTTCTGTGGCTGTTTCCTGGGGGACTTTTGGGGATACTCTTGTATCTAAAAAAAGATTCGTGCTGTCCGACAACGTATTCGATTCTATTACTTAATCCTTTCATTCACATATTATGAATTCAGCTTCGGGAGAATTGTGTCACCAATTCCTGGGGAACAAACAGCAGTTGCGAATATTTTATTAGGGGGGGGGAAGTAACAGGTATGATAAATGAAAGGAATGACTTTAGCTGCACTAGGGTTTTGAAATTACTCAATAGCAACAAGTGAAACTTAGAGCGGGCCGGGATTCGAATCCGCGTCTCCAGCTTCGAGCCGGCATCATCTTGCTACCCGCTCTCGCCTCACATCCGTCTCAAATTCCCACAAGTCGCACATTACGGCCGTAGCTCCCCCATCTTCCATGTCCTCTTATACTCGCCGTATCGGAATTCCTTAAGAGGTGGAACGTTATTACCGCATCTGCGGTGGATTAGTTGAAGCTTACGTTGTCGTCGCGTATAAATACATACACTCATGGAAAATGAAAGAAGAGCACCGTGAATTCGTCGATCCAGCAGAGAGGAATTTTATTGGCACATTCTCGAGAAGGTGTACAACCCACGATCACACATACAGAGGCCTACGCACGTAAGTGCAGCCACCAGAGCGTGCACAATGTCGACGCTAGCACACGTATGTACCCTCCTTTTTCAGCAATGCAAGCTGCTATTATCCCATGGAGATGATTGCAAAGGTGTCGATGTAGTCTTGCGGAATGGCCTGCCATGTAATTTCCATCTGGTGCTTCAGTTGGGGCACATTTCGTGCCAGCCCTGCAGACCGCCCAAGATGAATTTTCATCCGCTCCCTAACATGTTCAATGGGGGACAGATCTAGGGATCGTGCTGGACAGGATAATTGACGCGCACCTTTAAGACCACATTAAACAGTACGGGATACGCGTGAACGTGCACTGTCCTGATGTAAAAGCATATCACCTTGTTGGTGCATGAACGGTAGGAAGACGAGTTTAATGATAATTTCAATGTACCGTGCACTGTTCAATGTCCCCTCGACGATCATCAGAACAGAACGGCCAGTGTAGGATACGGCTCCCCACACCATGATGCCGTGAGTCGGCTCCATAAGCCTCTGCCGTAAACACTCCAGATTTTCGCGCTCCCCAGCACGACGTGACACATGAGTACGACCATCACTGGCACCGAGGAAGAAAAGACTCTCATTACTGTATACGACACGTCTACATTCGTCCTTCCAAAAGCCCTTATCGCGACCCCACCGGAGGCGAACTAAACGATGTTGGAGCGTTAGTGGAAGAGGCCCTAATGGCACACACGATCTTGCATCATGGTGTGGGCACCCATATCCTACACTGGCCATTCTCCTCTGGTGATCCTCGAGGGAACATTGAACAGTGTACGGTACAGTGAAACATTGAACCCGTCTTGCTACCTTCCATACACCAACAGGGCGATGTGCTTTTCCTACATGACAATACACGTCCACATGTATCCCTTACCACCCAATGTGCTCTTCAAGTTGTACGTCAAGTACCCTGGTCAGCACGATCCCCACATCTGTCTCCCATTGAGCATGCTTGGTACCGAATGAAACGACATGTTGCGCGGTCTGCACAACCGGCACGAAATCTGGCCCAGCTGAGACACCAGGTGGACATTGCATGGCAGGCCATTCCGCAAGACCATATTCAGCACCTCTAAGTTCGTCTCCATGGGAGAAGTGCAGCTTGCATTGCTGTAAAAGGAGGGTAGGAAGGAAGGAAGCTTAGGGTTTAACGTCCCATCAACAGCTTGGTCATTAGAGGCGGAGCTAACGCTCGGAGTTTTGGGTAAGGATGGGGAAGGAAATCGGCCGAGACCTTTGAAAGGAACCATTCCGGCATTTACCTGGAGTTATTTAGGGATAACACGGGAAACCTAAATCTGGATGGCCGGAGGTGGATTTGAACCACCATTATCCCGAATGCGAGTCCAGTGTGTTACCACTGCGCCACCTCGCTCGGTATAAGTAGGGTATTCACAGTACTAGCGACGACATTGCGCACGCTCTGGTGACTGTACTCAAGTTCATATGCCTCTGTCCATGTTATCGTGTGTTGTATGCATTCTTAAGAAAGCGTCGATAAAATTCCTCTCTCCCGATTCGATGAATTCATGGTGTTCTTTTTTCATTTTCGAAGAGCGTATAGATAGAGTGGTGTGGAGTCTGTTCTTTCAGACTCATCCGAATGAAGAGACACCACACACACACACACACACACACACACATATATATATATATATATATATATATATATATATATATATATATATATATAGTAGTGTTGCTGTGCCACATTAGCCTCTTGCCTGTCGATGATAACAAACCGAAATGGCCATGACAGTCGTAGCTCCCGTCAGTTACAAAGTGCGCTGTATGATTAAATTTTTGCTGGCAAAAGGATCATCAGTGTCTAGTGTATGGACCGGACATAAGTATTGACGAGCAAGGTCAATAACGGTGTCAAGAGTTTCGAAATGACTGCACAAATGTACGTGATGACAGGCCTAATATTCGGACCGGCGGCGTAGTTGATCATGTTAACCAAAAATTACCAAGCTATCGGCAATTGGCAGTTAGTGGTCTGGCTCGGGCTCAAGACGAGCTTTACCAACTGTTCAGGTCCCAGGCGGTAGATTTCCATGCCGAGGGTTAAAGAAGCTGGTGCAGCGTTACAGAAAGTGTATAGTTGTGAACAGCAATTATGTGCAAGAGTGAATTACACGTATAGTGACATATTACTGTCAATAAAAACCTTGTCCCATGAGCGACGATTTTATTATAACTATGAGGAATTTACTTTTGAAATATGCTACGTACAATGCACTAAACGCAAAACATTTGTTCGAATAATTATTTTTGTGTAATGTTGTTCAGGAACAAGAATGAGATTCTGCAGTCAAACTACGAGTAAATGAGAAATATGACGGTAACCCAAAATATAAATCTGCAATAGGTTAACAAATTATATGGTGAAGTGCTTATTGTTAGCAATACTAGGCACAGAACATGACATAAAAGTTAATTAAAAATCTTAATTACTCATGTTGTGCTATATTGACAACAGAAATAAAGACACCAACAATTTCTCAAAGTGCGCATTTTTAGTGATAGTCACTGAAACAATTATTTTTTCACCGTCAAGCACAAAATACACCACATTTTCGAAACATCGTAAAAACAAAGCCTTTTGGACAAAGTTTACATCATCCTTGCTTCACATCATACTCTGCTCCGTGACTAATAATATCACTTCTGACATCAGCAACTGGATTTGTTGAAGGTCACGTCCTTCGTTCCTTAACATTCTTCTCCTTACTTCGCGGTATCTATTTCCTTTTCGTATCAAGGTTTCTGCTGTCAAACCTGATGATACATCAACTCGAAATTACATCAACAAGTACTCACTACTTTTTACTATTTTCCCTTGATATCGCCTATGCAATAGCCAACTGTTTACCACTATTATACTCCGACACAGGATTACAAGTCTCATACACCATTTCTTAACTCGACTGTGAATTCTGTATAGTTCCATAAGGAAGTCAGTTTCATCATCCAGTTCCACGAATGTGTTGTACTCTTTTATAACAAATGGTGTCTCCACAATTATTTTTCTGTATGCGTCACCTTCTATATTCTAGTTCCATTCATTCCAATACCATACATTCTACGTCTAGTCCCAACGTTGTTCAAGCTTTTAGAAACTCATTCACCAAAAGACGAAACCAATATTCCAAATTTCGAATTACAAATAGATGCCGTAATGAGTAACGTAGAAGTAGATATCATCGGAGTAGTGCAGCAACTAAAATCACTTAACAAGAACAAGTCTTCTGGTCCGGATTGTATACCCATTAGATTTCTATCTGATTATGCTGAAGCGATAGCCTCTTACTTAACAGCCATATACATCCGCTCTCTCAAAGAAGGATCTGTACCAAAAGATTGGAAAGTTACACAAGTCACACCTATATTTAAGAAAGGCAGTAGGAGTAACCCACTAACTTCAGGCGTATTTCATTGACGTCAATTTGCAGCAGGGTTTTGGAACATATCCTATATTCAAAAATTTTGAATTATCTCGAACAGAACGATCTATTGACACAAGGTCAACACGGATTTAGAAAATATCGTTCATGCGAAACACAACTAGCTCTTTACTCACACGAAGTAATGGGTGCTATCGGCAAGGGTTCGCAAATCGAATCCGTATTTCTTGATTTCCAGAAAGTTTTTGACACCATACCTCACAAACGGCTTTTAATCAAATTGCATGGTTATGGTATATCGCCCCAAATTTGCGATTGGATAGGGAATTTCTTGTCAGAGAGGGCACAGTTCGTAGAAATCAATGGTAAGGCATTGACTAAAACAGAGGTGATATCGGGCGTTCCACAGGGTAGTGTTATTGGTCCTCTGCTGTTCCTTATTTACATAAACGATTTAGGGGAAAATATAAGTATCTCCCTTAGCTTGTTTGCAGATGATGCCGTCATTTACCATCTAGTAAAATCATCTGAAAATCAAAACCAACTGCAGAACGATCTGAATAATATATCACAATGGTGTAAAAATTGGCAATTTACTCTAAATAATGCGAAGTGTGAAGTCGTCCAAGTGAGTACGAAAAGAAATCCGTTAAACTTTGTTTACAAGATAAATCAATCAAAAGTGAAGGCCATAAACTCCACAAATGGAATTACTATTACTTCAGACTTAAATTGTAAAGAACACGTAGATAATATCGAGGGAAAGGCGAACCAGAGACTGCGTTTTATTGGCAGAACCCTTAAAAGATGCAACAGAACTACAAAAGAAACTGCATACACTACGCTTGTCCGTCCATTTTTGGAGTATTGCAGCCCAGTGTGGGATCCTTATCAGGTGGGTTTAACGGAGGACATCGAAGGAGTCCAAAAAAAGGGCAGCTCGTTTCGTATTGTCATGATAAAGGGGTGACAGCGTTACGGAAATGATACAGGATCTGGAATGAGAATCATTACAACAACGGCGCTTATCGCTGCGGCGTGGGCAACTTGCGAAACTCCAATCGCCAACATTCTCCTCCGAATGCGAAAATATATTGTTGACTCCCACTTACATAGGTAGAAATGATCATCAGAATAAAATACGAGAAATCAGAGGTCGAACAGAGATATTCAGGTGTTCTTTATTCCCGCGCGCTATTCGAGAATGGAATGAGAGATAAATAGTATAATGGTGGTTCGATGAACTCTCTGCCAGCACTTAAATATGATTTGCAGAGTCAACTGCCAATTTTTACACCTAGTGATATCTTAGTTCTAGTTAGCTAGAAACTTTTCAATATAGTCACACGGTTAGTATGAAATTCCGTGCGCTCATATGACGTTCATTAGACGGCAGTGCGGAAACAAACAGAATGCTTTCGGAACTGAAGAAACAAACCATGTATTTGGAAGCCAGTACCTGCTGCCTTATGGAACTCGTTGATGAACAAAGCGAGCTCGGTTTCACATGATTGTTGCTTTCGGAACCCATGTTGATTCTTACAGAGAGGAATTTCAGTCTCCAGAAGTGTCACAATACACGAACATAAAAAAATGTTCCAAAATTCTATAACAAACCGACGTCTATAGTTTTGCTACTCTCTTCAATGACAGTTCTTAAAAACGGGAACGACCTCGGTTTTTTTCCTGTAGAGAGCTTTGATACACTGCTACCATAAGGGTGGTGAGTCCTAGGTTCCTTGGCACATTGAGTGTAGAATCGAATTGGTATCCCGTCAAATCCAGTGGCTTCTCCTCTGTTGAGCGGTCTGAGTTGCTTTTCTGTATGTCGGTCTTCCTGAAGCAAACCGCATAAATAGCGCCCCCACGTGAGGCCAGGCAGCTTAGTGGGTCACTCCGGATTATTGTTCACCATTGGCGCAAACGAAGAATGAAATTCCCCATCTCATTTCGAGTGTCTCAACCGAAATGGATTCACATGCCACAGAGATCGCCGATTCAAGCTCGTCCAGCGTGCTTCGGGTAGACCATGTCTTTCACTGTGACCTACAAAAAAAAGTCACAGGGAGTCAAATCCGGCGAATATGGAGGCCAATCCATGCCTGCACCAGTAAATTTGGGATATTCCAAAGCAATGACTCGATTCCCGAAGTATTCCTCAAGAAAGCGAAACACTTGTTCGGTACGAAGTGGTCGGGCTACATCCTGCATAAACCATTCAGTACCTGGTCGATCCTCTGACGCTTTCTGTGTGGCGACAAATTGTTCCAAAATTGCAACGTAACGTGCACCACTGACCGTTTCTCGAATGAAAAAAGGGCCAATAAAACCTCTGCTGCATACTGCAGCCCACACAGTAACTTCAGGAGAATACAGGGATTTCGCTTCACACCAATATGGCTTTTCGGAACCCCAAAATCGGCAGTTCTGCGTATTCACGTGTCCATTCAGGTGGAAGTGTGCTTCATCTGTAAACCAGATGCAGCCAACATCAAATCCTTCACTATCAATCATTGTGAGCATTTGATTAGCAAAGGCAACCCGTTGTTGCACAGATCGTACGGTTATGGCCTGGTGCGTTTGAATTTTGAATGTAAACATGTGTAAGCTCCTTCTCAGTATTTTCTACGTGCTGGAACGCTTCAAACCAGTCTCAGATGCAATTCTACGGACGGATGACATTGGATTTCGCTGAATAATTCCAGAAACTGTGGTGATATTTTCAAGCGTAACTGCGGTTTGCTTGCGGTCAACATGCCCCACTAGATCATCAGTTACGCTGCCTGTTCATTGAAATTTTGCGAAGAGCGTACGAATGGTTTTCCCATCGGGTCCATTTGGAATATTAAATCGTGCTTGAAAACTTCGCCTTGTTGCCGTAGGGCTCTCTTCTAATCTGTGGTACTCTAGCACAAGAAAAACGCGTTGTTCAATGGCGTACATGGTTTTAATCTCTTCGTTCGGTACGCTAACCTCCTTTCACGTTTCAGTAGTGGATCGCTCTGAGCTTCGGATCACTATTTATACTAGGCATTACGTATGGCGATTACACCGCCATCTGTTAGCAGCTTTTGTAACTATTATTTCAAACTGCTGTATAAACTTCTTACAGTTTTCACAATAAACATACCGTTTACTGCATTCCTCTATCGATCTTTGTTTTCGAGATATTTAATTTTTAAAACAGGGAGTCCTTTTCTGAACACCCTGTACCAGAGAGGCAGGCGCAATTATGTAACGCGAAGAAATACCATCCTTTGGAAGGAGAAGTATGGGAAGGCTAAGGATGAGATTGTGAGGCCGAAACAGGTCACACGGCCTAATCCTGGATTGCCAGAAGCAAAAGAAGACCACTGCATTAGCATAAGACAAGCGACGCAGATGTAGACGTAGGATGTTTTTACGCATCTCTTGTCGGACTGGACCGCATCGCTCGGTAGGTTACGTCACGCGTCCCACAGACCCAGTCCGCGCCGAAACAGGTGGATAGCTGTGCCTGTAAATCGCCTATAAGGAGCGGAGCTGCCCACGGCCTAGGGAAGCATCTGGGTGACCGTGCCGGCGCTTCCGGATGCGATAGCAGGCGGCGGTCCGCTCCTCTGCTGGAGTGATGAAACGGCGGTAACGGCGCGCCAGGCGGACCGGCGTTCCTCAGGAGCCCGGCGTTTCGGGGACGCGTTGCCCAACGCCTGGCTGGCCGGCGCCAAGCACAGCCGCCGAGGTCAACGCGTGCACGGCTTTCCGCTTGGCCTATCCCGCCAACTGCGATGCTATCGGGGTGTGTCTTACAGCGACGAAAACACTTCATTAGTAACGACACGGTGAGGACTTCATCGCCGAAAATCGTAGTCAGCTCGGATCCGTTGCTCAGACATGGAGGGAAGATAAGGGTTTAATGTCCCATCGACGCACAGTGCAGTATTTGGCCTGAAATCCTGGCCAAAATGCGAAGAACTCAAAATTTCCCAACAATTCTAACAAATATATGTATATAGGGTGTTTCACTAAGTGTGTTTGCCTCTGTGACTTATAAAATAATAGCTGACGGGAAATTTTAATGCGGTAGGTCAACACAAGTAATGTTACACTTTCTGCGGAGCTATGAACATAGTTTATTGTGTCATTTTCCAAAGAGTTACACCACAAAGATATAATTTTTAAATGGGACAATAGTTTTTTTTTTCTATCGTGTATTGGATTCGTTGAAACTAGCTGCGTCCAATGCAATTTAAACTACATTCCCATCACTGTTAGTTTGGGAGCTACAACCCTTCAAAGTTCCGGGGGCGGAGGCTGCGATAACGAAGCTGACTGGCCGTGTGGCTACCCCTGGTGCACGGCCCACTGTCTCATGACCACCAGCGTCTGTTCCGAAAGAACTTCTGATACTGCAGTTGTTATTGTTTTCATATTCACAGAATATATGACTTCAACTGTGAATGGGCAAAGCGTAAAATTTGTACCGAGCCGGGATTCGAATCCGTGACTCCTGCTTTCTAGGCAGTTGCACTGACCCCTACACCACTTTTTATTTTTTTTTTTAGAATAAAGTACTTTTTTCGGTTTCTTTCTCCTTACTGACGATTTCAAAGTTCGTCTTCGCGAGGTTAAATGATGTTTCCACACGTTTCCGTGTACTTTATCAGGTTCTTCTTTATTTTCTCACTTTGTTTATCTTCTCAAACTCCGAAATGCGTCAGCGGGATAGAATGCCGCTTTCTTTAGTGATACAACAGAAAATAAAATCTTGGTGATGTAACGATTTATCAATAAGGAATGATATTTATGTATAATATGAGGAGTAAACTAAAATAAGGTAAAATTAAAACGTCTCTCTTCTAGAGCCAAAACGTGATGAGGTGAAATCTTTGTCTTTAAAAAAAATGATTTTGTTCGGCAATAATCGTTCCATAGTTGACCGTTATATTTGTTTTCTCTTATGTTCCTAATTTTGTTTATATATTTTCACCTTTTTGTTTTGTATGCACAATCAGGTATAACGTTGTAGTTGTAATTCACATGGTGGTTCTATTGAGAAAGTTTGCGTATTGTTTTCAATAATCCTTTATTTGCATTATTTTGTGGTGCTGTATTTTAATGTACGTCCAGAAATCTCTTTCGCTCTTCTCCATGTTTGTAAGTATGTAAAACACCGCGTGTCCCTTTAACCAGTTCACTGCATTTTGCTTCGTTTGAAGGTAAAGTTCTTCGTCTGGGTGTAGGACGCTCGTGGGTGTTATGGTGTGGGGCGAAGTTCGTTGAATAATTGCAGGTTTGTACCTGAGGGACTGCCAAATATTGTGAACGTTTTTGCAGACAAACTGATGTTCGTCTGTGTCATTCAGATTACAGGTTAGGCACAAGGGAGAATTTGCTAGGTGTATTTCGTGGAGTCTATGGTTAGTTGGGACTTTTCCGTTGACAGCATAATACCACAGCGCCCTCACGTTGGTTGGTAAGTGAGGATTGTGAATGTTTCTCCAGATTATTTTCCAATTGAAGTCTTTATACTTCTTTTCAAAGATGTTCTTACTATGAAACTGCAGAAAGTTTCTGTAGATTGCTTTGACTTTATACATGTTCTTCTCTGATATTCTGATACTGATATAGCTATATTCTATTAAAAAGTGTTTCAACTGATACAATTCAGTGGGAATGTGGCCAATATCGATTGGAGCAGCACAGTTGGGCGGCGCTATTTCATTTAATAGAAATGCCGCTATGGAGTTCGGCATTTTGGTCCACAGTTTGTACGTTTTGCTAAGGTACAGAGCTTGTGCTTTATTATATACATCTATTAGGTTAAGGCCAACGTTGTCGACCGATACGGTTAAAGTTTCGTATTTGACTTTAAAAATATGGCCGCGGCAGACGCAGTGGCCAAAGGCATCTAAGATCCTGTCTGCCACAGTCCTCGGAATTGGTAAGACTTGCGCCACATAATTTATTTTAGGTGTTAGGTAAGTATTCACCAGTTCCACTCTTTGTATTTCATCGAGTGTCCTGAGTAGATTTTGGTATGTACTGGCACGAATGCTATTAAGTATTCTTCTGTAATTTCGTGCAATTGTTTGCTGGATATGGGGCGTGTATTCAATTCCAAGGCACTTCAAAGTGGCAGTCTTTTTTATTTCCCCTTGGATTGGATCTCCTAATCCTCGTCCGATATCCATTATTGCGGATTTTCGTCTGTTCGGTTTGGCGCCAGACGCAAGTTCGTACATATGTATGATATCCAATAATTGGGTGATCTCATTATTGTCTTTGACCAGGACCGTGACGTCGTCGGCAATAGCTTTATAGACAATATTTTGCACGTGTAGTAATATGCCTTCCAAATTTTCACTGATTCGAAAAAGCAAGGATTCAATGGCTATGGCAAAAAGCGACATGGGACAGCCTTGTCTCATTGAACTTTTTACCGTTATAGGTCTGTTGGATTGACCATTTACCATTATTATAGATGTTGCATTATTTAGTAAGTTCTTCATGATTCTGATGTAGCTTTGCGGGAAGTTCATTATATACAGTATGTGGAAGATGTACTCATGGTTGACTCTATCGAATGCTTTTTCAAAATCTAATGAGACCAGAGCGCGCTTTAGTTTACAAGTGGCTGCGATTGAAATTATGTCCCTGTAATCGCAGAGTGTATGGTGAATGGACCTGTTTTTTTTCCTACGCTCGACTGATATGAACCGATGACGGCGTTCATTACTGATTTCAGTCTTTCATTCATGATGCGTGCAAATATTTTGTAATCGCTATTCAGTAAGGTAATAGGTCTTAGATTTTCTACTGATTGTGCTGTAGGGTTTTTTGGGATTAGCACGACTACTCCTTCTCTGAACTCATTCGGGATGTTGGTGTTGGGGTTCATTAGTTCTTTGCCTATGCACGTGAGCTTGGGTAACATCTGTAGTTTGAATGTCTGATAAAGCTCTGCCGGAATTCCATCGGGCCCAGGAGATTTATTTTTCGGGCTCCGCATTATCGCGTCTTCAACTTCCTCTTCCATTATTTCAACTAAAAGGCTGACTGCTTCTTTCTGGTCAAGTTGTCGTGTCATTCCTGTTGTAAGGTCATTTTGAGCGGTTATGTCCGTCGGTGTATTACTTAATAAGTTGGTGAAATAATTGTGAATTTCCGTCTTGATTTCATGTTGCAGGGTCAGTGAGCTACCATCTGTCGATCGTAGTTTGGTTATTATTTTACTGTGCTGTGCTTTTCTTTCGTTTATGACATGATAAATTGATGTGTGTTCGCCCTGCACTTCATATTGAAGCCTTGCTCTTATTTTACAACCTTCGAGCTGTTTGCGTTTTAATGTAACTAGTTTGGCTTGAACTCTTTTTATCTCTGCTTGGTTGTCAATTGCAGACGCATTGGACGCGTATAAATCTCGGAGAACTTTGAAGTAAAATTCAACTGTCTGTTTGTGTCAGGCTGTTTTCTCACGAGAGTAATTTATCATCGCTCTTTTGATCATGGGTTTCGGGCATTTCATCCACCATGTGAGTGCCGAGGGGTATGAAGGGAATCTTTTCTCGTACTCTGTCCATACTTCATTAAATGCCTCATGACATGCTGGATCTTATAGATTGGTTACATTCAGTTTCCACAGACCACGTCCCCTGTAGGTTTCTTGCTTTTGTAAATTTATGGTACAGATGTAAGTTGTGTGGTCCGTAAAGATTGTGGGCCATAATTCGGTTTGCAGAATGCGCGTCTTCAGGTTCTCGGACACGTAGATCCTGTCAATGCGGCTTGCTGAGTGGCTGGTGAAGTGCGTGAAGCCAGGCCGTTCTCCGTTCTTGTGCTTCCAGGTATCGATCAGCTTGAAGTCTGTGACTATTGCGTAGAGTTCTGCACAATAATTAAAATTTGGTATCTGATCTTTAGCAGATAAGACACAATTATAATCACCTCTAAAATTATGTATTCATATCTCCCCCGGAAGAGAGACACTATTTCGTCTTTGAAGAATTCTGCGTATTTTCTTCTGTTGTTGCCAGATGGTGCATACACATTGATCAGTCTCGTGTTATGTATGGTAGCTGCGATACCTCTGGCATTTGGTAATTTTTCAACGTCTTTCACGACTATGCCTTCTTTTGTGAGTATCGCTGTTCCAAGTTCTTGGTCGTTCCCTGGATTCATGATTGCGTTAAAACCTGTTATGTGGTCTAAATTAACGTCTCTCACCTCTTGCAGGAAGACGATATCGAGATCGGCGGCGTACAGCATGTCTTGCAGGGCCTTAAGTTTCAGATGGCTGCGGATTTTGTTTATATTTACTGTCCAGACCCTGTAGGCTTGCATAGCAATATTGACTTCCTATATGTGCTGAATTTTGCCGCTCATATTAGTCGATACCTCCTGCTCTTATTGCATCGAACGCGACGATGACTTGTCTTTTGATTTGTCGTCTCTCCGTCCTGAAGACGAGGCAGTTATTGTATTTGTAACTTCTTTCATTTCCTCGTCTTGAGGAAATTCTAAAATTTCATCCGCCCAGGTACATCCATCAGTTTGGCGGGGCGACTTGTTCTCAGGGCATTGCTGAGTTGTAGTTTTGTTTTGGTACATTTTCCGTGTGCTGTTGTCTATTTCATCGCCCTGTGGGTGATGAATTTCGGTATCACGTGAGTCTTCTTTGTTTTTCGTTGGCTGGTTCCGTTGAGATGTTACTGATTTTTTCCGCTTAATTGTTTACCAATTTCCTGCGCTTTTTCGCGTAGCGTCTGTGCTTTGTGATCTGCGTCAGGAGGTGCTAATCGCCGTTTCTTGTGTTTTTTAGGGGAGGATCCAGATTTCGGACGCTCTTCATCTTCAGAATTGGTAGTCGGATCTTGAGTGGCACTGCCCTCCTCTTCTCTCCGCACATTGTGTTCCGTGTCCCCTTCAGGCTTTTTTCCAAGTTAATGACTGTTCCCGTTGTGTTAGAAGGAACAGACGTTTCTTTAGTATCACTGACCTCCATTGGCAGGCATTGGTTGTCATCGTTTGTCTCATCTGGTTTGTTCGTTGCGTCGCTCAATGCCTGGGTTGTGGTGCCGCGGACGGCTGAGGAGTACGTCACTGGCAGTGACTTCATCGTCATAGGGGCGACCGGCTCACTTGCCGGCAGCTGTGTCACCCTCCTTTGTATACATTCGGTTCGTACATGTCCAGTCTGTCTACAGCCTGAGCATGTACGTGGCAGACCGTCGTATATCACGATCGCTCTATACCCGCATACATAGATATGCGAGGGGATGTGCTTTCGAAGTTCTATCTTTACTTGTCTGACGCCATTGAGGACGGGGAAAGTGTGAAATGTCGTCCATTTTTCTGCAACATTACTGATAATTCGTCCGTAAGGTCTAAGGACTGAATTTATCTCTTCCGCGGTAATTTCGAAGGGAAGTTCAAAGATTCGAACTGTTTTAGTGGCGAATCCTGCATGATCGCCTTCACTTTACCGACATTCCCGTCACAATGGTAAAAATTTTAGAGTTCATCCACATTGCTCAATTACTTTAGCACAGCATGCAGTACTAATCATTTTAACATAAACTGTACTACTGACGATCGACAGATGTATTCCTATTATTTCGTTAAAGCTCAGCTTCACAACGTCTCTTAGAAAGGCTTCTACTTCAAAGGCTTTGGGTCTCGCAAAGCGTTCATCGAATGTGAACTTCAAAGTATCTCGTCTAAGGGGTTCCGTCATTTTACGTTCTATTCATTTCTACCTACAGCTATTACTACGCCGCAAGAGCGTCCAACTCACCACGTACGAATAGCGCGCGACCGGCCGCAGCGAGGATGTAAACAACGCTTCCACACAGCTCGCCTGCCGCAAGCGGACTGTGCCCACTGGGGACACGTTGATCACCGCACCTGCAAGTACTACCTAAGCACGCCTCCCATCAGACACAAATTTCTAGTTTTACCCTGCCCATAGTACTCAAACTCGTAGTCACTATGTACTTATTCCCGTAAGAGTAAGGGCTCCAATTGTCACTGGCATTATATATATATATATATATATATATATATATATATATATATATATATATGTGTGTGTGTGTGTGTGTGTGTGTGTGTGTGTGTGTGTGTGTGTGGCGTCTGTTCCGAAAGTACATAGTGACTATGAGTTTGAGTGCTGTGGGCAGGTTTAAAGCTGGAAAGTTGTATCTGACGGGAGGCGTGCTTAGGCAGTCCTTGCAGGTGCGGTGATCACTGTGTCCCCAGTTGTGTAAGGGTCAGCACAAGCAGGAGACCCGGGTTCAAATCCCGGCTGGGTACAAATTTTCAGCTTTTCTCATTCGCAGTTGAAGTCAAATATTCTGTGAATATGAAACTTTTTTTTTTTTTTTTTGCTTTGTCTGACTAACTGGTGGGAGGCTAAAAACCAAATTTTCAGGGGCCTGATACGTTTCTGGAATGTCGTAGCTTCAGTTGTAGTAGTGTAGTGCTTTTTATGACGGGTGGTGCGTTTATCAGTTACGTTACTAGCTTGATTCATTTTTTTTTTTTTTTTTTGTGACCACACTAAACGATTTATTGAAACTGAAACAGTGTTAAATGTTACGTAATTGTACTAGCTTGTACTTAAATATGGATCACTACAGTTACTTAAATTTATTTCCTAATACAGTAGAGTCCCACAACCTCTGTCTGATGTAGACCGAAGGTTGGCCGAGTTTGTGAAAATGTCGAGTTATCGGGAATGATGTTAAAAAAGAATAGATAAGATTTTTCGTTATAAAAGACTTTGTATTGTTACTTTAGAATGCAGTACAAATGATGGAATACAGTAACACAAAATAATTTTAAGAGAATATCTAAGAAGTGATATTCGTTACGAGTGCGTACTCTAATTTACATTTAGAAAACTACTATAAGAAGGCATACAGCCTTGAACAATGAAAAGTATGGACAATAGTGATTTACTTCATAAAGCATAGACCACTAAAATTCCTATCAGGAGTAAGCTGATTTTAAAAGGTGCTGCCGGCCGCGGTGGCCGCGGGGACTGAGGCGCTTCAGTCACGGTCTGCACAGCCACTACGGTCGGGGGTTCGAATCCCCCCTCGGGCATGGGTATTTGTGCCGTCCTAGTTCGTAAGTAGTTCATAAGTAGTTTGTAAGTTTAGGGACTGATGACCCCGTAGTTAAGTCCCATAAGCTTAACAAACATTTGAACTTTTTTTTAAAAGGTGCTATGAAAAATGTACGCCCATAATTTTGATCACGACTGTTTTTTAATATGATGACGCATCTACAAACTGCTTAAATAAAACTAGGTGTCACAAGAAAATATGACTTCCAGGCCCATTTATAGAGTAGCCTGTAACTGCGATACGCCACGATTTCAATTCTATATTGGATTCTGCGAGCACGGAATAACTCCAGGGGGTGTGCAGGGGGTGGCCAAGTTACCCTGGCTGCCGGGTTACCGAGTGCCAAGTTTTCGGGACTCTACTTTATCAACAATTAAAGTTTTACAATACCATTCTTTGTGTCGGCTGTTATTTTCTATAGCAATATTTGACGTGTGTCCAGCACCGCCCTGCCAATTCTGAAGTGTTGTCGTGATTGGTACAGTCTTGAGAGATAGATGAAAAAATAAAAAGTTCCCCAAACTTCACCTAGGAATTTATATGATTTTTTGAATAGCGTACTGTGTTTGCTGGGTTTCTCGACGAATTCAAGACATTTATGTTTTTTACTAACTGTAATGCCATTAGAATTAATTATGTAACTTTAATGGGACAGTTTAGCCTTCAAAAATATCAATGATATACATTTACTAAACTTTTTAATTGCTTAAACTGATGGCGCTGCCATAGGTCAAACGTATGTCAACTACATTTTGTAAAATAGGTACATCCATTTTTTATTACGTAAATAAATATGAATGTTTTATTTGGAACATTTTTTTCGCTTTGTGATAGATGGCGCTGTAATATTCACAAAAGCAGAAGCAGAATTTTATTGTCTCATAACATACAAGTTAAATCATTGATTTAGTGTATAGGAGACTCGTCAATTTAAAATAATAATATATACATACAATTTAGTTATAAAATCGCAGTACATAATTATAAGTTTTTATCCTGCTCAAATACTCAGATTATCATTTAAGAATTCATCAACTGAATAAAAGCGTTTTTGTAGCAGAGTGCTCTATAATTTTCTTTTCATTGATTCAGTTTCAACCTTTCGAAAAAGTGTGTTTTTTTTCTAATTTATTACTTATTTTCATTTCCATATATTGTGAAGGCCCGAAATCTATCGGCGCATCAAGCTTGGCTGGCAAGCATTTTGGAGGAATTCTACAATATTCAGATAAAAAATGCCGGTAAATCTGAACAAAACAGTGTTTTATCAATGCATTCTTCCTGTGCTGACGTATGGCTGCGAGACATGGACACTGAACTCATTTACAAAAGGGAAACTTAGGACAGCACAGAGAGCCATGGAAAGAGCAATGCTAAAGGATAGGAAAAGGTCAGAAGACATCGATCTGTGACCAAGGCTAAGGACATCTTGGAGACCGTAGGCTCCTTGAAATGGCAGTGGGCCGGCCACATCGCAAGAAGAAAAGACAACAGATGGACGAAGATAGTACTGGAGTGGAGTCCGAGAGAGCACCGGAGGCCTAGAGGAAGACCACCGGACAGATGGGACAAAGGTATCAGGAAGATCGCTGGTAGCACCTGGCAGAGAACTGCTCAAGACCGTTCAGCTTGGAGAAGACTGCTGAAAGCCTACCTACATCCACGACTCGAAGAGGCCACATCATTAAATGATTGAAATGGCTGATGATGATGAGGATGATATTGTGAAGCCTGGGCATATAGATTTAGTCTGTGTGTAGGGAGCATGAAACTGCATTTGTTCCTTGTTTCATAACTGTGCTGGAAGTTATTATGAAGAAATAGTTCCGGATTATTATTTACGGAAATAATTATTTCAAACAAGTACACTCTTAATAATGGCCGAAGGGATTCTCTTGCCTTTGCATCACACATGTTTCTAATAATTTTTTCTGAGGGGTTAATATTCTTGTCATAGTGTTAGCATTTACCCAAAATATTATGCCATATCTCACAGTTGACTCAAAACAACTACGGTACACTATTTTTCTTGTGTCTAAACTAGTTACATTGGCTAGGATGGACATAGCAAATGCTAGGCTGTTTAATTTGTGTTTTAGGTAATCTATGTGTGAGGGCCAGATAGATTTCTACCCAGTTTCATTCTCAAGAATTTAACATGATCTGAAATTGCGTGCTTATGGAATACCTCCCCAATTGTGCGATTGGATTCACGATTTCCTATCAGAAAGGACACAGTTCGTTGTAACTGACGGTAAGTCATCGAGTAAAACAGAAGTGGTATCTGGCGTTCCCCGGGGAAGCGTTATAGGTCCCCTATTCTTCCTTGTGTTTATAAACGACTTAGGAGACAATCTGAATAGCTCCCTTAGACTGTTCGCGGATAATGCTGTCCTTTATCGGTTAGTGAAGTCAACAGAGGATCAAAAGCAACTGCAGAGCGATTTAGACAAAATTTTTACATGGTGCGAAAATTGGCAATTGACACTAAATAAAGAAAAAAAATGTCCACTAAAAGAAAACCGTTGAACTTCAATTACGCGATAAATCAGTCAAACCTTAAGGTCGTAAATTCTACCAAATACCTGTTAGTTACAATTACGAGCAACTTTGACTGGAGAGAACACATAGAAAATATTGTGGAGAAGGCGAACCAGAGGTTACATTTCATTGGCAGAACGCTTCGAAGATGCACCAGTTCCACCAAAGAGACTGCCTACATCGCACTTGTGCGTCCTCTCCTGGAGTACTGTTGCCCCTTGTGGGACCCTCACCAGGTGGGACTGACGGAAGACATTGAGAAGATTCAGAGAAGGGCAGCTCGCTGTGTTTTATCACGTTATGGGAGGGGGGGGGGGAAGCGTCACGGAAATGTTGCACGAATTGGGGTGAAAATCATTAAAAGAAAGACGTTATTCATTGCGGCGTGATCGTTTGCGAAGTTTCAATCACCGACTTTTACTTCTGAATGTGAAAATATTTTGCTAGCACCTACCTACTTAGGGAGACATGACCATCCCAATAAAATAAGAGAAATCAGATCGTAAACGGAACGATTTAGGTGTCTTTCTTCCCGCGCGCTATTAGAGAATGGAACGGTAGAGAAATGTTATGAAAGTGGTTAATGAACCCTATGCCAGGCACTTAAATGTGATTTGCAGAGTATATATGTAGATGTAGATGTATCACTAAGCGAAAAAAGTGTTCCAAATAAAACATTCATATCTATTTACGTCCCAGATAATATGTAATAAAAAAAATCGCACTGACGTGTTTTACGGCCCACTTTAGATTTGTAGTTTTATAAGTTTTTGCAAACATTTTGAACCAAAATAATAATCTAAATAATAAAAAATTAATTAGTAAGAGTGTCTGAAACCCTTTTAGGAAAAAAATTAGGTAGTGGCGGGTTCCGAACGATCGACCTTTAGCGTCATAGTTCAACGCCTTGCCCACTACGCTACGACTATCAATCAGAAGATGAGTCCTTTAATGTCATACTATTGATAGCCGTTGTTAACTGATGCTAGCCGCGGTGGAGTAGCCGAGCGGTCTAAAGCGCCTCGCTGCGGAGCGCGAGGTTGCTCGCCGTGGAGGTTCGAGTCCTCCTTGGGGCATGGGTGTGTGTGTTTGTCCGTAGGTTAGTTTACCTAGTATTAAGTAGTTTGTAAGCTACGAACTGATGACCACGCAGTTTGGTCCGATAGATTTACAGACATTTGAACATTTGAACTGATGCTAATATGACATTTGTAGACACTAGATTATCATTTATTGTACGAAGAACGATGTGTTTTTGTTAACTCTTCAGTGTGCCATTGCTTTGAAATGACAACGTGTAAGTTACAATAAGAAAATCATCAAATACGCAACGCAAGACGGCGTATGCCAGAGAAAGTTCTGGGCGAGGAATGTCACGTGACATCTCCGAACGGCTGGTTTTCGTTAATTCAATGGAGGGTGTCAAAACTCCGTTATTTTTGCAAATATGTCTCAAACGATACGAGATATGAAAAAACATAAGGGAGCTAAGTTGTAGAGAATTTTCTCCTCTACTAATTAGGTTAATCAATTTTCGTGTCAGGTGAACGGTTCGTTTGCAATTACAATTATATTACAAACGGCTTTTTTTGGTATTACTACCGTATTTTTTGTCCGAAAAATTTGAAAAAGGGAGGTTCTGGTCTCTGGCGGCCTAAAATCATGTCTGTAAAATTTAGTGCAGATCGGTTGAACGGTTCGTCTTAAAAATAGGGAACACGTTACGGACAGACAGACAGACATCCCAAAATCGCCGTTATTTTTGCAAATATCTTTGAAACGCTACGAGATATGAAAAAACATAAAAGAGCAAAGTTGTAGAGAATTTACTCCTCTACAAATTCGTTTATTCAATTTTCCTGTCAGATGAATGGTTAAGCCGTTATTTTCATTTAAATTTCGAGTTGTCAAAAGTCGATCGCAAAGGCCCACTTTTAGTGTTACTACCGTAACCAAAACTGGGCCAAATCGGGGTACCTATTTAAAAAATACATTTGATATCCGTTTGGCCTATGTCAGCAACATCTAGCAGGCCAACCATAGCGCCATCTGTCTTCCCCTTCAAGCTAGAAAAGTTTTGTTCTTTGTTGCTTTTTCGTTTGATGCTTATTACGTGAGATATTTTGCCCGGCCACTATCAATGGACCACCCTGTGTGTGTGTGCGTGCGTGTGTGTGTGTGTGTGTGTGTGTGTGTGTGTGTGTGTGTGTGTGTGTTGTAATAATTTGTCGTTTGAAAGTCACTGGCAGATTTAAAATGTGTGCCGGAACCGGGACTCAAACCTGGGACCTTTGCCTTTCGCGGGCAAGCGATCTACCCGCTGAGCTATCCCGACACGACTCACAATTCTATTGTCGTTAGGGAAATCAGTAATAAAATCTTCGTCAGAGATTTGTATTGTGTGGAGTGTGGTCTCCAGCTAGCAAGTGAGCGCGGATGTGCGCCAAGAGGGAGTCGTGTGCTCTCGCTTGTAGTGAGGAGAGTGATAGCGAATAGCTTACAAAGATAATAGCGGAAATTCTTTCCCAAAACGTGCGACAGCGCTCCAGGGCACCGCCTTGCGGCATGAGTTGTCATCATGTAGTGAACAGCCTATTTACATCGTGAGGCTCAGAAGATTCACTTGATTGTCGGCTTACTTTACAGAACTACGCGAATAGTTGAAAGAAGGAGTATATATCCTATATACTGCTGTATTAACTACAAACAGAAGAGCATATCGAAATCTTTCTCCAGGTTTCCGAAAAATAGAGATGCGGGTATGATTGTTTAAACAGGTTAACATTAGGCCCACTCATGCCGCTTTCTTTTAATAAACAGGATGGATACAGGGCCGTAGCCAAGGAGGGGGGGGCGGGGTTATGAAGGGGATCAATTCCCCCTAGGAAATAACTTGTAATTTTTTACAAGCTACAATATAGGTATGTAACACTTTACAATTGCTTTTTATTGTCTGACACCCCCTTCAAAACTGAATAATAAAAATAAATTAAATTCTGACTACAGCCCTGGATGGATAGATAATATCACAACTTTTATGTTGCTGTGGAAAAAGCTATTCTATTTTATTTTACGTTCGCCAGGAAGTTGACCGAGGGTTGCATGGAAATGCCTCTTCTATTATAAGAGCAAAGGAAGTAACAATGTAACACTTGATGTTCGTAAATTTCACTGTGTGATTACATTTAAAGTCCTGCTGCTGTCTTCTTCTCAAGTCAATAACTGAAGTAGATACACCACCATTCCTAGTAAAACTGAAAAAATCTGCTTTTCAATGCAACTGTCAGTGAAATATCTGCTGATATCAGTATCAGAGAAGATAAGCATATACAAACAAATAGTGGATTTTTTTTTTTTTTTTTTTTTTTTGGGCATTGGTTAGAACATTAAAAGTGTAAAATGACTCTGGTATCATAGAATGATAATGAGCATGAGGTTTCCAATTTCACTATACAGATGAAGAGATATGACCCAAACAAAATGCATTTTCCCAGGGGTTGTACTCAGAGTATGTCAAATGTTTAGACATAATTTCGGAAAGTGTGTTATTGATACCACCAATGGGGTAAGAAGCAAGATGGTTTGATTACTCATGAAAGAATATGCCAAATTAGGAGACCTTGCTGCTGTTTGTTGCTGGCAATGAGATATTTTGTATTCTAATGAAAGCATTTGCCAATAAGAAAAATGATACATCGGTAAAAAAAAAAAAAATCAAAGCTACGGAAATTAACTCAAGAAGTGAGTACACGTATAGGTTTATATATTTTTTCAGTGCGAATTCTATCTAAATATCCAAAATCGATTACTGTGGCTAACTCTGCACTTTAAATGAATTATCATCTAACGTAATGTCTTAAATGGCATACAAAATGTAAATTTTGCAATGAAAATTCGGTATGCAGCGAAATAAAATACAGAAACATAGACCTTAAGGCAAGTATAGAATACAACTCGAAGCAACAGATGGCAATGCTATCAGTGTCGCCTGAAAAACGCATGCAAATGCCACAGAGTTTCCGCTATTATCTTTATAAGGCGGGAACGTGCCGAGCCACGTTCGATGTTACCAGGCCTACGGTGGCGGAGTACTACGTTTGTGGCACGTTATCCGGTGATGAGTAAGGCCAGATGTCGCAGTCTTTAATTACATCAATATCCTGCCCTGTAATTTCTCATTAAATGGGAATCTGCCCATGTCAACAAATTCAGAATTGTCGATGTTCTGCCGGCCTCTGGTCGCCCCTGAGAGGCCAGCTGACCAACCAGCACACTGAATGCACCGGTGGTCTACCTATAAGGCGTTGCGGTTTGTTTACCTTAATTTAAGTAGTTTGTAAGCTACGGACTGATGACCACGCAGTTTGGTCCGATAGATTTACAAACATATGAACATTCGAGATCACACCGCCAAACCTGGCTACTTAAGCCCCAGCAGCCGCCACGACTGCCAGTGTTCTTCATAGGCTTCCTGTGGACTGTTTCAAGAAGACATCCGGTACGTAGCCTGGAAAAGGAGTGCTTCTGTGGATATCGACCCTGGCCTGGATCTGGACTATCTAAGAGTGAACGTCTACCTGAAGACTTGCACTCTCTTGGACTTGGTATCTCATGCTAGTGATCCAGGAGTTGCACGGCCTCTTGTATCGACTGGCAATGGAATGAAGTGTAGTGTTCTGAATCGAGTCTTCTCAGTCACAACAGTCGACGTCAGCGCGGCCGGCTTCTCAGCAACAAGGATGAACATTAAATCCGCTCCAATATTTTCTACAACAAAAAGGTTTCGGCAGTTTGTGAGGTGTTTACCCAGAAATTTTGTGACTAGTGTTTCAAATAATCAGTACTTCTCTAAAACGATCTTGTGTGTTCATTATCCCGAGTCATTATTACCTCTGTAGGGTCCTATCCTATCAAGTGAAGTGAAAATTGAGTGTCGTTACAAAAAGATCGATTAAATGAAATGCTAAGCTAGTTAAATTTATAACTTTGAAAACCAAAATTCATAACTTGAATACGTAACAATAGTAACTGATCATCAACTAGTCAGACTAATGAAAATCTAAATTAAAAAATATATAATTCTTACTATTATATTTTTAAATATATTTTGTACTGTATGTTGTTTGTGTATTGTCGTGTTGGTAGGTTCGCATTTCGGCGTTGTTCATGTGTTGAAATTCCATGTGTCTGCTCTGATGAATTCGTTTGTAATTCATTATCAAGTAAGCTGCAAATTAATCAGTCATCGTTTTCTGCAAACTTAGTTATACCGTACAGGTGAGTAAGTGTTAAGCTGATGTGACGTCAATTGTTGTATCACTTACCTCCGAGCAATTAAAATTCTCTCACTGAAGAGTTTATTTTCCACATTATTTTCAACTTTTTTTTGTTATTAAAATCAGTAAATTCAGTCTATTGTTTTAGTACAAAGTGTTGTACTGTGGAACATGGATGTTACAACCTTCTGTTGCCCCACACCCACTAAAGTGATTGGTTAATTATTAGTGTTAATTACAGGTTCCACAGATAGTGCCAAACTGGGCTGGCAACCTATTTAAATACTTCTAAGGTGATTTTATTTCCAATATATGTGTAGTTTCTGTATGCTCCATTATCCTACATACTTCGAGACTTACGTGTTCGACTATAATTGTTTCAAATTTGAACTAATTAAATCAACAGGGAGTACAGTAGGTGGAACGGGTTATCTGTTATGATAATTCGTTGTGGCAAATCTCCCTTACTTGTCGGTCTTTTGTGGACAATACTTCGGAAACGACAGCTTTAGCCAAATCATTGTAGGCAAAACTGGTTACACGGTGATCATCCAAGTGCAAGCCAAGCTGCCTGCACTTAACTTTGCGTATGTAGCTGGAACTGGCATATACACTGCATAAGAGCCGATGTTAAGAGACCAAAGGTAACGGAACCAACCTGGTATTTCTCTAGGGATATTTGAAATAATAATAATTAAAAATAAATAAATAAAGCAAAACCTAACTCCCGGTAGCCGTCGTCTTCCAGAATGCTAGTCAAGTGTGCTAACCACTGACAGTGAAGCTGCATAGAAACGTGTTCTTGTACTAAGCGCTGTGCGATACCATCCTGCTGTTCCGAAAGAAGGAAGAATGGGGTTTAGCTTCCCTACTCTAAACATGTGTGTTCAGACAATGAATTCTATTAGTCCAATAGATAATATTGCTTAAATTATACCAAGAGTTCGAAATGATCCCATTTTTCCACTTTCTTGACAACGATATGAGAAGTAAAACCAAATCCTGGTAAAAGTAAATAAATTTTGCTAAATTCGACAACATGCCGTGGTCATTAGAGACGAAACGAACGCTCCGATAGGCTGATTGTTTTTATTTATTTATTTATTTTATTTTGTTTATTTATTTATTTATTTCTAGAACGGGGAAGGTAATTGACCGTGCTCTTGCAAAGGATCCATCCCGCCATTTGCCTGTAGTAATTTGGGAAAGTCAAAGAAAACCTAAGTCTGGATGGCCGGAAGTGGATTTGAACCACCGTCTCCCGAATACAAGTCCAATGTGGCACCACTGCAACATCTCGCTGGTTTTTTCCGAAGGGTCGTCTGCCTCAGCTGACTGTCGTCTGGCGTGTTTTGCTCTCCAGTCACTCTCTCTGGCTCGAATAGCCTAAATTCTGGAGAGACTGCGCACATTTTCAAAATCGCACACGTAAAGTCCCATACTGCATTTTCAGTAAAACTTTTTTTGCGCAACTAAACGCCTAGTTTTCTATAATTTTTCCAGTGTAATATGTAAATGTAGTATTTGACCATGGAACATTCTTTACGTGCGTTGCCATCCTTATGCCGCATGCTAGAAATCCGCAAAACTAACCCGGTTTTTTTAAGCCAAAATCTGTCCATATGTACTTATAAATACATTATGGACGAAGAAAAAAATGATTAAGTGTAACAAATGGGCTATTAACGATATCCTATTTATATACGTAAGTGGTTCACTGATTTACATAACAGTCTGTCCCCACAACTTCAATTCTGCCAGCACCATTGAAGTTGTGAGGAAGGGCCGTGAGTCGTGTCGGGATAGCTCAGTGGTGCCTGGCTCCGTGGCTCAGCGCGTCCGGTCAGGTGTCTGAATGCTCTCTGTAATAAAATAAAATAATAATAATAATAATAATAATAATAAAGCAGAGCGAAATATTCCACGAACAACCAAGAAAGAAATGAACCAACGGCCGCAAAACATAGATCTACCTGAAAACAAAAAAAGGTGGTAGAACGCTTGCTCGCGAAAGGCAAAGGTCCCAGGTTCGTGTCCCGGTTCCGGCACACTATTTTAATCTGCCACTATTTTTCATATCAACGCACACTGCAGAGTGAAAGTTTCATTCCATTTACCGTTAGTTAACAGACTCAATAATTTCTAACGAAATATGAAATTTAAGAAGCAAGATTTAAAAACTTAGGTAATTTGATTTTCTTTCTATTTTCTCTGTCACAATCGACACAAAAGATATCAAAACCTTGCAATATTCATGTAACGAAAACTTTCAAACTGTACAACATAATCAATCCTTTCTCCTTTTTTTTTTTATTTACACATATACTCGAATACTTTTGTGCCCTCATGCGGGTCGTCGGGATATGAAACTTCCATTTTTGCCAGCCTGAGCTTTCGATCATTTATTTGAAATTATTATTTTATTTATTAGGCAAACATCCCTAACGAAAAATACCGCACTGGTAGGGCCACTTTAAGTTTTCCTGTAGTTTTATGACTTTTTACAAAATTTCGAACAAAAATAATAAAAATGTAAATAAATAAGTGTGGACGATACGATTACGACTCTACTATTTTGTTGTTATCTATCTAATCAACATGTAATATTCTCTCTGACCGTATTTTAACAAACAGCAAAAATTATTTGATATTTGAGTTTACCATCAAATAATACAATTTGAGTTTAATTTTGACCAAAATACTCTTTTCTTTTATTTTTGCCTCTTTAAACTATTATTTTAATATCTCTCCCGTATTTTCATTATTTTTTCCATTAAAATGTTGTTGCCTGTTTTTCCGCGGTAGTTTGTCCCATTTTTCAAGTATATTTCGTTTGACTGTACTGGTTTACATAAAATCAAGTAACAGTGTCAAATCGCCATTATTTTTGCAAATACGTCTCAAACGGTACGAGTTATGGAAATAACATAATAGATCAAATTGTAGAGAGTTTTCTCCTCTACAAATTCATTTATTCAATTTTCGTTTCAAATGAATGGTTAAAATACTAAAAATTAATAAAAGTTTTCTTGCTTTATCTGTCAAATAAAATAACTTTCCCTAAGTGACTTCTTTCAAATTGTAAAATAGTTTGACAGTAAATACTTCTTCAGCTCCTGTCAATGAATATATTTCTTGTAAAATTTCTATAAATATCAAAATAATGATTGTTGATACTTGTTCAACTTTCGAGACACAATGACATTTATTGCTTTCATAATACAGATCATGACTCAGTGTCAGTTATACAAAGACTGATTTTATAGTCTTTTTGATTTTCCACGAAAGTTTCTATAATAATGTCAATATCCGCGACGATAACAGCAGAGACCAGCATCTTCTTGCCTCGTGGCCATCGACCCGCGACTTGAAGTGGCCAGATGTTTACTCCTTGAGCTTGGCGTCGAAGATGTTGCTCTTGTAGGTTGAGTGGCCGGCACAGCACATGAAACACAGAAACATACGAAAACTCTTTTAAGAATCACATAACATAAAACATTTGCGTAAAAATCATTTAAAAACACAAAATATAAACATAATCTTCCGCGAAACTGAGCGGACATAAAGTAGTAGTGGAGACAATAATCCGTCCCACTACACTGTGAAATGGAAGTGAGAAGTCACAGAATAACCACAGTTCTGATTGAGGCACTGCTAGTAGCTCTATGACACGACAGCAGATGACAGGCGCGTCGTCTTTACAGATGATGTTCGAGTGGCATTTTTGGCCGTTAGACAACTACCTGGGAGCCTGGGATACTGTTCGCGTGCCTGGTGCAAGTAGTCTTATGTGACGCCAGTTGCGTGATGACGATGATGATGATGCCGATGAAATGATGATGAGTACGACACAGACCCAATTCCCGAGCGGAGAATATGTTCGATCCGGCTGAAAATCGAACCTGGGCCCCTTGCGTGGCAATTCACCATGCTGTCCACTGGAGTACGGTGGAGCACACCCTCACAGAAGTTTCCTCTCTGTGTATCTTGGTCTTCGGTTGTTGTTGTTGCAATTTTGAGGGGATGACATTGCGACGATATCAGACTCTAGTCTTTGGTCAAGCCGAGTGGGCTGAGGCATTCCTAGTGGCAGAGACGTTAGTTTGTAGTTTCTTTTTCCTTCGCATCAACGAAGCTACGATGGAAAGGCAACGGATGAGGATAGTCTTCACCGTCTGGACAACGTTTCCCCGAGCAACTGAATGACAAATCCGGCAGTGAGATGAGTGCAGAAGACGACGACGATTTGGTTCCACTAGAAACTGCTGAGTCTTGTGATTCAGACACACCAAATGAACGGAAAAAAAGCACCTGAAATATCCGACGATGATTTACGTCTTGCACAACATAGGCATGTACTATTCTACCTACGTTCCTGAACCAATAAGCGCGCAGTCCACTGTAAAACTTTAATGTTATATTCTTTAGGTGTTGCTTTCCTACAAAAAACAAAAAGGGAATGAAGCATCAAACTTACGTTTCAAATACAACAAGTACTTTCCTAAAGGTACCAAGCCAAAACTCCTGACTAATGTCGGAACCGTGAGCCCACTACAGCTTCAATAATGCTGTCAATTATTTATTCCAAAATGTCCCCAAACGCTTAAAATTAATGACTACATTGTCTGTTCTTATGTTTTTGTCCCTTGGTTGCAATAAGGAACAAGACATATGTATTTTAGAATCTTTTACAAATACTTGGTGATTACCTACATACATGTAAAATTAGAAATATTATTAGCAGTCGTATAAACTATATGTTTTGACTCCGTTGTAATCTTTTCATAAGGATAAACACTGTGCAGATGTTGTACTTAATTATTTTAATGATGTTTGATCATTAAACTGTAAAGTTATTTTGGTAAATTAAGAAAAATAATTTATTTCTTGAAAATTTATTTTTTACTGTGTTGAGTTGATTTTAGAGAACAAATTGTGTGTTTCTTGTCCTGTAAGAGTCTTCTAGAACGTAATTTCAACATGGTTAAACCCAAAACACCATCCAAATAGCAACAAATAGTTAGTTTCCTGTTATGGGTCAAAAATGATCCATATGGTATTACTTGGGGTCCGGAAAAGTCCGGTACTTCTAGTGTTAAATTTCAAGCAGTAAAAAGGCGATCGCAACGGCCCACTTTGAGTGTTACTACCGTAACCTAAAGTGGGCCAAAATGTTTGACAAATGTACCGTATGTTATTGCAGACAAACCAACAGGGAAGCGGCGTTCCACCTTTTGAATTTATGACCTTAATAACGTAGACAGCCAAAGTAGTCACTGTACAATAGAAACACGACTAATAGAATTATTGTTAATTATAAATATCAAAGTTTTGAAAATATTTGACTATTTCATGACAGTGACAATTAATCGTGAGTTCAAGTCCCCCCTTCAGGCATGGAGATTTGTGTTTTCCTTAGGTTAGTTTACCTTAGTTTAAGTAGTTTGTAAGCTACGAACTAATAACCCACCAGTTGAGTCCGATAGATTTTTTTTTTAAATCATAATGCTCAAAATTTTTGAATGGACATTCATAGACTAGTACTCAGTTGCTCTCACAAAGTTTATGAACAACTTTTCGAAACTAAAATATTTTCATTGCGACCTGGCTTCCTTCTAATCTACATACATACTCCGCAATCCACCGATAGGTGTGTGGCGGAGGGTACACTGTACTACTACTAGGCATTTCCTTTCCTATTCCACTCCCAAATAGAACGAGGAAAAATGAATTCCTATATGCCTCCGTACGAGCCCTAATTTCTCTTATCTTGTCTATGTGATCACTACGCGAAATGTAAGTAAGCGGCAGCAAGATCGTACTACACTCAGCTTCAAATTCCGGCCCTCGAAATCCACGAAAATAATCCCCAATTGAGTTACCGGAGCATTTCCGTGACACTCGCACATTGGTCGAACCTACCGGTAACAAATCTAGCTGCTCGCCTCAGAACCACCTCTATGTCTTCCTTTAAACTGATATGCTGCGGGTCCCAAACACTTGAGCAATACTCAAGACGTTGTCGTACAAGCGTTTTATTCGCGGTCTCCTTTACAGGTGAAGTACATCTTCCCAAAATTCTCCCAATAAACCGAAGCCGGCTGTCCGCCTTACTCACAACTGTCCTTACATGTTCGTTCCATTTCATATCGCTCTGCAATGTTACGCCTAGATATTTGAACGACACTACAGCATCAAGAATCTCACTACTAATGCCGCATTCTAACATTATGTGATTGTTTTTCCTACTCATGCGCATCACCTTACATTTTTCTACATTGAGAGCTAGCTGCCATTCTTCGCACCAACTAGAAATTTTGTCTAAGTCACCCTGTATGCTATTACAGTCAGTAAAAGACGACACCCACCCATACACCACAGCATCATCAGCAAACAGCCGCAAATTACAACTTACTCTGTCCATCACATCATTTATATAGATAGAAAATAATAGCGGTCCTATCACACTTCCCTGGGGCATGCCTGACGATACACTCGTCTCTGATTAACACTTGCCGTCGAGAACAACGTACTGCGTTTTATTTCTTAGGAAGTCTTCCGGCCAGTCGCAAATCTCTGAACCTATTCCATAAGCTCGTATCTATATTCGAACTGAGAATATGCTCCAAAATTCTACATGAAATTGATGTCAACGATATTGGCCTGTAATTGTGTGGCTCAGTTCTCTTTCCTTTCTTATAAACGGAAGTCACCTGCACTTTTTTCCAATCACTAGGGACTTTGCACTGAATTATTGATTCGCGATAAATGCAAGCTAACAACTACAGTACAAACATACAGACATGCACACTTACACGTTCGGTGTTTTACCGAAACAACGAGCGTTGTACTGCATGCGGCGCCTCCTCCGAATTTACCCTTCATGGCATGGCTCTATGGCCATCTGCACAGATTACAGAGGAAGGACGATAATCCTTAAACTGCCATTTTTATATCAAAAAACTTTTTGATATTTCCGTTGATTATTACAGACATCCAGTAATGTACCACTGATAAGCGCCACCTAAATAAAGAAACAGGAAATACAGTTTTAAATCGCTTGTTAAACTTATTCCACCCCTAACACTGTCTTTTTTTAACAAACACAACATATCGGATATGTTAAGAATGTATTGTATTATGGACAACCTTTCTTTTTTCTATGACTACAGCTTCATAAAATGCTATTTCAAAGGTACATAGGCCTATTTGGCACGTTTGGGTAAAGTTTTACTTTGGATACTCGAAGAGATTAAAATGAGAAATTTAAGAGATAATCACTGATACTATCGGCTGTTAGCAACGTAGGATTGCTGAAAGACGACCATCCGCTTCCTTTTCCCTCTCTCCTACCCCCTCCCCACGCAGTTACACACACTATTGTGCACCACTGGCAACTGGACTGCTGAATTCACAATTATGTTGACGCATGTTAGTTGCAACCCATGAAGTATCAGATCTCATTTGCCGTATATGAGGCCTTTTGCACAAAACAACAAAAACGGTCCAGAATGAAACTTTTCACTCTGCAGCGGAGTATGCGCTGATATGAAACTTCCTGGCAGATTAAAATTGTGTGCCGAAACCGGGACTCGAACCTGAGACCTTTGCCTTTCGCGGCCAAGCGCTCTACCGACTTTTTTTTTTTTTTTTTTTTTTTTTTTTTTTTTTTTTTTTTTTTTTTTTTTTTTTGACGCCGACGGGTGTCTGATGTGTAGCCTTTTTCTCAGCTCTTACTGCCTCTTTTCTTTACTTTTCTTCATTTTTTGTGTTACTGTTTTTAACGTTTTTTAATTTTTTTTTTTTTTTTCCTGAGCTTCTCCATTCTCCACTTCAGGCGTTAGCGCCTAAGTATCCATCCCCAATCTAATTGCCTCGCCTATAAAGAAAAAAATGGTAATGACACCGCCACTTTTTTCCTGAAATAAATAAAGAGTCCATCCAGGAAACAGGTAACGGGGAAAGGGGAATGGCGTGTTATTAGTGAGTCATTTATTTAGTTGGTTTTTTTTTTTTTTTTTACGGAGAAATAATCAGACAACCTCTTGCAACGTGTACCTCTGACCGATGCTTATATATGGTATTTTCATTTACAGGTAAGAAACAACGTAAATAAACAATAAACAACTTTTCACACAAAGTGTTTCTTTTTTTTTTTCATCCGATCCCCATCCTTTCAAATATAATTTTCAACATGTTACCGAACTTTTTCTTGTGATCCATATACCTATTAATTTTGTAGTATTAGTTCCGTATATACATCTCGAAGTCTATGATGTTGTCTGGTCCCAGGTTGTTAACGGCATAATTTACGTAATTTCCTATCAGCCAGTACATGGCGTTATTTTTTGCGTCTGAAAAGTATCGTTCTTGAGATCTGTGAAGAACAGTCGATGGTATATTGTTAGGTGATGTTCTTGTAATAAATGCAATTTCCTCTTTAATCCATTTCCAATTATTTATATTCCCACCGCATGTATATCTATGTGTTATTGTATCTGTTAGATGGCACCGCTGACACAGAGTGGTATCACTGAGACCAATTCCGTAGAGTCTTTCATGAGCACTAATGATGTTGTTCACTGATTTGTATTATGTTGTTCTTATATCGGAGGTCAGGACTTTTAAGTTGATGTTTCCCCAGATAGCAGTCCAGTCTAAATTTGTATACTGTCTTTCTATTTCATTTCTGCCTTCATTTTTCCACCGTTCCCGCTTGATTGCTCCTGATGTTATCTGTTGAGCTTGTCTAAGTCCAGTACTCAAATAACTTATTTCAATATAAAACGTCCTCACATGCTGTAAACGACTATTTATTTTTCGCACATCAATGGGAGGTTGTTGATTTTCGGGTTTAATGATTTCAAAGAGCTGGCTGGTAATACTTTCTTGAGATTCTCGTATTATATTCACTTGCCTCTTGACGAAAAGTGCCGAAGCTTTGTTTGTGATGTCAGTTAGGCCAAGACCGCCACGTCTCGGATCTAATGTGGCTACCTTGACTGCTGTTCAAAATATTTTTCCTTTCCACAGGCCGGCCGCGGTGGCCGAGGGGACTGAGGCGCTCCAGTCAGGGTCTGCACGGCCACTACGGTCGGGGGTTCGAATCCCCCCTCGGGCATGGATATTTGTGCCGTCCTAGTTCGCAAGTAGTTCATAAGTAGTTTGTAAATTTAGGGACTGATGACCCCGTAGTTAAGTCCCATTAGCTATACAAACATTTGAACATTTGAACTTTCCACGGGAAGTTGGTAATTCTGGACATAATTTTCCGGGCTATCATCCTTGGTAGTGGAAATATTTGGGCTGTATAGTATGCTTTGGACAGGATACATAAGTTTATATACTTAACCCTCTGAATCTGATTTAAGGAACGTGAGAAATTCTCCATTATAGCACCTCGAACTGTTTCGGAGGTGTCTTTCCAATTCATTGCAGCCATTTTCATGGCGCTTGTTGTTAGTGTTATTCCTAGGGTTTTATGCTGCTTCACCACTTTTGCCCATTCCATGTTTATTTTGTTAAAGCCTCTCAGATTTAAGATTTTGCTTTTCTTTTCATTTGCGTTTGCTGCAGACAAACTACAGTAAGTTCTCTTCACTGTTTCTAATGTGTCTATATCTTCCATATTTCTTATGATGATTCCTACATCGTCACCATATGCTCTTATAACAGTTTTATGTCCTCCTAGTGTTATTCCTGTTAATTTATCATGAACATGTCTGAGAAACGGGTCCAGTGATATGACAAATAGGGTCATGGAGAGCGAACTTTCCTGAGGAACACCTCGTCTGACTTGTAACGGTTTTGTTGTTTGACCGTTGACAGCTATTCTTGCATTTATTCCTGTGGCAATGTTTCTCATCATAAGCAAGGCCTGTTCATTGAATCCCAGATGTTTTAACGTCTGCAGCAAGTACTCATGGTTTACCACATCGAAGGCTTTATGTAAGTCCAAAAAAGTCAACGCACATTTTATGTTCGTGACAGAGGTGATTACAATGACATCTCTAAAATCAGCTAAAGTATGAAATATATTTTTCCCTACGGCACAATTTTGATGTTGACTAATGATTTTGTGTGTCAATGATGAAAACTTTTTATTTACAACTCTAGCAACAATTTTATAGTCTGAATTCAGCGACGAAACTGGGCGAAAGTTATTTGGGTCTTTGTTCCCTTTATTTTTAGGGACGAGTACAATTTTGCTTTCTTTAAATTCAGATGGTGTCATTTTTGCCTCAATAACCTCATTCACCATCTCAGTACTTTTCTCACCGACAATTGGCCAGTAACGAACGTAAAATTCTACTGGTAAACCATCGAGTCCTGGGGATTTTTTTAATGGTGAGCTGCAGAGAGACTCATAAACGTCCTCTTCATTGACCTCAGAAAGGAATTCCTGATTGTCACTTTCCGTCAGCTGTGGGACTATAATGCTAAAAAAATTATCATAATTTCCAACCTCCCCTGCATTTCCAGAATACAATTCATTATAATAACGATGCACCTCATTAACAATATCCTTCTGGCTTTTTAGCGTAATGCCATGTTTTGTTCTGATTTCATCAATAAACGTTCTCTTCCTATTTTTAGAATGCTTTAGTAAATTATAGAGTGAAGTCATTTCATCCTCTGTAACTGATTTTGCTTTTGATTTTATTTTTAAACCTTCTAATTGCTTCCTGTTAATAGTAAGCAATTTCTCTTTGACTTTCTTAATATCTTCCAGGGGAAGGGTCGACGCAGATGTCTGGCTATATAACTCTCTTAATATTGAATATTAAAACTCTAAATTATTTTTAATACATCTTGCTCTCTGACCACTATATTGCATTAAAACCTTCCTCAGTTTCGGCTTCGCTATTTTTGTCCACCAATCGATAGTGGTTGCATATCTGTTAAGAGCACGCAGGCACACTGTCCAGGCTTCCTTTAGTGTGTCTTCTAAATCACTGACTTGCAACAACGAGACGTTTAAATTCCAGTGAATTCTGAACTGACGTATAGGCTGTGGTCTTGAATTTATACAGGTCAACAAACTGGAAAGGTCCGAAAAGTACGTAGGAATAGTTTCTACTTTTGTTACGGAGGATGTAAGATCTTGAGCAACATATATCCTGTCAATTCTGCTACGTGAATTTGATGTGACGAAAGTAAATTCAACAGAAGTAGGGTTCTTAATTTCCCGTGCATCTTTTAAATCCAAGTTTGTAACTAGATGTTTTAACTCACTACAAAAATTAAAGTTGGGGATCTGAACTTTACGATTCAAAACACTATTAAAATCATCACCAATTATGAGTTGGCTCGGATTTCTCCGTAAAAGGTATATAAGTTCTTCTTTAAAAACTTTGCTCTGTCAGATCGACGTGAAGACCCGGAAGGAGCGTACAAGTTGATTATTGTCACATCGTAGATCTTTAACCCTATCCCTCTTCCGGATTCCAATCGTTCCACATCTGTTACTGGAATACCATGTCTCATTAATACAGCTGTTCCTACACTTGTTTCAATTAAGACGTTAATGTGAAAAATTAAAACCTGATGTACTAAGATCGGGCATCAAAACTTCCTGTAGCAAGGCAATATCGGTTCCAGAGTCGTATTAAAAATTCTTTACGCGCCGCCAGTTTTAAGTCTGATGTTATTTTATTTATGTTTACTGTAGTGATCGTATAAGATTGCGCCATTGTAATATCACTTGTAGCCACCCTAACATTTAAATTTTAGTCACTATGAGTCAGGGCCGGATCTAGGACATTTGCCAAGTGGGGCAAGCTTAAATTTGCCGACCCTTCCTTCACCTCCCCCCCACCCCACCCCCCGTAAGAATCGACTTTTTGACGCTAATTGGGTTGCATATTTCTAAATAAATGTCACAATCTCACAACATGAACTTATTTTATTGACTGAAATACGATCAGAGAAAACAGAACACTTTTAATACATACAAAAATATTACAAGATTACTCATCGTACAAAAATCAATTCAAAATTTCGCTTGTCGAGCTTTTTTTGCTGCAAAACTATTTTTGAAATCATAGCTTAGAGAAGCAGCTCGTTTGTGCTCTAAGGATATTATACTCAGATTTGTTAAGCAGTCGTGCTCCTCAAGTGTATTTAATTAGTTTCAGCTTGCAGAAACTATAATGGTAAGATATATTTTAACGATGTAGTAAGGTTGGGATACCCCTCTACCAATTTATTTTTATAAATTAAACTTAATGTTGATGATTCAGTGGAATCTTGCAAGGCTCTGTCTACTGCCAGCGCATGTTGTCTGAAACTTTAAACTTCAAGTTCTTCCTCGCTAACATCTTCTGCCAGTTCCGCTGCTTTGGCCTTCAAGTCCTCCACTTCCATTTCTCGAATTTGCACACCACACAGAAAACTAATTTTTACACCAACTTTCGCAAGCGCGGTAAATCTGGTACTAAGCTCTGTCAATTATTCCTTATTTTTTCTGTGAATGTTGGATACTTCATCCTCTCAAAGCTTATCGGCCATTTTCTTCTTTCTTCGAATCCTTTTTTTTTTTTTTTTTTCGGAGAATACCGTTGATACCTCATTATCTTCTGCTAGCACTTTGGCCTCAGAAATAGCTTCAGGGTACAAGAATCCCGGGAAGTTTTGAGAAAGCCCAAAAGTCCTTGAATGTTTCGAACAGCTTTATCAATTGTAAAGTATTAAATTCACAGAAACTGGTTAACATGAGCAATTTATTTTAATATTGCATACCAGAAACCAGTTAAAGTAATGAATTTGAGTTTTCTCATATTTTTAAAATAGATCTTGTCTCTGATTATATTTCTGGTGTTGATAATTTATAGGTTTCAATTTCTTCCAGGGCCTTCAAAACTTTATGAAAATGCTTGTAAACAGCTTCAACCGCATCTACTCTTGCAGATCACCTAGTCTTGCTGAATGTCTGCTGAATTTGCTCCTACTAAATTTAAAGAGTGAGAAGCACATGATTCGAAATAGCCCAGTTCATTCTTATGAAGTTTTCTTGACTGGACCCCTTTGTACTTTCCAGCCCTGTTTGCCCCACTGTCATGAGACTGCCCCCTGCAGTACTTAATGTTCAACCCATCTTGTTCCAATTTTTGCAGTATCTCTTGACTAAGGCCTTATCCTGTTTTGTCTATAATTGTAAAAAAGTCAGTAAAACTTTCCACAACCTCTGAGTCATTCGACTTGACATATCGAATTACTTGTGCCATCTGCGCATTGTGGCTGATATCTGGAGTGCAGTCAAACAGTGAAAAGTATTTAGCAGCTAACATATCTTTAATTATATCTTGTTTTATTTTGTCAGCAATCAAGCCACGGAACTCATCTTGTATATTTTTGTAAAAAATAGTTAATTTGGCCTTTCTTGTGGCGTTCAATACGCAGACGAAGGGAGACACTATATTATGATATGAGATCAATTGTATTTAGAAATTTGCCGCTTTGTGAATGACCAAAATCACCATCTTCTTTTGTTCCTCTAAAAGGACTTCTTTGCTTAGGTAGAAAAAGGACAGCATCAATAATACAGTGAGATTCCTCCTGTTTTATCTTGTCTTGTTACCCAGTGTACGATACTTACCAGGTGGGTTTGTCGGAGGACATCGAAAGATTCGAAAGAAGGGCAGCTTGTTTTGTATTGTCGTGATACAGGGGAGACAGCGTCACGGAAATGATACAGGATCTGGGATGGGAATCATTAAAACAAAGGCGATTATCTCTGCGACGTGGGCTACTTACGAATCTACAATCGTCAACATTCTCCTCCGAATGCGAAAATATATTGTTGCCTCCCACTTACAAAAGTAGAAAAGATCATCTGAATAAATACGTGAAATCAGAGCTCGAACAGAGAGATTCAGATGTTCTTTCTACCCGCACGCTAGTTGAGAATAGAATGGGAGATAAATAGTATAAAAGAGGTCGGATGAACCCTCTGTCAGGCAGTTAAATGTGATTTACAGAGTATCCTGTGTAGATGTCTATCGATTCCACCGCTACCGAGAGTACCTGTGACAGGGAAACACTGAAATCAGCAACCAGGAATTTTAGTTTTATTAAATGATTTCGGTATTTCTTGCAGTGATTTTGTCATTTTACTTTTAATAATTCTCTGTCAGTTGATTTTATTAATTTATACCAGAAAAAAATAGTCGGTCAAAATTTGCCGCCCTCTAAATTTTGCCTCCCTGGGCAACTGCCCCCTTTGCCCCCCTCTAGATTCGGCCCTGCTATGATTGAATCTTATTGATATTAATAGTAGCTACAGTATAAGCTTGCATCGTCAGGTAAGCGAGAGTGAAAATAATTAACTAAAGCTTTATATTACCCTCAATGAATAATTGTAACAAATAGGAAACTGTTTTAAGACACTAATGTGCTGACAGTAATTGAAAGCATAGAATTTATAACGAAAACTTGACTGATTTACAAAAGAACGAAAACAGAAATAACATAACCGTTCATTATCATTGGCACACTATTTGAACTACACTTAAGTATTTCCTCTAGACTCCGGTTCTTGGGATTTATCTCTTTGATCTTTGTGTAGAGCAACTGGTAAGGAGTCATTTTTGTGTTTTCTTTCAATGCATCTGTAGTGACTGTTTCGTATTTTATATTATGCGGCGTCGGAGCGCCCGTGGCAGGTTGTTGGTTTCCTTGATTACGAGTCACTTTCAGATTAGGTTGCAGCTTTATTCGGCGGCGGCGGCCATCCTGCGTCGCCGGCACCTCCTTCACAGTTTCCTTGTTTACGTCCGTCGGTTGCGAGGGACGCTCAGGCGGGGACTGGCGGCCACTGCCGCCCTGCTGTTCGCGCTCACGCACGGCGGGTGTCACTGCGGCCGCGGCGTCTTGTTGCTGTTTGCTTGCTTCCTCTCTGTTCGTTTCCTCTAAAGGCTAGTCTACACGAGGACACTAGGTTTGCGACACTGGTTGCGTGAAATGAGTTGCGCGCAATTGGTTTCGTGTATTTTATTTAGTTTGGTTTGTTTCAGCACTCAGGCTGATGTTTTACATAAACTTATTGAAATACAACTACATTGATTTACTATTGTGTGTTTCAGCATTACAGGTTAATTCATTATATTTAAACACATACAGTATTATAAATTTACACATTATATATCACAGGTTTCTCTGCTGTAGGCCTATATATTTCTTCGGCCTTTTTTTGAATAAAGCCAATGAGTGACAGTCTTTTAGTTCTTTTGGTAAACTGTTGTACTGGCTAATACCTTTGAAAAATATGCAGTTTTGACCATTTTTTTTATTTTTACACTCCAAGTAGTAGTTGTTGCTACTTCTTGTATTATAGTCATGGACCTCTTTCACTAAAGTTAGTTTATTGCCTAAATAGACTGGACACATTCCTAATTTAATCTTATGAATAAAAATCATTGCTTGTAGTGTGATGAACTGTTTGACAGACAACCAATTTAATGTTACCAACATATATTCTATTCTAGTGTACATATCACAATTCAATATCAATCTCATGCATCTGTTTTGTAATATCTGTAGCCTACTCACTAATGTCATTTTACACAGGTACAGTATTGATTCAGCATATGAAAAGTGAGGCATTATTATGGTGTTGTACACTGTCATTCAGCTTTTTTCTGTTAAAATTTTCCTAATCCTACTAAGGAATCCTATGTCTGTCGACACGGCACCAAAGCTATTCAGTTCAGTTTCGTTGTTTTGTGAGTACCGTAGTCGTAATAAAATGAAAATTTTGGCAGCTGTACGAGTTGTGTAGGAGCTGTTGCTTGTCTGTGTGAAATCGGTGGATAAGACTAGGAAAAAAAAGTGTTTGGGTTCGTGACTGGATTAAAAAACGACCTTAGCTCGGTTGCTCAGCCATTTTGCTGAAAGAAATTGTCGTTGAAGAGCCTAGGCGTTATTGTAATCATCTTGAAATGTCATCAGAGCAGCTTACATTTCTTTTAAACAGAGTCAGTAATGCAACACGGAAACAACATACTGTTATGTGTGAAACATTGTCACCAGGACTTTACATTAGATTACGTTTCTCGCAAAATAGGGATTCATATTCGTCTGCTTCGTGTTACAAAAACTACCATTGGTTAACCAGGAGTATGCGGGCTGTGTAGTTTAACAGCCAGGAATATGGAAAAATACAAATACTGCGGGATTAATTGATGTAACGCTGCATGCCGCAACGATAATTATTCAAAGCAGGCTGCATTAAGAAGAGAATGGTTAGCTAACCAGTTTCTTGCATAGGGGTCTCTATCATGGAAATATCAACATGTTTAAAAGTATTTACAAAAAAAAAAAAAAAAAAAAAAAAAAAAAAAAGTAAATAAAGGGAACTAAAACTCTTGTCACTTTTTAAATAAATACTTACAAAGAATTGTGACTATAAAAACTGTCACGTTTTAAACAAATATTATAAGATAAAAGAATTCAGCTTAACAGAGTTGTATAGCCTTTTCTTCTATCTAAATTTTTTCTTTAAAAAGTCTATCAGTTCAAACCACGGGATCCTGGTCTTGTAAACTTGCGCTGATCCAGACCCATATGTTTTACTAGATTGCATTCTGCAAAGTTCGTTTGTATACGTATTTCGAATTGATTGCATTTTAGTCTGCAAATAACTTATCGTTAACCCATCAATATTTAATTCACAAATGATTGCTAAAGAGCAAAAATACGCCGCTGCTTATTCCAGAAATTTTCATCATTAAAACACAATAACACCTATACATCGCGTATATGTCCAAAATCAGAACGATTTCTTCCGTTCCCCACTTAATGTTCTATTTTGTTGTGTTTTGGTTACCGCCTAAACTAAAAACTCGCGCAAACAGTTTCGCCAAAGTCGGAACGTGCCGAAACTGTTTAGTTTCGCCAACGAGTTTCGCGTACGCTTGCCGCGCATGCGCACTGGCCAATAACGCAGTTTCATGAAACGTAGTGTCGTCGTGTAAACTAGCCTTAATTCTGCCAGCTCGTCGGAGTTTATTCCCTTCTCCTCTTTGTCAGGCAGAACCGTCACAGTTTCGTCAGCGTCTACTTCTTGTCCTTCATCGACATGTGTCATTGATTTTACCCCTGGATGTTCCACTTTCCATAGCAGTGTTTGCTGTTGGCTCTTGCTCTCCCGCTTCGCACTGCCTTGTTTGCAATCGGGAAGAGTACAAGGGGAATCATCATCAGAACGGTCTCCACTAGTTTCCAACGGTCTTTTCTTGTGTTGCTGATCACTGTCTCGGACAAATAGACCATAATTAGCAAGTAACTTTAAAGGTGGAAATTCTTTATCAGCAAAATTAGTCATATCCGTGTTACCTATCCTTGTCGTCATTAACAGAGGAGGGTGTCGCAGTAGGGGCCATCAGCTCGCCAAGAATGAGCCGTTGCCGCTTTACATAATTACTTTTCAGTACAGTGAACCGGCGTGGACAGTCTAATCGAAAATGATCAGATTCACTGCAAATTGACATGTTGGTTCCTGTCCGGAATACACAATGTGTGCTTTGTATCCGTGCATTGTCATATACGACGGAATATTCGTCTTTACATCCATTTCCACAGCACGTATACCATTGTAACACTGTAATTTGTAGTGTTTTGACCATCGTTCGTTTTCTATGGAAAGCACGTCACCATATTTAGAAAGTGCCTCCTTAATTAAAAGATTATCCATTTCAATCGGTAGATTTAAGACTCTCGCGTTTAAATATTTGGCATCAGCTTTTCTAATTGAGACCTTGCTTTTGGAACCATCTCTATGCTCAAAATCCACAGAACTACCCCACTTTCCCAAAATTTTATCAACCGTCACAGAACTGAAAAACTTAATAAAAACACAGTAATTGTCTGAATCTAACTGAGTGGTATGCGCGATATCAGTATTTATGCCAATTACCCCATACAGCCAATCCCGTATTTCAAGTGCAGTTGGTTGAAAATAACGGGTTTCCTTCTGGAACGAGAAGACCAGTGTGTTCTTCTTCAGGGAATCAGCCATGTTGTTTCAGTAGCGTAGAGAATCCGGTGAACACCGAGATCCCGCCAATAGGCGAAACGTGGACGAAAGACACACGTAGACACTCACTTCCACAAATGTCACATGTATACACACACAGAAAGACTAAATTACTGAATGTAAACAAACAAACACACGCTAGACGCTAAGTTACGCACAGCACTAGCAGGCAGGTCTTCACTCTACGGCAGCTAGACGGCGAATACGCCGACCGAGCTATCCCGACACGACTCACGATGGCGCCTCACAACTTTACTTCCGCCAGTACTTCGCCTCCTACTTTCCAAACTTCACAGAAGCTCTCCTTCGAAACATGCAAGACTAGCACTCCTGGAAGAAAAGATATGGTGGAGACATGGCTTAGCCACAGCCTAAGGGATGTTTCCAGAATGAAACTTTCACTCTGCAGCGGAGTGTGCACCGATATGAAACTTCCGGGCAGATTAAAATTGTGTGCCGGAACCGGGACTCGAACCTGGCACCTTTGCAGAGTGAAAATCTGCCATGAAGTTTCTTAACAAAAAAGGTGTTTCAAAAAATGTTCAAATGTTTGTAGAACTTATGGGACTTAACTATGGGGTCATCAGTCCCTAAGCTTACAAACTACTTTATGAACTAGCTAAGACTAAGGACGGCACAAATATCCATGCCCGAGGGCGGATTCGAACCCCCGACCGTAGTGGCCGTGCAGACCGTGACTGAAGCGCCTCAGTCCCCTCGGCCACCGCGGCCGGCAAAGGTGTTTCTATCGATGCATTTGGGATCATAGGTGAGGAACGGATGAACACAGCTACATATAATTAATTGACTTTCCGTCGATGCTTGACACAATATGATATAAATATTGAAAATGAAACACTTGTAAATGTTCTGCTATTAAGTCTTTCTAGAACATTTGTACCTGTTTTGCCTTTTTAATGCATCTACATATAGTAAACTCGTAACCCTCAGAGTCTATTAGAATCAATCTGCTATTGTAAAACTGGATGTGGTATCAGGTACTGTGACGAGTCTTTCTTATCCGCTGACAGATAGTAAACTTCTGTTGTCATTCAATGGACAGCAGGAAGACAGTCGTCTTTGTGGGAACTGAGGAAGGATGTTGGACAGGTTTACTGCAGCCATATTTTTTTAAGCTGAGAACAAGTGTCGGATATTACGCGTTAGCGTGTTGAAATGGTTCCCATATGTAGCTCGCTAAAGACCGTTTGATGGACAAAGAACAGTTTGGGGTCTAATTTGACATTATTATGAAAATTTTCACTTCCGCATTGAGTACAAGACGACTCGGAAATCGCCGCCGCACTGAAGAAAAGTATGCTTTTCCCGAGTACAGCTCGTGTGAGAAGTGTGTATCCCAGATTCCAGGCGTCTGCAAAACGGCAAAACCACACCTGCTCCCCCCCCCCCCCCCCGCCTTCACGCCTTGCATACGACTATTATGGCAGAACTATCTTCGCACACCGTAGCTGAAGAGAAATTTCGTCACTGTCAATCACGTCTCGTTATATACAACACAATTAAAGTTACATTGAAAGGAACAAACAAGTAAGGCAAAATGTCACTAAAAACAGTCGTTTATATATTTTCACTATCCTTTAGTAGTCCTGATATCCAATGTATATTATAAACTAGCTTAAAACCGGGCGTTGCCCGGGTATTTATTTAAGCCCTGAGTTAGTACTTCTATCCCTTCAATGTCTGTCCACCTCCTTTTTTTCTAAAAAAAACATGTTGTAATTATGAGAGAATATATAAGAAATAAGGATGCTTTGCATAATTCACAAAATTGTAAGTGGAGTATCCAAACAAAGAAAGTAATGAAATACAAATGATATTTAACATTCACACATTCATTTGATTCAAAACTTTGATTTTAAAACGATACTTATTGTTACTTGTCCAGGAGCTAGTACGTCAAAACTCTTTGGTGAGCTCACACTTGAGTAAGCGACATAAAGTAGCCCGTATGAGAAACATAGATATGTCAAATCCATTCCGCAGCATTAATAGATTGCCCTGTGATTTATTAATCATAATAGAAAATGCAAGTCTCTGTGGAAATGACAGTCTCTTCAAGTTAAAAGGTAGATCTGTCGTAAATAATGGGTATTCGTTGGATCTAGCGTTTCATTCTCTTCCTTTCCTTGTAACTCTATAGAAGTCTACTTGCTATCGCCTACAGCCATGTGCGCTTCGCAGCTCAAAGTTGTCAACAGCACTGTCAGCTTTCTAGAAATTTTCTTAAGCTGGAATACATGAATCTCTTGGTAGTAAATAAAAATTGTATTAATACGTCGTGTATGATGTGACGGGTTTTTACCCATCATAGTACACATTACCGTACGCATTATCGTAGCCAAGATAGATACAAAGGCAACAATTACCACAGCAGTACAGGTTTATATGCCAACTAGCTCTGCCGATGATGAGGAAATCGAAGAAATATATGAGGAGCTAAAGGAAATTATTCAGACAATTAAGGGAGAGGAAAACTTAATTGTTATGAGAGACTGGAATTCGGTAGTGGGACAAGGAAGGAAAGGAAAGATAGTAGGTGAATATGATCTGGGCGAAAGGAATGAAAGAGGAAGCCGCCTGGTAGAATTTTGCACGGAACATAATTTAGTTACAACAAACACCTGGTTTAAGAATTACGAAAGAAGGTTGTGTGTACGTGGAAGAGACCAGGAGATACCAGATAGATTTTATAATGGTAAGACATAGATTTCGGAACCAGGTTTTAAACTGTAAGACATACCCAGGGGCAAATATAAACTCTAACCATAACTTATTGGTTATTAATTGTAGCCTGCAACTGAAAAAAAAAACTGGAGAAAGGTGAGAAAATAAGGACACAGGACCTGGATAAACTGAAATAACCTGAAGTTCTTGAGAATTTCAGAGGGAGCTTTAGCAACAATTGAGAGAAGCGGGGGGAAATAAAACAGTAGAGGAGGAATGGGTAGCATTGAGAGATGAAGGCAGCAGGGGAGAAAATAGGTAGGAAGGCAATACATACAAAAAAAATCCTTGGATATCACAGGACATACTAAATGTAATTGATGAAAGGAGAAGATATGAAAATGCAGTAAATGAAACAGGGAAAATGAAGTACAGACGACTAAGAAATGAGATTGACAGGAAGTGCAAAATGGCTAATCAGGAGTGGCTAGAAGGCAAATACAATAATATAGAAGAATGTATAAATAGGGGAAAAATAGATACAGGCAAATAAAAGAGATATTTGGAGATAAGAAAAACAGTTCTGTGAATATCAACAACACAGATGGAAAACCAGTTCTCAGCTAAGAAGGGAAAGCTGAAAGGTGGAAAGAGTATATAGAGAGGCTCTACGTAGGAAATGAACTTAGAGGCAATATTGTAGGAAGGGGAGAAGAAATAGATGACAATGAAATAGGAGATACTATACTGAGAGATGAATTTGACAGAGCACTGAAAGACCTAAATCGAAACAAGGCCCCTGGAGTAGATGACATTCCCTCAGAGCTACTGAAGTCTCTGGGAGAACCAGTCATGACAAAACTGTTTCACGTGGTGTATAAGATGTATGAGACAGGCGAAGTACCCTCAGACTTTAAGAAAAATGTATAAACCCCATTCCAAAGAAAGCAGGCGCAGACAGGTGTGAAAACTACAGAACTATCAATTTAATAAGTAATGGTTGCAAAATATTGTTGTTGTTGTTATGGTCTTCAGTCCGGAGACTGGTTTGATGCAGCTCTCCACAATACCCTATCCTGAGCAAGCCTCTTCATCTTTACATAAGAGCGACAACCTACATCTGTCTGAATCTGCTTACTGTATCCATCTCTTGGTCTTCCCCTGCGATTTTTTCCCCATACACTTCCCTCCAACGCTAAATTCACAATTCCTTGATGTCTAAGAATGTGTCCTACCAATCTGTCCCTTCTTTTAGTCAAGGTATGCCAGAAATACCTTTTCTCCCCAATTCTGTTCAGTACCTCCTCATTAGTTACGCGATCCACCCACCTAATCTTCAGCATTCTTCTGTAGCACCATATTTCAAAAGCCTCAATCCTCTTCCTGTCCGCACTGTTTATCGTCCATGTCTAACTCCCATACAAGGCAACACTCTATACAAATGCCTTCACAAAGGACTTCCTTAGGCTTAAATCAATATTCGATGTTAACGAATTTCGCTTTTTCAAGAACGCTTTTCTACCCATTGCCATTCTGCATTTTATATCCTCTGTACAGTGGCCATCATTTGTTATTTTACTGCCCAAGTAACAAAACTCATCTACCTCCTTTATTGCTTCGTTTCCCAATCTAATTCCTTCAGCATCACCTGATTTTCTTACACTGCACTCCATTACCCTAGTTTTGCTCTTGTTAATGTTCATCTTATATGCACCTTTCAGCACACTGTCCGTTCTGTTCAATTGCTCTTCCAGGTCCTTTGCTGTATCTGACAGAATTACTATGTCATCGGCAAAACGCAATGTTTTTAATTCTTCCCCCTGAACTTTAATTCCTTCTCCAAATTTCTGCTTGCTTTCCTTTATAGCTTGCTCAATGTACAAATTGAATAACATTGGAGAAAGGCTACAACCCTGTCTTACTCCCGTCACAACCACTGCGTCCCTTTCATGCCCTTCAACTCTAACAACTGCTGTCTGGTTTTTGTGCTAGTTGTAAATAACCTTACGCTCCACATATTTTACTCCTGCGTGCTTCAGAACTTGAAAGAGTTTATTCCAATCAACATTGTCAAAAGCCTTCTCCAAATCTACAAAAGCTAGAAATGTAGGTTTGTCTTTTCTTAATCTATCTTCTAGGATAAGCCGTAAAGTGAGTATTGCCTCCCGTGTTCCTACATTTCTCCTGAACCCAAACTGATCTTCCCCGAGGTCGGCTTCTACCAGCTTTTCCATCCTTCTGTATATAATTCGCGTTAATATTTTGCAACCATGACTTATTAAACTGATGGTTCTGTAGTTTTCACACCTGTCTGCACCTGCTTTCTTAGGGATGGGGATTATAACATTTTTCTTAAAGTCTGAGGGTATTTCACCTGTCTCATACATCTTACACACCAGGTGAAACAATTTTGTCATGGCTGGTTCTTCCAGAGACTTCAGTAGCTCTGAGGGAATATCATCTACTCAAAGGGCCTTGTTTCGACTTAGGTCTTTCAGGGCTCTGTCAAATTCTTCTCTCAGTACAGTATCTCCTATTTCATCTTCATCTACATCCTCTTCCCTTCCTACAATATTGTCTCTAAATTCATTTCCTTTGTAGAGCGCCTCAATATACTCTTTCCACCTTTCAGCTTTCCCTTCTTTGCTGAGAACTGGTTTTCCATCAGAGTCCTTGATATTCATAGAGCTGTTTTTCTTATCTCCAAATGTTTCTTTTATTTTCCTGTAGGCTGTATCTATTTTTCCCCTATTTATACATTCTTCTACATCCTTGCATTTGCCTTCTAGCCACTCCTGCTTAGCCATTTTGCACTTCCTGTCAATCTCATTTCTTAGTCGTCTGTACTCCATTTTGCCTGTTTCATTTACTGCAATTTATATTTTCTCCTTTCATCGATTAAATTTAGTATCTCCTGCGATATCCAAGGATTTTTTGTAGGTCTTTCTTTCCTACCTATTTTGTCTTCTGCTACCTTCACTATTGCATCTCTCAATTTTACCCATTCCTCCTCTACTGTTTTATTTTCCCCTGTTTCTGTCAATTGTTGCCTAAAGCTCCCTCTGAAATTCTTAAGAACCCCAGGTTCCTTCAATTTCTCCAGGTCCCATCTCCTCATTTTCCTACCTTTTTGTAGTTTCTTCAGTTTCAGCCTACAGTTCATAACCAACAAGTTATGGTCAGAGTCTATATCTGCCCCTGGGTATGTCTTACACTGTAAAACCTGGTTCCGAAATATATGTCTTACCATTATAAAATCTATCTGGTATCTCCCAGTATCTCCTGGTCTCTTCCACGTATACAACCTTCTTTTGTGATTCTTGAACCAGGTGTTTGTTGTAACTAAATTATGTTCCGTGCAAAATTCTACCAGGCGGCTTCCTCTTTCATTCCTTTTGCCCAGACCATATTCACCTACTATCCTCCCTTCCCTTCCTTGTCCTACAACCGAATTCCAGTCTCCCATAACAATTAAGTTTTCCTCTCCCTTAATTATCTGAATAATTTCCTTTAGCTCCTCATATATTTCTTCGATTTCCTCATCATCGGCGGAGCTAGTTGGCAAATAGACCTGTACTACTGTTGTCGGTGTTGGCTTCGTATCTATCTTGACAATTATAATGTGATCACTGTGCTGGTCATAGTAGTTTACCCGCATTCCTCTTTTCTTATTCATTATCAATCCTACTCCGGTGATACCCCCAATTGATTTTGTATTTATAATCCTGTACTCACCTGACCAGAAATCCTGTTCATCCTGCCACCGAACTATATCTAACTTCAACCTATCCATTTCCCTTTTTAAATTTTCTAATTTTCCTACTCGATTAAGGGATCTAACATTCCACGCTCCGACCCGTAGAATGCCAGTATTGTCTTTCCTGATGATCGCATCCTCCTGAGTAGTCCCCGCCCGGAGATCCGAATGGGGGACTATTTTACCTCCGGAATATTTTACCCGAGAGGATGCCATCATCATATGTTCATACAGTAGAGCTGCATGTCCTCGGGAAAGGTAACGGCTGTAGTTTCCCCTTCCTTTCAGCCGTTCGCAGTAACTGTGTGGCAAAGCCACATTAGCTGATGTTACAAGGCCAGCTCAGTCAATCATCCAGACTGTTGCCCCTGTAACTAATGAAAAGGCTGCTGCCCCTCTTCAGGAACCACACGTTTGTCTGGCCTCTCCACAGATACATCTACATCTACATCTACATACATATTCCGCAATTCACCATAAGGTGCGTGGCGGAGGGTACACTGTACCACTACTAGGCATTTCCTATCCTATTCCACTCCCAAATTGAACGAGGAAAAAAAGAATGCCTATATGCCTGCGTATGAGCCCTAATTTCTCTTATCTTGTCTTTGTGATCTTCACGCGAAATGTAAGTAGGCGGCAGCGAGATCGTACTACAGTCAGCTTCAAATTCCGGCCCTCTAAATTTACTTAACAGAAATTCACGAAAAGAACGTCGTCTTTCTTCCAGCGATCCCCAATTGAGTTGCCGGAGCATTTCCGTGACACTTGCGCATTGGTCGAACCTACCGGTAACAAATCTAGCTGCTCGCCTCTGAACCGCCTCTATGTCTTCCTTCAAACCGATCTGCTGCGGGTCCCAAATACTTGAGCAATACTCAAGACGTGGTCGTACAAGCGTTTTATACACGGTCTCCTTTACAGGTGAAGTACATCTTCCCAAAATTCTCCCAATAAACCGAAGTGGGCTGTCTGCCTTACTCACAACTGTCCTTACATGCTCGTTCCATTTCATATCGCTCTGCAATGTTACGCCTAGATATTTGAACGACGCGACCGCATCAAGAAGCTCACTACTGATGCTGTATTCGAACATTATAGGAATGTTTTTTCTACTCATGCGCGTCACCTTACATTTTTCTACATTGAGAGCTAGCTGCCATCCTTCGCACCAACTAGAAATTTTGTCTCAGTCAACCTGTATGCTATTACAGTCAGTTACATACGACACCCTCCCATACACCACAGCATCATCAGCAAACAGCCGCAAATTACAACTTACTCTGTCCATCAGTTTATTTATATAGATACAAAATAATAGCGGTCCTATCACACTCCCCTGGGGCACGCCTGACGATACACTCGTCTCTGATGAACACTCACCGTCGAGAATAACGTACTGCGTTCTATTACTTAGGAAGTCTCCCAGCCAGTCACAAATCTGTGAACCTATTCCATAATCTCGTATCTTCGTTAGCAGTCTGCAGTGTGGCACCGTGTCGAACGCCTTTTTGAAGTCGAGAAAAACACAATCCGCCTGTTGCCCTTCGTCCATGGCTCGCAAGATGTCATGTGAGAAAAGGGCAAGCTGAGTTTCACATGAACGATGTTTCCTAAACCCGTGCTGATTCATAGAAAGAAGCTTTTCCGTTTCAAGGAAATTTACTATATTCGAACTGAGAATATGCTCCAAAATTCTACATGAAACCGATGTCAACGATATTGGCCTGTAATTGTATGGGTCAGTTCTCTTTCCTTTCTTATACACGGGAGTCACCTGCGTTTTTTTCCAATCACTAGGAACTTTGCGCTGAATTAAAGATTCGCTATAAATGCAAGCTAAGTAGGGGGCCAATGCCGCAGAATAGTCTTTGTAAAATCGAACTGGTATTCCATCCGGACCAGCAGACTTTTTCGTATTTAGCTCTCTCAGCTGCTTCTCTACACCGGAAATACTTTTTGCTATGTCCCCCATTTCAGAATTAGTACGTTGATCAAATGATGGTATATTTGTGCGGTCCTCCTGCGTGAAAGATTTCTTAAAGGTTAAATTTAGAACTTCAGCTTTCCGTTTGCTTTCTTCTATTACTGCCCCGGAATGATCAACTAGTGACTGGACAGTGGGCTTTGACCCGCTTAACGATTTTACATAGGACCAGAATTTTTTCGGGTTCTCGGAAAGATCTTTTGCTAAGGTATGGCTGTGATAATTATTGTATGCTTCACGCATCGATCTTTTTATAGACGCACGAATCTCTACTAACTTTTGCCTGTCATCATTTGCGTGTTCTTTTTTGAATCGATAGTGCAACAGCCTTTGCTTTCTCAGCAGCTTTCTAACATTATTATTATACCACGGTGGATCTTTCCCATCCTTAATCGTCTTTACTGGCACATATTTCTCTAACCCTTCATTAACAATGCATTTAAATTTAGTCCACAAGTCCTCTACATCCATAGTCCCAGAATTAAACGATGCCCATTCATTTTCTAAGTCCGATCGTAACATTTGCTTGTCGGCTTTTCCCATCAAACACACGCTCCTAGCCTTCTTGACTGGTTTATGAACTTTGGTCACCATCGACGCTATGACGATATCATGATCACTAATTCCTGTCTCTACACAGACATCGTTAATAAGGTTAGGCCTGTTTGTGGCTATAAGGTCTAGAATATTTCCATTGCGCGTGGGTTGCCGGTTTATCTGCTCAAGACACCCCTCCGCTGTGGTTGCACCTACGGTACGGCTATCTGTATCGTTGAGGCACGCAAGCCATCCCACCTCGGCAATGTCTGTGGTTCATGGGAGTGGTGCAAAATATTAACACGAATTATTTACAGAAGGATGGAAAAGCTGGTAGAAGCCGACCTCAGGGAAGATCAGTTTGGGTTCAGGAGAAATGTAGGAACACGGAAGGCAATACTCACTTTATGGATTATCCTAGAAGATAGATTAAGGAAAGGCAAACCTACATTTCTATCTTTTGTAGATTTGGAGAAGGCTTTTAACGATTTTGATTGGAATAAACTCTTTCGAGTTCTGAAGCAAGCAGGAGTAAAATATAGGGAGCATAAGGTTATTTACAACTTGTACAGAAGCCAGACAGCGGTTGTCAGAGTTAAAGGGCATGAAAGGGATGCAGTGGTTGGGAAGGGAGTAGGACAGGGTTGTAGCTTTCTCCAATGTTATTCAATTTGTACATTGAGCAAGCTATAAAGGAAAGCAAGGAGAAATTTGGAGAAGGAATTAAAGTTCACATTAAAGAAATAAAAACATTGCGTTTTGCTAATGATATTGTAATTGTGTCAGAGACAACAAAGGACCTGGAAAAACAGTTGAACGGAATGGACAGTGTGCTGAAAGGTGCATATAAGATTAACATTAACAAGAGCAGAATAAGGGTAATGAATTGCAGTCTAAGAAAATCAGGTGATGCTGAAGGAATTAGGTTAGGTAACGAAACAATAAAGGAGGTAGTTGAGTTTTGTTATTTGGGCAGTAAAATAACAAATGATGGTTGCAGTACAGAGGATATAAAATGCAGAATGGCAATGGGTAGAAAAGGGTTCTTGAAAAAGAGAAATTTGTAAACATCAAATATTAATTTACGCCTAAGAAAGTCCTTTCTGAAGGAATTTGTGCGGAGTGTTGCCTAGTGTGGGAGCGAAACATGGACGATAAACAGTGGGTATAGAAAGAGGATAGAGGCTTTTGAAATGTGGTGCTACAGAAAAATGCTGACAATTAGGTGGGTGGATCATGTAACTAATGTGGAAGTACTGAACAGAATTGGGGAGAAAAGTAATTTCTGGCATACCTTGACTAAAAGAAGGGATCGATTGGTAGGACACAATCTTAGACATCAAGGAATCGCGAATTTAGCATTGTAGGGAAGTATTTGGGGTAAAAACCTCAGAGGAAGACCAAGCAATGGATACAGTAAGCAGATTTAGACAGATGTAGGTTGTCGTTCTTATGTGGAGTTGCAGAGGCTAGCTCAGGATAGGGTATTGTGATGAGCTGCATCAAACTAGTCTCCGGACTGAAAACCACAACAACAACAGTACACTCCTGGACATTAAATTTGCAGCACCACGAAGATGACGTGCTACAAAGGCGAAATTTAACCGACAGGAAGAAGATGCTGTGATATACAAATGATTAGCTTTTCAGATCATTCACACAAGATTCCGCCGGTGGCGACACTTACAATGTGCTGACATAAGGAAAGTTTCCAACCGATTTCTCATACACAAACAGCAGTTGACTGGTGTTGCCTGGTGAAACGTTGTTGTGATGCCTCGTGTAAGGAGGAGAAATGTGTACCATCAAGATTAGAACTTTGATAAAGGTCACATTGTAGGCTATCGCGATTGCGGTTTGTCATCAAGATCCAAAGACTATTAGTAGAATATGGAACGGTGGGTTCAGGAGGGCAATATGGAATGCCGTGCTGGATCCCAATGGCCTTGTATCACTAACAGTAAAGATGACAGGCATCGTATCCGCATGGCTGTAACGGACCGTGCAGCCACGTCTCGATTCCTGACTCAACAGATGGGACTTTGCAAGACAACAACCATCTGAATGAACAGTTCGAGACGTTTGCAGCAGCTCTGAGACCATGACTGCAGTTACCCTTCACGGTGCATCACAGACAGCAGTGCCTGTGATGGTGTACCCAACGACAAACCTTGGTGCACGAATAGCAAAACGTTGTTTTTTCGGATGAATCCAAGTTCTGTTTACCGCATCATGATGGGGGCATCCGTGTTTGATGACATTGCGGTGAACACCCATTGGAAGCATGTATTCGTCATCGCCATACTGACATATCACTCGTCGTAATGGTATGGGGTGCCATTGGTTACACATCTCGGTCACCTCTTTTTCACATCAACTGCACTTTGAACACTGGCCATCACATTTCAGATGTGTTACGACCCATGGCTCTACCCTTCATTCGATCCTTGCCAAACCCTTCATTTCAGCAGGATTATGCACGACCGCATGTTGCAGGTCCTGTACCGGCCTTTCTGGATACGAAAAATGTTCGACTGCTGCCCTGGCCAGCACATTCTTCAGATCTCTCACCAATTAAAAACGTCTGGTCAATGGTGGCCGAGCAACAGGCTGGTCACAATATGCCAGTCACTACTCTTGATGAACTGTGGTATCGTGTTGAAGCTGCATGGGCATTGTACCTGTTCACGCTATCCAAGCTCTGTTTGACTCAATGCCCAGGCTTATCAAGGCCGTTATTACGGGCAGAGGTGGTTGTTCTGGGTACTGATTACTCAGGATCTATGCACCCAAATTGTGTGAAAATGTAATCACATGTCAGTTCTAGTATAATGTATTTGTCCAATGAATATCCGTTTATCATCTGCATTTCTTCTTGGTGTAGCAATTTTAATGGGCAGTAGTGTATATATGATATTATATTTATTGAATTAAGTGATGTACAATTGTGTACCTTTGCAGTTGTATAACTACTGTTTGTCTGTAAAATTCGTTGCGAATACAGGCAATAGTAAATAAGTAATAGTTTCAAACTTGTTGCGTGATAGGGCGGTTTTCCATGAATGTTACTGTTTATGTCTTCATAGCTCAAGAGCTAGGTGTCGTACTGTGATACAGTTTTGAAGGTGCATCAGCTACATCTGTGTATGCTGTCTGTAAAATTTCCTCCAAGTATAATTTTTAGTGTAGAAATTATAAATTGTAATACCGAATGCCTTAGTTTTACTGCACACATACACACAAACACAAAACATGCAGACACTGCCTTATATATAAAGACTAGCTGAAAAGCCGGCATTGTCCAGATATTTATTTATTTATTCAAGCCTTGAGATAGCACGTCTCCTATTCCTTCTCTCTCAGTCCATCTCCTTTTTTTCTAATAACATGTTATATTTATCAAAGAATATTTAAGAAAGAAGGCTGTCTTGCATAATGTATAAAATTATAAGTGCAGTATCCAAACTAAGAAAGATAGTAATCAAAATACAAATGATATGTAACATTCATATATTCATTTAATTCACAACTTCACTATAAACAATATTTCTTGTAAGTTGTCCAGAATCTAATATGAATAATTTCTTTTGTGTGCTCTCCCTAGGAAAGTGACATAAAGTTGTCCGTTTGAAAACCATGGACATGTCAAATCCACTCCACAGTATTGAATAGCTTGCCCTGTGGTTTATTAATCGTAATAGAAAATGCAAGTCTCACTGGAAACTGCAGTCTCCGGAAGTTAAAAGATCTGTCGGAAACAATGGGTATTCGTTGAATGTACACTGTTTCATTCTCTTCCTTTTCTTGTAGCTCCATAGACGTCTACAATTATTGATATGGTGGTGCTTCTCTTTGAACATGTTCGAAAAGAACAGACACCATATCAATAATTGTAAATATGGCGATAACAGGCAATGACAATATCAATGCGGACGCATTCAAACACTCGATCCCTTGCGGGAATCCAGTGTAGGCTGCGAGCAAGAGGTATAAATGAGCAGGGGCTATAAGTTGAGAATTTGGGTTGGAAGGGAAGCGTGACTGAGTAGCCTAATTGGTTAACGTGACCGCTGGCCCAAAGCAGAATATCCCCATTTGAATCCCATTCCAGTACAAATTTTCAACCTTGTTGTTGAATTGATATGAAAGAGCCAGAACGGTCGAAATGTTTCAGTATTTCGATTTCTCTATAGAAGTTTATTGCTTTGCCAGCAGTCGTGTGTGCTTCACAGTTCAAGTTGTCAAGAGAAATCAGCTTTCAGGACTTTCATTCAGGGGAGACGTACATGAGAAACAAGTACAAATATAACCTGTCACAAAATCCACAATTTTTGAGTTACATAAATGAAATTATGTACAGTGGTTGATGGTAGTTCAAAGCATCTACTGAAATTGTTTTTTAGTTTTAATTGAAATTTTTAAAATTGTGGAAGTGTTTAATTTTATTTACTAAGAAAGTTTCTATGAAATTGCCTTGAATTTTATTTCAGTATCTTGGTATAATCTCAACCATGAGCAGCCAATCAGGAGTCGCTATGCAGTGGCTCTCAATGGTATTTAATACTCTTTAATAGCCACAAGGCCTCCATGAGCCATCTTTCTTTTTCGCTAGATGGATGGGTGGTGACCATGATCAATCAAACTTATGTAATAGGCTTGATTAAACAAAAGAAAAAAAGAAAAAGAAAAAAAATCTCAAATTCTGTCTTTTCTGTTATGAAACTGTCTGCAGCTAATCTTCAGGACCATTGGTAAACTGGTTGATCAGATGTAGTCTTATGTGGTGTACTGTGTTATATAACAGCTGCATCAATGGCATCTCTATATATTCCTCTTCGCCATTCACTATCCCAGTTTGCGACAATCTGAAATCTGACTCATTTATTATCCTGTGACCATTTCACCATCTTTCTTAATTTGAGCTGTACTGAAATGCATTTCTATATTATATTAGCATAGGAAATCGCACCTAGTAAGACCTCTGACTCGTCCGCTAGGACGAAATACCACCTACAATTGTGGCAGAATCCTAATTCTACTTCCACCTCACATTCTGAAAGTTGCTATATGTGATTTATTTACTGCTGTGAGACGTAGGGGTACTGATGTTCTATAAAACAGTATGCAACTTGAGAAATCATAATGGTTTTATCTAATATTGTCAAATATTGAAAAAGTTGTCAACAGAAATATAACCCGTATCAGTTTTTTTCCCCCCATTTCGTTAAATCTGTTACGGCACTTTTTGCTAAAAACGAAATGCAGCAATTGTAACAAACGCCAGGTAAACAAGATTATTTTGGCATCGATCGTCATTTCGATGTGACTATCTGAATCAATAACTAACTATTCCTGCCACATTGAAAACTTATTCCAGATTTAAGCCTGCTAACTGGCCAAAAATCGCTGGTTACGTTTTCCTGTATTTATTCTCTGGTTTGGCGTTATTGCGGTTTTGTACAACGAGTTTCTCATACTGTTCTGGCAATAGAGCGTAACTGGCTGCTAACCGGAAATCGTACCGGCACTAAGGCAAATTCACATTGGCTGTTGTGTTACCTTCACATCATGGCACCATCACATCAAGGTGTATTCACACTGTTGATCATGTCGCTTCCCTAAGATCAACACCAAGTGGTGAAAATAGGATTATGAGTTACCTTCCATGATATAAAATGGTATAGTTTAATATTGAACAGAGGAAACACAATGCTTTTTTTTTCTTTTTTGCTGGCTAAGCACACTTTATGATATGTATTTTTGGTGAATTTAGTGTGGTAAAGAAATGGGAAATTAAACATTTCAAAATGGACATCTACTTGCAAGTGAAAATATCAATATCGAGTGTCCCACTCAACGTTTTCACCGAAAATATCTCTGGAACTACAATAATATTGAACAACGACTTTCACAGTCATGAATGTATGGCAGGAGATCATGAAAGTAAATACTATGACACAGTCTAAAATGTAAACAAATATCATTTTCAACACAAATTATTTGTTTAAATGATTACCCATTATTATTTATTATTCAACCAATACCATGAAAAATCATAATAAGAAATATAACTGGAGAAAAGTGAAGTTTACGTTTGAAGTAAATGAAGCCCATAGCTTTTGCAACCCTAGACACAAGCGAGACTCATGCGTAAGATGTGTGATTTGACTTACTGCAATGCAATCAACACCATTTATTTTGTGATTTTTTCATGCTATTATTTGAATAAGAAATAATATGGGGTATCCATTTAAAAACATAAGTTTCTGTTGAATATATATATATATATATATATATATATATATATATATATATATATATATATATTAGTTTATATTGAAAATAATATTTGTTTACTTTTTAAAATGTGTCATAGTACATACTTTCATAAGCTGCTGCTGTATGTTCATGACTGTGAAAGTTATTTTTCAATATCAATTGTAGTTCCAGATATATTTTCGGTAGAGTGGAAAACCATGTATATAAAGAAATGCATCAAACAAAATTTATGAGGGAAAAAATTATAGCCTATTAAGTTTTTCCATTGTGATTTTCCCCCTTACATAGATAATAACTTCATAAAAAACTTTATTTTTTCCTTTTATTAGAACTGACAATGTCTGTTAATGAAAATTGTTTCATCAATTTACATTCTTGTTCATATACACGGTTTACATCAGCATTTTTTGCTACACTATTGTAAAAACTAAACCATTTTTCTGTTCCAGATTTCGAGCCTCGCTTTTAGAAGAACGTTCATTAGAAAAAATATATAAATCGTCATCAAACATTTGCACTTTATCACAAAAACAAACTATATAATAATAACATAACGATTACGAAGTCACATTTGCATATAATCCGTGTAGTCGACTAGCCTCTTATAACATGATTGTAGTGTGACGAAACCAGGTTAACTTTCTATGTTAGCAGGCGATCGTTCCGTCTACAATGTTGAGGTGACGGTTCGGACAGGACAATGTGAATGTCACCTTTAGAAATGAAATGTGGAATGTGGAATGTGACGTGACGGACAGTGTGAAGTAGCCTTCAGCTCTGAAATGGTATACTGTCTACTAATTTTCTTCCATCTGTTTCGTTTTTATTTGACTGCCTATGTGTAATAAATAACGTATGAAATATCTATTGTGACTGTGTCCTGGTTTGCTCGAGTGGAAGTGATAAATGCATGTGCATTTAGTTTCAGTATTCATTTGGAAATACCTAACCAAAGATTATTATGTATCTACTATTTTTAATCTTTGGTGACAAAGAGTTGGAACTTTGGAAGTTTCTTGAAGACAACAACAAACAGAATATTCCTATATAGGTTATTAAAAATGTGTTTGTGTGTAATGGAATAATTTATGTTCTGACCTATTTATTCCTCATCGGTGAGTGGATGTAATCATCGACAGTGTGTTTCATAAAATCTGCCACTAAGTTTGAACACTGCATGAAATATGTGTTGTGCTCAATGGCTGCAATTCCCAAGCATCGGTGACACTGTGTACAAAGTGTTTTGATTACAACGAAATGTTCAATACAGAACATTCGCGTGTATTGAAAGGTTTGTTTACTTTTAAGGTTATGTTGATAATTGCAGTGATTCGACTGGTCATCTTCCTTACAAGTCATTTTCTTCTTCGTAATTCAATATTATTGTACTCGGTTACCACAATGATTACCACTAGTTTCAGAGTCTTTTTATGTACTCGATTTTGAAGTGCTGAAATCAGATACCTGAGCCATTGGAAGACTCGAAAACACGACATGAAAGTGAATTCTCAATTGAATACATATTCTCCTTGTATTAATTATACTAGCATAACTTCATCCCATCTCCAAAGCTTTGTGACAGTTGTTAAGATATGTTACACCATGTAGGACCTTCCATTGCATTTGATTCCCTCATCTTGAAAAGAACATTCCTGACACTCGACTCAACTACGTTCTGCCCGGGCGCTGAAAACCTCGTTATTGAGCGCCATCCATTCATATTTATCATTATCTTTGCATTTGAAGTTAAATAGGCTACCTCATGTTTGACTGTTTTGGTTTTCAGTAATAAGACGGATTTGATACAGTCATCTGTGAAACTATATGCTTTATATGTCCATATTCACGTACCTTTGAACATGTTTCCTTTAATTTCCATTTTCACTCCCACAGTCACTAATTTGGTCAACTTCTACAAAACTATCACGTTCCAACACACCATAAACCTCAGGCCTTGCTATGAATCAATCTGTCATCGGCATTAAATTTCTTCCTCGCCATAATTTTACCATTTTCCTCAATCTTTAGCAAATTTCTCTGCACTGTAATTTCATTTCAAGTGTTTAAGGCGAATCTTTTTCTCCGTATATTTTATTTATCTTGCTGCCTGTCAAGAGTAGCATCTCTGCTTCTTTTGGTAGTCTCTCTCTCTCTCTCTCTCTCTCTCTCTCTCTCTCTCTCTCTCTCTCTCTCTCTCTCTCAAAAACACTCTGGTTTTTTGTCATTTTGATGTAGTTAGTGAATTGTAAACTTGTTTTGAATATCAGCCAACCATCTTACTGCATGATCAATGTTTGATGCATGATTCAGTTCAGTAGAGCCTATAGAGGAAGTTCTGTTACAGTTCTTAAATAGGCCTATGTAAAATATAGTCCTAAAAGCAATCATTTGTATTTATTTATTTATTTAAATTGCAGATTAAGGTTTTAGTGATTGTGTTACCATCCTCAGTGCCTACTTGACATAGCGGTCAATACGGTACAGTACATAAGTTTACTTGCCATGTTGTGGTGTTGTGTAGTGATGTTGATAAGGAGACATTAGCCCATGACATAGGGTGACACAGCCAGTAGTTGAACAATTAACAATTTGAATTTATGTTTATAATATTTATAGAACATCTACTTGAGAGACTAAGTTGATAATTACACATATCACAGAGAAAAGTTTTCTGTGAAGTTTGACATACCTACAATTAACATTAAAATGATTATTCTCTACATTTTCTGAATTTCAATTACAATGGACAAAAATTACCAGTAGATGATCATACAGTTCCACTAAATGATCACCTGTAGTCCAGTAGTTGATCATTAAATAATAAATAAAATAATATGAAATTAAATTGGCAATTACATCTGGAAAGTTAATTTTAAAGCACTTACATAAATCATTAACATATTAAACAATTTTTTCAATGAAATAAAACAATGTAATACAATAAACATAACAATGAACTTCACATGGTCTACTCGTTTCATTTCACTTTTCCAATATCAACAGGATATTGAACCTTGTACAGCAGCCTGTCTGCTGTAGAGATAATTGAGGATTCTGAAAGTATTGTTAAAATTTGTGAAGACTTAACAGTGCTTACATCATCTTCATCAGTTTTAAACAGTGTCTTTCATCACGGCTTTTCAAACCCATTAGCTCAATGTCATCTTTTGTAGTAAGGCTATTCTTTGAACAATACATGCAAATTTATAATAATAATAATTATTATTATTATTCTGGCCTGGAAACAAGACCAAAGCAAAATCTTCTTCTGTAAATGTAGCCCTTCCATCAAGTATCTTCTAAGTCATAGCAAAGTTTTCATTAGTGTCAGTCATTTTCTGACGTGTCTTTAATAGGACTTCATTCATCACTGCTGTATTCTGGCTCTGAATTTTCTTTCCTTGCAGGTTTCTTTTCGGTGGTTTCTCCTTCTCAGCCTCTTGAAGTAGTTCCATTATGTCTTTTTTCTCATTCCTATTGTTGGACATTTTACGTTTTTTCTATTTAGCTCATTTGGATGTTTCTGCATTGGCTTTTAGGTCTTTTGATTTGTTCCAGTCAACCCACTGTTTGGAAGTTGTTGCATATGGAATGTCCTCTCTTTTCCTTCCAGCTTTTATGGGGATTCAGTAAGCCAGGTAATATGATTAGCAAAATGTGGACTACGGGGAGATGAACACCAGCGGATGATCACCACCAATCAACTACTGGGAACCATATAAATTTCACATTTCCATCAGTATGTATCAGAAGAAAGAAATCCCTACTCAGTGGAATGCTTAAAAGCAACTCTTTCTGGAATGTATTCACAAATTACCAGTAATTGATCATTATGATCAACCACTGGAAAATATGCTTTTATGCATTCCAGTAATTGATATCCCCCCCCCCCTTGTAAATCAATGAACCAATAATTTATACTTCCTTTATGATAAATAATATCATCAACCATTCACAATGAATTATCTATTAAAATAGTTCATAATATTTCAGTATTTAGTACTTGTGTTGATAAATATTTGTATCACTGCAACCTACTTTACAACTAGTCTGGATGCTCTGATTCTTCACTTCTGAACACAGCACAAAAGGAAAGATTTTCTCACAGCTATCAGTTCCCTCCAAATGTTGTAAAAATGACTTAAGTAGGTTTAACAACAACTGTTCTTTACATTCTGCTACATTTTTAAAAGTTTCAGTGCTACCAACTCTTAAAATTTAAAAATTAAAGTGATACTGATCAACTACTGGGTAGTAATCAACTACTGGCTGGGTCACCCTATGTTTTGTTTTCACAATAAACACTATTACTTTCACATAATTAGAAAACACACACACACAGGCCTACATACATACATAATTGAAGATCAGAATATCGCGCATTGGGCTAGACCTATGGCCTTATCAGTTTGGTTGCAATGACATTATACCTCGGTAAAAGTGCAGTTTATGCGGCAGCGGCTAGCCGTCGCTCTCGCTGTGTTTGTAATGGCAGAGCAGCCAATCAGGAGTCGCGATGCCGCGGCAAGTAAGAAAGAGCATTACAATTGCACTATGTAAACAAATCGAAGCGGTGTATGTGAAAGATTTTGACTATCGACAAGTCACAGTTGTTATCAGTATGGATGTCACTTGATCATTGTGTCGAACATATCAAAAAATAAATAAAACAAGCTATACCTGCTGTATGGTTGACAGGTTCTTGTATGTACCCTTGTCCGGTTAGTAAAAATAACTGCGGTAATTTCCAAGAATGTTTGCATTTGAGGTAGCTTGGACTGAAATGATATATATATATATATATATATATCAAGCGTACAACTGTAAATCCATTGAGTGTTTCTGAACCGGAGATTTGGGCACTAAGCGCCCTCACATACTAAATTAAAAAAAACTTCTCGTTTAATAATATAGTAGGGACAGTTTACAACTCTCCGCAAATACGTGGCAATGAGCTGCGACAGGCACATACAACACAAAGCTGGCTAAATCATGATGTGGCAGTTCAGAAATATTTAGCGAGCGGTGGAAAGCGGAAAGATAGATCGGATAAAACTGGAGGAGGAGTGTTCATTGCTGTGGACAAAGATATTGTTTCTACTGAGATCGAGGGTGAAAGTAACTGTAAAGTTATCTGGGCATGTATAACAGGTCGAAAAGAAGTAAAGTTAATGGTTGGAAGTTTTTACCGGCCCCCCAGTGCTGCTGTAGCAGTTTTAGAATCATTCAAAGAAAGTCTACACCGGGTAGTGCATAGGTATCCGGGCCATGTAATATTAGTCGGGGGAGACTTCAACCTTAAGAGTATAGATTGGGACCTCTCTAGTTACATTTCAGGCTGTACAGACAAGTAGTCTTGCAAGCTACTTTTGGACACATTCTCTGGAAACTGTCTTTAGCAGTTAAACCGGCAGCCCACACGCAATGGAAATATTTTAGACCTTGTAGCCATGAACAGACCTGACCTTATTAACGATGTCTGTATAGAGACAGGAATTAGTGATCATGATATTGTCATAGCGTCGATGGTGACCAAATTTCATAAACCAGTCAAGAAGGCTAGGAGCGTGTTTTTGTTGGGAAGAGCCGATAAACAAATGTTAGGATCACACATAGAAAATGAATGGGCATTGTTTAATTCTGGGACCATGGATGTAGAGGAATTGTGCACTAAATTTAGGTGCATTTTGAATAAAGGGTTAGAGAAATATGTGCCAGTAATGACGATTAAGGATGGAAAAGATCCACCATGGTATAATAATAATAATGTTAGAAAGCTGCTGAGAAAGCAAAGACTATTGCATTCTCGGTTCAAAAAAGAACATGCAAATGATGACAAGCAAAAGTAAGTAGAGATTCACGCGTCTATAAAAAGATCGATGCACGAAGCATACAATAATTACCACAGCCATACCTTACCAAAAGATCTTTCCAAGAACACAAAAAAATTCTGGTCCTACATAAAATCGATAAGCGGGTAAAGCCCACTGTCCAGTCACTCGTTGAGCATTCTGGGGCAGTAATAGAAGAATGCAAACGGAAAACTGAACTTCTAAATTTAACCTTTAAGAAATCTTTCATGCAGGAGGACTGCACAAATGTACCATCATTTGATCAACGTACTAATTCAGAAATGGGGGACATAGTAATAGGTATTTCCGGAGTAGAGAAGCAGCTGAGGGAGCTAAATGCGAAAAAGTCTGCTGGTTCGGATGGAATACCAGTTCGGTTTTACAAAGACTATTCTGCGGCATTGGCCCCCTACTTAGCTTGTATTTATTGTGAATCTTTAATTCAGTGCAAAGTTCCTAGTGATTGGAAAAAAGTGCAGGTGACTCCTGTTTATAAGAAAGGAAAGAGAACTGACCCACACAATTACAGGGCAATATCGTTAACATCAGTTTCATGTAGAATTTGGGAGCATATTCTCAGTTTAAATATAGTAAATTTCCTTGAAACGGAAAAGCTTCTTTCTATGAATCAGCACGGGTTTAGGAAACTTCGTTCATGTGGAACTCAGCTTGACCTTTTCTCACATGACATCTTGCGAGCCATGGATGAAGGGCAACAGGGAGATTGTGTTTTTCTCGACTTCAAAAAGGCGTTCTATCCGGTGCCATACTGCCGACTGCTAACGAAGATACGAGCTTGTGGAATAGTTTCACAGATTTGTGAATGGCTGGAAAACTTCCTAAGTAATAGAATGCAGTACGTTGTTCTCGACGGCAAGTGTTCATCAGAGACGAGTGTATCGTCAGGCATGCCCCAGGGGAGTGTGATAGGACCGCTATTATTTTCTATCTATATAAATGATCTGATGGACAGAGTAAGTTGTAATTTGCGGCTGTTTGCTGATGATGCTGTGGTGTATGGACGGGTGTCATCTTTAACTGACTGTAATAGCATACAGGATGACTTAGACAAAATTTCTAGTTGGTGCGAAGAATGGCAGCTAGCTCTCAATGTAGAAAAATGTAAGTTGATGTGCGTGAGTAGGAAAAACAATCCCATAATATTCAAATACAGCATTAGTAGTGAGCTTCTTGATGCTGTCGCGTCTTTCAAATATCTAGGCGTAACATTGCAGAGTGATATGAAATGGAACGAACAATTAAAGACAGTTGTGAGTAAGGCGAACTGCCGACTTCGGTTTATTGGGAGAATTTTGGGAAGGTGTACTTCATCTGTAAAGGAGACCGTGTATAAAACACTTGTACGACCACGTCTTGAGTATTGCTCAAGTGTTTGGGACCCGCAGCAGATCAGTTTAAAGGAAGACATAGAGGCCGTTCAGAGGCGAGCAGCTAGGTTTGTTACTAGTAGGTTCGACCAATGTGCGAGTGTCACGGAAATGCTCCGGCAACTCAATTTGGAATTGCTGGAGGAAAGACAATGTTCTTTTCGTGATTTTCTGTTGAGGAAATTTAGAGGGCCGGAATTTGAAGCTGAGTGTAGTATGATCTTGCTGCCGCCTACTTACATTTCGCGTGCTGATCACAAAGACAATATGGAGAAATTCAGAGGCATATAGGCATTCTTTTTTCCTCGTTCTATTTGGGAGTGGAATAGGAAAGGAAATGTCTAGTAGTGGTACAGTGTACCCTCCGCCACGCACCTTACGGTGAATTGCGGAATATGTATGTAGATGTAGAAATATTTTTATCTTGCGTATGAATGACAGTAATTAAATGTTATTTGGGGTGTGTATAAAGGCAGTAAGAATGTGTTACTTTTGCCTTTTGAAAATTTTGAGACTTCCAAAAGTAATTATTTGAAATCCCCCCAAATACAATGTGTGTTAGGTCACAAGGTGTTTCAGATTGGCTCATTGTGTAGGTCTGATATGCCTAATTACCACCAAAATATCTTAGTGTTATTCCAGGGCATAACTTTTTTTACTGTACTTTGACAGTGTGTACATATTGAAAAGAACCATATTGAAAGTGTCACAGAATTTTACACTTGGACATACATTACTGTGCAACATCTTCAACCTGAATTAGTACAAATAGTGTTTTACACTCTGAACATGTCAACAATAATCTAAATAGAAAGTCATATAAGAAACACACGCCTTAAGCACTGAAAGTTGTTTTCTGTTGTCCTGTCCAGTTTGTACTGTTTGCCTGTTTCTTGGCACAATATTTGGTTTTACAACATGCGTGAATTTCACCCCGCTGATCTCATTGGTTAAAAAGTAGCTTTATCTGGTTCAGGTGGCTGCAGGTGTGGCCACATTGTAATTTTCATTGTTATGTAGTCTCAATACATAACAAAGCAAGATACCTTACAGACTCATAGAAATAATGGAAGAAGATAAGCAGATTTCATCCTCCAGTAATGCTTAGTATAGTACTGGGGGCCGTTGTACCCCTGCATTGTGTGTGAGCACTGACGGGGGAGGGGAGGCATAGGGCAGTAATCCCCCCACCCCAGACCTAATGCTATAAATTTTTCATGTGATGGCCCTTTTTACGTGCCTGTCTGTGGCTTCCATCTTTGTGGGGAGTTACAGATATCCTCATTTTATCATCATATTTCATTCCCTTGCATCTCGCTGCATATGGACATTTATCTAGCTGACATTGGCAAAGTGCCTCCATTTCATGTTGGATAATATGTACCTGTACTACGTGTCATACTGCGATACAATTTAGAAGGTACATTCAACTATATTTGTGTATACTGTTTGTAAAATTTCCTGTGGCTACAACTTGTAGTGTACAAATTATAAATTGTAACATCATACCGAATGCTGTAGTTTTACACCATAAACTGCGGAAAAATAGTAAGTGAGAAACTTTCTTCCTTTAATCATTTTGCTATGGGTGTCAGTGATGTACAGTTTAAGAAAGGTTTAAAGTTATGTTTAAAGTTTGTTTCAAGTCGCTAAGTACTCTCATTCTCATATAGCATATTTAGAAAGTCTTGCCACATTATGTGGCAGTTTTTTGCTATTCCTATTGTTTATGTCATCATCATCTTCTGAACTATGTATCGTATGTGATTCTTCACCCTGCAGCAATTGTTACCTCACAGTAAGGAATATGTATATCAAATTTGGTTGAAATTGGACCAATGATTTAGGAGAAAATGAGCAGCATTGTCACTAAATGCAGCAGTTTTTTGCGGAACTCATTGTTTATGACATCATATCTCGTGAACTATGTATTGCATGTGATTCTTACACTTACGGAGACTGTCCTAATAGATTCAAGCTTACATATGCAAAATTTGAAAAAGATTGGATCAAAACTGTAGCTTTGTATGCAACACGTACACACAAACCCAACGACACTCTGCTTTATATATAAAGATATAGTATAAGTTGTATGTAATCTTCAGGAACATAATGACATACAATATATAAGAAAGTGCTTGTTTAAAAATAATGTTACTGTTTCTTATAACATTTTACAGCTGTTGTTTCAATACTTACAGGAAAGAAAATGTCTGGCCCAAGTCTTGCCCTTGCCTCTTTGACAGCCACTTACACTGATTCTGAGGCAGAAGATGAGGCAGGAGAGGAAGAAAATTCTCCAGGTGCTAGTAGTGTGAACTCAGTTGTCTCTAACACAGCCACTCCTCCGGCTGCAGCACCTATTACGGCAACAACACAAATTTCTGTTGTGAGCAGCAAAGTTGCCCGCCTTGTGTCATACCATGATGAAACTGTGGTATCAGATGACGATGAGGAAGGTGGCCAGCGTGTGTCAGCAGGTGGCGAGGAAACAGAAGATGGAGGCGAGGAAACTCCTGCAACCCCAGCAGATGTGAATGATGTGAAACTGTTTCCTGAACCAACGGGTCGTTGCTCAAATGAACTGCAAGAAAAAATTAGTAGACTACACGAAAAAATGATGTCTTCTGGTTTGGATATGAATCATGTGATACAGCAGCGAAAGGTTTGTAATGTTTTATTATTACAGATATTATCTCAGTTTTGTATGAATTTTATCATAATAAAACAATTTTAGGATTTTTTAACAGGTTAAAAAATAATTTAAGAAGTGAAAAGAACAGTGTACATAACTTCTGTGAATTTTGTGTTTTGCATCATAAGCTGATTGTTTGCCTGTTCCCCGTAAGCTTACAGATTGTTATGTCCAGCAAATGTCTTAGCATATCGTGAAATGGGGCAGAAAATATTCACAGGTGGAACTGCTTATTCAAAATTTTGTACTAATATCAGGTTTTCTTCATTCTGCCAGTAACTTGAAGGTGCCGAAACAGGGTGTTCATAAAATGGAGTAATTTCTTATTTTCCACAATTGCTATGAAACTTTTTAAGTAAATGCAGCCAGCAATTATTAATTGTTGGTTATTTTTTAAATTCTTACTGTGATGATACAATACAAACTTCGATCCTGTAGAAATAATTATAAAGACTCCATAATTCTTAGGTGTGATTTTAGAATGTAGGAGTGAAACATAGCCTTATTTTCTTGTTAAATTGATATAGTTGACATTCCATTAAGTTACTCACTGCTCCCAGCCCTGTATATACATAGGTATATATACAGTAGGCCTACCTATGATACACCTGTGTAAAATATTTGTAAATATGCATGTTTGTATTATGCTGCATTGTGATAAGAACAAAATCTGCTGTACTAAATCATTTTTGTGCAGTTCGGTTGTTCTAGCCTGGAATTCCTTTGTTGCTACAAGTAGTGTGAAATTTAAGCTTTTCTAAATACTGTACCGTATATTAGTGAATTCGTCTGGTATATGCACTTGATGTACAGAGTATGCCAAATGATGGCTAATCATTATAATAGGCAGTACTTTCTGTCCAAACATGCATGTATTTATTGCTTCATTGTAGCAACAAGTGCCGAAATGCATTGTCTTCCAGTCAGTAACTAGTGAGCAATTTATATCTCTGGCCTTTTTTTTCGTTTATTTATTTATTTTATTTAATAACACCAATAGAAGACACACCAAGTGAGGTAACACATTGTTTACCACACTGGACTCAAATATGAGAGGATAACAGCCTACAACCCCACCCAGCAATCCCGAGTTAAGTTCTCCATGATTTTAATAAGTCATTCCAGCTAAATGCTGGTATGTTTCATTTAGAAAAGGTTCAGCCAGTTTGCTTCATGATCAGATAATATGCTCCATCTGAAATGACCACACTGTGACAGGATGTTAAAGTCCAATCATTCTTTCATTTTTCTGATGGTCACATCAGTCTTTTCACATAGGCTATAATGATGATATTTATAATGAAATATTGTCAGAAAAGGGTATCCACATATTAAACAAAATCTTGATAAAATCTCATATTGGTGCAAAGTTTGTTAACTTGCTTTAATAAATGTCCTTAAATATAAAAATTGTGTTCACAAAGTGAAAAAACTAAGAATGTGCTATTGTATGACAACAGTATTTATGAGTGGTCATTAAAGTCTTTCAAATACTCATATGAAATTATTTGTAATGATAGAAATTGATTCATTTGTTGGTAAAGTGGGTAGTACACTTTGGTTCATTGATAGACTAGTAGGAAAGAACAGTCAGTATCGAAGAAGATTTCTTATGAAACATTTGTGCAACACATTCTTGAATAGTGCTGAAATGTGTGAGATCCGTATGAAACGTGACTAACATGGAATATAGAATGTGGAAATAAAGGAAGAAGGAATGTCATAGGTTTGTTTGAGCAGTGGGAGAGCATAATGTGTTGTTGTTGTTGTTGTGGTCTTCAGTCCGGAGACTGGTTTGATGCAGCTCTCCACAATACCCTATCCTGAGCAAGCCTCTTCATCTCCACATAAGAACGGCAACCTACATCTGTCTGAATCTGCTTACTGTATCCATCTCTTGGTCTTCCTCTGCGATTTTTACCCCAAACACTTCCCTCTAATGCTAAATTCACAATTCCTTGATGTCTAAGAATGTGTCCCACCAACCTATCCCTTCTTTTAGTCAAGGTATGCCAGAAATACCTTTTCTCCCCAATTCTGTTCAGTACCTCCTCATTAGTTACGCGATCCACCCACCTAATCTTCAGCATTCTTCTGTAGCACCATATTTCAAAAGCCTCAATCCTCTTCCTGTTCGCACTGTTTATCGCCCATGTCTCACTCCCATACAAGGCAACACTCCATACAAATGTCCTCAGAAAGGACTTCCTTAGGTTTAAATCAATATTCGATGTTAACAAATTTCTCTTTTTCAGGAACGCTTTTCTACCCATTGCCATTCTGCATTTTATATCCTCTGTACTGCGACCATCATTTGATATTTTACTGCCCAAGTAACAGAACTCGTCTACCTCCTTTATTACTTCGTTTCCCAATGTAATTCCTTCAGCATCACCTGATTTTCTTACACTGCACTCCATTACCCTAGTTTTGCTCTTGTTAATGTTCATCTTATATGCACCTTTCAGCACACTGTCCATTCCGTTCAATTGCTCTTTCAGGTCCTTTGCTGTATGTGACAGAATTACTATGTCGTCGGCAAAACGCAATGTTTTTAATTCTTCCCCCTGAACTTTTATTCCTTCACCAAATTTCTCCTTGCTTTCCTTTATAGCTTGTTCAATGTACAAATTGAATAACATTGGAGAAAGGCTACAACCCTGTCTCACTCCCTTCCCAACCGCTGCATCCCTTTCATGCCCTTCAACTCTGACAACCGCTGTCTGGTTTTTGTACAAGTTGTAAATAACCTTGCGTTCCCTATATTTTAACCTTGCGTTCCCTATATTTTACTCCTGCTTGCTTCAGAACTTGAAAGAGTTTAGTCCAATCAACATTGTCAAAAGCCTTCTCCAAATCTACAAACGCTAGAAATGTAGGTTTGCCTTTTCTTAATCTATCTTCTAGGATAAGCCGTAAAGTGAGTATTGCCTCCTGAGTTCCTACATTTCTCCTGAACCCAAATAGGCCAGTTGTCGTAGACAAAAAAATGGCCTTAGGTCCAAAAAAATTGCAGGAAGCTGAATTTTTGGTATGTTGTTAGGACGTATTAGAGTGGTATTAAACCAAGTTTGCAGCTTCGAAATCCTTTTGTGTAACTTTTAAGAGCCAAAAAACCTCGAAATTTTCGGTCTTTTTTCTGGTTTTGGCTTGTAACTCGTGAAGGGTTGTTTTTAGACGAAAAGTCACTCACACCTTTATTAATGTAGATACAATATTCTAAAATTTGAGCCCAATCGCAGCTCTGTAAGTCCAATAGTTCCCGAGATATTGGACTTCAAAAATTGACTTATTTCTCCAGAAAGTTCAAATTTTCGATTTTAGTCATCTTTCGGCTAGAATATTGGCTCTAATGATCATCCCACCGGGAAAGTCACACAAAACAGTTATAGAGCAATTATTTAACTTTAAACTAGGTACTGTAGGCCTCGGAGGCAAGACGTTTGGGAGGGAGGACAGAACACCCGCTAAGTCACGACTCTGAGTAAGGGGGACGCGAGGGGGATTGATACCTTCGCACAACAAAAGGCCTCGCTACGAATGAAAGACCCAATCCCTTAATGGCTGACCAATACCCAAAAACAAAGAGGCTTTCGTCTCCTTTTTTTTTCAGCATTACCTACTTTCACAAATATATTTGTGTGCACTAACACATAATTACACCTATTTATATACAATACGTTAATAATCATCGTCAATGAGTAATTCTTCCTTTTTCTTTAACTTTCACAGGATAAGAGGACTGCAATTCGTCTGGGTCAATTTATTGAATACTTCGATTTTTCCAAGTTTTCATTTTTTAACAATAACTAAAAATCTATTGGGCCTATGGACTTCATTCTGTTCTTAGATTAAAGCTAAATAACTGCTCTATAAGTTTGTTTTGTATGACTTTCCCCGTCGGATGATCATTAGAGCTAATATTCTAGCCGAAAGATGACTAAAATTAACATACCTGACGACTGGCCTAAAACTGATCTTCCCCAAGGTCGGCTTCTACCAGTTTTTCCATCCTTCTGTATATAATTCGTGTTAATATTTTGCAACCATGACTTATCAAACTGATGGTTCTGTAGTTTTCACACCTGTCTGCACCTGCTTTCTTAGGGATGGGGATTATAACATTTTTCTTAAAGTCTGAGGGTACTTTGCCTGTCTCATACATCTTACACACCAGATGAAACAGGTTTCTCATGGCTGGTTCTCCCAGAGACTTCAGGGAATATCATCTACACCAGGGACCTTGTTTCGACTTAGGTCTTTCAGGGATCTGTCAAATTCTTCTCTCAGTACAGTATCTCCTATTTCATCTTCATCTACATCCTCTTCACTTCCTACAATAGTGTCTCGAAGTTCATTTCCTTTGTAGAGCCCCTCTATATACTCTTTCCACCTTTCAGCTTTCCCTTCTTTGCTGAGAACTGGTTTTCCATCAGAGTCCTTGATATTCATAGAGCTGTTTTTCTTATCTCCAAATGTTTCTTTTATTTTCCTGTAGGCTGTATCTATTTTTCCGCTATTTATACATTCTTCTACATCCTTGCATTTGCCTTCTAGCCACTCCTGCTTAGCCATTTTGCACTTCCTGTCAATCTCAGTCGTCTGTACTCCATTTTGCCTGTTTCATTTACTGCATTTTTATATTTTCTCCTTTCATCGATTAAATTTAGTATCTCCTGTGATATCCAAGGATTTTTTGTAGATCTTGCCTTCCTACCTAATTTGTCCTCTGCTACTTTCACTATTTCATCTCTCAATTTTACCCATTCCTCCTCTACTGTTTTATTTTCCCTTTATTTCTGTCAATTGTTGCCTAAAGCTCCCTCTGAAATTCTTAAGAACCTCAGGTTCCTTCAATTTATCTAGGTCCCATCTCCTTATTTTCCTACCTTTTTGTAGTTTCCTTTAGTTTCAGCCTACAGTTCATAACCAACAAGTTATGGTCAGAGTCTGTATCTGCCCCTGGGTATGTCTTACACTGTAAAACCTGGTTCCGAAATCTATGTCTTACCATTATAAAATCTATCTGGTATCTCCCGGTGTCTCTTGGTGTCTTCCACGTATACAGCCTTCTTTTGTGATTCTTGAACCAGGTGTTTGTTATAACTAAATTATGTTCCATGCAAAATTCTACCAGGCGGCTTCCTCTTTCATTCCTTTTGCCCAGACCATATTAATAAGAATGCTTAAAAACTAGGAAACTAAGAAAAGTGGCACAGTGTTACACAGTGGACTCACATTTGAGAGGATGACTATTTAAAACCTTTGGCCATCCTTGTGTAGGTTTTCTATGATTTCCCTGATCAGATTAGATTAGCTGCTCGTTCCATAGATCTGTATTGAGGAGATCCTTATGGATGTGGAATGTGTCTTCTTTTTTCTTTTTACAGGTTGCAATAATATACTAATAGTATGAATACATACAATACATCATTTGGTTCTAATCAGAAATTCATCAGTTGAGTAGAAGAAATTGTCTTTCAGGCACCTCTTAGGCTGATCTTTATTCGTAGTTAACTTTTTATGATTGCTATCAAATCATTGAATATGTGTGTCCCTGTGTAGTGAACCCCTTTTTGAACTAAAGTAAGTGCATTTAGTCCTCATGTGGTTCATTTTGTTCGTAGTATTGTGTGTATGAACTGAGTTGTTTGTTGGACAAAGGAGTCATTCCATGTCAAATCAATACACCTATTTTAACCACACCATTTTAGAATTTGCTAAAATTCATTATGGTGTATCTCAAACGGTTCCTGAAATATGTAAACTTTTCATTGCCATAGGAGCTGCCCTAATTGAGACAGAGAGCTGGGAAAGGTGTCATTTTGCAGCATTTTTGTGCTCTTTCCAGTGATATACAACAAAACATAGCTTCTAATTTATAACCTTTTCAAAATAATAATTAATATTTTGATTTATTTTATTTGCTTATTCGTGTGCTTGTTGACCTTTCCTTTTTTGCCCTATGGTAAGTCCCACTCCCCGGATTGGAATGACTCCTCATCCAATTTCTTAAAACCCACATCCTTCCCTTTTCCCCCTCCTTCCATCCTCTTTTCCTGTTGAAGCATCCAACGGTTGCGAAAGCTAGAATCTTTGTGTATGTTTTTGTGTCTGTCAACGAGCCTGTGCTTTGGGTAAGTTAAACTAGAAATGAGATGACTTACCAAAAGGACCGGCTCGTCGATAGAAACAAATAAAATCACACATAAACACACATACAAGCGTTCGCCACCACTGGCAGATTCTTCAGGAAAAAGAGGGAAAAGGGAAGGATATGGGTTTTAAGGAAGTGGAAAAGGAGTCATTCAAATCCCAGGAGTGGAAGGACTTACCTTAGGGGAAAAAAGGACGGTAAACAAATAGACACAAACCCACACATTTACACAGACGCAAGTACACTTAGGCAGACATACTGTAGAACTGTAGACAGCAAAGAAGTTCAAACCCTGGGTTTCTACAAATGTCTGCCTAGGTGTGTTTGCATTTGGATATGTGTGAGTGTGTGTGTATTTGTTTACCTTCATTTTTGTCCCCTAAGGTAAGTCCTTCCACTCCTGGGATTGGAATGGCTCCTTTTCCACTTCCGTAAAACCTGTATCCTTCCCTTTCTCCTCTCCTTCCTTCCTCTTTTTCCTGAAGAAGCCACCAGTGGTGGCGAAAGCTCGAATGTTTGTGTGTGTTTTATGTTTGTCGACGAGCCTGTACTTTAGGTAAGTCCAAAATCTTTATTTTATACCTATTTTTTCCCACCTGGAAAGTCTCCTTCTAAAGTAGGTGTGGTTTACTCACCAGGCGAAAGAGCACAGGTACGCAGACAGAAACACAAATAAACACAGACACACACACACACACACACACACACACAAACACGCGTGCGCAAGCTTTTGTAACCCTGGGTTGCTTCATCAGGAAATGAGCAGGGAAGGAGAGGGAAAAGGATTGGGTGCAGGTTTACCCAAGCCACCAGTTTCTGCCATATACAGAGGTGACATAGCCTGATACATCATGTAACTTCAGTTTGTCTAGTATGTAGTTACTTCCCTTTCCCAACTCTGCATATCATTTGAAAAGTATTTGACTATTAATTTTGATGTAGTGTTGGGAATGAAAGTGCGAAATTGCTGTGTTCCTTTGATTTTCAATGCCTCTTCAAGTCGACTTTAATAATATTTCTGAAGCAGCATAGTCTTGAGTGGAATACACTAAATCAGCATTTGTGATATTATCTATTGCCCACTCAAATAGATTTCATGGGGTTTGGATCTGATTTTGGTATCACCTTTGCCAACTTGCACGAGCTGCTAGTCTCTTAACTGAACCCCCTACTCCATCACAAGTCCCTATCCCATGTACTGTGGCTGAAAAGTGCCACTCAGCTAGTCTTCCCAAGAAGGCAAAGGTTCAGGAAGTATTTCTTATTTTTCTACTGTGCAGCAGAACCATCAGAATAATAGTATTATGTTTTTTGGGAAGCTTTTGAAATTTGTTAGATAAGAAATAAGTTCCTTTTGAAAGGAGTAAACTGCAATCTGAAACAATAATAAAGCTCATATGATCAATTTTGTCTTTCTGTTTATGTAACAAAAGGTGATATTTTGATATTTCAAATACTTTTTTTATTTACCTTTCAATGTATTTTAATGAAATTCCTGTCTGTTCAAGTTCAGTTTGCTCAAACTAGGTCTGTTAGTGAAAGGCAAGAGTCCAGAGATATTATGCTGTACCGGTACCTCTGATCACCGCATCAGAGCGGTCAAACTCGGGGCTGCGGCCAAAGGCCCCTTGGGTCATGCCGGCGGCAGGTTCTCACGGAACACAGACTGGCCATTGCTACAGTACATCCAGCTGCTGTTTCCTCACCCTGGCAGCTAAAGATAGCAATGGCGGGAGGCAAATCTCTTGTACCAGTATACATGGAAGTCACTAACGAATTTTCTGATGTTCACACAGTGTTACAGCTGACGAGTATTAGCAGTCGACTTCTGGTGTGTCTAGTGCCGGCAGTACCTTTCACTGTTCTCTTGTGGTTGCTTAGTTGTCTTAAAAGTTTTCCATTGCTGTATACAATGGATAAAATAATAAGTTATTTCCACAAAATACCTAAAAAACAGAAACTGAATGAAGAAGCTGAAAACTCCAGATGCCACCAATGGAAACAGTTCAGACAGAATCATCATTGCATGCTTCATCCAGCATCACCAAAGAAGACAATAAACAGTGGCCACAATGTTGCTCTTTTGAACAGAAGACCAGTTTTGCAACAAAAAAAAAATACATTTGGCTTATTGTACACAACAAAAATGTGGGTTGTGAGGTTTGCCGAAAGGTTGGATCTCTGTGTGTGGAATAATAATAATATGATGTGAAAATGTCTAAGCTGTGGAATAGTTGTGATGAAACTCGAGCCAAGCAACAAACAGTGTTGAGAAAAAAAATACAGTATTTGATCACAAAGACAGTGTTATGCATGGAGCAGCTGTCAAAATTTTAGCCGAGTATCGAAAAGAAACAGTGGAAACAGTTTGTTCAAAAACTGTATCAAAAGAGAAAGATCTTAACAGCGAGAATCTATTGTACTGCCTGTAAGGTTACAAAACAGAATCAATCTTTCAACAGCTTTGATTCAGAAATTGATATCAAAGAGCTCAATGGATTAAATATGGGGTGAATTCTACATTCCAATAAAGCTTGTGTGAATATCATTAAGCTTATCAGTGCAGAAATGAGAAAACATATTATACAGGAAATACTAAAAGTGGACAATAAGTTTTCACTCATCACTGATGAATCAACTACGTTAAGCAAAAAATCCACTCTAATTTTGTACATCAGTGTTTGCCTTACAAAACTGGGTATGGAATCACCTCTAAATTTATTTTTGTACCTAGTCGAACTTGAAAGTATGACGCCTCTTGGTATTTTTGCTGCTGTGATTCAGTGTCTCAAAATTTACAAATTAAATGAAAAAAAAATTTAAAAAGTAGACTAATATCTATAGCGTGTGCCAGAGCTGCAGTGATGATTGGGCGAAAATCTGGAGTTGGTGCTCTTTTTAAGGACAGGTTTCCGTCCATTGTTGTTTGGTATTGCTGTAATCATAGGCTTGAACTTTGTGTAAGTTTATTAGTGAATAAAATGACAAATATCAATTGATGTAAAAAATTCATCGAGAAACTGTATGTTCTCTACCAAGGAATAGCCAAGAGTTGCATTTATTTGCAGAAGTACTCGATGTTCAACTGTTAAAAATTGGAGGGGTGTTAGACACAAGATGGGTAGCGTCCAGTTTCAGAAGTTTGAGAGAACTAAGAGGTTCTTGCAAACCATTTTGTAGCAGCTAAAGAAAACCCACCATGTGATTCTTCAGACAGATGCAAGTGACTTGACATACATATCTTAGATGTTTAGTGATGCCAACTACATGGTCACCTTACCGAATCATCGCAATTATTATTTTATTCCATGAGACTTAGTTTATATATGTTATCAGAATTTTATCTTTAACCTTTAACATAAATACTTTATCTTAAATTTGTACCAGATTTAACATGATGCTGTATTTAAAGTCATACAAAATAAGTAAATAAAAAAGACAGATACAAGTATGAAGGACTGCTCAGGAAACTGACATCAACATGCTTTGTTTTAGATTTGCTGTTGATGTGTGATGCACTTCTAGATCTTTCATAAATTAGTGAAGAACTGCAACACCAAGATGTAGACTTATTTTGGGCAAATTAAAAAGCTTCAGATTTTGGTTAACACATTTATTACTCGGAGAGGTAGTCCAGGAACTTTTTATGGACAGGCTGTGACAAGTATCAACAACAAAAGTTCTATGGGAATCAAACCGTATGAAAAAACTAAAGAACAGCCCATTAATCCTGTTGAGTTTTATCACAGCCTTCACAAGCCACTGAAAAGAGATTGCTGAGTGGGATGATGATGATGATCGTGTTGAAATGAGATAGAATGGCTGGCCAGTACTTACCATTGTGCTGTACCGCCGATAGTAACACAAAATGAAAAAACAGGAAAAAAAGGGACAAAGGGACAAGCTTTCGGAACAGAGTTCCTTCGTCAGGTGGGAGAGAAGGGAAGAATAAATCTTATTCTTCCCTTCTCTCCCACCTGACGAAGGAACTCTGTTCCGAAAGCTTGTCCCTTTGTCCCTTTTTTTCTGTTTTTTCATTTTGTGTTACTATCGGCGGTACAGCACAATGGTAAGTACTGGCCAGCCATTCTATCTCATTTCAACAATATTTATTATCTCTGAGGAGAATTTTCATCATTAATCGATGATGATCGTGTGGCATTTATGACCGTTAGACCCCAACTGGGGTCGTGTTCAGCCTGCCTGGCGCAAGTCTCTTTATCTGACGCTACTTCGGCGACTTGCATGTCAATGATGATGGAATGATGATGAGGACGACACAACACCCAGTCCCCGAGCGGAGAAAATCTCCTACCCGACCGGGGATCGAACCCGGGCCCCCTGCTTGGCAACCAACCACGCTGTCCACTGGACTACGGAGGCGGACTGCTGAGTGGGAAAGATGCAGCTTTGACCAATGCAGCCCGTATACTTGACACAAGCACTTGGCCCAAAGGCATTAAAAACAATACTTTTGGGGGGGAAAATGTTGCTTCACTTGCAGTTCGCTTTCAGTTGAACAAACGAGATGGATTAAAGCATTTCGTGAATATGTTTATGACAATTACAAGAACTTTCACAGCAGTTGTGAGAACAAAACAAGGTATCCCAGAAACTTGCTTCCATTGACAATTAGCATCAAGACAATTTTACTGTCATATAGTAAATGTGAATGAGAGTTTTCGCAAAATGATCCTGATCATCACTGACGGAAGAGCCTCTCTGCTAACAAAAAATGTGTCCTCACTACTTTTGATGAAGTTGAATCGCCCGCCATTGACTCGTTTTGACCCTTCCAAGTATGTGGAATGTTGGCTGCTTTGTGGACAGCACTTCGCTGTGCACACAAACGGCAAGGAAAGAGAGAGAGGAGGGACATCAACGAAAACTTTTCAAAGCTTTGAACAATTTTGTAAACTGAAAGCTAAAAATCTTTTTCCATTTTTATGCCTTATAGTACAAATTAATGTGTGTTCACCTTATTGGATTTTTTTATTTGTATATATATTTTTTGGGTAAGAAATCATAAACTGAAAAATATATGTAACTTCATTAATTAATTATCCAGTTAACTAACCAATAAAAATTTAACATAAGCTTCTTGTTGCACATGGGAATTTTACGTGTCCTTTTTAAAGGTTGTACGAGGGCTATGCCAAAAGTTTTTAGCAGAATGTGTGAAAAAAATTTATTTACAAAACAAGGGTCACAACTTTTCAAAATACTCTCCATTAGCATGTATACATTTTTCCATTCTCTGAAACCACTTACAGAATGTCACTTAGTGCACTCTCGTACGCTGCAATGGCCTCTTCATCTGATGAAAACCGCTGCCCTCGAATTTTTTCCTTATCTTAGGGAACAGAAAGAAGTCACAGGGGGCCAGGTCAGGTGAATATGGGGGATGGGGTAACACTCACATTTTTTCCTTCTCCAAAAAGTCCATCGTTCTGGCAGCCCCGTGCGCAGATGCATTGTCATGATGCAGCAGAAGATGCCCACTCTTGGACTTTGGATGCTGTGACTTCCGTGTGGTTATGACTTTTGGAAGACAGTCATTCATGTACCATTCAGCCTTGACTGTGGGACATGTGACCACGGTCACAGAGGTGAGATGCCCGATCTTTGTGAAAAAAGTTGCCACCTCTTTTTTCCAGAGATCTGACTTTGTCGAACTTTTGTGGGTGGTTCCTCCCCTGGAAAGCACCACACAGAAGACTGTCTCTTCGTTTCAGGGTCATAATGGCAGAACCACATTTCATCACCTGTGACGATATTGTAGGTGTCTTGGGACTTCCCTCCATTGAATTTTTCAAGCATGAAACGACACGAGTCCACTCTCGCCTCCTTTTGTCTTTCTTTCAGGGAATGTGGCACCCAACGGGCACATCTCTTAGTGATGCCTTAGTGACTATGAACGATGGTCTTTTTTTGATCAATATTTATGGTCGCTTCAATGTCGCAAAATGTATGATTTGGATCTTCTTTGATCATTTTCCTGACAGCATCAATGTTTTCACGAGTCACAGCTGTTGCTGGCTGAACGGGATGAGGTTCGTCTTCAATTGACTGCCGACCCATTGAAAATTCTGTGACCCTAGAAGGGGAAGCTTCACCAAAAACACGCTGCAAAGAAGAATGGCATTCTTCGGCACTTAAACCCTTTTTATAATCGTAAAAAATCATGGCGCAAAAGTCGCGGCGCGACAGCTCCATCCTGCCACGTCTCTGACTCAGCACTGCCTGTGCTCTCTTACCGCACTGTTGGGGGATCCCTGCTAGCCAGGGGCTGCATGAAAAATATCGCTCTTTCGAATGGAAACAACCCCATTGTCCTCCACCTTACGGTTTACAGGCTGCTAAAAACTTTCAGCATAGCCCTCGTACTCCCATCAGTGGCGTACCCGGGGGGGGGGGGGGGGCTGTCGGGCTGCAGCCACCCTAGACCATTCTCCTGTGGAGGCCTCCCGTTCCCCCAGACCTTGCTGCAGCCTCCCCTAGAGAGAGAGAGAGAGGGGGGGGGGGAGGAAGAAAAGAGGAAGGGATCAATCCTTCCAATATGAGTAAAGATGCCCACCCCTCCCCGGCCCCATTTTTTAAATTAGAAGCCACATCTGATTGGTGATTGACCTCAGCTCCCACCAGAGCACGACCCTGGATTCGCCACTGATCCCCATTTAAAATGCTCAGAACCTCTTTTTTATAAATCAAGCACTGTGTGTGTGTAATTTTTTTAACAATGAACTCAACATTATCTCACATTTATATTTTGGCATGTGATTTACGACAGTATTAATTAGTTATGGAAATATTTTGAAAATTTTTAATTATATATTTTTTGCAAAAGAAAAAAAATAATTAGTATTTTGAAAAAGGTTATTAATTAGAAGCTATGCTTTGTTGTATATCACTGGAAAGAACATGAAATATACTACAATATGACACCTTTCCCAGCTCTCTAGCTCAGTTAGGGCAGCTTCTAGGGCAATTTAAAAAAGTCCGTTCACATGTTTTTTGGCCAGTTTTTTTAAAAGTTTACATGAGCATATTTCAGATATGGTTTGAGATAAAAAAATTGAAATTTGGCATTTTTCATAGTTTCAGCACCCACTGTAAATATACCAACTTTCAGCAAAATCTAAGACGGTGATGTAAAATTTTTATTTTAGGTGTGTTGATTTGACATGGAATGACTCAAAGGGATATATTATTTATGACAAATTTCATGAAGTCTTAAACGTACTGAGAGGTATACCCAGTTCTTTGAAGATGGTTGTACTCAATGGTCGTGAATTTACTCCACAAATGGTTCATATTATAGTCTTTTGGACTCTGAAAACTTTTGATTGGCATGAATAGTTACCCCAAAATATTATACCATATTACTTTTCTTAAATAGAGGTTTAATATCCATCTATTTTAGCCAATCAGGAAATATTCCCATTAATAGACTGGCTGCACAAATAACTTAAAATTGTACTAAACACACTAGGACATGACTTAATTTACTTTGTTGAAGATTTTATTATGGGTGTTATTTCATGTGGTGATGTGAGTGACAGTTTCATATATCTGAAGTTATTTGTAAAGGTTAGTTTCAGATATGCAAGGGCACTATTTACTGACCCTGACAGTTCCATACTATCAGTAAAAGATATAAAGTACTTGTTAAATAGATTTGCCATACTATGCCCCTAAATAACTCCAAGAAAGATTGCCTTCTCCATTTTTAGCAAAGATCAATCTAAGTTTGTGCTCCGTCACTAATGACCATGGTGTCAGCTAAATGTTAATCTCTAATCTTAACTGGAAAACATCAGAATGTTAAGAATTGACTTTCATTGACGAGTCCAGGACTACATTATGTTACATACATCACTCTAAAGTGAATCACAAACAAAAAGTTAGGCTAATCAAAAAGCACAGAGGCATTTCAGCTGTCATTTCTTCTCATGTGAACTGAACATGAAGCAATTAGGATTTACTGTTTACCACAGCGGGAAATATTCTCTGCAATGCACTTCCCTGGTGGCTTACAGAGTATTGATGAAGTAGACATATGATGAAGCATACTATAGTTGGCATAATGTAGGAAAGTGCTACCACGCATAGAAACGGAGCGATAAGGGGAAGCATACAGGGGAGGAGCTAGGGCCAAGCGCCAAAAGTTGAGCCTGTGGGAGAAAAATTGCGTAACTCGCAGCCAGCCACGCACGTAGAAAATCAATATTATTGGCTGCCAGTGCGGTAATGGAGGGGGATGCATAGAATGGTTGAAATCTTGGCCACCTTCCTACCATACACATACTGTAACAAGTAAAGTGTTACGTTTTTGCAGGCAACCTTCACAGAAAAACTAATAGCTGTTTATGCTATTTAGATTAATTGTTTATAGTTATATTTAATTGTCTACAATGATTTTCTATTTCCTCTTCTTAAGAGCAAGTGAGAAATTCATCATTAGATTGCATATAATTAAGATTTGCGTGAAAAATCTCCAATAGCAGTAAATTTACATGGAAAATGAAAGAAAAACAGACTATATTCTCCATAAGTGTGTGGCCCTTAAATGGCTATCCTTGCTCTAGATTTTTGGTAACATGTTCTACATCCAAGAGGATTTCCTCAACCTGGATCTGCCGGAATGAAGAGTACATCTAATCGTAGATGGTGATTGCCTTGTAATGTTATCCCACTTATACTTTCCACTTGCTACTTTATACAGAGTTGGTGCAATGTTTAGCAGAGTGGAATTGTATTTAGAAGGTTGATGGTTTTCCTTAAATTGCTCTAGTTACATGACGGAAGACTACAGTCAATTTCCATCCCCATACATATTTTGAGCTTGTGTTCTATCTCTAATGACCTTGATGTTAGCGGGTCTCAGAAACATAATCCTCAATCCTTCCTTTCTTTTCCATGTAATTCTGAACCAATGCACAATACAAGCATCTTCACACAGCTTGTAGTAAAAATAAAGTTATGTGACAGTGACTAATGAAAATGAAAATAAGTTAGGAGATACTAAATAAAAGCTACACTAAGTGTGGTATTACTTGTCTTTTACCGTGAATGAAATGTCATTGGTACTACTGCTGTTCATATGATATGATATAGTCAAGATAACTTGCTTGTTACATGGTCTCATTAAGATAATTCCACTCTTTAGCACAGAAAATAATTTGTGGACACCTACAGTACCTGTTTTATGACAGTATTAGGTTGATGCATAATTTCAGTGATTTTTATATTAGAGGTTCTTTTTTGTCGTTAATCATCTGTTATGTGGAGTGCTAGTGATATGCTAATGCATACACGTTAAATTTTACAGGTGTGAAGAAAGGTAAAGTTGTTTATGGGCTAAAGAAAATGGAATGTGTCAGAAGGAAAAGCAGAAAATTTCTGACATTCAATTGTTTGAGTATGATGGAAGAGCAAAGGCAGCAGAGGCATCTTGAAACGCCTGTGCTTATAATTGGGGGAATGCCACCTGGAAAAATGCAGCAAGAAAATGGTGTTTTACTTTCAGAGAGATCTTCCGTGATGTGAGTGATTCTGCATGTTCAGGACAAGCACTCACCTTTGCTTACATCTGTATAAATCCTTTATCACAGTGGTCTTCATCATCATCCTTTAGAATCAACAACTATCTTGAAATGCCAATTATCTAAACAATATTGAATATTCCCATCGCCTCTTTGTTACTGAATTGGCCTGCTTTGGTTATCATGCAGCCAAACTTGATCTATCCAGTTAGAGGGAGTCTAAAATGACAATAGTCTGAAGGAATTTCTGAGCATAAAAAGGAAATATCTCAAAATAAGCTGTTGTGTGTTATTAACTGGACTGTCTGTGTGTAGCAGTGAAGTTACTAGTGTCACAGTTTGTGACGTTTAACAAAGGAATACTGCATCAAATAACATTGATTCAGGAAAAACCTTAGTACTCCATGGCATGACAAAATCACTTAAAAACGATTGTATGGTGAACAGCAGTCACTCACAAATATTTATTTATTGCCGCAAATGTAGCTTTCGGTCTCTGCGTGACTGTGATCAAGGCTTCAAATGTAGTTTAAAACGTAAAATGTTCTTTTTCATCAATTTATATATCACTCACTGAGTGTGTGGATTCAATATGGAATCAAACTTGAAAAAAACACCTCAAAACAATTCAATTCAAAAGTTGTTAAAGTTATTCCACATCTCCAGAAATTCCAGCATAGTATTACCTATCTTCCTTGTCCTGTTGGTTTGGTGTCTCAAAATTACTCCTGACTTTATGACTACTTGGAATACATTCATTTCAGAGTGGTCAACTGTTGAATAAAAAAACTACTGAAATTTGACAATAATTTAAATACAATATGTAAGAATATTTTTACATATTTCTTGTTTACATTGTGAGTAAATACATTTTAATAATGTGATGGAAACTCTCCAAGCAGATGAGAAAAAAAATATTCAAAAGAGATAGAGTGGCTGGCCAGCACTCATCACAGCTGTGTAATGCTGATAATTTCACAAAAATAGACGTTAACACAAGTTTTCAGAATTCATTTTCTTCTTCAGGTAGGAGGTGGAGGAGGAATGGGATCCCATTTTCCTCTATCTTCTCTCCCTCCTACCTGAAGAAGGAAGTGAATTCCAAAAGCTTGAGTTGACTTTGTGTGACTCAGTCCTACTGAACTGAGGTAAGTACAGACCAGCCAATCTCTTTTGAATATCTATATTTATTTTCAAATACCTTTAAATTAGAAGTAATATAGGGCAGAATTATGCATCAACCTAAATGCTGATTAGAATAACGTTGTCATTCAAGTTTTAGCAAGTCAAGGGATCAGAGCTAGAACATCGCAGACTCATTTTCTTGCCGGTCTTGCAAGTAGTGGATCATTGTCAACCATGGCTGGATACACACTGGTAGCATTTCCCCTTCAAATATTGCAATTTATCAATAACAAAGTTATTTCATTTAAGTTGCCTACAATACACAGGTTACTTATCAAGAAGTTTTGTTCTTTTTCTTTCAAAATCCATGGATATTTGATGTTTGTACCATGACTGAACATATAATGCATATTTCATTTTTTTATATTTCTCTGTCATCTTTCTGTTCCTCAGGACTTTCGGAATCCAAGTATTTATGAAAAGCTGATTCAGTTCTGCAGTATTAATGAACTTGGCACAAACTATCCCGCTCATGCGTATGATCCATTGCGCTGGGGAAAAGAATCATTTTATGAGGAACTGGCTCGTGTTCAGAAGGCAGAAATGGAGCGTCGAGAAAAGGAGAGGCGTGAGAAGACTCGTGTTGAATTTGTTTCTGGTACAGCCAAACGCCCTGCTGGAGGTGCAGGGTCAGGAGAGGAGGATAAAATGCGCCGAAAATCAAAATGGGACCAAGTGGGCACATTATTAGCATCCAACACAACAGCTGCTGGTGCACAAGCTGGTATTCTGAAGCCAGGCCTTGTTCAGCAACCTGCTCTAACTACTTCAGCGACTGGCACCAAAGGGACTGTGATTTCAGCATTTGGGTCTTTGCCAAAGAAACCACGAATGTAACAGTTAATTTGTATAGGACTATATATTAATTAATGATTTTGTTAGATTGTTGCCATATATTTTTATGTGGTACTTAAGTGGAAATATCTGTGTATGGTATGTTTGTACATAACCTTCCTGTTGTCCCCCTGTCTTCTCAATATCATTTTCTAACCTGTAAATAATGGTTGGAAAAGCAGTTGGAAGAAAACATTATCAACAAAATATTGGATTATTTGCTGAATCATGGCTGTATTTTGTTTTGAATATGGCTTTTCTGGTTAAGATTTGAATTTACTTTATCATTTACAGGGAAATGAAAAAAGAATGAGAGGGAACAAGTTTTGACATAATTAAGCAGCAATACTTCATATTTCTGGTATATGTTCAGCAGTGCATTATGCTTAATTCTTTAATCCTTTCTATTCCTGTCACACCTTTCTCTGAGTGAAAAAAAAAAACTTTGAGATAGCATGTATTTCTGATAATACACATTCCATATTTATTTTACTACGAAACCTGAAAGAAATCTTATTTAATGCAGAAGATAACTTCTTATTGAACTGTTGGATTGCAATATCGGACTGCCAGACATGTGGGTTTATACAATTTATTACAACACAGAGAAAAATTTCCTAGAGGATTGACTATAGTGTAAAATTTCACAAGTTTTCTAAAAGATGGATACTGTTTGCTCTTCTATAACCTTCCATTGAGTCTGGGTTATAGCCATTCATGTAAAAAATAATCAAGCATTGACAGTTTTGATCTGTGATGCATGTTCTTTGTTATGGTTCATTCAGAGGTATCAATATTTGCATTTATTGTATGATGTGTAACATATACTGTATTATTCCATTGTGATGACCTTTTTTGTCAGAACATAGAAAGAATCTGCTATTTAAGCAGCAGGATTTGACTGTAATGTGGCTACTCTGTATCATACAATAACATACCTGCTCATTTTACAAGTGTGGTGTCCACCCTAATTGATGTTCAAATGAATGGAAGTTGTTTCATATTACCAATAAAAAAAATTGCTTCAAAACAGATAGCTGAGATATTTGATCTTTATTTTTTAATCATTTCTTTAACTCCCTATTTTTAGTATTACAATGTTATATCTTAAATTATATTAGTCACTTCAATTAGCATTAATTATTGTATGCTCATTCCATGAGTACATCCCAGAATAAGTGTTGCTTCATACTGCTCTCCATAATATTGCAAAGGCAAGCCAACTGTGTAAAGGATGTTGTAATAAGAATTCATAATCGGATTAATTTTACTCCTATGTATAAAGATAATTAAATGCTACTCCAATTAGTAAGCAAACACTGAATAGCCTACAAAATATTGTTTCTGTGATGAACAGTTTCATTGCAGCTGATATGTTCGATATGTTCCTCATGTATCTACTACATACCCTAAAAGAAACTGGATGCAATTTTGACTTGATGTGCAGTGTTCAGGGCAATGTCACTTAAAAGCCATTTTGAGCCAATTTGAGTTTCTATGATTTATGTCACTCTTGAAACTAAGGTGCAAGTTTCCACCAGTTGTTTTAATTTCATAAAATGTTCTCATTGTTTTATTAAATACAATTTGCAGTTTATTTTAACTGTGGTGTCAGAAGAATGACACGGTGTTGAACATTAATTCTCTTTGACATGAAACATAATCTTTAATCACAATAATTAAATTCCATTCATCTGTCACCACCCCTATGAACCACAGACATTGCCTAGGTGGGATGGCTTGCGTGCCTCAACGATGCAGATAGCCGTACCATAGGTGCAACCACAGTGGAGGGGTATCTGTGGAGAGGTCAGATAAATGTGTGGTTCCTGAAGAGTGGCAGCAGCCTTTTCAGTTGTTACAGGGGCAACAGTCTGGATGATTGACTGAGCTGGCATTGTAACATCAGCTAACATGGCTTTGCCATGCAGTTACTGTGAACGGCTGAAAGCAAGGAGAAACTACAGTCGTTACTTCTCCCAAGGACATGCAGATCTACTGTATGACTATACGATGATGGCGTCTTCTTGGGTAAAATATTCCGGAGGTAAAATAGTCCCCCATTCAGATCTCTGGGCGGGGACTACTCAGGAGGATGTCGTCATCAAGAAAAACAAAACAGTCATTCTACGGGTCGGAGCATGGAATGTTCTAACCCTTAATCGCGTAGGTAAGCTAGAAAATTTGAAAAGAGAAATGGATAGGTTCAAGTTAGATATGGTAGGGATTAGTGAAGTTCGGTGACAGGGTGAACAGGATTTCTGGTCAGGTGAGTACAGGGTTACAAATGCAAAATCAGTTGGTGGTAACGCAGGAGTAGGTCTGATAATGAATAAGAAAATAGGAATAGGGGTAAGTTCCTATGAACAGAAGAAAACTTAATTGTGATGGACTGGAACTCTGTAGTAGGAAAGGGAAGAGAGGGAATGTAGTAGGTGAATATGGAATGAAAGAGGAGATCGCTTGGTAGAATTTTGCACAGAGCACAATTTAATGATCAAAACTTGGTTTGATCATCATGAAAGCAGGTTGTATACATGGAAGAGACCAGTAGACACTGGAAGGTACCAGATTGACTTTATAATGGTAAGAACAGATTTAGAAACCAGGATCTACACTGTAAGACATATCCAGAGGCAGATATAGACTCTGACCATAACTTATTGGTTATGAACTGCAGATTAAAACTCAAGAGACTGCAGAAAGGTAGAGAGGTTAGGAGATGGAACCTGGACAAATTGAAGGAACCACAGGTGTTGAGAGTTTCAAAGGGAGCATTAGGCAAGGATTGGCTAAAACGGGGGAAAGTAATACAGAAGAAGAAGAATGGGTAGCTTTGAGAGAGAGAGTAGTGAAGGCAGCAGAGGATCATATAGGCAGAAGGACAAGGCCTAATGGAAATCCCTGGAAAACACAGGATATACTGAACTTAATTGATGAGAGGAGAAAATTAAAAATTCAGCTAGTGAAACAGGAAAAAAGAGTACAAATGTCTGAAAAATGAGTGTGACAGGAAGTGCAGACTGGCTAAGCAGGAGTGGCTAGAGGACAAATGCAGAACCGTAGAAGAATGCATAACCAGGGGAAAGATAAATACCGCCTACGGGGAAAAAAAAAGAGATATTTGGAGACAAGAAAAGCAGCTGTATGAATATCAAGAACTCAGAGGGAAAACCAGTACTAAGCATAGAGGGGAAGGCTGAATTGTGGAAGGAATATATAGAGAGCCTATACAAAGGAAATAAACTTGAAAGCAGTATTCTAGAAATGGAAGACGAAGTGGAGAAAGATGAGATAGGAGATATGATACTGCGAGAATAATTTGACAGAGCGCTGAAGGACTTGAGTCGAAATAAGGCCCTGGAGTAGATGATATCCCGTCTGAACTGCTGATGTCGTTAGGAGAGCCAGTCATGAAAAACTTGTATCACCTGGTATTCAAGATGTATGAGACAGGGGAAATACCCTCAGACTTCAAGAAGAATATTGTCACGTAGCTGACAGGGATCAGATGTCCTCGTACGTACAGACACACTGGATCGAGTTCAAAGAAACATTCACTCGCATACAAGAGCACGGAGCAGACTGCCTCCTGCTGGAAGATTTACACTTTATATATACACACAAAGAAACCTCTAGAACATATACAGATAAATCAAGAAGATACTAGAACATAGTAGAACTGAAATCGAAGTGAATGTTGAAATAAAATTTTCATATACAGTGAGTCTCAAACTCAGGACTCACTGCACCAGAGTTCACTGCTCTATCCACCAGGCTATTCGGCTGCTTTGCTATTGGTGTTCTTCTGTGACAATATTGTAATTCTAATTCCAAAGAAAGCAAGTGCAGACAAGTGTCAAAATTACAGAACTATCAGTTTAATAAGTTATGGGTGCAAAATACTAACACGAATTATTTACAGACGAATGGAAAAACTTGTGGAATCCAACCTCGGAGAAGATCAGTTTGGATTTAGGAGAAATGTAGGAACACGGGAGGCAATACTCACATTACAACTTATCTTAGAAGATAAGCTAAGGAAAGGAAAACCTACGTTTTTAGCGTTTGTCTATTTGGGGAAAGCTTTTGACAATGTCAACTGGAATACATTCTTCCAAATTCTGAAGGTAGCAGGGGTAAAATATAGGGAGCGAAGAGTTATATTCAACCTATACAAAAACCAGACAGCGGTTATTAGATTCGAAGGGCAAGAAATGGATGCAGAGGTTGGTAAGGGAGTAAGACAGGGTTGTAGCTTTTCCCCCAATGTTGTTCAATCTGTACATTGAGCAGGCAGTGAAGGAAAAATTTAGAGAGGGCATTAAAGTGCAGGAGGAGAAATAAAAATTTTGCGGGTTGCCGATGACATGGTAATTCTGTCAGAGACTGCAAAAGATCTGGAAGAGCAATTGAATGGGATGGACAGTGCCTTGAAAGGAAGATATAAGATGAACATTACCAAGAGTAAAACGAAGGTAATGGAATGTAATGTCAGAAAATCAGGCAATGCTGAAGGAATTAGATTAGGTAATGAGACAACAAAAGTAGTAGATGAATTTTGTTATTTGGGGAGCAAGATAACTTCTGATGGCTGAAGTAAGGAAGACATAAAATGCAGAATGGCTATGGGAAGAAAAGGTTTCTAAAGAAGCAAAACTTGTTAACATCCAATATTGTTAGGAAGTCCTTTGTGGAAACATTTGTCTGGAGTGTAGCATTGTATGGCAGTGAAACATGGACGATAAGGGGTTCTGATAAAAAGATGAGCCGCGGTGGAGTAGCCGAGCTGTCTAAAGCGTCTCACTGCGGAGCGCGCAGTTGCTCGCCGTGAAGGTTCGAGTCCTTCCTAGGGCATGGGTGTGTGTGTTGTCTTAATGTTAGTTTACCTAGGTTTAAATAGTTGGTAAGCTACGGACTGATGACCATGCAGTTTGGTCCGATAGAATTACAAACATAAAAAGATGATAGAAGCTTTTGAAATGTGGTGCTACAGACAAATGATGAAAATTAGATGGATAGATCACGTAACTAATGAGGAGGTGCTTAACCGAATCGGGGAGAAAAGGAGTTTCTGGCATATACTGACTAAGAGAAGGGATAGATTGGTTGGACACATTCTGAGACATCAAGGAATTGTCGACTCAGCATTAGAAGGAAGCGTGTGGGGTAAAAAATAATAGAGGGAGACCGAGGGACAAATATAGTAAGCAGATTTAAAAGGATGTAGGTTGCTGAAAGTATTCTCAGATGAAGAGACTTGCACAGGACAGGGTAGCGTGGAGAGCTGCATCAAACCAGTCTGCGGACTGAAGACCACAACAACAACAACCACCATCTGTCATTCCTAGCATTTTACTAAATAGTGGGTTTTGCAACCAAATGTTTGTTTCATAATTGGATAGATAAGTCTGCCAAACCCAGAACTGTGTAAATCAAGTATAGATACTGTTCAAATATTTGTTAAGCTTAAGGGACTTAACTACAGGGTCATAAGTCCCTAAACTTACAATCTACCTTATACTAAACACGACATAAATATCCATGCCCGAGGGGAGGATTCGAACCCCCGCCTCGCACATCGGAGCATAGCCCCTCAATGCACTTGAACAGTACACTGCGGCATAGATACTGTTAAGTCAACACTTCACTAAGATTTCAATATATAAAACAATCATTGATACTGAGTAATTATGGTATTTGTGTTTTTTCTTAATTTTAAAAAAAAAGCCTTTAATAGCAATTAACCCAGATCCACTTATCAAGCATTTGGCAGCTTTTTCATCTGAGCTACTCACATGAAGAAACGCCTTGTTGGTTGTCATTACGACTGTCGTGTTGAGCAACATTTAATTATGTATCATGTTAATTTATTTTAAACAATGCATAATATACATGAAATTGTGAGTTACATGACACATCAGAATGTATCATATGATATGACTTATTAATTTATTAAGGATAATATGATACATTCGGACATGGTTGCATTAGAAGACAAAGGTTTCATGACATAGTACATGTCACATCATGTTTCACACGTTACAAAAAGATGATATGTACCAAGACTTTATATGTACATGTGGCAAAAGCTGAATATAATGCAACATAATGTGCCTGATGTGATATGTTACACAATAGGAAATATATGACAAGACTTCTATTGGGCTTCACATGTGTCATACGATGTGCCAGTGAAGTGATGTAGTTTTGTAGCACACAACACGTTACACGAGGCACAATTTAACATTTGATCTGGATAATAATACAACTAAGAGATTGTGAATGTGTCTAACAATGGAAAGTTCACATTTTAATTCAACAATAAGGACAGTTTACAACTCACCACAAAGACGTACACCAAGCTGCGACAGGTACATAAAAAAAGTCACACACATACAACATCTAGGCTATCGGCCAGTGGCTTTCCTTAGACTAGAGTGCATTCACATAATCACACTTCACAGTCACACAATCATGATATTCAGCTGTTGCACTCTGAATCACGCTCTGTGGTGAGAGAATATGAGGAGAGGGGAAAAGAATGTTGTGTCATAGTGGTGGTGATGTATACAGTATGGTATTACAGAGCATGTTCGGATTAGATGGGTGATTATTGTAGGTTAAGGCCTGGATAATTTCGGGATCGGAGAATGTACTATAAGGATAACTCCCATCTGTGTAGTTCAGAAAACCTAGTGGTGGGAGGATCCAGATAGCTCATGTTGTGAAGCAGCCATTGAAATCAAGCATATGCCCTGATGCGTGTTTAGCCACAGGGTGATTTTTGACCACAGTTTTGCTGTGGCCATTCAACCTAATGAACAGCTGGTTAGTGGTCATGTCAATATAGAGAACTGCACAGTGATTGCAGCACAGTTGGTAAAGCACATGGCTGCTTTCACAGGTGGTCCAGTCTTTGATTGGGTAGGATAAGCCTGTGACAGGATTGGAATAGGAAGTGCTGTGTGAGTGGACTGGATAGGTCTTGCAGCGGAGTCTTCCACAGGAATATGGCATGGGGCTGCAGTTCAGGGAAGAGTAGAGATGCACTAGAATGGTGGAGGTTGAGAGGGTGATGGAACACCACATTAGGAAAGATCTTGGGTAGGATATCTCTCATTTCTGGGCATGAGGGCAGAAAATCAAAACCTTGGTGTAAGATGCAATTTAGTTGTACAAGTCCAGGATAGTAATGGATGACAATAAGAATGCTCTTTTGTGACTGTTTACTGGTGGGAGAGGGAGGATTTGGGGTATGTGGGGATATAGCATGGGAGAGCTGTTTTGAGACTAGGTCTGTGGGGTAGTTTTGTTTGTGAAGGCCTTTATGAGAACTTCAGCTTATAGAGTCCAGTGCCAGCTGTCACCAGTGCCACATCGTTACAGCGCTAAGTATCTGAATTTAATTTGTGTCAAATTTAATTTGCCAGTCTAGTTCATTTTCGGTAGTACTGTTTTAAGAGGTTTATTCCCGCGTACTTGCAGGTTTCGTTTGTACTACTGTTTTAATTGTTTATTCTATCGTATTTGATAAATACCGTTGTGTTTAGTCTTCGTCTTTGACCGGTGTATTTCAAAACAAGTCAGAGACCGTTACTAAGCTCGTTATCAGTCAGTCCAGTGCCAGCTGCCACGAGTGCCGCAGCGTTAACAGCGGTAAACTGCCGGACTCAGTTTTGTTGATTCGACAGTGTAGTTACCACTGACCACAGTTAAGTCAGCAGCCAGCCGCCTTCATTACAGTACTAGGCTTCTTTAAAGTTGTTAATTGCTGTTAATTGTATCGATAGGATGGATAGGATGTGTGCCTGCTGTGTGCGGACGCAGGAGGAGTTGGCCGCGGTTCGCGAACAGCTGAGCGTGCTGTTGGCTACGGTCAGCCGTCTTCAGGCTGCTGTCTCGGGGTGCAGCGATGGTGGGGAGTCTGGTTCGTCGAGTGGGACACCTCAGGTGTCTCACGCTACGCTCTCTGTCCCTGCTACCGAGGCACCTTCAGGTGTACCGGACGTCGTCGAGCCGCCTTCTCCGCAAGGGGAGTGGCGGGTTGTACGGCGTTCGCGTCGCTCGAGGCGGAAGGCCAATGTGGAGGCTGGACGTCCGTCCGCGCCCGTTCGTCCTGTGAGTGGAGGTGTGGCCACTCCTTCAGCAGGGTCCGAGCAGGTGCATGGGGGGAGGGGATTATTAGTTATTGGGAGCTCCAATGTCAGGCGCGTGATGGAGCCCCTTAGGCAGATAGCGTCCAGATCTGGAAGGAATTCCAACGTGCACTCGGTGTGTTTGCCGGGGGGCCTCATCCGAGATGTGGAGGCGGCCTTGCCGGCGGCTATCGAGGGTGCGGGGTGCAGTCGACTGCAAGTCGTAGCTCACGTCGGCACCAATGACGCTTGTCGCTTGGGTTCTGAGGACATTCTCGGGTCCTACGAGCGGCTGGCGGAATTGGTGAAGGCTGCTGCCTTCGCACGCGGGGTGCAAGCAGAGCTGTCGATTTGCAGCATTGTTCCCAGGGTTGATCGGGGTCCTTTGGTTTGGAGCCGAGTGGAGGGTCTGAACCAGAGGCTTCGCCGACTCTGTGACAGTCATGGCTGCAGATTTCTGGATCTGCGTTATCGGGTGGGGAATTGTAGGGTGCCCCTAGATAGATCAGGGGTGCACTACACTAAGGAAGCGGCTACTCGGGTAGCAGAGTACTTGTGGAGTGCACATGGGGTTTTTTTAGGCTAGGCGCTAACTCTGATGAGCACTCGCCTGTCAGTATTCAAACAGCGAATTCAGGCCACGTTCGGAACAAAAATTCGAACATAAAAATATTAGCCGCGAACTTACAAAGTATTAGAAACAAAGTTCCCGAATTTGCAGTGCTGCATGGAAGTTATTGCGCTCAGATAGTTTTAGGCACCGAAAGCTGGCTAAATGATGATGTGGCAAGTTCAGAAATATTTAGCGAATCGTGGAATGTATATCGGAAAGATAGATCTGATACAACTGGAGGAGGAGTGTTCATCGCTGTGGACAAAGATATTGTTTCTACTGAGATCGAGGTTGAAAGTAACTGTGAAGTTATCTGGGCACGCATAACAGGTCTAAAAGAAGTAAAGTTAATAGTTGGGTGTTTTTACCGGCCCCCCAGTGCTGCTGTAGCAGTTTTAGAATCATTCAAGGAAAGTCTACACCAGGTAGTGCATAGGTATCCGGGCCATGCCATATTAGTCGGAGGTGACTTCAACCTTAAGAGTATAGATTGGGACCTCGCTAGTTACATTTCAGGCGGTACAGACAAGCAGTCTTGCGAGCTACTTTTGGACACATTCTCCGAAAACTGTCTTGAGCAGTTAAACCGGCAACCCACGCGCAATGGAAATATTCTAGACCTTATAGCCACAAACAGGCCTGACCTTATTAACGATGTCTGTGTAGAGACAGGAATTAGTGATCACGATATCGTCATAGCGTCGATGGTGACCAAAGTTCATAAACCAGTCAAGAAGGCTAGGAGCGTGTTTTTGTTGGGAAAAGCCGACAAGCAAATGTTACGATCGCACTTAGAAAATGAATGGGCATCGTTTAATTCTGGGACTATGGATGTAGAGGAATTGTGGAATAAATTTAAATGCATTGTTAATGAAGGGTTAGAGAAATATGTGCCAGTAAAGACGATTAAGGAAGGGAAAGATCCACCGTGGTATAATAATAATGTTAGAAAGCTGCTGAGAAAACAAAGGCTGTTGCATTCTCGATTCAAAAAGGAACACGCAAATAATGACAGGCAAAAGTTAGTAGAGATTCGTGCGTCTATAAAAAGATCGATGCGTGAAGCATACAATAATTATCACAGCCATACCTTAGCAAAAGATCTTTCCGAGAACCCGAAAAAATTCTGGTCCTATGTAAAATCGATAAGCGGGTCAAAGCCCACTGTCCAGTCACTAGTTGATCATTCCGGGGCAGTAATAGAAGAAAGCAAACGGAAAACTGAAGTTCTAAATTTAACCTTTAAGAAATCTTTCACGCAGGAGGACCGCACAAATATACCATCATTTGATCAACGTACCAATTCCGAAATGGGGGACATAGCAATAGGTATTTCCGGTGTAGAGAAGCAGCTGAGAGAGCTAAATACGAAAAAGTCTGCTGGTCCAGATGGAATACCAGTTCGGTTTTACAAAGACTATTCTGCGGCATTGGCCCCCTACTTAGCTTGCATTTATAGCGAATCTTTAATTCAGCGCAAAGTTCCTAGTGATTGGAAAAAAGCGCAGGTGACTCCCGTGTATAAGAAAGGAAAGAGAACTGACCCATACAATTACAGGCCAATATCGTTGACATCGGTTTCATGTAGAATTTTGGAGCATATTCTCAGTTCGAATATAGTAAATTTCCTTGAAACGGAAAAGCTTCTTTCCATGAATCAGCACGGGTTTAGGAAACATCGTTCATGTGAAACTCAGCTTGCCCTTTTCTCACATGACATCTTGCGAGCCATGGACGAAGGGCAACAGGCGGATTGTGTTTTTCTCGACTTCAAAAAGGCGTTCGACACGGTACCACACTGCAGACTGCTAACGAAGATACGAGCTTATGGAATAGGTTCACAGATTTGTGACTGGCTGGAAGACTTCCTAAGTAATAGAACGCAGTACGTTGTTCTCGACGGCGAGTGTTCATCAGAGACGAGTGTATCGTCAGGCGTGCCCCAGGGGAGTGTGATAGGACCGCTATTATTTTCTATCTATATAAATGATCTGATGGACAGAGTAAGTTGTAATTTGCGGCTGTTTGCTGATGATGCTGTGGTGTATGGGAGGGTGTCGTCTGTAACTGACTGTAATAGCATACAGGATGACTTAGACAAAATTTCTAGTTGGTGCGAAGAATGGCAGCTAGCTCTCAATGTAGAAAAATGTAAGGTGATGCGCATGAGTAGGAAAAACAATCCCATAATGTTCGAATACAGCATCAGTAGTGAGCTTCTTGATGCGGTCGCGTCGTTCAAATATCTAGGCGTAACATTGCAAAGCGATATGAAATGGAACGAGCATGTAAGGACAGTTGTGAGTAAGGCAGACAGCCGACTTCGGTTTATTGGGAGAATTTTGGGAAGATGTACTTCAACTGTAAAGGAGACCGCGTATAAAACGCTTGTACGACCACGTCTTGAGTATTGCTCAAGTATTTGGGACCCGCAGCAGATCGGTTTGAAGGAAGACATAGAGGCGGTTCAGAGGCGAGCAGCTAGATTTGTTACCGGTAGGTTCGACCAATGCGCGAGTGTCACGGAAATGCTCCGGCAACTCAATTGGGGATCGCTGGAAGAAAGACGACGTTCTTTTCGTGAATTTCTGTTAAGTAAATTTAGAGGGCCGGAATTTGAAGCTGAGTGTAGTACGATCTTGCTGCCGCCTACTTACATTTCGCGTAAAGATCACAAAGACAAGATAAGAGAAATTAGGGCTCGTACGGAGGCATATAGGCATTCTTTTTTTCCTCGTTCAATTTGGGAGTGGAATAGGAAAGGAAATGCCTAGTAGAGGTACAGTGTACCCTCCGCCACGCACCTTACGGTGAATTGCGGAGTATGTATGTAGATGTAGATGTAGAAAGGAAGTTCTTGTCTTGTCACTGCAGATACGGCATCCATGGGTGTCTAGGCTACGGATTTTTTTATGTGGAAGGGACGGCACTTTCAAAGGATAGCCACTGTTGGTAGTTGGTAAGTTTAATATGGACAGAAGTGTGGATGGAGCCATCGGTGAGGTGGAGGGTTAACATCCACGAATGTGGCACAGTTGGTTGAGGAAGATCAGGTAAAGCAGATGGGGGAGAAGGAGTTGAGGTTTTGAAGGAAGGAGGATGTGTTTTCCGGGCCCTGAGTCCAGATCAAGAAAATTTCATCAATAAACCTGAACCAGATTAGAGGTTTGGGATGCCAGGAATGTTTCCTCCAGATGTTTTGAAACAAGAGGTTGTGTCACAAATCTGATGGAAAATTTTTTCTCAAAGAAAAAGTCTCGCAAAGGCCCTCACAGACAGAAACTCTGAAAACAGCTCTTCCATACCATACCCCACACTACAAACTTTGAGGACTTCTAGCAGAGAGTGAGTATCTAGTATTTTTAATGGGAACTCTGCAGCTGCTAGTCGGCCGCTTCATTAATGTTTTCTGCAATGTAGCACACTGTCTCACAAAGTTCTTGCCCATGTTAAACAGCTACTTTGAGAAACAGGAAGCAGAACTGTGGTGTTCCAAGGCAACACTTCAAAGCCAAATTTGAAGACTATGTACTGCATTGCCCTGAAGAAAATGCATCAATGAGTACTTGAACAATTGCACATGAGTTACCATAGTTGTTAGTCACAGTCTCACCTGGGATGTTCTGTGTGAGCAAAAATTACATCCATACTACTTCCAAGGGGTACATGCTATGGATCCTGCCAATTTTCATCATGGTACCTGCTGCACTTGGTTCCTGTTCAGTTGCAGTGACATACCCCTGTTGAGTAAGTTCAGTAAGGACTATGTTTTGAATTCGTGAAACAGCTATGCCTGGGCAGACGACAACCTTGTCCATGGGTTTCAGCATTTGTTGGTGTTAACATGTGGATACATATTCTGGATGCTCATGTGTTTAGAGCATACCTTTTTCCACTTAAGCAAACTAGTCCTGCGCCCTTGATCTTCCAACAATACAATGAGGAAAGGTGGCAACTCACTACAATGATGATCAATGTGTCACTATTTGCCTGTCTGTGGCTCACTTTACAGTGAATTGAACCTATCCTCTTTATATTATTGGTGTTCCAACCTCGACTTTCAATTGTTTCATCTCCCTACAAAACATATTGGGACCCATTCTTGAAAGCTGTGTCACAGAAAGTCCATGAGGAAATGGGGATTTATCACCTCACTTCTGTCATATGGTTTGGAGACATCTTAACAGACAACATTGTGAAAGATGGACAGGCCAAGGTGATGCAACCATATCGCCACCATGATCGCTGGATTTAACACCTACTAGCATGGTAATATGCAAAGTTTAATGCATGAGCCTACTCCTTTAGGGGCAGAGGAAGATCTACTGAAACCATTGTCTAGCCCCTGCATTATAAATTGAAGAGAGATCAGATAGGATAGAGAATGTGAACCAGAACATACTTCAAAGGTACAATGTCTTAACAACATTGCTGGTCACCACCTTGATCCAACGTTGTAGTGCATCACTAGTGTCCTTTATGTACAGTATGCTGACAATTTTTTTAATAATGTAAACATGTAATTTTTAAGTGTTAATACAAACAAATGTGCACAATAAATGAGTGTTTTCTTTCAAATTGTTACCCGATATTTGTACAGTGTCATCTAATTCATTTCATCATGCAGAAGTGGATTAGTTAAAAATCTGAAGTGAAACAATTGTAGAAAGACATAGCTTCTTAACCAAATACTCACTTTCCTCTACAAATTTCTAGAAGTTTATAACAGGAATTTCTGAACACTCTTATAAAGTAAAATGCTATAGGAAGACAGGTATCCTAATGGCTATGCAGATGGTTGCTGGTCCAGGCTAAACCAACAACTTTTCATCCCTTGTTCCTAGTTCAACTAAAAACCTAGCACTAAGACCTTCCAAATGATGAGTTTACATGTGGCCGTGTCAAACATTTTTGTTACTCTAAAACCACGCTCTTACAATATGTTTAGCAGATACTTTCTGAAAAGGTGTTTCCAGTGGTTATACAGTGTGGGTCATTTAAAGGTTATTGTAATAGGGCAGCAGTAAGCGAGAGATGCATGTGGAAGGTGTTACTGTAGGAGACAGAATTAAATTGATTATAAAACTAACTACTTGCAGTTTCAGTGAATGAAGTAGAAGTATAAATAAATCGTACTCATCTTGATGTATTCTGATTTTTTACTATTAATTTCTCAACAGGAAAAGTGACTCGTTACACTTATAACTGTGAATCAGGCGCAACTGATGATCGTAAAATGTATACCTGCTCATAAAACACAAGTCAAAGTAATAAATTTGCCATTCAAAATCCAGCTTCTCTAAGATGATTCATGACAAGAAAAGGACTTTGGTTCCTCATTTTTTTCACACTGAAATGACCATTTCTCAGTAGCTTGAATTATGCAGTGTGAGTTTAACATATAACACACACACACACACACACACACACACACTGATATAGTGGTTTTGTGGAATATGTGTAACTAGTGTGACTTGCTATACATTGTTTAAAACTGTTGTCTGAATCTATAGTTCTGATAGTGCCTCTAGCTGTATGAGACTAAATATGACACACAGAACTGAGCCTTGGATCATGAGCTACTACAAATAAAACACTATTCTCCAGTGAAGCAAATACTGGGCATGAAATCTATTTATAATGTTCTTTGGTATCCTGTTGCCTTTAATGTTATATGTTACAATCAGTTGCCTCACATAGTGAAATATGTATGGGGGAGATGATAATGATGATGATAATAATAATAGTTTGAATGCAAAGATTAGTGCTCTTTTGAAATGGTAGCACATAATGAAAATTGGGGAAATCAGGACTCAACAAATATGGTAACAAGACGCTGGTGAACTTGCCAACTGAAGTACATGGAGACCTTCAATTCAGCTGTCAGTACTGAAACATGCCTACAAAATAAAAATAATTAGCCACACAATTGCTACAATTGTGGTACCAGCTTGTACCACACACAATAAAAACAATTGACACTTAATGTCCAACATGAGTGTTAACATAGCTAAAACTGTTGTTGTACTTTCATATACAAAAGCAATATTTTCTAATTAAGATAATAAAACTGAGGTAAACATGGTTTTTCAGTGTTATGATACAAAAATTATCAGGTATTAAGAAGTGAAGTAAACCATAATTTCTTATAACAATATGGGAACTTGCACACAGTGTGTGTGTTGTTGATCACATCACTGAACTATTCAAATACTTCCTCCCCAACCTGACTGAAATGACAATGTATTGGATACCAGACTGAGCAAGGTGGCACAGCAGTAAAACACTAGACTCGCATTTGGAAGGATGGTGGTTTTCCCTAAATCACTCCAAACAAATACCGTTATGGTTCCTTTGAAAGGGCGTGGCTGATTTCCTTCCATACCCTTACCCAAACATTCCGAGCATAAGCTCCGTCTCTAATGACCACGCTGTAGATGGGATGTTAAACTCCAAGCTACCTTCCTTGGATACCTTCATCAAAAATATTACTAGAAATGTTGTGAACCAACAATGTACAGCTGTGTTGATATATGTGAAGGCTTGGAAAAAGGAAGCAGCTTTCTGACGCCACAAAAAACACAGTAAGTCCTATGACATCAAAAAACATGTCCGCCTCCATAGTCAATGCTGGGTGTTGTGTTGTTGCCGTCATCATCACTGACACGCAAGATGCTGAAGTTGTATCAGCTAGAATGACTTACACCAGGCAGACTGAACATGACTGCAGTTGGGGTCTAACGGCCATAAATGGCATACACCCATCACCACCACATCAACCATGTCATACATTAGAAGATATTGTCGCGTTGCAATGGAAGCAGGCTTGACTTCGAAGGCAACTAAACACAGCACTTATACTGAAAGCACGTTTATTACGAACTCAACGTACACGCAGCACTGACTGCTCCTCAGGCAGAGTGCTCTGCTATTTATACACAGACAGAATTTACCAGAAATTAGAAGAACAGTTAACATAATAAACAAGTAGAATTTACAAGTGAACATAAGAAAGATGTAGAACCTTCTGGAATTGTAAATTACAAAGAAATAAATTTTTGCCGGTGAGCGGGATTGAACCGGCGACCTTCTGCTCCACAGTCCGTGATGCTATCCCCAGCACTCTCGCGGCATTGCTCCCTCTCCTGGAGAAACAGCGACCCGCTGTTATGATCCCTGTGGAGCCAGCTGCAATGTCCTGGATCTTGACCATGTCATGGGTCCTCTGTATGACAGTTCAAGGGAATCCTTCCCTTCTCTGCGATTATCGACGACAGACGTTCCTGTCCCAGGACCATCATATCGGGATTGATAAGTCTGAATGCATCAATAACAACTTTACTTTAACACTCTGAATGGGGTCCACTACAACTGCCACAGCACGCTCCGAAAGGGCCTCAAAACTCTGTTGTGTATTTATATCTACACCTGACAGCCAGCAACCAAAACCTGGGTGAGAATGATACCAGCCAACAACCATTTCTGGTCGTCCAGTTTGCTTTAACACATCAAGCATCTTGGCCTGAAAAACGGGATCCACAGCCTCGACACTCACACCCGTTCCCGTCTGCGGCATTGCAAACACATCAATCACGCGAACTGTATAGTCATCAACAAATTCACCAAGCATTAGACCCATTACTGCCATTGGCACTCCAGCGCGACCGTGTTTCAGCATTTTTAACAATGCCAATATGATGGTCCTGGGACAGGTGAGCGGGATTGAACCGGCGACCTTCTGCTCCGCAGTCCGTGACGCTATCCCCGGCGCCGCGCCGGCAGTTGATGTTTGTGGTCTCTCGCGGCAATATTATAAGTAAATAAATTTTCAAAAAACATTAAAAACACCAGGAGCCCCCTCATCATCCTGGAGGACCGGATCTGCAGCCCTTGCAGCTCCTTAATTTGCCTTGCAACAGTTCAGTGGCATTTGTTTACTCATTTTAGTGTTGGTAAAACAGTAACAAGCCGTGTAGTGTCATAATAATTGAATTACTGAACAGATAAGCAGTTTTATTCTCATAATGTAGTAAAATCGTCAATTTCTTAAAATAATTCTTTAATGTATCAGAACTACTCTTTCATCTTGAACTGCTGCCAATTACTACCTATAAAATCAACATCTTAAGTTGATTGTTACAGGAAGCTGTTACCCTTACAAATTACCATATAGTGGTATACACCCCATTTTACTGAGGGAGTCACCTTAGCAGTTTAGACTCTTAGACCTGGTAGTCTTGTCACAATCCCAGGCTCACACAATCAGTTTAAAGTGTATGATGGAACTGAATACAAAACTCTGTCTGTGGAGAGCAGCAAAGGCAATTACACTGAGAAAGATATGACAACCACTTCCTTGCACCCAAAAATTACAGTTTTCTGTTGATGTTCATTGCACTCAGTCTAGTAATAACCTGTGTTAGAAAATGATGGTTTAATTTCAATTATGGTAACTAGAGAATTGTCACAAAAATATTTAACAGTCATGTCAAAAAATTAAGATTAATTAGTAATAGTCTGACTGGACAGACAGAACCTGTGAGATCTGTTTCTGGACTCGGTTTGGAGGGTAATTGTGGTCAGTGAAGGCCTCAGTGAGGCGTTTGGCATATTTGGAGAGGGACCGCTTGTCACTGCAGATGCGACAACCACGGGTGGCTAGGCTGTATGGAAGGGACTTTTTGGTATGGAATGGGTGGCAGCTGTCAAAATGGAGATATTGTTGATGGGTGGTATGTTTGATGCAGATGGAGGTACTGATAAGGCCATCTTTGTGGAACAGGTCAACATCATGGGTCATCAAGAGGAATCCTTCCTGTCTATCCAGAATCCCAAACCCCTCATCTGGTTCAGATTCCCTGATGATATCTTCATAGTCTGGACTGAAGGTGAGGACACACCATCCACATTCCTTCAAAACTTCAACACCTTCTCCTCCATTCACTTCACCTGGTCCTACTCAATCCAGCGAGCCACCTTCCTTGACCTGTTGCTCAAAGGTGGTCTTATCTGTACCTCCGTCCACATCAAACCTACCAACCATCAACAATATCTCCATTTTGACAGCTGCTACCCATTCCACACCAAAATGTCCCTTCTATGCAGCCTAGCCATCCGTGGTTGTCACATCTGCAGTGACAAGCATTCCCTCTCCAAATATGCCAAATGCCTCACTGACCGCAGTTACCCTCCAAACCTTGCCCAGAAACAGATCTCATGGGCCCAGCCTGTCCAATCAACCTCCAACTCCCCCACACCCACCATCAGGCCACAAAGGAGCACCCCGCACCCCTCTTCTGACCCAGTATCACCCAGGACTGGAGCAGTTAAACCAAGTTCTCCACCAGGGTTTTGACTACCTTTCATCCTGCCCTGAAATGAGAAATATCCTACCAAATATCCCTCCCGCCCCCCTCTAATGTGGTGTTCCGCCGCACACCAAACCTACGTAATATCTTTGTCCATTCCTGCTCCCAATCCCTTACCCCAAGGCTCATACCCCTGCGGTAGACCTAGATACAAAACCTATCCTATCCACCATCCCAGTCCTGTCACTGGAATGTCCTATCCCATAAAAGGCAGGACAACCTGTGAAAGCAGTCATGTTATCTACAAATTGAGCTGCAACCACTGTGCAGCTTTCTATGTGGGCATGACTAGCGCCCAGCTATCTATCTGAATGAATGGCCATTGTCATACTGTGGCCAGGAGATAGCTAGACCATCCTGTTGCAGAGCATGCAGCAATGCATAGTGTTACTCACTGCAATAACTACTACACAGCCTGTGCCATATGGATCCATCGCACAAACAACAGCTTTTCTTAATTCCGCAGATGGAAACTCTCCCTACAACATATCCTATGCTCCCACAATCCCCCAGGCCTAAAGCTTCATTAATTCCTGCCTCTACCGCCCTTCCCTTCTTCTCCCTGGCACTCTCTATCCTTACATTCATCTCCCATCCCGCCATACATTTTATTCTACATCTACATAGATACTTTGCAAATCATATTTAAGTGCCTGGCAGAGGGTTCATTAACCACTTTCATAACTTTTCTCTACCGTTCCATTCTCTAATTCGTGCGGGAAGAAAGAACACCTAAATCATTCAGTTTTCGATCTGATTTCTCTTATGTTATTGGAATGGTCAGGCCTCCCTAAGTTACTGGGTGCTAGCAAAATATTTTCACATTCAGAAGTAAAAGGCGGTGATCGAAACTTCACAAACAGATCACGCCACAATGAATAATGTCTTTCTTTTAATATCTTCATAATCTGGACTGAAGGTGAGGACACACCATCCACATTCCTTCAAAACCTCAACATCTTCTCCTTCATGCACTCTCCATGGTCTTTCCCTTCCTTCTGCACTGTCCGTCAGACAGCACTGGCGGATTCCCCCATGCCACCCCCCCCCCCCCCGCCTATCCTGTTTCCCTCTCCTTGCCTTCTCCTCACCCCCATAACTGGTTGCTTCTGCCTAGGATGTTGGGTAGCGCAGATCGACCACAGCAGCTGGAGACAGCAGTTGTGTCTACAATGAAGAACTTAGCGCAGGAGAGGAATTTGTGGCAGGTCATATGAAACTAGTCATAAGACTGTTGTTTTAAAAAACATGGGGGGAGGGCTGTATACTCTTAATGTAGAGAAATTTTCAACTGTGAATTTAACTCATGATGCTATTCAATGCAGAGACGTTGCGATGCCAATAAATTGTAATAGAATATAGGTATTGCTACAGAGGATTGCCTGTCACAGTGAATCCTCAATACAAAACAGTAAAATATTATACACAAATAAGTATTAGTTCCCATTAACATATTGATTACCTGATTGTTCAACAGTTACAACCATTACATGTCTGAGAGCATGTAGTGATGATAATGTGATTTTAAAAAGATTTGTGGCTAACATGTACCTTAACTGGTAAAATTTTACATACTACCCTGACAGCCTTGTGTGATGATGTTGGCAGTATCGACAACATGTTAAAAAATATTTGCCAACATAATAATATTCTTATAAATCCACAAGGAATGACCTGAACAGTCTTTCATGCTAATCATGAAGTAAATAACTAATGCTGTTCTTTATCTATGGTTGACAGGTTCATGAAGATTAGACTGTTTCATAGAACATATATACGGCATTTCGTAATGATGTGGAATGTGTAAATAAATCTGGCCAGTTAACGTAATTGCCCTTGCAAAACAAATATTTCGAAACCAAATATTTGCACTGTCACATGATTGGCTAATGCAAACATCACATGATGTTAAAAACACATTCTACAGTCTTTACTGTCACCTTATTCCACAGTTAACTGGTACAACATCTTATGTACATAACCATTAACTACAAATGAAGGCTTTGGCTTGAATTCGAAGTTCAATTTATGGTATAATTTTTTTAGATAACACAGAATGGCATAAAATTTTATTTACACCATTGGTGGCATTGTATTCTTTTGTTGACAAATATCATTGAATGCTCTTTGAAAACTCAATCACATAGAATGGGGGAGAGGGATGATCTTTTGTGTTTACCATAAAATAATAGTAATTAATACTGTTATTGCTCCATAGCTGAAAACAGGTTCATGTATGTGCCTGTGTCTGGCTAGTAGTTTAATAACCCTCAACAAGTAAACATTTCATTGTCAACATTAGGAGACTACACTGCAATTGCCATAATTAAAAAGTAACCTAGAATGGTATTAGAAGTCAACTGTGATATTGCTGAAGTATGTACAGCTACATACATAATCCGCAATCCACCGTAAGGTGCGTGTCAGAGGGTACCCTGTACCACTGTACTTGTATAGCCTATCTAATACAAGTAGGTACATCGGAATGTAGGCCTACACATGGCAGAAAACTTTCAAAAAATGTTCAAATATTTGTAAAACTAAGGACTATTGAGGTTATTGGCCCAGCAAACTTTATAAAGCATTTTAAATTCAGTCTTGGACACAGTTTGAAGTTCCTGTAAATTCCATGACATTTTTGATGAATTACCAAAATTTACAGTTGACATTCAAATGGATTTTAAAATGAATTGCCGATCCTGCATTTTTTTATGTCATAAGTCAACCAATGAAAAATTTAGACTGTTACTATTTTTAAGATTTGCTGTTATAACGTATCCACTCGATGTAGTTTACCTTGTTACATTGTTCTGTAACGAACACCAGTTCTGTTTGCAACCTACGTTGCAGCTACATTGGATACATACGCCTATACCCTTTTTTAGGGTACATACACAACAATCATGGAACGTACACATCGTATATTTCTTGCCAGTCACGTTTTAGGCAAATATATACTGTCAAAAGTATTAAATTGAGTAGTTCTGTCATTACTAGCATCATTAGAGCTACTGCCTTTCTAAATGTGATCTTCTTTACTTTTAAGACTTCAACATTAAATATATGTTGAAGGATAACAGTCTGAGTTTCCGTAGTTTGTTACATTCTTGTTTAACTGAGTATGTCCTTATAACTCCTTAGTTTTTCTTTCCTCGCAGAACTCTTCTCGTAATCACTATTCACACTGTTGATAGCAAACAAACGCAACGTTAGCGTCTGTATCCATGGTAACTGGACAACGGCATCTCGTGGTGACAAGAGGAACTCGTTTAGTGACGTTTGCGCCTGGGATAAGAGTCTTTGGCTACGGATATCGAAAATAAAAATGGCCGCCGTCGGCAATGGACGGAGTGTGATGGATCCGCAATCAGGAACGCAAAATTCTCTCGTTGATCGTATTAAGTGCCTGTATCCTATGGTTAATGAAGAGGAGACGCCGTTACCGAGATCATGGAGTCCGAAAGATAAATATAATTATATTGGATTGTCTCAAAATAACCTGAGAGTGCATTATAAAGGTAAGTCCAGCAACACGAACAGTTTTGGTTAGGTTATGCTGGCTACTTTTAGTTGCTTTATTTTGCTTGATTTCAGGAAGGTATTTTAGTGTCCTAGCATCGTAATATTCATTGACCTATTTTCCTAGCCATCTTGCGTATGATGCCAGAGGCTTCTGTTAGTGAATGTCATCGACCATAGCAGTGACCAAGGTCTCTAAACAAAGAAATCAGCTGATCGCTTTTCGTAATGACGCAGTTCACTTAAGAAAACTAATATGTCTGTGTGAAAAACCAAAGTGAATTAAGCCAGGAATGTAGATATAATAGGTGTACAAGGTTTATTCGAGTCTGTCAAAATCGAAATGTGTTCATATGGTTTCGTAATTTAAGAAGGGATGAGTCTTCAGTAAGTGAAATAATAATTGTAAAGTAGCGACAAAATGCTGATTTTTCAGGTGTAATAATACTGTAGCAGTTGTTTCCCGTATTACAGATAGCCTGCCATTACATTCAACGCTAGAGAATAGATGGTGTACTGTGACAAGGATGTATCCTTCTTGTCACTGTCATAATTTTTGAAAAAGGTGTCCCATTATGCAAGCACGGGTTGTGCATATATTATTTTCTAGTTATATCGAAAATTTGATTTATACACTCTTTAGAGGTGAATATTTAGACGCACGTAAATTTTCAGATCATGTTTAATGTGCTTGAACCTTTACAGCAATTAGTCGAATATTTGTAGCACCATCACTTTCGAACTGAATTCACTATGTTACATAAATTATAGGGTTAAAACTCTCCATAATTGTAGAATTTGGGCATCATTCTATGAGAGATATGCCCAATGGTGAATTAAATCTAACAATTCACCAACATTAGTTATCTTTTCCTCCAAAAGTATTTTCTCATGTATTATTATTTCTAAATAGGCCTATGCGCAATGTATAGTATGTCTTTGACAAAAGATTAGCATATTTTAAGGAGATTTATTATGTAACATGTTAATGTGGCTATTAATATAGTATTTCGTTTGTGTATTCAATTTAGCTTATTTAAGTGCGTTTAATAAAACTGTTTACAAGAAAAGCTAAAATCATGTTATACAGTCATCGGATCTCTTCTAATGGGCAGAAACCTCCAGGCTAACAAAAATAGAACACTAGGTACAGAGTTTTGAGAATAAAGTTTACATGAAGTTATTTGGTCCTTAATATTATGACTTACAACGCAGGAAGAGAAGACGTAACATACAAATTCACATATCACAACAACCAACAATGATGAACGTGATAAATGCTACAAGACATCTATTGGCTGGCCATATATTCACAATGAAAGATGACCAAATTGTGCCAATGCTATTCAAGAAGTTGTCATACGGTAAAAGGTCAAAGGAAGATCCAGAAGTATATGGTTCATTGAAATACACGGTATGTAAAAGTATTGGAATAAATGATTGGCTAGAGGTAGCACAAGACAGGAGCCTCTGGAAGACACATGTAAGATCGGCACAGGATCCGAAAGTCCCTTAAAAGCAACTACTACAAGGCAACTCGTTTCACATTGCCAGTTGTAGGAAAATCATAGTGTACCCATTTTAAAAATCTTCCCTCATATTGTTTTAACATATATTAATCTTCGCCGTGGTATAAGTTGTCAAGTAGGTCTACATTTTGTTGCATATCCTGTTGCCTAGTTGTCAAATCGTTAGTGTTTAGTGTGTGGAAGGCTGATCAAAACAAAAACATTTCATGTGTTTGGAGAACATTGTAATTGGAAAAACATGTTTACATGTGGACACATTACCCCTTATTTAGAATTTTTGACACTGTTGAAAACAGTGCTGAAGCAAATTAAATATTGGAAACTGTTGCAGCTTGGATACTGAGAGTCCTCGGAAGCAGGTTGGCATTTCGACTCTAAATTTAATGAAACAGAGGAAATAGCTAAGTTACAGGAGAAATTAGTGTAGTCAAAGTTGTTTTCAAAAAGGGTTCAGCTGTAGTCATAGACATGAAATTAAAAACATACCAACTAAATAGGTTGTCATATGATCTTGACAGCCTACAACAGACCTAATATGACAGTGGCAAAGCCCACAAATTGGAATTGCAGATGAAGTATGTGGAAGTTATAGATCTGTATAATACACCAGTGTCTATATTTGTATTATATTTAGCACACTTGTCACTATTAGGAAAAATTAAAGGGAAGAATGAAGCAAAAGTATGTTTTGTATGGAAAAGAAATCATTAACCAGTTAAATAAGAAGAGTGTGTAAAATTACAGGATTGGCTGGTCAATATTACAGACCAATATCCAGAATTACCAATTGCAGAATATGCATCTTCTATGTGTATCAAGACAGTCTTGTTAAGAGCAGTACATGCCAAAAATAGTTTCCATTCAAGTGTTTTCATGCAGTGCTTAGGGGCATATTACAGTCATTTCTTACTTCCAGTCGGCCCTAATCCTCTTTTTTCATAGCTCCATTTTTTATTTCATTTTTTCTTTGTTCATAAGCATATACAATGGATAAGTGAGAGCATAACATGTTGGCAACAACTCTTTGAAAAAACCAGTTAGCTACACAAAATGTGAGGCATATGTTTTATGTAGGCCATGAAATAATCTGTATTGGAAATAACCTACCTACTTTGGATTCAAGAAATTTGCTGCCACATTACTGATATTTGTTGAATTTTAAAATGTTCAACTAGTAATACTTCAAATCCTTGTCATGTCTTTATTTTCTGTTTGTTGGCTTTCTAGTCAGTCTTCACATTAGCTCATATCCACAAGGGCTATATACAGTTACTTTTAATGTCCTTTGTTATTAAGGGATAAAAACACCATTGAATCAGCCTATAGTTAACAAATTCTTGAGACATTACAAGTATGGCATCACACAGTGGGTTTTTTTCCCAAGGGATTTCATTGCCCTTTTCACTTTATTGCCATTCCCAGTCTTATTGAAACTTTAACTTATTTAACAGGTCTATACAACAGGTGATTCATTTAATAATTGCTTAGACTTGTCTGTGTTGCAAGTAAATGTAAGCAAACTGTTGAGTTACCCGTACTTTCTAGGGATATGCCTTTACTGGGCTTCAGCTGTGAATTCTGTGTGTGATCTATGTTGTTGAAATGTGAGCATATTGAAAGAGTGAAATCCCATATGTTAAGTAAAAACAATTGCAGAATTTTCAACAAACTGTCAATTATTCATCATCTTACTGAAAGTTTTTTCTTTATTCTCTTGTACTTTAGGAATTTGATGGACAATTATTGTTACTCTGATGTTGACAGCTATGCAGTGATTATTTTACATTCAACATTATTACTATTATTAGACTTTTTGATGTTGCTACTTAAAGCAACTAATGGAAATTCCCAAATCTATTAATGCTACTCAGTTAGTATTCAATCTACATGTGATAAGTCACATGTAAAAGAAACCTAAAACATTTGTTTTTATTATTATGTGATTCTTAATTTATTTTCTACATTGTGTGTTCCGGGTGTGTGATAAAAGGGAATTACTTTGTTTATAATGGAAGCCATTGCATGAACACCAGTATTGATCCCCAATTTCACACAAAGCTTTCAAAGATAATGTAGTACTTGCATGGAGTTTAAACATGTCAGATGTACAGCAACATGACTTACCATAGGAAAAAAGATTACAACTCTAAAATAACAGAACAACCACTCACCATAAGTCATAGATACTTTGAACACATATATACATAGCGGAATATTAGATTTCACATTTTCATTCATATCTCTCTTCTTCTATCAGAGCCACAAAGACTCAAACACTTTCACTCTAACAGGGAACTACTTTTGCATAATTATTTTTGGTTTATTATTTGTGTAGCCTAAATTTTTTATAATTTTTTTTTTTTTTTTTTTTTTTTTTTTTTTTTTTTTTTTTTTTTTTTTTTTTTTTTTTGTAAGAATAATCTGTGGCTTCCTTCAGAAGAAATGGATATATGGGTACAGTGGTATTTGTCTGTACTCAGGTTTATGATGTCACCAGAAAGGTGTATGGGACAGTATAATTTACACTTTTTAACACTAATGCAAATGTATGATGTGTAAAGAGTACCTTGTCACCACATATGCCATTGTCATATGCACCTCAAAACACAACGAAACTGTAACCTCTGACAATTCTTGTTACTACTGGAGAATGAATGTACTTGGAAAAAGTCAAAGAAATTTGTGATCAATATATTTTCAGCGGTAATATAATTGCTGTGTCATTTTTAAAGGTACGGTCTCAACATTCATAGTAATTGATGTTGGGTAACTACAGACAACTGCGCAACTTGGCTCAACCTCAGTCAGTTCCTTTGTTTTTGTTCAATCTGTTTACCTGAGGACTTTGAATGGATCTGTCTCCACATCATAACACTGGAAAAAATGACATGATTACAAGTGTGTTGTGGAACCTGCAAATTCGTGTTTTTCGTGTCCCCATTTTACTGTCCAAACACTAACAGTTGTGTTGCAAGGAGGCGGTGCAGTGTGTAGGGCAGAAGACTTGCATTATGGAGGTCAACAATTTAATTACTGCCCATTCAGATTTTGGTTTTTGTGATTTCTCCAAATTTCTCAAGGTAAATGCCATGAAATAGCTCCAGGAAAAATCTGAGATGGATCTTTTGAAGGCCATGGCAGATACTTCTCCCTATTAGAAACAGTCAGAACTTGGGCTCTATCTGTAGTGACCTCAATGTGCACAGGGTGTTGAACCAAGTTGTTTCTTTCATAGTTATGTTGCTGGTTTAAGAATGGTTGTTTTGACCACATTGAAAACTTCAATGTGTATCAACAGAACAATAAACAGAGTAAATTCAAATACTATGCTGGGGCTGACTATTTGTCATTATACATACAATACTCATTGTGGCCAAAGATATTAATGGAGCCAGATAAATGTTATTGCCGTGTAATTAGGTGTGTAGCTCATCATAATTATTAAGCTTGTACAGCAAGTTCAGAGCACCATTCATTTTGTAGTGACTGAGAATGTGTCTGACTGATACAGGTTTCCCAATTTACTTGGATTGACTGAGGCAGACTCCATTGGCCAGTAAACTTTATTTGCAGGTTTAAATTGTTAATTTCCTTGGGTAAGGAATATTATAAAATGGGGCTTTCAGACTGGGATTAAAAAAACATTTTCTCTTTATAGAAGTCTGAAATTAATGAGTGCTGGGAAGCATGAATAAGACTTGCAAGCTCGTTGGCTGTCTTGCCAGTCATGTCATTTATTGTGGAACTAGTGATTTAAAATTGATGAAATTTGCTTTTAGAACTGGACAAAAAATGTAATTACAGGGTGGTGTTAGTAACAAATACTGTAATTAACCCAGGGTTATTGTAGAATTCAGGATACTAAGAGATGTAATTGGATTTGGTGCAGTAAAGGGAAGATGGTGTTGTTCAAGGGCATGGCAGTAAACAACTGTTTCTTTAGGGGGGGTGCAAAAAAAGCTGTTATCTTTGTTTTAATACCTGAAAAGTGATTTAAATGATCAACAAAATGCATATCAGCTGTTGGAAGCTTTTCTTCATTGTACCCTGTTTTTTCACTGTAATTCTTTCTAGTTTCCGCAGTATCAAACATAACCTGCAGTAAACAATTTTCTTACCACCTCCACATCAGTGAATAGGCATATGTGGGACTTTTCAGTTTAAGTATAATGCTTAAATAATAAGTCCTTGAAACTAAAATGCACTTTTAGTGTGAAACAAAAATTAAATAGTAATCAAAATGTAAATAATCTGCCTGAAAGTGCACTGCTTTGCACGCCTGCTGAATAATAATCTGCTTTTTGGTAATGTTCAATACTGTATTGTTCCACACCATGCATTTAACATGCTTGAACCTAAACATCCTGTTCAGAAAGTGTTCAATTGAAATCCACTTGAGGGTGGTTGTACTGAGATTATCAGATGTTTGAGGATGGTTCAAATGAAAATGTACTCAGATTCAACCATGTTTCCTTTGATCATCTAACCTTGTGAAGAAAGATGTTGAAAATCTGGACCAACACCTGAGGAAATGGTAGGTACACAGGATATTCTGATGTGTTTATCTTAAAAGAATAAACCATCTCTGAAATGGTGAAAAATAGCGCTGGACAGTTAATGGAAGTTTCCTGCGTTGATGCTTCACAGCTCTTAAATTACACTGGTACATTAGACACCTGTACATACCAGCTCAATTTCACCCTTCTGAACATGCATGCCTGTGAGGTTCATCATTGGCTTCCACAGTTTTTACTATCAACATCAAGCATAAGACAAATTGTGGACCCTTTTATTGAGATGACCCTACCACATTGAACCAGGTTCCACCATTCCAGATGTTCTCCATATTTTCAAAGTCAGTATCATTACTTTGGGTAGAGGGCTGTAGTTGTTGGTTGCAATGGGCAAGTAAGAACCAAATTGATCTGTAGAGATGGATTCCCTATGTTTTATTTGGGCTCTGTTTGTTGCTTCAGGAACGCAATATTCAAGACTGTAGGAGTCTTCTCAGGTTAAAGAAAATTGGAGGAGTTTTGACAGTATGAGTGGTACACAAAATCTTCACCATCCTGTACATGATACACAGGGTGCTCTAATGAACAGTGTAGAGGATAAAGGTTTACTTTTCCTCCATTACATAGGTGGCATTAGTTAGCAATTTCCTCGGATAAAGAGTATTAACAGGTTTCCAAGCAGAACAAGAAATCATGGTAGTGACACAATACCTTTTAAGCACTTTAGATGTTAGAGATCAAGGTCTCATGATCTCGAATGTTACCTTAGTACATGTAGTATAGAACGATTGAATCTTTTTTTTGGGGGGGGGGGGGGGGAATGAGACACCCCATAAACCACCCCCCCCCTCGACCCCACCCCACTGCAAAATATACCCAGATTTTTTAGTTTTGTTACTGGTGAAAGCCTATTTGCTACTATGAGAAGCCACCTGTACAGCTTGCCTGGCATTATATCAACAAACAATGACAATGGTTAGCATGTTGGACTCACATTTGGGAGGACCATGTTTCAAATTCACCTCCAGCCATCCCATTTTAGGTTTTTTGTGATTTCACATCATCACTTGAGACAAATGCTGGTATGGTTCCTTTTAAGCGGTATGGCCAATCTACTTTCCTATCATTACCCAAACTATCCTAGGTGTGATTGTGTCTCTAATGACCACATTGCTGATGTTAAATCCTAATCTCCCTTTTTCCTTTATTACATAAACTACTTCAATAGTCCGACAATGACATCAGTAAGTCAAGTGACCATTTTTGTGGTGTTCTCAGGTTGCGACGCCTGGAACTGAAACTGAAATCCTACTATTCTCTAGCCACAGTATCACTCAAAATAGTTGTGCGTGTTTCCGTAATTCTAGTTGACACAAAGCATTGACGGCACAGTAAATTGTAAGGCATGTCATTTCTAGAGCTATTGTTTTGGGGTCGACGTTTACCAGCCGATACATCTCTGGTAATATCAGCAAAATGTTGCAGTTGACACTGGGATCATTTGACCCCTGGCTTTATAGAGGTGCCATATGTCAGTGTTTCCTCATATTTGTCCTAGTTTTGTGGGCATCCTACATGTATTCTTGTATAACTATCATGGATAAACTGGGGTCTGGAGAAAGGGACATAGAATGGGGACTGGCTCATAGTGTCACTTGTTTTATATATAAACCGGTGTCAATTACGCTTAAGCACTCTCCTTTATACAGGGTGGTTGGAAATTCCCCTTAAAAACTTTTAGGGCTGCTAGAGGGTAGTGAATACATAACATTTTCAATAGGAACCCATGTCTGGAAACATATCATTCTGATTCTTCGACAGTTTCAATTCAGATGTGTAACTCGTCAACGTCTGCTTAGGGGCAGAGTTCTGGCGGCTGCACAGGACATTGAAGAGACCAGGTGGGATGGGGAGAGTGTACCAGAACATGCTTTGGAGGTAAAATGTATGTAACGACATTGATGGTCGTCACATCGAGCAGCTGTTGTAGTGTATTAGTACATTACGGCTGGTGCCGTAGATGCTGGGTTCTTGTCAACTAATGTAAACTATAAAGTGTAAATTGTAATGAAAATGCATAAGTAATAACGGAACTATTCAGTACTCTTTTCAAATTGATTGCAACAATTGTACTGGGTCACGCTTAATTACATTCCTCAAGTAAGAGTGGATGAGATAATCATCTCAATTGAAACCGTTGTGGAACGGAAATGATAGGTTTCCGGATGTGGGTTACTATTCATAATGTTATGTACTCAGTACCCTCCACAAGTCCTAGAAGTTTGTAATGGGTATTTCCGACCACCCTATATAAATTTTCTATACTTTACGATACAAAGCCGGTCGGCCGGAATTCAATGACCGCATGCCCAGCTCTGTTGTAAGCTGTAAGAAGCTTAAGTTTTTCATACGTACATGGCCGCAGGCAGCTAGATACTGCAGTACACAGGTTGCTAATTTTGTATGATTTGTATTCGTAAAAAAACAAAAAGTCACCTAGAAATAATAGAATATATCCATGCATTGTTAGTATGGTGATACTGTGAAGACTGTCAGACGGGAGTAGGGAGTAAACCTAAGAAGGGTCATAAATTCCTTCAGTTTGAGAGGAATTGATAATTTAATGATTTCTCACACAGACCTGTTTTCTTAACACGTTGACTGTCGCGATGACGTCAGTACCATGCAAAATTACAAAAAGAATGGCGTTAGTAGTATCACAATAAATCACTTTCCGATAAATTGCGAAGCGAATTAGACGCTTGAAATAAATGAAGTGCGCAGATAGCCTACAATTAAGGGCGTTGAGAGATTCACGCTTGTTTTGGGACGTGCTGGCAGCACATTGCGTTTAATTTCTAGGTCAGCTTCGCTTCGCATTTTTCGGGATGTAATTGATGTATTGAGATGCTGCCAAGATCATTCCTTTTGTGATTTTTCGTGATGTCGATTGCATAAAAATATGGGGTGTCCATTAAAGTTTCTGTAGAAAATGTTTACGTTTTGGAATGTCTTAGTATTTGCTTTCGTAAGCCCCTGGCGCACGTACATGGCACGGAAATTGTCTTTCAATATAAACTTTTGTTCAGAGATATTTGTGGTGATAGTTCAAGTGGTACACCCTGTATAGCTGGGCCAGTAGAAGGCTATAATCTAAGTGAGCATCTTGGATTCTCATCATACGCTATGGAGACGAGACTGACGTGAGTCGTAAAAAGCAATCGAAACATTCGTTCTGGGTTGAACCTCTGTGCCGGTGCGGAACAGCTAAGAACCGAGCGCACCCAAATGCAGAGTCAAATATTCCTCTACTTTGTAGCTACGCCTTTTCTAGTCTGTCTTCCAGGAGTACTAGTCTTAAGCTATGTCGGAGATCTGTGAGGTTTGGAAACTGAGAGAACTGAAGCTATAGGTTTGAGGTATTCCTACGTTTCGTAGATTAGTTAACAGAAAACTAGTACATTTCAGCAGGTTCGCCAGCTCAAGGTATTACTCGACTCTTTTTAATTATATAAATAACAAAGTGTGACCATTACTGTCGAGTACAAAGACAGACATTTCGCACCTGGCTCAGTGTAATATGTAATAAAACTGAAAATTGGAGTGACTGTTCCAGCTAACTCGACAGTCGTCAGAAGTGTGCACACAACTGTTCACCTGTAACTGAGGCTGCTGCATGTAGACCGGGGCCGTAGTCAACGCGAAATAGAGATCATAGCGCAGGCGAATGTGGCGCCAGCAGAGTCGATCCCAATAGCGTCAGACATGAAGTCATTACGACATGCTGTGGCTGGGGCGCATACGTCATGTTATCAGAGTCGATGCTAATGAGTAAGACTGGCCGCGGCGTGCTCGTCACGTAAGCAAGGTAGTTCTGAGCCGGCGCGATCGCTAGCTCATTGGCCGGCCGCTGGGACACTCAGCGGCCAGCCACTCATCTAGCGATCGCGCCGGCTCAGTACTACCACAGTCGTATTACCTTGCTTACGTGACATGACGTGCGCGCCGAGGCCTGTCTTTCTCGTTGGCCTCGATAAGAGTAGCGCAATCGGTAGCTAACTGGCTGGCCGCTTAGAGGCAGTGGGCTGTGCCTCAGCGACCAAACATTCAACAAGTGATCGAGGCTTTCTCTGAGAGACGTTACACGAACTGCACTAAGGCCTTGTCTCTAGAGTCTAGACTGTTGTCACGGCACATTTGCCTGTTCTGAGGCCTATATCGTTGGCCACGGCCTGACGTCATCCCTGTGATGTCAAGTAAGCTCTGAAATGATGATCAGAGCAGCGAAAAGTCCCGTCGACAACGTGGTCATTAGAGACGGTCAAACCCAACGTTCAGAAATTACAGATCTTAAGCATAAAATAAAGTTCCCTGCAATTTCAAGTTATATTCAGACACAATTCAGGGCATCGAAACGTCGTTCGGGCACCCGCGCATATATATTATACTCCATTGAAGCAGATTGAAAGACGTGAAAGTGCTGAGAACATAACAAAAATCACTTGGTCAGTGGCAGTATAAAACATTGTGATTTCAAACTATTCCATTTTAGTAAGATGATTACCATACTAAAACTGAACTTTGTGAATCAAATGTTACGATCGTTGTCGATTTTTCAGTAGTAATTGAAACATAATTTTCTCAAGTAAAACTGTTTATCGGAATTAAAAATTTTTTGTTCCTTGTCAGAACAGAAAATGTGATCTCACATCAGGCGTGGTAGAATTACTTCATAAGGCCGTCACCCTCGAAACCTGTGACACTTTGAATAAGAAGTGATGCTGCTATACAGAGAGCTGGAAACAATTTAACCAACTTTTAATTACATACAATGGGTTGGTTTGTAAATATCTTTTCTGCTACCGCTTGAGAGATTTTTTCCAATTTTGTACGACGCATATCGGGATTTATTCTCAAAATACGTTTTTCTATAAGCTATTCCACTCATTTCGTACGTATGAGGCGCTGCATTGTCTTTTTTTTTTTTTTTTTTTTTTTTTTTCACTTGCTCAGAGGCTTCTTATGGAGCTTTGTGTACAGTATATATCGAAAATAACAGAAATACATCAGGAATAAATGGCAAAGCATACGACAAAACACACTTGAAAATGTAAATCATGTTGTACAAAATACAAATAAAATATTGACTGGTAGCAGGGAACTTGAAAAAATAAATAAATAAAAAATAAAATCTTTTCACCGTCGCAAACTGTAATGGTTCAGATGAAATATAGGTTGTAGTTTAGTCTTCATATGAAACACTGCTTTGGAATAATCGAGTGGGACTCTATTGCAGGGTTATGAAACGGCTCCGATAATAATATGGCGTTTACGGCCAAGGCTATTAACATCCATGAAAGGCATGGTCTCGCATTCGAATACTGTACAGAGTTTTAATCTTCCCGGTAGTTCCATAAACCACAGTGTGGATTGATTTTCAAGAGCGGTTGTATGTACTATGGCGTACTCTATATTTTATATGTAACTAAACTTTTCCTCCAGCGTGAAAGAAATATCGGCCAGAGTTGTCATCGTCAGAATTAAGATGTCATAATGTTGGGCCGTAAGAGCTTGCTGGGGATGTGTAGATGCCAAACACAAACCAATTATTTTAATTGCAGCTCTTTGGCAGAGGAGTGAAGAGGCTTTAGTGAAAGTATAGGCTCGTGGGATGCCGCCCATGTCCAAGGCGTTGAGGAATGCATTGCGTTCTACCTGCTCAGTTTCTCTTCCGGGTGTCCTGTGCTCCGTCTGCTATTTCGTGCCCGACCAAAGCACAGAGATTAGACGTTGTGCAGCGTGATTGAGATATGGAGATGTCTGAGAATGTTGCTTATGACAGCATACCATTTCACTGTCGAACAGTCGTAGCATATTTCATTTGTATTTCTAAAGTGGCGTGTAATTGTCAGACTAATAATGTGCTAATTTACATAACGCAAACCTCGATTACTGTTGAATTGGATAGAAAACGGAAGATACCAGAGAAAGCATGCGAAAGAAGTAGAAATACATTTCTTCATATGTCGATAATAGTTAAGGATTTTAGCAAGGATTGCAGAGCACATTTAAACCTTTCGTAAATGTTTCTGCACTGGTCTGAAAATTGCAGTGTTATCATTGCTGAGGCTGCAAACTTACGTGAAAGTTAAGATGTAAATAATTTGGCAGAGATCAGCATCAAATGAGGCAGTTTAATTAGCGAAAGAGAAGGCAGCATCTGTAGGCTTGCAAGCTTGTAAGAGGGCAAAAAACTACTCTATAACTGCCTTTCACATGACCTTGTAGGTATAATGTTGACAGACTTTTAGTAGTTGCTCCTGCTATGAGAGAGCCCTGGCGCATAATGTCGAATAATAGTTTTCATTGTTAGGTCGTCTAGGACAGAAAAGATTTTTGGTTGTCGGTTCAAGTTGAAGTAGATATCCGATAAAGGACGCGTCGAACGTAAGACACTGTCCGCACTAGTGAGGATGCCTGTTTAAATCTCCGTCAGGCCAACTAGACTTCGATTTGCTTTTGCTGCTGCTAAACTTCAGGGCTGCAAGGTCGTGGTCGAGTTTCGTCCAGAACTGCAGTGTACATCGTCAGAGGCACTGCTAATTTTTTGAGCCTTAAGCCGTCGGTCGTTACACGGAGCGTGTATCTGAAAGTGTGGGCAACGTTGATGGTCTTCCTCTTTTTACTGGGTCAGATGCTAAGTTGCAAAGAGACTCGGCGACTTCTCATCGGAAATATAGTAGATCCATTACTCCCTGAGTAGGAATACCATTCCTTATGCAGTCACGTCGGAAGAGATGCCAATCATTGACAATAACTATGTCGATGAAGTGAAAGAAAAATATCAACTTCCTTGATCTTAGATTCGGCAATAGCTGATGAGGCCATCTAGAAAGTCTGCTTCCCCCATGAATTGGTTATATGTTGTAAGTATTGTAGGATAAGTGAAAAAAATGTTCAAATGTTTAAGCTTAAGGGACTTAACTACTTATGAACTACCTACAGCTAAGGACGGCACAAATATCCATGCCCGAGGGGGGGATTCGAACCCCCGACCGTAGTGACCGTGCAGACCGTGACTGAAGCGTCTCAGTCCTCTCGGCCACCGCGGTCGGCGTAGGGCAGGTGACCTCAATCTGCTGATGACCTGTTTGTTCAAAATTTTGTACAGTGTTGAGAGGAAGATCATAGTCGACAAAATGGCATCTTAAAAGTTTAAATTTCATTGTGCACACTGCATGCAGTAATGTTTCAGTATCCAATATGACACTTCTGGCACATACCAAAAACGGCAGTTTTATAGTGTATGCCCATTGTGACATCTAACACAAACAAAAAAAGCTTATAAAGTATAAATTAAACATATTCCACGAACAGAAACTACTTAATTAAATTTTGAATAGACTACGTAAACAAGAGTATATTAAAAAAGTGGTTACCTTGATTTTGGTTGGTTCAGATCTACAAACTTGAAGTTTATGGTCAGTTTATTTGCAGAACCCTTAAAAGATGCTACAGAACTGCTACAGAACTGCTACAGAGACTGCATACACAACGCTACTCCGTCCTTGTTTTGGAGTATTGCTGTTCAGTGTGGGATCCTTATCAGATGGATTGGACGGAGGACATCGAAAGAGTCCAAAGAAGGAAAGCTCGTTTTGTATTGTCACGATTCAAGAAAGGCAATAGGAGTGATCCCCAAAATTAAAGGCCAATCTCATTGACGTCGATTTGCAGTAGGATTTCGGAACTTATACTTTGTTCGAACATTATGAACTACCTCGAAGAGAACGACCTATTAACCAATTGTCAACACGAATTCAGAAAGTATCGCTCTTGCGAAACACAGCTTGCCCTCTACTCACATAAAGTGATAAGTGCCGTCGACAAGGAATCTCAAATCGATTTCATATTTCTGAATTTCCGGATGGCTTTTGACACTGTACCCCACAAGCGACTTCCAATGGAATATCTCCCCAATTGTGCGATTAGATTCACGATTTCCTATCAGAAAGGACACAGTTCGTTGTAATTGACGGTAAGTCATAGAGTAAAACAGAAGTGATACCTGGCGTTCCCCAGAGAAGCGTTATAGGTCCCCTACTCTTCCTTGTATTTATAAACGATTTAGGAGATAATCTGAATAGCTCCCTTAGACTGTTCGCTGATGATGCTGTCGTTTATCGGTTAGTGAAGTCAACAGAGGATCAAAAGCAACTGCAAAGCGATTTAGACAAAATTTCTACATGGTGCGAAAATTGGCAATTGACACTAAGTAATGAAAAGTGTGAAGTAATACACGTGACCACTAAAATCCGCTGAACTTCAATTACGCGATAAATCAGTCAAACCTTAAGGTTGTAAATTCTCTAAAATATTGTGGGGAAGGCGAACCAAAGGCTACGTTTCATTGACAGAACGCTTCGAAGATGCACCAGAGAGACTGCCTACATCACACCTGTGCGTCCTCTCCTGGAGTACTGTTGCGCATTGTGGGATCCTCACCAGGTGGGACTGACGGAAGATATTGAGAAGGTTCAGAGAAGGGCAACTCGTTTTATCACGTTACAGGAGGGAAAGCGTCACGGAAATGTTGCACGAATTGGGGTGGAAATCATTAAAAGAAAGACGTTATTCATTGCGGCGTGATCTGTTTGTGAATTTTGAATCACCGACTTTTACTTCTGAATGTGAAAATGTTTTGTTAGCGCCCACCTACTTAGGGAGACATGACCATCCCAATAAAATAAATCAGATTGTAAACGGAACGATTTAGGTGTTCATTCTTCCCGCGCGCTATTAGAGAATGGAACGGTAGAGAAAAGTTATGAAAGTGGTTAATGAACCCTCTGCCAGGCACTTAAATGTGATTTGAAGAGTATCGATGTAGATGTAGACGATACAGAGGAGACACCGTTACGGGAATGATAGAGGATCTGGGATGGGAATCATTACAACAACGGCGATTATCGCTGCGGCGTGGGCTACTTACAAAACTATAATCGTCAACATTCTCCTCCGAATGCGAAAAAATATTGTTGACTTCCACTTACGTAGGTAGAAATGATCAGAATAAAATAAGAGAAATCAGAGCTCGAACGGAGAGATTCAGATGTTCTTTCTTCCAGCGCGCTATTAGAGATTGGAATGCGAGATAAATAGTATAAATGTGGTTCGATGAACCGTCTGCCAGGTTTAATGTGATTTGCAGAATATCGATGTAGATGTAGCACATTATTCTGGAAGATGTCGTAACTTCTCACTAGCTGTAGTTAACGAAATAGTCCCCAGGTGACAGAACAACACGGAATATAGTTTACAACTGTTCCACATATGGCACAATGGGCATATAAGTTGTCGCTTTTAAAATACATTAAATTACACGTATAAATTGGCTACGTGAAAAATAAGACACGCTGGGCGTTAAGAGGTTAGGGTGGGAAGAGGCTGGGAGTGGAATAACACGGAATAGGCCGTGCTAGGTATGTTGTGTACGAAGAAGAAAGAAGGCGGCAGCTTGGTTGCGCGCGCTTTTCGGCGAAGGACGCGACGCGAGGCGACGAGTAGGTCGGGTACTGCGCAGTCGGGGTGTTGCACTGGCATTGAGGCTGAAGGACGGCGCCAGCTGCCAACGTCTCGGCCCGTCCTCCTGGCCGCGGGCGGCAGCGTGCTGGGAAGAGCGCCAGGGCTGCGCGGCCACGGCGCAGGTGCACGCAGGGTATGGCTGCCGGGCGCCAGCGCCACGCTCGGAATGACGATTTTCAGTACAGGCTTAATGACCACTGCTCGAATTTCACAGCTGAGCTTTCTGCCCTCTGTCAGGCTGTACCATACATCCGCCGACACCATTCTCCTTCCTGTCATCTGCTCTGACTGCTCAAGCGCCATCCAGAGTCTGAGAGACCCTCTTTCGGCCCATCCTGTTGTGCACCGAAACTACCGCTCCCTTCAATTATTAGCTGCCGACGGCCCTCGCGTTCACCTCCTGTGGGTACCTGGCCATGCAGGCGTGCCTGGTAACGAGGCTGCTGATGCCGCGGCCAAGGCTGCAACTCTCCTACCTCGGACAGCTACGTACTGTGTCCCATTGACTGATATTCGAGGGTCTCTTTCCCGTCGCCTTATATCGTCGTGACATAATGTACGGTCTTAGCAGTGGCCGGCGAGAAATACAGGCCTGAGCGCGCTCTTCATGCTACGTAAGCAAGGTAGTTCCGAGCCTGCGCGATCGCTAGCCGATTGGCCGGCCGCTGGGGCACTGCCCACTGCGTCATTAGCGGGCAGCCATTGGGCTAGCGATCGCGCCGGCTCGGAACTGCCTTGCTTACGTCACATGATGTGCGCGCTCAGGCCTGTATTTCCCGTGGCCGCGGTCTTAGCTTACAACTAATAAACTTCGAACCATTAAACCGCTCCCGATGGCTTGGATGACCTCACGCCGCTCGCGACGAGAAGAGATCATCTTGTTCCAGTTGCGGATCGGACATTGCCGGTTCAGCCACCGCCACTTGCTCACTGGTGACCCCGCACCGTTATGTTCCTGTGGTCACCCGCTGACAGTGCGCCATATTTTGTCTTGTTCATATTTTACTCCTGTTCGAATTGCCCTGAATTTACGGGATACACTGGATTATATTTTAGCTGATGACGCACGAGCTGTTGCTCGAGTATTGAATTTTATCAACTTGACCAATTTGTCAAAGGACATTTAGCTCTTCCCTTTGTTGATTTTATGCTATGTTTTTAGCTTTTTTATATAGGGTTATTATCCTTGGGTATATCCCCACTTTTGATTCGGGCGCTAATGACCTCATAAGTTGTGCGCCCCAAAATATAAATAAAACAAAAACTCACGATCAACCCTCCAGTAGGAACTTCACTCATATTCAAACCTGGAGTGTGGTGCACTCAGTTATCCTGCCGTTTATTATATTTAGTACGGTACATCCATTTGAATCTGCTTTTTGTATTCGTCTCTTGGACTACCTCTGCAATTTTTGCCCCACACACTTCCCTCCTATGCTGAATTCGCTATTCTTGATGTCTAAGAATATGCCCTACCAATATTTTAGTCAAGGTATGCCACAAATTTCTTTTCTCCCAAATTCTGTTCAGTACCGCCTCATTAGATACGCTATCCACCCACCAAAGCTTCAGCATGTCGGGTGACGTCGTCAACTGCCGATATTTCGGCAGGACGACACCCTGCCATTCTCAAGGCACAACTGCACTTAAGGAAGCAATGTGCAACCGTATTTAATACCTGGTTTGCAAAGGGTAAACAAGGAAGATAACACACACAGTACAAGTCACAGCAGAGTCAACACAACCAAAGATGACCAAACATCAAAAATATCGATAGTGACTGTTAATCAACAGGTGAGGCAGCATTAATTGTATCCCTCTGTTTTTTGACGAGAGACAGTGCCGGATTCCAAGCAGAATTTAAACAAAAAGCTCCATCTCCGTTTATAAGGTCGCTTGCTAGTTTAATTTCAACAGCTTCCGTAATAACACATTCCAAATAAGCGGGAGCATGCCAGGATCTCCGTGTTGTTGTATTCCATAGGATGACCGGTGCCGAGACAGTGTTGTGCAACAGCGGATTTGTTTGGCTGTTGTAAGCGCGTGTAACCTTTATGTTCAATACACCGGTCTTCCACAGTCCTGATTGTCTGACCAATATGTGACATGCCACAACTGCAAGGAATACGATATACACCTGCCTTACGCAAACCAAGATCATCCTTTACGGACCCCAACAGGGCCTTTATCTTAGGTGGTCGAAAAACACATTTCACATCATATTTCCGCAAAATACGACCAATCTTGTTGGGACAAATGATATATGTAACTAATATATAAGTGGGAAAAATACTGGTGTGTTTACAATTCTTTTTAGAACATGGTTTGGTAACAAAACCACTAGTCAAGTACATAAAGTTCTGCAAGACATGGCTCAAACTGAAATATTAGCCTACAATGCATAACCTTTCTTAGCTTACCAGAACTATGGCAACTCAGAAGATAATACCGCGGAAAACAATATATGAATAATGATCCTCAGCAACTGCTAACATCGTTACACACTGGGCAGCTGAATGTTTTTGTTGTTTACCCATGCATACGTATTACTCGAGCTGGCAGCGAGTTGATTTTCTTTACGACAAAGGGTAGCACACTCAAGTGCCGTAGTGGTTCAACAGAGCAACTGTTGAGACGCTTTTTAGACATTAAAGGTGGTTTGTGTGAAATCATTTGTATGCAAAGGTTAAAGAACTAAAACAAATGTAGGACAACCACAGTTGAAAGATTCCATATTTCAAAGAACAGGCCCGCTGTGAATGACATATTTCTTTCTTGGACGCAGAAATGGTTTCGCCATTCAACACTTTAATGCATAGTGTAACTTATCAGATACATACCGTATTTTTCTATTATCTCTCAAACTGATAAAAATTTTACCACAAATTCATTTGTAGCTGCTTGTATGCATAGTATTACATATGGAAATGGCTCGTTCTAGAAATTATGAAATTTCAGAGTGCTAACTGAATCATTTAGACAACTGCCTTGAGTTACTCCTAATGTTTTTTTACACATTAGTATTTCTCCTTTGTCGTGTAAAAATAGCCAGTCACATACTACTGTTGCGTTATGAGTTACTTTCTGGAAATATGAGATGCATAATAGTGACAATTACTACATCAGGTACATCATAGCAGCACTATATAGCTGACCAACTATGAACCTTTCGTTGCTAGTAGTTCATAGTAATTTCAAAGATTTTTTCCAATATTTTTCTCAGTATATACGCACTATACAATAACCGTACTAGCTATCATAACTTCAAATAAAAAGGGTTAAATATTGCATCCTCAGGTGTTATCTGTTTACAAATGAATAACAATTGTCAGAATTTAAGGATTGTTAACATTAATTTAAAAACTCGTGTCTCTTGGTCTACTTACGTCAAATCATTAAAACATCTCATAAGAAATCTGAGTCCTTCTCCTTTAATTCCAGACTTCTAACATTATATAAATCTTCAAAAACTTGATATAAAAACTTACACAAGAGGCGGAACTTAGTGGCAACTATTTATTCATAACCGATACAAAAGCGTTATGTTTGCAACTGTTACTGTCCTTCAAAGTAGTCACTAGCGTTGTTTATCACCCGTGCCTGCGACATGGAAGGCGTAGAATACCGTTAGCAGAGCCTGTTCTGTTGGTGCGAATAAAGCGGTCTACTGCCCGCCAAATCTCTGGAATAGTTCTGGGTGAATGCCACGAAGTGATTCCTTCATCTTCGTAATCAAATCAGTCACAAGGACTTCCGGGGAGTATGATGGATTGTACAGTACTTCCCAGTCCCATCGACGGAACAGGTCATCCACTGCTGTATCGCCCGCGCATTGACGTCGAAAATGATGGGCGGGTTGCGCAGAAAGTGTTGCTGCTGCTTTCGCAAAGCTGGTCGCAGGTGATGGTCCAAAAATGAAAGCTAGGACGACCTGCCCGATGCATGTCTACCACAGTTTGCCGACCTTCTCTGAAGTCTTTTACCTAACGTGCCAGTGTTCTGTACGGCGATGCCGATTCCCCGCACGCCTCTTGAAAACCTTGATGACACTGTCGTACTGTATGACCTCTGGCACATTCAGTCTTTATCCAACTCCGTTGGTCGCGTTACAAGTGACTGTTTCCCTCGATTGTGCGCACGCCGGTGGCGTCGAACGGGCGAGTCCATTTCCTCGTAGGGAGGTATGTATAACAACAACATGTGCGATCAGCGATTTTGAATTTATAAACTTGGTTTTAGTTGGTTTGGTCATTGTTCTGTTGAAATTTGTTTCACGCTAGTCATACAAATTCCCCATATCCAGTTTTCAGACTAATATTAGCATCAGTTGTGTAAGATGCGTGTGTTATGCGCTGTTCCTTTTAGCAGAAGGTCTCTTGAACTTTTCATTGAAATTGGAATGGTTCCCTGGCGACATTAACGTATAATTTTTCTCCTAAGGTATTGATATCTAGTTACTTTGTTTCTCAGTATTAAAAAAAAAACTGCTGATACAATGAAAAGTTTGCTCTGATTCTGTCACATACCACTTAAAAAAAGTGTTTCTCGAAGCGTGGTATCGTGTTCATCCGAGTGTTTGAAGTTAAAGGGGCTATTGTCAATATTGTGCACTTGTTTGCCTGTGTGTTAAACTAAAGCCTCTTATGTTTTATAACATCCATAATCTAGGGTCAATCGGTATGGTGCTGTTTTGTTGCCCGAATCCCTTAAAAAACGTTCTTTGTACAAGCTATATTTTAGGTGTATCTTCATTTAATTGGGTGTTCTGTATTTTCACCATGACCAAAAATCGCTTATTTTGTGTAACAGTGTTGACAACATTTAACCTGCTTTATCGAATTCAGGAAAGGTCCATTGTTTGTGTTTTCATTGTCTGATGATGTGATACTTATTTCACATATTGGCAAAACCTGTTTAAAAGTAGTACTAATTTTTATTTAGAACCTTGTAAAGAAGTACCATCGTACAGATTACCTGAGTTAATCTGCAGGCAAGGGTATGGAATCAATCTCTTGCGTAGTCTCGATTTATCATTTGTGTTTTTATAGCTGTCACGGAGCTTTCTGACGCCATGGGGGAAAGATTAGTTGTCTCGAGATTATGCTGAAAGTGAGCCGCGTACCTCATATTTTTAATTGACGGACGTTAAAACCTAACCGTCCTTCCTCCGTTATTTTAATACTTCATCACCTGGAGTTTTGTTTTTGTAGGTTGGCAGATATGATCTGATCTAGCCTGCTTCAACGCCATTTTTTGTTTGCGCTTAGTCGCCAAAATTAGGTATGAGAGGTGTTTAACACACACAAAGGTGAAAGTGATGTTAATAGGGAACAGCCTTCTCACAAGAAATCGATATATGGTAATAAAATTAAGCATCTAGAATTGACAGTGAATACTATTGACGACCAGAGGAATATTCTTGACAGATATCATTACAGTTTCTTCTCATTCTTCAGAACTGAAATATTGGGAAAAGAACTGCCCAAACATTTTTAAAAGTCAATATTTATTTTTCTGGAAATTATATTCATACATAAATTAAAAATACACATACATTAAAAATATTTAGTAAACAATGGAAAACGCCTTTTAATTTTTCCATTGTCTGGTTTTCTAACTGCCAAATATTATTTAGAATTACCTACGTAAATCAGTAGACCTGACGTTTCTAATACCTTTAAAAATCCAGGTATTGGTGTGTTGTGGGAGAACTCTAGAAGAATATTAAGTCCTCTTGAAAACTTTGAAGTCTTGACACAGAACAAGGCAAAAATATAGATTACTCGCTGAAAACCTTGAATTGACTGGATACTTATTTATTCCAGTCTTAAAATAGTCCATTTCGTATTTCCTTTTCCCCTTTCTGGCATTTTTCGCAGCTTTCCACAATAGACACGGAGTCTGAACATCTCTTACTAATGTCACACACAATTTTAGTGGGCTGAGGTCCGGAGAGCATTAGGCCAGCCAACTTTTCGCCTCTGATTTACCCTCCTGTTACTGAGAAGCCGGCTGACATTAACACTAACACGAGGAGGTGCTCCATCGTGCATGAAGTACAGATGTTATCACACAGCTAACACTACATCTTTTAATAGAACAGGTATAAAATTCTGTAAGAAATAACAGTGTCCGTTGAGCCTGAGGCGAAGTGCTTTGGATACAGTGAGCTGTAACATAGAAACTAAGCGTGTGTGGAATCTGTCCTGCTATTTGTGCCGTACATTGCTACACCCTGTAGAGCAGGGGTGAATGTGGACTCATTATATCAACTAAACTCGCCTCTTACGGGGAAATAAACTTGACATAAGCGACTTTGACACAGAGCGGTATTTTAAGACAGGTTGCTTGGAAACTAACTTCTAGGAAACGGCGATGGTGCTTGGCTGTCGTGAGCTTGTACGGAAAGTGAATGAAGGACGGTGAAAGCTCGAGTAGGCGACGTGTTTTAGGCGTTCTCGCCCAATTATAGATCTTGGCGTTCTGAGTGTTGCCTGTTCAGTAAAACAGGGTAGGCTGCAATCTGTGGCAGTCTGACTGCGGAGTACGATTGTGCAGGAACGAATGTCTCGTAACGCTTCGTTCAGCGTACATTGCTGATCACGGGACTTTGTAATATACAATCCTTTGTGCTTCCATGGCTTAAAAAAAAAAAGTCAACAATCCGAAGATTGGTTTGAACACCACAGTGCTTTACTAGGCATGGTCTTGTTTGGAGGTGGTATGCCGTTGCCTTCCTCAGACCTTCGAACTGACTTACCCAGCCAGTTATGGGGGTCCTACAGTTTAACGTGGGTTCCGAACCACGGTGCTACTCGGTATTTTTCACATGAGCAGTACTGCCAGAGGTGAAAGAAGTGGAAAGTGACAGATAAAAATCCCAGGACCTGGCGGGGATCGAACCCGCGACCTTTGGATTTGTAGTCTGGCACTCTACCACTGTGCAACCGAGGCGCACTTCCATGGCTCATATACATCATTTGTTAACATTTCTAATGACATGCGCCAAACCAATTAAAAATTTGTACCAAGAACGGGATTCAAACCCACACCACCACCACCACCACTACGTCAGACGCAGCTGCACGGACTAACCTAATACGTCCCTCTACCACAGGGGTTCCCAAAGGTTTTTGTCTCGTAGATCCCTTGCCAACATTTTCTGCACTGTGTCGACCCCTTGCCTTTTATGTACTTAGGAATTCGTAAATTCCTAACTCCAAATGCGTTTCGCACCCGATGTGGTGCTACTAAGTATGATAATTTTAACTGTAAAAGGGTGAAGTGAAAAACTAGAAAAAAATGAAAAGAAAGATGTGAATGCAGGCTTTCTCGGCGGATCTCGATGAGGAAATCTTCTCGGGTTGACAGCCGAATCGGTGCCTCGTTCTCTGGCAACGTTTCGGCAAGTTGCTTACTTGCCTTCTTCAGGCAAAGTCAGGCGAACTTCGCCTGAAGATGGCAAGTAAGCAACTTGCCGAAACGTTGCCAGAGAACGAGGCACTGACTCGGCTGTCAACCCGAGATTATTTCCTCGTCAAGAAAGATAATAATCATGCATTTATTGATTTAAATAACACAAATGTATGTTTAACAAAATTGATGCATACAGGCCTTTACTGGGAAGGGTGTGGCTGATGCTATTTTAGTAAATTATCAATTTTTGTTTTGTTAGGTTTAACTTTAAATCTCTTCCTTCAATGATTTCCAGACTATTTGTTCATTCTGTAAGAAGATTGGCAACTGTTCCTGACGACTCCTCTCATCGTTGAGAGGTGAAGGTTAACGCAGAGTTAAAAATACCGTGATCTGACTGGTTTCCGAACCCACGACCATTCGGTTTCCAGTCGAGTGCTCTACTTAGACCACCAGGAGTAAAATATTATTATTATTATTATTATTATTATTATTATTATTACATCCACCTATGTTCTTTGACCACTCTTTCAAATGTAATAAACGACTTAAATTTTGTGCAGTAGGAAATGTAGAAAAACTGAAGCAGCTCACATTCACCCTGTGCACAATACGTTAATATATCCCTTGAGGAATGACGAAATTTTGGCTGGTCGTTCTCGTGCAGCGTCCAATACTCGTCCCAGTCCTCGGAGAAGGGCAAGGGGTAGTAGTTTGTGTAGTGGAACTATGAAAATAATAAAGTAGCTGATTGTATCGTAATTGAAAAGTATGCTAAAGTTCCTCTTTGGAGATTTGCATTTAAGAGAATGTAATATTACCTCTATTGAAATACAAGTGCACGTTTAGATTTACTTATGTTGTAATGCTGAGAAAAGTGAATCTCGGTAAACGGTTCTAGTAGTTACTATGGAGAAAAAGGAGGAAGGGAAAAAAGGTTCAAATGTCGCAGAACCCGTTCAGGACGAGAAAATCTTATATAATTGTTCATGGCTGTTAATGTCTTTACTATGGATTAAAAATTGCATTATCCCTTTCAGAGATTAATTTGGACCTTAGGAATCAACAAGGCAGATAAAGTATGAAAGAAGTGTTACTACTAAAATGATAATTTTGTTAATTCAAAATTACCTAGGCATTGACAACTGAAAATGTAGCCATTAAAATAAACATGTTTTGTATGGCTGCCTGGCTTTCTTATACCGCATATTTAGATTCAGTTGCAAACAAGTTAAAATGAATGTTTATGAAACAATTTCTATAAAAAATTGAATCCAAGGAAATGGAAATACAAATAATTTTTGGGGGACTGATGACCCCCACCATAGTAATTGATAGTGAAAAGTATCAATAGTAACTCGGGGTTAAGAAGTAAATTGATGAAAACGAACTAGCGCTCTTTTAAAAAGAAAACTTAATTTTGAAATTAAGCTTCCGATGTTTCTGAAACGGAAAGTCCATAATCAGCATGTTTACCACTTTGGACGTACGTCTAACAGATGCGAACTTGTCGTGGCTTGTTCAGCGAGCAGTGGTAGTACGTAGGGACGACTGGAAAACGGATGGTACTGAGCGTACTGAAGTGGAGAACGTAATACCAACAAAAGTGACTCAAGATGTTAGCTCGCCGTTGGCTTCTGTAGGTAGTATATATTTATGTGGAACGTAACTGCATATTTTAATCTGCGGTCCCTCCTTGTGGCTCTTTCACTTTTCCACGCTATAAGTTTTTTTAGTGCCGAAAGTACGTCGGCGCACAGCTGCGGGTGTTCCCGGTTGCGTGAAGGATGGCGCGATGTGCCTGGCTTCTTGACCCCGCGGCAGAGCAGGGCAGGGCCGTGCCAACTCCTCTACCCTGGGCTATCGATAAGCGACCCCTGGCGCTGTACTGCAGGAAGTCGGCCACCTCACTACGCGCTGCTGCGCGCACACTATTTTCCACCCACAGCTAAATTGACAGCCGTGGCCTGTTTCATATTAGATGTTACTCTGCTCTGGAGCCAAGACGCTTACTAGCTGTGGATGGGGACAAAGCCGCTACAACACGTTCTGTACCATCTACAGCTCTCCAGAGTCTACTGGGTTACTATTTTGTCTGTCTTAAGCGACCGAAAAACTATTTCAGACACTATCATGGAATATTCTTTAGGCTAGTGCCCGATTGCGGAAGACACCTTCTTTGTACTTTTTTTAGAAACTTGCCTACCTTGGTTGAAACGTCGCCATTACAACAAGTGCTCACCATCCCGCTTCAGTTGTATCTTCTGGCTGTCTCTGACTTCTAATGCGTCGTCGCCGAAGTCCACATATAACTGAATATAATTAAGCTTAGCTGGTAAACCTCCGGTATGACATTAAGCTCTTCGAACGTGCCCTCAGTGCACTCCTGCGCGAAAATTTACAAATAGTTGTTTACAGTACATTGGGACACACAGGTATCACCCTTTATCAACCACTCCAAACAGAAAAAGCTATTTTTCACGCTCTGAATAGGAGCTATTCCATCTAAATCGGTCTAAAAATGAAACTTTTTGAAATCATTAATAGCTTTTGTGTGCGTTACTTGCCGGCAGCGGTGGCCGAGGGGACTGCGGCGCTCCAGTCACTGTCTGCACGGCCACTACGATCGGGGGTTCGAATCCCCCCTCGGGCACGGATATTTGTGCCGTCCTTAGTGTTAGCTAGTTGATAAGTAGTTTGTAAGTTTAGGGTCTGATGACCTCGTAGTTAAGTCCCATAAGCTACACAAACATTTGAACATTTGATTTTGTGCGTTACTTATTGTAAATCAAAATACTGCCAAAGTTTTCCTGAAATGAGTACTCCTTTTAGAGTGAAAATCCCGTTAAATGTTTGTAATTCTCCGAACGCCACAACATGTCTCCAGTGTTAATAGAGAACCTTACATCGCAATTCAGTAAACTAGGTTCATTTTGATGCTGAATGTCTTGTTGGAGGCATAAAAACATTGAAATAACCAGTACTTCATACATTTTTTAAAACTTTGAATTCATGTGTTTAAACACCCTTGTAATAAATATTTACCTTACAAAAGCTTTACTCTCTCCATTACATATTGATTTCAGTTGTAAGTTTTATGGCATCCTTTGTGTGAAAAGTGGAAGAAAAGAAGCTGTATGTGAGCTCACGCTCTGTTCCGGTTGCGATGCTCTGCCGTGAAACATAAATAGCACGCGATCGACAAAAGTCTCGCATGAGACACGTGTTTTTCCGCTGTTACTTTTTTCCTGCTGCTTCTCTTTGGAAATGTGTACTAATTAAATTATTTGCTAAATAATATGGCATACATTCTGTTCCAATCAGTGTGTTTTGAGAAAAACGTGAAACGTTATGAATAAAATATTGATTATAAACAAACATCACAAACACCACCACAAAAAGTACAATTTCGAATTTTGATAATTGTACTTTGAATAGTGTAAATACCCGCCTCTTCCTGGTGCTTACTTCTGTGGCCAGGTACGTCATTTAGGGGTAAAAAAAAGGGTCGCCGACAGCCAAACCCCTACTCCATAAACTTCAATATTAGGTCGAACTGGGAATATTTATATGGTGCGTCATTAAAATCAATTGACTTCAATAATTACTCAGTTTGTATAAATCAAATTATGCACTCATGATACAATCTTTGAGTGAAGCGAAACGTTTGGTCATCTATTTCACAGGAAAGTAACTATGTGGCAAGTCAGTAAAACAGACAAAAAAATTACTTTGAAAGAGAACATTTATTCTTTTTATTAAAAGTTAATGCAAAAGAAGAAATGAACACCTATTACACAATTGGTTGCCATCTGCGCATAAACTGATTCGTTAGACAAATTAAGTTATCCAGAGTAACATGAAATTAATAGTGTGAAAGGTAAGAGGTAAAATAAGAAGGAATGTAAAGAGTTTGTCATTCACACAAGGCTCACACAATAAAATATTAACAATCATCCACGTTTATAATTCCGGCAAATTGTTTATACCTACTTGCTATGTTAATGATGTAACTTGATTAAAAAATAAACGAGGAAGGGAAGAAAACACGTGGTTCAACACTCGTCGAGTAATCCACGAAAAACAAAATCGCGAAACCAATTTAATAAGAAAACGCATCAGGAGGGCAAGGTCGAATCATCAAGCAAATCAGAAATAGGACAATCTGCATGTAATAATCGAATGTTTCACTGCTTCATGTAAGATGTGGTCTGGGTGAACAGCAAAATCTTTTAAGGGCAGCGAAAAAGCACATTCGTTCAAATACAAAAATTCAGTAAAGATCACTGATTCGAATATAGTTCATGTCTTATGGAGTGAGACACGTGAAAATCGCTTCAACAGGTGCACATTAATATGAAACCAAAACAAAGAAATCAGATTAGAAGAAAACCCTCGCACGCTCCGACACATTTATGCCTACATTCACGCAAGATAAGAACTGCTATAACTTAGTCTAATCATCCTGCGGTAGAAACATTCTACACCTTCGAGGGACCAAGAAAATATAACTCGCTTCTACAGTGAGAAATCCTAACATTCCCTTATATTAAAAAAGGAAATAACATGAATAGAAAATGAAAATATCATGTAAAGAAAATATGAAGTGTTTGCTTTAAGGTGAAAGACTTGCACATCCACAACGCCATTATCAGCAGCTAGACAGCGCTTAGGGCTAGGATCCTCACCCACCAGAAGCCAGAGACAGAGTGCCTCACCTGCCGTAGCACCCAGACCCACAATTACACAAGAAGTGAGCAGAAATTCGCTTCCACTGCCAACTTTAGCTGCAGCCTGAACACGCACAATGGGGGTGGATCTATTTGCCCAGGTAACAAGAACGTTAAGTGGACAACGCAGTACCCCCACAGCAGACAACTCGCTGCACCCTTACAAGACGTGTAACTCTTGTAGATAGCTACACACAGATTTCTCATTCCTGCACACAGAAGACAGTGATGTAAACGCGATAGAAAGGGAGAAAATAAGGTGGATGTGGGTTATCTGGAGACACAGGACAAATAATCATTTATCGAAATTATCGTGCAGTTATAGGTTATTTTCATGTCACTGCTCAGCTTCATTGCTTCGTCCTACAGGAAATGTGAGAGGGACCACATCGTCAATAAGCGATGTAAAGAATAAAAACGAAATAGCCAAAACATGAAAAGACTCTATAGAAACTTTTCAGTAGTTTCAGAATCTCAGAATCGCGTGATTTTTATTAAATTACGGTGACTTAAAGCATCTGCGACTGATAGATGGTGGCTGTAGTGTACGGGAAGGTGTCGACATTGACTGACTGTGGCTGGATGCAAGGTGACTTTGACAAAATTAAAAGTTGCTGTGGGGAATGGAAATGTAGAAAAATGTTTATGCAGATTGTTTCCCAGTTGTCCGTTTCGAGATGAAATAGACGCTTACCGCCTACATCTACTTGCAAGTTATACAGAAATAGATTTATTTTTTATCTTGTCTCTTGATCAGTACAACAAAGAAGCCGTGCTTTGCACGGAATGCAGAGAAGTCGTCTGTAGCAGCAAAAGGGAAAGTACGGTAATATTGAACTTCAGCTAGTGGTATCGAAAAAAGTTCAAAGCTCTCCTATATCAGAGTAAGAATTTTGGAAAAAAATAGATGATTTGCCATAACAGAAATAATAAAAACGGCAATCTATTCACTTCATATTTTTGGTACCCCAGAAATGGTTGTTTCTCGTGGTTTTCGCAGGAACAGCCCATGAACAGAGGCTTTAAAAGCCGTGTAAGGACCACCCTAGGCCACATATAATGTACAGAAACAGATTCTCAATTGAATTGAACTGCAGGAAGTGTGTAATGGCTAAAGTTTTGACCCTGTATTATAGGGCAGCTACAGTATACCTGATCAGTCCTTTGCCCCTCTCGACGGAATTAAATTCATTCAGAAACTCAAGAACTGGTATTGTGACTAGAGACCTGGAATATACTTGGATAGCTGAAACACGTTTCTCGCCGTTGCCGGATGGCGGATCCTGTAGCGTGCTGAGCTGCAGGTTGGAACGTGCCAGAAGGCTGTTTACTCGCAGTGTGTGACCTGCAGAAACGTGGTTCAGCAAGGCCAACGAACGGCGGGTTCCCCTTCCTAGCAGGCGCTTGCTTGCCATGGAAAGAGTCCATGGTGAGCGACCACTATCACACACATATATCTCACATCCTTCACTGAATGGCAAATAGGAGACAAGTCGCAAAGTCTTGTTTAGTATGTATCAAAATAAAAAAAAAACATTTGTCCTTCAGCATCCGTCACTGCAGTAATTCAAAACTATTTAATACTTCGCGTTTTTCAGCTCTTTAATATTCCAGGAAAGACAATGTTATATATTTTTTATTGAAATGCTGACTAGGTTCTTAAGCAACATTTGTAATGTCACGCTGTTTATTTCAACTACTTTTGTGTAATTTTTAAAATAAAAAAAATCTGCAGTAATTCTGGGAAGGGCGTGGAGACACCAAGCTTATGACCATCGCGTCTAAATACGACTCCCCTTTACTGCAATCGTTCTTCTATATCTGATAGTGTCTAAAAGGTAACGACACTCCCCAGATTAATTTCTGCAACTTAGCAAGCAGCGCTGCCAAGTGGTTGAGTTGTATAAACATATCTGGAAACGGTTGTGTATTGAATGTATTTGTGGAGTTAGGCAGCTCATTGAAAATACCATCGTATTTACAAGCTTTTGTGGCGCTGCAAATTGTAGCAGCTATCAAAATATAAACCCGAAGTTTCTTATTTCGAGTCGGGGGTTCGAATCCCCCCTCGGTCATGGATATTTGTGCCGTCCTTAGTATTAGCTAGTTCATAAGTAGTTTGTAAGTTTAGGGACTGATGACCCCGTAGTTAAGTCCCATAAGCTGTACAAACATTTGATTTTTCTTATTTTGACGTGCAAAGGATGCTGTGAATTAAGATAACAATGATAGGAATAACAAGTGTTCATTTATGGTGCTTTATTGTACCTTCAGTTATGAAGAAAACTCTTCATCTCTTCATCTGTTCATCCACTTCGAAACTTCGCCTCTTAATGAGAATCGCAAAAGTTTAAGCGCAACCTCGTAATACTATAGCTGTAAAAGAGTTGTTGGAACGTTCCTGTTGCAGTTAACTATTTCATTAGAGCCGCCTTAGTTTCGTACATCAATTTCACTAAAATTAGTCATATACCGAGATATTTTGGCGGTTACCTAAAAGTTTGAAAATAAAAATAATCGCATAGCAACAAATGTCCGTGTATAAACTGTTGAGGAACTGTTAATATTAGCACAGCACATCTTGAAGATATAAAGATTGAAACCTGATAAGTAGCTTGAGAAAGATAGGTAAACGCAAGGCATAGAAGCAAGGACAATACAGAGTTTTAAGGAGATGTAGCACCCAGTCTAAGATAATGTAAAAACCATGTCTAGTTTTGGATATATAACATATCCGAATCCGCAAAAAGGCATGCAACGTGAATGTAGTCATCAGTTGCAGTTCATTTCTGCTCTGAAAACGTTTTTGGACGATACGATTACGACTCTGAGCTGCACGTATTACACGGCACTGACAGTTATTGCAGAGTATGATTAACAGATGTAGTGATATTCCGTTACTGACATTTTCATATTTAGAAATTTCTTCAGTGACTAGGAAATATGAAAGTAACAGCATTAAAAATAGCAACTTCTCACTTTGTATCATGCCATTCTTCTTTTACTACCTTCTGGCTGCTTGGAACTCCAGCACTGCTTTAATTGCGCGTCCTTCCCTAGTACAGTGTTTCGGGACTATGTTTATTAGTCTGTGATGTGGTATTCGCTCATACGGAACAAGTGAGGTTGTCTAATAAAGAAGGCACTGAATTGTATTCGGGAAGAGCGTATCTCGTGAAATCCCTTACGACCGTCCTCATGTAAGTTCATAGTGTTTTTCCTAAATCACATTCGCCAAAGGTTGGAAAGGGGCCTTTGGAAACAATAGTACTGATCCAGAATGAAACTGTCACTCTGCAGCGATATGAAACTTCCTGGCAGATTAAAATTGCGTGCCGGAACCGGGACTCTTAACTCCTGGTAGAGCGCTTGGTTGCGAAAGGCAAGGGTCCCAGGTTCGAGTCCCGGTTCCGGCACGTAATTTTAATCTGCCAGGAAGTTTAAATAGTACTGATACCTTGAACTGTCCTTATCCTGAATGAGGTATAGACTTGCCGTTAATGAGTGGGTTAAACACTGAATGCGTATTCCGCAGTTCGGCTCCTCGAGTCCCCCTCCGACCATTCAGATTAGGCTTTACTCGGCTATCGCAAATCTCTTGAGTGGGAAATTCTCAGTCTTCCTCAGTATCAGCACAGTCTTACATACACAGTTGCGACACTCAATTTTGTGAAAGTTGTTACCAACTGACATTGCAACGACACTAGCGCTTCTAGTGGTGGGCAAGGTGTCGTTTGACAAATGGTTTGTCATAGATGTCGCGAATATAAAAATTGTGTGTCCACGTAGCCGTTAAGAATGGTAAAAAGAAATTTTAGGATGATAATCCAAATTCTCCATAAGTTTTGCCACTATATTATAACGCGTTGTAGGTGGCATGTTGGCACAGTAAAATTAGCTCAGACAGTTAAACATTGGCGTTCCAATTTTGAGGTACTGTGTTCGATTTCCATTTCGTAATGTTCAATTCTTAATTTTTAACTATAGTGTTCAAAAATAAATAATTCAGTTTATGAATGCAGTATTTTAATAAGTATCAAGGACAAAAATTTTAAAAAGTTGGGATTCTATTACGAGAACCAGTTTTTACACATGGTCAGCGATATCCTTAAAGTCGAGTTTCGATCCTTTGATGGTTTGAAATTTTTTATTTGTGAACATAGAGAACAAGGACATTTAGTAAATGATGAAAGCATTTTTACGAAAAATGCTGTTTTTATGAAGTTTCGTAATTCCCTCATTTGTGTGTTTCATTCTCTCATGTTTCTTCTCTGCCCTTTCTTTCACCTGTTCTCGTAGCATTCACATAAAACCTATAAATTTGTAGTTCTCAATAAAATTCCAATTACATTTATCAATATTCTACTTAATTAACTAAATAGTTTCTTTAATTTTTGTGTTCCAAGCATTAGTAAAATATCTAGAGACAAAATAATCGTGAAATAAATGAAAAAAGTCGAATTTCGCTCATTCAGTGATGTAAACAACTTATTCATGAGAAAATACTTATGAATATATGTGTAATTTGTAGCCTACTGCATTGAAAGTGAGAGAATAGAAACAGACGAGAAACATTAATTCCTGTTGTTGTCTGTTCCTATATGAAAAGAATTTCCTTTGGCGTGTAAAAATTCGATATGGAGTCTGATTCCAACATTTTTATCCTTTGCTCGTCTTTGTTATAAAACCTATATACTTAGTATAATTGCGTTTGATTATAAAACGAATGGCTTGAAGTTTCTTGCCGTTTGTAGTTCAGATATAGTAACAATTGTGGAATTTTGCTTTGTTGGGAAACTGTTTTTGCTTTCGATGTTTTATTGTCAAGTTTGTATTTCCCGTGAGCTACAGCTCTAATGGCTGATCAGGTACATTTAATAACGTAGGTATTGCATTACATATAATTTTATGTTCAACACTTACTGATTTGACTGGAATTGTAGTGAAGAAATCCTGACGTTTCTGAGTAGAAAACCGACGTCTTTCTGGAGAATGTTGTTTACTAGCAATTTTTGCTCTTAATAGAAACTAAAATTCTGGCTTAAGAAGTATTAGATTTCGAGATAATCTTAAATAAACTGTCCTGAAAAGTACCGATTCTTACCTTCCAGTGGTTCTTAACAAATGTAGTAAAGACAAATGTTGATGAATTTGATATCATTACGAAACCCTGATGTGCAAATTAAAAACTTTGCACGTGGTATTAAAATTTTGATGTTGCGTTCGAATTGAAACATATTGTCCTTCCTTATGTCGCGCTTCACTTCAGCCGTGAAATACAAAAATAATTCTCCGGACGTTATCTTTCGGCGTCATTACTCCACAGAGAAGTCGTACAGTCGATATATGTGAAGGGTAATCCTAAATTATATCAAAACTGGAATGGCAGGTAGAGGGGGTCGAAAAAGCAGATTTAGTATAGGAATGTGTGGTCGGAAATGACATTTTACGGCGCTAGCGTATACAGAAATATGAATGAAAGGAAACTGAAAAAGGAAAAGAAGAAAAGACAAACATTATTTGATAGTTTCAGTTAACTTTTCTCCGCTTGCTGCGAACATGCGAATGGTAAGCACATCTCCTTCTCTCTCGCTTTACCGACGTAAAGCAGGCCTCAATAATGCAGTTGACAGTGAGTGATTGTATACCATGAGAATCAGTGGCCTGCTGTTCGTCAGTGTGTTGGTCACTGTGAGAGCCGTCATCTGTCGGCGTTAAGCGCGGGCTAGTGACGCAGATAAGACGGTAACCGCACCCGCCTAGTTCCCAGAAGTGACACGGGGTTCTGGTCGGCGCTGCTAGAAATCTTCGAGGCAGCAATTCCAGCATGAATGGGCACATTCTGGTAATTGTGGCGGTGATATAAAAGCGTGTCTGAACGGCAAGTGAGTGGTTGGCCGCAAGAGTGTTCTGCGACTTCAGCAACTTTACTGGTGTTAGCTGTTAATTACTAAACGAGTGTTCTTCTAGATTTTACCATACCAAAGGTGTTCAGTGCCGCATTTATTGTTGTGGCTCAAGATTTCATAGAAATAGATGTAATTGCTATGCGATGTACTATTTGCGATTTAAGAATTTTGGTAAACACACCAGCCAGATCGCATCTAGCTCATTTCCGCATCAAATTAATACGACTCTTCAAACAAACAAATTGCGACAACCTTTATTACAAATAGCGTTTCAGTACAGAAATTACATAATTGGTTATCCTCCCAAAATGGCACTTAACACCGAAAATACCATGCTTTCTCTTGTGTGTCTTGATAACGGATAAACCTTTTCGAAAAGGGAAAAGCGGCGGAAAAGGGAAAAGTGGCGTTCCTACTATCAATATTTATTGATGTACAGACATTTTTATTGTTATGTAGATAATTTTAGCTTGCAGTGCAAAACGGCTAAAGACCGGTTTTAGCTTTTTTAATTTTTTGAAACGTGCGGAAACGTTGTACCTCTGGTTTTCGGTAACAGATTACGGTACATAAAAATGGTCAGTGTCCCGTGACCAATATCTTAAGAACTTGCACAAATTTCGGCTATGTACAGTAAATAGAAATTGCAATATGGGGTAAAGCGACTGCCTAGTAAACAATGAGATCCCCTGTTCGAATCTTGTCGGTGTCACAAATTGTAATTCAATGCCTCGGCTTACAGATAAATTATAGAAGTGGGCATTACAACAAACGGTGCTCAAAACTTTTTTTTTTTTTTTTTTTTTTTTTAGGGACTGCACAGAACAAATGGTATTTTATAAGCCGTTTAAAGTCCACCCCAGACCACATCTAATGCCCAAAACTCAACATATTTGCTCAATTTCCCTTGGCTGCAGAAAATGCGTAATGTTAAAATTTTCGTCCGTTCCTGTAAGGATAGATGTTGCAATGCCCGTTCGTCCGATACCTTCTTATTTTGGGCCCTTCTACGTGCTCTTTCATTTTTGACATTTTTAAAGGTCACCCTGTATTTAATATCCATTGTACGACTTCTCTGTAATGACGCCGAAAGATAACATCCGTAGAATTATATTTGTATTTCACAGATAAAGTGAAGCACGCCATAAGGAAGGAGAAATAGTTGTTTAAATTCGCGTGAAGGGATTTCAAATGGATTCCGTATTTCTAGATTTCCGGAAAGCTTTTCGACATTGTACCTCGGAAGCGTCTCTTAATCAAATTGTACGCTTATGGAATATAGCCACAGTTGTGCGATTGGATTCGCCATTTCCAGTCAGATATCATACAGTACGTAGTAATTGACGAAGAGCCATCAAGTAAAACAGAAGTGATGCCTGGCGCTTCCCCGGGGAAATGTCCCTAATGATTTAGATATCTGCATGGTGCGAAAATTGGCTATTGTCCATAAACAATGAAAAGTGTGAAGTCATCCGTTTGAGCACTAAAAGAAATGTTAAACTTGATTTACTCGATAAATCGGTCAAATCTAGAGGCTGTAAATTCAACTAAATTCCTAGGAATAACAATTACGAACAACTTAAGTTGGAAAGAAGGCACAGAAAATATTGTATGGAAAGCGAACCAAAGGCTAAGTTTCATTGGCAGAACACTTAAAATACGCAACAGTTGTACTAAAGAAACTGCCTACACTACACTTGTGTTCAATTTTGCGTTATTGCTGCCCAGTGTGGTATCCACACCAATTGGGAATGACCAACACCACGTAAAGAGAAGGCCGTGGCGCTGTCGTGTGACGTCACGGCGAGCAGGCCGCTGCTCGTAGCTCACTGCCTGGCCGCTAGAGCCTGGTGGACAGCCAGTGAGCTACGCAATCGTTGGGCGCTAATGACCATAGAAGTTGTGTGCCCTAAAACCACAAAAATAAAAATAAGAGCTACGCGATCGCGACTTATGTTGCGTGACGTCACACGAGAGCGCCGCGGCCTTCTCTTTCGGTGGTGATGAACTGACTGAGGATATAAAGTTACGAGAAGGCGTGGGCGTAGCCTGAGGGGGAGGGGGGTTAGGTGTTCAAACCCCTCCCGAAACTTTTGATAAAGGTCATAAAAAAGGGGCGGAAATAGTCTTAAAATATATTGCAGTGTAGTGTTTCTCAAATTACAACGTTATAAACTGTAATGTACGCAATGTGATGATCCCATTTTTTGCCCTCACCGTCTCTTAATAATTCTCTTGGGAGATAACCTATAATCTTGAGTATATTATTTCTTTCCTTTTTTTATTGCTTTCTTTGTATTCAGGGTTTTTCTGTTATGTTTTTAAATTCAAGAATGAATATTTCAACACTGTTCCCTCACAGAGTCCACTATGGATGCACCATGATTTCCGATAAATGTAATTATGTTCATCACATTACGAAACGGATCTATTTCTTTACGTTTCGAAGAAGTCTGAGGAAAGCAGCAAAGAAAATAAATGCTTCATTTGTAAGCACATTGGCGGTAGCTGCAAGAGGCAAGAAACCATACGAATTCTATTGACGAGTCGTGAACAGAATTCACTGCCATCAGGTTAAAGAGAAATCGACACAATTATGGCAGTGGCAGTCTGTTTCGGCGATAACAAGCAACAAGAGACGATTCTGCTAAGGATATTCTATTCGATTTGTACAATAGCGTCGCATTAATTTGGCTTCCACTGAGGTTATTTTATTCCAGATACGTCTTTGATTGAAACCGAATTTGTTCTAGTATTGTTCTGTAAATCGAACCGGACAATACAGGGCAGATAGTAAAATGAAAACGAAACAGATTGGAAAATTTGGTAAACTGTTATTTTTAAAATAATCACCATAACTGCTAACAGATCTATCCCATTGTGAGGCAACGGGGTCAATGCCGGTAAGGTAAAAGGTTTTCGTACGTTTTCAACCGATGATTCTTTCTTTTTGCGATGTTCATTTGCTGAAAACCCCTCCCGAAATCAAATTCTGGCTACGTCTATGCAAAGAAGGGCAGCTCTTTTTGTATTATCGGGATATAGGTGGGTGAGTGTCACAGAAATGATGCACGAGTTGGGGCGGAAATCATTAAAAGAAAGGCGCTATTAGTTATGGCGGGATCTATTTACGAATTTGTCACCAACGTTTCCTTCCGAATGCGAACATACTCTCTTAGCACCTCCCTACATAGAGCCTTAATCATCTTAATAAAGGAAGCGAAATCAAATAGAACACGGAAAGATTCAGGTCTTCCTTTTTCCCGCACTTTTAGAGAATGGAACGGTAGAGAAAAATAAAAGCGGTTCAATGAACCCTCCGCCATGCACTAATCTGTTTACAAATGACTAGGCCAAGGGCTTTCCAAAATACTTGGCCCCTTATCTGTGTGATCAATAACCCTGAGATAGTGCCCTCGCCGCCATCTGAATTTACACATTTTTGCACATGCCGTTTTAGAATTTATCGGTACCGTGCGTCGTCGTGCAGATGCCGTTGATACTGTGATGGATGAGCCGACAGTTTACGGGCTATGCCTGCAGTGGTGGATGACCTGCCCAGTAGCCCATAGCGGGTGCGACCAGTGGGCGTACCAGATGGAGCGTGATAATCAGTGGGAGTATTGACTTTTTCGAAGCGTGTTGCGTGCGTACGTTTGTAGCCGTGCCCCCGGGAAGCCCGCTGCGAGCGGTGACCCACGAGTCAGCTGTTGCGCGCGCATATTTGTGTGTGTGTGTGTGTGTGTGTGAGAGAGAGAGAGAGAGAGAGAGAGAGAGAGAGAGAGAGAGAGAGAGAGCGTGCGTGTTTCCGCAGCTGCGCAACTGCAGAGCAACAGTAAGCCCGCATGCAGGCAGCTGGGGATGACGAATAACGCGTCACACAACCAGTTCCCTCTTCATATCTTTCCTGCTCTTACAGTTCAATTATCTGCTCATACTTACCAGAATGAAATTTTCACTCTGCAGCGAGTGTGCGCTGATATGAAACCAGATTAAAATTGTCTGCCGTAACCAAGACTCGAACCTGGACCTTTGCCTTTCGCGGGCAAGCACTCTACCGGCTAAGCTATCCCAACACGACTCACGATGCCACCTCACAACTTTACTTCCGCCAGTACGTCGCCTCCTCCTTTCTTCCAGGAGTGCTAGTCTTGCAAGGTTCGCAGGAGAGCTTCTGTAATTTTTGGAAAGTAGGAGGTGAGGTACTGGCGGAAGTAAAGTTGTGAGGCGGCATCGTGAGTCGTGTCGGGATAGCACAGTCGGTAGTGCGCTTGCCTGCGAAAGGCAAAGGTTCGAGTCCCAGTTCCGGCACACAATTTTAATCTGCTCATACTTAGTTTCCGCTATGGCTGGTCCTCACGGTAGAATATCTCGATTTTAAGGTCACATTTCTGGATAATATGCGGGAAATGAAATTTAAGCATACAGTAAAACCATGGATAAAATGAGAAATTTTGGGAAAAAAAAAGACATGACAGAGGTAGGTGATGTTTGTCACAGATAGGGTAGTATACGAAGCTTATGTTCATGTTGAGTGAAATAATGTTTTGTAAAAAGGTCGTGAGATTTACTTCCGTGAAGCTTACCATAGGTAACGTGAGGTAATACAGTGTGTCCAAAATTAAATATCTCGAAAACAAAGATCGATAGAGGAATGCAGTAAACGGTATGTTTATTGTGAAAGCTGTAAGATGTTTATACAGAAGTTTGAAATAATAGTTACAAAAGCTGCTAACAGATGGCGCTGTAGTCGCCATACGTAATGCCTAGTATAAATAGTGATCCGAAGCCCAGAGCGATCCACTACTGAAACGTGAAAGGAGGTTAGCGTACCGAACGAAGAGATTAAAACCATGTACTCCATTGAACAACGCGTTTTTCTGCTGCTAGAGTACCACACGTTAGAAGAGAGTCCTACGGCAACAAGGCGAAGTTTTCAAGCACGTTTTAATGTTCCAAAAGAACCCGACACGAAAACCATTCGTACGCTCTTCGCAAACTTTCAACGAACTGGCAGCGTAATTGATGATCTAGTGGGGCATGTTGGCCGCAAGCAAACCGCAGTTATGCCTGAAAATATCGCCACAGTTTCTGGAATTATTCAGCGAAATCCAATGCCATCCGTCCGTAGAATTGCATCTGAGACTGGTTTGAAGCATTTCAGCATGTAGAAAATACTGAGAAAGAGCCTACACATGTTTCCGTTCAAAATTCAAACGCACCAGGCCATACCCGTACGAGCTGTGCACCAAAGGGTTGCCCTTGCTAATCAGATGCTCACAATGATTGATAGTGAAGAATTTGATGTTGGCTGCATCTGGTTGACAGATGAAGCACACTTCCACCTGAATGGATACGTGAATAAGCAGAACTGGCGATTTTGGGGTTCCGAAAAGCCATATTGGTGTGAAGCGAAACCCCTGTATTCTCCTAAAGTTACTGTGTGGGCTGCAGTATGCAGCAGAGGTTTTATTGGCCCTTTTTTATTCGAGAAACGGTCAGTGGTGCACGTTACGTTGCAATTTTGGAACAATTTGTCGCCACACAGAAAGCGTCAGAGGATCGACCAGGTACTGAATGGTTTATGCAGGATGGAGCCCGACCACATCGGACCGAACAAGTGTTTCGCTTTCTTGAAGTATACTTCGGTAATCGAGTCATTGCTTTGCAATATCCCAAATTTACTGGTGCAGGCATGGATTGGCCTCCATATTAGCCGGATTTGACTCCCTGTGACTTTTTTTTGTGGGTCACAGTGAAAGACGTGGTCTACCCGAAGCATCCCGCCACGCTGGACGAGCTTGAATCGGCTATCTCTGTGGCATGTGAATTCGTTTCGGTTGAGACACTAAGAAATGTGATGGCGAATTTCATTCTTCGTTTGCGCCACCTCTGTAGTGTCAATGGTTAACATTTTGAAAACATTGTGATGTGATTGTTTGCAGAGAGTGTTTTCATACGATTATTTCACTTATGTATGCTTATGAGCTGTACAGTGTACAGCGCCATCTGTTAGCAGCTTTTGTAACTATTATTTGAAACTGCTGTATAAACTTCATACAGCTTTCATAATGTACATATCGTTTAATGCATTCCCATATCGATGTTTGTTTTCGAGATATTTAATTTTGAAATCGGGGAGCCCTTTTCTGGACACCCTGTAGAATTAAATCGGGTGATTCTGAGAGAGTTACATAAAGAAATAAAAGTTAAGACCTAAGGGGTTTTAATGAAAAAGAATGGTGATAATGATCATTGTAACATTCAGCACAAAAAAGTTACGGAATGAGCTTTTCGTTCAAATAAGTTTCGGGCTCGCAGCCTCTCGTCTTTAAATTCGTAGCACGATATTGCAACTAGACATTTGCCAATCACCCTCACGTGAGCTATCGAAGGTAATTACGTCCTTCGTTCGCGCGCTGTTTGTATTCTACGCGTGCGTCGTCAAATCATGTTGGTAGCCGGACCACGCCACCCGACTGCAGCGCCTTCGCCGGTGAAATTACGGAACTTTGTTGACCACTGCATTGCGCCGCTCACCGCAGAATTCGCAATGAATTTTTTGTTCGCAATTACACTTCTGCTGCACATTAAAATTCTAGCGGTTCTGACCACATGGCGCCATTAGATAAGCTAAATCAAAACGCCGTTCCCCATCTCCACTTTATGATGTAACACCCAGTCCCCTGCCGGGAATCGAACCCGAGCCCCCTGCATGATAGTCAGCGACGCTTTCGACTGAGTTACAGGGACGAACAGGGTACAATAAGGATGCCTGAGAAAGTTTCTCTGCGTTCGATTCGTCGCGTACTATGCCCACAATGACTTTTTTTTTTTTTTTAGACATTGGCGACTGACAAGTACTCATGTGCAAAGCTGAATCTGGCGAAATGGTGAGATGAGGTTTGTAAGGGTACAGACATATTTTTGAAATTTTTAGTCTTTCAAAAAATGGAACCTTACATTTAAACCTCTAAACAAACAAGTACGAGTCAAATAGGTGTTAGGTGGGAGGAAATTATATATTTTTGATTCCTTTTAACTTTAGTGTAAGTAATTTTATTGTATATTTTCTGTTCTTTCCTTCTCCGAGGTGTTCCTTTGGCTTCGTGCAGCCGCGCAGTTATGTGACGTCACACAGAGTGGCAAGAAAACTGCAATACCGTGCGGAGTTTTAGGATGAGGATTTGAAGCAAAAGAATAAATAAGGGAAAAAGGAACGGGATTTTGTTTTAGTGGATAGGTCACAGAACCGAGAACATATATAAACAGATTGTGAAATTATAATAAAAAATGGTTTTGAAAATTTAAATTGGCATTTAAAATCAGTGTGCCTATTTAGATGGAATTTGGAAAAAGGCTGTGCGACAAGCACGGGGCCTACAAGAAAAAGTTTATAAAATATTGGTCGTGCGGACACCTCGTAGGTTCTTACCTACTAGCAAGCGGGTTCGACCGTGATCATAAGCTAGATCCTTACTTCACTTGACCCTAGTTATCAGTGACTTTCCTCTTCTATTGGCACTGCCAATTCCATTTCTCTAAAAACATTAGATTTACACGCAATGACTCCCGAAATCAGGTATAAATTTCCAAGTGATTTTACCTGCTACGAATGGATACTGTCTGGATTCTTTCTGTTTGGAAAACGTAAACCCTTCAGAGGGGTTACTTGCGAGAAGTTCGTAACTAGTTTGCCGAAGCCCGTCGATATCTGCAGGTCCTGACGTCTGGCCTCTCCTTTTCGTAGTCCCTTCTGTCCAGTGCGTAACCTCTCTCCCAGCCGTGTCCTTGGGCGCGAGCAGCATACGCATCTGCACCCATTGTTTTGAAAACTGTTTGAGGGCCAGCGCGGTTCTGGCACGCAGGAACAGCTGCCCAGAGTGCCTTGGCCACTTCGAGACAATGACCTCGCGTCGCTGTCGGTGGATTTCATACTTTCCCAAACAGAGCTCAGCTTTATTCCTTTAATAAGCATCACATTTTGTTTGGGAATTCTTATCTACTACAAAGGGAAGGTATCATTTTGACCATACTGTGGCACGTCGCGAGTTATTTTCTAGTTCACTGAGCTGCACGACAGGCATGACTTTCTTGTTCCTTCGTATTCGCCTTCGGCATTTTCCTTCACTTTCACAAGCCGTAAAATGAAATTCTTTATTTAGTCTTACATATTTTTAATTTCCTCTGACGAACCCGGCAGTGCTTCGCAATTCCTAAATGTAAATAAAAATTGGATCTATATTCTACCGTTCTTTCTCTAATCTCTTTGCCCATTACTCCCTCATCTTATGCCTCTTCCTTCCCCTTCGTCTTTGTCCTCTCAATCTATTAGCTAGCTTAAAACCCAGCATCCTTCGTGTGTTTATTTATATCAGTATCAGTTAGTCCATGTATTCCTCCCTCCTCTCTGTCCACTTACCTTTGTTCAAATGTTTAAGGTTAAGGGACTTTGATAGGAAGTGCAAAATAGCTAACCAGGAGTGACTAGAACGCCACTGCAAGTCTTTAGAAGAATGTATAAATAGGGGGGAAATAGATACCGCCTACAGGGAAATGACACATTTGGAGACAAAAAACAGTATGAATATAAAGAACTCAGATGGAAAACCAGTTCTCAGCAAAGATGGGAAAGACTGAAAGACTATATAGAGGGGCTCTACAAAGGAAATAAACTTAAGAGACAATATTGTAGGAAGGGAAGAGCAAGTAGATGAAAATGAAATACGAGATACTGTATTGAGAAAAGTTGACAGAGCACTGAAAGACCTAAGTGGAAACAAGGCCGTTGTAGTGGACGAAATTTCCTTTGAGCTACTGAAGTCTCTGGGAGAGCCATCCATTACAAAAATTATTTCACCTGGTGCGTAAGATGTATGAGACAGGGGAAATACCCTCAGACTATAAGAAAAATGTAATAATCCCCATTACAAGGAAATCAGGCGCAGACAGGTGTGTAAATTTCAGAAACATCTGTTTAATAAATCATAGGTTGCAAAATTTTAACACGAATTATTTACAGAAAGATGGAAAACCTGGTAGAAGCCGACCTCAGGAAAGATCAGTTTGGATTCAGGAGAAATGTAGGAACACGGGAGACCATACTCACTTTACGGCTTATCTTGGAAGATAAAGGAAAGGCAAACCTACATTTCTAGCCTTTGTAGATTTAGAGAAAGCCTTGGACAATGTCGATTGGAAGAAATTATTTCAAACTCTGAAATCAGCAGGAGTAAAATATAGGGAACGGAAGGTTATTTACAGCTTGTACAAAAACCAGATAGCAGTTATCAGAGTTGAAGGGAATCAAAGGGAGGCAGAGGTTGGGAAGGGAGTAAGGGAGGGTTGTAGTCTTCCTCCAAGCTATCCAATTTCTACATTGAACAAGCTATAAAGGAAAGAAGGAGAAATTTGGGAAAGGAATTAAAGTTCAGGGTGAAGATATAAAAACATTGCGTTTTACCGATGACATTGCAATTCTGTCAAACAGCAAAAGACCTGGAAGAGCAGTTGAAAGGAATGGACAGTGTTTTGAAAGGTGCATATAACATGAACATTAACAGGAACAAAACAAGGGTAATGGAGTGCAATCTGAGAAAATCGGGCGATGCTGAAGGAATTAAATTAGATACCGAGCTAGTTGGCGCAGTGGTAACACACTGGACTCGCATTCGGAAGGATGGTGGTTCAAATCCACCTCCGGCCATCCAGATTTAGGTTTTCCGTGATTCCCCTAAATCACTCCAGGCAAATGCCGGGCTGGTTCTTTCGAAAGGGCACGGCCGATTCCCTTCCACATCCTTACCCAAACATTCCGAGCGTAAGCTCCGTCTCTGATGACCACGTTGTCGACGGGACGCTAAACTCAAAGTTTCCTTCCTTCCTTAAATTAGGTAACGAAACAATAAAGGTGGTAGATGAGTTTTGTTACTTGAGCAGCAAAATAAGTTATAAGGGTCGCAATACAGAGGATATAAAATGCAGAACGGCAATGGGAAGAAAAGCGTTTTTGAAAAAGAGAAATTTTATAACATCGAATATTAAGTGCAAGGAAGTCCTTTCTGAAGACATTTGTGTGGATTGTTGCCTTGTATGGAAGTGAAACTTGATAAACAGTGCGGACAGGAAGAGGCTTTTGAAATGTGGTACTGCAGAAGAATGCGGAAGATCAGGTGGGTGGATCGCGTAACTAATGAGGTACTGAACAGAAATGGCGGGAAAGAGAATTTCTGGCATACCTTGACTAAAAGAAGGGATCGATTGGTAGGTCACATTCTTAGACATGGAGTCGTGAATTTAGCGTTGGAAGTATGTGGGGTAAAAATCGCAGAGGGAGACCAAGAGACACATATAGTACGCAGATTGAAATGGCTGTAGGTTGCCGTTATTATGAGGAGATAAAGAGGCTACATCTGGATAGAGTAGGGTGGAGAGCTGCATCAAATCAGTCTCCGGTCTGAAGACCACAACAACAAGGGTCGTAACTACGGGATCGTCAGTCCCTAAACTTAAAAACTGTTTATAAACTAACTTATACTAAAGACAATACAAACATCCATGCCCGAGGGGGATTCGAACCCCCAACGGGGAACGGCCTGGCGCATCGAGCCTAGCGCCTCAGTGCGCTCGGCCACTTCGCCGCGGCACACTTAATTTTGTCCACCCCCACTTCTACCAACCCGTCCATTCCCTTGCCCCTGTCATTACCTTTCCCGCTTACTATCAACAATCAATCTACTCATGCTGTTCATTTCCTTCCTCCCATGTATTTGAAGAATTACATAGAACTGTCACATTTTCGTAGTGCTGGGTTAAACGGTGTCGTCTGGAGTAAGGGGCTATGCACCGTACGAAATCTTACGTAGACTTCGATTTTATCTTATTTTGAAGCTAAACTGTCAAACTATCACGATCAGAATAACACTGTTTATGTCAAAGTCTACCTCCGCCACGCACCGTGCGAATTGTTATGAACAGTCCCGTTCCTCTTGTTTTGAAGGAAAAGTGGGGAAAATTTTATTGCAATCGGATGAACGGTATGGCATAAATCAAATGCAAAGTGGCTATGTCCATAGAGAATTACCAATTTTGATTCTTGATCGGTTCCTTTCGGTTTTCCTTCTTTTTTCTCTAAACCACCCCTATATAAATAAAAAGTCAAAGTTACTACAATTGGCCTACCCACTTCTTAGGTTTACAAAGACAAATACATGCATATGAAAGTACTAATGTAAGATACTACTTTACTGTTCGTCGAACTTTCACTTCTCACTGTGTTATGATTTTTAAGCTGCTGTGGATCAACTTAAAGTTCCAACACACGACCTGCCGCTGCAGCAGCGCTGTGCCCTGCACAAGCCGAAATATCGCGGTGTAACAAAGTAATTAGTTTCCAAGAGAGGCTATTGTGGACGTCATGTGCTTAAAGCTCGTAATGGCGGTATTGATTAATCGCATTTGTTTTCAATATCGCCTTTCGTCGTAGTCTAACTTTGGGCCTGTTACGTTGACCTATTTATAAGTTTCTCCATGACTGGATGCTTGCTGTTGCCGCAACTGTGGTTCCATTTAATGAAAGTTTAGCTCCAGTTACATTTATTGGTGCTTTATTTAAGCCCACACTACCGGTTTCGGCCTCTATGTTAGGCCATTTTCAAGTGTGACAAACCTGCATATAATGTGTAGCAATAAGTTTACAAAAATTACATGGTACAAGATAGAATGTTACATATATAAAAAGGTACTGTACAGACGCAGAAGGAAACTTACGTTATGCCGTATAAAAAGCATCGTCAAGTAATTAAAAAAAAATAGAACTCAGATAATTTAAAACTTTTGGCGCCCAATGGCGACACGAGAAAAATGGGCGTGTCACATTTAACATTCCAAATCATTATAATCGGCATGTTCTGATGTGTTCTGATATAATGTTTATATCATTGCATGCATATCCTAACTGACATTTATAATATTTTACTATTGACCTTTACATTTTATCAACTAAACCGGTAGTGTGGACGTCAATAAATCAGCAATAAATGCAACTGGAGCTAGACTTTCGTTGACCTATTTGTCGAGTATCTGAGTCTTACTGACTGGTACTTCTCCAAAATGTTCCTAGTTACCGTCAAGTCATACAGTATGTTATTTCAGCATTTGTTGTTCCTTTATTCGTTTGAATTGAAAACACGCAGACCCTGCCGTATCATTCTTTCAACGTTAAGTGTGTAGTTAGCCATTTCTTCTTGTCTGGATTGTTTATTCTCGAGTTCTCATTGCGATGTCACATGGGGACTACCACCTTCTGTTGCAGTCATAGGTATTTCACGTTTGTAAAAGGTTGTGGCAGTTCTCTGATGGCTGACTATTACTGCTAATTAAGCAGAAACATTACTGAAGCATAAAATCGTCACTAAACTTTAAAACCATGTAAGATATCTTCGTGAAAATATTAAGCAGAGCGTAAACTGTGTCATCGGTTGAGAGATCCGCATTCTTAAACATTGTTTTTCCTTAGATTGTTGAAATTTTGTCATATCGTCTTTGGATTTCACTGAATCATAGTTCCTGCGATGATTTCGTTAGTTTATGGATTCTAAGTATCAACAAATAATACAATCCGTTGAGACAGCATTGTCTCATTATACCAAAGGTATTAAACATAAGGAGAGGCACTGAATTAAAATTTATGCGGTGGCAGGTATTCGGACGCGGGAACTCCTACTTGCCTACCCATGATTTTGCGAGACCATTTCCTTAAGTCGATTATCAATGACAGGATGTACGTTCCTACAGTACTGTAGTATGGCGGGAACAACAAAAATTCGGCAAATATTCCTGAACAACCTTCTGAAATTGGCTCAGCCGAGTTTTAGTTATCATTTGGTGTTGGTGATGTTGGGAATTCCTGATTGACTACTTTGTTCGTGATGCATGTTTGCTAGGTCCCGATCGTAACTAACGCGTACCTGTAAAGACGTTCTTCGGATTCTCACAGTCGCGATTCGTGATCCATGATTTGGTTGGGGTACTGCGGTGTGTGAATGAGCTGGCCGCGGCCTTGGGCGCCGTGCAACACGTAGGTGGAGCAAGGTGACGGCTGACTGGCGGCGGGGCGCCGTGGCTGGCGTGACGTCACGTGACGCCGTGTCAGCGGCCGTTACGAAACGCCTCGCGCCATCGATCAGTCGGCTCATATCGATCTGCGGCATCCGCGTGGAACGCCGCTCCAGCTGTAACTCGGCGCAGGTGCTTCTTCTCATAGTAATCTTCTACACCACTATACAAAGACAAATCCTTGTTAAAGGAATTTCATAAGGGGGTAATTTGCAAGCCTTTGTGCACGGCAGTGTTGCCGTCGATATATATCGAACGTCGTAGTATCGAACGATAGTGTAGAAGCCAATGAGGAGTCCCCGTTATGTAGCCAACAAGATAACTCGGAATGACATGACATTAGAGGGAGATACCATTTTAGTTGCGATCGCGAAAGTTTGTATCAGAATGACATGAGAGGTGGAAATATAACATGTCGAGTGCGAACATTTCTCTGCCGTGGAAGGAGTTTATTCCACTTATAAGTAGTGTATGGAAATTAATAGCATTTTGTTCGGAATATGGGCTGCTTCTGAGGACGCAAAAAACGATGTTGATTGCGGAGCAGAGAAGTCGGTAAATGTTTGTAGTAAACTATGTAAAGTGCCCTTAACAGTTGCGATGCAACAAGTGCAAGAAGAGAACTACCATGTCAATTAATACATGGTTTCGCTACTGCAATTTTTCTATAGAGCAGAGTCTATTTCTAGTGGTCACTTGGGTGAATAAATATACGCTTGAAGAAGCTGCTGCTGAAATCAATTTGTTACCGCCGATTGTATTACTTATTTGCCGCGAAGTGTGCTATGTAATAGTTACAAATAAGAGTATTCGCATTGGCGGCGGCGACAAAGTAGTGAAAACTGATGAATTCCATTTAATGACAAGGAAATATGGAAAAGGGTAATTACTAAAAAACGAATCGAAGCATGTATCGATATTTTGTGGAATAGAACGTGAATCAAAAAAGTGTTTTATCGTACGTGTAGCTTCGAGGGACAAACATTGACAGAGCTAATTAAGCATTTTATTAAACTAGTCCATCTTCCTCTGCGATATTGCAAGCGTTTATACTGGTTATGGTCAAACCGGACTGGTTCCTGTTTCATGTACTACTCAAGGATCTGCACACACTAGTGCTGAAGGAAATTACTTTTGTGATGTTACAAAATAGACATTGATGTGAAAGTGACCGAACTGTCTCTTTAGACTTAACAGGAAATTAAAGAAAAAGTGATTTCATTATGAACTATGTGCAGTGCTAAACGTACGCCAGCAGGTTCCATTCGCAACAGTGTGTAACATATAATTCTATTATTTAGTGCTTATAAAGTGTTTAGTTATTGCATTATTTACTCTCGTAAATACTACGTCAAATGTACTTCATGTGAAACATGAAATCTTATTGGTCGCCATAGAGTGAGAACTGATTGTCTGCTATGCTGTGATACTACGACGTTCGATATATATCGACGGGAACACCGCCGTGCACAAAGGCTTGCAAATTGTTTGTTGTTGTTTGTATAGTCTATGGGACTTAACTACGGGGTCCCTAAACTTACAAACTACTTATGAACTACTTACGAACTAGAACGGCACAAATATCCATTCCCGAGGGGGATTCGAACCTCGACCGTAGTGGCCGTGCAGACCGTGACTGGAGCGCCTCAGTCTCCTCGGCCACCGCGGCCGGCGCTTGCAGATTACCCAAAAGGGACATCAATATATATATATATATATATATATATATATATATATATATATATATATATATATATAATGGTGTATGTTTAATTTCATAAACGCAGCCTATGGATATTTTTCTTCAAATATAACATTAGTGCTACCATTTTGTTCATTACGGTATTAGGGAATTAAAAAAAAAAAGCCACCGCTGTAAGAGGAGAATGTAAATAGAAATGTACTGTATCAACACCTTAACTATCGAAATTGTAACTGGTAAATAAGTTTAAAATAATATCTGTGCATCAGCTGTGATCTTTGACAAATAGCTGTGTATATCTCTGTAATGCTTACGTTTGTAAAACACGTGAAAAACGAGTGCTGTGGTGAAGTGTGTGTTGTGACCAGTTTTTGAGCCCTTCAAAATATATGAAATGCCTGAAAAAGGAACAAAACCACCGATCATCAAACAGCAGACTGAACCAACTGTAACTAGCGGTTCAGAATACGATTTAAACATGTAACTGTCGTAATTTAGTGCCAAACACAAAGCTCACACATCATTCTCTGTCTCACCATAGCCAAACGAGTTCCACAATCTTACGAACAACCAATAAAAATGTGTACCACCTGATGATGACTGCCAGGAAGTTCGAAACCGGTCGTGGTGAATAAATGCGTAAAAAAGTCCATTGGTTGTTGTATTTCATTATTTCTTTAATCACAGTCGCAGGTTCCACAATTCCAGGCTGAACAAGAGTTTAAATCCTTGTTCAGTGTTACCAAATATCTTTCAAAGTTCGCGACCGATTCATTTATACTCTTTAGACGACGCTTTTCTAAGCATTCAGACGGATACAGGCTATACATCTTACAAGTTAATGTAAGGAGAAACCGATAGCAAAAATATCGAAAGTTCTTGTGATTTACCCCCCCCCCGGCCCCCTGAGAGTACCTGCTTGGCAAGCACGGGGCCCCGAGCTAATGCAGTATTTCTTTCTTCCTCCTTTCCTCCCGGACTGCATTTCCCTTTCCCTCTCCACCGGGGGACTGATGACCTTAGCAGTTTGGTCCCGCTGTCCCAAGCAACCAACTATCTTGTGATTTGTAACAGATATTTATATGATGCTCTAGAAACTTTACGACATGCATGGGCTGCATATTTTTGAACCAAGTTTTCTTTCACTTTTTTCTTCCTTGAAAATTCAACCACGACAAAGAAAGTCCTACAATGTGAAGTGAAAATGTATGGTTTCCGTTTATCTTTCGCACAGTTCAAATAAAACAGGTTCTATAAAAAGTGAATAAAATCTGTTTTCAGACACAGGGTGTTTCAAAAATGATAAACATGTTGTTGTTGTTGTTGTTGTTGTTGTTGTTGTTGTTGTTGTGGTCTTCAGTCTGGAGACTGGTGTGATGCAGTATAATAGTATTATTATATTATCAGCAAAAAAAAAAAAAAAACCCTTAAAAAATTATGTATCTGTATTTATAAGTGTATGTATTTGTATTTATATTATTAGTATTATTTGTTATTCAACTTGTAAATTTTGTTTCTTGACATGTTCCACATCCGCGAGGATCCCCTCAATATGGATCTACGGAACAAATAAATAATCTAATCTAATCTAATCTAATCTCCACCCTACTCTATCCTGAGCAAGCCTTTTCATCTCCTCATAAGAACGGCAACCCACATCCACTTGAATCTGCTTACTATACGCGTCTCTTGGTCTCCCTCTGCGATTTTTATCTGTAGCACCACATTTCAAAGGCCCTCTATTCTCTTCCTGTCCGCACTGTTTATCGTCCATGTTTCACTCCCGTACAAGGCAACACTCCACACAAATGCCTTCAGAAAAGACTTCCTTACCCTTAATATTTGATGTTAGCAAATTTCTCTTTTTCAAAAATGCTTTTCTTCCCATTGCCATTCTGCATTTTATATCCTCTGTACTGCGACCATCGCATGTTATTTTACTACCCAAGTAACAAAACTCATCTACCACCTTCACTGTCTCATTACCTAATCTAATTCCTTCGGCATCGCCTGATTTTCTAAGACTACATTCCATTATTTTTGTTTTCCTCTTGTTAATGTTCATTTTATACTCTCTCTTCAACACACGGTCCATTCCATTCAACTGATCTTCCAGGTCCTTTGCTGTCTCTGACAGAATGACAATGTCATCAGCAAAACGCAATGTTTTTATTTCTTCCCCCTGAACTTTAATGCCTATTCCAAAATTTTCCTTGCTTTCCTTCACCGTCTGCTCAATGTACAAATTGAATAACATCGGAGAAAGGCTACAACGCTGTCTTACTCCGTTCCCAACTGATGCTTACCTTTCATGCCCTTCGAGTCTAATAACTGCGGTCTGGCTTTTGTACAAGTTGTAAATAATTCTCCTTTCCCTGTGTTTTACCCCAGCTGACTTCAGAATTTGAAAGAGTGTAGTCCAGTCAACATTGTCAAATGCTTTCTCCAAATCTACAAAAGCTAAAAATGTAGGTTTGCCTTTCCTTAATCTATCTTCTAAGATAAGACGTAAAGTCAGTATTGCCTCCCGGGTTCCTATGTTCCTCCTGAATCCAAACTGATCTTCCCCGAGGTCAGCTTCTACCAGCTTTTCCATTCTCCTGTAGATAATTCGTGTTAAAATTTTGCAACCATGACTTATCAAACTGATGGTTCTGTACTTTTCACACCTGTCTGCGCCTGATTTCTTTGGAATGGGGATTATTACATTTTTCTTAAAGTCTGAGGGTATTTCGCCTGTCTCATACATCCTACACATCAGTTCAAATAGTCTTGTCATGGCTGGATCTCCCAGAGACTTTAGTAGCTTTGAGGGTATGTCATCTACTCCTGGGGCCTTGTTCCGACCTAGGTCTTTCAGGGCTCTGTCAAATTCATCTCTCAGTATAGTATCTCCTATTTCATCTTGATCTACTTCCTCTTCCCTTCCTACAACATCGTCTCTAAGTTCATTTCCTTTGTAGAGCTGCTCTATGTACTCTTTTCACCTTTCAGCTTTCCCTTCTTTGCTGAGAACTGGTTTCCCATCTGAGTTCTTGATATTCGTAGAATTACTTTTCTTGTCCCCAAATGTGTCTTTTATTTTTCTGTAGGCGGTATCTATTTTCCCCCTTCTTATACATTCTTCTACAGATTTGCATTTGGCTTCGAGCCACTCCTGCTTAGCCATTTTGCATTTCCTGTCAATCTCATTTTTTAGTCGTCTGTACTCCATTTTGCCTGTTTCATTTACTGCATTTTTATATTTTCTCCTTTCATCAATTAAATTTAGTATTTCCTGTGTTATCCAAGGATTTTTGTAGGTCTTGCCTTTCTACCTATTTTGTCCTCTGCTGCCTTCACTATTTCATCTCTCAGTGCTACCCATTCCTCTTCTACTGTTTTATTTCCCCCTGTTTCTGTCAATTGTTGCCTAAAGCTCCCTCTGAAATTCACCAGAACTTCACGTTCCTTCAATTTATCTAGGTCCCATCTCCTTATTTTCCTACCTTTCTGTAGTTTTTTTTTTTTTCAGTTTCAGCCTACAGTTCATGACTAACAAGTTATGGTCAGATTCTATATCTGCCCCTGGGTATGTGTTGCAGTTTATAACCTGGTTCCGGTACCTATGTCTTACCATTATAAAATCTATCTGATACATTATTGATAGAGCTGAAGCATTGAATTAAAATTTGTGGTGCGGCCGGGAATCGAACCCGGACCTCCATGCTTACTAGGCAGACGTCTTAACCGTTAGACTACCACACCACTAACGATTAAAGCGCCTCGGAATAGTCTATGTACGATTTCCCTCCACAACACAAACTTTAATTCAGCTTCTTTGTTCCAAAGATAATTGCCACTACTGCCAAGGCTCTCCATGCAGCGGAATAGCACCTCAGCAATGGACATGGTGGAACAATCCTGTTATGGTGATATAAATATCAATTAAATACAATGAAAGAATCCCTGAGACGGATTTTCGTCTCAAATATGTCAAAGACATTATTGATAGAGCTGAAGCATTGAATTAAAATTTGTGGTGCGGCCGGGAATCGAACCCGGACCTCCATGCTTACTAGGCAGACGTCTTAACCGTTAGACTACCACACCACTAACGATTAAAGCGCCTCGGAATAGTCTATGTACGATTTCCCTCCACAACACAAACTTTAATTCAGCTTCTTTGTTCCAAAGATAATTGCCACTACTGCCAAGGCTCTCCATGCAGCGGAATAGCACCTCAGCAATGGACATGGTGGAACAATCCTGTTATGGTGATATAAATATCAATTAAATACAATGAAAGAATCCCTGAGACGGATTTTCGTCTCAAATATGTCAAAGACATTATTGATAGAGCTGAAGCATTGAATTAAAATTTGTGGTGCGGCCGGGAATCGAACCCGGACCTCCATGCTTACTAGGCAGACGTCTTAACCGTTAGACTACCACACCACTAACGATTAAAGCGCCTCGGAATAGTCTATGTACGATTTCCCTCCACAACACAAACTTTAATTCAGCTTCTTTGTTCCAAAGATAATTGCCACTACTGCCAAGGCTCTCCATGCAGCGGAATAGCACCTCAGCAATGGACATGGTGGAACAATCCTGTTATGGTGATATAAATATCAATTAAATACAATGAAAGAATCCCTGAGACGGATTTTCGTCTCAAATATGTCAAAGACATTATTGATAGAGCTGAAGCATTGAATTAAAATTTGTGGTGCGGCCGGGAATCGAACCCGGACCTCCATGCTTACTAGGCAGACGTCTTAACCGTTAGACTACCACACCACTAACGATTAAAGCGCCTCGGAATAGTCTATGTACGATTTCCCTCCACAACACAAACTTTAATTCAGCTTCTTTGTTCCAAAGATAATTGCCACTACTGCCAAGGCTCTCCATGCAGCGGAATAGCACCTCAGCAATGGACATGGTGGAACAATCCTGTTATGGTGATATAAATATCAATTAAATACAATGAAAGAATCCCTGAGACGGATTTTCGTCTCAAATATGTCAAAGACATTATTGATAGAGCTGAAGCATTGAATTAAAATTTGTGGTGCGGCCGGGAATCGAACCCGGACCTCCATGCTTACTAGGCAGACGTCTTAACCGTTAGACTACCACACCACTAACGATTAAAGCGCCTCGGAATAGTCTATGTACGATTTCCCTCCACAACACAAACTTTAATTCAGCTTCTTTGTTCCAAAGATAATTGCCACTACTGCCAAGGCTCTCCATGCAGCGGAATAGCACCTCAGCAATGGACATGGTGGAACAATCCTGTTATGGTGATATAAATATCAATTAAATACAATGAAAGAATCCCTGAGACGGATTTTCGTCTCAAATATGTCAAAGACATTATTGATAGAGCTGAAGCATTGAATTAAAATTTGTGGTGCGGCCGGGAATCGAACCCGGACCTCCATGCTTACTAGGCAGACGTCTTAACCGTTAGACTACCACACCACTAACGATTAAAGCGCCTCGGAATAGTCTATGTACGATTTCCCTCCACAACACAAACTTTAATTCAGCTTCTTTGTTCCAAAGATAATTGCCACTACTGCCAAGGCTCTCCATGCAGCGGAATAGCACCTCAGCAATGGACATGGTGGAACAATCCTGTTATGGTGATATAAATATCAATTAAATACAATGAAAGAATCCCTGAGACGGATTTTCGTCTCAAATATGTCAAAGACATTATTGATAGAGCTGAAGCATTGAATTAAAATTTGTGGTGCGGCCGGGAATCGAACCCGGACCTCCATGCTTACTAGGCAGACGTCTTAACCGTTAGACTACCACACCACTAACGATTAAAGCGCCTCGGAATAGTCTATGTACGATTTCCCTCCACAACACAAACTTTAATTCAGCTTCTTTGTTCCAAAGATAATTGCCACTACTGCCAAGGCTCTCCATGCAGCGGAATAGCACCTCAGCAATGGACATGGTGGAACAATCCTGTTATGGTGATATAAATATCAATTAAATACAATGAAAGAATCCCTGAGACGGATTTTCGTCTCAAATATGTCAAAGACATTATTGATAGAGCTGAAGCATTGAATTAAAATTTGTGGTGCGGCCGGGAATCGAACCCGGACCTCCATGCTTACTAGGCAGACGTCTTAACCGTTAGACTACCACACCACTAACGATTAAAGCGCCTCGGAATAGTCTATGTACGATTTCCCTCCACAACACAAACTTTAATTCAGCTTCTTTGTTCCAAAGATAATTGCCACTACTGCCAAGGCTCTCCATGCAGCGGAATAGCACCTCAGCAATGGACATGGTGGAACAATCCTGTTATGGTGATATAAATATCAATTAAATACAATGAAAGAATCCCTGAGACGGATTTTCGTCTCAAATATGTCAAAGACATTATTGATAGAGCTGAAGCATTGAATTAAAATTTGTGGTGCGGCCGGGAATCGAACCCGGACCTCCATGCTTACTAGGCAGACGTCTTAACCGTTAGACTACCACACCACTAACGATTAAAGCGCCTCGGAATAGTCTATGTACGATTTCCCTCCACAACACAAACTTTAATTCAGCTTCTTTGTTCCAAAGATAATTGCCACTACTGCCAAGGCTCTCCATGCAGCGGAATAGCACCTCAGCAATGGACATGGTGGAACAATCCTGTTATGGTGATATAAATATCAATTAAATACAATGAAAGAATCCCTGAGACGGATTTTCGTCTCAAATATGTCAAAGACATTATTGATAGAGCTGAAGCATTGAATTAAAATTTGTGGTGCGGCCGGGAATCGAACCCGGACCTCCATGCTTACTAGGCAGACGTCTTAACCGTTAGACTACCACACCACTAACGATTAAAGCGCCTCGGAATAGTCTATGTACGATTTCCCTCCACAACACAAACTTTAATTCAGCTTCTTTGTTCCAAAGATAATTGCCACTACTGCCAAGGCTCTCCATGCAGCGGAATAGCACCTCAGCAATGGACATGGTGGAACAATCCTGTTATGGTGATATAAATATCAATTAAATACAATTTCTGGTCAGGTGAGTACAGTATTATAAATACAAAAGCAGTTGGGGGTATCACAGGAGTAGGACTGATAATGAATAAGAAAATAGGAATGCTGGTAAAATTGATATTTATATCACCATAACAGGATTGTTCCACCATGTCCATTGCTGAGGTGCTATTCCGCTGCATGGAGAGCCTTGGCAGTAGTGGCAATTATCTTTGGAACAAAGAAGCTGAATTAAAGTTTGTGTTGTGGAGGGAAATCGTACATAGACTATTCCGAGGCGCTTTAATCGTTAGTGGTGTGGTAGTCTAACGGTTAAGACGTCTGCCTAGTAAGCATGGAGGTCCGGGTTCGATTCCCGGCCGCACCACAAATTTTAATTCAATGCTTCAGCTCTATCAATAATGTCTTTGACATATTTGAGACGAAAATCCGTCTCAGGGATTCTTTCATTGTATTTAATTGATATTTATATCACCATAACAGGATTGTTCCACCATGTCCATTGCTGAGGTGCTATTCCGCTGCATGGAGAGCCTTGGCAGTAGTGGCAATTATCTTTGGAACAAAGAAGCTGAATTAAAGTTTGTGTTGTGGAGGGAAATCGTACATAGACTATTCCGAGGCGCTTTAATCGTTAGTGGTGTGGTAGTCTAACGGTTAAGACGTCTGCCTAGTAAGCATGGAGGTCCGGGTTCGATTCCCGGCCGCACCACAAATTTTAATTCAATGCTTCAGCTCTATCAATAATGTCTTTGACATATTTGAGACGAAAATCCGTCTCAGGGATTCTTTCATTGTATTTAATTGATATTTATATCACCATAACAGGATTGTTCCACCATGTCCATTGCTGAGGTGCTATTCCGCTGCATGGAGAGCCTTGGCAGTAGTGGCAATTATCTTTGGAACAAAGAAGCTGAATTAAAGTTTGTGTTGTGGAGGGAAATCGTACATAGACTATTCCGAGGCGCTTTAATCGTTAGTGGTGTGGTAGTCTAACGGTTAAGACGTCTGCCTAGTAAGCATGGAGGTCCGGGTTCGATTCCCGGCCGCACCACAAATTTTAATTCAATGCTTCAGCTCTATCAATAATGTCTTTGACATATTTGAGACGAAAATCCGTCTCAGGGATTCTTTCATTGTATCTATCTGATACCTTCCGCTGTCTCCTGGTCTCTTCCATGTATACAACCTTCTTTTGTGATTCTTAAACCACGTGTTTGTTACGATTAAATCATGTTCCGTGCAAAATTCTACCAGGCGACTTCCTCTTTCATTCCTTCTGCCCAGTCCATATTCACCTACTATTTTTCCCTCTCTTCCTTTTCCTACTACCGAATTCCAGTCTCCCATTACAATTAAGTTTTCCTCTCCCTTAACTGTCTGAATAATTTCCTTTAGCTCCTCATATATTTCTTCGATCTCCTTATCATCGGCAGAGCTAGTTGGCATATAAACCTGTGCTATTGTTGTCGGTGTTGGCTTCGTATCTATCTTGATAATGGTAATGCGATCACTGTGCTGCTTATAGTAGTTTACCAGCATTCCTATTTTCTTATTCATTATCAGTCCTACTCCTGTGATACCCCCAACTGCTTTTGTATTTATAATACTGTACTCACCTGACCAGAAATCATGTTCATCCTTCCACCGAACTTCACAAATCCCCACTCTATCCAACCTCAACCTATCCATTTCCCTTTTTAAATTTTCTAATTTTCCTATCCGATTAAGAGATCTAACATTCCACGCTCCGATCCGTAGAATGCCAGTATTGTCTTTCCAGACGATAACATCCTCCTGAGTAGTCCCCGCCCGGAGATCCGAATGGGGGACTATTTTACCTCCGGAATATTTTACCCGAGAGGATGCCATCATCATGTTTTCATACAGTAGAGCTGCATGTCCTCGGGAAAAGTAACGGCTGTAGTTTCCCCTTGCTTTCAGCCGTTCGCAGTAGCTGTGTGGCAAAGCCACATTAGCTGATGTTACAAGGCCAGCTCAGTCAATCATCCAGACTGTTGCCCCTGTAACTACTGAAAAGGCTGCTGCCCCTCTTCAGGAACCACACGTTTGTCTGGCCTCTCCACAGATACCCCTCCGCTGTGGTTGCACCTATGGTACGGCTATCTCCATCATTGAGGCACGCAAGCCACCCCACCTCGGCAATGTCTGTGGTTCATTACAAAATAATATTTCTTCCAAAGTATCGATCGCTGCTCGTCGCCTTGGGTTCTGGATAAACGAATACATAGTCTATATATTAATAGCCGCTTAACGTCAGTTTTCTTCTGTGTTGCTTGGTAACCGTTATATGTTTAAAATGGCTACTCCGCAGCAGAAATCATTTTGTTTTATCGAGTTTGCGAAGTGCCATTTTGTGATTACAGTGCAAAGACGTTTCAGGTCGAGGTACCAAATTGATCCTCCGAATGGGTGAAATATTCGCAGATATCGGCAGTTTGTAGATAGAGGATGAATGAAACTCTATCGAATCGTTGGATTGGTCGTCAAGGAGCTAGCGACTTAGCATGTTTCATCTGGGCCCCAGGGTCAACGGTTGTTTACGCCCTGTGACTTCTTCCTTTGGGGTTTCGTTAATGTTGTTTATGCTCCCTGGAAGAGTAGAAGAACTGGATCCGTACTGCCATATCATCAGTGACGGACTTGATTGTCCGAGTGTGAGAGGAATTTGAATATCGATGTCATACTGTTCGTCACTGATTGGGGGAGGGGGGGGGGGGAGACGTATTGAACGCCTGAACTTAAGTGGAAAAATTTCATATTCTTAGGTCTTAAAGTGTAATAAATACAGGGTGTTTCACAAAGAATATACGTATCAGATGCTTCATGAAATTGACATAGACGAATAAGGTCATGGATATGAAGGGGTGGATTTAAGGGAATACCGCCACGACCCCCCACATTTACGCCCCGATACTTTTTTTATGGGGTTACGTGAATCAACGCGTGTACAGTATTAAAGGTCATTCGCCATTTAAAGCGGAAAATCATTCACGCTATTCACTCTCTTGCTCTTGATGTCCTTCAACATATGTGGAATGATTGAGAATATCGTTCAGATGTGCGTAGAGCGACTGACGGAAGACACATCGAACTCCACTGAACATGTTTGCAAGCCTGGAGAGTGGAATGCTAGTTTGTTTTTGATTTTGTTTATTATTTATTTTATATGTTCACTGTTCTTTAAAATTAAATTGGATGTTCGGTTTTTACATTCCATACAGAAACTTGTATTTAATTTATATCAGCGCTTTACTATTACTGAAATCGCTAATACAAAGGGGAATATAATACACCATGTCTGTTCGGATAATTATGAAAGTCACTGTATATCCTACTACCGAACATGTTTTCTGTTCCCCTGAAACATCCTGTACCTAACTATTCAAGTAACGTAGTTGATTCTAATAAGAAAAACACCTTTCAGGTGGAAAGTGGAGGAATCGTATCTAAACATCTGGCAAGAGTATTCAGTTAAAATATGCCTTGACATGGACGTAAACTGTATCCCGAAAAGGAATACCACACACAAATACCGTATTGGTACACTCAGCTCATGTAAATACGTGCGGCATGTTTACACTGAATAGTACAGTTGACTTCGTCAACAAAGCACACTGAAAATTTCAGTGTAAGCTAAAGCACGTCTTTACACCTTGAGCATCAACGCACTACTGCTATTAGATAAATACTCCCATAGCAACCGGTGTAACAAAACATTAAAAGAAAATGCATTCAACTCAGCTATATCTCTATATTCAATAAAAACTGGACACAAGTTACATGCCATTTTTATTCAAATTCGTCTATACTAGCATCTGCTAAATTTTTACTATTCCTACTAAAGTTCTCTTTATAAGTAAACTTCTGACGACGAACCGAGGCTAGTGCCCAGGCAAATTACACGAATCGATTAATTGCATTCGCAAGCTATGTCAATTGTACTGAAATTAATGCGCACCTAATGATACTATTTTAGGTGCATCATTCTGATTTTATTTTTCTTGCAGAAAACCTCTTTCGTGTAATGTTTTTGAAGTGCGTCACTTCTGAATTTACCTTTCACGAATTAGTTCGAACTTCCAACGATGGAGATAAATGGTTAAAGTGATATATATAATTACGAATAATCATTATCCGTTATCGAGAGGTCATGGTTTAAAGTCCAGCTAAATTTAGAACATGCTGAGACTTCTTGAATATCTACTTAGTGGTGTGCTTAAAAAGTTACCAGTATTTTGTCAGTTAATTGTCGTTTGTTTATGCCTTACTGTAAGCTTTCATGTAAGTACAGTAAAATAATGGTAACCATGGGGTTTACTTAATTTTTCGTGAATAAACTTTGGAAACCTAATGGAAAAACCCTGTAGTCTGAAAACTTAACAACAGTGGTAGACTAATTGTTGGAAACTAGAATGGAAAAATACTAGTATCACAGCACAGCTAAAGGCTAGACTCAGAGGTAAAAATAGAAATAGCTTCTGGACTTAACAAGCAAAATTTGTAATAGCAAGTAAACGTGAGCGGAGATGCTTGCATCGTAAATTTCAACGGAATGTAATGTCATTTTGTACGACAGGAGAAATGCCATTTCATATAACATTATACAACATGACATTATGAAACGTGTTATTTTACATATATGTAGCAATATGTGAAGATTTTTAAGTTTTTGAAGTTGCTAGTGAAGTCGGAATGAGTTCTCCTCTTTCAAATCTTTTACTCTGGCCGCGACATATTCGCCTTAGTTGTGTTGTGATACGAGCATTTACGTTACATCTGACGTCGCCTGAATTCCCAATGTTTGGTAGTCACCGGAGAGATGTGTTTGGAACGCGTAGCGCGGGCAGCAGCGGCGCGCATCCCTGTAGCCGCCGTGGCCCACTTGCGCAACGCGCCTGCGCACTTTGACGGCTGTACGCCTTCAAGGTCGCTGCAGAACCAGATCGGCAGGCGCCCTGGCTTATCTGCGCTGCGATACCCGCCACAGCTGCACCTCACTGCACGGAACCTTCTGGAGGAGCCGGCGCGCCACAACCAGTTACATACAGCTGGCACTGGTCCAGGCTTCAGTCTGATGCGTTTTTGCATATTTGACACTGGCACATTCTCTCCATATGGCCTTAAACTGTCGTCGTTCTGCACTCTGGAAATCTACCGAAAATAATTTTGCTAAGCTCTTCAAAATCTAGTGGCATGGGCCGAAAATTATTCGGCGTCATTCCTAAATTTTACTTGGCGATCCATAAAGTTTTACCATTTGCCTGTAAAAAAAAAATTCGTGTAAGTATTTTGCAACTATGACTTATTAAACCGATAGTTCCCTAATTTTCACATTTGTCTGCACTTGCTGTGTAAGGAATTGGGATCTCACTATATTCTTGAGGCCTGAGGTTATTTCTCCTGTCTCATACATCTTGCATACCATGTGGAGCAATTTGTCATGACTGGCTCTCCTAACGATAATAGCAGTTGAGACGGAACAACTACTCCGGAGGCCTTGTTTCTACTCAAATCTTTCACTGTTCTATCTCATCTACTTGTTCTTTAGTTTCCATTTCTAGAATACTGCCTTCAAGTTTATTTCCTTTGTACAGGCCCTATATGTATTCCTTCCGCCTTTCAGCTTTCCCTTCTTTGCTTAGTACTGGTTATCGATCTGAGTTCTGGTGGAATCCGACCTTGGGGAAGATCAGTTTGGACTTAAGTGAAATGTAGGGAGACGCGAGGCAATATTGACATTACGACTTAGAAGAATGGTTAAGAAAAGGGAAAGCTTTGGCAATGTTGACTGGAATACACTCTTTCAGACAGGGTTGTAGCCTTTCACCAATGTTGTTCACTCTGTACTGTGAGCAAGCAACGTATTGTGCTGTTTGTTGCAGGTATTTTGAAAAGAGCATGGAGAGTAATTATTCACTAGCAAGATAACGTCTGATGGTCGAAGTAAAGAAGATATAAAATGCAGAAAGGCTATGGGAAGAAAAGCGTTTCTGAAAAAGCGAAAATTTTAGACATCTAATGTTAGTTTATATGTTAGGAAGTACTTTCTGAAAGCATTTGTCTGGAGTGTAGCATTGTATGGGAGTAAAACATGGACAATAAGAAGTTCAGAAAAAAGATGATAGTTTTTGAAATGTGGTGCTACTGACGAATGATGAAAATTAGATGGGTAGATCATGTAACTAATGAGGTGCTTAACCGAATTGGGGAGAAACGAAGTTTCTCGCATATCCTGACTAAGAGAAGGGATCGGTTGGTAGGACACATTCTGAGACATCAAGGAAACGTCAAGTTAGCATTAGAAGGAAGTCTGTGGGGGCAAAAATCGTAGAGGGTGACAGAGGGACGAATACAGTAAGCAGATTGAAAAGGATGTAGGTTGCCGTATGTATTCTCAAATGGAAAGGCTTGCACAGGACAAGGTAGTGTGGAGAACGTATTAAACCAGTCTGCGGACTGAGAATCACAACAACAACAGACCCATAAAGCTGGAGTGACGCTCAACAAATAGGCTGCACAAGTAGCAATGTGCTCAACCACTTTACTCGGAACTCTTCCAATTAACTGTAACCCCCCCCCCCAATTCGCCTTCCCTATAACTGGATCTTAGTGCATATTCCATTTCAAGCTCTTTCGCAGCATTATGCCTATCTATTTAAGCGACAACATGTATTCGAACATTGCAAGACTTCCTAATTTCTTAACCACCTCAAGACCACTCTAGAACACAAACGTTCGTGATTATAACGACTGACAATTCATTTTCCTGAAAAGCGCAGGAAGGTCATAAGCGCTTCCATCTCGTCACTACTTTCCTAAATGTAGCGACTGATTTTTGTGCTTGTGACTGCCAAGAAGAAACACGCACTGCTTAGAAAACTGCGATAGCTTTTCTGAAAGTAGTCATTTTTACGATCGTTTGTAACTTCGTTCCAACTTAAAGGTCAGTAATGCTCACAATATGGACTTGCGTTTACGTTCACATCATCACCCATGAAAAGACCGTTACAATGAGGATACACTTCCTAATACGACGGAGTGAAGAGCTACTCTCACCTTGGATGCAAAGCAGGTTACACATACCAAGAATATCAAACGACCTGCGTCTCGCTATGTAGTCTATCCAACGTGAATGCATTGGTGGAAATGCTGGAATATCATCTGCCCAGAGGAGAGAAATCTGCCAAATATGTCAGTCGAAAAAGAGAAGATTGAAACATCGTTTTGTGCTGTTTGTTGTAAGGAATTTTTCAAAGAGTATCGAGAGCAAATTATGCACTAATTTATCGAAATACATGTTATAATGTTAAAAATTGTTTCTGTGATTGTAGACTAAGGTCTGTATCGTTTGTTAGTGATAATAAATAATAAAATGTTACCAAATTTTGCTTAGGCCTACTTTTTGTTATGGCGTAAAAATTACGAACGTTTGTAACATTAGATAATTAAAGATCTTTTGTGTTCTACGGTTAAGACAGTTCCTTAAATAACGTCCCACATTTTTTCTACAACGTATTTATTGCTAATAATTTGTGTTTCATGACAAGATCGACAACTTTTGCAATCACTGCTTACCTCATATTCTCCATTACTTTTGTTGCCCGTAAGTTGGATTTATTAAACGGCATCATTATTTCATTGCATCACTTGCTTTCTTCGTCTGACAGGTGTATCCCAAATAGAGAAATATTTGGCATAAACAGATGGAAATGAGACGGCGTTGAATCAGGGATATAGGGTAGATGAGGCAATGATTTTCAACCAAATTCGGATTTATGTTCCCAGATTCCGAAACGGCCGTGTTGCTATAACTGTCGTGTTGGAACAAGATTTCTTTCGGTTTCTTTTTCAGACTGAACATGCAGGAAAACGGATCGTTGGTTTCTGAATTAATGGGTTGCTCCTTTGGTGACTCGCCGAAGATGTCAGCAACACTACCCTAAAAGACTGTCATGCATGTGCCAACTCAAGCTGCTCCCTTGCTTTTTGTTTGCCACTCTATTGGCAGCTCCTTTGATTCCGGCGCAAAGTGAAACACCCAGGTTTCGTCCCTGTAACGATCCACTTATCCATTGATGTCATACTGCTCGAACCGTTAGGACGGAATCTTATTATTTCAAGTATTAGAGTCTGTTGTGAACATTCGTTCAAACTATCTTGAACAAATCTTTGAATAACCAAGAGTCTCTACGCGATTAGTCATATCGACAGCAGTAGCTGTGACAGGACGTCCCGAACTATCATAGAACGTAATTTATGAATATCCTGACTTAACTATCTGTACCTATTGCCCAACAGTGCTTCTGTAACTTTCGTAGTGCCATACACAACGCGCGGGCGTCATTCACTAAGTTTACATGCAACACATCTTCCGAAAGACGAAAACCGAATTTCGTAAACCGTTTTCCGCTGTCGTGTTTACATGGCATAGCCTGAATCGAATTTCCTAGCCCATTTAATAAGGCGGCTGAAAAACAGTTGATTCAGTTCCTGATTTAGTCAGGACAATCGCTATTTTTCTTTATTTAAAAATACAGATTCATGCTCACTCTAATATTTATACTTTTATTTCACATTAGAAAATATCACTGTCGATATATGCCGAAAATTTTTAACAAGAAAACACAATCTTACAAGCCAAGAATGCTTCAAAAAGGCTGCGTTTACATGGGCACGAAAATCGATCGTGGAACTGGAAAACCGCTTTAGAGAAGCGGATTTCCAGAATCGATTTTGGAGTGCTTACATCACCAACCAAAAGCGGAATTGGGAAATCGGTTTACGAAATCCGGTTTTGGAGGCCATGTAAAGGGGTTATTGGTTACGACAGTTTTTTTTTTTTTTTTTTTCCGCAACCAATAATTCAGTTGCATCACTTTGCTTCGATTTCGATGCCATTTTGATGGTTCGTTATGGCTCTGTCGAAACGGTTCAAATATCTCGAACGATCAGAAGAAAATCAGCGGTACCTAAAATGACTTTTTCCCTACGAACTAATAGTTGTATAAGGAAGAAAAATACATTTGGGCATTGTTTATTAGTTTTTATCAATATTTAAAACAAGCTATTTACCACAGTAATTACAAATTGTCAGTCAAGCCTGAATTTCCCGGCTGACGGCTGACACATAACCTCAACAATCGCTCGGGCCCACCCAATAGCGTCATCAGCAGTTTCATACTGTTTCCAATCCTCTTTAGATTATTTACATGGACAGAAGCAGCGGTCCTCAGACACTTACCTTTGAAGAGCATTCAGCGTGGTTAGTGAATCTACATCACAAGTAGTTGCTTAGCCAAACTCCAGACTCCCCCCCCCCTCCCCTCCCCACCCAACTTCGCATGTCCACCGCGGCATGTGACTACAGGTCTTCTAAATCACACGATACATTTTGAGTTTCTGTGCAATTTGGAAAGCTTTTTCTCTCGTTAAGCTGCCTTGTTCTGTGTGTATACTGCAGATTTCGGAGCCTTCCGTGCTCGGCGCAGTGCGTGTTCTTTACGGATCGATGTACCCACGTGTCGGTGCTGGCTTCTTATTGCGGGCAGGTGCGGCCTTGGCACGTGCCGTCGTTTTCAGCCACCTGTGTTGAATCTGCAGTCTAACGTGGGGGGGTTTCTGGAAGGCGCCAATCTCTTAATACCCTCATACTACGTGAACAACCTATGTACACGTATTGGGCGTATCTCGCTTACCTCTACAGTGTATCCGCTGAAATCTAATCGCAATAGCGGTAGTGTAAAATGGAACACCTTTAACGACTAGATATAGGTACTTAATATGTACATTAGTATGTTCTAAATAAATTATTAGCATTTGAAGCATGTAGATCCGCGAGTGTAAGGTCATCATAGATTTCATGATGCAACGCCATCTACCGCTACCTGCGGCTCTCGTTGTCGCTATTAACAGAAGGCAGTAGGTCAGCGTGACCTGAGCAAAGGTGCAGGTACTGGTGAGCCTCTATTTGTTGAACCGTTTTCGAGTGGTACTGCGGCTCTCGCCTCAGGTGTGTAGTGTAACGCGGCCTAATATCACATATTCGTGGAAAAGGGCGAAGTACTTTTGCAAGGTTGTTGTTGTTATGGTCTTCAGTCCGGAGACTGGTTTGATGCAGCTCTCCACCCTACTCTATCCTGAGCAAGCCTTTTCATCTCCTCATAAGAACGGCAACCCACATCTATTTGAATCTGCTTACTATACGCATATCTTGGTCTCCCTCTGCGATTTTTACCCCACACACTTCCCTCCAATGCTAAATTTACGATTCCCCGATGTCTAAAAATGTGTCCTACCAAGCGATCCCTTCTTTTAGTCAGGGTATGCCAAAAATTCCTTTTCTCACCAATTCTGTTCAGTACCTCTTCATTAGTTATGCGATCTACCCACCTAATCTTCAGCATTCTTCTGTAGCACCACATTTCAAAAGCCTCTATTCTCTTCCTGTCCGCACCGCTTATCGTCCATGTTTCACTCCCATACAAGGCAACACTCCACACAAATGCCTTCAGAAGAGACTTCCTTACACTTAAATTAATATTCGATGTTAGCAAATTTCTCTTTTTCAAAAATGCTTTTCTTCCCATTGCCATTCTGCATTTTGTATCCTCTGTACTACGACCATCGCATGTTATTTTACTACCCAAGTAACAAAACATACTGTAGATTTCTATTCCGATTGACAAAAGTACATTTTTTTAGAAATATGTCTTGATGTTAAAGGATGTGGTTAGGCAGGAACCTAAGAGTACAGCTTAAATGGTTTGCTAATGAAAATCAGCGATGACATCTACAGTCTAGCTTGTCAAAAGTACTTCGCCCTTTTCTACAAACATCTGATATTAGGCCTCATTATACGATGCACCTGACGCAAGAGGTGCGGGACCAGTCGAAAACGGTTTTACGAATCAAGTCATCTCAGGTGCTGTACATCAAGCTAGTTAGTTGAAAGAGGGCCCAACACTAGCATGAGAAAATGTGAGGCATCCATCCGGAAAATTAATGCTTCTGTTTGACGATACAGAATGAAAGACCAACTACAGAAGAGCAGCTAAAGTCGGAAATACTCGCAAAATTACGAGTTAATATCGTACCATCGGCAGCTCTGTTCCTTTAGAAGTATCATGGCAGATCGTACTACACTCAGCTTCAAATTCCGGCCCTCTAAATTTTCTCAACAGAAATTCACAAAAAGACCGTCTTTCCTCCAGGGATCCCCATTTGAGTTCCCGGAGCATTTCCGTGACACTCGCGCATTGGTCGAACCTACCAGTAACAAACCTAGCTGCTCGCCTCTGAACTGCTTCTATGTCTTCCCTTAAACTGACATACTGCGGGTCCCAAACACTTGAGCAATACTCAAGACGTGGTCGTACAAGCGTACTATACGGTCTCCTTTACAGATGAAGTACATCTCGCCAAAATTCTCTCAATAAACCGAAGTCGGCTGTCTGCTTAATCACAACTGTCCTTACATGTTCGTTCCATTTCAGAATGCGTGAGTGCCTACCAGGCACCAAAGCACCTACTTAACCGAGGTCACTGAAATGACTTCTTCAGAACATACTAATAAACATGCCTCGTAAATATGAATTCCAGTTTTTTAAGGTGTTATTTTAGTCATTTATTTTGTTTTATTTTATTATTAATAATAATAATAATAATAATAATAATAATAATAATAATAATAATAATAATAATAATATTATTATTTACTAACAAGAGTGCATATTATGTGTAGGAGAAACATTCCCGTAATGTTCGAATACAGTGTTAGTAGTGTGCTGCTTGACAGTTACGTCTATTAAATACCTAGGCGTTTCGCTACACAGCGATATGAAATGGAACGAGCATATAAGGACAGTCATGGGGAAGGCAAACGGTTGACTTCGCTTTATTGGGAGAATTTTGGGAAGGTGCCATTCGTCTATAAAGCAGACTGTATATAAAACACTCGTACGATCCAGTCTTGAGTATTGCTCAAGTGTTTGGGATCACCACCACATCAGTTTAAAAGAGAACATAGCAGAGGCGGGTGGCTAGAATTGTAACTGATATATTCCATCAATGCGTGTTACCGAAATGCTTCAGGAACTCAACTGAGAGTCTCTGTTGGGGAGGCGACGTTCTTTTCGAGAAGCACTGTTGAAGAAATTTAGAGGGCCTGAATTTGAGGCGGACTGCAGAACGATTCTACTGTCGCCAACTTACATTTTCCGTAAAGACCACAAGGATAAGATTAGAAAGATTACGGATCGTATGGATACATGCAAGCATTCGTTTTTCCCTCGTTCTATATGGCAGTGGAACAGGAAAGTAACAAGTAGTGGTACTGAGTACCCTTCGCCATGCATCTTCAGGTTGTTTGCGGAGTATGTATGTAGATGTAGCTATGTAGTTTATGTTATATGAATCCGGATTTCCCGTTCATCGCGCGTGGTTCGTCTTAACCATTTAGCTCTCCGTGCTACTTGCCCTTGCCTTCGTTATACACTCCACAAGGAGAACCATGTCTGATCAATTTTAAACGTCATTTCATTTATTTTCTACTGAAGCCCGATACATGAAATATGCCCTCAGACGATAATGGCAGATATATACATTTTCTCCCAAAGACGAAATGCAAAATTGCTCAAATTAAACATAGTTTTGATATAAAATTTCACATCGACAATAAAGTTTTTTAAAGTAACATTTTCAAGAGCTTGAAAAATGACAGCGTAATCGAAGTCCCACAACTACTTTTTTACAGTGCCCGATCTTGTATTTATGTCCACACTTTTGACTAAGTTCTCCCTAGCTGCCAGGCGATACAACGCCAGCATATCCCACAGTGTGGCGTTCTCAGACGAAGATACAGGAATCTGTTCTGTAAACTGGGAGGAACACAAAATAAATTACGTTGCCAGGAAGTCTGCGTGGATATACAAAATTTCTTGTAATATAAAGATGTTTCCTTTCAGTGTATAGGGTTAATCAAAATTGTACTAACACTCAAATAGCAGAAATCATTAATAAAGTTCACACACACACACACACACACACACACACACACACATAACGAAATACATCGAATGTTTTAAATGGCATGTTGCAAGTTCTAAATACCTGCGAACTTAACCTCTTTGTCATCAGTTACAACACTTAAAAACCAACTATTAACAGCAGCATTTAAATCCCGTACACACATTTCACTGGGAATGGATGATACCACAGCCCGTATACGGCCTCTAAGTCATTTCATTGATATAAAGAATTTGGGTGTTGTAAACGTGCTCCTTGACCAAGCCCCCCCCCCCCCCCAACCAGAAATCATTTGGTGTTGAGTCAGGAGATTGCGGAGACCAGCACTATGGCGCGTCTAAATCAATCCGTCGACTTGTAAAAGTGTTATCGGATGGCTTCTAACACTACAGCCACAGTGCGGTGCAACACGGAGGATTTCTGGTGGTAGTTCATCAGTGGTTGTCTTCTGCAACATCTGACAATCGACGTCAGAAGATAATTTTGGTCTGCCAAACAAGTAGGATACATTCACTCTAGCGGCGTCTACAGCGCACTGTTCGTTCATTGGCGTGAGTCACGTGCATACTCCCAGATGACTCATTGGTTTTCGGTGGCCCAGAAAGCCTTTTCACGTCGATTCACAAATCTGCTCGCGTGAATAATGGCTTCATCGCTGAATGCCGTTACATTCACAATATCTTGCAGATACCCGCTAATCCACCTACAATATGACAGAATTCTACCCTGCTAGTTTCTGCGTCAATGTTTAAGCTTGGGCAACTTTGATGTATGGTCTCATTCTAAGATCATGTTTCAAGATGCGCCGCACTGTTTCTTTTTTACTTTTTCTATTTGCAAACTGCATAGTTCATTTGATTTCTGAGGAGTCGGTAACACACGTTCTTATACAGTAGCGATGTCTTGGTCTCATCTTCTTGATCTTTGACATTCTAAATTGCCTCGATTGGTGATGGTTACCGATCCAGCGCCCATAATTTTCTTGTAGGTGCCTCACACTTGTACGGTTTCGTGGATCACATGCAAATCACTGTCGAAACTTTTCGCGGACGAGAGTCGTCTCACCATAAATGTCGTGCTTACTGCGAATCTTCACTCTAGTGTCAATCGTTCAGCTGTTACACTAACTGAAAACAGAAGTCTGAAAATGAACTAAGAAAGGTAAAGGTTTAATATCCCTTCGAAGAGATTGGAGCAATTTGGAATATTGCTGCTCAGTGTGGAATCCTTATCAAGTGGGTTTGACGGAGGACATCGAAAGAGTATTGTTACGATGCAGGGGAGACAGCGTCACGGAAATGATACAGCATCTAGGATGGGAGTCATAACGGCGTTTATCGCTGCGGCGTGGTCTACTTACGAAACTCCAATCGCTAACATTCGCCTCCGAATGCGAAAATATATTTTTGACTCCCACTTACATAGGTAGAAATGACCATCAGAATAAAATACGAGAAATCAGAGCTCGAACGGAGAGATTCAGGTGTTCTTTCTTCGCCGGCCGCGGTGGCCGAGGAGACTGAGGCGCTCCACTCACGGTCTGCACGGCCACTATGATCGGGGGTTCGAATCCCCCCTCGGGCATGGATATTTGTGCCGTATTGAGTATAAGGTAGTTCATAAGTAGTTTGTAAGTTTAGGGACTGATGACCATGTAGTTAAGTCCCATAAGCTTAACAAAAAAACATTTGTTCTTTCTTCCCGCGCGCTATTCGAGAATGGAATGATAGATGAATAGTATAAAGGTGGTTCGATGAACCCTCTGCCAGGCACTTAAATGTGATTTGCAGAGTATCCCGTGTAGATGTAGATGCAGGTTGGAGACGATACAGTGATCTTCTGCTCAACAACTAAAATTACCATATCATGCATTTTACACCACAGGTGTGATGTTTGTGTTATGTCTGTTTGTTTTAAATATGACTAAACCTGTACGTTAAAAAAGAACGCTTTCTCTCCTTTAGCGATTAGCTATCGATATTATGGTAACACTATGAAGAATAGTCAATAAAAATTGAAGGAAAGGTTTTTCAAAAGAATCATAATTGATTCAGAAAAAAGACTTGTGTAAAATCTTATTACCTTTTTCATACATGATATTTTGCAAACAAAACATTCAGGCGAACAAAGACTGCGCCGAGCTAGATTGGCGTTGGATACCACATCGTCGACTATGTAGCAACCACGATTCACTAATAAGGAATATTTTCACAGGTAAATATTTGAGTTACATAAGCTATTGCAGATCTCCGAATCTTGAACGAAAACGAGTGTTTCTAGATGTGCCTTATAAAAAATACAATAGTAACTCTAATATCTTCAGCATACATAAACGATGAAACTTCCTGGCGGATTAAAACTGTGTGCCGAAACCGGAATTCGAAATTGGGAACTTTGCCCTTCGCGTGCAAACTCTTGGTAGAGCGCTTGCCCGCGAAAGGCAAAGATGTCAGGTTCGAATCCCGGTTCTGGGACTCAGTTTTAATCCACCAGGAAGTTTCATGTCAACGCACACTCCACTGCAGATGTTTGTCAGGAAGAATGAGCAGCTCCATCAGATGGTTCGCTGAGAATACTTGTTGTTTGACTGGCGTCGTGAGCTACATTAAACCAGTGTTCAGGCTGAAGACCAAGCGATCGGAGCGCTCAAATTTCTTTGCGGTGTTAAAATCTGAAGGAAATAACTTATAAAAAAGTATGTGTAACCAATTCTACAACACTGTTCCAGTCGTTGAAATACATATGAATTAGGTTCGATAAGATGCGCTGCTAGGATCTTTGTATGCTAATGTAACAGACACTAAAGTTTGAGATACTGAGGTAACAAAATGATAGTTCTTGGAAGAAAGGCCTGCTCGGAAACGTAATTCCAGTCTGATGCAATGAGGAGAAAAAAACATACAGACGCTGTCGCTGGGTCCAGCACGGTCAAGAACAGACGCTGTCTTATCAGCTGTAGCCGCGCTGACTGAGCGGGGAGGCCGTATCAGCCGTGACCGTACTTTGCTGCAAAGTGCGGGAGTGCGTCGTTACAGCCCCGCGTCATTTCTGCCGTATTTCAGCACCTATGTGATGCCGGGCACAGAATACCCAGGAGAAAGATGCGCTGTCTCGCTGGTGGGCAACTATCTTGATAGATAACTGTGGAGAAAATGACATTCTTGAGGATCTGAAATGTGTAGCGAAGTGTAAGAATTATTAGTCTGACGACTAATTCATGCGTGCTTGTAGACTCCAGCGAAGTAAGTTCAGTATTTTGGTTTGTCTCTTCAGCACCTCGCGACCCAAAGGAAAGGTGGACGCTGAGGTATACCCATACCTTTACAGTTCAGAAATGGAAATGAGCGAAAGGCTTTGTTGGCAGGGAGATCCCTTACGGGATTGTTCGGCCGCCGTAATGTCTTTTTAGTTAACGCCGCGAGGGCTACTTAGGTGCCGATGATTAGGACAACACACAACACCCAGTACCCCGCCGGGAATCGAACACGGGCCCCTTGCTTCGGCGTTCAGAGACACTGCCACTGAGGTAGGCGGACTATAGTAGAGAGAGAGAGAGAGAGAGAGAGAGAGAGAGAGAGAGAGAGAGAGAGAGAGAGAGAGAGACACTAATCGTTACACTTATCGTCTTAAATTTAAATTTTATCTCTAATAAGTAGAAGCAATAAAGGAGGTAGATGAGTTTTGTTGCTTGGGCAGTAAAATAACAAATGATGGTCGCAGTACAGAGGATATAAAATGCAGAATGGCAATGGGTAGAAAAGCGTTCTTGAAAAAGAGAAATTTAACATCGAATATTGATTTAAGCCTAAGGAAGTCCTTTCTGAAGGCATTTGTATGGAGTGTTGCCTTGTATGGGAGTGAAACATGGACGATAAACAGTGTGGACAGGAAGAGGATTGAGGCTTTTGAAATGTGGTGCTACAGAAGAATGCTGAAGATTAGGTGGTTGGATTGCGTAACTAACGAGGAGAATAGAAGGGATAGATTGGTAGGACACATTCTTAGATATCAAGGAATTGTGAATTTAGCGTTGGAGGGAAGTGTATGGGGTAAAAACCGCAGAGGAAGACAAAGAGATGGATACAGTAAGCAGATTCAGACAGATGTAGGTTGCCGTTCTTATGTGGAGTTGAAGAGACTTGCTCAGGATAGGGTATTGTGGAGAGCTGCATCAAACCAGTCTCCGGACTGAAGACCACAACAGAAACAACAAGTAGAGGGGAAAAAGTATTCGCTTAAGTTGCACAACGTCTCTATTAGCTCTCACACAACTGTTTTCGCGTGATTCAGAGCTCATCATTTGAGTACAGCAGCAAATCAAAGCTGTGACGCTGATGCACACTGCCATTGTGAAGCGTCAAGTGGAACTTTCTTCCTCTTCTGTGCTCGCATGCAGACGTTCTGCCAATCGAATACCAATAAAGAAATTATTAGAGCGTTTCAATTTTTTTTAATTCTCTCTATAATTAGTCGAAATATTGTCAGTGATTTTTCTGGAATTCATCACGTAGTCTAGCTGCACAAAGTCCAGGACGAACTCCCCAAAAGAAATTTAATATTGTAGTATTAGTAATTAATGGTTCTAGAATGCTTAGAAATTGTCGCAGGCAGTGTATCGTGACCAAACAACACAGGAGTAAAAATACTTCGTATTATACTAGCGAAAAAGCCATTGCTTTGAAATTGCTAAATATGTATTGGCATTGGATATATATCTTAGGTCTTTTAACATTGGGGATCCCATTAAATATTACTATATACTCCTTAGAATTTCCTGATTACCAGTTAATTTTAACACAGGATAAAGAAGACGTAGAGAACATTACAAGGACATTAATAGAGAATTAATGGGGATTTCAGGTCAACAAAAATGAAACAAAATATATGTTAATAGGAGACATAAACCAAGATTTAACTCTGGAAGACTGAATGGGCACTATTTTAAACACCCTGAAGAATACAAATACCTAGGAGTGACTATCACACAAGATGGCAAGCAAGACAAAGAAATTAATGCAAGAATAAATGCTGGGAAGTGTACTATTGGCACATTAAATGATATATTATGGGACCAACAGATCAGAAAGGAAACAAAAAGGAAAAATCTTCAATACAACCATCAGAAGTACCATGACATACGGATCATAAGTATGCGCACTTAAATGGCAAATAGAAAAGGGGTTGATGGCGACGGAGATGAACTTTTGGAGACGATCTGCAGGAATATCTATGCGGGAAAAAATCAGAAGTGAAGTCACCGGGGAGAAAATGGACTTTAAATATTGTTATAGATTTTATAGAAGGTAAATAACTCTTGAAGTATGGGCATACAAAAAGGGTGTCAAAAGGAAAGACTACCACAGAGAATACTGGAAGGGGAGCCACCAGGAAGAAAGAACAGAGGGAGATGGCCAACTACATTGATCCAAGGAATTCGTGCATCTATCCGAAAAGGAATATAGAAGGAAATTTATGGGCAGATAGACAAAAATGGAGAATGAAAATGTTTAATAAATAACAATGTAATAATATAAATGTAAAATGACGTAATGTATAATCTTGGGGTACCGGAAAATGCAAACTAAATTACATTGTAAAACAGAATAATAATAATAATAATAATAATTTGATATACATCATAAACTACTACTCCCCCTCCCCCCGTTTCTCTCTGCACATCTCCACCCTCTGTTCATATCCTTCTGCTGTGGCTCTCCCCCCCCACCCCCTCTGGGTGCTTTACCACATACCCCCTCCCCCTCACTCGTTTTTTATCCTTCCACCTTTATGCCCATTCTCCCACTCCCCCTCTCTGTTCTTACCTCTTTCTCAGATCTTAGCCTTCTTTCTGTTCCTAGAAACGGATCTTGAGTTGGGAATTGAAGTAGCTTAAAATGAAAATTGGTTGGGATCATTGGTATATAGGGTATGTGAGAGACCTCTGCAACTGCTCTGCTACATCTGTAACAAAGACGATCCCGTGATAATATTATGCATAGTTTTAATCTGCAAACTGGTAGCATTACTAAGTTACGATTGTATTGAATAAAACAACCAGCATGTAGTTGTATGTACATTTGTGTAAAGTTGTATGAAAGAGAAAAGAATGTATGGATGAGGCGATGTATTTAATTCCTCCTCTGTCTCTATTAAAAGAATAAATAATGGTTAAAGAACTTTGATTTCTGGTAACAGCATATCCACATTATATACTATATATATGATAGAATGTTTATAGTTCATGTCCGTCCGAAGGTTCAGTACGGCATATAATCTCAGTTCACCGCAAAAACGACTGCTGAGCTGCAAACAGACGCTTAGAATTAACAATCACATTCATACAACTTAAATTTTCGGCCACAGCCTTCATCAGAAAAAGATATGCATACGTTTTCACTATCGCTCACACACAGCTTTTGCGCGTATAGGGGCCAACTCTGGCCGCTCCGATCTGGACCTGGACTGTCTACAGTGACTGCCAACAAATTTGATACGTTGTTGTTGTTGTTGTTGTTGTTCTCAGTCCGGAGACTGGTTTGCTGCAGCTCTCCATCCTGCTCAATCGATCCCTTCTTTTAGTCAAGGTATGCCAGAAACTCCTTTTTTCTCCAATTCTATACCGTACCTCATTAGTTATGCGATCCACCCACCTATCTTCAGCATTCTTCTGTAACACCACATTTCAAAAGCATCTATCCTCTTCCTGTACGCACTGTTCATCGTCTACGTTTCACTCCCATACTAGACGACACTCGGCACAAATGTCTTCAGAAAGGACTTCCTTACGTCTAAATTAAAATTCGATGTTAACAAATTTCTCTTTTTGAAAAACGCTTTCCTTACCATTGCCATTCTCAATTTTATACCCTCTGTACTGCGACCATCATTTGTTATTTTACTGCCCAAGTAACAAAACTCATCTACTACCTTTATTGTTTCGTTACCTAATCTAATTCCTTCAGCATTGCCTTAATTTCGTAGCCTGCCCTCCATTACCCTTGTTTTGCTCTTGTTAGGGTTCATCTTATACGCACCTTTCAACACACTGTCCATTCCGTTCAACTGCTCCTCCAGGTCTTTTGGTGTCTCTGACAGAATTGCAATGTCATCAGCAAAACGCAGTGTTCTTATTTCTTCACCCTGAACTGTAATTCCTTTTCCAAATTTCTCCTTGCTTTCCTTTATGGCTTATTCAATGTATAAATTTGGATTGCTGTGTAGAAATGCTACAACCCTGTCTTACTCCCTTCCCAACCTCTGCTTCCCTTTGATTCAATTCTGATAACTACTGTCTGGTTTTTGAATAAGTTGTAAGTAACCTTCCGTTCCCTATTTTGTACTCCTGCTGATTTCAGAATTTGAAATAGTTTCTTCCAATCAACATTGTCCAAGGCCTTCTCCAAATCTACAAAAGCTAGAAATGTACGTTTGCCTTTCCTTAACCTGTCTTCTAAGATAAGCCGTAAAGTGAGTATTGTCTCCCATGTTCCTACATTTCTCCTGAACCCAAACTGACCTTCGCCGAGGTCTGCTTCTACCAGCTTTTCCATCCTTCTGTAAATAATGCGTGTTAATATTTTGCAACCAAATGGTTCTGAAATTTTCACACTTATCTGCGCCTCCTTTCTATGGAATGGGCATTATTACGTTTTTCTTAAAGTGTGAGGGTATTTCCCCCGACTCATACACCTAACGCACCAGGTGAAACAGTTTTGTCATGGCTGGTTCTCCCAGAGACGTCAGTAGTTCAGAGGGAATGTCGTCCACTCCAGGGGCCTTGTTTCGACTTAGGTCTTTAAATCCACTGTCATATTCTTCTCTCAGTATAGTTTCTCCTATTTCATCCTCATCTACTTATCTCCTTCCTACAATATCGTCTCTATGTTCATATCCTTTGTGTAGCCCCTCTATACATTCTTTCCACCTTTCAGCTTTTTCCTTATTTACTGAGAACTGGTTGTCCATCGAGTTCTTTATATTCATACTGCTGTTTTTCTTGTCTCCAAATGTCTCTTATTTTCCTGTAGGCTGTATCTATTTTCCCCTATTTATACATTCTTCTACAGACGTTGCCTTCTAGCCACTCATACATAGCTATTTTACACTTCCCGTCACTTTTAGTCGTCTGTACTCCATTTTGCCTGTTTCATTTACTGCATTTTTATATTTTCTCCTCTCATCAATTAAATTTAGTATTTCCTGTAATATCCAAGGATTTTTTGTAGGTCTTGCCTTTCTATCTATTTTGTTCTCGGCTGCCTTCACTATTTCATCTCTCAGTGCTACCCATTCCTTTTCTACTGTTTTACTTCCCCATGTTTGTCAATTGTTGCCTCAAGATACCCCTGAAATTCTCAACTTCAGATTCCTTCAATTTATCCAGGTTCCATCTTCTTACATTCCTACATTTGTGCAGTTTTTTGTTTCAGCCTACAGTTCATGAGACCAATAATGTATGGTCAAAGTCTGCATCCGCCCCTGGGTATGGCTTACCATTATAAAATCTGGTACCTTCCGGCGTCTCCTGGTCTCTTCCACGTAAAACAACCTTCTTTCATGATTCTTAAAGCAGGTGTTTGTTATTATTAAATTATGTTCCGTGCAAAATTCTACCAGACGGCTTCCTCTTTAATTTCCTTTGCCCAGTCCATATTCACCTTCTATTTTTCCTTCTCTTCCATTTCCTACTACCGAATTCCAGTGTACTATCACAATTAAGTTTTCCTCTCTCTTAATTGTGTGAATAATTTCCTTTACCACCTCATACATTTCTTCCATCTCATCATCGGCAGAGCTAGTGGGCGTATAATCTTGTACTACTGTGGTCGGTGTTGGCTTTGTATCTATCTTGACTATGATAATGATCACTGCGCTGGTCATTGTTTACCCGCATTCCTATTTTCTTATTCATTATTATACCTACTCCCGTAATACAACGGATGTTGTACTTATAATCCTGTACTCACCTGACCAGAAATCCTGCTCCTTTTTCCACCGAATTTCACTAATAGATATGTTGGCTAACTTCAGCCTATCCATTTCTTTTTTTACCTCCGGAATATTTTACCCTAGAGGATGCCATCATATATTCATACAGTAGAGCTGCATGTCCTCGGGAAAAGTAAAGGCTGTAGTTTCTCTTTGCTTTCATTAGTTCGCAGTAACAGTGGCAAAGCTACATTAGCTGATGTTACAAGGACATTTCAATCATCCAGACTATTGCCCCTGCAACTAGTGAAAAGGCTGCTGCCCCTCTTCAGGAACCACACGTTTGTCTGGCCTCTCCACAGATACCCCTTCGCTGTGGTTGCATCTACGATGCTACTTCTTGTATCCTTGAGGGATGCAAGCCACCCCACCGCGGAAACGTCTGTGGTTCCTGGGGGTGGATTTGATACATTAAAATAATAATAATAACAATGCGCTGTTTCATATATGAGAGTTGCAATGTTTAAAGGTCCTAATGTGGAAGTTGCCAATACGTAATAAGACACGATAGACCACTTGTCAGTATTCTAATCGGAAAACGTAGGCCTATTGATGGAAAACCAGTCTTACAACAGAACGGAGCGTGAAGATTGTGGAGACTTGCCAGTTTATTATTCGTCATATGCATTAACGATATAGTTGGTAGTATTAAGAAGCGAGGCAATTTTTCGCCGTTTCTACACTACCACACCTGACAGATTTCTGGAAAAGTTTTTCCTTGTTGCTGATAACCCAAGCGAGCCATGCCAAGCCCAGCAGCCGCGGATGAGTCAGTTGCCAGTGGCAGCTGGAGGTCATTAGAGAAATCGTGTTGACGAATTAACGCCGAGACAAAGGAGCTTATCGTCCTTCAAGTTAGGCTGCCTTGTAAGCGCTTGTTGCTGTAAATGTAGATATGCGTTTGTAGAACTATGGTGAAAACTCCACTCGTGGTTCGGTAAGCATGTTGATGGCATTATCGTTATAACAATTTGTCCGTGAACTCAACACACAGGAACACTATAATGACTTACATACAAAAGAACTAAGTAACAGACCTTAATGAGGTGGCCAATGTTTATGCAAAAATCACGATAGGAAAATTAGATGCCGTAGTCAGGGGTAGAATTTTTGGTGAATCCGTGCTACGACAGAATTATTGTAAAAAAAACGCTCAACAATGTGGATATTTTGAAACTGTCACTTCAGTTAATGTTATCTCAGTTATACGATCTGAGATGACCCTAGCTGAGTAATCGACACGTAGTCCAGTCAAATAAGCCAAAAAAAGGCGTCAACCTCGGATTGAAAGGTAACAAGCTGAATATTTGCATGAGCCTTTGTTTTGGCATTCTAAATGATGTGTCAAAAGTCTCATAAAATCTCGTGTCCGCGTCTTAAGATACTAAAGGTCAAAGATCACGAAAATCAGTTTTTCGCAAACATCTCGCTTCCTATGCGTTAAATGGTATTTGCATCTCAGACAAAAGTTGTAGAGCATGAAATTTTCTACAATTTTTGTTTTAAACTTTTTTTTGTGCAGTTCATCGTTTTGTAGATAGAGCGCGGAGAGCGCACAGGTCACAGCGCTCAGACATATAAGACGTAGTGCAAGTCAACCGTGAATCCCAGTCAATAGTAGGTTGTTTAAAGTTGATAAATCATTGCAACAATTACAATAACAAACCTTCATTCTTTATGAATTATGTTCAATAGTTCATAATATTATTCATAAATCAAAAAGATTTGTTTAATAATATTTACTTATTTAATGAAATTATAATTTATGAAGCCAAATACTTCAAGTATATTTTAATTATATTCTAATATATCTTAATTATGTTTCATGTAAAAAAGAATAAAATTAACTATAATTAAGACTTAATTATATTTGGAGCAAAAATATATTAAATTAAAAAAAACGAGGAAATACGTTTTATGTAAATCTTTATTTAGTAGTCATGTATGATTCATTTATTACAATTAGAAGTTCAAACATGAGGAGGATTTTTATTCACTTTAATTATTAATCATACATAGGTCTCAATTTTCATCTTCTTGATCATCATTGTCGTCTTCATCCGGTCGCTCGAAAACGTCCATTTCATTATCATCCTCGTAATCGACGATCGTCGTCTCTAAACCTTCCAAGATTTCGGGGTCATATACACTTTCTTCATCGAGATCGTACTGGTGTGATGACGCATTGAGGCAAGCTTGCCCTTTCCACTGGCCACAAGCTGAAGAACATTGCATCCCCGATTTCCTGCACCCGCAGCGCCTACCACAACCATTTCTGCAGTTGCAAAATATTGTATTCAGGAGCTCGTCTGGTGCAGATGGTAATATTGTTAGTATTGGCTCCAAATGTTCATTCTGCATCACCCAACCCCATTCCTGGGGTTCTTTATAGCTTCCTAACCACGTTTGTACTTGGTAGTAAGCACGATTTATATGTTGATGAGCTGCTGCACTAGTTGGTGGCAGATTTGATAGTTGCACAGGTTTATTAAATTTTGTCGATTTAAGAAAAATTGCGTGTATCGAAGATGATCTATATTGTCTTCAGATTTTGGAACGTTATATATTGCCAACAAGATACGTACTCCATATTCAAGTAACGTTTGCGCAGGGCAATTTTCTTGTTGAAATACTTGAGCTAGCTGGTCCAAATCTGGAAGTTTCTCCAATATTTTCACAAAAGTTCTTTTGCCTTTTTTAAACAACGCAGATGTGTCACAGCCACTCAATGTGTGCAAAAGTAAAATGTGTTTTTTACAACGGGGATAATGTTCAAAACTTTTGGAGGAGTATATTTGTGTTTTAACATTGCGTTTACCAACTTTTTTAAAGAAAATTTCTTATTGATGCGTTAGAGTACGTCCAATTAAAATGACAAGCAAATCAATATCTTCTCCTACGATGACGACAGTCCTTTGGTGCTCTGATTCTTCAATACATGTTTCGATTATACAAACATCAGCATCATCTCTGGCTTGTTTTGTAGTGATATTAACAGTTTTTAATTTTTCAACAAGCAAGTCAATTAGCTTTTTTTTTTATTAGATCGATATGATAAAAATTTCTCTTGGCTGATGCTGCTATAGAATTTTCACTGATATACACTTTTCGACACATGGTATGCACATTCAAAGAAGCTAAAGTATTTAAATAATCTATATGCCCGTCATTTCTTGCAATGCTTGCAGTTTTTAAAGTGTGTAAGCCGCGCACAACGTGCACAACACCACCTTCTGAAAGCGACTTATCACATATGAAACACAAATTAGCCATAACTCTGTACGTCCGTCCTTTCCACGAAACAATTTTAAACTAGCAAGCTTAGTTACTGGCAAGTGAGCCCTCGACAAAGAAACCGGCTTTCAACTATGTAAGTTGTGTTTCAACTTATAAATAGAAAAGGTGGCGTTGTAAGGGTCCATATTTCCAGGTATAAACTTAATATTATAGAAATATTCTACAGTTTACACATTTAAGAGAGAAAATACTAAAATATTTTCTACATAAATATAGTTACGATACATTGGAACAGAATTAAAATATACTTAAAGTATAGAATTCATGACATTATAATTACTTGAAATAAGTAAGTATTATTAAAATTGGGTATTAATTCGTAAATAATGAAATTTTATTTACAATTATAATTGTTTTATTCAACGTACCATTGACTCTGATTCACAGCTGACCTCGTATTACGTCTTATATGTCTGAGCGCTGTGACCTGTGCGCTTTCCGCGCTCTATCTAAAAAACGATGAACTGCACAAAAAAAAGTTTAAAACAAAAATTGTAGAGAATTTCATGCTCTACAACTTTTGTCTGAGATGCAAATACCACGTAACGCATAGGTAGCGAGATATTTGCGAAAAACTGATTTTCGTGACCTTTGACCTTTAATATCTTACGACGCGGACACGAGATTTTATGAGACTTTTGACACATCATTTAGTATGCCAAAACAAAGGCTCATGCAAAAATTCAGCTTGTTACCTCTCATTCCGAGGTGAAACCCTAATTTGACTGGACTAACGTCTGTCTGTGATATGAAAATCCGGGCTCAGTTCTCGGTTCTGGCCCGTGCTTTTTCATGGTAAGAGGACTCGAACGACACGAGACTGACAAGGAAAGTACTTGGGCTCGAACAAACACATATACACCAAAATCGCATGAGAGGTGATGTAAAGGTCCCTTATTGCACTAGTGATACTCCAGCATCTGCAAAATTCTGCAGTCGTCCGTTAGAGGTCTCTGCGTGTGCCTTGCCACATTGCACTTTGACCTGTCGGTTCGCCAGTAGGGACGGTGCAGTGTGCCTCCGAAGTTGCGTTTTGTGACGTTATTTGTGTGGTGAAGCGTTAGATGGGGTGGCGATTGGCAATCAGTCCTGCTAATGTATTGCGATTGGTTGAGATGACGTTACGAAGAACCCTTCTTCGTGAAGATGGTATTAGTGTAGAAGATGAATCATTCGCATGCTTACTGGTATCTGTTATGGTAAAGAAATATGAGCATAAGTTAGATACTTTTGTTACAAACTCATAATAATGATAATAGGGATTATAATGACGAACAACTCATTGCAAGCGGTAGTGATACGGTAAGTGCGGGAGGAGGCGATGGGAGCAGTGGCAGTGAATACCAACAGTCTTCCGAGAAGGTTAAAGTTGCAACTATCATCACGGCTTTTAATGACAAAACGCTAGAGAACATGTAATAAACATAGCACATAAGTTATAGTTATCTGCATTACGTGTGACGTCTACAATTACATCTACAGTGCTATCTAGAGCATGATTGCAAAGTTTTGCATAAAATCGACACCCACCAGCACACTGAGGTGTACGTATATCCTGTAAGCAAACGCTCATATAGATATGTTTGTTCGAGCCCATGTACTTTCCTTGTGAGTGGTCAGCTTCTTGGAAGTCAGCCGAGGACCTACTAGAATGAGATGTAGCAGCTACAAAGCCGACAATGGCCGGAAGAACGGTGGCAGACCCATATTGAGAGACGGTAGACATAAACAAATGAGGTATGTTACGCAGTAGCACTAAGTCGTCGTTAAACAGCGTCATAATGTTCGAGAAGGAATGCAGTCTCTGAACAATTTACTTCCGTTCCTTTGGCAGTTCATCACAAGCTGTAACAATTCTAAAGTGGATACGAGTGCTGAAAATGGCTTATTGCCGAAGCGATGTTTAAGTGTGCGGACATTAGTGTCAATTGGCACTTCCTTTTAGTACACCTAGGTCGCAAGGTTTCGCAGAGGTTGTACCGACTCTCCAAGCTTGGTATCTTACATTGCTTCGCGGAATTATGACAAGTCTATATCTGTACCGATGTTCCAGAGATATTTTCGACAGAAGTGGACTTCACTAGCACGTGTTTCAAACAGATGGAAAATTGAAAGCAATGCGCTCCAGTGAAATACATAGCCTTCATATGGGCATAGAGAGAATGATTTTGAGAAAAAACAGTACACAATATGACAACTTGCTGAAATTCATGCTTAACAGATCTGAAGATGATTGTTCATTCACAAACTTTTTCATCCCTAATGACCGTTTTGTTTGCTTTGTGATGTTCATTACCACGAATTAGACTGGAGAAGTCACAGAGAATGGAAGTTATCCTTTAGCACCGAACGCCATCGTACCTAGTTAGCGTCTTTTGGCATTTCTAAACACACACTATTTTCTTCGTGTATCGGAAATAGTATCTTTCCAAAAGGGGTCTGATGGATATCTATTATGTACACGAATTTCGATCGAACCACAAAACAGTGGTTCTTTGCAAGTTAACACAACAGAATAAGAAACTTAACAATTCTTTTTGCGACGGGAAAAGGGTCTGGATTTTTTTATTCCGTTCGTGATTGGAGGGGGAAGGGAATAACTTCGCGATATTGACGGAAGTGATTGTCAGAGAAGAGGAAAATTAGCAACAAGATCATATTGCGGATTTTTCCAGGTATTTAAGAACGATCAGGGTTTGGCTGTTCTCCCTGCGAAACATGAATCATTTCCATGTAAAAATTGTTTCAACTGGGTTTTCAATTAGTCCTATACCCACCCTGTTCATAATACTAAAATATTGTTTTATAAACTCTAAAGAAATGGGTCAAAAGATACATCATATCTGTGAAGTGTCTCAAAATAAACAAAAAGTAAATCACGGGTAATGGAATGTGTCGATTTAAATCATGTTCTGCTGAGGGGATTAAATGAGACACTAATGGCCGGTTTCCGAAACAGTAGTTACCTGTGCCGTTATAGTTATCTGTGGGTTACCTGAACGTTAAGTACAAAATGGGTTTCCGAAACAATAGTTACCGTCACAGCCGTAGTTACCGGTCCGTTAAAGATAAATGCGCGTTCCCCTGGGGTTACCTACACGTTAACTTAACTATATCCGCTATGTCCTGAAGTTAATTAGCAGTAGTAATGTGTTTTTGTTTTTATGATTGGGTTCCGTATAATTTTCATACAATTTTTAAAATTTATGACGCTGAAGAATGGAAATTCTTTCATCATCATCGTCACCGCCGTCTTCTTTTTATTCTGATGCTTCGGAAAGTTGTTCAGAATGATAAAACTTAGCTGTACCACAGAATAAGGAGTATACAGAAAGGAAACTCTCGCTGCAGTCTGTCGTCCAAAAATTAGTGCGCATGCGCGGAATAGGCCATCTTGAAAAGCAGTAAACGTGTGGTCACTCCCTACTCTGTGGCGTGGTAATGCGCCGTCTTTGTTTGTTAATTGTGTATTTTAATAGCCTGAATCGCACAAAGGTGAAAAAGTATTTGGTACAGTGTAGTGCACTGAAAAGAAAGAACTGTGTGTCAGTAGTTGGAGCTGTTCCGTTTTTATTACGAGCAGCAATAAAAGAAAAGGCGGCCGATGGTGGCCAGCACCTAATTGCCGCAATAATTCGAATACAAATAAGAATATAAGTTTCTTCATCTTCCCAAAAGATGCTGAGCAGTAAGTGAATGTCGCTATATGTGTAGTGAAAGTTAAATTTTATCAGTTTCGAATAAGTGCAATGTGAGCATAATTATTACAAGTAGCCTTGCTTCTTCTCTTGACGATAACTCTCGCTGTTGCAGTTGCTGCAGTTTAACAGCATCGAAATGTTGAAATAGATTTATATTTTATAAGTTAACGTTGCAGGGAATAATATAAAATCAATGACAAAGCATAGTGCGTAAGTAGGCAGGTAAAATTTTACTTACGGCGTTGGAGCCGTAGTGTGCTAATGTTGGCAACGAATGCTCTTCTGATACATTCTCCGATCAGTAAATTAATGATACTCCTAAAGCAAATACAACTTTTATATAAGCCCAGACGTCATTAGTTCTGTGTAATCACGTTGTACTGCTAAGTCCTACTCAATATTTTGTGCAAATTTATTCGTGTCAAATAAAACCTGGCAGTTGTAAAGTCACTTTCTTGTTTATAACTAATTTCCCAAACATAAATCCGCGTTATTTGGGATTTTTCTAGAGTTAAGCACCAAATAAAACTATCATCGATTCCACCGTACATTTTCGTAGTTGTATTAAAATTTAGGCCTTTTTTCTCGTTGGATTACATTTAAGTGCAAGAAGAGGGCGCAAAATAGATCAGAGCATAATGAAAAGCCGTTTCCTTTCGTAAAAGTCTGTGAGATTAGCTGCAGTTCGTAAAAAGTCCATTTCCAGCCAAAGTATTAAGTGGCTATGGTTCCGGGTTTACTGCTTTTCAATATGGCGTCGAGCGCAACGCTTGGTAACACACAGATCAAAGGCGCCGCCCCCAGCTTTCCCTTCTGTATACTCCCTATTCTGTGGCTGTACTCGGCACTGTTGAAACACCACGACGCGTTTTTCATGTTAGATGACAACCATTTGATCTGTGTAATGAGAGATAATTTCATATGCGTTTCAGAAGAAGAATAAAAAAAAAATACTGACCAATGACATTGCCGGGGTCAAACAAGGAAAAACGCGGAACACAAAATTCCGAGTTAAATTTTACATCGCGCTCGGCGGTCGCGAGAGATAATGTTGACAACAGGTGACGTATGCATTAGCTGCATCTCCCTCGCGATTGGTCAAGTGACTGAGAAATAATTGCGAACATTATATCAAGCGATCGCCGACCTGGGTGTAAAATTTTTACCACATTCCGAATCACAATACAATGCTCTCATAATAAAACTTTCAATTACGCACAAAAATACTTTCCTTTGAAATAGTGTTCTGCCATGCAATTGCCATTACGATCGATCAATGTTTCAAGTGATTAGTGTTTCTTTTCTTTTTAAAACAGAATACAGCTCTTTGAGCTGCCGTACCGTTCTCTCTCCTGTGTGACTTGATGAATTATACAGCTTTGTGACATCTTCCCAAGCCTGTTGCTTTTCTAAAATAGTCGAGCCATCTGTCCTTTTATTTTCAATAATTGATTTCCTTTTTAAGACAAGGTCGTCAAAAGGTTTTTCTCAAACAGAGTAAAAATTTTTCCTCGCTTGTCGCCCACTGCGTTTCAAAACAAGCAAAACTCGTGACACCTACACAAACTATTGGCGCGTCTTCGATTTTTCCTTAATAATCGATAAAACTCGAGTAATTGCGAGTTTCGTTAGTAGTGGCATCTGTGAGCTGTTGAGACGTACTATTAGCATTGACAGGAGGCGTAGTTACCGCGCCGTTAACTAACGATCTTTGAAAACAGCTACGGGAAACCCAAGGAAGTTATCTGGCATGTTAAATTTTAACGCGGCGGTAGCTAACGGTACGGTAACTGCAGCTTTCCAGAAACCGGGAATTAAACTATTAAACGGAATTTTGCTATTTGGGATGGCAAGAGGAGAGCGGGAATACAAATCGAAGCGTTGTTGCCAGGGGAATTTGTTATCATTGATTTTGTGGGTACTTTTCAATGTGCTTCTTATCCTCGCTTGTATAAGTAAATATTTTTTGATTATTTTGAAAGAAAACACAAGATTATTAATATTGATTCTCTGTGGCTTGTAAATGCGGACAAAGACATTGCTTTAGGTTTTCCGATTATCATCCCCATGTTCTCGAACACAGAACAATTTTTTTTCCTATATCCGTGTCTTTCGCAATATTACTTATTACCTTTGCTTTACTGTATACGTGTGGAGGTAAATCTCAAGGTATAAATGCTGCTCCTGTTGAATGTGTGACGCTGTTGTCCCTACTGTCTATTAAGCCAGATTTCATTATGTATTTGAAGAAATTTAGAGGGCCGGATTTTGAGGCGGACTGCAGAACGATTCTACTGCCGCCAACCTATATTTCGTGTAAGGACCACAAGGATAAGGTCAAAGAGATTAAGGCTCGTATGGATGCATACAAGTATTCGTTTTTCCCTCGGTCCGTATGTGAATGGAACAGGAAGGCAAGTAACCAGTAGTACTGAGTGCCCTCCGCCACGCAGCTTTGGGTTGATTGCGGAGTATGTATGTAGATGCAGAATTTATAATTCCGGCCATAACTTTTTTATAAAAAGCTACGCTTCGTAAAAGTTCAATACAAATGCATTAGTGACGATGCCCGCACATTTGATGAAGCACAAAAATTTAGACTAGACAAGTGAAGATTTCATCTGACGTAAATACAATATTGCATTTCGTCAGCTCATGACGACTGGTTTTCTTTTCTGTCTCAAAGCGTGGAATTCACGCTGTCTGGTGTCCTCAATCGGTTCTCACACCTTTACGTAGTTGTCTTCAAATGCGTTACCCACGAAATCATTTGCGCCAATGTCAAGAGTAACTCAACACAGAGCAAAGTAAGTGTCCGTGTATTTCTCAAAGACAAAGTTAATTTCCTTTCATTTAGATATCTAACAAATGTTTCCGATTTTAGCAGGTCGTTAGGTTGTTTGCAGATGACGCCGTCATTTACCGTCTAGTAAAATCATCTGAAGATTAAAACCAACTGCAGAACGATCTGAATAAGATATCAGTATCGTGTAAAATTGGCAATTGACTCTAAATAATGAAGTGTAAAGTCATCCACATGAATACGAAAAGAAATCCGTTAAACTTTGTTTACAAGATAAATCAATCAAAAGTGAAGGCCGTATAAACTCCACTAAATACCTAGGAATTACTATTACTTCAGACTTAAACTGGAAAGAACATGTAGACAATGTCGTGGGAAAGGCGAACCAGAGACTGCGTTTTATTGGCAGAACCCTTAAAACATGCAACAGAACTACAAAAGAAACTGCATACACTACGCTTGTCCGTCCATTTTTGGTGTATTGCTGCCCAGTGTGGGATCCTTATCAGGTGGGTTTGACAGAGGACATCGAAAGAGTCCAAAGGAGGGCAACTCGTTTCGTAGTCTTGATGCAGGGGAGACAGCGTTACGGAAGTTATACAGGATCTGTGATGGGAATCATTACAACAACGGCGCTTATCGCTACGGCTTGGGCTACTTACGAAATTCCAATCGCCAACATTCTCCTAATGCGAAAATATATTGCTGACTCCCACTTACATAGGTAGAAATGATCATCAGAATAAAGTACGAGAAATCAGAACTCGAACGGAGAGATTCAGGTGTTCTTTCCGCGCGCTATTAGAGATTAGAATGGGAGATAAATAGTATAATTCGTGGTTCGATGAACCCTCTGCCAGGCACTTAAATGTGATTTGCAGAGTATCCTATGTAGATGTAAATTTTAACAGGCCGTTCCAGAATTTTCCAAATGTGGTCTTAACGAACACTCGTGTTAGAGGAAGCATAAGGGAGGTTGCAGTTTTCACGTAAACATAAAATTCAGTTTGGATACTAGGCCTAATATAAGCCTCTATGATTAACGTGATCTACAGAAAGCTAGAGTGATATTTGTCGGACAGTGGTTTAATTCCCACTTCTCAAAAGCGCCAGTGCAGTGTAGATGGCCGGCCACGGTGGCCGAGGGGACTGAGGCGCTCCAGTCACGGTCTGCACGGTCACTACGGTCGGGGGTTGGAATCCCCCCTCGGGCATCGATATTTGTGCCGTCCTTAGTATTAGCTAGTTCATAAGTAGTTTGTAAGTTTAGGGACTGTTGACCCCGTAGTTAAGTCCCATAAGCTATACAAACATTTCAAAAGTTGCAGTGTAGATGTTCTGAAATAATTTCCGATGCGAGGTTTTTGACACTAGCGTTCATCAGATAATAGGTTCCTTGTACTTGAGCAGATGGTAAGACATAGCGCAGCAGAAAACAGGCACGACATACTGATTTGGTGTGATGGCTTGCCGGTCATCCAGTGATTTACCGCCTGTCTTAAAATTCCTCCAAGGCAAAATCGCTTTGGGAGAAAGCTGTCTGCCGCTGTACTTCGGGATGCAGACGATGACACATAACAGAAGCCCAGCACTTCATAATACTAGAGCGCTCTCGCTTGCAACACCCGGCTGTGGCGAAAAACTGTTGGCTCTCCGCTAATGACAAAGCAGCTGTGCTGTTATCAGGGCTGCGGACGGCCGGAATCCGCCGCCGTGCCACACGCCACGGCCATTCTAGCTGCTGGGTGTAGGGGCGCAACAGGGCGCTGCCTTTGCCTGACACTCTGCACTGCGTAAGCGCGCCATGTATTTCGCAAATATTTCGTTGTGGAAAGTGACGGAAGAGTTAGCTCCCTGTTCTCTCTGGGAATCTACAAGGTGCATTCCAGTAATATCACTGACTTTTTTTCTCTCTCAGGGCTCGCTACTGACGAAAAAATGTGGTTTTAAAATACATGCGCTCTCAATGTGAATGCCAGAAAGAGCCTGCTACACTGTGTAGGACACCGAACTCTTGTGGCAGCAGAGTTACTAATACTTAAAATGGCGACCTTCTCAGTAGACTTGTGCCTAATAGTTCGCGATCGGGAGCGCTCACTTTAGTTAGCGGTTCTGCCGCGAACTAGTTCGCTCTTTTAGTTCGTCCGCTTCCAGTGACGGCTGAGCGGCGTGGTCTGCGCGTGCAGGTGGTGGGGGACGTTCCCCCACCTAGCTGCTTCATGCGCTTGCTGCTTGAGCCGCTAACGATATCAAACAAACCAAAAGAAACAGTTTGTGAATAATTTCTCGCGTTTAAGTTTAGAGTTTTCTCTATAACTTGGCCTTTATAGAATTTATTAGTCAGATATTGCAGAGTGCAGAACACATCAAAACAGAAATTTTGTAGCACTGAACTATGTAATCTAGCAGGCAGACGCTCACCTCGCCGGCCGTGGTGGCCGAGGGGATTGAGGCGCTTCAGTCACGGTCTGCACGACCACTACGGTCGGGGGTTCGAATCCCCCCTCGGGCATGGATATTTGTGCCGTCCTTAGTCGTAGCTAGTTCGTAAGTAGTTTGTAAGTTTAGGGACTGATGACCCCGTAGTTAAGTCCCATAAGATATACAAACATTTGAAACATTTTGCAGACGCTCACCTCGAAATGACTCAGCAGCAGAAGGCAAACACGTGATTTTTATATCTGCTATGCGCCCTCTCGCTATTGCCCGTCGGTCTTTGGAAAAGAATCCAACGAAATATGAAGCGAGATACGTTTGGCATAATCGTCGGCTGCTTCTAGTTCGTCCGCTCCTTTTAGCTTTTGCTATCGCTACTATAAGAGCTTTTTTTATGATAGCTTTTTATATAATGAATCAGTGTAACTGGCAGAAGGGAATCACGCGATTTTGCGCGCTCTCGCGTCCTCTCGCTGTTCCCCGTTAATCTTCGGAAAAGGAGCGGACGAACTAAGAGGCGAGGGATCTGCGAACTAGTTCTCGTAGTTCGCCTGTGGGAGCGCTCTTCCGAACTAGTTAGTTGGTGAACTACACAAGACTACTTCTCAGAACAAGAACAGCGTATAATCATCAGTGATGTACCACCGTTTGAAATTTATCTCCAGTTGAGCGAGACAGGTGGCGGTGGTGTGCGTTCTTGGGTGCGACAGTTCAGAGAAGGCAGAACGTCGTGCCACCACTCAGTCGGCCTCGTGCCAGCCGGTCTGACGACATGATCGAGCGAGTGGAGAAAATTGTTTTGGAAGATCGCCGAAGGACTGTGGAAGACATCTCCTCCAAAGGTGGCATTTCCGCGGGGTCTGTGCACACAATCCTGCATGGGGACCTGAAAATGCGAAAAGTTTACAAGTGGGCTCCGCGAATGCTAGCTGATGATCACATGGTGTAGATTTTGTTAGGCAGTGTTGGCGTGCGATCACGACATGAATGGGGCTTCCTTTTCATCGAGTCTGACAGTGGATGAGATCTTGATACCCTTTTTCAATCCTAAAACGAAGCGCCTGTCAGCTTAGTTGATGAGCGTTGGTCACAGCAGGCTTCTAAAGAAACGTTAGCAACAGCCGTGGAATCGTGGCGTCGCGCGGGCGTAGCCGAGCGGTCTGGAGCGTCACGTTACGGGTCGCGCGGCCGCCCGCATCGGAGGTTCGAATCCTCCCTCGGGCATGGATGTGTGTGTGTTGTCCTTAGGTTATTTGAACGTAGTTTAAGTAGTTTGTAAGACTAGGGACTGATGACCAACGTAGTTTGGTCCCATAGGATTACAAACATTTGAACTTTTTTTGGAATCGTGGCGTCCTCGTTGTGAAAAATGTTTACAGCTGCAGGTCGAGAAGCGGCGGAAGTTTTTCGTGTGAGCAGTTGTATCTCGTAAAGCCGTACTGGTGTCCAGAAATTTACAAACTTAGTGAACTTAGAGGGGAGTAATATTTTGAACAGGAATTCGTGGCGCATGTGGGTGGCCGGGGGGGGGGGGGGGTGACGCCGCAACACCCCGCAGAGCGTGAGAAAAACCTAATACGAGCTTTCTAGAGATCAGGTCAATGAATTTTGATTTTATGCATCTTTTCACAAACATCAGTCTGAAGTACGATGCCATACAATTTCTAAGAGGTCAGCCCCTCAAACTTCAAAATACTGAATTCGCCACTGGTAGGAACTTTTGTCCGAAAACGTAGTTTCTGTTCTGCGCCAGTTCCAGTTTAGATGTGTAACTCCTGTACCATTGCTGCTGGTAAGGTAGTCTCACAGTTGCTTGTCCTCGTTTGCCATAGGGTAGATATGACTTCCATAACGTCGGACGATCACCTATTATTACTTATCGTACACCTTACAAAACCGTTTAATTGCCTGTTCGTCTCCGATGCATTACACAAAACTTCCTGGCAGATTACAACTGTGCCAGTCCAGGATTGGAATCTCGGGCCATTGCCTTTCGCGGGCAAGCGCTCTATGACTGAGCTATCCTGGAACGCTTCTCGGCCTGTCCTCAAGAGCTCGTTAGAGACCATCTGTGAAGTTCGGAAAGTAGGAGGCGAAGTTCTGGCGGAAGTAGAGCTGTGAGGACGGGCCGTGAAGGGTGTCGGGATAACTCAGCTGTTAGAGCGCTTGCCCGGATCCGACCTAGGTTTAAATGTGCCAGGAAGTTTCATATTAGCACACACTCCGCTGCTAAGTGAAATATCGTCCTGACAATAAACATAGTTCATTGCGCATTTTCGAAATATACAGACGTGTTTTTTGTGCATGGTGAAGCTCGAGGTAACGGAAAAGCTGCTAGTCGGCTGTATCACTATCGTTTTCCAGAACTACGCACGCCGTCGGAGAAACGTTTCGCTTAAGTTCGTAGTGGCCGCGAGAAACAGGTACCTTCAGCGTGACGACGCAAGATTGTGGTGTTCCGCTCGGCCATATTTGAAGATGTATTGACGAGTACCCATCAACGAGTTCTCCAGCAATTACGGCTGCAGTGGCGTTAAATAACCGCGCGTTTTAGGGTGTCATGTTACGGATCGTGCGACCGCTCGCTGAGTCCTACATCGGGGGGGGGGGGGGGGGGAGCATGTGTGTGTGTGTGTGTGTGTTTGTCCTTTGTATAAGTTAAACTACTTTGCAAGTCTAGAGACCGATGACCTTAGCAGCTTGGTCCCTTAGGTTTACAAACATTTGAACTTTTGGTGTTACGTCACAGGATCGTGTGAGACGTTCTGCGTGCCCTTTCCTAAAAGGTCGGGTTATGGGTACAGCCGATTTTCCACAACGTTGTCTACTGTACGTGATTCCTGCACTTGCTGCATCGAGACAAACCTGTTTCCTTGTAGAATACTGATGACACATTAATGTAAGTTCATCAGGTGCTGTTTTGAATTCGCGAAAACATTCTTACCTGAGCAGAGAAAACCGTCGGGGATTTAATGATAAATTTGATATTAACGAGTAAGCAGGTATTCTGCAATACCTCCTTCGACTCAAGCTAACCGATCCTGCAAAGCAAATCTTCCTAGAAAACGTGTTTGACGCGTACTTGGATGTTGTTCCAATAAATTGTCCGTCAGGAAAAGTGTTTTTAGTATGATGGTATACCACTTCATTTTTCGTTTGCATTTAGGAGGAACCTGAACAGAAGATACGGTGAAAGATGAATAGGCCGAGATGGTCAACCGCGAGGCTTTCACGATAGCTGGGCTTTACCTGTATGGGCCATTTTTTACAGGGTCATATGCAAAGTTTAATTTAGGCGTCTCCCGTGTGGACAGAAGAAGATATCCTGGTACGAGTTCTGGTCGCTGCACTAGAAATTACGAATGGCACCACGTGGGACGCAGCGTACAAAAAGACATAAGGGGGGGGGGGGGGGGAACCTATTTTACAACGTTTGTAACGTTTGATATACCTTTCCGTACATGGGTTCCTAATCAAAATACTATCTTCTCATTCCCTTTCACACTTACTTGAAGTTTGTAACGGGCCTTTTCGAACACACATTTGACAACTTGTGCGATGCGCATTCCAGTTACAACATTCTGATTTTCCTATCTGCAATCAAAACAGAAACCTGCGGGTTGTTATAGAAGCCGCGTGCACTCGATGTGGTTGGGTGCCGACATAACAGAACACTACGGCAGTGAGAACTGCTGGAGCGGCGAGCGTGTGGACTGTTTTGATACTTAAGCCACAAGGCTACCCGCCTGGCACGTTGCCAGCCAGTGTTGACGCGGGAAAGCCGGCCGCGCTGGCCGAGGGGACTGCGGCGCACCACTCACGGTCTGCACGGCCACTACGGTCGGGGGTTCGAATCCCCCCTCGGGCATGGATATTTGTGCCGTCCTTAGTATTAGCTAGTTCGTAAGTAGTTTGTAAGCTTACGGACTGATGACCCCGTAGTTAAGTCCCGTAAGTTCTACAAACATTTGAACATTTGACGCGGATGACGGACTACTGGGAATTTCTTCCCATGGACTGTAACAGTGCATTGGACTTCGATACTTTTTTCAATCTTGAAACGAAGCGACAATCAGCTCTTTGAAAACGCACTCGGTCTCCGTCTTTCCATTGAAGAAGCCAGACGGAGGCGATGGAAGCATGACCTTGTGAAAGCTGTGTGCAGCTATGGGGAGATTATATGGAGAATGACAACTTTTAGTGTTCATTTAATTTTTGAGTTCAAAAAATGGAAAGTGCTATAAGTTGAATGCAGTTCTTACTACTTAAATAAAATACCTTGATGAACCAGGCATCACCATTTTCCCAACGAGAGATTGGCTTTGCGGTCATTTGGCGCTGCAAGGAAAGTATATAAGCGGTGCAGAGATGGGATCTTGCTAGCGACCATACTGGCCGAAATTGGTGAAATCTAATATACACGACTTCAGCAAAGGACAGGTTCCAAACAAAGGAATTAGTCATTAGGTACCAGTGGCCATCATTGGAAAAAGTGGAAAATATGTGCGGACAGAATCGACCCCGGGTCTCTTGCTCATTAAACTTATCGACACACTGCTGACGTGAGACCCTGCCTAAGTTTCTTATAATTTAGAGCGTCTATCTATGTGCATTATCACCATTGCACGTGGCCTTTTGCCGATTCCCTTAAGTGTGTGTCTGCACTGAAGGGCTCATTGGCTTGTAACCGTCTTAATTGTGTGTTGGTTCTTGTTGTATGTGGTATGTTGTGTGTTCTTTCGAACTTGACCGAAACTCCGTTAGTAGTGGTGACCTCGGGCAGATTCGTCAGCGCACTTGTCTAGTAAACGAGAGACTCGGTAAAATTATCGCTGTCCGGCACAAACTTTAACCTTTCCCCCATTCATTTTATTCATTGCCCACTTATAGCAAATGTCTTCAATTTGTTCCTGTGCTTATTTGTTTACAATGGCTGCAAGTTCAAAATGATCTCATTTTTACTTTTGTTTTGAACAAGTCTAGAAAAATATAATAAAAATAAGACACAAATACAGAGGAAATGTTCAAATGTTTGTAAACATATTGTACCAAACCGCTATGGTCATCAGTCCTTAAACTTAAAACAACTTTAACTTACACTAAGGACAACACGCACACCCTTATGCCCGAGGGAGAACTCCGGCGGGATCATATACAGAGGACACATTGTTATCATCGTCTCCTGGAAATGAGCTGTTCGGAAACGGCTAAGTTGGTGCTTCGTTTCCGTGCTACTGTTTTGAGTATAATATGCGGCAAGTACAATGCTCAAAACAAAGGATCATGTGAGATATCATACACAATATACTAAGGGTAACGTATATTATTCAGATATTGCTTTTACAATTGTAATTTGTATGTGATACTTTGCTGCCTCAACTCTTTACTTACTGTGAGCCTACCAAATATCACTGTAGAGCCCTGCGTCCAGCCAGGCATTGTCTGCCCGAAGTGGTGATGTAATAAAGGGTTACAAAATATGTGCCTATAAAGTCGATTAAGCATGGAAAACATCCACCGTCGTATAATAATAGAAAGCAAAGGTTGTTGCTCTCTCGGTTCAAAAAAGAACACGCAAATGATGACAGGCAAAAGTTGGTAGAGATTCGCGCGTCTATAAAAAGATCGATGCGCGAAGCATAAAATTATTACCACAGCCATACCTTAGCAAAAGATCTTGTCCGTAATCCGAAAAATTTCTGGACCTATGTAAAATCGATAAGTGGGTCAAAGGCCACGATCCAGTCACTCGTTGATCATACCAGGGCATAGATAAAAGACAGCAAACAGAGCGAAGTTCTAAATTGAAGCTTTAAGAAATCTTTCACGCAGGAGGACCGTACAAAAGTACCATCATTTAATAAGCACCCTAACTCCCAAATGGGGGACATAGTAATAAGTATTTCCGGTGTAGAGAAGCAGCTCTGAGAGCTGAATACAAGTCTCCTGGTCCGGATGGGATACCAGTTCGGTTTTACAAAGAGTATTCTGCGGCATTGGCCCCTCATTCGGCTGGCAATTATCGCAAATCTTTAATTCAGCGCAAAGTTCCTAGTGATTGAAAAAAAAAAAAAAAAAAAAAAAAAAAAAAAAAAGCGCAGGTGACTCCCGTTTATATGAAAGGAAAAAGATCTGACCCACATAATTACAGGTCAATATCGTTGACACCAATTTGCTGCACAATTTTGGAGTTCGAATATAGTAAATTTCCTTGGCGGATAAGCTTCTTTCTTGAATTAGCACGGGTTTAGGACACATCGTTCATGTGAAACTCAGCTTGCTCTTTTCTCACATGGCATCTTGCGAGCCATGGATGAAGAGCAACAGGTAGGTGTTTTTCTCGATTTCAGAAAGTCATTTGACGCGGTGCCACATTAACGAACATACGAGCATATGGAATAGATTCACAGATTTGTGACTGGCTGGAAGACTTCCTAAGTAATAGAAAGCAGTACGTTGTTCTCGACGGCGAGTGTTCATCAGAGACGAGTGTATAGTTAGGCGTGCCCCAGGGGAGTGGTAGGACCGCTACTATTTTCTATAATATGTATATATATATATATAATGATCTGATGGGCAGAGCAACCTGTAATTTGCGACTGTTTGCTGATGATGCTGTGGTGTATGGGAGGGTGTCGTCTTTGACGGAAATACCATACAGAATTACTTAGACATCATTTCTAGTTGGTGTGAAGATTGGCAGCTAGTTCTAAACGTAGAGAAATATAAGGTGATGCACATGACTAGAAAAAACAATCCCATAATGTTCGAATACAGCATTAGTAGTGAATTTCTTGATACAGCCGCGTCGTTCAAATTACCTACGCGTAACATTGCAGAGCGATATGAAATGGAACGAACATGTAAGGACAGTTGTGAGTAAAGCGGACAGCCAGTTTCGGTTTATTTGCAGAATTTTCGGAAGATGTACTTCGTCAGTAAACGAAGATCGCGAGTAAAACTCTTGTTGACCATGTCTTGAGTTTAAAGGAAGACATGGAAGCAGTTCAGAGGCGAGCAGCTAGGTTCGTTACTGGTAGGTTCGACCAATACGTGTCACGGAAATGCTCCGGGAACTCAAATAGAGATTGCTGGAGGAATGACGACGTTCTTTTCGAGAAAATCTGTTTGAAATTTAGAGGGCCGGAATTTGAAGCTGAGTGTAGAACGATCTTCCTGCCGCCTACTTAAATTTCGCGTACAGATCACAAAGACAAGAGAAATTAGGGCTCGTTCTATTTGGGACTGGAATAGGAAAGGAAATGCCTAGTAGTTGTATGGTGTACCCTCCGCCACGCATTTTACGGTGGATTGCGAAGTATATATGTAGATGTGGAATATTAAAGCAGAATAAATGTAAATGTCTGATGTCTCAGTTGTCTTACATAGTGAACTCGTGGTGCCTTGTGCAACAAACTCGCCTGATTGGAACTTGATGGGACGTACTTGGAACACTATTGTGCTGTGTGCCTAAAATGACAGTAACACTAATGGGATTGATGGTTTGGCTTATTGATGTAATTCTTGATACGTGCCACATGACACGCTTTGACGAGAAAAGATTGAAATATATCTTCCTGGTCACTCTTCTCCAGCGATCCAGCACTTGCGGATTCTGTGCAACTCACCTTCAACATGCAATGCTAGCAATCTCTGCTTGAAATATGCTTTCTGTTTTTAAAATCGTGTTTTTCATCTTTGCTCATGGTTATCCAAGGAACAAATGTTTTCTTTACTATGACACAACAGTAGTCATGATAATTGTCTTTGATGGCTACATATTTTCTATGAATGTTTGTATTTCGCATTTATCATCGTACATATTTTATTTCCTGTTTCTTTTACAGTTACATGCGATTCAAGCACCCATCGTTCGAACTTAATTTCTGCTCTGCTCTTAAAATCAATCCCCTGTTTGTTGTGGTCTTCAGTCCGAAGACTGGTTTGACGCAGCTCTCCGCCCTACTCTATTCTGCCAAAGTCTGTTCGTCGCTCAATAAGAACGGCAACCTATATCTATTTGAATCTGTTCACTATATTCGTCTCGCGGTCTCACTCTGCGATTTTTACCCCACACACTTATTTCCTGTGCGAAATTGACGATTCCTCGATATTTAAGAATCTCCTACCAGTCGAGCCCTTCCTTCAGTCAAGGTATGCCAGAAATGCCTTTGCTCCCCAATTCTGTTCAGTACCTCATTTTTACGACCTATTCACCTACTTTTCAGCATTCTTCAGCACACCACATTTCAAAAGCTTAAATTGTCTGTCACTTTCAAATTCCTTTCTTGTTTAATGGTGGACAGGTTTTTCCATCGTCGTGTTACCTACTAAGCTGCTAGCTACTAAGAGTCCAAGGAAGAAGGTAGCTTGCAAGAAACCGCGCTAATTATGTTGCGCTTGTTACTCAGTGCCCTCTGGTTCTTAGATAAGGAGAAACGTTTCGTTGCTCGGTAGTGACTGTTGTAATACCTACCGCCATTCGGGATGTTTGCACAACGTGCCTTGTAGAAAACTATGCTCAGGGTGAATGTTCGCACAGATATAATCGCATTAATAGATTGTGGTCGAAATTGAGGTCCAGTCGCACAAGGAAGTACTCGCACCATTGAACAACCAGTCCAGTGTACCTCTGAGTACAAAGGGTTCCGTAATACAAATATATAGGCCTAATAAAAGAGAAATTTAAGTTTCGTTAAAATTATGTAATTCCTTGTTTAACATAAATTCTGAATTGAATGGAACTTCGATTTTTGTAATAGTCTGTTATCGATGAATAAGCGCATACTCTGAAAACTGTTTTCAGGAAGGAACCATTCGTTAGACAAATGTACAAAATGCAATAATTAATTCTAAGAACCTTAAAAAATCAAACTTCTTTAAAAAAATTGTCTATACAGTTCGTGCTTTCTTAATGATCATATTTATGTTCTGAATATTACCTAATTTCGAAACACTTTATGCAAAATACATTTTTTTTTTCGGAAACCATGTAAAATGTTTCCAATTCCGAAAAATACTCATTAGAACAGCGTCCAACAGTTTACAAGATAGCTGTAGCAAGTGAAACATTACATTCGCTGCCTTTGAGGTAACGAACATAGTCTTGTTAGAGTTCGTGATGAGGGGGATTCAGGGGGGGGGGGGGGTTGTCAGAATATTTTTAATTGGTAGGTGAACACACATTGGAAAAGGTTGAACATCACTGCCATACGAGAAGTTGCGCATCCTAAAAACCACAACAAAAGTCATAGGGGAACGCGAGGCGTTAATGAACTAATAGATCCATCTCCAGATGCATCTCCTTATATTTATACAAAGATCTAATTACATCCTGTACTGGCACGAGCAATAATTTTCGAAGTCGTCTTTAACCGTCATTCATACACAAACAACTGAAACACAACCATTAATCTATGACCCCCCTCCCGAATAAACAGTGAATATGTTGCACGTAAACAATCAGTAGAGAGCACTGTGTTTGCCTTGCTTTGCTGTGACTACAGTATGTGTCAAATTATTGAATTTGTGTCTTGCTTGTGTTATACAGTTTACAGGCGGAATCTACTTAAAAGCTGTCGTTATTGTACGGGGATGTATCTGATGACGGTTTCGTTTTAGCTGATATTTTTAGAGGACGAATTTTAAATGACTTGTTTAAAGATACCCGTGTTCTGAACCTAATTTTCGTTTTCTTCTGTTCCAGGTGAGTACCCAGTCTTGACTGCTTCTGCACCATGCAAGTCTTACCTGGTGAGTTGTACTCAGTTTGTCTTCTCGTTCCACATGATTTCCAAAGTCCTACATCTCGAAACTGCAGAAAACTGTACCACGGTTTTGAATACACAAGAGCTATGCATTAAATGTGAAATTTAAAACCAACTTTCTTACGAGATACGGAACTTTGCTTATATTCACATTTACGTTTAGCTCTGAGGATATCACATTTTGTGGAAAGAAAAATGGGAATGTTGGTAAGTGTATACCTGCCGTAAGTAGTCTGTAGGTGGAGGGGGAGCCTGTAAGATGCCGTGGCGAGAGGTAAATAGTTCTACTCTCTGGGTAATTCAGAGTCGCTGTCTCCAGACTCTAGGGGTTGTACATGAGGCTAACATTGATCAAACCTGCCAAATTTTACTCTTTATCCGTAAAATTTACCGAAATTGCAGCACTTTACGGTTTTACGGATGGACTGTTTTGTTTTACGACTTCGAAGGCGATTAGAAACGTAAACATTTGACACTCACCCCGCTTCCGTACAGTCGATTGATTGAGTGGGTCTAAGGCAAGTCTATGGTAGAAGATAACAAGTTCTATTGCAACGTGTCGAGTAGTTGCTTCTGCTTATTTTGCGCATGCTACTATCTCAACTTAGGGCATGTGAACTACCGAATACAGAAAACTTTTCTGATGGCTCGCCTATTGAAGGGGCGGTTGTTCACAAGTTGCTTTTATGCCCATTGTTTAATTGGCCTAAGAGAATCCGTGAAATAAAATACGAAACACCACAAATACTGTTACACAATGTTCACTTCTATTACCGTACCGAGTTCTGCACTACACAGTTTTGTATAATCAAACAACGTCGATAAGTTCGCTCACGTGACCAGTGGAACCGTCCTCACTAAATGAACTTACGTAGTGCATAAAATCACATGGTTCCGCGCGTAAATATAACAGTTCCTAGCGGCACCCTGCCGCCTAAAATCGAGCACCGTACCTCCGCCAGCCAGCAAGACCAGCAGTTCCGTGAAAGTCCCCAGCTCCATGATTCACATGACCAACCGAACACAATTCAGAATATCGATCCATTCCACACGTCTTAAAATGCAAACCTAATTATTGCAAAAAAAATTTACATTAATTATTCAAACACGAAACAAAATATCCATTTCTCAATTTTTTTAAAATGCCAACATAATTACTGAAATTTCTTCATTAATTATTCCAACATAAATCAAAATATCGGTTCATTCAACAGATATTTAAGATGAACATTATTATAATTTCTTCGTTAACTTGTTACATAATTAAGATTACTTCTCATCGAAGCTCAATTTATTGTAAATACACAAATTTTTAGCAAAACAAATCATCTACAATTGCAACTATCTGATTTTTTTACTTGTCTTATACTGTGATGTTTGTGTCATTGGATTTGAATTTAAAGTCGGGATAACTGTTCTTCCATGTGAATCTTAGGTTTCGATAGGCTCTGCACCGCAAACTCAAAGAAGTGATGATGCGTTAGTTGTTGGCATTCAGACCTAGAACGTAGTGATCGATCTCCAGGATACAGAAAATTCCTTTTCTTTTCATCAATGAGAAAGTACTCTTGTACGTACTGCCTGTGACTACAACACCAAGTTTGCACTCAAGGTTTGACAAAATTCAAGGTACACAGTTTCCATCCATTAGTTTTTCTTTGGTAACGTTTCCGATATTGTTATGCAAGGTAGAGAATGAAACTAGAAAGGAGATGGTAAATGAACTTCGGAGGCAATTCACAGCTCTTCACGAACATGAGTTTGGTTGCAAATCGTGGTGCTGCAGATGATTCCAGTTGGACACCAATACGAAGAATTCGTGGAACCTAATGACTTTTCTAGAAATTCGGTTGTAATTAAATAGTGCTCTCTATTTTCACCACAGCCCATAGCAATGCAAAATTTCAACGTGTTGTCAACCTTGTGAAGGAAAATAGAACAGACTTCAAATCATCCATGTCCAATAAATCTGTCCAATAAATCTCCCGACTCTTTGAATTTTGGAGAGCAGTTCTGGTACATGTCATTTTCTCAAGACATCTTGTACCAAGTTAAGCAGATGACAAATATGACTTAAGAGTCGAACTAGCTTGTGGATTTGCAGTGTGTGTTGTATCTTGCATATGTTAAACTAAGTTTTATTGTGTAATGCGTTTTTCAACTATCGCATATCTGCTTAATTTATCAAGGAAGTCTTGATATGTATGTTTCAAACCAATATTCACCACGCCTGCTACAATTTAACATGGATTTCTTCTCGATTGTAACGTTCATCTAGAAACGTTGGCGTTGGATATGACCCAAAAGTATTATTTTCATGAATCCGTAGTATGTTGTCATTCGTCAGACTACTTGTCGCTCGTGATTATTACTGATAGCCCTTTTAGAAGCTATCAGGTATGATTGTGATAACGAAGTAATTGTTCGGAAATTGTTTTACTTATATATGGGTTGAGAAAAAGTAACGAGAACTATTGTTTCCCTCGGATGTAACATTATTGACAGATGCTTACCGTTACACACATTTAGTATAATCGCCCCCGTTGTTAATGTACTTTTGCCGAATGTCTGGAAAGTGTCGTATACCATCTGTGCGTCTATTTTTGTGTCTCAACCTGTAGGTTGAGGCACCTTGTGGGGGCTCTCAAATCTTGCTCGGGGGTCGCAGGAGGATGCAGTAGCGACATGTTCGATAGCAGAACTACTGTGGCAGAGGAGGCACACGGAGTGTCAGGATTTCATAAAAGTCGCTTAATTAACAAGTCACCACAGGTGGAAATTAGTCTTTGTTGTGACACGTTTCTGTTGGCCTTCAGTGAAATATTGAGTGACAGATGCAAGGTGCACCTGTGCCACTTTTGATTTCTGATGATGGGCCGACCGAAACGCGTTACAATTTAGCCATTTTTCCACCTCATGATGAATCGTTAATTAAGCGACTTAACAGTTTTTGTGCAGAACTGCTACAGTTATTTACAATGGTCGTAATCTTCTTGTATGACGTCGTCACATGTCGAAGTATTATCACTAACATATTATTTTTAGTCAATACATAATAATACCTTTTTACTACTGGGTCGTAGTAGTTTGCTGCTGGTAACGAGTTTTCAGTTCAGTATTATTTTTATTCAACTAATGCCTATACTTTGCTGCTAGTTCAGGGTTTCAGTATCCTTTCGAAGAAACCCGACGTTATGAGCACGCTTGAAATATTAAGAAGTGATACATTACCTTATGATGGTTATATACTCGCATAACACAACACGTCGCCTCGAATTACGCATTGACAGCAAAACCATACATCAAATACCCCTAGTCATAAAGGTTTTTTTTTTTTTTTTTTCATTTTTTTATCCGTTTTCACTACTGCAGATCTTAGATACATCAAAGAATGAAAATTAAATACTTTGCCTTTGGAAGCACTGACAGTATTATTATGGGCCTGGGGAGGCGTCGTCGGACATAACTTGCAGAAAGGGGTCGCTTGAGGTATCAGTTTCTCTGTCGGAGTCCATATGTACCTGTATGGTAGTTACTACATCTTCACCGTTTACCCTTCATCCATCTGCTTTTTCATGACAATAGTGTTTCTTGAAAGCGTATCTATATCGTTGTACGTCAGTGTTGGAGGGGAAGAAACTGTTCATAGGAGTACTTCTTAGCACTGCCACATTAGTCAATAGTTGGTTTTGTGTACATGAAATTGAATCCGAACGATTTTGTTTAACTTTTAAATATCTTGCGCACTTTGTGTGTGTGTGTGTGTGTGTGTGTGTGTGTGTGTGTGTGTGTGTGTGTTTTGTCGTCCTTAGCATGAGTTAGATTCCTTAATGCCTCGGTGTGGCGTCTTCTTATCAAGCTGTACTGTAATTTTTTCCTCTTTTCGATACAGTACCACGTCATTAGCTACTCCAAAGGTCCTTTGCAATTTGAAGCGTTCTTCTGTTGCACCACATATCACAAGCTTCTATTCTCTTTTATTCTGAACGGCTTATCGTCTACTTTCCACGTCATACAAGGCTAAACTCAAGATAAATACCTTCAGTAAAGGCCCCTAATTTTCCTTGCTTTCCTTCATTGCTTGAATAACATGGGGATGGAGTACGACCATGAATGACGCCTTTCAAGCTTATGAAAATGCGATAGATCAACTCATTGTCTTGGGATGAGGGGTGGAGACAGAGTTAAAAGGACAAATGGTTAAGACTTGAGGAGATGGTCATATATTATACACGCGTGCATTCATGAAGTACAATGAGAGCAAAATTGTATAATGAAGCCAAAGTGCGGCGATCGGCAAAGTTTTCGCTCGTCTTCTGTATCCATGCGCTATGTATGGCAGCGGCCGGGTTCACTACGTACGGTCAGTTACTGCCCCGATGATCGAAGACGAAAAGGAATCTCAGATTGCAAAGGAATGCTTGGCTACCGAGTAGACAGTTTGTCGCAGGTACAAACACATTTTTCTTGATGAAATAACTAAGTTTTTGGTAACGTAGTTGGCATTACTCGCTTCGGGCGTGCCCCGTTTTATAAGTCATTGCGCCCCACAGTTTGTCAACGGCCGCACCGAGGTGGCGGTTTTCGCTAGATCACCGACGTTGTAACGTCTCCGCTGCGTCCACCTAATCCTCGATGGGCGAAGTTGCCGTTACATTCTATTTTATGCTTAATCACCTAATAATTGTTCCAATGATTTGACAGTATGGGATGCGGACAATTACTAGGTTGATCCATAACAGTAAACTTTAACTGCCTTTATTATGGAACGACAAATGTTAAAAACTCTTCCCTTTAAATAAACTGATTAAATAACTGCGTGCCACTACGATGCATGTCTACAAGTCCACACTGAAACATTTCAATATACAACTGCAACCCGTATGCGATACGACGGTATGGCATAACTTTAGCCACCACTAAACGCAGGTTACGAACACTCTGCCGAAATGCTACCTCCTCGCTCTGCGGTCGGCGGGAGACTGCCGCACACCGGCCAACAAACAAAGAACATTCCAACCTAAGCATTGTTGCCAGCAGCTCTCGCTGCACACCAACGATAACTATCGTTCGACCAAAACGTACTAAAGAGGTTACTAACCTAAAACCCTGTATCCTCACAACGTTAAGCAGCGTCGGGTGTGGCCAGTACTTGGATGGGTGGCCATCCGGGTGCGCCACGTGCTTTTGACATTTTCCTTATACCTGACTGCACAGGGATAAGAGGATAGTGGAGAAAAGTCCCTGTTCACCAGGTAATCTCCGCAGTGTCTCATGGGAGTGAGAGGCCATGAGACACTGTTGATGGTGTTCGGTGATCCGTCCGTCGGAATGGAGGATTGGGACGTTAAAGTCTATGGTCACCTTGGTGCTTTTCTGGAGAAGTAGGCAATGTGCACAATAATCTTAGAAGTTTTCGTTTCTGTCTTGTCATTTAAGTTGTAGATACCAATCACACCTTGGTAAATCCTGGGCACAAATGATTAGCCTTAGTCATTTGTGCCCCTGGATTTACCAAGCTGTGATTACCTTATAAATAATCCAATGTGTTGAATATTTTAAATATGTAATCGAGAAAAAGTATAGCAAAAGAAATTAAGCTTAAAGTTGGTTGGAGTCGATAAGAGTTCTGATTCAATACTGAGTGAGTTCAGTCAACCCTTTGCAGCCCAGTGATGCCATAGAGCTTCGTCATATTTATCTCTTCCTTTAGTCCCAACTACCTGTCCAAAGATTAGAAATAACTCTACAGGACTTTCCAAAATGCATTGTCAGGTTGGCTACCATTACTTCGAGGAAATAGAGAGCATTATGCTGTTATGTATTGACAAAATGTCCTGTTGCTTCATGTCTCAGTTTAATACGCGCAGCAAGATTTGCAAAACATCATATCAAGTTAAAGGAAACAAAGTTATTTGAAAATTTTATTGATAAGTTATTGTGAGATGTGTAAATTAGTGGTAAACAGTTTCAAAATGATGATTGTTACGGTAAAGGAAACATATTGACCTGGGCAATGATGCCATATGCAGTCATCCCTAATTTTCTTAAAATAAAAAATTAAAAATCTAACAAATATACTTTATTCCAATAATTATGTATAGAAATGTACAAAGAAATATTTTTGCTCACAAACTAAGAAGATCACGTCCATCGGCTGTTGCACGCATCGTCTATACGAAGAGATATGTTTATTTTGCTCAGGCACGTTAGGAGGCGAAGATTTTCAGAAAGACGGAACAATTTTTTTTTATAATCCTAAATGTTGGGCTAGAATTGTTTTTAAATAATTGTCGATAAATGGACAACACTTAGAGTATACCCATCCGTAGCATTACACAGAATTTCTTTATGCTCTGTCTATGCTGGAAAGGGTTAAGTGTGTTTGAGTACCGACAGTGTTTATTTCCCTGGAAGCCAGTAGATAGGCAGGCTGCAACTAGAAACGTGTTCCGAGACAGTACTTTAGTAATCAATTTTTTTTTTTTGTGTGTTCTGAGGATGATGATCTGTCAATTTTGGCCCACTTTAGAATACGGTAGTAACACTAAAAGTGGGCCTTTTACGATCGTTTTTTGACAGCACGAAATGTAAATAAAAATAACGGCTTAACCATTCACCTGACACAAGAATTGAACAACCGAATTTATAGAGGAGAAAATTCTCTACAACTTTGCTCCCTTATGTTTGTTTTTTTCATATCTCTTATCGTTTGAGAGATATTTTTCAAAAATAAGGGTTTTGACGCCCTCCACTGAATTAACGAAAACCAGCCGTTCGCAGATGTCACTGACATTCCTCGCCCAGAACACTGTCTGGCATAAACATCTCGCTTTGCGTATTTGATGATTTTCTTATTTTAACTTACACGTTTTCATTCCAAAGCAATGGCGCACTGAAGAATTAACAAAAACACGTCGTTCTTCGTACGATAAATGATAATCTAGTGTCTACAAATGACGTATTAGCATCAGTTAATAACAGCCATCAATAGTATGAGATTAAAGGACGCAGCTTTTAAGTTTTGGACGTAGCGTAGTGGGCAATGCGTTGGACTGTGACGCTGAAGGTCAGTAGTTCAAAACCCGCCACTACCTAAAAAAATTTGTTTTCCTAAAAGGGTTTCAGACATTCTTGTTAATTTTTTGTTGTTTACATTATTATTTTGGTCCAAAATGTATGATAAAACTTACAAAACTACAAATCTAAAGTGGGCCGTAAAATACGTCAGTGCGATTTTTCGAACAAACTGTGTTGTACGTGTGGCTCTGATGCCGCCGCTGCCCGCTACCGCTCCCCACAAAGCTTTTTTCGGCCTTCAAACTCTCCTCGCCGGCGTCCTCGGTACTCGTCCAAAGTCCATTACTCCCGCACTTCCTTCTGCCGTGGGTAAGAGGCCAACGATTGCCCTTCACGGGACGGCGCGTGCGAACCTGTCGGGCAGGTGGTAATTGATGTGACGTGCACGGCGGCAGCCTCCGAATCCCCGCGCGTGGGCGTCGGCGTCGGCGAGTGCGCCACGCGCCCGCGGGGTCGCTGACCCCAGCCCGGCGTACGCGCAGGTGTGTACGCCTGGGGAGCGAGCGAACGTGCTGCACGGCTGCGTGCAGTGGCACAGGCTGACAGTTATAAACAAAGCACACTAGGGTTGCCAGATCTCCGGGCGCCGCCCGGAGTGCCCGGGTTTGGAATGAATTCTCCAGGTCTACGGCCCAATCACTCTCATCTCCGGGCTTAATTAAATGTAACCTTCATCTTAACTTATTTTACGGCGCTTTTTAAGTACTATGCTCATGTAGCGACGATCTACATCGAACTTTAACGTAACTTAAACTAAGGACGAACACAACATCCATGCCCTAGGGGGGGATTCGAACCTCTGGCGGGAGCAGCCTCGCGCACCGTGGCAACACACCTCAGTGCGCTCGGCCATTCCCGGCCGGCTCCTCTCTAGTAATTATGAATAACTTTATATAAATGTTAATTTATTATTGCAACAAAACGCTACTTTTCTATTCTTCCTCTGAAAACTTCATTGTTGCATCGGTAGTAATCGGCTAGCGCATTATTAAGCAAACACTGTTGCGGCAACGTGTCAACTGACGTCGTCTATTATTTGTGTTCGTTCGTTCATTGTTTATCAGTTTACCGGCAATTTTTGGAATACTCGGATCGTGTGTGAACAGACAAGCTTACATTAACTCAGATTAGTGAGTAATAACAGTGAAATGAAGAGACGATATCTAAGTTCGTTCCGCGAAGAATGCTTGCAGGAAGAAAATTATAAAGAGTGGCTACAAACGTTTATTAGGTATTTGGCGCTCTTCTTGGTGACGAGTTTGCGGAGCCTCAAGCGGCAACTCTTCGAAGGCGCAGCTGTTGATGTGAGCAGCTTTGAGGCTGCCGCCACTTCTGCTGTCACGCCGACTGAAGTGTGCCGATTGTTGATCCACAGCAACTGGCGGCCTGGCCGGTCAGCTGCGGCATGAGGACACCCCTAGCAATGTTCCACCGGGGGTGGGGGGATACTTGCTGGGAGGGAGTAGATGATTAGTTTTTTTCTTTTAGAATTCACGTGTGATCCTAGTTGGGGGGGGGGGGGGAAGTGACTCATTGGCCAAGGGGGAGGGGGGCACGTCTGGTCTCCGAGCCTGCCTCTAGTTCAATCTGGCAACCCTAAAGCACACACGTTACCCCGCGTCCACACATTGGTACCAACGCTGGCGCCAACGTTGGCCAATATTTTTGAGGCAGCACCCACACATTGGAGCCAATGTTCAGTTGAATTCGTCGAGAGCCAACGAAAACATATATGACGCACAAATCGCGGCCAATGCATTAACGCTTTTGAATGTGAATAATTACACTTTGTCATTGTTAATCAAAGTGGGAAACATACGTAAAAAGATGATAGGGTGTTGTATCACTTCCTACCGAACATTAATTACGGTACGAAATCAATTTTTTAAAATATGCTACAAGTAAACGATACACATTATAAAAACTTAGACCTGCTACTTTAAATGATTGAAAATAAAATAAAAAAGAAAGATGTTTTGGAGGGATGCTATTCTTTTGGTATTCATGCTAAAGGAGACAATATTAGAAGCATACACTTCCCTTTTTAAATAACCATGTAATTGATATTACTAGTAGTGCCTGAAGTTTGCAAAACGATATTTAAAACTTGACATGAAATATTAAGTACTGTACTGTTAATTTTAAAAATTAAATTCAGTAATGGAGTGTGTCGAAACTCTTGAAAGTTTTTAATTTCACAGTTCGCGCGTAAGTTTTGCTGTGGCATTTCGTTTTTTGAGGTTTCTGAGTGCGCCTCGGTTGCACAGTGGTAGAGTGCTAGACTACAAATCCAAAGGTCGCGGGTTCGATCCCCGCCAGGTCCTAGGATTTTTATCTGTCACTTTCCACTTCTTTCACCTCTGGCAGTATTGCTCATGTGAAAAATACCGAGTAGCACCGTGGTTCGGAACCCACGTTAAACTGTAGGTCCCCCTATAACGGCAACGGCATACCACCTCCAAACATGACCATGCCTAGTAAAGCACTGTGGTGTTCAAAGCAATCTTCGGATTGTTGAATGCTTTACTTTTTTTTCACTAATGAATCACTTTCTGATACAGTTCTAATATTTACAGAGAGATTTCAAAACTATAAATCGCCGACGAAGAACGAACGAAGAAAGAAACAGTTTCGAGATGAGCGACGACAAAGGCAGAATCAAACGTTGGCGCCAATGTGTGGACGACGTACCCATATTGGCCCAACGTCCTTTGATGTTTGGTCGAAATACCGACAAGCAACGGAGCCGTACCAAAGTTGGCGCCAACGTTGGTTCCAAAGCTATTTCACCTATCCACACATTGGACCAACACTGTTGGCGCCAACGTTGGGCCCAGTGTGTGGATCCGGCCTTATTCAACACTGCACGTATTCGGATTTAGCTTACGACCAGGGCCGGCCCGACCATATAGGCAAACTAGGCAATTCAGCAATTGTCTACGGCGCTCGAATTTGGGGGGGGGGGGGGGGGGGGGGGGCGGCGGCGGCAAATTTGTCGTGAACGACGAATCCTCGTGCGCTTGCGGTGCGGTTTACTTTGCTGTCTGTGGTTCCAGGAGCGACAAATTCCCTGTTACTACACATATTCAGAGCAACAGGCAAGAGACAAGACGCAGGTCAATGTTACATGCATTCTATTTGGCTCATCAGAATTTTGCTTGTAAGCGTTTAATGAATATAAGAGTAGCAGTTAGCTGCTAATCATCCCGTGATCAAAGCTGGCGATACTACAATAAATTCAACTGACGAGATATTTAATCAGATTAACAAAGTAAATCGTGTATTTGGCTGTCTGTAGAACATACATGATCTACATCTACATAGATACTCTGCAAATCACATTTAAGTGCCTGGCAGAGGGTTCATTAACCACTTTCATAACTTTTCTCTACCGTTCCATTCTCTAATAGCGTGCGGGAAGAAAGAACATCTAAATCGTTCCGTTTTCGATCTGATTTCTCTTATTTTATTGGGATGGTCATGTCTCCCTAAATAGGTGGGTGCTAGCAAAATATTTTCACATTCAGACGTAAAAGTCGGTTAATGGAAACTTCGCAAACAGATCACGCCGCACTGAATAACGTCTTTCTTTTAATGATTTCCACCCCAATTCGTGCAACATTTCCGTGACGCTTCCCCCCCCCCCCCCCGTAACTTGATAAAACTAGCTGTCCTCTGAATCTTCTCAATATCTTCCGTCAGTCCCACCTGGTGAGGGTCCCACAATGGGCAACAGTACTCCAGGAGAAGACGCACAAGTGTGATGTAGGCAGTCTCTTTGGTGGAGTTGTTGCATCTTCGAAGCGTTCTGCCAATGAAACGTAACCTTTGTTTCTCCTTCCCCACAATATTTTCTTTGTGTTCTCTCCAGTCAAAGTTGTTCGTAATTGTAACTGCTAGGTATTTAGTAGAACTTACGACCTTAAGGTTTGACTGATTTATCGCGTAATTGAAGTTCAGCGGATTTCATTTAGTGGTCATGTGTATTACTTCACACTATTTAGTGTCAATTGCCAATTTTCGCATCATGTAGAAATTTTGTCTAAATCGCTTTGCAGTTGCTTTTCATCCTCTGTTGACTTTACTCAAATTCAATGTTTGTATAGCTTATGGGGCTTAACTACGAGGTCATCAGTCCCTAAACTTACAAACTACTTACGAACTACTTACGAACTAGGACGGCACAAATTTCCATGCCCGAGGGGGGATTCGAACCCCCGACCGTAGTGGCCGTGCAGACCGTGACTGGAGTGCCTCAATCCCCTCGGCCACCGCGGCCGGCCTGACTTCACTAACCGATAAACGTCAGCATCATCCGCGAACAGTCTAAGGGAGCTATTCAGATTGTCTCCTAAATCGTTTATAAACACGAGGAAGAGTAGGGGACCTATAACGCTTCCCTGTGGAACGCCAATACAAAATAAACCTCCCAAAGCTGTTCTTGAAGAATGTGTTAATTTGGGAGTGTCTCAAAGACTCTAAAGATATTGTTGCTACTGATATATGCAATGAATTAAAAGCCATTGCTACCAGCGTACCCAATAACTGAGCGTCACATGACGTTCTGAGTAATAATTGTAAAAATGGACTTATAGACATTGTACTGGTACCTAATTTAGTTACTGCACTAAAGACTGTTGCTTACTCTTCCTGTGTCTGTAACCAGCGGTGAGCGCAGCTTCTCGAAATTAAAACTATAAAAACATATCTGAGATTCACAATGACTCAAGAGAGACTAGTGGGGTAGGCAACTTTGCCAAGGGAAGGAGAAACAATTGATATAAAGGTAATAGTGTCAGATTTTGCGAAAGCCTAGGCAAGAAAAATTGAAATTTGTATGACTTTTTGTATAATGAAGCTTATAATTTTATCAGCGATTGTAAACTATCAACCAAAACCTTTTTAAAAGACAAAATGTAAACACAATGGAAAAAGTAACATTATTGTCTAAAAGTGTATCATGTGTCGCATTTTAATGAGGAAATATGTTTATGTGATGTATATGTTGTCATTGTGTATTTGAATAAAAAAAGATGCAATGTATATTTTACATTGATGTTCGTTGCGATTTTATTAAAAGGCGCGCCATTAAAATAATTTGCCTAGCGCGCCGAATTTGTTCGGGCCGGCCCTGGTTACGACTATTCGATTGCCTTCCTTCCGTGGCGATGATGTGGCGTAGACGAATAGCAAAGTTCTGCATGAGCTGCTGACGTGTCGGGACGTCGATGCTGTCGATCTCCTGAATGGCTGTCTTCAGCTCATCAGTGGTTTTGGGGCTATTGCTGTACACCTTGTCTTTAATACAGCCCCACAAACAGGAGTCACGTGTTTCTACATCCGGAGAATATGGCGGCCTTTCGAGTAATCTTGTGTAGTTTGCGAACGAACTAGTCCGGAAGAGCGCTCCCACAGGCGAACTACACGAACTAATTCGCAGATCCCTCGCCTCTTAGTTCGCCCGCTCGTTTTTGGAAGACTGACGGGGAACAGCAAGAGGACCCGACAGCGCGCAAAATCGCGTGATTCCCTTCTGCCAGTTCCCGTCATTTCGAGCTCAGATGCAACTCAGCTGTAGTTTCATAGTTCACTGCCACAAAATTTCTTTTCTGGGGTATTCAGCAGTGTCTAAATATAACCCTCATTCCATAGTCTAAAGAAGTAAAGAGAACTCTGTGTGCAAAGTACTCGAATACCATTGTATCAGCCATTCGTGTAAATAACGGGTTTATTTGTAAAGCTTTTATGTGTAATTGCCCAAAAATGCGGGTAATAGCATACGCTTGGGCAACACTGATCATTATATAAAAAAGCTGTCATAACAAAAGAGTTCTTTCAGTAGCGGTAGCAAAAACCAAAAAGAGCGGATGAACTAGGAGCGACCTACTTTGCGGCCGAGCTGCGAACTAAGAGCAGCTACCGGTCGCGAACTAAAATATGCGCAATCGGTCGCGATCTATTATGTCAAACGTATCTCGCTTCTTAGTTTGTTGGATTCTTTTCCGAAGACCGATGGGCAATAGCGAAAGGGCGCGCAACAGAATTTAAAAATGACGTGTTTGCCTTCTGCTGATGAGAGCCATTTCGAGGTGAGCGTCTGCCAGTTAGTTACATAGTTCAGTGCTATAATATTTATGTTTGAATGTATTCTGCACTCTGCAGTATCTGAATAATAAATTTCATAATGCCGAAATATAAAGATCACTCAAAAATTAAACACGACAAATTATCCACAAACTGTTTCTTTCGGTCTGGGTGATATCGTTAGCGGCTCACGCTGCTAGCGAATGGAGCAGCTAGGTGGGGGAACTTGTCCCTTCACCTGCATTCGAGAACCACGCCGCTCAGCCGCCATGGGAGAGGACGAACTACAAGAACGAAGGACGCTGCAAGGACGACGTGAACACGCAACAACCGAGAGCAGCAACATCGAGATGGGAGACGAGACGACGAGCAGGAGGGACAACCCACAATTTGAGGCAGATGACGACATACAATACCACTCTGAGGATGCAACTAGCTCCAGCGAGGAGGAAACAATGGACCAAGACCAAGGAGAGGGCGAGTTCATCCGCCTCAACCGACGTAAAACAATCAAAAGGAAAAACTCGGAAGGCGCAGAGAGCCTACCAAGCACATTTACAGTCCAAACGAAGAACAGGTTTGAACCTCTAACAAATGAGGCAGGGCAGCAGAACAACGAAGGCACAACCACATCACAATCAGCGGAAACGCCACAGAACACCCAAAGAGTGGTTCCAAAGAAACCGAGAATCCCACCTATAACGATCGAATATACAGGACACTACCTGTCGCTAAATGCTGCACTAAAGAGACATGTGGAAGGACCAATCAAAGCCATACACAAAGGAAAAGCCATCAAATACCACTTCGAGAGCATCAAAGATCAAAGGACGGCTCTACAATTTTATAAGCAGAACAGTATCAACAATTTCACACACCAACCCCAAAGTGAAAGGAACTTAAAGGTTGTGGTAAAGGGACTACCAACATCTGTTACTGAAGAAGAAGTCAAAGAAGACCTTCTACTCCTCAACTTCCAAGTAATAGAAGTACACCAGTACAGGAAACGAGAGATAGAAACAAGAGCACAAATACCAACCGACGTCTTCTGTGTTACCCTGGGAAAAACGACGGAAAAGGAAGCGATTTACCATATCAGATATATTCTTGACACCAAGGTCACTATCGAGACGTTCATTAACCAAAGATGGTCCGCCACAGTGCACAAAATGCTAGGGCTTATTTCACACAGCCAACTGCTGTGACATTACTACCAGGTGTGTGAAATGTGAAGATCATCGCGGAGGCAACTGTGACAAACCACTTAACGCAATCCCACATTGCGCCAACTGCAAGAAGGATGGCCAGCCTGCGTCCTTCAGAGGTTGCGAAAACTTCCAAGCAGCAATAAGAGCTTACCATGCCCAAAGACCACTGACAACCATCACATCCAGACCAGCACCACCCAGAATCAAAGAAACGCCAATGCCAACACCAGCTGAAGCAAGCAGAAGAGGACGCCGCACCTGGAACAACACGCAGCAGACGACCAACACCACAGCCTGGGGCCAACAAACACAACAACCCGACACAAACACCCAACAATAAACCGGAGGACTTTCAGCTATCATAGAATTCATCAACCAAATCAAAGGCCTATGGGAAAGATTTCAGTGGACAAACATATCAGCTATCACAACCACCATACAAAACGTAACAGCAGCACCAGACCTAATGTCCAAAATAATGGCGGTCATCTGAGGAATGATGAGCTTCTTCAAACCAGCTAATGGATATTAGACCCTTACGCAAAAATGGCGGTCATCTGAGGAATGATGAGCTTCTTCAAACCAGCTAATGGATATTAGACCCTTACGCAAAACAAACCTCCGATTTTGCAATTTTAATGAAATAGGACTAAAGAACAAAAGATAATTACTCAACTAATTCATCGAACTCCACAAAATAGACGTACTACTAGTGACAAACTCTCCTGCGACCGACTGAGAACTTCAAACTAAGAAACATGGTATGTCACAGAACGGACAGAATCAACAGACTTGAAGGGTCAGCGATTTTCCTACGTTCGCATATAACACACCACCCGTGAGCAAAGCCACAAAGGATGTCCCTCGAAGCCACACTAGTCAGCATACAAACAGCACAAGGCAAGCTAACACTAGTAGCGGCATATCTAAGTCCAAATGTCGCATATGATGAGGAAGATCTTCTTCGAATCTTCGACAACCACCACAGAATTCTACTGTGTGGTGACCTAAATGCCAAGAATCCCGCATGGAACTCACGCAGGGACAACCAGAGAGGTTTAAGACTACTTGAGTTGGAAGGACGACTACAGCAGTAATCACAGCGCCAGAAGTCACGTACATCCCGTTTAACAGGCGACACCGACCAGACGTCCTAGACATTTGCATCACAAAGAATATTGATCCGGAACTACACCTACAAACCCTGAACAGACTTACATCAGACCACCTCCCAGTACTGGGACTGCTGGGAAACGCCATCGACCCACAACCACCACGGAAGAAGACAACAATAAACTGGGAGCAGTATGAGAGGTAGTTAAGCAACAACGTCCGCCCAAACATCCCACTCAACACAAGACAAGAAGTGGAAGAAGCCATAGTAACAATCACAGACAAGCTGAAAACGGCATACAAGAAAGCATCAACCGTAGTAACTCTAGAAGAAGAGCTATATGCAATCCTACCACCACTAATCCAGGACCTAAAGTACTTAAAAAAAAAAAAAAATAAATAAATAAATAAAAATAAAAATGCTGCAGAGCCGCGCTCCCAATCGCGAACTATTATGCGCAAGTCTACTTTCGATGCCCATTCCAGTGCCCTCTGGCACTGGCGTATACAGGGTGGTCCATTGATAGTGACCGGGTCAAATACCTCACGAAATAATCATCAAACGGAAAAACTACAAAGAACAAAACTTTTCTAGCTTCAAGGGGGAAGACAGATGGTGCTATGGTTGGCCCGCTAGATGGCGCTGCCATAGGTCAAACGGATATCAACTGCTTTTTTTTTAATCGGTACCCTGCAACTGCAGCGAAAACGATTACTTGGGCATCATTTGTTGCAGGTCGTGGTTGACGTTTCACTTGTGGCGGAACACTTCCTGTCTCTTTAAATAACTATCGGACGAAAGGTCCAGACACTTGGATGATGTCTTCCAGGATAACGATCAACATAATACATAACACAGGCCCGTTGGCCATTTTGATCACAATAGCCATACACATAAATACCATATCGACATTTCCTGCAAACGGTAATCGGTCCATTTTAACACGAGTAATGTATCACGAAGCAAATACCGACCGCACTGGCGAAATGTTACTCGATACCACTTACTCCCATGAACCACAGACATTGCCGAGGTGGGGTGCCTTGCGTGCCTCAACGATACAGATAGCCGTACCGTAGGTGCAACCACAGCGGAGGGGTATCTGTGGAGAGGCCAGACAAACGTGTGGTTCCTGAAGAGGGGCAGCAGCCTTTTCAGTAGTTACAGGGGCAACAGTCTGGATGATTGACTGAGCTGGCCTTGTAACATCAGCTAATGTGGCTTTGCCACACAGCTACTGCGAACGGCTGAAAGCAAGGGGAAACTACAGCCGTTATTTTTCCCGAGGACATGCAGCTCTACTGTATGAACATATGATGATGGCATCCTCTCGGGTAAAATATTCCGGAGGTAAAATAGTCCCCTATTCGGATCTCCGGGCGGGGACTACTCAGGAGGATGTGATCATCAGGAAAGACAATACTGGCATTCTACGGGTCGGAGCGTGGAATGTTAGATCCCTTAATCGAGTAGGAAAATTAGAAAATTTAAAAAGGGAAATGGATAGGTTGAAGTTAGATATAGTGGGGATTAGTGAAGTTCGGTGGCAGGATGAACAGGATTTCTGGTCAGGTGAGTACAGGATTATAAATACAAAATCAGTTGGGGGTATCACAGGAGTAGGATTGATAATGAATAAGAAAATAGGAATGCGGGTAAACTACTATGATCAGCACAGCGATCGCATTTTCATTGTCAAGATAGATACGAAGCCAACACCGACAACAGTAGTACAGGTTTATATGCCAACTAGCTCTGCCGATGATGAGGAGATCGAAGAAATATATGAGGAGCTAAAGGAAATTATTCAGACAATTAAGGGAGAGGAAAACTTAATTGTTATGGGAGACTGGAATTCGGTAGTAGGACAAGGAAGGGAAGGGAAGATAGTGGGTGAATATGGTCTGGGCAAAAGGAATGAAAGAGGAAGCCGCCTGGTAGAATTTTGCACGGAACATAATTTAGTTATAACAAACACCTGGTTTAAGAATCACAAAAGAAGGTTGTATACGTGGAAGAGACCAGGAGACACCGGGAGATACCAGATAGATTTTATAATGGTAAGACCTAGATTTCGGAACCAGGTTTTGAAGTGTAGGACATACCCAGGGGCAGACATAGACTCTGACCATAACTTGTTGGTTATGAACTGTAGGCTGAAACTGAAGAAACTACAGAAAGGTAGGAAAATAAGGAGATGGGACCTAGATAAATTGAAGGAACCTGAAGTTCTTAAGAATTTCAGAGGGAGCTTCAGGCAACAATTGACAGAAACAGGGGAAAATAAAACCGTTGAGGAGGAATGGGTAAAATTGAGAGATGAAATAGTGAAGGCAGCAGAGGACAAGATAGGTAGGAAGGCAAGACCTACAAAGAATCCTTGGATATCACAGGAGATACTAAATTTAATCGATGAAAGGAGAAAATATAAAAATGCAGTAAATGAAACAGGCAAAATGGAGTACAGACGACTAAGAAATGAGATTGACAGGAAGTGCAAAATGGCTAAGCAGGAATGGCTAGAAGGCAAATGCAAGGATGTAGAAGAATGTATAAATAGGGGAAAAATAGATACAGCCTACCGGAAAATAAAAGAAACATTTGGCGATAAGAAAAACAGCTCTATGAATATCAAGGACACTGATGGAAAACCTGTTCTCAGCAAAGAAGTGAAAGCTGAAAGGTGGAAAGAGTATATAGAGGGGCTCTACAAAGGAAACGAACTTCGAGACACTATTGTAGGAAGGGAAGAGGATGTAGATGATGATGAAATAGGAGATACGATACTGAGAGATGAATTTGACAGAGCACTGAAAGATCTAAGTCGAAACAAGGCCCCTGGAATAGATGATATCCCGTCAGAGCTACTGAAGTCTCTGGGAGAACCAGCCATGACAAAATTGTTTCACATTGTGTGTAAGATGTATGAGACAGGTGAAGTACCCTCAGACTTTAAGAAAAATGTTATAATCCCCATTCCAAAGAAAGCGGGTGCAGACAGGTGTGAAAACTACAGAACTATCAGTTTAATAAATCATGGTTGCAAAATATTAACACGAATTATATACAGAAGGATGGAAAAGCTGGTAGAAGCCGACCTCGGGGAAGATCAGTTTGGGTTCAGGAGAAATGTAGGAACACGGGAGGCAATACTCACTTTACGCCTTATCCTAGAACATAGATTAAGAAAAGGCAAACCAACATTTCTAGCTTTTGTAGATTTGGAGAAGGCTTTTGACAATGTTGATTGGAATAAACTCTTTCAAGTTCTGAAGCAAGCAGGAGTAAAATATAGGGAGCGTAAGGTTATTTACAACTTGTACAAAAACCAGACAGCGGTTGTCAGAGTTGAAGGGCATGAAAGGAATGCAGTGGTTGGGAAGGAAGTGAGACAGGGTTGTAGCCTTTCTCCAATGTTATTCAATTTGTACATTGAGCAAGCTATAAAGGAAAGCAAGGAGAAATTTGGAGAAGGAATTAAAGTTCAGGGTGAAGAATTAAAAACATTGCGTTTTGCCGACGACATAGTAATTCTGTCAGATACAGCAAAGGACCTGGAAGAGCAATTGAACGGAATGGATAGTGTGCTTAAAGGTGCATATAAGATGAACATTAACAAGAGTAAAACTAGGGTAATGGAGTGCAGTGTAAGAAAATCAGGTGATGCTGAAGGAATTAGATTAGGTAACGAAACAATAAAGGAGGTAGATGAGTTTTGTTACTTGGGCAGTAAAATAACAAATGATGGTCGCAGTACAGATGATATAAAATGCAGAATGGCAATGGGTAGAAAGGCGTTTTTGAAAAAGAGAAATTTGTTAACATCGAATATTGATTTAAGCCTAAGAAAGTCCTTTCTGAAGGCATTTGTATGGAGTGTTGCCTTGTATGGGAGTGAAACATGGACGATAAGCAGTGTGGACAGAAAGAGGATAGAGGCTTTTGAAATGTGGTGCTACAGAAGAATGCTGAAGATTAGGTGGGTGGATCGCGTAACTAATGAGGAGGTACTGAACCGAATTGAGGAGAAAAGAAATTTCTGGCATACCTTGACTAAAAGAAGGGATAGATTGGTAGGACACATTCTTAGACATCAAGGAATTGTGAATTTAGCGTTGGAGGGAAGTGTGTGGGGTAAAAATCGCAGAGGGAGACCAAGAGACGCGTATAGTAAGCAGATTCAAGTGGATGTGGGTTGTCGTTCTTATGAGGAGATGAAAAGGCTTGCTCAGGATAGAGTAGGGTGGAGAGCTGCATCAAACCAGTCTCTGGACTGAAGACCACAACAACAACAACCACTTACTTACACGTTTGTGACTATTACAGCGAAAAAAGTGTTCAAAATAAAACATTCATATTTATTTACGTACTAGACGAATGTGTAATAAAATGGGGGGGGGGTTACCAATTAAAAAAAATGCAGTTGATATCAGTTTGACCTATGGCAGCGCCACATAGCGGGCCAACCATAGCGCCATGTTTTTTCCTCCTCCAAGCTAGAAAAGTTTTCTTCTTTGCAGTTTTTTCGTTTGGTCCTTATTTCGTGAGATATATGGTCAGGTCACTATCAATGAACCACCCTGTATAAGGAAGGGCTCGAGGGAGCCTGCCCTCTCCTCCCCCTTTTCTTTTTTTTCGGAAATGTAAAAACAGTATCTGCCTCTAGCGGAAAGAAACGTTTAATTTTCAATAACTCCTCTGATCATTCACCGATTTTTGGGAATTTTTAAATGCTTACTCATCTCAATATGAGTATAATTTTACGCAAAGTATAATCGTTAAGGACCGTGTGTATGTTTGGGGTACACAAACTAACCTAAGGACACACACACACACACACACACACACACACACACACAAACAAACAATATATATCCGTGTGCACTGAGGCGACGTGCTGAGGCCGGTATATTCCGTACACATACACGGATTTAGTGCCGGTTTGTCAATGTCTCGATAAGTTCCAGTTAAGATTTTAACTTGTCGTTAGCGGAGAATTGCGTTCGTCAATGTTCCGTTATGAGTTAACCTGACGTTAAAAGACCTCAAACTGGCCGTTAACGAGTAAAATTCTGCTCGTTACACTACTAACGACCAGTTACGTGAGAATTTGTATAAAAATGGCAGTATTCCAAAGCGCTAAAATGCCGCAATATATTCACAGGATAAAGACCGATTTATCGAACAAAAAATAACATAAGCACTATATATATGAAAAACTAGTGTGGAAAGCAGCTTTATTAGAAAATTGTATCGTCATATTTCTTGCTCCCATCCGTGTCAGTAGCGATTAGTTGAGTTTGATATATTGCAGATATGCAACATAACCTTAAAATTATTGTTGCGATATCAAAATACAGAGTTACGGGTAACGACTAGTTGAGTGAGAATCGGTATGATGAAAACGCCTGGAATAAGAAATTTGGTTGACAATTACGACGTCAATATTTTGGACGATCTAGAGGTCATTGCCCCTATAAGGCGTCCTGGACGTATTTATGTTCGTCCAAATCATTTTGAATGCTGAGATGATGCAGAACTTGTTACGCGATTTCGTTTTCGAAAAGCCAATTTGGAAACGCTGCATGAAAAACTCCACGACCATCTGAAGAGTCCAACAGATAGTTACGTAATTTGCTGTCCTTCATATTCCATGGACAGCATTGAATTCATGTGCCACATTGTCGCTTCCTTTTCTTTCCATGCCGTAGCGTCAGTTGTTTTTTTTTTTTTTAAAACATTCCAATGTGTCCTTATATTTATTAGGAACACAAGACTTTAACACTAACTGCTTGTAAAATTCGAGCTTCTTTCACGTTTGATTGCCACAGCGCTAAATAGTAACTGTTTCAGCGTGGCGGTGCAGTCGACTAGGCAGCGTGATTTTCTCTGGTGAGAGGTTTTCTTAAAGAAGAGCAAACATAATGCTTCCAATCCCTGAACACCCGCCAAATTCCCACACTTTACGATGATGCCCCGTTACAGTTAAGATGCTTATCCCTATGCCTTTAATGCGCTGAGTTAGTTGGCGATACCTTATAACTGTTTATTTTTTCATTATCGTAGGAATATTCGAAACTATAATTGCTTCAGAAAATTCTGCCAGGTCCTGTCAGATTGGCAGCTGATGGACACATTGGTTTCGGTTAAAGATTGGCATTGAATATTGCAGTTATTTTATATAAATCTTCCCACTCTACAACGAAAAGTCATTTAAAATGCATTTTACGTGAGCCGTAGCTGCCCTGCTAATTAGTCAACAGTTTTCTTATTTAACATGACTAGAAACTACACGATCATTTGATACATTTTTTCGATACATTTCTTTGAATCCTTTCTAATTATGTATTACTGCATCAGACAATACAGGCAATTTTTATTTTCGAGTGTCAAAATATCAGGCTGTTTGTCTGATGTGGTAGGCAAATTTGATAAATTCTTCGTTATATTCCTAAAAAAGTAAAAAGTAAATAATATTTCTTCTAGGTGCAGTTTATCAGTAGTCACATGGCTCACACAAATAAAGCGATTACACACGCAAATATCTTGCGATTTGGACAGTTTTTTATTTATAGAGAGAGGTCTTGTAGGTAGGGTAATTTCCAGTTGGACTTTCCTACGGAGTTAGACCCGCTGAGTGACGTGAAGTCAACAGCCTAGGAGAAAGTGACTTACTGTAGATCCATTAATTCTGAATAATAATTTCCACAGTATGTTTTACACACACAGTATTGACGTTAAATGAACTCTTAACAACTGTGAACTGCATAATATTTCAGGAATGTACGATTGAATCCTTGGAAAGTATCATTTGCGATATATTTGAGAGTCCTCGTCTTAAAATGGGTTTGCACCGCTGTGGCTTAAACTGTGTGAAAAGATGTACCTGCTTCTACTCAAATTCCTAGTGTACTATCGCTACGTGGATTGTTGCAATGGCCCAATAGTGAGAGTATGGATTCGTAGTTTTGTGACTCGTGGTTAAATTTCCCCGACAATATTTAATTTCTTAGATTTTCTTATAATGTTAACGTTTTAATTATGAACTTTAAATTTACTCAAACAGTTTGCTGCTTCTAAATAGCTACAGCAACAGCGAGAGGTATCGTCAATAGAAGATGCAAGTAAGACATACTCAGTCGTACAGCTTCACGAGTTCAATGATTCGGCATGCTTGGTATGCATCAGAACTGAGAGGAAGGACCTTTAAAAAATTGAAGTATCCTTTTCACTGAAGCATATTTCGAAAAAATATTACTGCTCATAAATGCTTTCTTAAAATGTGCATGGTAGGAACAATAGAGTGGCAGGGCAAAGTGATCTTTCACTTTTTTCTTCCTTCGTGAACCGTGCGTCATCGCCAAGGCAGTGCTATGTTATCTCCAGGTTTATACCCCATCCAGTGCTCAAAACCCTTATTCGTTCAGGTTGAACCAAGTGCCTTGTTCTGTGGTTATGTGGTCTTGCTGCATTGATGATCTTTTCATGTATTTTGAGAGCCAGTCTCGTTTTGTACATTACAGCGACAAATCGATAGTGAATAGACTCTATAAAGTTTCGAAAAAAACGTATCCCACATATACAGTCCCCTACACGTTTTAGCGAACAGTATTTTTGAAGGATTTTCCAAACTTTTGGGATACAAGTTGCAGACAGTACAGTGTGTGTGTGTGTGTGTGTGTGTGGTGTGTGTGTGGCAATAAAATATAAATATTTCTTGTAAGAAACGGCTACTTTGATATCATAGATCACAAATTTATGCTTTCTGGACACACGTATTCATCATCGGATCGTAACTTCGTGCTCATAGAAAAGGGCGCAAAATGACGACGGTTGCAAACTGTAGAGGACATGGACGGTGTTATGCATCACTATTCCAAGCGCCATATGTCACAACTGACATAATGGAACCTAAATTTTACATGTTACTAAAATATATTTATTTATGAATGTTTCTCATCTTTCGGTACCAAAGAAGGGTTAGTGTTCTTTCAGTTAATAGTGAAATCTCACAGCGAATAACTACTAAACAGCAATAATTGCGCTCACATCAGAAATATAAAGTAACGGCGCTTGGTCTTGTGATGCATAACACGGTTCATATGAAGCTGCTATTGCTAATGCGAGACCTTTGCAGTGCTGGGACTGGGGATAACACCTTTAATTTAAAAAAAAAAAAAAAAAAAAAAAATTAATTTCGATCGACTGGTATCTACGTACATTGACATATCCAAATTACGTATTTAGAAAGCTACTTGGCTGCGAATTACTAAAGATGGCCCAGGGATGGTTCAATACAGAAGAATTTACGGTGATATTAGGGCTTGGGAAGCGTGTTGTATTATGAACGCAGGAATCACGAACACCCTTTTGCGAAATGCACATCTTCAAAGCCTATATAATGAGGCATCTCTGGTGAATTCGTAGAGAGAGATCCATCCCAGGTGCTTGATGATGATATATATGATGAAAACATTTTTTTAAACGAAATCTATCCATCTAAATGCTTATTAGTGGTGAGGGTTGTGTACAAGGACTTAATCTATTGGATAATCACTAATGGACTTTTCTAACCTTCTTAATTTATTTTAGAAAAGTTTGTTTGGTCTCAAAGTTTTTAATGTCTTAAAACAGCAATCGTGTTTCCACATTGTGTTTGTATTATAATTTTTTTTTTCAAATATTTGTTCACTCAGATCACATTGCCCCGATACACTAAATTTATGACACAAAAATATGTAACTGTGGCAGATGTTTAATAGAATTTTCTGAAATATGTTCCTTGAAACGCTACGGAATTATTAAAATTGAAATATTTAATTACGTTAATTGATTAAAGCACATAGGACTAACAGATTTTATTGTTTTTACGTATGTAAAGCGAAATGGTTAAGTATATTTAAATTTCCTAATCGCAGTTGTAACATTGAAAAAATATTATAAATTAAATTCAAGAAATAAAAAAAGTGGTAAACAAACTCATATCGCACAAACAGCAGTCTGTTACTGTACCCACTGCGTCAGGTATTGTCACTGAAACTCTGTTCTATTGTAATTTTAAAATCTTTCGGGTGTATTTTCTCTCTTCCTATGGCCCACTCAGGCGAGATATTTTAGGAATTTGAAAGGCTCATTTACCTGTTTCTTATACCACAGTTAGAACCAAATCGGCGAGATGCATCCCGCAACTTACTCTTATTAGATTAGTATTTCGGTTGGGTATTCATTTTAAAGCTACAGAACATCAGTTTTCAGAAAGTTTACGTAGCATCTCCTGTGCAGCTCTCGACATCTCCAGAAATTTTATTTCTGGCCTGCACTTTATACCTTCCTGTTTCGCCGGAGCTGCGTTTACGTCAGGGTGTGTATGTAACGACATGTCTTGAGATGCTTATCAGTTGCACTTTTCATGATAAGGCGAGTTTGTGGACTGTTTCAGTTATAAACAGAGCTAAAATGTGCGTGTGCCGCGGTGGAGTAGCCGAGCGGTCTAAAGCGTCTCGCTGCGGAGCGCGCGGTTGCTCGCCGTGGAGGTTCGAATCCTCCCTGGGGCATGGGTGTGTGTGTTTGTCCCTAGGTTAGTTTACCTAGGTTTAAGTAGTTTGTAAGCTACGGACTGATGACCACGCAGTTTGGTCCGATAGATTTACAAACATTTGAAAATTTCCTTCTCTTCCCTTTCCTACTACCGAATTCCAGTCCCCCATTACAATCTAGTTTTCTTCTCCTTTAACGGTCTGAATAATTTTTTTTATCTCATCATACATTTCTTCGATCTCGTCATCTTCGGCAGAGCTAGTTGGCATATAAACGTGTACTACTTTGGTCGGTGTTGGCTTCGTGACTATCTTTGCTACAATAATGCGTTCACTATGCTGTTCGTAGTAACATACTGTAATCATGACACTGAAACTGAATTTCCGCATGATATATGTGCTTCATTTTACATTTTAGCATTGTAGTAAGTGACGTCAAGTACGCCACTATAAATTCCTTCCATTTCATTTTCTATTTCCTTCTGATAGTGCAAGATCGATTTTGTTTATATTTGTTTGAGCTTTTGCTGTTGCGCGGTTTTTTGGTACTCTAGTGAGAAACCTCTGATGCTGCACGGTTGTATTTGTCGATTTATTGGTCGTTCTGCCTGCAAAACCTGCTGATATGATCGTCTGCAAACTCGCGGTAATCGTTCATAATACAGTCCTTGCCACTGTCGTTGTTCCCTGCCTTTCGTGCCGTCTGCGGCGAAATACGCTGCAACGTTTTATAGAAATGTTTTAAAGTTACTTACCTCCTTTTGTTTCATAAGGGCAGTAAGTTGTCTTTTACATTTATACACCGTTATATTTATCTTATTAGAACGTTTTTTGTGTTGGAACAGAGCTGTTCAGGTGTGTCATTTCATTTGCGTGTAACATGGTGTACATGTACTAGTCTTTTTGCAGAGCTGTAACGTAACAGAACCTGTGCAAAACCTAAAGAACGCCGTGGCAAATTGAAGATCTAGAGTGGTCCAAGGCGCAAGTCGGATGTCTGACCTTTCAGCTGGTGGGTGCGAGCAGTGCTAAAATCTCCAGCTGCGCGGTCTGACATTCAGGGCCCCAGGGTCTGCGTTGCATGTGATGGCGCCTGCTGAATGAGAGGCATTCATCTGCATCGCTGCGTCGCCGTACTCCTACTGGAGTTTTTCCAGTCACTGAGCACAGGGGGCTTGGATTTATTGCTGAGAGCAGCATTATCTTTCTTCAGGTTTTTATCTCGACTGATGTTTCCGGGTTATCTGTGTGTGTGTGTGTGTGTGTGTGTGTGTGTGTGTGTGTGTGTGTGTGTGTGTGTAAAATGATGACTGCCGGAAGACAACTCTGTAATCAAGCAATGCTTCAATGTAGATACGACAACTTGGTGCCATTTAGCTTTAGATTTACGACGCATCTGTATTGACGCACGATTGCCTAGATGTGACCTTTGCAGACGTTTGATAAACTTCATCGTGAGATGATACACGTGAAAGTTCAATGCTTTTACGTCTCAGCGAACTATTCGTAAGTAAATAAGCTGATAATGAGTTGTTCAATTGCAATGGTTTATGGTAGATATTAAATGAGGTCTGCTGTGTATGAAAACAGTTTGTATAGGCAGTAAGCCATATGTATACTAAGAACGGTTGAAATTACTGGATGCGTTGGATTTAAGCAAACATGCCTTTCCCTCCATCAACCTCCCGTTTATCTGCCTGCCACATCGCTCGTCTCTAAGAATTCTGTTGTTGTTACTGGGAATAGCAAATTTTTCCAGATACTCAGTCGTCCATGAGCCAAGTGTTCTTCACACTGCTCCAGGCATTCCAGTGTAGGACCGATACGAAATTCTTGCACTCAGATTTATTTTCCCTGCAGTGTTAGTTCAATTTGACAAAACAGGTCATTTTATTCAGCTTTAGTTAGCCATCTGTAGAACCATTAAAACCCGCACACCACCCTACGTAGTTTCTACATGACAGGACATCGGCACACGTTTTTAATGTAATTTGTACACACACATACCTCCTAGGACGTAATTTGTGAACCCCATCTACCTGCGTTGAGAGTAAATCATATATTCAAGAGTGAGACAGCTTGCTAAATGTTTGCGCAACGTATGATGCGAAACGTGGGTACAGCTGGGTATTTATCTAGGTGCATCAGCCCAGAAGAGGGTGCTGTCACAGTAGTTTGTGCACATTAACAGAGCTAACTGAATGCAGATAGATAAAAATGTAAGAGTTTATTTTGGGGATTATTGCAGTACTGTTTTCTGTTCTAAGACGTCTGTTCAAAAAATTTCGAAACTTTTCGTAATTTAGCGCCATTGGAGTGCAAACTTCAGTGTTAAATTTGTTCAAAATGTTCAAATGTTTGTAAATCTATGGGACTTAACTGTTCTTGCTATCAGTCCTTAGCCTTGCAAACTACCTAAACTAACTTATGCTAAGGACAACAAATACACCCATGCCCAAGGGAGTACTCGAACCTCCGACGGCTAGGCGCCTTGGAACGCTAGGCCACTCCACCGCGGCTCGAATTTGCTACTGCCGTAAGTTTCATTATTGTAGATCTGTTGGTTGGTTATTGTTCGGTGATGAGTAGAACGTTGTCTTTCAGTTTGCGAATTTCGAGATGGCAGAGTTAGAGTATTACCGCGTTACATGACATTTTGCGTGGAACTAGAGAAAGCCTTTACAGAGGCACACCATAGGATGCAGGTAGCCTTTGGTGGTGGGTGGTTAAGCCGTACTCGGTGTTAAGAGTGCTTCACTCAGTTTAAAAATGCCCTTACCGAACTTTAAAGATAACCCTATTTCAGGATGCCTTTTGATGTCTACGGACCATGCTCATTGTCAGGAACGTTGACTAAATTGTTTCCAATCGAAGACTAAGAGAGATTGCAGAAGAATTCAAGTTGGATCACGTCATGAAATCCTGACATGCCATCTTGGACTGCCTCATGTTGCCACAAAGTTCATCACACGGCTCATGAGTCACGACCTGAAAGACCCTCGCCTATCAGTCCATGAAGAGCTTTTGGATTCTCATCCGAACTCTTCAGTCCTGGGCCCTGCGGACTTCTTTTTACAAAGCTGAAAATCCCGTTGAAAGGACCAGGAACGATAGACGAGATAAATTCGCAGACGATCCAGCAGGACGCGTACCAAGATTGCTACCAGAAGTGGAAACAGCATTAAGAGGAGTGTTGTCAATACCGGAGAAGAGCGTTTCGAAGGAGGCCATACACAAAAAGTAGAAGGTAAGCTCAGATAATCTTTTCGGTCAAAGTGTCTTAATTTTTTTTACAGACTTCGTACTATTCCGTGATTGCATGTCATTGGGTTTCCGATTGTATACTGGATACGGAGATATCTTGAAAGTCGAAGAACAACATAGGCTACTTTAGAAAGAGTGTAATTTATATATTTGTTAATTTTAAGTATGTAACTGAAAATATGGAACAGCTGAGAGGGTTAAAGATTCCTTGGAAAAGCTATCTGTTGTTGTTTTCCTTTTTTTATTGTTTTTTCACAGGAACAATATCATCGTATTATTGTTCTGTAACGATCACCTAGACCCAAGGCCCCTTCATATCTAAACTAGCCTTTACCCGCAGATTCGCTATCGTTGATGTCCTTGAATACTTGTCAAAGATCGTCGGAAGTACAATAATTTCGCAGCTCTGTTCCTAAGTTATGACCACGATCATCAGGATAAAAGAAAAGTTTCCAATTTTCTGGTTTAAATATAAACCATACGTAGAATACCGGTAAAAACTTTACTCCTTTATCGAGATGAAAATAAAGATGATAAAATAGAAAAAGCAACTATTACATTGTGACTAAACCGCTGCCTGAAGAACCTATTATATAATATGTTATATAATAACATGTAAATTATGCAGGTTTCAAATGTCATAACACATCAACCATTAAAAGTATTTAAAAAAAATTAAATTTCAAATGTCAAAGAATAGATAACATTTCCGATGAATCTTGAAAAGTCTGAGCTGTTCCTTTTTCGAGTTATATACTTAAAATCATCAAATATATGAATTACACTCTTTCTAAAGTAGCTTGAATGCCGAAGAAGAAAAAGGCTCGATACGAAGATTGTTTCATCAAAATCAGTTAAGCGGTTAGTCGTGAAAGTGTCAGACCACCTTCCGCATTTATAATAATATTATCGATATGGATTATGTTAAGAAATAGAAAACATTCGTATTTTGCAAGTGGAATTTGAGTTCAGCCTATTTACAAACTGTTTTAGGAGGAATATTAAATATTTAGCAGGTGGTAGTATAGACCAATTCGAATAAAATGTATCATATAACATGACCCCAAAATTTTTAGTCAGAGATTCAGCTATTACAGTGTAACACAAAACAATGCTTTTAGATAGCGATAGACAAAGAGCAACGATTAAGTTTTCATAAATCTGATATCCGAAGTTAGTGCAATTTCTCCCTTTACAAAACAGATTTGCAGCCCTATCGAGGTCATTTTGGCGCTTTTTCGTGAGGCTAGTCCTATAAAAAAAATCCAAACAGTTCTTCTGCTGGGTTTACGTTTGTACAATTCACAGCCCACAACCAAAAATCTGAAGGGGTAAGGTCGGTGGACCTTGGTCACCTAGAAACATAACAAAGTTCTGCCGATCCATCTTATAGAGTACGTCTTGTGTGTGTGTGTGTGTGTGTGTGTGTGTGTGTGTGTGTGTTCTCGCATGCTGTCGGGCAGTAAAACTGAAATGAACAGAACGAGTGATACAAATTATGAACATTATGTCGCATTTACTGTCGTGCTGTGTTATAGATGCACACTAAAACTCGACTAAGAAATATCGTAATCCACCACTCTTGGCAATCAACTAGTGCTGAAGTGATATAGCAGTAGACATGTAACAACTTGAATGCTACAGGATAACGGCAAGTCCCTGTTGAAATAAATAGGTCTTTTGTTCCTCTATAGTATCGCCAGGAAAGTCAGGTGTTTGATAAGATAAAGCTTGATCTTTGCTTCCGGGTTGTGACAGGCAAATAATGCTTTTGCCTGCTCTTTGTGTAGCAGGTCTTTGTTTGGTACTGTGAAAGAAAGTAATTACGGTTGCTGTTTATTTTCAGTATACTTACTGTGGAACGCCCTTGGGTCTGAGTGTGTGTACTAACCAGTGACTCGTTTCGACTGTGTCAGATTTCAAGTGTTCTGAACATAGTGTTCCAACTAGGATTACCAGACCGTTGTAATGAAATGTAGAACACGAGGTTTGAAACATTCGGATATGATTATTAGATGGTAGGCTAAACATTAACGACTAAAATTTGGCATTACATTCTGTTAAGTCGTTACTACTTTACGAGAAAATCGTTTTTTATTAGTACCGCGTGATGAGACGACATATAGGGTAATATCGAACCAAAAATAGAGTATTTCTTTCGATTACATGTATGCGCTTAGAGACACGTATGTCCCCAAAGTGAAGCTTACACGTGATTCTTAGTGTTGTTTCTACTGCTACAAACGCTTTAAACCACGAATTTTGGCACCTGTTTTTGAGTACGAGACGTTCCAGTACCTGCGAGATATTGTAAGAAATATATATATTTGAGCAGAAGTAACGATCTTATTTCTGCATTACACCCGAGCCACGGTAACTCGCCAACATCTCACAATCAAACTTCCGCTGATAATTGTATACTTACGGTTATAATCTCGTGTCGATTGGACCGTACATAAAGTCATCTAAAACAGTAGGCAAACATTATAACAATTCTTTAGAATGTAGGACATCCAAAATGTGACTAATATACCCCTTGAGCACCGTATAAAAATTAAAATACAAGAGCATCTATGGGCGTTTCGGCATGTGCTTTAATTCGCCAGGCAGTTTAATTGAAAGTCATTGTACTCCACAATACTGTACATCTGATACAGATTATATGGAATGGGTTTGGCGGGAAATCTCCTGAATGCATTGTACAGAAACAACGGGAATGTAACATGTGTTGGAGTATTTATCCCATTTTGCAGATATGTGTATTCTTGATGTGGCGTTTCCCGTTGAGAGAAGGCCGTTGCGACGTAGCGGCGTTGGCCATTCAGTGCCCTGGAGGCTTGCTCGCCGTAACCTGTCCGTGATCCTCGGGCACTGACCTCATAGCGGTCCAGCCTTCTGCCTTCGCAGAAAGTCTTGGCTGTTCACCGCTGCTGCTGTTGCTGTTTCAAAATGAATCACCATCTCCCCACTACTTGCCGCGGCGGAGTGGCCGAGCGCATTGAGGCGCTATGCTCCGATGCGCGAGGCCGTTCCCCGTCGGGGTTCGAATCCCCCCTCGGGCATGGATGGATATTTGTGTTGTCTTTAGTATCAGTTAGTTTATAAGTAGTTTGTAAGTTTAGGGACTGATGACCCCGCAGTTAAGTCCCATAAGCTTAACTAACATTTGAACATATCCCCCCTCCACATCCCCATATCGTCCTTGTTTCTCTTGAGAGTCGTACTGCCTGCTATCAACCCTATAACACTCAAGGCTTTTCTCAATCTTACAGGGTGACACTGCTATCGGTGTACCTCACAAGGCGTTTTTGCACCTCACAAGGCGTTTTTGCTTAACTGGATGGTGTCTTGTGGTGTGTCCAGATGACCAGCTGTCTGTTAAACTACGTGCGTGCAGGACCAACAAACAGTGAATACATAGGTGGCATAGTACAGTAGTTATTTGTTTGGCCCAACTTATAATGTGGTCCATCTTCAGTCCCTTTGCCTGTGAATCGCGCTATCAGTCCTCTCCCTCATTAATTCAGAATTAGCGATGCTATTGACTGATTTTCATTGCGAAGTGAAACGCCATTTTATGAACCGAACATCATTAGCACCTGGCTGATTTATTGTAAAACTAGCCTTAGTTCCCGGCGTTGCCCGCGTGTTTAATTCTTTCTTGTGTTAATATCTTACTCTCTCTCAATTTCAGTTTCGTTTCCATGCTGCTTAATCCTTATGATGTCATATCTCCTGAATTATGTGCCCCTACGATAATGTAATTTTCCTGTTCCCTTTAGTGGAATACTAGCATAAACACGCGGCTCCGCTCGCGTGTTGGTTGATTATTATAGTTAAGCTATCTTTCAGTAGTGTGCTGTGAGACTGGTTTTGAAGGATAAAATGAAATAAAATGCATTCTTTAGAAACATTGTTAATCAACATTCAAATAAATAATAAAATTATGTGAAGTGCTTAATGATTTACAAGAGATAATACATACATTATTCCTAATATCCTGTGTTGCAATGTCTCAACACGAAATTTGAGAGTAATGTCCAAATTCATTTTAATTTCAGTTTAGGGCTTTCAGGTAAACTAAGTTATTTGTAGTATTGTTTGGAGCGTAAATGTAGAGATATTTTGGGTTGCATTGTAGCACGCATAGACCAAAGATGTGGTCTGTGACATCACGTTTCGCTGTATGTAACATCCTCCCTATAGAGTCGCAAACGTCATCGCTGGCCTTTAGTTCGATTTTTTTTATAATTTGACGAGTTTCAACCATCATATCTTGCACCCCCTTATAGCTATCGGCCTGGAACTGCTATGGTGTACAACGGGAGACTTCGGACAACAATTACACACAGACCATTCGTTTTCGTTCTGTAGTTTTTGCTGCAGAGCACACTACACACGTAGAATTTTATATACACCGATAACTTTCCATCCCAATATACTCCACCCTTTTATCGTTATCAACCCTCAAGCAACAATGCAACCAATAAAACCATTTTCAAAGAGTAAATATGATTTTGAAAGGGTAATTATTGTTCCGCGTTTCGCGTTATATTCTTCAAATTATCTATCAGATCGCTATAAAACCGTTCCTAAAACCTTCCTCAGGTGTGTATATATATAAAACCGTGCATAAAGCCTTCCCCGGGTACACATTAGTAACTGTACAAATTTTTAGCTCTTTGTCTTGTTGTTCAGACGTGATACGCGTACACCGAACAGACATTCACATTTATAGATATAGATTAGATAACTTACTTAGAAATTTGTTGCGAATAGTAAAGACGTAGTTTATTAACACTTAATGCGTGATGGGGCGGTACTTGTGCTTACTACCAGGAACAACCTTATAAAAAATCTAGCAGGGAGCAAGTGGAGATCAAACCCAAAAGTTCTAAGGACAACGGGTGAGGCCTTGTGTTTCTCAGCTGCAGAATATGCTTGTCCAGTGTGGGGTAGATCCAGACATACAAAAGAAGTGACTACGGCACTAAAAGATATCTGCCGAATAATTACCGGCTGCATTTGGCTCCTCCAGTACCATTACCTTACAAAGCAGCGGGCATCGCATCCGGAGGATCGAAGAGACAGTGCCCAATATCTGTAAAGGTTCAAACAAAAGTTTGATGATAGACACCCCTTATACCAGCTCAAGGAACCTCATGGATCCAACCGGCTCAAATCCAGGAGACGTTTCATGAGATCTGTCAACATAGAACCCCCAGAAACTACCGTTTCCACCAGGAACCCTCGCAGGGAATAGAATTAGAATGAAAAACCTGGCGCATGCTTAATCGTATGCGTACTGGTGTTGCTCCTATCAAGTCAAACAAGGCTAAGTGGGGTACAATAGCGAGCGATGACGTTCTTTCCGACTGTGAGGAAATACAGAATCTGACACATTTGACTACATGCGAGCTGTGCCCCTTAACATGCACCCTCAATGATTCATGTCTCGCTAACAATGAAGCTGTCGACGTAGCCCGTTTTTGGGCTGAAAAGCTATAATTATGGATCCGGAGACAAAAAGGTAAAAGTATGCTTATCATTGTTATATCTAATTATGTAGATGTAGCACTATAATTGCGAAGGTAAACTCAATGGTGTGTGTGTGGGGGGGGGAGGGAGAGAGAGAGAGAGGGAGGGAGGGAGAGTTTTGTCTTGAATGTCTCACGAATACAATTAAGCCGTAATTTTACTGCAAGAACACCGGAGAAATAGGAAGCGATAAACTTTTTTTTTCCTTTCATCATTTTGAGAGGAGTTGTCAGCAAGAAAAAGTTTCTTATGGGTTTGAAATTGTATGTAAAGTTTGTTTCAAGGGACTCATTCCCATATAGTGGATGAATTAAGTCTCGTTATGCACACCTCGCATGATCTGCATCTACATAACTACTCTGCAAATCACATTATAGCGCATGGCAGAGGGTTCATCGAACCACTCTTATGATATTTATCTGCTGTTCCATTCTTTAATAGCTCGCGGGGAAAAAGTAATACGTAAGTCTTTGTTTTCAATCTGATTTCTCTTATTTCATTACAATGATAAATTCTACTTATATAGGTGGGTGCTAACAAAACATGTCCGCATTCGGAAGAGGAAGTTGGTGAAAGAAATCTCGCAAATCTCGCCGCAAAGAATAACGCCTTTCTTTTAATGCTATCGCGATGATACAAAACGAGCTGCCCTTCTCCGTACTTTATCTAAATCGTCCGTCTGTCCTACTTGCTGAGGATCCCACAATGGGCAGCAAGACTACAAAATAGGACCCACAAGTGTAGTGTAGAGTGTTTCTTTTGTAGAACTGTTGCATCTTCTAAGCGCTCTGCCAATGCAACGTAGCCTTCGGGTCTCCTTCCCTACAATGTTCGGAACTGTAGTTCCTAGGTTTTTAATTTAATCTACTTCCCGTAGACTTGACTGATTTATCATGTAAATGAAGTTTAACGGATTTCCTTTAGTGCTTATTTCGATGTACATATCTAAATCATTTTATAGTTGCTTTTGATCATCTGGTGACTTTACTAACCGATAATCGACAAGGCAGTTTTTTGTTTCGCTCATTGTTCATAATGTAATGTTTCCTTAAGCCTCCATCGTGCGCAGTCGGCCTCACAGGCCAGGAAAACACATTGTTGATCGCCATGCTTCAGTGGTGGTCTAGCAGCCCGCCTCTCCGTTTACTCGCGTAACTTTGGGTACCTCACATGGTGCCGATCCTCGGGCCGCTCACGGGGAACCCCCTTGCCCTCACAGGCCGTCTGCGCCCTATTGCGTCATAATTTTGAAGGTGATATTTTTCAAGATATTTTTATTTTAATTGTGCGTTTCCATCAAACTGAGTCTGTGTGATTCTCGCGTTACCTTAGAGTGCTCTGACAAACCTGGCCGCCGGCCGCGCTGGCCAAGGGGACTGAGGCGCTCCAGTCACGGTCTGCACGGCCACTACGGTCGGGGGTTCGAATCCCCCCCCCTCGGGCATGGATATTTGTGCCGTCATTCGGATTAGCTAGTTCATAAGTAGTTTGTAAGTTTAGGGACTGATGACCCCGTAGTTAAGTCCCATAAGCTCTACAAACATTTGAACAAACCTGGCCTTTCTGGCTGAGCTCGTCTGATCGCTTTATATTTTGTTTTCCTATCTTTCCCTACGTCATCACATCCATATTTCTTGCTGAACTGTCCAGAAAAGTATATCTGTAAGTCAATGATGTCGCGGAAATAATGCGCCTTCTCAAGGACGTTGCTGCTGAAGATCCAGCCGCGCTCGAAGATTTAGGCGACAAGAGTGACACTCTCAGGATGAGGTAGGAGAAGAGAAAGAGGACTCAGCAACTGAACAGGAAGATGAGGGAAGATGAACAAGAGGACATATGTAAGGATTTTTATCTTGGAAAGGATAAGGTGACCAAGTGGGCTAAGAACACAACATGTAGGTGTAAGAGATATTGCTACAAATTCTGACATCAACTATAAAACCTTCCGTCATCAATTTGTAATTGGGCAATTATTCTGGTGAAGTGTGAATACATGTGGAATATTGATTCAGCTGCAAACTCGACTGGATAAATTTTTGCCCCACGAGGAACGTGAAAAATCCCCCACATTACCTCCCAAATGGCGAAAATGTCGACCAACGCGCTGAAACAAGATATAGGAGGATAAAGAATCATGACTGTTCAGCTTGTCATCAACCAATCTGCCTGAGCCACGTAGAAGTTCCGTGTCAAACCTGTGTTTCAGCTGTTGATTTGAGAGCCACAGCATCGGTTTTTTGCTACAGATGTGGCGAGAAAAGATGATTTCATGTTAGAATAGACTGTCTAATCTCTCTTAAAAATTATTACCTTAATGGGTGCCTGTTCGACCAAATTTTAATACTACTCCTGGGAAGTTTGTAGTTTTACTCTACTTTAAGGTGTATTCTTTTCAATGAATCCATTCTTGTGCTTTCAGTTTGCTGTAATTCCTTCCTTTAGATTCTCTTGAAAACTAGCGAACACGCGTTTAACAGTGGCATAGGTGATTCTTACACCCACAGCGATCACTGAAGAGCCAAAGAAACTGGTATGGGAAGATTCAGTGGACGGCGTTAGGTCGGTAACGCCTATATAAGACAACTGTTTGCCACAGGCTTTGGATGGGTTACTGCTCCTACAATGGCGATTTGAGTTTGAACGCGGTGCTATAATCGGCGCACGAGAGAGAGGACACAGCAACTCCGAGGTAGCGATGAGATGGGGATTTACCTGTACGATTATTTCAAGAGTACACCGTGAATATCGGGAATGAGGTAAACCATCAAATCTCGGACATCGCTGCGCCGGAATAAGATACTGCAAGAACTGGACCAAAGACGACTTCAGAGAGTCGTTCAAGGTGGCAGAAGTGCAACCCTTTCGCAAAATGCTACGCATTTCAGTGTTGGGCAATCATGTGTCAGGGTGCGAACCATTCAGTGGAACATAATCGATATGGGGTTTCTTAGCCGAAGGCCCACTTGCATACCCTTGCTGACTGCACGACACAAAGCTTTACTCGGCCCACCAACACTGAGCCGGGCGCCGTGGCTCAGCGCGCCCGGTCAGAGGGCTGAACGCTCTCTGTAATAAAAAAAGCTGAGCCAACAACCCATCGAACCAGAACGAACAGAAACGACCAGCGTCCGCAACAACGAAAATTACCAATAGGAAAAAACACTGGCATCCAGACAATACAAATGGATATCAACTTCAAAATTGACCACCAATGATGAAGTGTAAGCCTGGTACAACCAACATAATCTGGGGTATTGTGGGATCCCAACAAGTGAGACTAACGGACGATACGAGAAAGTTCAGAGAAGGGCAGCTCTGGAAGAGTCAGATTGCAAGCTGTAGCAGAAAGATTTGCTGTAAAAATAGCTACAGTATTTCATAAAGCCCAATTTCTTGTGAAAATGGTGGAAACGTATTTGTCTACAAGCTGTTCGTGCAAGACCATTTCTCCAATATTGCCAAATATTTTACGGTCGAAAGCTTTTGCTTAGCCCAGTTACCTCACTCACAAAAGCAAACATCTCGTTGGACCTGTTACAAATGTTCAAATGTTTGTATAGCTTATGGGACTTAACTACGGGGTCATCAGTCCCTAAACTTACAAACTACTTATGAACTAGCTAACACTAAGGACGGCACAAATATCCATGCCCGAGAGGGGATTCGAACTCCCCGACCGTAGTGGCCGTGCAGACCGTGACTGGCGCGCCGCAGTCCACTCGGCCACCGCGGCCGGCGGACCTGTTACAAAACAGTGTCTGTACCCATTAGTAGAATTAAGGGCTTGGGCTGGCGACACTTGAACATTATGATTGGAACTACGAGAAATAAACTCAAAAACAGCACAATTCTTAATTGCGGTCCAGCACCTGCTGTCCGTCATAGCGTAATGGATGGCGCGTTAGGTAATGATGCGAGTGGGCATGGCGGTGGTTCGCGATAGTGCTAATAGTGCTGTAACGCGCCAGTTTGCTGTATTGTCAGATAAATGTCTGCGAGGCATTTTCCAAAGCTTCGCTGCAGATACTCTGTCCACGAAACTGTAAAGCGCTTCTGAATTTCATAATAGATTACGCTTTTCCAAAGCTGACTGCTTTCCTCTTTCCTAGGTATCTTAGAGCGTTCGGACTTTCAGAACTACTGATCCCTTTTCACAGTCACGTACGGTCCGGGGTGATGATCCGGACGTGTGAAACGCAAGCAGGAGCTGCATAAAGTTGGAACGGCCCAAGGTCTCAATCAGCCCAGACTGTTTTGGCACTATTCTGGGCGCAGCTCCGCTGCAGTCCGGGTTTCTCTTGGCAACTCGCACTTCCACGTGCCACGAATACTTCTTCAGTCAGCAAAGACGAACGTCAGTCACAATCGTTTCCTGCCACACTGCGGCGACAACTCTAGTTTTACGTGCTACGAGCTGTCCTATGTTGGTGACTGTCGCAATTGTCGTTTAACAACATGAGACGCAAGATATGAAGTTCGTCGAGCTCAGCTCTACTTAAAAATGTACGTCTTGTATTCCCCTTGTTTACTTTTCAGAGTACATGTTAATGTGTTTATTCTGTTTTCTATTAAAGAATCGATTTTGCGCCTGAAACGATGAGATCGTATTTTAATGCTTTAACAAGATTTCTTGTATGCTTCTAGTGGAAAGTGCATGTGCACTATTAGTATAGTGGTGGTTCACTAAATACCCATGAAGACGTTTTATTAGCATCGTTTACTACCAGTGGCGAATCCCTCGGTAAAATGGGGGGGGGGGGGGATATGAGGCTGCAGCCCCCCCAGAGCATGAGAGGGTAAATTATTGTACGTCTCATCTGAAGGCGTAACATTTTTTTTTATACTTCAGTTTCAGGTACGAAATTTCTATGTCAGCCTCCCCCCCCCCCCCCCCCCCCCGTCCAAGATCCTGGATGCGCCACTGTGTGCTACCATATATTAGATGACGCTAGGACGTAATACGTAATGAAACTGATCTTTTTTTTGATAGGATTGGGAATTCATTTCTGTAAGCTGTATCATGTGGTTTTCGCAGATATATGGGTCATTTGCAGTATCGTGTAATGAGTATGTTCTTGTTTTTGGATGGGAAAACTCTTGAGGAGATAAAATAGAGATCTGATGCTGTTCGGGGCCATTCCTTGCCCATCAGTGACATAGATGTTGTTAACTAAATTTAAACGTAGACTCCCGCTTTAGATTATGGTCGCCCAGAACACACTATGGATGTGCTCCCTGAGGAAATTGTACTAAAATTCATGCAGGACCCTGGCCGCGGAAACTGTAGGTGCGTAGAGGAAAATGTTAAATAATAACGTAAGCCCTAGTTGGCGATGAAACAATTGTCGGCCCAAAGGGTGGCGCGACTTCTACGATGAAGAAGGCGAGTGGTTACGGCTTTCAACTTCGAAGATATCCTACGAGTATTTTAACTGTGTTCAGGACGAGATCTGGGTTTCCTCCCTCGGGCATGTGTGTGTGTGTGTGTGTGTGTGTGTGTGTGTGTGTGTTGTCATTAGGTTAGTTTAACTTAAAGTAGTTTGTAAGACTAGGCACTGGTGACCAACGTAGTTTGGTCCCGTAGAATTACAAACATTTCATTTTTGAACATTTTGTGCCGCGTTTGGTAGCGCATTATCCTGCTGGAATGTGACCGTGGCAAGCTCCTAACATCACTTGGTTCACTAAACCTTCCAATTTTTTTTTTTCCTACAGCGACCATACGTTGGCATGCATAATTTTTTTTTTTAATGTCTTGGTCGCACTGTTTTTATTTTAACATTTACGCGTTTCGATACACCATCAGATACTTTTTTAACAACGATGGTAATTAAAATACAACTTATTGGAAATGACTGACTAAAATATAAACCACCATCGTGGCTGTCTAGTCAAGGTGACTAGAGGGCCACGATGGTGGTTTATATTTTAGTCAGTCATTTCCAATAAGTTGTATTTTAATTACCATCGTTGTTAAAAAAAAGTATCTGATTTATCGAAACGCGTAAATGTTAAAATAAAAACAGTGCATAATTTTCTTTTTTATTATTATTATTTTTTTCTTTTTAAATGTCTGGGTGGCAAGCTCCTAACAAGCTAGCCATAGACCGACGTCGGGCGGACATCCGCCTCAGAGGCTCTGCTGCCTGCACTAACTGCGGCGCCCCCGATACCAGAGGACACGGGGTCCTGTGCCGACACGTCTCTCCAGAGGGTGACTTCTGCCGCGGCATGGTCGCTCTGATCCATGAGACGACGCCGGCGGCTGTCCAGATCAGCGTCAAAACGCCAGCCGTCCCCCAAACCAAACTGAATGCAACGGTGTGGATCCTTGGCCACACGGTGAATGCCATTATCCAACTACAGCACAAGGACACCATCCCCTACTTAGGATACCTGAAGCGGTAACACGACTGCCCAACATCACAAATGTACGGACCTATTTGGAAATTTCCTAACTGTGGCTCTCGTACATGCTTATCAACGGACACTGGGTGTGTAGAGCTCCTTTGCCACTTTTTTCTTCTTTTTAAGGTTGCTTTAATTCCCTTGACTGTTCGCCAATGCAAGAACACTGGCTGCAATTGGCCCCGGAGGAAAGTTTTCTTTTACATTTTAGTTGCTTTTTTTATGGTTCCTTATTCCTTTGTGTTTTTGCTCGAATCGTGGATGAGTTTGGCGCTGTATTAGACTTACTCTTATCGAACTTTACGGTAGCTTTCACCCGTTGTTTGTTGTACCAATGTCAGAAGCAATTTTCCTTCACATGCCAAGGAGACTGTCCTTTGTTTGGCCACTGCTATCGGTCGCCATTTCTTTGGTGTGTCCTCCGCACGTTACTTTCGCCTGCTGTTATGTTCCGTCAGTGGATTGCTTTCCCCGTTGGCTGGTGGACAAACGACAGCCTGAGGAGAAGTTTCAGAGACCACTCGATGCAGTTTTGGAGCCCATACTGGCATAGAAGGCACGCTTATCGTTGGACATGTTAAAGAAGAAAAGGAAAAAAGGCATGGGAAGACAACAGGCTTCCACAGTTCAAAGATGTAACTCTGTCTGGTTATTGTACCGGTAATACATATATACATATGATGTGCGCCTGCGTTGAAAAGCTATCGTGTACATATTTCGTCGCCGCAAACACATGCTGCAATTTTCACTCGATATGGATGCTTCTTTTAGAGTCACGCGCTTTGGTTGGTAGTGACAGATACAGAAAACTTTCTTATCGTTTATGATTCTTACTTATTTCATTTGGTAAATATTCGAAAGAGATTATTTTCAACTAACTCATTAATTACTAAAATGACACATTTGTTACTAATTAAATTTATTAATATCCTTTGTACCAATTAAGTTCTCAGTCCTTTCTTAACCATATACTCCAAAAATAGTTAACTTCTACTTTACGGCCACCTAACACTACCGGAATGTTTCTGGGAGACCAAGACCAAGCAGAATATTTGAAATGAACTTCTGCAGTTCTTTAAAAAATTTGATAGTGACTACTTTGTACCGTAGCCCTGTACGTCACATGGCTGTGTCTCCATGAGTGCAGTAACATGTGCCGCAACATGGCGAATGTCCTATATTCTGACTTCCTTCGATGATTGCACACAAAGACGCCGCCGACGACTGCTACTGCCCCGGGGCTCCACATCCAACACATGACCGCGCCGCAGTCTTCACCTATATGTCTTTCTCAATGTGGAATTAGTGTTACTCCTGTCATACCTTCAAAAGAAATCTCCAGCGCTCTCCTTAATACCTTTCCGGCTATTTTAACTTACACCTCTCACATTCGTCCCAAGTGGTGATGTTCCGTCCCCTTCCTCGTTTCAGATTTTGTGTATTGGCGACACGTTGTAATGTTAATACAGTATCGAACAATAGGGTTCGTCTCTGTCGTCATCCTATTATGTTCAGATAAGTGCGTTTAGCTCCATAATCTCGAAGAAAATAATCATATCTCTCGAACGTATAATGTACCAGATTTCACATCTTGGCATTGGAAAAGAAATTCATAGCCTCGTTGTTCTTGGATCACAATCCATGAACGTTCATCATATTATGCACGAAGTTATGCCCTGCTTGGTGTTCACTCTTTGCACTGATATGTCACTTCTCGTGTTACCTCTTCGTAATCCGTAGTGTGTTACGCTTTGGCGTAGGGGGACATATTTCAAATGTTATATCTCCGTATGTCTATGTATTCCTCTGTAAATCTGCCATAATGCTCCTTTGCATTCTGCGAAGAGCTAGTCTAAATGAAATTACTCTTGTTGTGTTCGTCTACACACTTGTCACATTACCTAGTACTGTCGTTGAAATCTTAACAGACTGAAGTTTTTGGGAGATATACTTGGCTTGGCGGCTTAGTGATAAAGTACCAGACTGTAAATCCAAATGTCTCGGGTTCGATGCCCGGTTAATCCTAGAATTTTTATCTGTCAGTTATTGCTTCTTTTGCCTCTGGCAGTGTTACTGACGTGAAAATCACCAGGTTGCTCCGTGGTTCGGAATCCACGTTCAACTGTAGGTCTCTCATTAACTTCTGAGGCCTGCCATTATCAAGAAAGGCGAAGCGGTCTTACTGTTATTTGTTAAAACTTGAGAAAGAAAATATTTATGCAAAATCTTAAAATGGCTTGGACAGTAATATAAATTAAAATTTTAACAGCTGGTGACTGGGCTAGTTTAGATTCTTAAGTCATCTTCTAACCGGACTGACACGTTGTAGGTTGCAGATATTTACGTACATACGCATTTGAAAGGTTGCAATTCTCTGTTTTCCAGTAAGGAGATAAAAACTGAATTATCACTTGTTTTGGCCAGTCAATATGTAAATATTGATAGCATAAAATATTGCATTTTGCAATAGCAATAAAATTACTTAACTATTCTTGTTCCTCAATTGGCATACAGCCGCGTACATTTCCAATCTTTACACTACGTTTGTTCGTAAGTGAGAATTGCTTCTATTGCTGTGCAGATTAGCAGACCAAAAAAATTTGAAGGAATTCATAGCCGTCTCTGCGAACACGAGGTTTTACAGATCCACCAAGCAACGAGTTTCGACCAAGCTATACGTACAAGTTGATTTGGAAGGTATAGTCAACGCTGTGGAGGAAGGTCTTGGAAAAACACAAAGCTATTACGCTTGCAGAGAAATGTGCCGCACGTGATAATCTGGAGACATGTGTATACAGCAAGTTTTCCATGTACATCATGTGAAACGTGTACAAGTCTTATCTCCTGCATATTATCCTGCAACAGTAGCGTTATGTCAGTGGCTGAGAAAGCAGTCTTTATGATGCCCAACATTGCAGATGCTGTTTTATGTTTAGATGGAAGGACACAATGGATGGAATTGAGAATTTCCGTAACTCGTAAGTGTGGACGGACACAAATCCCATAAAGTAGGCAAAGGCTCTCCATTAACATCTGGGCAGCCATCGTTCGCAGTTGCGTGTTGAACCTTAAATGCTCTAAGGGACTCAGTGGACGGAACTTCCCATATTTCATTGCGTGAGCACGTAAACTACATGCCACCTGCATCCCGTCGACGAATGTATTTTGTACATGATGGTGCACCCGCACATAGTCCTACCAGGAGCCACGAAGCAGCACATTTTTTTTTTTTTTTTTTTTTTTTTTTTTTGAGCGCTTTACCTTCTGGACGTAAATTGGTGTGGTTATTTAAGTCTTGTGTATTCGACTGCCGTTGTAGATGAACCTGTTTTATGTACACGCATTGCAACACCCTTTCATACAGTACGAATCGTAAGGCATTTTTGACAGTTTACAGAATTGAGTTGGCGAACGGAAACCTTTATTCGGGCAAGAATAGGTCGCTTTAAACTCTTCTTATGATATATATAACCAGTGTGCAGTAGGTACCAGCTGGCGTTGCAAATATATAGTGTTGTTTGTAGGAAGTAAAGGTCGAATAAACATGTAAGGATGGATTTGCGAACCCAAGTTGACAGCATTCTCTTTTCTCCATTCCTGAAGTTTCGAAACAGCTTTTATAATATTTAAATTCAGTGCAGTATATCTACAGACTCGGAGATTATATTTTACCTAATGAAGCGAGCAGAGATAGGAAGCCACATTGGATCCCTTGACTGTCACCTTTATTTGTTTTGGCGTAGTAGGAGCTATCTTTCCGGGCATGGAAATAAATGATTTTTTTAAAGATAGTGGATGAGCATTCTAAGGAACAATTTGAAAGATTTCTCACCTTCAAAAATATACAGCGCCCAAGAAAGCTCTGGCTACGTAGGAGAGAGGAGACTGTTGACTTAAGAATGCTGTGCCGTTTTTACAAAGCCGCTGTTGGCCATGGGACGAGTTTTTCTGGCGCTTAGTGTGTGATTGGTAGTTAACTGTACCACCTTTCGTTGCTTGCGTCAGTTTCTGAACTGTGCTTATTTAAGATACCAGGACAACCTCCCGTCCACTAAGGTGATTCGTTACGCTCTGATGACGAAGTCTTGACATTTCAAGCTGCCGGTATCATTGCTTATTGAAAAACGTATTCTCTGTGGCTGTCGTACTGGCCAAGTAGTAATAGTGACGAAGTTTATCGTGTATTTGCTATAGGTATAACACTCGTGTACATGCAGCGGTACATTGTATTATGTTTCTTATCGGTAACAACTGGGACTTCGACATAATGCCACTGTAAACGTACACCAGCTTATAATACAACGCAGCCATCTGATAGAAGTTTTAAAATGGCAGTAATAACAGTTAAAATATTTTGAAAACACGCCTCGAAATAATTTGGGTAGGAAGATGTTAAAAACCACAATTTAACAGGAAACCAAGGAAACATAGACTATCTACTTAACCGTTATTTCATGCAAATTAGATTGTTACCTTGTTTACATGTTGATGCTGAAAATACTGTCATTCTGAGTCCAGTTGTTGTTTTCTATTATAGTACTATATAGTAGTATATATTATTGTATAGTACTGCGTGCCCACGCCAGGAAGATCGGCTAATGGAAGCACGTTGTGTTTACTAACAGTAGGCTATCCGCACGTCTAATCTGGATTCTTTTGTTTGGCGTCGGTAGGACTGACTCACCATTTCGCTTGTCGTTGGCGTTTTTTTCGAGGTCCTTGAGTGATCATATATGCTAAAGTTCTAGTATTTTGGAATTTTCTCGCCAACATTCCACTTCCTTCTCCGAATTCATTAAACTAAGCTGCATTTCATGACACTTCGCAATCCTCTAATTCAGATAGTACATTAAACCAATTCGTCCGCGCATTATCACGCATAACCGTTTCTTCTTCTTAGTTTGCTATTATCAAAGGTCTCGTTTTTATAAACACTAACAACTTCAGTTATGGCTTCTTAAGTCAGAACAAAAACAACACTTGCGTTCGTTCAATAACCTTGACCACACCAACGCAGTAGTGATGCCATCAGCGCTTGCCCGCTTGATTTGTTCGTGATACCAACATAGTTATCTATAATTTTTCCTATAGTTTTCGCATAAAACAGAGGTTCCAACCATTACGATTTAATCGTAATTGTTACGAAAGTTGTCCAAAATTACGAGTTTGCGATTGGAGTGGTTCGAATTCCGATTTTCAGGTTTAAGTAACAAATCGGTGTCATTTTCTACCTACGGCAAAACCTTTAGAGTTCGGTCATGTGATGTCATCGACAAAAATAATCTGGTTATGAGCAACACCTAGCATGTTCTTATGGAAATCACCAGTAATGACAGTACCTTCCACCAACTCGAAAACTGTGTAATATGGTATGAGGGATGGATCCATAAAGGCGTGCCATTGTGGAATCTAGCAGAAGCCAATGAAAATGGCACTTGACTAGTAGCTGCTCCCCTACAGGAAAAATCGTGAAGTGTGTGGGCAATGAGAAACAACGGTCATCATATATACTATACTCTGTGTCAGGTAGGAAGGGGGCCCAGTTTTCAGCCGTTCTGCGCACTCCACTCCATAACCGCACTGGCAGCCAATAATGTTCATTCTCTAGGCGCGTGGTTGGCTGTGAGCAACAAAAGTTTCCTCCCCCCCCCCCCCCCGCAGGCTCAACTGTTGGCGCTCGGCCGTAGCTCCTCCCCTCCACACTTCCCCTATCGCTCCGCCTCTATGCGCGGAAGCGCCTTCCTACATGACGCCAACTATAGTTCGTTGATCTGTGTTCAGAAGTTGTTGTTATGTTGGTTTTTATTTTATTGCATCGTATCCACTAATACAGTGACTTTGTGAGAGTGATGTGCTGTGCCGAAGTGTGTACAATTCAAGAGCTCCACTGTCACTTCAAGCTCTCTCTCTCTCCCAGGAACTTTCATGAATGTGTCAAAAATAAGGAAAATGATTTAATTAGGTCTAGTAACGTGCTGTAAAAAGAGGATGTAGACGGAGACGTCAAAATTTGACCTTTTCTTTAACCGTCTTAACCTCCACAATCACGGAAATATCTCAACCTGATATTACGCAGTTGTGTTTCTGTGCAATTTTTAATGAGTAGATTCTTATATATGAATCTGGAAATCACGAAATCTAAGATGTTCGGTTCTTAGGAAGAATACAGTCTTTAAGTTTTGCACCCCCCCCCCCCCCACACATACACACACAGAGATTACTACTGTACACAACAGAATGCTCTGGTATGCTGTTCCTATCTCAGCTGAAACCTTACAGAGCCTTTTCACAGTTTTGACGATTCCTGATTCACTTTTCTCGTTGGACCCTTACCTACTCCTCTCCCTCCCCGCTCATACACATTAGCTCGCATTATTATTTGGAACCTCTGATAACACTGACGTAACACCGGACGTCGTAGTGTTGTTAACTGCGCTGCGTGTTCGAACGATACAGAACTGTTGCATCGGTGGCGGGCTAATTGACTTCAGCTAGTACAGCACGGTTTCCCAGAATGCGCTCCAGGTATGTTTCGTGCGTTAGCGGAAGTGAGTGGAGACAGGAAGCAAGCGGAGCACAGCACGGGCAGAAGCTGCTCTGCCCTGGCGGTGGTGGAGACCTGGAGGCTAGGCGGCCCCGTGACCGCGCGTCCCTACAAGGAGGTCGCCGCAGAGGTGCACCGCTCGCTACTGACGTCAGCCGCGCTGGCGTCGCTCCCAAAGCGGCGTCGGCGTCGGAAATAACCGCCACACTTCCTTCCACGTCCGCGTCGCCGCGCTCTGGGCAGCGCAAGCGCCAGACACCCTCACCTAACCTCGCCTGCAAGTTACTCAATACTGGAACATCCCCTTCGTCTTCGAATTTTCCTGAAACTACATGCTGTGTAAAACTCCCCCCCCCCTTCTTCATGGGGGACTGATGAACATTGTAGTTTTGTCCCCCTTAAACATCCACACAACCACCACAACCCCTCTTCATCTGGTTGCTGAAAGCTGCCATAAGATGTTTGGCGGAGGTCAATTGGACAGGTGTTACTGAAGCTGTGTATCACACAAGGTTGTACGAGAATCTTAGAAAGAAACTGTTATTTTTTAACAGCATATTGCATCCACATATGCATCCTTTTGTTGGGGAATGAGTCTGCGGTACGGCTGCCGAGGAGTTCTCCTCTCTCGGCTATCTACCTTTTCTACTAGATCTGATGACCTTCGCGCTGGCGTCTCCCGGCGTAACATCTCCCGTTGGTTTTTACATTGGTCATCCCTATCAGGGAACAAATTGCGGGCCATTAAACCTGGTCAGCGTCATCTCGACCCTCTCGTCGAGAGGAGATTGTTCTGGCCCGGCTTCGTATTGGCCACTGCCATTTTACTTCGTGGTGATCCTGCTCCCTTATGTGAGCACTGTGATGAACCCTTTTACTGCGTACCGCCTTTTAGTGCAATGCCCGGTTTTTAATCGTCTACGTCATTATATATGTTTACAATTTGAAATGTCTGATATTTTAGCTGATGATCCGCATTCTGTTGACCGAGTTTTACTTTTTATATATCATGCAAATATGGCGAAAGCAATTTAAGTTCTAACCCCGGTTCGATTTTACTATGGGCAGTGTTTGGCGCTAATGACCTCAGCAGTTGTGCGCCCTAAAACCACAATTAACCACAATAAAATAAAATAACATACACATCCTAATTAATTATTCAAAATATATTTTGCCGAGTTTGGAAGTCGACAAACATCACTGTTTGTTGTGAAACTTACTGCTACGAGGTGCACTCCAGTTATTTTCCATCTATATAAATGTGATGGACAGAGTAACTTGTAATTTGCGGATGTTTGCTGATGATGCTGTGGTGTATGGGAGGGTGTCGTCTTAACTGGCTGTAATAGCATACAGGGTGACTTAGACAAAATTTCTAGTTGGTGCGAAGAATGACAGCTACCTCTCAATGTAGAAAAACGTAAGGTGATGCACATGAGTAGGAAAAACAATCCCATAATGTTCGAATACAGCATTAGTAGTGAGCTTTCTTGATGCAGTTGCGTCGTTCAAATATCTAGGCGTAACATTGCAGAGCGATATGAAATGGAACGAGCATGTAAGGACAGTTGTAAGGCGGACAGCCGACTTCGGTTTACTGGGAGAATTTTGGGAAGATGAAGTACTGTAAAGGAGACAGCGTATAAATCGCTTGTACGACCACGTCTTGAGTATTGCTCAAGTATTTGGGACCCGCAGCAGATCAGTTTAAAGGAAGACATAGAAGCAGTTCAGAGGCGAGCAGCTAGGTTTGTTACTGGTAGGTTTGACCAATGCGCGAGTGTCACGGAAATGCTCCGGGAAGTCAAATGAGGATCGCTGGAAGAAAGACGACGTCCTTTTCGTTAATTTCTGTTGAGGAAATTTAGAGGGCCGGAATTTGAAGCTGAGTGTAGTACGATCTTGCTGCCGCCTACTTACATTTCGCGTAGTGATCACAAAGACAACAGAAATTAGGGCTCGTACGGAGGCATATAGGCATCCTTTTTTTCCTCGTGCTATTCGAAGTGGAAAAGGAAAGGAAATGCCTAGTAGCGGTACAGTGTACCCTCCGCCACGCACTTTTCTGTTGATTGCGGAGTATGGATGTAGATAACAAACACCTCAATTTTTTCCCCTTAATACTAATCACACGGAAACTGTGAAACATCTGTCACTTCTCAATGTGATGTTCCTGCAGCTGTAAACATTTTTGACGACGACGACGCCATGAATCCATGGCCGCTGCAAACGCTTTTTAAGGAATCTGCTTCGACCACTGGAAAATTGCTGACACAATTACAGTACAGCGTCTTTCATCATAGGAAAAATCCACATGTCTCTAATACCCCGATCAGGTGAGTAGGAAGCATGAGACATCGCTTAAGAGTTGTTGTCACGAAAAAACTGCAGCGTAGCGTTTGTGCTCTGACACCATTCGCGGCACGCCCCCCCCCCCCCCCCCTCCTGGTGGACTCTTTCCGCATTTTCAGGGTCTCGTGAATGATTGCGTGCACAGACCCCACGGAAATGACAACTTTGATCCTTCGAAACAATTTTCTCCATTCGTTTGATGGTCTCGTTGTACCGGCTGGATTGAGGCCGATTTTGTGTGTGTGTGTGTGTGTGTGTGTGTGTGTGTGTGCGCACGACATTCTTCCTTTTCTTCACTATCGCACCCAGGAGTGCACACTGCACACTGGACACGTCCATGGCACCATCACCATATGTCACACTAGAAGACCACATGGGTATCGGATTTTAGAATTTATTTATATTTATGGTACGTGAAGCTCAGAACTTAAAATACAACCAGCCCAAGACATTCGACGCAATTCTAAAAAAATTTTTCGAGATAATCGCCCTTCAAGTTTCGGAAAGTAAACGTATGGACTAAGAACCAATAAGTAAAATGGTAGCCGCATCTGTTTGTGTAGCTCAGGTGGTAGCGTTCTGGCCTTCCAACACTGGGGTCGCGGGTTCGAATCCTGTTATGGCAGAGTTTTTGATTTTTTCCGTTGTGTTCCAACACTTACACAATTTTAATATCTAATGGTAATTTTTACGAAAAGTGCACGTTTTTGTTTATTCGTAATTGTCTATATTTTATGGAATGTAATAATGATAATCAGGAAACGTAAGCTAAATTTTTTACAGTATTGGCTTCACTATTAGTTGACGACGGTAGTCTTTGATTGTTCAGTATGTGAAGAGCCACGGTCCTGTATTTGGAAAGTCATCTCCATAGCTACTAATGGCTTTTCAAGAAACTACCCTACTCAACCATCTTTTTACGTGACAATCGTCTTAATTACTGGTACTTACATGCACTTTGCAAAATTTCAAAGTCGATTTTCTCAAGACTTTTAGACCGTTGCGTCGAATGGCTTTGGCTGAATGTTATTGAAATTCTGAACTTCACGTACCATGAATATAAAGAAATTCTAAATTCCAATACCCAGGTTGTCTCCTTGTTATTCAAACTATTGATGAATTTCAGTCGATGGCGCACTACGTAAATGGTGAAATCGTATGATTGCACGCTGTTACACTTTAAGTATCAATAACAGCCCTAACTCCGCTGCCACTAGAGTTCTATGTCCGTACAGTGCTGTAGTCTCTCTCAGGTATTCACAATGGGTGCGAGCGTATTTTAAAATAAACCCCATTTTTCTATCTGTAACCGGTCCTAAGAAGAAAAGTGTGAGGTGTTGTAACATCTAAAAGATCTGTTTGTTATAAGAGGCGGGAAGTATTGGGTTGCTCAGGACAATATTGTGACTTCAAACGTGGACTAGTCATAGGATCCATCAGTGACATTTGCACCCTTCTACAGCTGTCCAAGTTGAATGTTGGTTATTCAGTTGTGAAGTACAAAGGGAAAAGGATAGACACAGCTTAAGCAAGGCAAAAACTGTTCAAATGTATGTAAACCTATTTGACCAAATTGTCATGAGTCCCTTGACTTCCAAATTTTAAAATGAGGACTCCCCCCCCATACTCACACCTGCCTGATGGAGGACTTGAACCTCCGGCCGGAGCGGCCTACAGCGAGACCAGGTAAACATCACATCAGACGGGCAGGTACTGTCCAACACTGCAGGAGGCAGAGCTGAAAGAATCACTTGGAATCGTCGGCAACAAATTACTTTAGAATTGCAGAGTGCTACTAAGTATCCAGTTAGCATAATGACTGATCACAGGGAGCTAAAAATCAGTGACTTACATTGGAGTACAGCTCCTCTTGAGCCATACACTTCTGTAGTCAATGCTAATGTGGCGCCTGAGGTGTTGTGAAGGACGACGCCGTTGGACAACATTTCTGGAAACGTGTGATTCAGAGTGATACGTTGTGGCAATCACATTGAGATGTTTGCGATTGGTGAATGTCTGAAATGATTACCTGTCAACGTGTGTGGTGCCAGAATGGAAGTATGGAGCAGGAGGTGTTACTACTATACTTGGATGTTTCCGTGATGTGCTTTGGTTTCATTATTACTTCGACAGGACATGGAAACATTTTGCCATTATGTACTTTTTCAGTAGAGAATAGGGTCAGAGACTATTACTGCAAGTGTTGATCAAAATCACGCAGCAGGTATCTCTTTCATTAAATTCAGTTGACAACTTGTGCGTGATTTTTGTTCAATTCTTATCGAGACAGTTGTATGGTAGCATCAGAACAGATGATTGTATCAGCATTACACTGCATCCTGTAACACTTTCAGTGAGTGAGAACGCAGTATTCTGTTTCCGGGTCTCGACGTAATGTAGGTTTTCGTCCCACTATAAACATTCACACACTCATTGAAAGTGTCCCCAGTAGATGCACGCCATCGTAAAGCCGAATGGTAGCCACGCTCCATATTAATGGTCACAAAAGGGTGTACAGATGCTTTTGATTATACATTTTAGACAAGAAAGCAATATGTGTTGAATATGGCCTTACTGCAATGCAGTGTACTAGACACGTAATTTTCTGAATGTAGAAACGCAAATAGATCACGTAACGCAAGAGCTGTCGGGAACCAAAACACTCCAACACCGCGAAACTTGTAAAGCGTGGTAAAACGTGAACATAATACCAACAAAACACCAACTATGCCATGGGTCTGTCACATGTGATAACTTTGATTTGTCTCCGTCGCACTTCAGTCCAAAGACAGGTTTGATGCAGCTCTCCATGCTACTAGTTAGAATAACATTGGGGATTTGCTATAATCATGTCTACACCCTTTTCAATTGCTGGTTCTCTTTCATTGCGTTCGATTCTTATATCCGCTTATTGTAAATAATCTCGCTACGTTCTTGTATTTTACCCCTGATATCGTCAGTTTCAGTGAATGTATTCCAGTGAGCATTGGCAAAAACTTTCTCCAAGTTAACAAATGCTATACGTGGGGGTTTACCTTTTGTTGACCTGTCTTTGAAGAGAAGTTGTAAGGTCAGTATAGCCTCGCCTGTTACCACGTTTTTCCGGAATCCAAACTGGACTCCGAAGTCAGCTTTTAACGCATTTTTCATTCTTCTGTTAATCGTTCGTGTCAGTACTTGTCAAAATAACTTGTTACTGGTAGTTAATTGATATTCGCACCTGTTGGTCCGGTTAGTAGGAATATTCGAGCTTGTTTTTCTTCTCGTATGGCAAGAAACAACTGTCACTACCGCTTCAATCAACACAATGAGATGCTGTAACAGAAATTAGAACAAACTAAGAATCTGAAACATCTGCTCGTGTCGTGGACGTACTGCCTGCTGCGAGATTCCCTCCCAGACCTCGAATAGGCCTTGGCCCCTTGACCTAAGAGAGCTATCCTTACTGTTCTTTGTTTGCCACAGATTGGATGGAGATACTGCCGTGCAACTGCCTACACTCTGTGTCGTCATAGAACAGTCAGGGATACCTGCCGGTTTCCGAGTGAAATTTATGGCCTTGTTCTCCGCAGTAGGAAGAAGTAATCTATTGTTTACCCTTTTTTGTCACAAAGGGAACCGAAGTAGTTAATGTAGCGGAACACATTTTATCGGCAATTGACAGAAACCTGGTCCGTTCTCAAGAGCAGCCTTGCCTGACTATAACTTAAGGGTTCCACTTAAATCGCCCTTTTGGAGTAAGAATGTTTTATTATTTTCTATTACCGTTGTAAGGTATGAGTTATATGGTTCCTAGTAGCGTAGCTCTGAAGTGACAAAGAGAATGATAGACATGCTAAACAAAAAAGACTTAATGCTCATGATTAGATAGCAATAAATTTGCCCTGTAACGTGCATTACCCACGTGTAACGATGCATACATCTCTGTCGAAACACATTGCATTGGTTAAGTTGTACGCGGACGCTGCACAGGGTATTTCAAGCTAAAGCAATGCTTGCAACAGTAACGGCCGAGTGCACCAACCTCGGTCAAAAGTTAATCGCGGTCAAGTCGGCATTTAACCTTGGTCAACTTAAGTTTCTGGTGCACCGACACCGATCAAAGTTAAACGAGGGAGTTGATCGCGGTTAAATTTGATCGCGGTTGACGCCCGGTTTTGTCGAGATGATCAGGTTTATACGAGTGTGCAGTATCAAGATGGCGTCGCTTTTTGCTGTTTTAGACGGAATTGACAAAAATTTATTTTACCTCAATCATTTAAATCGGGATCAAAACCGGAACGTCGTGATTGTGGAAAGGGGGACTCTTTTGAAGATTACAGTGACAAAAAGTTCGAAGAAAGATTTGTCCAAAGAAAATGGGGTGGTTGTTAAACCAAATCAGTGACAGGTTAGAATTTCCTACCGATAGAAATAACCCTATTTTGCCTATGAACAGACTATTGATTACGTTAAGAGCATATGCAACTGGTGCATTTTACATACTTATTGGTGGCAACAGTAACATATATCGCGACGACACATTGCCAGGAAGAGCAGTTCGCCGCGCCATAATTAATATTTCCAGTAAGGTAACTATCAAATTCAAAAAAGTTTTGAATAAAAAATTACGATATGTTCCGTAACTATAATGGTAAAGCTTGAGTGTTATTAAAACATGTTATCTGTATATTTCTGTTACCAGGTGAACATGCGGTGCATGGGAAAGTACGCTGTGAACAACAATGACATTTGAGTTGATTTGTTCGAAACAATAAATCATAATTTAAGTAATTATATAAATCTGTCTGAGGGTGTTTTTTGTAATCATTTCTCTTTTCAATATGACTGAAATCGGTAAAATTTTACGACGCTTCTCGCTGGGCTCCAGTGCTTGTATTGGCAACAGATGAACAATGAATTGTAGAAATGCGTTAATATTTTTCACAAGCTACAGAGTAAATGTTATTACTGCTCGTTTCACTCGCAGCAAAATTAATGCTGTACCTGCTCTATGGTTGAAAGGTTCTTGTATGTACCCTTGTCCGTTCAGAAGAAAATAATTTTCGTTTTAATTGAAGTAGTCACGAAAAAATATTTATTGGTTATCTTAGTTGCCGTCATTATCATTGATGCCAACATAACCACTGCAGCCCGGCGAGAAGCGTCGTACAATTTTACCGTATTTACAATCTTGTACATACAAATCACGTGGTACTGTCGTCATTCACCAAAGATAGTCGAGAATACACATGCAGGTAAGCTCAACTAACACCTTTGCATCACTTGGGTGCCTTCCATTGCGCTACACGGACTTGATCACGATCAAATGTACGATTGGCTGACGACGGTTTGCTGACCGGTGATTAACGTTGGTGCACCGCAGAGACGTTTTAACGGCGGCTAACTTTTGACCGTGTTCTCGGAACCCTTGATTATCGTGCTTTTTGACCGAGGTTGGTGCACTCGGCCATAAATGTACGGAAATAACAGTAACTGGGAACATCGTACGACAATAGGCTGTATGTTGTATTATGTAAGTTTGGGGTCACTCAACGATCCGTGCGCGGATAGCCTAATGCTTAACCCTTTTAATTCATAGTGTAGCTGATCAATTACACACCTAATTTTTTCCATTATCTCTCAAACTGATCAACATTTTAGCACAAATTTATTTGTTGCTGCTTGCATGCATAGTGTTACATATGCAAGAAGCACGTCCCAGAAATTATAAGTCACAGAGTGCTACTGAATCACTTCGACAGTTAGCTGTATTGAGTTACTCGTAACATGCGCGTTTGTTTACTTTAGTATACCTCCTTTGCCATGAAAAGTAGTGTCAGATACTACCTTTCAATTGAGAGTTACTTTATGAAAAGATCAGCGGCACAATAGTGACATTTACTGCATGGGGTACATCATGGAAGGACTATATAGTTGATCAGCTATGAGCGTTTTGTTGGTAGTAGTGCATAATTATTTTAAGGAAATTTAAAAATCGAATGGCGGCCTGATAAATATTCACATTTTACCAACGAATTGTACATCTGATGCGTAATCATTTTCGCAGTTTCCAGAATGAAACTTTCACTCTGCAGCGGAGTGTGCGCTGATATGAAACTTCCTGGCAGATTAAAATTGTGTGCCGGAACCGGGACTCGAACCTGGGACCTTTGCCTTCCGGGCAAGCGCTCTACCGACTGAGCTACCCCGACACGACTCACGATGCCGCCTCACAACTTTACTTCCGCCAGTACCTCGCCTCCTACTTTCCGAACTTCACAGAAGCTCTCTTGCAAACACGCAAGACTAGCACTCCTGGAAGAAAGGAAGGCAAAGGTCCCAGGTTCGAGTCCCGGTTCCGGCACACAATTTTAATCTGCCAGGAAGTTTCATTTTCGCAGTTGTCAGTACATTTCTTGTAAACTGTCGTTAGTCAAATGGTAAATTTCCGGGATATTTAGTCAACAGGACTCTGACGTCTCCACACGACTGAGCCATCTTAAACTAAGTAACCAAGTGTAGACAAGGTAAGGATCGGAACTACGGTACTGTTGAAAATACGAGAAGTTAAACATTTTCAGTAATCGTCCCTTAGTTACGTACATCGTATAAAATTTTAGGACAATTATGGCTTTATAAGTGAATACAGACAGCAAATCAAAGTTGTAGGGGTCAATTCCCAGGCTTTGCAATAATTTTCTATTTGTTACAGCTTGTTTAACATTTGACAATAAGTTACTGGTGTGAAAAATCCTCATCAAACTGTGAATAAATCAGTTGTAAACATGGAGACTGAAGGTACCCCCATCTGACGAGTAAAGTCGTGCACTCTTCAAACCAATCCACGGATAACAGCCCCCCCAGGGGGCCCACAGCTCTTTTGTGGGTACGTGTGTGGCGCGCACGGGTCCCCGAGCCATTGCAGCCTTTTTTCCTGCTTTCCCCAGGCTGCATTACCCCTCCTAGTTCCCCCTCCTTCCCATCCCAATTCCTCCTTCCCACCCTCTCCAACCCCGTCTCTCGGTGGTACTCTGGATGACGGCTTGGCTATCCCATGGTACCGATTGTCCTGCACTTTGGTTTTGTCTGCTGTGTACACCGGTTTTTGGCCCAGTTTGGTCCCCCTCGGGGTTTGACCTTCCATACCAAAATTGTCCGATAATGTGTGAGCCAATTGGGGAAGAACTCCCGACCTAGCCCCTACAGCGCGGGTCCTATCCTTTCCTTTCCACTTCCTTTCCTCGCTGTAGCCCCCATCCCCCGCTAGGTCCCCAGCACGTGTAGCCAGTCCGTGTGGGGGGGCTGTTATGTACCCTTTGGCTGAGCCCCATGACACCACAGGGATCACACTACTGGTGTCTGAGCTGCAACCTCTCCATGCAAGCCAAGGAGTTGATGCCTGTCCTCGGGGGTATCAGAACTCCCGGCAATGGCCATCGTGCCAGGTGGCCTTTGCTGAGGCTGGGTGGCGCCCATGGAGAGAGCCCCGGTTTCGGAGTGGGTGACACCAGGGCGGACGTCTAGCACTATGAAGAGAGTTAGACTCCAAAATGGTCGTGCATCGGCCGTCTCTCAAGACAGGAAGAGATCGTTTAATGCTGTTACTACGGATAAGAGGATGTTTCCCTCCCTTGCTACCCCTTGGGAGGAAGGCCAGGCTCGCCGGTTAGGAGCAAAACCCTTTCCTCGCTATCTCGTTTGCTCAAGGACTGATGGAGGGACTTTCACTTCCACCAAACCTCTGTTCTTTGTCGAGACCATAGAGGACAAGTTTGGTGAAGTGGAATCTATGGGTAAGCTTAGATCTGGTTCATTACTCATTAAAACAGTCTCGGAAGCCCAGTCTGAAGCTTTGCTCGCCTGAAACACCCTTGGCGACATTCCAGTCACAATTGTCCCGCACAAATCCTTGAATATGGTACAGGGTGTGATATTCCACCGGGACCTCCTCCTTCAAACTGATGAGGAGCTTAGGGCCTATCTCGAGTGGCGTGGTGTACATTTTGTTCGCCGCGTTCAGAGGGGACCTAAAGATAACCGCGTCGATACTGGGGCCTTTATCTTGGCCTTCGAGGGGGACACACTCCCAGAGAAGGTCAAGATCATGATATATCGATGTGAAGTGAAGCCCTACATTCCACCTCCCATGCGGTGTTTTCGATGTATGAGGTTTGGTCATATGTCCTCTCGCTGTACAGCAGTCCCAGTATGCGGTGATTGTGGACGCCCACTACATGAGGGGAGCCCCTGTGTTCCTCCGCCGGTATGCGTCAACTGTCAACACCACCACTCTTCACGGTCGCCAGATTGCCCTATGTTCAAAAAAGAAAAGAAGATACAAGAGTACAAATCCCTGGAGCGTTTGACGTACCCTGAGGCCCGCAGCAAATATGAACGTCTGCATCCCGTGCAAATGGCGACAACCTTCGCTACGACGTTATCGTCTAGCCTTTCACCCTCCCCTTCCCACTCCCATCTCCCCCCTACACCCCGTCCACACCCCTCCCTCACATCTCCCTCTCCTGTAGCTCCTGTAGCCCTCCCTTTGTGTCCCACCCCTTCCCAGCCGGAGAAGTGCACCCCTTCTCCGTCGCCTGCCGGTGACAGTGCCCTATCTCAGGGCCTTCCGTCCCGGCGTTCCCCAGATCGGAGATCTTCGACCTCCAGCCGGCCATCGGACTCCCAGTCAGTGAGTTCGAAGGTCGCCCGATCCTCGTCAGTACCAGACCTAACTGACAAAAGTCCTCTCTCTGGGGTGGGTCCTGCCCGTCCCACACGAGAGAAAGAGAAGGAGAAAGAGAAGGAGAAGAAGAAACCAAAGTTACAAGATAAAGCCCCTCCGGTACCACCGGAGGTGCCGACTGTGCTTTCGCAACTCGCTCATCCCATTGAGCCCGAGGCTGATCAGCTATTTATGGATGTTGTCCCTTCTTCTTTGGTGACGGACGCTGACAAAGCAGCGTGACAGACGTTATGCCATTCGCTTCCCGCCTAGATCCTCGTGATGTGATCATCCAATGGAACTGTAATGGTTACTACCGTCACCTCTTGGAGATAAAACAGCTAATCTCTCTCTCTTCTGCGGCCTGTGTCGTCCTGCAGGAATCGAGGTTTATGGATGCACATTCACCGACCCTCCGTGGGTTCCGTGCTTTTTGTCGGAACCGGGTTGGTCCCCTCCAGGCGTCTGGTGGGGTTTGTACTTTGGTCCGGACAGATATTGTCAGTACCTGGATTCCTCTCCAAACTCCATTGGAAGTGGTTGCTGTCCGGGTTCACTTGGACACTCCATTGACCATTTGCAACCTCTACCTTCCACCTGACAGGCCACCTACTCTCACGTCCCTAGTGGCCCTCCTTCAGCAACTCCCCCCTCCTTACCTCATCCTTGGGGACTTCAATGCCCACCATCCTTTGTGGGGCAGTGCTTATACATCTAGCCGGGGCCGCCTCATAGACCAGTTTCTTGCTGACCACAATCTGAGCCTTCTCAACGATGGTTCCCCAACTCATTTTAGTGCCGCTCACGGCACCTTTTCTGCCATAGACCTCTCTCTCACTTCTCCTTCTCTCCTTCCTTTATTTCATTGGTCGGCGTATGACGACCTCTGCGATAGCGACCACTTTCCGTTGATCCTTTCACTTCCCTCACGCCTACCACGAGCCAGGGTACCCCGCTGGGTATTCCGTCGTGCTAATTGGCCGCTATATACATCCCAGGTTGTGTTCCCATCTTCCCCCTCAGGCTGTATAGATGATATTATAAGCCAAATGACCAACATGATCACCCAAGCTGCCAACGCCGCTGTTCCCCGGTCGACAGGCCCTCCTTCTCGCCGGCCTGTCCCTTGGTGGAATGCAACTGTTGCCGCAGCCATTCGCGAGCGCCGAAGGGCCTTGCAACATCTTAAGCGCCACCCATCGCTCGCTGGTCTAATAAATTTCAAACGTCTGCGTGCCAGAGCTCGTTACTTAATCAAACAAAGTAAGCGGACATGCTGGGAGCATTTTGTCTCCTCGTTGGGTTCTTCTGTCCCTTTGACAAGAGTGTGGGCTATGCTCCGTTCTATCCAAGGTAGCTGGCGGCCGTCTTCCGTCCCTGGTCTTGCCCTGCCTGATGGGGTCTGCACGGAGCCATCTGTTGTTGCAGAACATCTTGCAACTCACTTCGCCAATGTCTCGGCGACAACTTCATATCCGGCGACCTTTCTCCTTCAGAAACACCAGGCCGAAACCTTCAAATTAGGCTTTACTTCTCACCAGGTGGAGCCATATAACGAACCTTTTACTGACTGGGAGCTGTCGCTGGCCCTCTCCTCTTCTCGTGATTCAGCACCTGGCCCTGATAATATCCATAATCAATTGCTGAAACACCTTAACCCCTCACAACGACAATTTCTCCAAACAGTTTTTAACCGTATTTGGCTTCAAGGGGTGTTCCCCTCCCAGTGGAGGGAGAGTATTGTGGTCCCTGCCCTCAAGCCTGGCAAGGACCCGTTGGCGCTGGACAGTTATCGACCAATAAGCCTGACAAGTGTCCCCTGTAAACTACTTGAGTGGATGGTAGCCCGCAGATTATGCTGGGTTCTTGAATCCCGGGGACTTCTCTCACCTTACCAGTGTGGGTTCCGGGAGGGACGATCCCCTATTGACCACTTACTTCGACTGGAGACTGCGATCAGACAGGCCTTCTCTAAAAGACATCATCTGGTAGCAGTCTTCTTCGATCTGCATAAGGCGTACGACACTGCTTGGCGTCATCATATTTTACGTTCTCTTCATGACTGGGGCCTCAGAGGCTCCTTACCAATTTTTATCCGTCAGTTTTTATCCCACCGCCTGTTCCGTGTCAGAGTTGGCTCTTCCTTTAGCTCCCCTCGGATACAGGAGAACGGTGTCCCCCAGGGCTCAGTGTTGAGTGTTACACTTTTTCTAATCGCCATCAATGGGTTGGTGAGCTCTGTTGGGTCACTGGTAACCCCGGCATTGTATGTCGACGACTTTTGCATATGGTACAGCTCCTACTCATTAGCCTCTACTGAACGTCAGCTCCAGAGCGCCATTCGGCGGGCTTCAGTGTGGGCTACGTCCCATGGTTTCCAGTTTTCCTCATCAAAAACGAGGGTGGTGCACTTTTGTCGTCGTACTACAGTTCACCCTGATCCAGAACTGTTCTTGGGTAATCAGCGCCTGGAAGTTGTAGCACAGCATCGTTTCCTGGGTCTTCTCTTTGACAAAAAATTGACTTGGGTGCCCCATATTCGCCACCTAAAGATTAGTTGTATGAGGAAACTCAATGCCCTACGTTTCCTTGCTCATTCATCTTGGGGTGCAGACCGAACAACTATCCTCCGTATCTATCGGGCTCTAATCTTGTCCCGATTGGACTATGGGTGTCAAGTTTATGGCTCGGCAGCTCCTTCTGCCCTGAAATTATTAGACCCGGTTCACCATTATGGTGTCCGCTTGGCTACAGGTGCATTCCCGACTAGCCCGGTCGACAGTCTCCTTGTTGAGGCGGGAATCTGCCCTCTTCAGGTCAGGCGGCATCAGCTTCTGGCGTCTTATGCCATCGCCATCCGGCAATATCCTGCTCATCCCGCTTACCAGGTTCTTTTTGCATATGAAGGGCTTCGACCCCCTGATACCCGGCCGCGGGCGGGCGGGCCTTCCCGTCGGACTGCGGCTTGCCTCTCTTTGCCGGGATTTCCATTTCCCTTCGCTAGATTGCGCCCCCCATTTTACTGCACGCACACCTCCGTGGATGGTGCCGCGACCACTAATTCGGACGGATCTCTTCCAGGGCCCAAAAGCTTTAATTTCCCCCATGGTCTTTCGGCGTTTGGTGCGCCCAGTACTAGAAGAGTTTCAGGGAGCCTCTATCTTCTACACTGATGGCTCGAAAACAGCGGGCCACTCCGGATATGCTTTTACGTCTCCTGTTGGGGCGGAATGCCATTCTCTGCCAGAGGCATGCAGTGTGTTTACGGCAGAGCTGATGGCGATTTATAGAACCCTCTGTTTTATTAAACGTTCTGCCGTGGAACGTGGTTTAATCTGTGCTGACTCCATGAGCAGTCTGCAGGCCATTGATCGTTGTTTCCCCTCCCATCCTTTAGTTATTTCCATCCATGAACTCCTTGCTGACCTTCATCGTGCTGCCTGCTCAGTTACCTTTCTCTGGGTGCCAAGCCATGTTGGTATTACAGGGAATGAAGTAGCTGACCAGTTGGCTAGATCGGCAATTACTCGCTGCCCGTCTCCCTTTCAAATTCCGGGTGCGGATCTGCGGGTGCAGATCAGATCTTTGCTTCACTCCTCATGGGATAGCAGTTGGAAAGCTACTGCCCCTTCCAATAAACTCCGCACCATCAAGGATACGACTGCAGCTTGGAGTTCATCTTTACGCCCTTCCCGGAGAGAATCAATTGTCCTCTGTCGCCTCCGTCTTGGACACTGCAGGCTGACCCATGGATTTCTTTTACGAAATGACAATCCACCACATTGTGATTGTGGAGCCGTACAATCCGTGTCTCATATTCTGACTGAATGTCCTCTCCATTCGACACTTCGTGGCGACTATGGCCTACCGCCTGCATTGCCTTCAGTTTTGGCGGATGACCCACGGATGGTTGATCGCGTCCTTGCCTTCCTCCGTGAAAGTAGATTTTATTGTCAGCTCTAGGACTCGCTTGTTCGGGGTGAGTGGGTTTGTGATTCTTGGCTGATTGTGGGGTTTAGAGCCTTATCCCCATCAGCCCCCCCCCCACTCTTTTACATTTTAATGTAGTTTTATTTCTCCCTACTCTGGAGCTATGATACGTTGACCACTGTGCCATTAGTACCTTGTGGTTAAGGCTGGAGGTCGCTTCCAGAGCTGTGGGTTCGGACACTGTAGCATTTGCTGCCCTGGGTTGGTCTTAGTCTTGTTGACGAGTCGATTTTACTTCCTAGTGTAATGGTCTTTTGGCTTTCACCTATTTTTTGTCGAGTTCCATGGCGTATTCAATTTGAGGTTGAAGGGACTGATGACCTCGTTGTTTGGTCCCTCATGTCCACCACCACCACCCACGGATAACAGCAGCAGCTTTCGCTTTAGCAATAAATAATTTTTGCTAACTCTTTAAGTAATTTACAGAGTTTATTGAACGAAAAGCAACATGCTGCTCCTCTGTCAATCTGTGTAAAACGGTTGTAAATGTGCTAACCATCACATCGCGTAACGTGTGAAGACGGAGTGTTGGAGGTGGCACAAAATGTCAAAGATCACGCGCATGTGTGTGATGTTTCAGTTGTGAGTTGATAAAGTTAACGCATGTTCAGTGACAGGCGGTTGGGAAATAGGAGCCTGATTAACTGAGTGCGCAGATAAAGCCATTAAGAGTGATGCGGGAGGGGAGCTGGCTCATATGTCCTTAGCCACTCGTGTACTCCCAGCGGCGGAGGGCAGTAGGCGTCGTGTGAGGAATCCGACTTCCGAACTCTCGTTCAATAAAAATACGAAAGCTATTCTTGATCATACAACCTGCAGACACATTTCACAAGAGAAATTGTCAACACTCTCGCTTGTGAAATAATTTTACCGTTTTTCATCAGCCAGTGCGAACAGCCCATATGAAAATCAAAGAAAAACTGCTCCGTTTGGGAAAGCGAAATTGTATAAATGCACAATAAGGTCTTCAAATAAAGTTTAATACCGGAAGTCTACAGCAGCAAGGTGGTGTTACAAGTACTACTTTGAAATGTGTTCAAGTGCAGTTCACGAGTTTCTTACTGGTGCTTGACATGTAGACGTAGATTTTAACACTGTGCTCATACAGTGACTTTGTAAATAAGAACTATCGGTTGTGTTGTATGAGATTATAATAAAGAAATTACAAAAAAAGAATTTATCATAGTGTTCAGTATTTTCCAAAACATGACGTAAACTGAGCAATGTATCATCAAAGGACTTCGATAAGAAGCTTTAGCAATTAAAAGTAATTAAATTGTGGCTCTGCATTCACGTCGCACAAATGCTTTACAGCGTAAATAACGGTGCCAATATGTTAAAATATGTTACATTTTTCGTGCGGAAAAGGAACTTACGCTATCCGTAATGTAACTATATAAAAACTGCAATGGACAGAGTGGGAAGTCCAAGTTGGAATGACGAGACATGAGGGTAGGCAGCGGCTCACCGTAAAGACGATCGCTAAGCCGTAGGCAGACACGTAGAAGAGACCATCACGTTCACGCAACTTTCAATTTTCGCCACAGCTTTCATAACGAAAAAAGAGCATACATACGATGACTCAGCAGACAGAACTCGTACCCACCATTCGGCCGCTCCGGTTCAGTGATCGTATTTACAGTAAGTTGCTAAGTATCTTCATATTACTGACATAAGAATGACATTTTTTTAATGAGAACTAATGGGTTGCGTGTGAAACCACCAAAATGTAATAATAATATAATAATAATAATAATAATAATAATAATAATAATAAAATGTCTCGTGAATGCAATAAAAAGTGGTGTAGAAGTAAATGTGATACAGAATGTCGTATTTTTACTTAACGAAGATCGGAAAACTCGTAAACGATAAAGTTTTAGAGAGAAAAAGTTTCTTAAGGTTTGAAATTTTGTTCAAATCAAATGTTACACGTAGCTAGGTGCCCCATTACCATATAGTGGATTAGTTTAGTTTGGTTGTTCACGCGTCTCATGAAAGGATAGTTTTTGTGATTCTCATTTTTAAGACGTATTTCCTGGACACTTTGCGACGTGTGATTCTTATCCCCTCAGTGATTGTTGTCTGATAGTGTGGAATATGTGTACATAGTTTGGTTGAAATCAGTCCGTTAGATAGAGATGTACAGAATACGTACATTCTTCATTCGTCATTCATTCACGATAAGTGTTAGAATTCACCTGGTAGGTTCAGATGCCTGCCCCTTACACGTAAGACAACACAACGGACAATTTTACCTCATCCGTCTACAGTAAAGTGGGGACGCACTACATGTTTCTGTTTGTTAGTCTTATGTACTAATATAACCGAACTGTTGTATATTATACTTCAAACTAGAAAGTCCACATCGACAGTTACTTGAAAATTCGTAGTTGCGATTTCGTGGTAGCAAAAATGTTCAGTATGCATTAATTCTTTATATGCGATTGCTTACACTTCGCGGAATACAAAGCACATTTTAGGGTCAACCAACAATATTGACAGTATCTTGACTATTTTGTGTGTTAAGAGTGTCTCGGTTTTGTTTCTGTATCTGCTTGAAATAAACAAAGAGTAGAAAGTACCTCTTGCGCTTGCACGGATTCGCATTGTGTAAGCTACCTTGTGTCGTGTGCGTGCGTAGTGAAGGCAGCGGACTCCGAACAAGGCTGTTGTCTTTCATAACTGTTGCAAACTGCGTTGCATTTCGACAAGTGAAACCTGTATAGCTAGAGATTTAGTTACTACAGAAGCATACTATTTATGAGCCTAGATCAGCTGTTGTATTCCGCTGTCCTTACAAACGTGCACAACATGATCGAAACAACTGAAATCGTAATAATTGCTGACGCTATGCCAGAAATAATGTAATCAACATCAGTCGGCTGTGTTGACTTTCCTTGTACAGTGTTGAGTTCTATTTGCGGTCGAAACATTAGGGGAAAAGTTTCCGAATCATCTCGGTTCAGCGGCCATTTGCACAGGCATTACTTCATCTGTCTTACTGCAGCTATAAGCAAAGTTTGAACGACGAACCAAAACTGGTGAGCACACAAGTTGCAGAAATCGATTTGTTCCTTTCGCAAAACATTTCCATTGGGCCGAAGTGAATGGCACCGTTCGTATGCGCGCCTTTCAGATTTTCCGTGCAGAAAAAATCAGTCTTCATTAACGCCGAACTGGAGCGAGACTGATGCGTCAAATTTGGCATACAGAACGTAGGGCCTTCGCCTGATATTAGGTGTAAAATAACTTCAGTTGCATTTTACGTGCAAAAAATCTGTTTTCCTCTTGTGTTTTTAGAAGCGCTCTAAACTTGTACGAATCGGTTCAGATCTGGAATGAAGATGGATAAATCAAAGTCGAAATGATTTTTAGTTCAATAATCATTATCTTTGGTCAAATATAATGGTTAAAAGTTGAGTTAAATTTTGCACACAAATCATCCTTACATTATCTGAATGCCTCGAAACTGTCTAAAGTGAATATATTAATTGAGAAGTTTAGCTGTTTTTAACTACGTACAAAACGGTTTTTTAAAATTTTTACATGTGTGCCACTTCTTTGACTCAAACTCAGGCGTATTGGTTCAAATTTTGCGAGGACGTACAGAAATACATGTATGTAATTAATGATCTCCGTACTTTTGTGACATCCATTCCAACGATTTAGCGCTATAATGTTTAATGTGAAATGCTTGTAAATTCCTTTGAACGCCAATCGGGCTGGCTGAGACTCTTTGGACGTACAAAACAATAGAATAGCACGTTGATAGTATTTTGTTACTTGATTATCGTTTCGTTGTCCATATGTTACTGTAGTAAACTTTTAAGTGCAGTAAAATAATCAAAGATAGCGTTTATTGAACTTTGCTTGAAGATTTGTCGACTACGACAACTAATAAATAGCAGCCAAAATACGCATTTTTCAGACAATGATGAACGAAAATTTTGTTTGGTCTATTTCAGTCGGCAGTTTTTTCCCTGTGGCTTTTAGTACAACTGCGAACTGGAGGAAGGTAAACTAATAACTTTAGCAACATTTATATTTCAAAATTTTCGGGGTGAAAGTTCACTTGCCTTGCCGTGTCGAAGTTTAGTGTTGCGATGTTAGCAATCGTGGCCCAGATACACGGCCAAACCGATATTAACCCGTAAAAAATTCTTTACAGTTAACAATGATATTTTCTAGAGCTGTGAGAGTAACGAAAAGATAAGTATCCGTTTGCACCCGTTACTAACAGAAACAGTACTCGCTACAAACGTATCGTTACTCGTTACTCTAGTTACCAGTGCCGCCCAGAAATACGACCGTGAAAATTACTTAACTGTTATTATTAAAATAATATTAACATTTAAATTTGCCACATAGATACTGCCTAAAATGTTCGCAATCAAATGTTCCCTTTATGCGGATAATTAATCTACCGACCGGATTAAGGGTACATACAAGAACCTGTCAACCGTAGAGCAGAAACAGCATTATTTATTTACGTAATGGTCTTTACGAAGCACTGATGAAGACTTAAAAATGAAATGCTGTTCCTGCTCTGTGGTTGACAGGTTCTTGTATGTACCCTTGTCCGCTCAGTAAAAGGCAATAAGAAGTAAATAGAACACAATGTCATATAAAGTGAGTTTACATGTCACTAATGTTAATGAGTCCTTATTTCGACATGCAGAAATTGTCTTCGGCCAATGAGAAATCGCTAGATGTCAGCCAATAAGATGCTGCGTGTTTCTTAACCACAGATGCGGACGCTACGCTCCTTCACGTTTTTTTTCTTTTTGTTTAAAATCTTGTTTCAGCTCTACCTAACCTAACTTTCACTTTAAAAAAATAGCCTTAAGAAGGTTAGGTATAGATTAAACAAGAATTTTTTTTTAGATACGTTAGGGCGCGTAGCGCCCGAATCTCTGGTTAAGAAACTCGGATCATCTCATTGACAGTTAGGAAGTTCTCATTAGCCGGAGACAATTTCTGCGTGTCGAAATATGGACACGTACTAATGTTTTGTCGTTTGCTCCGACAGAATCGCATGGGTGGACCGTTCGATATGTATCACCGCAGCGGCGCCGCGACTTCGATGTACACGGATTCTTCTAAATTACCAAAAAATTCTCACGGGATGCGGACAGACACATTTCATTCCGTTTTCGTTACTGTGAAGTCGCATATGTAACAGCGGTTTGTTGCCGTGATCATGAAGTAAATAATGAATGCAGTTTCTGCTATCTGATTGATAGGCTGTTGCACGTGTCCTTGTCCGCTCAGTAAATGAAATGTAATCGTAGTCTTAACCGGAACTGCGAACGCATATACATTCGAGTATTCTGCGAAAACCATCACCAAATGTCACGAATGTCATTGGTTGTCGTATACGATCATCTGATTGGTTAACTTCACATGCATCGACCGTAATCAACATCGCCACACTACGCCAGGACATGACAAACTATCATTTCGGGAATAAAATGTTTAGCTAGTGTTTCAGCAGACACTGAATTTTGAGCCATTCACATGATGCTGTATATATGAAGCCCCCGGGATGTCTTATCACATAATCTTATCGTGTATCAGGTCAGGCACATGCCTTACAGTGGACATCAGATTTTGCACAGGAAAGTTGCATGTAAAGTTTGGGACTTTAGGCCCAGTTGTGAAATATGGAACGACGCCTGTAATGTACCATCTCAGCTTCCATTTGTCACGTGCTGTTTCATTCTGTTGCCCTGTGTTGTACCGCATTATATACATTTATTATATGTAGTTTAAGGAATTAGTGCATCACTTCGTGCCACATAATAAATTATGTTAACACGTGTGATTGGGAGGAAAGGTGTTTTTAGCATACTTTTACTAAAAGGAGGGATTGATTGGTAGGGCACATTCTTTGACATCAAAGGATCTTCAATTTAGTATTGGAGGGAAGTGTCGGTAGACGTCGAACAACGGTCATCTGTAAACTCTCGACCGGACATTTACAAACCGCACACCAACCACAGCTTAAGCACTCTTAACAGTAGGCTTCCTGCAACATTTGGTCTGCCTCTGTAAGGGTTCTCTTGAATTTCGTGCAGAATTTAATGCATATGCTTTGCTGCTGTAATCCTGCCAACTCGAAATTCGCACACGACATTCAAATATATACAGCCGTTGTTGTTGTCGTTGTTGGGGTTTTCAGTCTGGGGACTGGTTTGATGCAGCTTTCCACCCTACTCTATCCTGAGCAAGCCTCTTCATCTTCTCATAAGGACGGCAACCTACATACATTTGAATCTGCTTACTGTATTCATGTTGGTCTCCCTCTACGATTTTTACTCCACACACTCTCCCCTCCATTGCTAAATTTACGTTTCTTTGATGTCTAATAATGTGTTCTACCAATCGATCCCTTCTTTTAGTCAAGGTATGCCAAAAACTCCTTTTCTCACCAATTCTGTTCAGTACCTGTTCATTAGTTTACGCTATCCACCCACCTAATCTTCAGCATTCTTCTGTAGCACCACATTTCAAAACCCTCTATCCCCTCCTGTCCGCACTGTTTATCCTCAAAGTTTCACTCCTGTACAAGGCAACACTACACACAAATGCATTCAGATAGGACTTCCTTACACTTAAATTAAATTCGAAGTTAACAAATTTCTCTTTTTCGAAAATGCTTTTCTTCCCATTGCCATTCTGCATTTTTTATCCTCTGTACGGCGACCATGGCATGTTATTTCATTGCCCAAGTAACAACTCATCTACCACCTTTATTGTTTCGTTACCTAATCTAATTCCTTCAGCATCGCCCGATTTTCTGAGGCTGCACTCTATTACCCTCGTTTTGCTCTTGTTAATGTTCATTTCATATGCGCCTTTCAATACACTGTCCATTCCGTTCAACTTCTCTTTTGGGTCTTTTGCTGTCTCTGACAGCAAAATAATGAAACTTCAGGGAGTTACACACAGGCGTGTGGATGGATGTCAACTACATTCCGCTCCAACACTCCATTGTCCGGAAATTACAGATGATCCTCAATATTTTGAACGGATTAGCAGAAGGGTTAAGTATTGACTATAAAGCCGGGCTTAGGCGTACATATGTTTCAATTATCTACATCAATTATGGCACAGTCCTTGTGTGAAAACAGTAGCTTGTGAAGTCACTTTCTGGTACTTAGGAAGACTCCATGTACATCGAAGTCTCGGCGCCGCTGCGGTCGATACCTATCGCACGGTTCACTCTTGAGATTGTCGACGCAAACGACAAAACATCACTGATATGTAATCAGGCAATAAGAAGTAAATAGAACACAATGTAATGCAAAGTGTGCAAATGTTGACACTCAAATGTTCCCTTTATGCTTATACTAATTCACCGACCGGACAAGGGTACATACAAGAACCTATCAATCACAGAGCAGGAACAGCATTATTTATTTACGTGATGGTCTGTACGAAGGACTAATGAAGACATAAAAAAGAAATGCTGCTCTTGCTCTGTGGTTGACAGGTACTTGTATGTATCCTTGTTCGCTTAATAAAAGTCATTACCCTCGGATGTAATATTTTATTTAGCGTCCCGGCGAGTTCCATGTTCTATTTACTTCTTATTGCCTGATTAAATATCAGTAATGTTTTGTCGTTTGCGTCGATGGAATATCGAGAGTGAACAGTTCGATGGGTATCGACCACAGTGGCGCCGCGACCCCTCCATGTACACGGATTCTTCCACGTTACACACTTTCTTCGATGCACGAAATCTCTCTTGAATACTCTGTGTCCAAAACGTTTCTGGAAGGGATCTAGTGCAACGAACAGAACGTTTATACACCCAAGTGAAAGTATCAGAAAAGACCTTGTTTGGGATTTAAAGAAGTTCAACTAACGCCTTACGTTGGGTTAAATGTCATTTATTTCAATAGAGCAGTGATCCTTCATGTGAGTGTTTGTTGTTCGCAGTATGTTCATATTGATAACTTAGTCTTTTCGTTTGCGTTTTTTCTTTTTTCTTTTTTTCTTTTTTTTTTTTTTTTTAATTCTTTCTTTTCGGGAAAAAAAGTCATCGTTTTTCAGTCACATCGCAGCAGGTGTGCATCCTCCGTTGATATTATTCCGAACTCAATGTGTGCGGGAACTGTTTGAATGACTGTTTGCTGGACTAAGATGTCCGGAAGCAATGAATAACCATTTCCATACGCCTCGCTTAAATGTTATCTTACATGGTAAAGTTAATGTGTCACACATTACTCAGTAAAGTTAATGTGTTATTTAGGAACTGTTGGCATAGCTAGGCAGAAATTGTGGTACGTAATCTACAAAGAGAAATTATATATAATGGGCAGAAATAGCGTTTTAGATCTGTTTTCGTATTAAAATCTTAAAACGCAACATGGAAAATGTTCAAATGTTTGTATAGCTTATGGGACTTAACTACGGGGTCATCAGTCCCTAAACTTACAAACTACTTATGAACTAGCTAATCCTAGGGACGGCACAAATATCCATGCCCGAGGGGGGGTTCGAACCCCCGACCGTAGTGGCCGTGCAGACCGTGACTGGAGCGCCTCAGTCCCCTCGGCCACCGCGGCGGGCAAACGCAACATTATTCTTAAATAAATTAGTATTAACAACGAAATACAACTTTTACGAGCACTAAAGACGTCCCAAACGCGACCTACATCTACATGTACATGGAATACTCTGCAAATCACATTTACGTGCCTGGCAGATGGTTCATCGAACCACCATTATGCTATTTATCTCCCATTCCATTCTCGAATAGCGCGCGGGAAGAAAGAACACCTGAATCTCTCCGTTCGAGCTCTGATTTCTCGTATTTTATTCTGATGACCATTTCTACCTATGTAAGTGGGAGTCAACAATATATTTTCGCATTCGGAGGAGAAGGTTGGCGATTGCAGTTTCGTAAGTAGCCCACGCCGCAGCGATAAGCGCCGTTGTTGTAATAATTCCCATCCCAGATCCTGTATAATTTCTGTAACGCCGCCTCCCTGTATCGTGACAATACGAAACGAGCTGCCCTTCTTTGGACTCTTTCGATGTCCTCCGTCCAACCCACCCGATAAGGATCCCACACTGGACAGCAATACTCCAAAAATGGACGGACAAGCGTAGTGTATGCAGTTTCTTTTGTAGTTTTGTTGCATCTTTTAAGGGTTCGGCCAATAAAACGCAGTCTCTGGTTCGCCTTTCCCACGACATTATCTACGTGTTCTCTCCAATTTAAGTCGGACGTAATAGTAATTCCCAGGTATTTTGTGGCGTTTACGGCCTTCACATTTGATTGATTTATCATGTAAACAAAGTTGAACGGATTTATTTTCGTAGTCATGTGGACAACTTCACACTTCTCATTATTTAGTCAACTGCCAATTTTTACACCATACTGATATCTTATTCAGATCGTTCTGCAGTTGGTTTTGATCTTCAGATGATTTTACTAGACGGTAAATGACGGCATCATCTGCAAACAACCTAAGAGAGGATGTACATTCAAACTTGGGTAAATACTTATATTACACCATAGCGATTATATTAAGTTTCGAAATGCTTGTACCTTAAAGGTCAAGGACCGCAGCATAAACACGGTGCTCGTCACCGTGTTGACGCGCGCTGGCACGCTCCATTCTGTGGTCGGGTGGTAAGGTCGCTCCGTGAGTCAGCCACGCCGCTGTCCGTCTGACGTGGGCATCGTTGTTGCGTGGTCGGGCGGGAGTCTAGTCCAACGTCTCCGCAACCGAGGCCTGCCGCGTGTGTTTGGAACCAGCTGTTCGTCTTGTCAGAATGCTGACTGGAGGACATGAATTCCTTAAGTTGCAAGAAGAGATGGAAGACCGTATGCTGGATGGTCAAAGCATCCTGCCTCTCTTCTTTCTGAATGTCAAAGACGAATAGCTAAGACGACTGTCACACGCTGGCTCAATTCACAGGAATACAAAGGTTGATCACACGATGTAATAAGTGCCTTCATTACTTTTGGTGACCATGTCGGTAAATAGGTATTTTCCAGGAATGCTTGCAATCGAACTAGCGCAGCATACAAAACACACAGATTACGCGACTATCGACGCGCGACTTATTGTTCTGTTCTCGTGAGTGACGGAGTGGTTTAAAAGGCTTTGCTGTCACATGTTCATAAAGGAATAAAATAGAATAACAATTCACACCCAAGTGACTGGTTCTCGATGTTCTTTTCTGAAGCTATTCTGTAGCAACATATTATGCGATGAAAGTCGTATCTATAATTTTTATTCTCTTATATAAAGAAAGCTGGTGTTTTGTCCTCGCTCTCCTTATATACTGTATGTATATCTAACGCTAATTCCTAATTACATTACAATGCATCTCATCGGAAACATTCAACAGTTTTTCTGCAAAAATTTTAAGATTCCCGAACGTGTTGTCATGTAGATACGTACTACCTCACATTGTATACGCCAGTGACAGTTGGAGGAATGACGTTTCGTTAAAAATATTGAGCCATGTTCCTACGAATATGTCGCGATTCTACTACACAAAATATTGTTACTGTTTCTTCCAAATTACTAAAATATTCATCTCAGGACAGATTTGGAGTAAGACTGAGAAGTATTTGAACGTAATTCGAAAAATGCCTCAAACTTTGTTATACATATTACCAATAACGTATTTCATGTTACTATGTTGTCCCTATGAAAAACAAAATTAACTAACCTTTTCTGGAAACGCCTCGTGCCAAGTCCAAAATTAAGAATTTTCCTTCACTAAATTTTGTTTTTGGAACCCAAAACAGCGATTAACCGGTAACCGGTAAATGGTATAATAGGATTTTGTGGCGTAAATGATGTACTCCTGAAATTTACTACTATGCTGTCATGTTTGTTACATTTTCGATGTGTTAATTGGTGTCATCTACCACACACACTCGCTTTCTAACATAATAGAACACCTCAGAGTGAAATTATAAGCGAGGAGAAAAATACTAAAATAGTGAAAAAATGTGCACCATCTTACCAAATTTGTAAGAGACAACAGTTATCCCTGTTACGTAATGCGCAACAAATAATAGCAAATATTTCAGAAATCTTTAAAGGCACGCGGTACAGACACATCCACAGAAGGTATCTCGTTTGGTGTCCAAACACTCAGCCAGTTTCAAATGGCCTTGGCTCCATTGTAACAATTACTTAACCAAGTCCCGTAAGTAATAGGAATAAATATTTTAAATCAACGTCACCGATGTATGTAATTTCAAGTAACATCAATTTAGTAACCGTTAATATTTCTGGGCTTTGCTAGATTACCAAAAATACCACATTTGGGATAATCTACTGTCCCTTAAAAGTATTGAGTTTAGGAACCTTCACAATCTGTGTAATTTTGGCTATACAGGGATGGTTTGAACAAATAATTGAAAAAACCAAAATCACTGGACATACAATAAATAATTGAATCGGTGTTCAGCTTTTGCAGAGAATTTAGCGATAGTTTTGGGTAATGAACTCATAGCAATTAGTAATATGAAACACGCCAAACAAAGCGCTGAACAGCTGAATCAAACTTCTTTTAAAATTCTGAGCTAATCTGCAGTAATTTAACACCAATAAATAAGGCACGCCAAGAGGATTAAACACTTTATGTAGCAAAGATATTGAGAGCCATGAGCCTAGATAAAAGCTCCACACCTTAAAATTACACTCACTCAAGCGAGCGTAATGGTAACACGGGGCATATGAAACCAAAAACAGGGCTAGACGCTATAACGCGATGAACGAACCTGAAGATCTGCACGCTAAATGCGCTTTTAAGTGGGAACGTAGGCAAAATTGATCGAAAATGATAAAAATCACTTCCATATAATTCTGTAGCATGTTAGTAATACTGTCTCCAATTTGCACAGATTAATTCGATCTACAAATGATATCAAAGATGTATTGTTTCAATCATGAGCATCTCCACGCCCACTTTTCTAGTCGACACTCTCCTTGTTTGCGATGTTTTATTATTTTCTGCTGTCATAAAAGCATCGGAAGAGTATATAAGGCTGTGGATCCGTTTATGTCGTTATCTTTGCCATAAAGCCAACATTTCAGATTCTGGCTCATCCAGATTTGTTAAAGTACCCATGGTGGAACACAAAATCCGAATTAGAGCTTCAACAGCCTCATTTGGAAGAGATGCTCCAAAACAACATTTAGCTCTTCTACTGTTGTTAAAATTGCCACATATGATGCATGTCTGGTGTTTAATTATGGTAATACTGGAAGAATAAGGACCTTTACTGGACTAGGATTTGTTGCTGGTTGCTTCACTGAGAAGCTATTGAAGAATACGGATAATGAGCGTGTTGCAAGATCTGAAATGTCTGTGAAGGATATAGCCAAATGGGAACGCCAGAAACATCAGTCACATAGGAAACATGTCCTAGAAGAGCAATATGACCAAACGTATGGTTATGGTCAACATTAAAGTAGTATTTTATGGTGTAAATCTTGTATGTGCATTTCCCGTAACTTACATTTTTCGGTGTTCAAATGTCCAAATGTTTGTAAAGCTTAAGGGACTTAACTGTGGGGTCATCAGGCCCTAAACTAAACAGCACAAACATCCATGCCCTAGGGGGATTCGAACCCCCAACGGGGAGCGGCCTCGCGCATCGTAGCCTAGCGCCTCAATGCGCTCGGCAGCTCCGCCGCGGCCTTTTTTCGGTGTATAAGGAACTGGAGATAGAAAGTGAAATTTTCTGCAGACATAACAAAACTTCCTGTGGTTCAATTTTTTCTAAGTGTGTTTCTGTCAAAATTATTTACATTTTTTTAAAAATTGAAATTGCTATGTTTCATACTAAATTTGAGAGCTCTAACAGTGATATTAAAAACCTGTTCCACACGTTTGCTTATCTGATTACTAAGAATTACCTACCACAATATGACAGTTGTAAGTATTTTTGAGAAAATGTCCCTTGTATGATAGCACGTGTTGCGAAAATTTCCAACAGTGCCATTCCAGAATGTAGCCCATAACTTGTTGGACCTTTGCGATTACAAACATTTGAACATTCGATTTGATTGCCTAATCAGTAACTTAGTAAATGAAATGTACACATTAAATGACTCGCTCAAAGATGATATCTTACAAATCTAAAGAGAATAACAGGACTCTCGCAAGTAATAAATAAATAAATCCCAGATAGAAGCAGTGATTTTACGTCCTGCCGCGGTGGAGTAGCCGAGTGGTCTAAGACGCCTCGCTGCAGAGCGCGCGGTTGCTCGCCGTCGGAGGTTAGAGTCCTCTCTGGGGCGCGCGCGCCTGTGTGTGTGTGTGTGTGTGTGTGTGTGTGTGGGGGGGGGGGGGGGGTCCTTAGGTTAGTTTACCTTAGTTTACGTAGTTTGCAAGCTACGGACTGATGACTACGCAGTTTGGTCCAATAGATTTACAAACATTTTTAAAATGTGTGTGTATGTTTTACGTCCTCGTCTACATCGACCCGAAGTCAATAGAAGTCTATAGAAAGAAAAATACGTACCACCAAAGCACTGCTTTTCATAAACGAGAAATTCATTAACTTTCATAAAGCAAATGACTCCAGATGCACGTGTTTTATTTCACGAGGGGAGGTCATAGGATATGGGTATCAACTATTTAGCTCAAACATTGTGAGAAGCAGATAGATGAACGTAAAATATCTTTGTAGGCCACAGGAAAAAAGAAATGCACTGAAAGATTTCCAATTGCCATATAAGTGAAGTATAAGCCTCTTGGAAGGATGGTATTTGCGTAGCGCAAGAGAAAGCGATTAAAATGTTAATTTTGTGGCATGGTTTCTATTCCCACTACTCCCTAATTTAAAAAAAAATTATATTATTCATTGCAATTTTAAACTTCTAATTATATAATTTAAACGTACTTAAAACATGCCTATGCTCCTGAATTGCTACAACGAAAGCAAGAGCTATCTTCAAGAGAAGGGTCACATTCAATCGTATTGCATCAATTCAGTGCTCCTGTTTTCACCATAATGATTCGGTATGCTTGATATGCATAAAAACTGAAAGTATGCTTTACAATAAAGCATATTCTGAAAAGCGTCCAAAACTTTTCATAAAATTTGCATAACGATTTTAACTGTAAAATGTACCGTAACTTCCGCGGATAACTAATTTCCATTCAAAACTAAACCGAATTATGAAAATTCACTGTTTAAATTCGGTACATTTATCAATGAAATTAATTGTAAATACATATAGATCGCCATTTTTACGTATGTAAACTGAAATGTGCAAGTAAATTTCTATTTGATAATTAAAAGGTTAACCTTGCAAGGTATGATATACAATGTATAAAAAGAAAGTAGCGGAAATCGATGATAGCTTTGATCTGCCTACTCACGGATCTTATCAGGTATTGCCAACTGAAGTCGGGATTTATGTGCTGAAGTCACGGTTTTCTAGTGGTCAAGAATCGAATCCTTATGGCCACGAGCCCAAGAGAGCAATTTAAGGCGATGACGTGCTGTTACCAATGGCACTTGAATCGGTCGTCTGGTGCCATAGACCATGAACGCCATAGCACTGTCCTAATTGATTTGTTCGTCGTCGTTCCATATTTATTTCTGCGATTATTTCACGCGGACTGTCGGCTACTGCATAGCTCGAGGTACGAGGTAGTGCCTGAAATTTGGTATTCTCGGTGCGCTCCTGTCGCTATAATATCGGAATATTGAATTTCATGTTTATTAAATAGTATTTCCAATAACCATTCTGCGTTCAAAGTCTATTCGTCGTGCAACAATAATCACGTTGGAAACCTTTTCACGTGAATCATCGAAGTACAAAAGAGAGATTTGCGAATGCATCGCTCTTTTATACTCTTACTAGCTGCAAGTACCCGGTTTTGCCCGGGTTTAAAATGCTTTCTGTAGAAGCGTACAAAACAGTTTATTTGCATGTAATAAAAGGGTACATCTATGTTAAAACAACGTGATAAACATTGTTGGCTGTTCCATTTGGAGTATGTACAAAGAGATTTTCGTCTTTGCCCACTCTGGAGCAGGCCACATACAACTGTCCATGAGAGAAGCATGGTGTCTGCAAGTCTATACCAGCAATCCCAAGAGACTGGCCCTGTGACTTGTTGATTGTCATGGCAAACCACAGTTTCAAAGGGAACTGTATTCCCTTGAATTGTATGGTGTTGTCTGAGGGAATGATAGGTATCCTTGGAATGAAGACATCCTCACCCTTAGCACTCCCTGTGAGTACTGTGATTTTGAATTACATGTTGCATCAGATTTTTGACAACCAATCTTGTGCCCATTGCACAACCTGGGTGCGGCAATATTTCTGATCAACTTTACTGGAGCACCAACTTTCAGGACCAATTCACCCTCAATAACCAACTTGCATGTTTTTTTGTTTTTTTTTTTTTTTTTTTTTTTTTTTTTTTTTTTTTGTGGGGGGAGGGGGTTCATTATCACACGACTTAGAACATGCACATGGCCAGACTGAGATTGGGATGGAACGAAACCTATTTAAGAACCTCCCCCATGTAATTTTTCTGTACAAAATTTCACGTTATTTGATTGTCTGTATCTTGAGTTCCAAGAGGACAGACAACAAATGCGTCTTATAAGTGTGGAGATATCGGTGATACTGCCGCTATCTACATCTACATGGGATACTCTGCAAATCACATGTAAGTGCCTGGCAGAGGGTACATCGAACCACCTTTATACTATTCATCTCCCATTCCACTATCGAATAGCGCGCGGGAAGAAAGAACATCTGAATCTCTCCGTTCGAGCTCTGATTTCTCGTATTTTATTCTGATGATCATTTCTACCTATGTAAGTGGGAGTCAACAATATATTTTCGTATTCGGAGGAGAATGTTGGTGATTGGAATTTCGTAAGTAGACTACGCCGCAGCGATAAGCGCCGTTGTTGTAATGATTCCCATCCCAGGTCCTGTATCATTTCCGTGACGCTTTCTCCTCTGTATCGTGACAATACAAAACGAGCTGCCCTTCTTTGGACTCTGTCGATGTCCTCCGTCAAACCCACCTGATAAGGATCCCACACTGGGCAGCAATACTCCAAAAATGGACGGACAAACGTAGTGTACGCAGTCTCTTTAGTAATTCTGTTGCATCTTTTAAGGGTTCTACCAATAAAACGCAGTCTCTGGTTCGCCTTTCCCACGACATTATCTACGTGTTCTTTCCCATATAAGTCAGAAGTAATTGTAATTCCTAGGTATTTTGTGGAGTTTACGACCTTCACATTTGTTTGATTTATCATGTAAACAAAGTTTAACTGATTTCTTTTCGTACTCATGTGGACAGCTTCACACTTCTCATTATTTAGAGTCAATTGCCAATTTTTACACCATAGTGATATTTTATTCAGATCGTTCTGCGGTTTGTTTTGATCTTAAGGTGATTTCACTAGACGGTAAATGACGGCGTTATCTGCAAAAAAACCCAAGAGAGCTGCTCAGATGTTCTCCTAAATCGTTTATGTAAATAAGGAACAGCAGAGGACCGATAACACTACCCTGTGGAATTCCAGATATCACCTCTGTTTTAGTCGACACCTTACTATCGATTACTACAAACTGTATCCTCTGACAGGAAATCCTCTATCCAATCGCAAATTTGGGGCGATATACCATAACCACGCAATTTACGCAATTTGATTAAAAGCCGTTTGTGAGGTACGGAATCAAAGGCCTTCTGGAAATCAAGAAATACGCAATCAATTTGAGAACTCTTGTCGATAGCACTCATCACTTCGTCTGAGTAGAGAGCTAGTTGTGTTTTGCATGACGAATATTTTCTAAATCCCTGTTGGACCTTGGGTCAATAAATCATACTGTTCGAGATAATTCATAATATTTGAATATAGGATATGATCCAAATTGACGTCAATGAAATAGGCCTGTAGTTAAGGGGTTGCTCTTACTGCCTCTCTTGAATATAGGTGTGACCTGTGCAACTTTCCAATATTTTGGTACAGATCCTTCTTTGAGAGAGCGGTTGTGTATGATAAGTAAGGAGCTATCTCTTCAACCGTATCTGTTCATATCGCTATGCTATGGATTTTGTCAGCACTGTGTAACGTCCTGCAGTTTCGTGCCGGTACTAATTGTGGCAAGTCGTGTACAGAACTCTTAAACCGGCTGTGTGTGTTCGTGTGCTGGGGGGCGGTATCGCTGCTCCGCTTCTCGGGCTTCCGGCTCGGCACGCAGTAGCGCCCAGGTGTGCGGGCATACATTTCACCGCTTGGGACGCGGAGGGCCGCCAGAAAGCGCAAAGCCGCATCACGTGGCTTGTCGGCGTTCCGCCCTTCCGCCGCCGCCTTCCGTTACACCGCCTGCTGGCTTGGTGGCTGTGGCTTTCTTTCTGCACGTTCCCTCTCCGACGTCCGCCTACTGTGGGATGTTCGCGAACACTGCCGCGTTTGTCCTCTTTAAACCGTAAAAGTTTCTGAGATAAATTGAAACTAGGATCTGTGACCTTGACATGTGTACACTTACCACTGTGAAGTAGATTGGCGAGTTCACTTCCCTTTCTTGCACGCACTGAGGTTTCATTCCATTCGCGTACCTAGCAAGGGAAGCATGGTTACTTGAACTTCTCGGCGCGATTGACGGGTTTCTGTATTTCCGTACACTAGACTTCCATATGATTACTATTAGTTCACACGCAAGTGTCTGACGGAGGGTTAATCGAAACATTGAAAATGTTCCTGCGCGCGTCAAACACGAGCCCTTACGTTTAATTTATTATGAAGATAATTTCATGTAGGTGAGCCAAGAAAAATTTTCGTATTCGTAGGAGAGAAACTTAATAATCTAAATTTTGTAAATAGAGGGTGTTTCAATGAAAAATGCATAATTGCCATCCCAACTCACGTGTCATATGATTACGTCTATGGTCATATGCGTCTCCGTCCGTATTACGTGATACTAGGAAAGAGCTGCCCTTATCTGTATCTACTGCGTGGTTATGGTATATCGCCCCAAATTTGAGACTAGATAGGGTGTTTCCTGTCAGAGGGGATACAGTTCGTAGTAATCGATGGTAAGTTATCGACTAAAACAGAGGTAATATCGGGCGTTCCACATGGTAGTGTGGTCCTCTGCTGTTCCTTATTTACATAAACAATTTAGGGGAAAATCTAAGTAGCTCCCTTAGGTTGTTTGCAGATGACGCCGAAATTTACCGGCTAGTGAAATCATCTGAAGATCAAAACCAAGTGCAGAACGATCCGAATAAGATATCACTTATGTTATTGTCTTCAGTCCGCAGATTGCTTTGATGCAGTTCTCTAAGCTACCCTCTCCTGTGCAAGTCTCATCTGAAAATACGTTCGGCAACCTACATCCTTTTGAATCTGCGTACTATATTCATCCCTCGGTCTCCCTCTACGATTTTTACCCCATACGCTTCCTCTTCTAATGCTAAGATGACAATTCCTTGATGTCTGAGAATGTGTCCAACACGTGTTCAACAGATATCACTATGGTCTAAAAATTGGCAGTTGACTCTAAATAACGAGAAGCGTGAAGTCGTCCACATGAGTACGAAAAAAACAAAAAGAAATCCGTTAAACTTTGTTTACAAGATAAATCAATCGAATGTGAAGGCCGTAAACTCCACTAAATTAGGAATTACTATTACTTCAGACTTAAACTGGAAAGAACACACAAATAATGTCGTGAGAAAGGCGAACCAAAGACTGCGTATTATTGTCAGAACCCTTAAAAGATGCAACAGAACTACTAAAGAAACTGCATACACTACGCTTGTCCGTCCATTTTTGGAGTATTGCTGCCCAGTGTGGGATCCTTATCAGGTGGGTTTGACGGAGGACATGGAAAGAGTCCAGAGAAGGGCAGCTCGTTTCGTATTGTCACGATACAGGGGAGACAGCGTTACGGAAATGATATATGGGATGGGAATCATTACAACGGCGCTTATCGCTGTGGCGTGGGCTACTTACGAAACTCCAGTCGCCAACATTCTCCTCTGAATACGAAAATATATTGTTGACTCCCACTTACATAGGTAGAAATCATCATCAGAATAAAATACGAGAAATCAGAGCTCGAACGGGGAGATTCAGGTGTCCTTTCTTCCCGCGCGCTATTCGAAAATGGAATGGGAGATAAGTAGTATAAAGGTGGTTGGATGAACACTCTGCCAGACATTTAAATGTGATTTGCAGAGTATCCCATGTAGATGTAGATTCTAAATTTCCATCGTCAATCCTATCTCGTAACGGATCCTATACCGCGCAGCAATATTCCAACAGAAGACGCACAAGCGTCAATGCTGTCTCTTTAGTGTATCTCCTACTGTCAGCAAAGCGCTGTCTTTGGTGCAACAACCTGTGTCGTCTTACCAATTACAGTTTTTCGCAATTGTATTTCCTAGGTATTTAGGCGAATTAACAGTCTGGAGATTTTGCAGTTTATTATGTAACCGAAATTTAACGGATTTATTTTAATACTCATGTGGATAACCGCAATTCCCTCTTTTGACAACGTACAGATACCTTGTCCTGATAATTTTGCAATTGATATTGATCTTCTGGTGGCTTAACTAGACTGCAAATGACAGCATCATCCGCAAACAGCCTAAGACCGCTAGGTCAGGTATGTAGATTAGAAACAGCCGGGACCCTATGGCACTTATCTTTCACTACGTACTCTGACCTTTCTGAGAGTAAGTCACGTATCCGGTAGCATAACCGAAACTACATAGGCCCACGATTTGACTTGATGTGTCTCGTGAGGAGCTTTAGCCTTCGTTGCTGTGTTCAAAAAAGTTTGTAAAGCTATGGGACGAAACTGCAGTGTCATGCGCCCTTAGACTTTCAAACTACTTAGAGGAAATCTTCTCGGGTTGACAGCAGAGTGCGTGTCTCGTTCTCTGGCAACGTTTCGGCAAGTTGGGTACTTGCCATCTTCAGGCGAATACATTCATATATACTTAAACTTATGCTAAAAGCAACGCGCGCGGACACACACACACACACACACACACACACACACACACACACACACACACAAACACACACACACACACACACACACACATTTTAACACCTTGTTGTTCGTAGCTTGACAAGCTTTTCCGCCTTCTCAGAGCAAGATTGACGTAGTCAAATTTAAAATTTACGCGTACGAGGGGGCGTGGTTTGGAAACAAGAAAAATAAATTGTAATTGCGTTGCATGGTGATTACCGTTTTAGGTAATTTGACTGTAAGACTTCACATTCACTTTGCGATTACGCTCCCGCCAGCAGCGTTTGAGATCAGAATGAGAACTTTGGTTGGTCGAAATCATAAAAGTTATCGATTTCCACCTGCATCATGTTACGATAATTCAGGCATGACTTTCTAATAGAGAGAAAACAAATTTCCATTTCACCGAAAGATGTATGAAATGATATTCATTCATGCGTATTTCATTATATGCATTAGCTAACCGCACATTTCTCTATTTCATAAACTTTCGAAAATGATTATGAAAACAAGACAGGAAATTCTGAGTGATGTACTGAAGTGGTTTAATTTTCAGTTTAATTTTAAGAATGTATATTCTACATCCACATATATACACTCTTCAAGGACAAACGACGCATCACCAATAAATTTTCCGAATGGGGCGAAAATAGGTAGATGTGATGTACATGTACAAACAATGGTTATAATTTCAGAAAAACTGGATGATTAATTCAAGAGAAAGAGCTTCACAAGTTGAATTTGGTAAACGTTTGTGCACCTCCGGTACTTTCCATGCACGGCATGTGGTAGTTGTTAGATGTGTTCCTGAGGTATAACCTGCCCAGTTGGCGTGTTATCTCATCAAAACCTTGAGCTGGTTGGCGTGCCCTGCTCACAATGCTCCAAATGTTGTCATTTGGGGAGAGATCCGGCGACGTTGATAGCCAAGTTAGCAGCAACTCGGGCCGTGTGCGGGCGGGCATTATTTTGCTGGCTACACGTCGTCCTATCAGACGCTTTATAAATCTGTGTACTGATCACGCGCCTGTCTGCTAGCCAAAGATACTGTACAACTCAGCATCCACAATGAAATTCACAAGCACTTGATGTCATGGCGTTAAAATGTCCATGACAATTTCGCGATGAAATTGCGCTGCAGCGTTACACATTCATCCATTGATACCTGTATGAACATCAATTTGTGACCATTTACATAACACTTTCGCGGTGCCTCTCTCGCCACCCCCTCTCCCGCCCCTCTCCTTTTGAGCATACTTTGCGAGCCACTTTAGGGTATGTGGCCGTTGGCACTTCAGGTACAACTCAAAAATCTGTCTAAATATTTTACCATACTTATTTGGCTATAGTACCCCACCATATACAGTAACACCAACATTAATATTTAAGGTCAAAATACGATGTCGAAAATTAGTGAATTTGTTCGGTGAAATTCGGCGCAACTAATTTGCACGAAATTGCCAACATTGACTGCCGCTGGCTCCTGGAACAATGGTATTTTTACTGCATTGCTCAAAAAAGTTAGGGGATCATGTGAGATATCGTACACAATATACATACGGTGAAGTGTTTTATTCAGATATTTGTTAAAATTGTAATTTGTGATACAGTACGATATTTTACTGCCTCAACTCGTTACCTGTTTACATGGCGTTTACTTAAAGATAGGCATCATGGGGCAACCATAATAGTGAAAAAGTCATTCTCGTTGCCCTGTAATATAGTGTGCGATCACCTAGGATGACCAGTACAGTTGCACACCTGCGTGGCACGGACAGTATTAGGTTATCAGCCAGTTCTTGAGGGATATTTGGCCATTCTTTCACGAGTGCAAAATCCAGCTCTGCAACCGTTATGAGGTGTTGGTCTGGCTGCAGTGCCTCTACCAAGTACATCCCAGACATGCTCAATCAGGTTTAAGTTCGGTGAACAAGCTGGTCGTTCCATTTGTTCAATTCCCACAGCTTTAGGCATGTTGTCCATCAGTGCAGCTCTGAGTAGACGAGCGTTATCGCCCACTAGAAGGAACCCATCTCGTCTCTCTACCTCTGAGCAGTCAGAGCGGCATTGTGAACGACATAGACTTCCGTACGTTTGGCAATACTGACTCCTGCCCACACCATTCGTCCACCATCATATGGTGAGATTTCCTGCGCATAAGCAGGATTGTTCAGAGATTGGTGTTCTCTCCAGATGAGGATGTGACGGTTGTCCTGCTGAACACACAATCTTGACTCGTCTATGAACAAGTTAAGTCTCCAATCCTGATGTTCCTCCGTTTAGTTTCTGCTGGCTAATTAGTGTCGTAGTATTAATGGGACACACCACATGCTTCCGTGCGTAGGGGCCACTTTCTCGAAGGCGATTTCGGACTGTCTTGTGTTATTACGCTTCCTGATACTGCCTGGAGGGTGCATTGCAGCTGAGTTTCATTCATCTTCTTGTCTCGACGGCCTATTAACCGAATAACTGTCATCTCTTGCGGGTGTTACCCGTGGATGACTTTGACCTCCATTTTTTTAACGGTTCCTTTTGTGTGAGATCACAGCCAGGTCTGAAAATTATACTTTGGGACATTCCAATAGCTTCAGCCACCTCCCTCTGTCTGCCCCGCTTCCAACCTTCCTACAGTTGTAAATTATAAATAGTATTACCTTTAACATGTCAGGTTGTGGAGCCTCTGAGCGCAAGTAATAAATATTTATTCATAAATCGAACCAAACAATCCAACATGCAACTTAAAAAATAACTTACTACCTGGCTTTCAGTGTTGTGGTCGTTATTTACCAGTACCAGCTTGTAATTTTTTAATATACAAAAACCAGTCTTGATCACAGAAATTAATAGTTTCAATTAACCGGTTTCAACCTGATGTAGGTCATCTTCGGAATTACAAAAAGCCCATGTGGACAGTGCTGCACTCGGCTGGGCTGGGCTGTCCTGGGCTGTTCTGCTGCCAGTAGGTAACTCTGTTCAAAGGTAGGTAAAAGTTACCTACTGGCAGCAGAACAGCCCAGGACAGCCCAGCCCAGCCGAGTGCAGCACTGTCCACATGGGCTTTTTGTAATTCCGAAGATGACCAACATCAGGTTGAAACCCGAAAATTGTCATTTTTTCCTGTATGAGTCATGTAATTAACGACTTACGTAACTACAATTACCACAATACTCGGGAACAAGTCGAATATCCCTTAAACTGTAATTACTGGATAGCAATAGATTCTGAAAATTAAGTATACCGCGAGGACCCAAAGTAGAAAATCTGATTTTTGTCTATAAACCCGAAACCAGTTGTTTAAGTAAGTGAAAATCCGACCACGACTATGAATGGTTGAGTGTATCATTTTAGGTCTATTCGACGTTTATGTATGAAGCGAATTAATTCATTAATGGACAGATTGCGTAAAACGAAAGTCACGAGATCTTTGTAAGTCACCTTGCTGGTCCACATCCACCGTGCGCTTACGCATTTCATGAGTCATGCTAGAACAGGTTGCTTTCTAATCCCACGATCTCTGCTCTGTCTGGCACCTGTTCAATTTTTTGGCAGAAGCCCAAAGTTTTAGTCGGATGAATATTGTGATGTCGGCCCTTGTGAACATCTAAGTATATAGTAATATACAGTTCAATCGCATAATGCTTGTCCTTAAGGAAGAGATCTATTTGGAAAATAATTTCTAACAGCGTTACCAAAGCAGGTACGGTGTTCCTAGTATGCACATAAGAACACTCGTATATAAAAGAATACACTCTACGCGTGTATTATACATCATTGGTTGGGAGTTACAATAAGATACATCTTTATTGATCAGATAGTTCGACTTGAGGACTGTAGGCGCAGGAAAAATCACATCGGAAATATGGTAGTGTTTTTGAGCACCCGTTCTCGAAAAATGTGTGTAGGGTAATACATCGAAACGAACTATATGGTCATTGAATGTAATTGTCTTGGTTTTCATAACTTAAAATTACATCGTCTCGTGTATTGATAGTTTCACCCAGTTGTTTCAGTTAAATACAAGTGAGTTTGTTATACCCACAATTAGCGACGCTGGCCTGATAATTAATTCTATATTACATCTATATCTACATGGGATACTCTGCAAATCACATTTAAGTGCCTGGCAGAGGCATCATTACCAAATACTGGTGTCAGAGTGAAGTGTTTTGTATTAGTGTTGTGAAAAAGGGGAAGTGTCTGTTAACTGGAAAAAAACAAAAACAAAAGGACCATGAAAAACGGCTATTCTTGTGTCATTAGTTAGAAAGTTTCTGTCATGTCGGTATTCAGTGAATTATTGGCATCAGGATTGGACGTATTTTGCAACCAGAACCAAAGTTTAATGAAAGCAAGCCGCGGCGGATTAGCCGTGCGTACTGGGGCGCCGTACTGCGGTGCGCGTGGTCGTTCGCCGTCGGGGGTTAGTGTCTCCCCCCCCCCCCTCGGGCATGGGTGTTGAGTCCGATAGATTTACTAACATTTGATTTTAATGAAAGCAATAAGCATACACGTTTTTGTTTCATAATGTGAGCTTCTCATTTATCTGCTGCTTGATTACTAAACTACGGTATCTATCCTTGCCTACCAATGAATCATATCGCGCATTGCATTGGCTTCGTCACTGATGAATCAGGAAACTGACCCGCAGTTACTGCTGCTGTCGCGTATTGTTGTTGGTTTTTGAGGGGACCAAACAGTTAGGTCATCAGTCGCTGTCGCGTATTCAGTAGTTTTCGTTTCTAGCTGTCCAATCTCCCCCGCCTCTCTCTCTCTCTCTCTCTCTCTCTCTCTCTCTCTCTCTCTCTCTCTCTCTCTATAAAAATAATCACACTAATGTTCTGAAGGGATGAGGATAAAAGTTCCTTCGCTAGTGAGTTCTAGAAAGCAGCAGGATATACTTATACTGTAAGTTCTTCTCTTCGCGGTAATATGTCATTCATAGGAGACTATGGCTGCGTGTTTCTGCGATAAGCAATGTCATGGTACCAACTGACTATCGTCATTTTTGTGTTTCTTCGCGACTTAGAACGATTCAATTGAATGGTGCTCGGTTGTGGTTCATGAAACAATTCACATTTGTCTCGTAAGCTCACTGCTGAGTTGGTTAGATTGTCCTCAACCCGATTGTTTGAGCTCCCCACATTGTTAGACATGATCATCTTGGCTTTTTTTACGCTTTTGCCTTCCTCCCGTTTTGAAAGTCCTTCAGACAATTATGTGCGTGTGTGTTTGTGGGGGGAGGGGGGGGGGTTGGTTCAAAATGTTCTAATGCAGATCTAGTAGTCATAGAATCACTGAGCGTACTGAAAGAAGTAGTGAGTGATAGAAAGAAATCTAGGACCAGCTGAAGAGATTACATTAAGATCTTGCATTAAGCGTCTAAGCTACACCTTCCCCTAATTAAAATACATTACGTTCGGTTCATGATCAGAACTTGGAGATTGCGTCATTGGGGGACAGATTAGAAATCTGTATAGTAGTAGCAATTGGGGATTACGGTGAGGCATAAGGTAATGGGGCTTCCGTAATAGTTCTGCTGGGGCTCATCCGAGAGAAGCGGGGTTGAAATCCCCCTGCAGTCACCATAAGTGACGTAGACGTCCCTTTAATAACTCGCTTAAGGTGTATGTCATCGCTACTTATGGCACCCTCTTATGATTCCGCTATCGACGGCTCTTTAAATACTGAAATGAAATGATCGTATGGCATTTCTGGCCGGGAGATCCCTTGTGGGATTGTTCAGCCGCGTAGCGCAAGTTTTTTTTACTTGACGCCACTTCGGCGACTTGCATGTCGGGGTTAAACTGTGTAATATTACATTCTTTTGACCGCCGATAATATATTTCTTTGCTGTCGACCTTGCTAGATTTGTACACGCATTAATCTGTAGTTTCAAACAGATTTTAAACGCCGGCCGCAGTGGCCGAGCGGTCTGCGGCGCGCCAGTCACAGTCTGCACGGCCGCTACGGTCGGAGGTACGAATCCCCCCCTCGGGCATGGATGTTTGTGTCGTCTTCAGTATAAGGTAGTTCATAAGTAGTTTGTAAGTTTAGGGACTGATGACCCCGCAGTTAAGTCCCTTAAGCTTAACAAACAATTGAACATTTTCAACATTTCAAACGAGACACTAACTAGGAAAATTACTGTAGGTGGGTGTTGATGTTCCGTTCCACTAAGCTCACGATCCGTCATCACAACTTCTTTCTGCCAGTATCTCTCTCTTGCTTTCCTAATTTCTCACACGCTTTCATGCATACGTCCTAGAAACAGGATATCGTAGATTAGTGGCTCAGTCACATTTTTTCCCGTAGTACCACAATATGCAAAAGTTTTGGGTTCGATTCCTGCTCGCCGGCCGCAGTGGCCGAGCGGTCTGCGGCGCGCCAGTCACGTTCTGCACGGCCACTACGGTCGGTGGTTCGAATCGCCCCCTCGGGCATGGATGTTTGTGCCGTCCTTAGTATTAGCTAGTTTATAAGTAGTTTGTAAGTTTGGGGACTGATGACCTCGTAGTTAAGTCCCATAAGCTCTACAAACATTTGATTCCTGCTTCAGCATGCTGTTTTAATCAGTAAAGAAAGTTAAAAACACACACACACACTCCGCTACGGCAGAAAATAATGGTTCTAGATGAATTCATGTGCATTAAACGTCAACTGTCAGTGTTTACACTAATGAATTTGCAGGCCTTCCTCAATTTCAAACAATTTTACAGCTCTGCGCTCTTTTAACACACTCTCGCCGAGAGCTAGGGCTTCTGACGCAGCAATCCCGCGTTTGCTCCCGCTATTCCGGTGATCCTACGCGCTCTCTCTCTCTCTCTCTCTCTCTCTCTCTCTCTCTCTCTCTCTCTCTCTCTCTCTCTCTCCCCCTCCCTCCCCCCCCCCGCGCCTCCCCCCTTTCTTTAAGGAGAAGCGAAGGATGAAGAACCTCGCGAAGTGCGCAGTTGCCCGTAACACGCGCCCGGCTGCGTGAGTCATCGTCTTCCTACAGGCGAGTATTTTCCGACGGGGCTTTCTGCCCAGACTCGCGCCTGGCCTCAGGTGGCCAGATACGCAAAATCTCGCTTACTGTGTCTCAGCTGGCAAGTTGATATTTTATATTCAAGCAGTGGTTGCGCTTCTGGAAATGCCACTATCAAGATCTTACTTGCTTTCCACAACCTGCAGTTTCCATGACTCAGCAGATCTTAGTTGCTATAGAAAAGACGCAGAACATAAGTAAACCACAATTAGCGGTCTCGAAACTGCGAAAATCGGTAACCAGCGGTATATCTCCCGTACCCATTCACGGAACAATGACTTCTATGTTGTGCGGTTACTGTATTGTGTATGTTTCAAACCACTGTTTGGATTAGAAATTGGTACTGGAATAATTTTGACACTCAATTTGACCTGTGTTCTGTGAAAGAGGTAAACGAAGCACCCTAGTCATCTAATTAGACACGCGCCGTACGTTGAGTAACAACTGCTGCGCGGTTTATCGCGACATGGGGACTACGCGGCCGTTCTTGCCGGAGGTTCTAGTCCTCCCACCGCCGTGCGCGCTTGTGTGTGTGTGTGTGTGTGTGTGTGTGTGTGTGTGTGTGTGTGTGTGTGTGTTTTGTACTTAGCGTGAGTCAGTTTAAATAGTCTGTTAGTCTAGGGACTGATGACCGTACCGGTTTGGTCTCTTGCGTTTCCAAATATTTGAACATTTTAAAATAAAAACTCCACGTTCTTACACCCCCCTCCCCCCCCCCCCCCCACACACACACACACACATACGCCTTGGAGTAGCCAAGCGGTCTGGAGCGCCTCGTTGCGGATTACGTGACCTCCCGGGTCGGAGATTCGAATCCTCCCTCGGGCATGGATGTTTGTGCTGTCTTTAGTATAAGTTAGTTCATAAGTAGTTTGTAAGTTTAGGAACTGATGGCCCCGCAGTTACGTCCCGTAAGCTTTACAAAAATTTGAACACACACACAAAATATAGGAGCGCACATTTGATTACACATACTTTTCGTCCCAGTTGATTCAGATTGAGGATATCCTCTTGGATACAGAACATGCCAGAAAACAAGATACACACAAAAAGTAACATAAGATATGTTAATGTACCTTTCACAGTTCCCAAGTGTAATCGCCCTTATGGATCTGAAATCGGTCAGAAAAAATAAAAAATCTTAAAAATATTTAAATTTTAAAGGATCTTTCCACTCTCACCTCTGGCAAAGTTACTGATGTGAAAAATATCGAGTAGCGCTGTGGTTCGGAACCCACGTTACACTGTAGGTCCCCCTATAACTGGCTGGGTAAGTCAATTGGAAGGTCGGTGGAAGGCAACGGCGTACCACCTCCAATGCCTAGGAAAGCACTGTGCTGTTCAAACCAGTTTTAGGAAAACTGACTACTACGTACTAAATGTTGAATGTACGAGTACTAGGTGCATATGATAATTCTTAGGCAATTTTTTTACAATACTTATTTAAAATGATTATATTACTGCACTAGATTAGTACTTAAGTTAGACTGAACACACTATTCACATTTGTAAATGTTATCCACAACATACATCGATCACATCTGTTAACAAATTCATCAATATAGTAGTAGGAGTTGGGCACTAAACAATCCTTTACACTCTTTTCAAACTGAACTTTATTGTGAGTTAAATTTTCTGTGGTTGCTGGTATGCTGTTGAAAATATGTGTTGAATAGTGAACACCTATCTGAGCCAAAGCAAGTGACTTTAAATCATGGTCAAAGTTATTATTTCTTCGAAGAGTGTTCAAATGAAAAGGTAAATGTGTTAACAACCTAACCGGTTGAAATTTGAATATGCCGCTTTGGTATAACACAGTGCGACATCTACAGACGCAAAGCATGGGTCGTTACCTCTCCGAAAAAAATTAAAGGCTGAGCACTCATCAGGCAAGGTGATGCTCGCCATATTTTTCGATGTTCGAAGTCCGATAATCATTAAATTCCTCGAGCACGGAAAAGCCATTAATAGTTGTGTGTATTGTGAGACACTGTAGTCTACGCAAGTTCATCAAGAGCAAACAGCCTGGGCTGCTCACGGTGGGAGTGAGTCTGCTCCTTGACAATCGGTGTTCACATGTCTCCAGGGTCACATAAAGTGTACTGGCCACACTGAAGTGGGAGCAGCTTGAACATCCTTCCCTTAAATCAAATGTTCAAATGTTTGTTAAGCTTATGGGACTTAACTACGGGGTCATAAGTCCCTAAACTTACAAACTACTTATGAACTACTTACAAACTAGGACGGCACAAATATCCATGCCCGAGGGGGGATTCGAACCCCCGACCGTAGTGGCCGTGCTGACCGTGACTGGAGCGCCTCAGTCACCTCGGCCACCGCGGCCGGCATCCATCCTTCCCTTAAGCCCAGTAATGTCGCCTTGTGACTTCCGCATGTTTGGTACGCTAAAAACGTCTCAAAGGGAAGTGCTTCAACTCGGATGACGAACTGAAGGACACAGTAAAGGACTCGCTCTTGTTCTTGTCATTGCCACAGGAATTCTGGAGAAGGTGATTATACAGTGGGATAGTTGTGCCTCTGGTGATAACTTTTGAATAAAGACCTAAATTATACTCAGTGTCATGTCGTACCTTTTCATTAGAGAATAAATGTATTGGAAAGAAGTATTTAGCATTCCTTGTTCCATAAATTGCCCTCTGTTTTGGCGGATGGTTCACGGATGGCTGGCTGAGTCCTTGGATTTCTCCTTGAAAGCTGTTTTTACCCTGGAGGTAAGAATAAAGGGAGGTGACGCTAAGTTTCCCAGCCGTAGTACGCTTTGAAGCCATGATGCCTCCGACCAAAACACTGACAGTTTGTTATAGCTGTGTCTATATTTACAGTCGCTAATTGCATCATATACGCATGTAACGTCCTCAAACTGGCTATTTCAAGTTTTCGTTTAAAATAAAATCTTTAAAAACGAAAAATTTCACGTTTATTCTATTTAAAAATAGTTATTACTACTATATTACGAATCACAAAGGCGGGTTCATTCTTTAGCTAATCTGACGATCGTCAGGTAAAATAATTCGACAGAATGAACCAATACCAGATTTACGAGCACAGTGACGATATCTTTTCTTTGTGTAGTAAGTTTCATTAAAATTGAAACTAGGTTTTGCTTTCAAAATCATTGACTTAATAAAAATAAAATTTTTATTTTATTCCTTATTCATTCGTAAATAGTATGTCAAGCGGGCGAAATAACTTTCATCTTTAGGAAATCGAAAATCATTAAAGAAAAATATGCTACAGCGAGGCAATTTACATATAAATGGTATTCCTTTCGATTTCGCGTCGCAATCAGAACGATTCGTACACACAAAGATCACACACGTCACGCTAACAGTGCATAATACTTTCAAAAACGAGCGACAAGAATACCCAAACAAGGTAAATAGAGCAGGGGTCGGATCAGTGGCGTATCCAGTGGGGGGGGGGGGGGGGAGCTGTCGGAATGCAGCCTCCTGGTGACGCCGCCCCCCCCCCCTCCTCCTCCTCCTCCTCCTCCTCCAGACCTTGCTCTGCAGTCTCAGAGAGAGAGAGAGAGAGAGAGAGAGAGAGAGAGAGAGAGAGAGAGAGAGATATTGGGGGGGGGGGGGGACAATGGGATCAATCCTCTCAATATGAGTAAAGGCGTTTAGAAATCACGTCAGCTCGGTGATTGACCTCAACCCCCACCAGACCACGATCCTGGATAGGCCACAGGGTCAGATCAAGATGGCTACCCTTGGCTTCACAGCTGTGGCGTCAGGGCACCTCCGTTTATTCTTCGTTTTTACTCTCGACTGTAAGGTTTTATCTCTGACCCTTAGACAGGATGCGTGGGTGTGGCCCGCCCTGCGAGCAGCAGGGTTTGGAGCTCCTTCCCCCCCCCTTCCCCCTCCCCTTCCCCCCCCCAATCCCCCGATGACTTCCATTTGTGCTTTTGATTTGGTTTTAATTCGTGTTGTTTCTCTTTTTTTAATTTTTAGGCTTCTGCTTTAGGAGCATACACTGTTGTCCTGTACCTGCTCATTTTTAATAAATGTGGGCTCTAGATCTGGAGCGACGAGTCTTTTCGTCCTATTTGAATTGATTTTAACTCCGTTTTTTAGTTCATCTATTTTACTATCGGCAAGGCCTTATCTGACCACACCCTTGCTTGCATTTCATTCAGAGGTCATGGGACTGATGACCTAGCAGTGTGGTCACATCCACCCATGAACCACCAGCCCTCTGTAAGACGTTCTTGAATTAACATCGCAAATGATTTGTATCACATGTTGTTTTTTTTTTTTTTTTTTTTGTTTTTTTTGGGCTCTGAAAACTTTTAGCTTGGCCTGATGAGTTACCCCAGATAATAATCCTGTATGACATTATGGAGTGAAAGTGCACATAATACGATAACATTTTTATTTTTGTATCTCCTATATCTGACAAAATTCGCATAGCAAACAGGGACTTGTTTGGGTGCTTCGGTAATTTTGTGGTATTCTCATCCTACTTAAATTTGTTATCAAGCCTATCTTCCCAGAGTGAGTTAAAAAATGTCTTATCTCCCAGTTCCGAGCAATATTTTTGTTATACAAATGACCAAATTTGCAAATTCCCTCCCAGATATTCCCAATTGAGACTACTTTGCCCCAATTAACAGCTCGCTTCTGGTTTGGCCAACAGTAGCTGTGTCTATTAAGGGTACGGGATGAAATGTAGGAAAAAATAACTGAGCCTTAACACATCATAATATTATTCTGTTCATCATCAGGGATGGGTTTTTAGTAAGTTATTCAGAAAAGGTAATTTATGCCCATCTCATTGTAGATTATTTGACCATGAAATTTCAAATTGGTTTTAGTCTCTCTACAGCTAATAAATAAAATGCATCTTATTCATCTCCGAAGAGTTTTGAAATAATTGGTTTGTTCTGGGGAAACTGTTCTTTATTATTATTATTGTCATTATTTCATTTAGGAGTATTATATGTGGTCCAGTCAATAAGTTCTGAGACTTGACATCTGGAGGATAGGCACCCACATGACTGTGTGTTGTACACACTGTCATAGTCCATGTGGCTGATGGTGTCTCCTTTATGATCTGTAACTGAAACGTCCATGTTTTGTCTCCAGTTATTATGTGGTTGAGAAATGTCAGAATATTGCCTGCACAACCACAAATCATTTCGCGATCCTCACATTGGTCTTGCGACAGGATTTGAGGCACTCGGTGCTAGGTTACACATGAAATGTTGAAGTTTCCAGGTAGGAGGCGAGGTACTGGCGGAAGTAAAGTTGTGAGGTGGCATTGTGAGTCGTGTCGGGATAGCTCAGTTGCTAGAGCGCTTGTCCGTGAAATGCAAAGGTCCCAGGTTCGAGTCCCGGTTCCGGCACGCAATTTTAATCTGCCAGGAAGTTTCATGTTGAAGTTGTTCATCAGAATTTTGTGGCAAGTGTCATGGTTGACCTCTGCTCCTGCTGTGAGAGTTTGCATCTTCCTAGATCTTGCAGTCCATTCAGCCAGTACTCTCATCATCTTCCAAAACTGTCCCATCCTTGCACAAAATACACAACAGTGTGACTTAAGGTGTCCTCACCATATACATTTCAAACGTTTCAGCAGTTTTGGCTAATTTCTGGTAGAACTTAGTGTTCACCCATTGCTCAAACAGTGACAAGTCAAGGTCCAACTTGCACATTCATCTCACTGTCATGACAATTGTACATCTGCTTCCAGTAATTGCGCTAGACTGTCCCTTGCAGGGATGAGAGACTACTTGAATTGGTACCATACCACAGCGCCAGCTATAGTGCACCACAATCCGCCATGTGGTCAGTCTCGGATTGTACTGACTGTACCACGAGTAAGTCTTATGGAATACACTGAGATGACATAATTTATCGGACAGTGATATATGCACATGGCAGTAGTATTGCCTACACAAGGTGTAAATAAGGCAGTGCATTTCCAGAGTTCGCATTTGTACTCCAGTGATATAATTGAAAAGGTTTTCTACATGTTTATAGCTCCATGAGGGGATAAACAGTCTTTTAATTTAGAATGGTGGCTTGAACTAAATGCATGGGAGTTCATTAGGGCATTAAATATTCAGAGATCCATGGTGTCGTGGGGTTTCTGAGAATACTAAATTTCAGACATTACCTTTCACCATGAACAAAGCAGTGGCTGACAGTCTTATAGTCTTAAACAGCCTGTAAAACGTAATAATCCCAGTGTTGTTAGTTTTGAAACTTCCGAAAACCTTCTGAAATTCCCACTGACAATCATACCACTTTTTTTTGTTTCCAATAAATTGCCTCTTTAAGGAACATCTGTCCCACCAAATGTAATTCTTTAAATCGTGAAAGTATGCCCATATATCAAGGTACTAATTCATTAGAATATGATGCAATAAAATAGTGTATATTTTGTGATTTCCATATTTTGCAAATTGCTTTCTCAATTGGTATTTGTAATAGAGAAATTAATAGTACATTAAGGTACAAGATTTTTAGTGAAGTTTGCTAAATTGTCATCATTTTTGTACTGTGGTTGTGTACTGTATGTTGAATAATGGATCTGCAATTTCTGCGTATAGAACTTTTCACATCACTGGAAAGTCACTAGAGTAATGCAATAAATGCAAAAATAAAGATTTACCTCATCTAGAAATTGTATGGTAGAAGACAAAAATGCCTTTACATCAAAATTCACGGAGACATTTACCATACGGTAGATGATTTAGGAATTGTTTTTCCTGTTTCAACATAAATGCAAAATTCTATATCTTTGACTTATTATATTGATAGCTCGGAGTAAGAATCACAAACTGTCTTACTGCATGACTACTTACAAAATCTCAGCTATGTCTGATTGATTTGTTGATTATTTTCAGGTCATGGGAAAACTCACAAAGATGCTGCAAGTGTACGGGCCACTCACCCTATACCTGCAGCCTGTGGCCTGTATTATTTTGAGGTGAAAATTGTTAGTAAAGGCAGAGATGGATATATGGGAATTGGATTATCTGCACAGGGTGTAAATATGAATAGGCTTCCAGGTAACCATAATTAATTCATTTTGCATGATCTAATTAACTCATAATTGTGGATTATTTTTGCATTCTTTATTTGAAATGTAGTTTTAAACTCCATTGCTCACTAAGCATTGTATCTTGTTTGCTTGCTTTTTAAGTCAATAGCATAATGCAAGACATAAAAAATATTGAAACTTCCTGGCAGATTAAAATTGTGTGCTGTTGTTATTCATTTAATCCATTAATTACATCAGATTCAGTGGGGAATTTACTTACATTTCAATTTTACTGACATCTCATTTACTCAATGGTCATGTTCCAAGAGAAACCGTGTACAAAAAAAAAAAAAAAAAAAAAAAAAAGACAACATAATGGAAATTGTGAAGTACGAGAGGTGTGGTTAAAATTGACCAGTTTGCTCTGACAGAACATTTGGAGAAAGACAGTGGCAGCACAATCTGCCCCTGTGCTAGACAAGTAAATAATTAATCCTATTACAGAACTAGTCTCTCACAGCTTCACGTTTGAATGTTGTTGGGTGGCAGCTATCAACCAGACAGCTCCGACAGTGCACGAAAGTTAATAACCAGAAAGCTATTTTCGTTTACTTGTATGCTCTGCCATGTTAATTCTTACATTTATTGATTGTTTTTGCATTTAGTAGGCCCTCTCCCTTGTTATTTCAAAATCACGTAGTTTGATACTTGTGCATTTGCACCTCCTTTACAGCTAAAGTAATTTTAATCAGTCTCACTTGTGTACTTTCTTAGCTCAGTTTTTTTAATTGCTGTGTGATAGCCTTAATTCTTGGCACAGTTCTTGCATTCTGTGATGGGTAGAAACTGTGATTGCCATGTGTGCATACAGGACTAGTTAGTGACATTTTCACTCAACTGTTGTGGGCCAGTTTGGGGAAGCAGTGGACGTCAGCACATCTAATATGTCAACCGATTGACCCACAGCTGTGGCCAGACCTGTTAACTGTTTGTAATGAGGCAGACAATCCACTCATGTTCACAGAGTATATGACATCAACTGCGAATGGGAAAAGCTGAAAATGTGTACCCAGTTGCGATTCGAACCGGGTCTCCTGCTTTCTAGGCAGTTGCGCTTACCACTACACCACTGAGGACACAGTGATCACTGCACCTGCTAGGACTACCTACCTAGTCCTTGCAGGTGTGGTGATCACTGTGTACTCAGTGGTTGGTGATTTGGCCAGACAGGTTTGGGAAAAAAAAGTAAGAGTCAATTTTAATCAATCCTGCTTCCTTCTTATTTCACCTGTTAAAAATGGGTGATACTGTTCTCAATTTTAAGGAAAAAGTTAACATGACTGCCACACCTTGGAGAACTGAAGATAAGACAGCACAAATCTTGATCATCTTTAAAAGCATTGGTGATAGGTCATCGGGAGCCAATAGGGCACATCTGTTCCAGTTCCATAAAGCCTTAGAGTAAATCTGACGTAATGTGAATGCCAGATTAATGGACCAGTAAGAACGTTGTACATTCAATATGCTGGATACAGTTCATCAGAATGGTTGTAGGCTGTCTTCACGTGCTTATTGCACCAGTTTAAATCACCACCCAGATTTTATCAGCTTCTTCTTCCCTGATATTGACCACAAGTTGTGGCTCTCAGTGCTGTTGTCATTTTATTATGAATAGTTGTTTAATTTTCAGAAGCCAATGGAACAGATGAGACAGCATCATGGCAAGAATTTCCTCACCTGATTTTGCAAAAGTGCTAGTCTTACTGTTGGTTAGAGTTACCCAGGAGTTTATATGATTCAATAAGTGCAGTAACACTCATTCTCCTGCAAAGGCATGGAAAATAAATAATTTTCTTTTGGGTTACAGGTCACACAGAGATCCAGCCAAACGAACATTTTAATATGGCTGCAAAGGAGGTGTCTCCCTTTTACCACATGTTTGCTGCTCAGTTACCCTGCAGGTTTTTATTACTTTTGTGGTGCAGGAGACCATCTGCTCTTAGAAGGCTCAGTGGTTGGAAGTAGAGAGTAGATACTATAGTAAGTGAAACCGTTTGTGTGACTGGCATGTCTTCTACTAAGCACCAGTTGCACTAATAGTCTTTCCAAGGACCCATTGACACAAAAGTTTCTGTTCAGTCTCTAGGAACCACCAGCAATCCACTGATGTGGTACAACCCACAGCTGTTATTACATTTTTTGTATGGATTCTTCTGTCACTTCTTGCTAGAACAATTTCATATTTTGGGTTAAAACAAAATATTTGTTCTACTGATATTTTTACTCTCTTCAAACTAGTTTTTGGCTTACTAGGCCATCATCAGGAAACAACTGATTAATATCAACAAGAAATCTAGTTCTTTTTAATTCAATTTGATGTTCAGTTTGCCCCAGGTATGTGGAGACTTGGATATACTGATGCTTGAATCCCATAACGGCTTCATTAAAATATTGGATGTTACTGATAAAAGTTTTAGCCTTTTGCCCAGTAGGATGAAAAAATACTAGAAGCATTTGACTTACATATGTTGATAAGAGAATAAGCTAGATGGAAGGAGTGAGCATTGAAAGACTTATAGAATGGATTGGTGAGAGAAGACTGCTGCAAGTTATAAGAGAAAGGAATAAAAACAGGATGGGACATTTATTGAGATAGGAGAGTGATTGTCAACATATGCTTTAGGGCAGCTAGTTTGTGGGGGGAAGATTAGAGGAAAGAGGAAATGCAATTTTATGGGTGATGTAACAGGAGGAGGAAATTTTGTGGATATGACGAAGATGGCAGAAGGTGGGAGAGCATCAACAGTTACCATGTGAAAATGTGCCTTTGGGCAGAACATGAATTGTGATAGTCATATTGGCAATTTTTCTACAATAACTGGTTCAATTCAGTTATAAAACATCTTCATATCAGTAGTAGCTGCAGAGATGTCACGTAGTTTCAGATATGCCAATAGGTTGTTTAACATAGCATGTGAAGTTGACTAGTTGCCCTGCCATTACTATCAGTATAAAGATGTTCTGTAAACAAAAACTAAAGTAGTGACAGTAATACTAACATCTTGTTCATTGAAACAAATAACAGGTTGAAATGTCAACAGTTTTACATAATGGATAGTTTTTCAATTGAGTTTTGGACATACATCATGAAAAGAGTGTTACACATGTCAGCTTTTTGCCAAAAGTCTTCCAGGGAAGCACAACTTGTGCACCAGTGACTACTGTCTCCAGACTGTTATGCAGGCAGTTAGCAGGTAATTGTTGGGAGAGTGGGGAGGGATAGATAGAAATCAGTGTTGCTTTGTGGATTGTGCACAAACTAGATGGAGGTCAGGATAAGGCTGTTGTGTGCAGTGGTGGATGTCTGTGTGGTAGTGAAGGGCAGTTGAGGACAGGGAGTGAAAAAGAGGTGTAGAGAAGGGAAAAAGACTGGTGTATGTGTCAGCAGAGTTGCCCACACTGGGAGTGAGGGTATATTAATTGTGAAGCTCTCTGCCAACATATGTGTCAGTCTTTACCTCTCACAGCACTGCTAATAAGTCTCATCTTATCGCATCTAGTTCCTGTAGCATGCTCCGTTAGGCACCATAGCCTTCTTGAGGAGGAGGAAGGGGGGGGGAAGCTGTCCTTGCGTGAATGTGTGTTTCCTTTTCTGCAGAGACACTTTGGATGAGAGTTGAAGTGTGTGACAGTTCTTTGCCTCATTCCTGCCTGCAATTCAATGTGTCATCTTTAAAGTGAGTAACAGGCTATCCTATTCATAATGTGGTTGACATATTGTAAAGTGAATATTTCTCACACCAAGCAGTCTTTCTTTTAATACAGTGAATGCTGAAACTTATGCTTCTGAAGGTGTTAATTTTGAAGCCACTGAAGATGATTGCTTGTAGTTCGAAGATCAGTGACAGTATGATTGAAACATTCTCAGTACATAAAATCCCTGTCAGCTTTCTTCGCCCTGTTACACAGAACTGCCTGTAGTCCTCTGTAGTGTGTGGTGCTCATGATATTATGTAACTATGGAAAATCCAATTTGAATGTCAGTAATACAGGATAGATAACAACTCACCTTAAAGATGTTCCCTGAAGAGCTAACAGGCATGTAAAATATAAACAATCACATTCACATGACTTGCCACCCCAGAGCTAAAAGTATCTTAAGAATGAGTGAGGATGGGAGTGAAGTGGGAAGGATGCCATTTAAGGGTGGAGATGAAAAGTTGCCCCTAACCCCCCCCCCTTCACACACACACACACACACACACACACACACACACACACACACACACACACACACACACACACCTCTAATCCTCCCGTTCGTTTGTCCTCTTGACACCCTTCACTTCAATGCTGCAACTCATATGACCACCTATTAGGTTCTTTACAATCCATCATGCAGTGTAGACATCCATCCCCATCCTTACCTGGCATACTTCCCCCTCCACTCACTCTGCTGTCCACCTCTCACACTGTCAAGATGCTTGTGCGCTGGATTGACCGGGTATGGAGGTCAAGTGTGCATAGTTATGTCTGCGTGGTGGTGTGAATGTACACTGCTCAAATCAGACCATGATCAGGTGAGATGTCATACACATAACCCAAATGGTAACATATTTTATTCAGATATTGGTTATATTTATCTCTGCATCCATTGTAGGAGGCGTTGATCTGGCTACAACGCTTATGCCAAGGGATATTCCACTTCTCATAAACAGGAATGACCTGTGCTTTTTTTCCAATCCTTAGGAAATCCCAAATCTTGTCTCCACACCCAATAACCAGCTACAAAAGAGCACTACCACCCCGTCACACAAAACTACCCAGGACTGGAACAACTAAACCACGTCCCAAGTTAAAAATCAGTTTTCTGTCATCATGCCCAGATACGAGACATCCTGCTCAAGATCCTTCTCACCCAACCTCTGTAGCATCGTAGTTCATCCGTATGCCATCCACAATCCCAGCCCCCCCTCCCCCTCTTCCCACACACCCCACACCCCATGCCCCGTGACAGGACAGTGATGATATTCCTGTGGAGGATCTCGCTGCAAGATCTGCCTGATCCACCCATCCAGCATTTCTCCTCTAGTCCCATCACAGGCTTGTCTTACCACAACAAGGAAGACCACCATATAGCACAACATGCAGTTGAACATATGGTTGATTTCAATGGCTGCTTCTCATACCAGATCATCTGGATACATAAACTCACTAGAAGCTTTTCTAAACTTACAGACGTCACCCTTCCCTATTGCATTCCTGAGCTGCACGTCTTTCCACTTCGCTAGTACCTAAAAGCTCCATAAGGCTGCACTGTATACACCTCCACCTCTGATGCATCCTGCTTTTCTCCCTCCCATCTCCCTAAACCCATCGCCGTAGAGTTTGACTCTGAACCCAGAAGCCGGAGATACGGTTTGTGTGCCTGATTGGGCCTGTGTGGTTTTATGAATGATAGTATGATTTTCTTTTCTGATGAAGGCTAAAAGTTAAGTTGTGTGTCGATGAGTATCATGTGGTTTTTCTTTTCTTTTCTTGTCTTTTCCCCCCTCCTCGATGTACGTCTTTCGGTGAGTTGCATACCATACTCATGTTAATTAATGTTTCAGTCCTATTAAATAGGGATAATTATGAGATTCTCAAAGACTCATAAAACATGCAATCTTTCTGTTTTATGCTTCAGAAAAATCCAGTGTATCTCTCAGAGGATAATTACTGACAAGTTGGGCACCACTGCTCTAATTGACAGGAACAGTAAAATCCTGCAATTATAACAACATAAAAAATAACTCAAATTAGCAGTTTTTAAAGAAATAATGTCAATGAGATATCAGAAATTTGTTATTTTACTGTATAAAAATTGTACAAATGTGAGGAATGCAGCTTACTTACATTCATAACTGATAGTTCTTGAGTGTTGAAAGTAAATTTTGACTCAAATTACCTCAAGGATGAGGTTTCAGATAGAGAGATTTCATTAACAAACTATCTATTTTTCCATAGGTTGGGACAAACACTCCTATGGTTACCATGGGGATGATGGGCATTCATTCTGCTCATCAGGCACAGGGCAGCCCTACGGACCAACATTTACTACTGGTGATGTTATAGGCTGTGGTGTCAATCTTGTTGACAATACTTGTTTTTATACTAAGAATGGCCATAACCTTGGTGTGGCATTCACAGACCTGCCAGTAAGTCGTCATAATGTTAAATTCTGGATAATTGGTTATTTGTAGATTTCTGTCAATAGTTCCCCACCTCATTTATTTAACATATAAATGTGCATGAATGTTTTACATTCAGGTGTTCTTTAGAAAACTTGTATGTTTCCTACTGAATTATAGTATTAATGGTCATACTGAGAGAGAGAGAGAGAGAGAGAGAGAGAGAGAGAGAGAGAGAGAGAGAGAGAGAGAGATCTTCACCATGTTGGTGTGGGTTTTGCACATTTAGGAATATCTTGCTACTCTTAATGCCCTTCATTGTTAATTGTTCCTGTCATTTAATGAAAGATGTATCCAACATTCTATTGGAAATGTGTTCATCAGTTTCTTTTTCTTTTCCTCCTCCTTTGTTTGTTGTTAACACTGATAGACTGTAAACTAAAATGTTGTGATTATTTTAAGATAAAAATTGATATATTAACCATACATTTCATGAACAGATGTGCATATTAACATGTTTGTCATCTGCTTGACGTGAACTAATGACATATTTATTGCAGCCAAACCTCTATCCAACAGTTGGGCTTCAGACACCTGGAGAGGTAGTTGATGCAAATTTTGGCCAGTCACCATTTGTGTTCGACATTGAAGACATGATGCGGGAGCTGCGTGCGCGCACGCTACGTACAATTCATGAGTTTCCTGTACCGGACAACCGTGGAGAGTGGCAGGCTACCCTTCATAAGTGAGTCACTGCTTCTAGAAGTCATACATACAAAAGCTAATACCACATTATCCAGGGAATGCCAGTAGCAGATAGGAGAAACCTAAAGCAGATTAATAAAGGAACACATGAATCTCTTCCAAAATGATATTATCATTGTCTACTATGAGATAGAATGCTGCCTCATAATTTTCAGAGTCTGTTATGTGGTAATCATTTTAGCAACATATGGCCTACAAATAGGAAAATCAATTAATGGACTTTAACGAAGGGCAGACTGCTATGGCCTGATACCTGTGAACAAGGATCCCAGAATCACCACATACAATAGCCATTCAAAACTCTCACTGGATTCATTTAATGAGATAGTGACTTTTGATGGGATTTATATGGTTTGATATTACAAAAGAAGTGTAATATAGAGAAAACTCATTTCGAAACATGCTAGAGTAGTAGATTCCTGACACAAAAGGGACAGGTATCAAAACCCAGAAGGTAGTGTCATCTTTCGCAGCAAAGAAAGTTGTTGCAGTTCCCTTTAAGCTTGATCCTCCATCCCCATCTTTAACTCCTCTACTTTTTTTGGATTAACACGAAACAGCCAATGTCAGATGCCAGACTGTCACTTTATCTCTACTACAGCTACATTCTTAGACATAAAACGTGGCCAGTATCTGCCCGCTGCTGAGCCTAAGTCCGTCCTGATTGTGACGGGAGCAATAAAACTGAACATGCTGCTATGTGCAAAATATTACTACCTACACAACATTGCAACTCTGTAGGCTGCTACAGTTCCAACAGGTAGTCGCTTGTTAAGAGTTGTCTCAGAGCAATGTCTATTGTATAGTGGTAAAGCAAGTGCTCTGTAAATGCAAGGCCTAGCAATGGAAACCACCTGTATCTGAAATTTTTATACCACCACTCCTCTGAGAGCTGAAGTCATGATTATAATGAAAGCATATCTAAAATATATTCCAATGTGATTGCATTTCACATTCAATAATGAGTGACAGACCACAAGTTTTTATACAATGAGTATTTTACTACATGAACATGCAATAAATTAGTGGGTCGAATAATTAATTTTATAGTTCGATTTCATACAATCGAAATAAGTCATACCTTGCTTAAAACTGATGATGTACATCTCTTTCATTATATCTTAGGATTGAGCCTTCAATTTTTATTGCAATGTATTTGTGTGATTTCGACAAGCCACAGTGAGTAACTGCAATGTCATATGTTTAATCTACATCTATGTACATACTTCGCAATCCACCGTAAGGTTTGTGGCGGAGGGTACACTGTTCCACTACTAGGCATTTCCTTTCCTATTCCACTCCCAAACAGAACAAGGAGAAAAAAAGAATGCTTTTATGCCTCTGTACAAGCTCCAATTTCTCTTATCTTTGTGATCATTACATGAAATGTAAGTAGGTGGCAGCAAGATCGTACTACACTCAGCTTCAAATTCTGGCCCTTTCAATTTCCTCAACAGAAATTAACAAAAAGAACGTTGTCTTTCCTCCAGCGATCCCCAATTGATTTCTCGGAGCATTTCCGTGAAACTTGCACATTGGTCGAACCTACCAGTAACAAACCTAGCCGCTTGTCTCTGAACTGCTTCTATGTCTTCCTTTAAACTGATCTGCTGCAGGTCCCAAACACTTGAACAATACTTAATACATGGTTGTACAACCGTTTTATATGAGATCTCCTTTACAGTTGAGGTACATCTTCCCAGAATTTTCCCAGTAAACCTAAGTTGGCTGTCCACCTTAATCACAACTGCCCTTACATTTTCATTACATTTCATATCGTTCTGGAATGTTACGCCAAGGTATTTGAAGGACGCGACTGCATCAAAAAGCTCACTACTAATGCTGTATTTGAACATTATTGGGTGACTGATGACCATTACATTTTTGTCCCCCTTAAATATCCCAACAACAACGGACATTATGGGATTGTTTTTCCTACTCATGTGCATCACCTTAAATTTTTCTACATTGAAAGATAGCTGTCATTCTTTGCATCAACTAGAAATTTTGTCTATGTCATCATTTATGCTATTACAGTCAATTATAGATGAACCCTTCCATACACCACAGCATCATCAGCAAACAGCTGCAGTTTAAAAGTTATTCTGTCCATCAGATCATTTGTCACTGGGGCATGCCTGATTATACACTCGTCTCTGATGAACACTCGCCTTCAAGAACATAATACTGCATTCTATTACTTCCTAAGTCTTCCAGCCAGTCACAAATCTGTGAACTTATTCCATATGCTCGTATCTTTGTTAGCTTTGTGGCACCATGTCAAATGTCTCTTTGAAATCGAGAAAAACACAATCCGCCTGTTGCCCTTCATCCATGGCTCACAAGAGGTCATGTGAGATAAGGGCAAGCTGACTTTCACATGAACGATGTTTCCTAAACCCGTGCTGATTCGTAGAAAGAAGCTTTTCCGTCTCAAGGAAATTACTATATTCGAAATGAGAAAATGCTCCAAAATTCTACAGAAAACAGATGACAATGATATTGGCCTTTAATTATGTGGGTCAGTTCTTTTACCTTACTTATAAATCGGATTCATCTGCACTTTTTCCAATCACTAGGAACTTTGTGCTGAATTAAAGATTTGTGATAAATGTTAGCTAAGTGAGGGGCCAATGCTGTAGAATACTCTTTGTAAAACCGAACTGGTATTCCACCCAAAGACTTTTTCGTTTTCAGCTCTCTCAGCTGCTTCTCTACACCAGCTATGCCTATTACTATGTCCTCCATTTTGGAGGTAGTGCGTTGATCGAATGATGGTACTTTTGTACGGTCCTATTGCGTGAAAGATTTCTTAAAGGTTTAATTTAGAACTTCAGCTCTCAGTTTGCTTTCTTCTATTACTGCCCCAGGATGATCGAGTGACTGGATAGTGGGCTTTAACCCGCTCATCGATTTTACATAGGACCAGAATTTTTTTTTTTTTTTGTTTCTGAGAAAGATCTTTTACTAAGGTATGGCTGTGGTAATTACTGTATGCTTCGCACATCGATCTTCTTATAGTCGTGCGAATCTCTACAAACTTTTGCTCATCATCATTGGCATGTTCTTTTTTGAACCGAGAGTGCAACAGTCTTTGCATTCTCAGTAACTTTCTAACATTATTATTATTACACCACGGTGGATCATTTCCATCCTTAATCGTCTTTACAGGCACACATTTCTCTATCCCTTTATTTACAATGGATTTAAATTTAGTCCACAATTCTTCTACATCCATTGTACCAGAACTAAAGGATGTCCATTCAGAAAAAGTGCGATCCAAACAATTGCTTATCGGCTCTTCCTAACAAAAACACGCTCCTAACATTCATGATGGATTATGAACTTTGGTCACCATCGACACTATGACGATCACTAACTCCTGCTCTACACAGACATCATTAATAAGGTCTGGCCTGTTCATAACTATAAGGTCTAAAATATTTCCATTGAGTGTTGGTTGCCGGTTAAACTGGTCAGAACAGTTTTCAAAGAATGTGCCCAAAAGTAGCTCGAAAGACTGCTTGTCTGTACCGCCTGAAATGTAACTCGAGGGGGGATCCCAATCTATGTTCTTAAGGTTGAAATCTCCCCCAACTAATATTACATGTCCAAGATACCTACGTACTACCTGGTGTAGATTTTCTTTGAATGACTTCAAAACTGCTACACCAGCACTGGGGGACCGGTAAAAACATCCAACTATTATCTTTACTTCTCTTAGACCTGTTATATGTGCCCAGATACCTTCACAGTTACTTTCAACATCGATCTCAGTAGAAACAATACCTTTGTCCATGGCGATGAACACTCCCTTTCCAGTTGTGTCCAATCTATCTTTCTGATATACATTCCACACCTTGCCAAGTATTTCTGAACTGCCACATCCTGATTTAGTCAGCTTTTAGTCCCTAAAATTACCTGAGCACAATAATTTCCATGCAGCCTGGAAAATTCGGGAACTATGTTTTTAATACTTTGAAAGTTTATGGCAAATTTTTTGATAGTTGAATTTTTGTGCTGAATGCAGTCCAAATTCACTGTCTGAATGTTGACAGGCAAGTGCTCATCAGAGCTAGTGTCTAGCCTAAGAAACCCCCATGTGCACTCCACAAGTACTCTGCTACCCAAGTAGCTGCTTCCATAGTGTAGTACACCCCTGATCTATCTAGAGGCATCCTAAAATTCCCCACCTGATAACGCAGATCCAGAAAGCTGCAGCCATGACTGTTACAGAGTCAGTGAAGCATCTGGTTTCAGTGTGTGTTTGATTCATTATGGTAAATGTAGGTGATAAACAGTGCAAACAATTTTCTGTGTGCCCCACTATTGCAACACAGGCAACATACGTCAGGTTCATAATTTCTACAACAGAGATTTCGCTAGAAGGGACTGTGTTACATTAATCAGTGTGTCCTCTTCCTCCATAAGAATTCATTCTCCTACCATATGGGTCCCAGCTGGTGATTCAAAACAAAACACACATTGTTGATGGCCGACTCAAATTCCTTCAGAGATGTTTGCGTAGGGAATCAGCTTGGCTTTCGGAACAAATATTAGTAATCAATACCCCAAATTACCGATTTGAGCATCTGAGAAGAATTAATGTGTAAAGGTTTTCTTCTTATTTCATTAAAGAATTTCTTCTATAGATTTGTAGTGCACTGAAATTAGATTAAATAAAAATGAAAACTACTACAGTAGACTGCACTAACACGATTCAAGCTGATGACTTAGGCCGTCCTTGCAACCCCATATACAGAACCCCACAGTCAGAGACGGCTCCAACAGTTGCTCTCTCTCTCTCTCTCTCTCTCTCTCTCTCTCTCTCTCTCTCTCTCTCTCTCTCTCTCTCTCTCTCTCTCTCTCTCTCTCTCTCTCTCTCTGATATTGATTTTTGAACTTCATAATGCGCTCCAAAAAATATCAGAAGTGGTTACTTTTATGAAAAAAAGAAGGCACTACTTGAGATCAAAAATTAAAATTATTATCTTAGTCTGTCATGTCACTGGGGCATTCTACTGCATGTGTTACGAAAGTGGAAGGGGAACAGAAAGTAAATTAGTGAACCAATTCAGTACCGTTTGCAGAACTAACTGCAATCTCACAGTGTTGTCAAATATTTGCAACCATGTTGCCAGTTTATATCTCTACTAGAGAGAGCTCTGTAGTGATATGCAATGCTAAACCCATGCTAGTCTTGCACGGGATCCCAGATTGGAGTCCTGCGTTTGGTCAATATGCAGTGCTACCTCCTGAAAATTTTCAACTTCGGTATTAAGGCAGATAATATGTGATACCAGCATTGTTTGTATAAAATATGGCATTTCAAAGATTGTGCTATGTAGTGTTCACCCACAATCAACTCTTTGTAACTAAAGCTTATTTTTGTGTAATGAAATGTTACTGCAAGTTAACAAATAGAATTTTACAACTTCCACAACACCACAGAAATATGTTGTGGAGAATAGCCAATTCATTTGAGAATTCATAACAGAAAATAACTAAAATTCATATCAATTAACACACATTGCGTTAGTAGGCAATGTGCTGTGCTTTTTCTATCATCAGACAAATACATATAATGTAAAGGCTGCCTGTGTCCTTGGTGAATCATTTCTCTCTCACTAGCTGATTTTTTGTATGTGGTGTTGCTTACTAAATATTTGTAAATCAAACTATTATGTCTGCACCCACAAGATATTGGATCTATTCTAAATCTAATGTCACAAGCTAGACATAGTGACTTTTCTGGTAATCAACTCTATCACTCCCATGAACCACAGACATTCCCAAGGTGGGGTGGGTTGCGCGTCTTAACGATACAGGTAGCCGTACCATAGGTGCAACCATAGTGGAGGGGTGTCTGTGGAGAGGCTAGACAAACGTGTGGTACCTGAAGAGGGGCAGCAGCCTTTTCAGTAGTTACATGGGCAACAGTCTGGATGATTGACTGAGCTGGCTCTGTAACATCAGATAATGTGGCTTTGCCACACAGTTACTGCAAACAGCTGAAAGCAAGGGGAAACTACAGCCGTTACTTTTCCCGAGAACCTGCAGCTCTGTTGTATGAACATATGATGATGGCATCCTCTCAGGTAAAATATTCCGGAGGTAAAATAGTTCCCCATTTGGATCTCTGGGATTCCTATCCACTTTCATAACTCGTGCTGTATAATCCTCCTGTATCATGAGATACTGAGATAATAATTTTAATTTTTAGTCTGCAAACTTGGTTTCCATTTTGATTTTATTTCATAGCACCATAAATTTATAGAAAATCTTAAAAGATAACCTTTACACATTAATTCTTCTCGGATGCTCGTACCAGTATTTTGTGGTAATGGTTGTTATTATATGTCCCAAAAGCCAAGTTGATTCACCATACAAATGCTTCTGAAGAAATTTGAATCAACCGTCAATGAAGCACATTTAAGTTTGAATCAAAATTTTACAACACACATGCTAAAGGGATACGTACAGAGGAAGTGAATGTACTTCATTAATATCAATACAGTCCCTTCATGCAAAATCTCTGCTGTAGCAATTGGGCATCAGACATGCAAGTTGGTTGCATTACAACATAGAATGCTATGACATTTTTTTTTTTTTACACATTTCATTGATGATAATACTGTTGCTGGCGGCTACTGGAAAATGGGTTATGGAGAATCTGGTGCATGCGGCATTTAGAGGTGGTGGTCTGCCGAGAAATGTCATTGCACCACGTTGTTATTACTGGTGTATCTCGGATGGAAATATGTTGCAGATATGCTTCCATTACACACATGGCTTCAGCTCTCAGAGAAATAGTGGTTTAAAAATTTTGGATACAGGTGGTTTCAGTTGCCAGTCCTTGTGTTTACAGAGCAGATGGTGTGGACATATGTTAACTATTGACTAGACAAGAGTTCCTGCAGAAACTGGGCAGCCTACAGTGTTGCCATATTGTGCAGATAGCTGGAATTAGAATATATTGGCAAGGTCAAGTTCATTGTCCTGTGTTTTGATTGATGCTGATTTTTCTTCATTGGTGCATCAAGAGACAGTAGAATTGAAAATACTGGCAATTAAAATGGTCATATTTTTCAACACTCTTTCTGAAAATGGAAAAAAAAAATTCTTAGTTAGTAGCTGCTGATAGACACTACCATCTGCCTTCTTTGAAAGAAGTTCTTCACCTTGTAATAAAAACAAATAATTGAATCTTGTGCAATATGGTAGATTGGGTATACTGTTGAACTTTGATATTTCTCACTTTTTATTTAAAATAGAATGTTACTTAAAATGTACTGAATAGTGATTCTATTTTTCAAGTGTCTACATCTACATCCATGGAAAGAATGATTGCCTGTATGCCTCCATGTGGGTCCTAATCTCTCAAATCTTATCCTCGTGGTCACTTTACAATACATACATGGGAGGAAACAACATATTGGTTGACTCAGCATGAAATGTATGCTCTCAGTACTTTCACAGAAGCCCATTCCACCATCTGCCACTGGAGTTTCCTAATCATCTCTGTGACACCTTACCGCTTATAAATAAGCCTGTAATGAAGTTTGCTGTTCTCCGTAGGATCTTCTCTCTGTCTTAATACTGATCACACACTGATGATCATTACTCAAGTTCTAGCCAAATGAGAGTTTTGTATCATACTTCCTTTGTTGACAGGCTACATTCTTGAGGATTCTTGCAATCAATCTCTGTCTGTCTTCTGCCTTGCCCACGATTGATTTTATGCGTCCATTCCATTTCAAATCACCCCCTTATGGCTACTTCGACATATATAGAAGTAACGGTTTCCAGTGTTTGTCCTGAAATTGCATAGTTACACAAAGAAGGATCTTTCCTTGTATGTAAAAGCAGAACTTCACACTTGTTTATACTGAGGCTCAATTGCCATTCCCGGCCCGTGCATCAATACACTGCAATTCTTTCTGCATTTCACTGCCCTCTTCCAGTGTTCAAACTTATCAGTAAACTACAGCATAATCCACAAAAAGCCCCATTGAACTTCCAAAGTTATCTACAAGGTCATTTGTATATATTGTGAAAAGCAATGGTCCATAACACTCCCTTGGAGCATGTCTGAGATCATTTTAACACCTGAAGACTTTTCTCCACTGAGAATCACATGCTGCCTTCTGTTAGACAGGAATTCCTCAATCCAGTCACACAGTTGGTCTGATAATCCATATGCTTGCTTTGTGTTCATCAGGCGACTGTGTGGAACAGTATGGAACAGCATGTGGAAATCAAGATACACTGCATCTACCTGCAATCCTGAATGAACTGCCCTACGGATCTCGTGGATCAATAGCTGCTTTCTGAAACTATGCTGATTTCTACAAAGGAGATTTCTGATCTCCAGAAATGATGTGATATTCTAACAAGAAGTGTGTTTCAAAAATCTGTGACTGACCAATGTCAGAGATAGAGGCCTATACTTTTATGCATCTCACCGACTACTCTTCTTGTATACAGGAATGGTCTGAACTTTTTTCCAATCCTCGGGAACACTTCGCAGCTCCAGAGACCTTTGGTAAACTGCTGCTAGATTCACGTACTTTGTGAAAAATCGAATTGTATCCCATCAGGTCCAGCAGCCTTTCCTCTACTGAGTGATTTCAGTTGCTTTTCTATCCTTCTTACACTTATTTAAATATCTGCCAATTTGTCATTTGTGTGATTGTTTAAAGGAGGCACTCCCAAGCAACTTCATTGGTAAAACAGCCTTAGAGGGAAAAAATTATAAAAATAAATATATATTTTCTCCGTTTGTGTGTCATCCTATATTTCAACACAATTAAAGTCACACTGTGACTGTATATCTTATTTCGACCTGTTTACTGATTTGATGTAGGATCAGAATTTCTTAGGATTGATTTTCTGCCAAGTTTGTACACAAAAAATTGCTATTAAAGTCATTGAATGCCTCTCGCATGGCTGCTTCATTTTTTGGCATCATTTAGTCATCTTTGCTTTCATAATAGTTTCCTAACTCTGTTGTTGAACCACGGTGGATCTGTCCAATCTCTCATAATTGTACTTAGCACATACTTATCTAAAGCGTATTGTATGGTGAACTTGAACTTTGTCCACAGTTGCTCAACACTGTCAGTGTTAAGAGATGATCTTCCTACCTTTCTTGATAATTCTATTTACAGCTGTAATCATTGATGCTGTAATGGCCTTAGGATAGCGGATTTCCTTATTCACACTAACTGAATTGAAAAGTTTGGGTCTATTTGTCATCAGCAGGCTTGAAACGTTCCACGAGTCAGCTTTCTATTTAAATGCTCAAGGTAATTTGTGGATACAGCTCTTAGAATAATATTGCTCAATTCTCTGTCCCTGCCACCTGTATTAAACACATTTGTTGCCCAGTCTATATCTATTAACTTAAAATCTCCCCCTAAAAATTATGACATAATTAGGAAACCTACCAGAAATATTTTCCAAGTTCTCAGATGTTCTGCCACTAATGCTGGTGAGCCAAGTGGTCTATAAAAACTTCCACAGATCATGTTTGAGCTATGTTTCATAATGACTTTCACCCTAATTATTTTTCATTCGTAATCTATACTAATTTCACTCAATGAAATTGTATTCTTTATCCCTATAAACTTGCCTTCCCTTTCAGTGTTCAACCTCGCTCTGTGGTATATGTTTCAGTCTGAGTTTAGGATTTCATTACTATTGTCATCTGGCTTAACCAGCCTTCTGTCCCTAGTACTATGTGGGCATTCTGACTATTTGCAAGTGAGAGCAGTACTTTCCGTAAACACTCCTACAGTTAAATATTACTATACACATTCATCTCCTCCTAAAAAGCCCACATGTGCACTCCACACATACGATACCCTAGTAGCTGCTTCCTACGTGTAGTGCACACCTGACCTATTAGAGGGATCGTAAATTTTTCCACCCAGTAGCAGAGATCAAGAAATTTGCTCTCAAGATCACCACAGAATTGTCACAGTTCTTGGTTTAAGCCTTTCACTTGGCTCCAAACCAAAGGACCACAATTGATTCTGGAAACAACGCACCAAATTCAAAGCTCTGCTTCTACCCTGCAATCCCCTGGCAAGCAAACAGAGTGCACACTGACACTCTTTCCTGACCTTCTCACTACTTCCTTAAGTGGCTCCATCACCTGTCTAACATTGGAGCTCCCAATAACTTGAAATCCCACCCTCTGCGTGTGTCTGGACCTCTCAGGATTGGCCACTGCTGCAACAGGTGAGGCAGCCCATGCTGGCTCAACAGTGGATAACATCTGAAACCTATTAGTGAGGCATAAGGGGACAGCCTTACGCCAGATCAGAGTTTCGCGTTCGGCCAGACCCCTGTACAATTCGCCAATCACCATCAGGCAACTGTCAGCTGGCAGGAGCATCGTAAACCGTATCCTCAGTGGCATCAGGAACTGGAAACATTTCAGTAGGCACCAGAGCTACCCCAGAAATCTCGTCAGGTGCTCGGCTGACACTGCAGGCCAGGGCAGCAGCCTGAAGACTGTTGTCCGTAGCCAACATAGCCTCCAGCTGCTTATGGACAGCAGTCAACTCCTGAATACACACACAACAGGCGCAGTTCCTATCCATCTGTGTCAAGTTGTTTAAAACTACCATATTTATCAAAAAACACAAGAATAAAACACTTGAAAACAGTAAACTGTTGAACTTAAAGAAACGACTAGTAATAAAACCCCAGAAAAGTTAAATTCTGCTACCTGGAGCTCCTAAGTTGTGACACTTGTGGCAGCTGGCACTTGTCTGACTTAGAAATCATTTACTCAGTTACTTATTTGTAACATATTATGAACTATACATGTCACAGACAAAAATTTTACACAACAGTAGTTACTAAACACACACAAAAAAAAAAAAAAAAAAATCAAATACTGCTCTGGAGTTGGCACTACACTGACTCATATATATGGAAAGTCTAGGTTAGAATATCAGAAATAGAAGATTCATAGCAATTCATTGTAAAGATGATCTCTGAGTCAGGGTTAGGCACATAGAATAGACAAACTTAACCCACAACTTTAAATTTTCAGCCACAGCTTTCATCAGAAAGATTAACTTACATTCACACTCATACATAACTCATGCACGCATGACAACATCTCTGGCCACTCCAGCCCAAAAAGGCATCTTCGTCAAGTTCTTTGGCAGACAGAAGAAAATATTTCATTCACGTCAGTAGTTTGCACATATTACACGCAATAATGCAGTGCTTTTCACAAACTATTTTCTTACTGAGATATTATAGTTAGAATGTGGGTAATCAATGTATTTATTACTATATGAAATTGTGTTGACTAAACAGTGGAGATCTGCTGTATTATATGTATAGTACAGAATCTATTTTCTGTCTATGCCTGTTTGTTCGGTATAAATAAATAAAAATTCATGTATAGCTGAAACAGTAAATAGACTTAATGTCTGCTAATGTTCACAGTTGTGGTAATCTACATTTGTCTGAGACACACCCAGTATCAGAATGTGAATGAAGTTTGAAAAATTTAAGAACAACATATGTTTAGGAGGAAGTGAGGTACTGATGGAAGTGAGCCTTTGAAGACAGGCGTAAAGAGTGCCGGAATAGCTCGGTTGGTAGAGCACTTGTCTAGTTTTAATCTGCCAGGAATATATGTTGTTAGTTGATTCTGCAGAAAGAACAAGTGTTCATTCTTTAATCATATTTAGTGATTACATAGGATTGCTGAAAGTCTGAGGGGAGAGAGAGAGAGAGAGAGAGAGAGAGAGAGAGAGAGAGAGAGAGAGAGAGAGAGAGAGAGAGAATGGAAAGGATTTCGGACTCGCAGAACTGCTACTTAGATAAGCTTAGATAAGTCTGTCTTCATATTAGTTATGGTTAGTTGATCAATGGATGGGTAAAATATGATGAGTAAATGGAAGAAAGAGGTTAAATTTTGAGAAATGGTTATATAAATCAGATATATTCTATAATATATGGCATGTCAATGGCCAATTTTTATCTTCAACACTTCAGGGGGGGGGGGGGGATAGAGAAAAGGAAAAGGTGCGTGGGAACCCAGTTCAGTATTGCATTTCTGCAGAGAAGTCTTTCTCTTGAACAACATGAAATATTCTTAATATTCCAGTTCGCTAAAACTTGTCAAAAATGTCTGCCAAATATAGAACATTTTCATAGGAAAAATATAGTGAACAAGAAATGTGTGTCTACTTTAAAGTGTTTTATGGGTGTACCAATTTAATAAAGCAGAAAAGTAAATAAGTATCAAATTTATCTCATTTCAGGTCCTTAATTTTTTCACTGCATACTGTAAGAATGATGTATTTGTAATCACTGCATCTGTCTCTACAGGATGGTCTCAACTTACCTTGTGCATCATGGGTACTGTGCAACAGCTGAGTCATTTGCTAATGGAACAGGACAGGTCTTCGAAGAAGATCTAACATCAATAAAAAATAGGCAGCGTGAGTGGTACTTTGAAAATTCATAGGTTATTCCAATATTCAATTATCATTTACCTATACTGAAGGCTCTTCCTTTTATTTTCTTTATTTTCTTTATTTGTAAGTTGCTTCTCCTCTCAAAGCTAATACAACATTTCTTTATGTGTAGTCTGCGAAATACAAAAGCTAAAACTGTCACTTGAAATAGTGTTTTTACAGCTTGACGTTATCATTAATTGAATTAGATTGCTCACAAATAGAACAAAAAATCTTGTTGAGAATGTAAATAGTGATATTGTGCATGTTAAATGTGACTAAATAAAATCTGCAATCTGACCTGATGAAGAGTAGTTACATTAGAGAGTAATGCCATTACATATTTTATTTAGAGATTGAATAGGGCAGTCATTGAGGAACTCTTAAGGCAATCAGCCTACATGATGTATGTGACAATAAAAAATTCTTGCTTTATGTATGTGCTTCTGGAAGCATTTACTCAAGTCTGTAAATATAATTACCACTAATTCTGAAAGTAATTTTGTACTGATGAATGGATGATACACAGATTGCAGTATTAAATGTTTTTGTGGCATAGTTCAATATTCAGAAATTAAGAGAATGTGCTACTGTGAATTTTGCTGTCTAAGAACATATTCTTAATATTAGTGACATCTGTTCACCAGAATGAAAGTTGAAGTGAGGTGTAACACTAATTTATCATGAGAAATTTCCTCCAGTTCAGCAGATATATGCAGTTCAGAGTGTAAAAAGAGAATCCAAACAAATACTGCTGCACCTTGTGATGTGACGGTGTGATTCTTCTTATTTCAGAATACCATCACATAATTATTTATCTTCTTCGTGTGTTGTTTTTTGTATTAGATACTGGCAGAGGTCCTGATAAACAGTGCCTCTAAAAAGTTATTTCGAAAGTTAGACTTCTTCCCTATGAAGGTTACACTCAGAAAAGATGAAGTATCATAGCTCAATTTTCTCTCAATTTAGAAAACAGTTGGTTTATATTTGAACCATAATAACGGTTTATTGTACCCTTTGTACATCACCAATACTTCAAACATTTGGTTTACAGTCTTACATCCAGTTATTATTATACAAATTCTTGAGACAAGTTTAGAACATGTTAACAATTTGAGTAAACTCTAGTAACTAGTTAAAAAACAAAACACCATCAATATCTACACTTTCATATCTCTCTACTCTGAGTATCCACAAAGTTAATTCTAGTGCACAGTGTCCTTTAAATATGTTTTCCATGAGAAGTAGGAGGTCCCTGTCTGAACATTCACCTGTGAAAGAAACAGCCCAGGACATCTGTTTTGTCAGATACCTTTTGCCAGGAGAATGGGGTACCACAGGGCTCCGTCTTGAGTGTGGCGCTCTTTGCCATTGTAATCAATCCGATCGTAGATTGCCTTTAAGCCGACATCTCCGGATCTCTTTTTGTTGACGATTTCGCAATTTATTGCAGCGCCCAGCTGACGTGTCTCTTGGAGCGTTCTCTTCAACGCTGTCTTGACCGTCTATATTCCTGGAGCATCGCAAACGGCTTCAGATTCTCCACTGAGAAAACTGTGTGTATAAACTTCTGGAGATACAAAGAATTTCTTCCACCTTCTCTACGTCTCGGCCCTGTTGCTCTCCCTTTCGTGGAGACTACGAAATTCTTGGGACTCATGTTGGATCGTAAACTTTGCTGGTCCATACACGTGTCCTACCTAGCTGCCCGTTGTGCCCGATCCCTTAACGTTCTTCGTGTCCTCAGTGGCACGTCATGGGGAGCGGATCGTACCGTCCTGCTTCACCTTTACCAGGCCATTGTTCATTCGAAGCTTGACTATGGAAGCCTTGTATACTCTTCTGCACGGCCGTCGATTCTCCGCCGTCTCAACTCTATCCACCATCGGGGATTACGTCTGGCAACCGGTGCATTTTATACCAGCCCTGTTGAAAGTCTGTATGCCGAGGCTGCTGTATTACCCTTGACCACTCAACGTGACATACTCTTGTGTCGGTACGCATGCCGCCTGCGGTTGATGCCCAACCATCCATCTTACCGATTATTTTTTTATGACTCACTCGATCGCCAATATCAGTTGTCTGCGATTGCCTTGCTTCCACCTGGAGTTCGGTTTCGCCGCCTGCTACAGCAGCTTGATTTTACCCTTCTTTCCACTCTTCGGTTGAGCGAAAGCCCATTGCCACCGTGGCATCAGGCCCAGGTTCACACTTACCTTGAACTTAGTTCGCTGCCCAAGGAGAGCACTCCGGATTTGATATACGCTCGCGGCTTGTCGAACTCCGTTCACAGTTCGATAATGCCATATTTATTTACACTGATGGTTCCAAGAGCACTGCCGGTGTCGGATCTGCCTTCGTCGTCGGCGACAACCGTTTCCAATACAAGCTCCCTGACCAGTGCTCGAACTTCATGGCTGAGCTTTTTGCCCCCCGCCAGGCCGTTTTGTATACCTGCCGCCACCGCGAACCTTTCTATGCCATATGTTTGGACTCCCTTAGTGCCCTGCAGAGTCTTAAGGACCCTTTCTCGAACCATCCTCTCGTGTATCGGATCCAACGCTCCCTCCAGTTGCTAGCAGATGACAGTTGCCACGTTTCTTTCCTGTGGGTCCCTGGCCACGTGGGTGTGCCCAGGAATGAGGCCGCTGACATAGCAGCCAAGGCCGCAGCTCTTTTGCCTCGCATGGCTACCTTTTGCATCCCACCGGACGATGTTCAACGGGCTCTTTGCCGGAGTATCGTGTCATCATGGCACAGTGCGTGGCTTTCACTGTACAACAATAAATTGCGAACTGTCAAACCGATCCCGACCACTTGGAGGACCTCCTCACGCCCCTCTCGGCGGGAGGAGGTCATCCTGGCCCGGTTGCGGATCGGTCACTGCCGTTTCAGCCACCATCATTTGCTAACCGCCGACCCTGCACCGCTGTGCTCCTGCGGTGAATTGCTGACGGTGCGACACGTTTTATTGTCTTGCGTAAATTTTAATCATCTCCGTGTAGCCCTTCACTTTCCGTCTACACTGGAGGAAATTTTAGCTGATGACACACAAGCAGCTGCTCGAGTTTTGCGTTTTATCAACTTGGCCAACTTATCGAAGGATATTTAACCCTTTTCATTGTCCTTTATCTTTCGTTTTTAGCCTCTTCTTCATTTTCTGACTGTCACCAAATTTTTTTTTTGAGATCTAGTGAATCTAAGTTCTTGTCTGGGCACTAATGACCGTAGAAGTTGTGCGCCCTAAAACCACAAAAAAAAAAAAAAAGCCCAGGACAGTAATAGTCCAAGTAAAAAACCTCCATAAATACCCAAAAACTAATCAGTTTGGTCATCTTGTCTAGCTAGGGAAAGCATGTACTGCTTGAGACACTACAACCTTATTTATGCACATCCTTGGTCAGCAAAAGACATAGGTTTGATTCTCTTTGCAAATTAAATTATTTTTAATGGAATTTTAATTTCTGGTTTGATGGAATAGTCCTCTGCGATATTTAATGATGTATCACATTGCACTTATTGTTTCTGTATTTGTTTGTTACAACTTGCGAAGTTGGTTGTGTAATTGTCTTTTCATCATGCCAGTATGCAACTTGTCTTCTGCCTTTATGGTGAGTTGTAGTCCATCCATCCTGTTGGTGTTCGTACTTGGATTTCCGTTGTTTGATTTTATCCAACTTTCCTCATCTCTTGTGCTGGAGTGTGTTACACAACCTCTCGTGTTGCCACTCTAATGTTAATAAAGATCATGAATGTAGGCTTACTGGAAATTGCTCCGTTGAATGGTTGCTTGTAATTCATCTTAGTAAACATGTTGTTAGCAACAAGAAACAAACTGACATTTTCTCTTGTCTGACTGGCAGTACTTCTTTCGGCCGACTCCATCTACACAGAATGAAAATTGAACTGCAGATTCCTGCTAACATGCAAATTATATAAAGAGATGCTAATAGATGTTCTGGAGCTGTCACTATCACTATCACTTCAAAGTTTTGGATATATGTAAAACTTATGAATCATTTGTATTTGTCAGTTAATATGAGGGGAAAAATTAAAATATACAGGAATGACAAGAATGTAATAAAGATTTACCACATACATAAATATTGTCAGGCAGTTACTCAAATAAGAAGTAATGAGTGTTATGGCTTTTGATATTAGCGTTCTACTGAGAAAAATAACATGGTGGCTAACACAGTGGTCTCTTGTTTTAGCATTAATTTGACCCTAATGGTTTAGGTTTTCTTGAAATACTTCAAATGGATTCCCCTGCTTTGACTTCATTGTTGCTGTGTTACATTCTAATTGAAGCCCCTTATTCCTGTCTTTCTTTCTTCCTATCTTTCATTACAGAGGAAAAATCTTACATTTATGTATGCACTTATGAAAAAAGTGTTACTATTACTGTCATAAGTGGTATGTTCTGAATAAAGTAGATTGACATAGTGAAAATAGGTTAGTTAAAAATATCCCCTCAAGAACCAAAGACATTGCCAAGGTGGGGTGGCTTGCTGGCATCAATGATACAGATAGCCATACTGTAGGTCTAACCACAGCAGAAGGATACTTGTGGAGAGGCCAGACAAACATGTGGTTCATGAAGAGCCTTTTTAGTAGGTACAGGGGCAACAGTCTGAATGATTCACTGAGCTGGCCTTGTAACATCAGCTTTGCCATGGAGTTACTGTGAACGGCTGAAAACAAGGGGCATCTACAGTCATTAATTTTCGAGAGGACATGCAGCTTTACTGTATGTGTATATGATGATGGCGTCTTCTTGGGTAAAATAATCTGGATGTAAAATAGTCTCCCATTCGGATCTCTGGGTGGAGGCTACTCAGGAGACTACTCAAGAGAAACAAAACAGACAATTTACGGATGGAGGGTAGGATGTTCTATCCCTTAATCAGGTAGCTGAGTTAGAAAATTTGAACAGAGAAATGGATAGGTTAAAGTTAGATATGGTGGGAATTAGTGAAGTTCGGTGGCAGGATGAACAGGATGGCCAAACACCGCCCAGCGGGCGCGCCTGCCGGATGGAAATGTTGGCCATGCCTGGTGTAGTAACTAGTTGTGTAAGAGTTTTGAAAATTGTAGATGGAAATTGTCATACTATTCTTTAACTGAGATTGTCTTCACGACTTAATGCTTGTTACAGAATGCCGACTAACATAATAAACTGGAGTATTTATTCATTAAAGCTATCATTTGTAGTCATTATTATATTGTTTTGAAAAGGGAGTTTTGCTGATTGTATCATAACTATAAATTAACAGAAACTTACATTAAGACTCCTGTTACATCACATCAAATTTTGTCGTTCATTAATTAGACATTAGAATGTGTTAATAATTTTAGTTACCATGGTTAGAGGAGAAACAGCACTCTGTTATCGGTTATGATATAATATTTTATTTAATGATCACATTATCATTTATTTAAATGCTTTTGACCTAATCAACGGCCATCTTCAAATGTAAGACCATTGTATAGCTTTTAGCTGGCAGTCCACAGAGCTGTAGCATGATTGTTAAAGCAATTAGTTGTAAAATCGTGCTATTGCTCTATGGGACCCCCTACTTTAGCCATATGGGGTGTGAGATCAAATGTTCAAATGTTCTATGGGACTTAACTACGAGGTCATCAGTCCCTAAACTTACAAACTACTTATGAACTACTTACAACTAAGGACAGCACAAATATCCATGCCCGAGGGGGGATTAGAACCCCCGACCATAGTGGCCGTGCGGACCGTGACTGGAGCGCCTCAATCCCCTCGGCCACCGCAGCCGGCGTGTGAGATCTGTAGGTGGCTACTATCTAGGCAAAAACCAGAATAATTTAAAAAAAAAAATGAGTAATGTCATCATACACTACTTTATTTTTGCATCACTGCATACATTTGTTTACTCCATTACTGAGTGAGAAAACTGTTTCCTTAATTCTTTGTATTGTTTCTATATTCAGTTGGTGTTGAATATTTATAGTCTCTTTTTTATTTTTTTATTTTATAGGAATTTTAAAACTGGTGCTGGCAGGACGTATGGGTGAAGCAATTGAAACAACGAGCGAGTTGTATCCAGGCCTGTTGGAACGAGATCAGAATCTTCTGTTCCTACTGAAGTGTCGGCAATTTGTGGAGATGGTGAATGGCTCTGACTCGGAAGTCTGCCCACCACGTTGTCCTAGAGGGCAACCATTTTCCTCACCACCACACCACTTAGCCCCTCCACCTACGTCACCTCCTCAACCATCGCCACCTTCAAATTCATCAAGTCAGCAAGTTGGGAAAGCCAGGAGAAATACAGTGGAAGAAAACAACCTCAATAATATGAACATGGCAATGAATGGTAGTAGTGAAATTATCCGTCCACCACCGTGTGCTGGTGATGCCGATATTGACATGGAGGAGCCTAGGAATGGCCACTCCACGAATGGTTACCAGAATGGCAGTAGTAATCGTCTTGAAGAAGAAATTCAAGAGGAGGAAATGGGTGAGCTGTAAATATAAAACTTAAATATTTCATATCCTGCAGATATCCATAGGTATGCATAATGACCATACTTGGCTAACAAATGAAAAATTGATGTCTGGCTCTAAATAACATGGGGAAAGGTGATGAATTTCAACTTATAGAGCTAAGGATGTTTGTCATAATCTTCGAATGCAGTATTTTGTAAGGTCATATTGAGCCTTACTGACCACAGGCTGTGTCAAGGTATTCCACTTCCCAATCAGTATCCAAGTGAAACACTTCTTTCTTGCCAGGCGTTTTGTGCAAAATATCTAATATAATATGTAGACGGACGCCTGCTAAATCTGTTGCCACAAACATAATTGTAATCATTCCTGTGGAACAATAATATTGAAGCACAATGTAGTTGTTTCCCCCCACATTGAAATTGTTATTCCTCATATGATGAGTTCATTTCACCAGCATCACTCCTAAGCTTAAGGTATTTGCATTGGTATAAAAGTTCTCTTCTCATTGCATTAGATTGGAAGTACATTTTGTTGCATTTGATCTGTAGTGAGGAGATGTCAAAAACATGAATACACAATAGTACAAGTGTACTGTCCACAATCCTAAATTCAGTGGATGTGAAATCACTGCATATAAAGTGTTTTTGCATTGAACACTAAACTTACCACCAGTTGTTAATGTTTATAATCTCCACATAAATTTGTAATCTCTCTGTATGACAATTAAAATTTCATATGTTCTGAATTTTTTTTTTTTTTGAATAATTGATTGTAGAAGAACTCTATTAATGCCTGGTTTCAATTTTACAGAAGTGGATGTTCCTGTTAGCAATGTACAACCAGTCAGCAGTAGTAGGAGACAACTTTGTGGTGGTAGCAAGCCAGCTGTTGAACGGATGCTGGAATTTGGACGAGAACTGTACAACATGAGCTTGCATCTTCGACAAGAGCAAGGCCGGAGTGAGGCTAACAAGAAAATGTTACAAGTAAGTTAATAGAATAATGATCAAATCGCTAATATTGAAAAGGCTGTCCTGCTCTAAATCAGGATTGGTAACTTGTTGAATTCCAGACTCTATTTTTATTTTACCCAAAATAAAAGATAATTTGAAAATTTCAATAATGGATGATAGATGAAAACTCACCGTAAAAAGGCTCGCTGAGCTGCTGACAGGCACAAAAATAGACGATCACATTCACATGACTTAAGTTTTTGGCCATGGCCTTCATAAAAGAAGAAACACAATCACTCTGACAACAATACACAAACATAACCAACATGTCCCATCTCTCCAGCCCCACAAGCATCTAGACAGTGAGTGAGGTGGGGAATGGAGGGCGAATGATGCCGGGTAAGGGTGGAGATGGAAAGTTTGGCATTGTGTGATGGACTGTAAAGGCTCTGATAGGCAGGAATTTGAATTGTGGCATTGAAAACAGTTAAGGGAAGGGAAGGGGCGAGAAAGTATGAAAGGGAGGTGCAGACGGATGTGAGGAGGAAGTGGGGGGGGGCTTTGAAACAATAAAAATAATTAGGAAAAATAAATTGAAAAAAAGCAATTAACGGAATAGTATTAATGGGTGTCACACGGTTGCAAGAAAGACATGAATTGGAGAGTTACAGAATAATGAGGGGGAGCAGGGAGATGTTAGGCATAGGGTGTAGGGATGGGAATTTACCTTAGGTGGACACAAGGATGGTTGCTGGTCCTTAGAACTACCATCTGCGTAGTTCAGAAGAAGTGGTGGAGGGGAGGATCCAGATGGCTCGGGTAGTAAAGCAGCCATTGGAATCTAGGGTGTTGCATTCAGCCACATGCTGTGCCACGGGGTGGTTCATCTTGCTTTTTGTCACAGTTTGGCAGTGGCTGTTGATCCTGATGGACATCTGGTTCACTGTCACATGAATATAAAACACTGTGCAATGATTACTGTAGAGTCGATAAATCACATGGTTGCTTTCACAGGTGGCCAAAGCTCTGATGGGGTAGCAGGGTGGCCACCGAACCTTGAAACTGGGAAAACCGGGAAAAAGCCTTGAAGTTGAAAAAACCATGGAAAACCGGGAAAAAACATTGAATTTCAGCCAGAAACCGGGATTTTTAACCCATAAGATTTCGCGGCTTAAAAAGTTAAACGATCGTTCGTGTGTATAGCCTATTGACCAGTTCGAAATGTACTTAATAAGTGTAAATAAGTAATTCCTGTAGTTTTAGTAAGAAAAAATCTCAAAGTTTAACATTTAATGGTAACAAAATACCAAATTACAATGAGCAAAATGCTCAGATTGCTAGTGCCTGTGGGTTAAATAATATTCATCGCTTCATTTTTGTGTACAAAAATAGTTTCAAACATATTTCTGGGTGCTTTAAAAAGTTTTATAATTATAGGTTATGTATTCCGTTATCTATTTCTGTATTTATCTCGAAGTGTTGTTCAACCACGCACTCAATTCATCGCAATATTATCGTAAGGCGTTACTACGAAATCGCAGCTAGAATGAAAGGTGATATTTATTTGTACCAAATTTTAGCAATTTTCATAATTGATCTCCCCCCCCCCCCCCCCCCCTAGTGATACTCATCAACACAGATCTCGTTTGTCTTATTGTGTGTTGAAAAATCTCTTCACGGAAGCATTATATTGATTTTTAACTATATACTCCATAAAAGTTAGTATTGTGATGTTTCGTTAGCATAGGCACCGCTCGCTCGCTCGCTCGCTCAAGCATACCCCACAATTTGAGTGGGTATACTAAGCATACCCCACTGAAAATTTTGGTATCATTTTTTCTGTACGTTAAATTCTTGACTGTAATTAAAATTGACTGTCTCATCCCACTGATGGCCGGCTGGCTTTTGTAAGACACCACTCTAAAAAGATATTTTAAACAGGTAATTAAATTTGTAGGCATTAAAATCCACGTTCACATGTGAGTGAAGTGACCGTTTTCTAAATAGTCCGAATGTTAATGGAATTCCGCTTGTTAAGTCAATATTGTAAAATGAAGGCAGCAACCATTAATTGTATTAAATAATTAGAAATGGAGTGGCTTTGGTATGATACATTGAAAATGTTTACACTATGAATTTAATTCCCGGTATCTTTTGAGATAACCTTTTGACAACCACATACATTACCGGTGAGCCGACATACTTGCGAAGTCTGCTCTATCCTTACTAGCTAAAACATTCTGTAAACAGTCTGTCTTCATAACAACCTGTGAAAGTCTTTGTGTTTTAATTGGCAGCTCTAAAAAATTCTCGAAACGCAACAGCTAGGGTAGTTTCTGTTCTTTTTAACCTGTGTCACCTGTGCATGGAATTAAGTCTTAACCCTTTCCCTCCCCTCATCTTTATCTGTCAGTCTAGCCACAACCATTTGTTCAAAGATTGTAAATAACATTGCAGGGCTTCCAGTAATTCATTGTGACTAGATTGTCTACCATTATCTGGAGGAAACAAAAAGCATTAGGCTAAAATGCATTGTCAAAATAAATATAGTTGCTTGATGTGTAACTTGGAGTAATTAAATGCAACAATACTTTGAAGTAATTGTATCAAGGTAAAGGAAACAAAATAATTTAAAAACTTTATTACTAAATAATCATTTAGTAGTGAACATTAGTAGTGAACATTTTGAAAATGGTATTAGTTACTGATGCCACCTGTAGTCATCCCAAATTTCCTTCCAAAAACTAAAAATAATCAAAAATTCTGTCAAATATACATTAATCCAATAATTATTTATAGATATATGCAAAGAAATACTTTTGTTTATAAATCAATAAATTTTGGGGTTAAAAGGGTTAATGTCTTGCGTGTGAAAATCGTTAAAATGGATAAATATGTAGTGAAACACAAAAGGACTTCGACTTATAATCGTGATGGTGACGGTGATATGGAATCGATAGCGTGTATGTTTTGTATAAGTTTTTGGCTTTGCTTTGTATTTATTTATTTATTTTTATTCGGGTACGCCACTGAGCATACCCCAAGATTTTCAAACGTCGGCACCTATGTTCGTTAGTAATAATTATAGATGATTCCTGTGACTGACGTAACATTGGTAATATGTAAATAGTAAACACAGTCATCATGTGCGTATTGTTGATGGCTGAATTGTTTTTCATGCAGGCCTGGCTAGCGCCAATGAGGAGTCGCGGTAACAATTACAGGATAATTAATGTACTTAGCGGACAAGGTTGCATCGAGAATCTGTCAACCATAGAGCAGGAATAGTGTTAATTATTTATTTTATGTTCAACATAAAAGATTATTCCCTTCGTTATATGTTAATGGGTTTTCAAAAAGCATACGTACACACAATGCCACCTAGTAAGCACTAGCCAGTCCCGAATGAAATACAGTTCTAACATTGTTGATTGCAACTTTTTGACATGCTAATTGTCCTCCAAAAAGATGTAAGTATAACTCTGGAATATTGTACGTGACTTTTGCGAAAAGGCAATTTCTTTCAGTTGTGATTTATTGCTTTAAGAGCTGTCTTATAACAATACATTCAAAATATCGTTAAATATATTTCAAGACTAACGTCATCTACATCTTTCTGAGATGGAACAGAGGGAAACAATCATTGCAGAGAACAATAGAGTGAATCCAAGTGTCAATCAAGCTTATCCGCACAGATGAAGTAATTCAACGTGTTTTAGAGTGAAGCGTTTGTCCGTCATGTCAAAACAGAGTATAACTCGATATCAGAGCTCATACAAGACATTGTGTCCGTGGGTTAAATGTGATCCCAAATCACAAACGAATGCATTATGCTCTTGGTGCAACACAAAGATAAATATTTCTACAATGGGGGAGATTGCTTTGAACATCCACGCAAGAAGCAAGAAACATTTACTTTCCATAAGCAAATGGAAGTATGTTGCTTTCCACAATGTAGCCTATACTTCACTGTCTGTTTGTTACTACAAGAATTTAAAAAATGAAACAAATTCATTAGAACAAAATAATGTTTTTCATTAAAATCTGCTGTTGAATGTTATTTTACAAGATGACAGTTGAATGCAAATACCATACAGCTGTTGCTCCAGATATATTTTTGCATTCCCCCATTTCATCTCCTCGAAGTTCAAGAACTCGTCCACATCATTGTGCATTATTACGCATGTTGGGTCATTAACATTCATTGATCTTTTAGCTAGAGTTTTCCAGGGCAAAACTTATTTGACTGAAAACCATCATTGGAAACAATCTAAATGAAAACTTGAAAGATGTGAAAAGGTTGTTCATATCCTGAAGGTGAAGTAAATCATAACATATGTATTGAGTTCTCGATCACTAGTTCATGAGATGTGACTTTATTTTAATGTGTCAGGATGTCTAGTATAAATGAACAGGCTATGTTGCATAAATGAATTCAATTCACATTAAAACGAACAGTATCCTCCAACTACTTGAACTCAACTTAGTCCATTATACAGGGTGTAAATTGTAAGGTGACAAACCGGAATAACTCGGAAAAACAGTAGATATTCAAAAATGGTTTTCACCAGCATGGGCGGATGGCAGAGGCTTAGGAAATAATAATCAACCTGAACCGTTTGGAGAGGGGGGGGGGGAGGGAGTGGCAAGTGAAAAATTTTAAATGGGAACCACGATCATCATCTACGGTCTGGTTAATTTATTTATTTTCACGACAGATGGCGCTGTAATAGTAAGAAATACTTGCCATACTGGTGAAGAAATGTACTAAACAGGAAATAAAGTAAATGAAAACCATATTCATGATCCTTCAGAACGCTACCAAATGATCCCCAAAGTGATCCCTCCCTCTACCCGCAGTGGACAGGGCAGTCTTCCAAAGTGATACCTTAGTCCAGATTGTCCTTATCTTAATACCAGTTATGAATTGCCGAAAAAACACTTAATTGAACTAACCAGGAAGAAATGTACATCTGGTATCATTTGGTTTCTTTCCTGGGTGGTACATTTCTTCAGCATGTTGGCAAATAATTCTTACCATTACAGTGCAATATGTTGCCAATTGAAAGAAAAAAAATTCAACCAAACTATAAATGATTTGGTCTGCAGAATCTGAATCTGCAATAAAAAATGGGAGTTTCCATTTAAAATTATATGCTAGCCACTCACACCGCCACCAAATGGTGGAGACAGTTCAAGTTTAGTATCATTTCCTAAGCCTCTGCTGGCTGTTCATAATGGTGAAAACCGTTGTTGAATATATACTCTTTTTTTCTCTAGTTATTCTGGTTTGTCAACTTAAAATGTACACCCTGTACTATACATTGTGTCAGTGTCGAATCTGGGGCGGGGGGAGGGGGGTCTATGGGGCTGCAGATCCCCCAAAACCATGAGGAAAACCTCATAATATGAGCTGGTTCTTTTTAGATCAGCTTTAGGTACAATGCCACAATTTTTATGAGCAATGCCAACCCCCCCCCCCCCTCTCCCCAGCACAAATCCTGGATTCGCCACTGTTGGTGTATATTACAACGTGACATGGTTCAACTTGGATGACATGTGTTTTAAAAAATATGTAACTAGTTTATTTACGGTATAGTTGTTTGCTAACCCCTTTGAGCAAAATTAAGTTTTGTGAAAACCTGGAAAATAATTATTTTTAACCTGGAAAACCTGGAAAAAACCTTGAATTTAAAAAAGAAGATTTGGTGGCCACCCAGGGTAGGATAAGCCTGTGAAAGGACTGGAGTGCAGGGTGCGTGAATTGGGGAGATTTTGCATCAGGCTCTTCCACAGGGATATGAACCCTATGGTAAGGTGTTAGGGTTTGGAGTGGCATAGGGATGGACTTAGGATCCTTGCTCCATCTTTCTGCACTAGTTCAGAAGTGTTTCCCTGTCCTTGGCCAAAACACAGTCCCACTTTCTATTTCTCCAATGCTGCCTAAACCATAGAATCCTTCCCAATGGCCTAACCATTAAAATTCCTGTATCTGGACCCCATCCCTCCTTTCACAATGGCCTTCACCTTTTCAGATTCCACCAATCTTTGTTCCTCACTCACCTAGTACTCCAAAAACACATCTCCATGGTCACAAATGCAGAAGAGGTGAGGCAGACAGCATTCATGAATGAATGTCAGCTCAATTAAGTACACTTCTGCTTTTCAGTGAGAGGTGTCCTTCATTCCTAAGTATTTATGCTTGAAGTATTTGAGCTATTATGATTTCACATGTGCTTAAAGATCAAAAGGGTTTGTGATGTGTGTATTTATACCTGTAAGCGTGGTGCACCAGACTTGTTTGTACCCCACTGTTAATAAGCCCAGATCTTGAAATATGTGTAAAGCATCAAAGAGGGCACTAAATGCATCACACACCAATAACCACAATTTTAGTGACTGAAGGTGAGTTTGTTTTACTTCAGTAAAATAAGACAGTCACGGAAGAATCACTGACAAATATTCACTAAATGATGCTTAACGGCTGACGAATAATGTGTCAGTTCACATTTGTCCTGATTCAGCTTCGTCATTCGTCTTTTTATTTGCAATACATGCCATTTGTGGTTACAAACTAGTACAGTTGCTCATGTTCATTTTAAGTATGAATTATTTTTTAATTTTATTCACCCATGTTTTAACGTGTAGTTTTATATTTTTAGACACTGATTTTGAAGCTTACCCTAGTTGTAAGGTTGACCATTCCAGTGTATTGTTATTACTAATAAAATATTTATAACATAGCCTCCGTTCTTTGCCTTTGTACTGTTGAGTCCTTTAATTATGAAACTGTTGCAGGATGCCTTTAGCCTTCTTGCATATTCAAATCCATGGAATAGTCCTGTTGGCTGGCAGTTGGATCCTGTTCAAAGAGAAACAGTGTGTTCTCTCCTTAACTCCGCAATCCTAGGTAAGTTGCTATAAACAAAAAATGGCATTGTTGACTTCCCTTCATTTCACACACACTCAGCTGCTAATCTGATTTAAAACAAAAGCCAGAATTGCTATTGGCAACATTTTAGATGGAAAGAAAGAATCATTACTAGCAACTTTAATATTAACACTAGGATAAGGAAACAATGGAATTATTAAATGTCTACATTTTGGATCTTTTAAGTGACAGTTCCAAAGGAGACAAAAATTGATCTGATGTATATATAAGAAAGAAGAGCAAATTGATTGTGGGAGATAAGTAAAGCTGTTTTGAGTACATATTGCATCTTATATCAAAGGTTTGAATTAAATTTTCATGACATCAGTGTACTTCAGATGGAAAGTTACTTCTAATTCTCTTTATTGTACCTCTTAAAAACCAAGGTTTAAGTTCTAAATGCCAGTGATTGAATTGTCATATAAATTTATGATTTATCAGCAACTCAACTCTTCTGTCAAATGGTAACTAAGAGCTCATCTTTAATTTCAGATTTTATCGTCTACAGTTTGAGTTATTTATTGTATGAGCAGCAACACAAAAGCTGATGAGCTCAGTTGAATGTGAGGCTTCTTCACTTGTCCCAAATATAGAAAGAGCTGCTGTGAGCATTTACACTCTGTCATATAGACAACCTCCCAAACATCTCATTCAGTGAGCTGTTGATGACATACTGCAGTCAGGAGGCCTTGCTAAAATTCGAAACTGTTGCAAAAAAGCAGCAAATTTTAGCGATTTAAAAAGACCGGCCACTGTTTGGTGTCGCAGAAAAATTAGGCGAAACACGTTGGCAGCTTGCTCATGTAAGTTTCATATAAAAACAGTAATGATGACAGACGTCAGTTGCAACAAATAGTATTTGGTTCACAAGGTCAATGCTAGTAATTGAAAATCTCGTACTGAATAAAGGCGGAGTATGACAAGCTGGTTTCAAAAGAAGTACAGGCTCTATCATGCGAATGGCTAAAGATTTTCAATGTTATCTCCTACTTTGGTCCTCAGAATGGATGACAAAAAAAAACTGTATTAAGTACAGCATTTAGAGAAAAACAATCAGTTTAACAGCATTTCTCTTTCTGATGCTACCAGCTTGTATTCTAGTGTTTAAACACCGAAAAAATGTTCTGGGTTCTGTGTAGTAATTCCGAATTATTTTTCTACTTTTGGTATCTACTGTTCTTACATTAACCTTAAATATTATCATTTATTAATTTAAATCAAAAATTGAATTACTTCTAATTTTCTTTATTACTATTTCCTTCCAACTGAATTTGTTACTCATGTTGGTTATAGTGGCTGTTCACTTCAAATTACCAAATGAGAAAACATGCCAATGTACCAACTGCAAATTTGAAGGTAGATTTGTTTTGTATCATATTAACATTGTTACCATACATGAGTGTAGACACTGAAAATTATCCTTATCTCTGTAAGATTTCCTGATAACATTTAATCCTTTATGTAGCACTTTACTTTCTTATGGAAGAAGATTCAAATGTTCAGTTATCGATATATCCTGATTGGAAAATAAAACTTGCTGTATTTTTTGTCACAAAAGTAAGAAGGGGCTAGTTACTTCCTTCACGTAATCAAGCCCAGTGGACCGTGTGCTGCTTTGAGAGATTGCCTCCACTTCAGCCTGTATTCGGCTCTTTTCTGCTATCCTTAAAGTAGTCCCACTCTCTGAATTATCTTTGGCTATGCAGTCACTCCATTGAGTTCGAAGTCTTCCCACGGGCCTTCTGCTGGTTAGCTTGGTGTTGAGTACCGTTTTCGGATATTGGTTGTCCTACATTTGAGAAACATGCCCTGCCCACTGGAGTCGTCATGTTTTTATTACAGCCACGATGTTTGGCTCTTTGTAAATATCATATAACTCTGTATTGTGACAAATCATTCCTTCCAAAGGACTTTCCTATCAAATAGCATCAGTCTGTTCTGGTTGTATTCCAGGTGGCACATCTATATAGCATTACTGGTTGTAGGAATGTTTTGTAGATGTTTATTTTGAAAGGTCTTGACAAATTTCTTGTTTCGAGGAGAGCATTAAGGCCGTGGTAACCGCAATTACCTGCCTGTAGTCTTGCCTGTATTTCCATTTTACTGGATGCTTCATCTCTGAATACTGCACCCAGATATTTGAACTCCCCACTTGACGATAAGAGCCTTCAGTTATCTGTAAGGATGGAAGAGGTTCTTGAGTTCCATTATGTCTGTGGTGTAAAAACCATGTATTCCGTCTTGTGTCATGATTGATTTGAAGTCCAATTTTCCTTACTGTTGTTTCCAGAATGTCCGCCATTTCTCCTAATTCTTGTTGTGACCCAGATATAGCACTATATCATTTGCATATCCGAGGTAGATGATGTTCACATTCCCAATCTGGACTCCTCAAAGTATTAGATGTCATCTCTCACATTACCTTGTCTAATGCAAGATTGAAAAGAACAGGTAATAGTCCATCTCCGTTCCGTAGTCCAGTTTTTATTTTGAATGCTTCAGGCACCTTATTTCCAATTTTTGCCTTTGCCTTTTCCATGAGACAGGTCTTCATGAGGCTTACTAATTTCTTAGCAAAAACGAACTCTTCCAGTCACCTCAGCATACTTTCTATTCCCCAATGATGGTGTCTGCCAATGATTGGATTTGATCTAGAAGACAGTTTAAGAAAAAGATCTTACAACAAATATTGAGCAGAGTGATACCATGGTAGTTTTCACATGCATTTTGATCATTGTTCTTGTGGATGGGGCAGATCAGTGCAGTCCTCCAGTTTTCTGGAATGTTTTCAGTGATCCAAATGGTCTATATTAATTTGTAGATCCTTGCAACAAGGTATTCACCCCCCTTCCTGAATTATTTCAGCATTGATGGCATCTTCTCCTGCGCTTCTGTCCTTTTTAAGCTGTTCTATCTGCTTCCTGATCTCTTCTATGGTTCAAGGTATGTATTCAGGGTCTGCTGTCTGTGGTAGGGGAAAGTTAAGTCATTGAGTCTTCACAATTTAACAATTCACTGAAATATTCTTCCCAACTCCTGGCAATTTGATATTCATTTGTCAGCAACTTTCCTTTGGCATTTTTTAAATGAAATGCTCAGTGGTTTTATTTGTTTTCCTCAGATAGTTGACCTTTCTGTACATTTTCTGCATCCTCCTCACCTTAAAGTCGTTTTCTGCTTCTGTGATAACCCCACTCACGAACTACACTGGGCTACACTGTGTGAAAATTTTACCATGTACAACCAAATGTAGTAGCTGAGAATGCTACCATGAAATTACTCGGGTATTCAGGTGCCTATATATTGTAATGGTACCGTGGAACTAGGCTCACTTTGTCACAAAAGTAAGGAATGGATATATCGTGTGTTCTGACAGTGCCATATTGTGATGCCAAATACGTATGAAGTTATGGATGTCTTTGTTTCTACTATCGAAGCGACCCAGATTTTCTGTATTATCCAACAACTCAGTTCTCGTAATACATCGGATAATGTCAGTTTTTGTTCTTGAGAGAACCCTAGACATGAAGTAGTCTGATGATTTTAGATTTGATTTGTGGTGTCAGTATGGTATGCTTCTCCTATGCCGTTGTGTGGATGTAGGTGTTCTTTTGTATTTAATTAGTTTGGTTCTAACTTCTTTAAAAATCTCAAATATGTTTGTTATATGGCATTAATTTTAAATCTTGTGTGTTACTTTGCAATGCTCATACGAAAACAATCTCTTGTTACCTAACACAAAAGTTAGTTAGCCCTGCTGCCAGGCAGTAAAAGATAATCTGAAAACAAAGTTAACTTCCAGCCATTTGTTGACAATTCAGTACATTCTCAGTTGCATTGATTAGCTACATTAGTGTAATGAAAAGAAGCCATGTGACTAACATTATTGTCCTCGGAGGAGTCATCATTTTTATTTACACGATAGTCCATAATTGCGATTTTTATTTTGGAGAAAATTGCATGTCACACACAAATATACACCATTCATATCATTTACAAATAAACTAAATGCCATAAAATTACAGAAGTGTCTAGTTCATCTATATTAGATTGTACTTACTTTCTATTCATATGATGATGATGCACAGGACAGGATAGCATAGAGAGCTGTGTCAAACCAGTCTGTAGACTGAAGACCACAAAAAAAAGACAATAATAAATAAAACAATAAACTTACTAAATCATAACAGATATGCTAGTGTACCTTCAACAACTCCTGAAATGAAACTGTCCTTGTTGATGTGGAATCAGTCAAAAAATCAAAATCTTAAGCATATTCACATTTAAAAGGCTATAAAACCAGTAACTAAATATACATGTTCAATATATGCAGGAGAATATGATGCTTCTTAGCCTACTGTAGCCACACATTATTGTATAAAAATAAAATGAAGAGACATTTTACAGTACTTGTGCAATAATGTGATATTATTGATAATATTTATACAGAACTTACAATGTATAAGATGTTCATATTATGAGATATTATTAACAACATACAGGAGTCCATTGGTTGTGCTAAAAAATTTTATCAGTGGAATGGGGAAGTTGGTCATCAGTTAATCCTTTAAAGAATTATATTTTCACTCTGCAGCAGGGTGTGTGCCGATATGAAACTTCTTGGCAGATTAAAACTGTGCGCCTGACCAGGGATTTGAACTTGGACCTTTTCCCTTCACGAGCAAGCACTCTACTAATAGAGCAGTTCTAGGACACTTCATAACTAGTAAATTTCATATTGGCACACACTCTGCTGCAGACTGAAAATTTTCATCCTGGAAAAATCGCTAGGTTAGGGTGTTAAGCCATGTCTTCACAATATCCTTTCTTCCAGGAGTGCTGCGAAGTTTGGAAAACAGGAGGCAAGGTATCATCACCACCACCACCATCATCATCTTTCATCTTCTTCTTCTTCTCCTCCTTCTTCTTCTTCATCTCCATTTCGGAGTTTGGCTATCATCACAGCTATTTTAGTTTTGAAAGCTGAGGCCTTAAATAGGTCAAATTTTGAGACATTAAACCATTTTACAGGTTTCCAAACAAGGACACTCTTTTCCTTCCAACAGACCTCTTTCCTTCTATCTTCCCTTGTATTAGGAGTTGCAGAGTTTCATACTTGGGACCTCTTATGTGGCCGAGATATTGTAGTTTCCTTTTTTTTACTTCCTGTAGGGTCTCTATGCCTTTCCCCATTCTTCTCAGAATCTCCACGTTGGTAACATGTTCTGTCCATCATATTCGTAACATCCTGTGGTAGGTTCACATCTCAAAGGCTTCTATTTTTCGTTCACAATATATGTTGAGGGTCCAAGCTTCTACTTCATACAATAGAACTGGAAACACACAACATTTGAGCATTCGAGTTCTTAGCTCCACGCTCAAATCGCGACTACAGAGCAGCTTCCTGATCTTCATAAAGGATGCACGGGCCTTCTCAATGTGAATCTTTATTTCTGAACAAATTCCATGGAGCAGTAGTTAACACTCTTACCTAGGTAGTCATACCTCTTTACTCTTGCCAGCCTTTTGCCTTCCACATAAAGATGTTCATTTGGCACTTCATTTTTGGTGACAATCATGTATTTGTTCTTCTTAACATTGAGTGTCAGACTATATTCTTGGCTAGCTGTGATGACATTATTCGACATACACTGTGGGTCCTGCTTATTTTCAGCTAGAAGTACTGTATCGTCCGCATAACACATTTTTCAGTTGAACACCGTTGACTAATATTCCACCAGCATCATTTTTGAGGGTGCTGTTGAAGATTTTCTCAGAGTTGATGTTGAAGAGGAGTGGTGAAAGAATGCACTCCTGCCTGACTCCCCTCTTGGTTTCCACTGCTTTTTTTCATTCAGACTGAACGCGAACAGTCGCACTTTGGTTTACATACAATACTATTACTCGTAAATCTCTCTTGTTAAGGTTCTTTATTTCAGTGCTTCTATTAGTTGCTTGTGATTCACTTTTTCAAATACTTTGTTATAATCAATAAAACAGGTGTATACATTTTGGTTGACATCAAGACACTGCTGCTTCAAGACATTGTGGGCAAACAAAGCTTCCCTTGTACCTAAACCATTTCTAAACCAAACTGAGTATTTTATATATCTTCTTCCAGCTTCTTGTAAATCCTATGGTGGAAGACTTTGAGGAAGATCTTCAGTGTATGGCTCATTAGCCTGCTCGTACACTGTTCATCGCATTTTGTGGCATTATGCTTCTTTGGAATTGTGGCAAATGTTGATCGAAGCCATTCATTTGGCATTTTTCCTGTTTCATAGATCTTATTAAACAAGGAAGTGTTGTTGTTCAAGGTATAGGCAGATCTAAAGCTCTGAGAACAGGCCGTGAAGTGCCATAGATCAGTCAGTATAACACTTAACCATGGAAAGCAAAGATCCCAGATTTGAATCCCAGCCCAGCACACAATCTTAATCTGCTAGGAAATTTCAAATCTTCTAGACTCTTCTCAAACTGAAATTTAATAAGAGAGAGAGAGAGAGAGAGAGAGAGAGAGAGAGAGAGAGAGAGAGAGAGAGAGAGAGGAAAAAAATACCTTATTAGAGTGAGTGACATTAAATCTTTGTGAGAGTTATTCTTATTTGTAGTCTTGATTCCATTATATGATCCTTTGCTTTGAAAATAGGTAAATAAAAAATAAATTTTTAATGACAAATTTAATTAAGGAATAAATATACTGGGAAGAAGTAGTTAGTATACCCAGTTTCTTAAACAGCACTCTGCAAGACTTTCTTGAGTTCACACAAGAAGTAATATGTATTGTACATTTTTGGGATGGAAAACTTTAGGTAGGCTTGTTGAGCTACCCCAGAAAATAACTCCTTTTGACATTATGAAATGAAAGTAAGCACAGTAAGCTAGTTTTTTATCACTTATGTGGAACATCATTTGCATAGCAAGTAGATATATGTTTAGATTTTTCAGTAATTCTGTGGTTTGCTCCTCCCAGTTAAATTTATTATCAAGCTGTAATTATAGGAGTCCAACACTAACAACTTACCTCCTTGTCATCATATTTTAGGCATACAATGGTAGGAAACATTTTACAAGTTTGAAATTGTATATGTGTTTCAAGGTTTAATGACAGAATTGGGTAGGAATTATTTATTAACATTCATGAAAATTTCATTAGCTGATATACACAAGAAATGTAAGTCCTGAACATGGGGACACCAAATGTTGTTAGTTCCCATTTGGGTGATGTATGATAGCTTAACACTCGTCTCTTTCCTATTGACATTCTTTGTTTTCTGTCAGAGGTATAGGATTTGAACCTTTTGAAGCACTTCCTGTTCAACTGTATTATGCTAATTTATTAATAAAAAGTGTTTTGATTTACACAGTTAATTGCCTAAGGCAAATCACAAGGTATCAAAGTTGCCTGTAATTTATTGTCTAATGATTTAAGTGTTCTCACTGTATGTGTAGGTAGGTGGAGACAGGTATCAAATGGTGTATGTCTGGTTAATGGTGTATATATGATTACAGCACATACATACATACATAGTGTACATACAACTTTCTGCTTGATATTTGCTGTGAGATTGTGTTTCAAAATAGCACCAAAGCCAAAATAGTAATAATGCCCATAATAAGCATAATTAGTCAAATAGTAAAATATATTCTTTTAATGGAAAAGTTATTTTATTGATTATATGCTACAATTTCTCAAATATTTTCTTCACACAGGAATCTTGGATGTACACAATGTGTATACCTGAGATGCAATTTAGGTAGTGTATGCATTGATCGTATCATGCTCCAGCATTATGGTAACATTTTAAAATATCCTATATTTGTCCTCATTGCCTAATAGATGAGATGCTGTTATCCTGTATTTACATTTCATGATCTCCTCCCAGATTTTCAAGACTTCTGAGTAAAATATTCAGATTATTTTCCACATGCATCTATTTGACAAAAATGCTTGTTAACATGATGTAGTGGTTCATGAGCTACTCTGTCTGGTTCAGTGCCCCTTTTACTGCTATGGAAACAAAAGGTACATGGTGAGCAGAATGATTGTCTATAGCAGTGAGTAGACCATGAGGCTGCCCGTGGACACGCAGGAATGAGTTCAGCCTTAGGGGCATGATGCACACAGCACATACTCTGTTTCCCACGATCATCGCTGAAGTTTCCCAATAATACACACTCAACACCTGGCATTTGAGTCTGTAATCTCATTAAATTGAACTGTCATTATTATAGAACTGCATTGCAATAAATATTGTCATAAATGAAAATTAAATGAATTTGTTAGACTGGATGCTTTTGCTGGCCATCTCCTCACAGAAGGCTTTGCATGCCTGTTATTAGACTATCAATTATTATTATTATTAGGCTGTTAGTTGTGCTGTTTTGATAAGGTAGTCAGTGAATCAAATTTTGTTTTTGATGTTTCAATATCTTCTGCATTGAGAAACCTCTCTTTGAGGTCACAACTTAAGTGAAAGTCGTGAAGCTACAAGTGAATTTCAGGAGCTGTACTTCATATGCACACTGCAAAAGTCATTTTTATGTAAAGATAAGATACTTCTGCTCTCCTTTTTTAAATAAATTTTGTTGCAGTCTTACATACATACTCCTGCCTTTTGTAGCTGAAGTAGTCAAGAATAATAAGTTAGGAATTCAGTTGCAATAGAAGGGAATTTCTTACCTTCATGATAAAACATAACAAACTGGATTAGAAAATGAGGAATATGGCTGCAAATATTAGAAATATTATGCTAAAACAATTTAAAATTTACGTAAATGGTTACCAATCAGGCATAAAAAATTTCTATCAAAGCATGTAAAACTGCAACAAATTCATCGCAGTCTTCTTTTTAAAAGCCCAAAACATTGTCAAAAATATCTGCAATTAGTTAAGTTCCTAGCAAAGTTGTACTAAAGACATTCATCTGCTTTGTAAGGTCAATCTAGTGCAAGATGTAACGTCTACAGGGGTCTTCCTTTTTTTTTTTTTTTTTTGAAAATCTAAACACCACCCCAGCCATTTTCCATGCTGTAATTTTGTTATATTGTGAACACCAGTGAGACTTACGCAGTGAAAACAACAGGACACAAAGTAGGAAAAACTCTCCTCATTGTACATTTTGTTAGTGGAGATTTGGGACGAGATCTGCCCACTAGCAAGCAGTGGGTATTAGCACATTTGCTCACCCCTAGTCTAAAGAATTTATGTTGAAGAACTGTTATACTCAAGCTTGTCCACATTTCGATTCATCTCCTTGGCAAGTAAAATGGAAGGGAGATATACAAGACTTTAGTCTAAAAATTATATTTGTTATGTACAAGTATCACATTGATTTAAAAAAGTTTTATTTTCCTTTTCAGAATCGAGCAATCTTCCACGTCGGCCGCCGCTGGAAGTAGCATTGGCCCATGCACGTGAACTTGTTCGGCTTATGTCGAGGTCTGGACTCGGGTCTTGTGCGTTTGCCAATGTGGATGACTTGTTGCGTCATTGATCTCCTTGTCATTTGCACTGTTGTTTTTAGTCCTGCCCTTCAAACTTCCCCTCCATGTGTGGAGAAGCTGCCACGGCAGCTGTATGTGCTACAGTTGTTAGGGATTTAGTGCCACAACTAGGGTGTTGTTTTATTATGCTAGTGAGAAGTGAATCAAGAAGCATTTTATTGGTTTCTCATGTATGCGTGTCTTTAATGGAGAACTATTGTCATATTATGTTGGAAGTTTTTTCCTTTTTGTATGATGTTAGAATCACTAGCATCTGTTTATTTTCATGGTCTTGAAAAGCTTGTCAGAACTCGTCAGTTAAATGAAAGTGATTTAGAAGTGGATTGTAGGTCACAGAATCTTTGACTGAATTCATGTTTAATTATTTTCTTCCCTCATCTGAACTGTCTCACTTGTGAACAATCCTTTGGACATATTTTACCAAAAATTAAATTTTGCTAATGTTGAAAATGTTGATGCATAACAGTGAAGTTTGTATAAAATTTGAACTTCATGTCTCTTACAGTGCATGTAAGATATTTTTAAAACAGCTTTGCTCCTACCTGAATTAAATATGAATGTTGTATCTGGAAGCTCAAGAAGATATCCAAGGAATATAATTCACCAAAGTACATAGTGAACATGATACTACACTGCACCCTTTTGTGGACCCTGTTACTGAGCTGGTACAATTGGCTTTGTGGTTATTAAGGAGTAACATTGTGACATTTTAGTGCAATATGGATAAAAATCTTTCTTCAGCTTGGTAATGTCTGTTATGTAGTTAGACGAAGGGTGCTGTGCATTTACACAGTTTTCTGAAAATGTTGATTGTTTCCAAATATCAGGTTTCCCTCAGTGGAACGTATTGGGCTGTTCCTTTGATATTCTGCACGAGAACTGTAGATAGTGGAAGAACTGGAGCCATCATGGTGGGGACTATTGCATATTTTTAAATGTGTGTTTCAAGAGCTGTGTTGAACATTTTCTATATTTTGTTATGTGTGATTATTGAAGTTGTGTCTGCTATTGAATTGTCATTGTAAACATTTGAAAAAGTCTTCTTTTTTGATTTGGTACTTTGATAAAGAAATTTTTAAGGTAATTATTAAAATAGTACAACTTTATTTTATAACTCATTGGTGATTCATTAAATTCTTTCCTTTTTATGTTATGTGTGCGTGCATGAATGGATCTAAACATTTTCCGTTTTTTATAGTGGTAACTTACAGAAATATTTAAGAAGTGATTCTTTTGCCATGATGTACAGTTGGATCATTAAAAAAAACTATACTGAAATTCTCTTTTTCTACAAATTTATGCAAGCTTAAAGTTGTTTATTCATTCCAAAACAGACAATGTCTTCCCATAAAAGTACAAACTAAGACCTCGTGAAACAGTTTTGACTATGTCATTGAACATACAAAACTCATCACTGATTGTGATAAATCTTGTTTGCTTTAAAAGCAAGTAAGAAGTTTTGCCATTGTTTTACCACAAGTGTGCTGTGAGTATTCATAATGTGGAAAAAAATCATTGTACATGTGTGGACTTGAAATATATATCTTTTAAGAGTGTTATTGAATAAACAACATTAAAAATGTAGATGGTATTCTAGAACAACTGGTCTTATAAAAAAGTGGGCCCAATCTAAAATTTAAACTATTCCAACTTATAGGAATCAAACTGCATGCCAGGAAAAAATGCTACATCTTATCAGGATTTTAATCATTTAAGTTATTGCTATGAAAAAAATTTTATTTGTAAATGATTAGTCTGCTAATTAATCTGACATTTAAACTAAAACAAACAGATGCTAAATATCTTTGGCATTAAAATTCAAAGTTAAAAGTGAAAATAGGAAAAAGTGACTGTATGGTGCCAGAAACATCTGATGATAACTGAAAGGAATCTTATCTTTCTAGTCACTGTGAAACATTTAATCCTGGTTTTGTTTCCAATTTTCTCAATCCTACTGTCTTATTAGTGATGGGAATTTATGTTGAGAAACATTATAGTACCAGTAAAACTATACAATGCTCAATTATGTATTGATTGTATATGGTTCACTTGTCATAAATACTGACAATTTCTGTGGTAAGTCTGTTGTATAGTTTACTGTATATTACTCATGCTCTCCCCTTCCCCCTCTCTTGTGACACCCCCCCCCCCCAAACACACACACACGCGCACACACACACACACACACACACACACACACACACACACACACACACCTCAATAATAAATAGTGCCCTTGTTTAGGGAGTGAAATATCTGCTGCTGGAAGGATAACAAATGTAGTTAATATGAGGTTACAAAAGGAAGGAAATTTTTATCAAACAATTAAACAACTACAGAATGAAACTTTCACTCTGCAGCGGAGTGTGCACTGATATGAAACTTCCTGGCAGATTAAAATTGTGTGCCGAAACCGGGACTCGAACCTGGGACCTATGCCTTTCGAGGGCAAGCCATGTCTCCACCATATCCTTTCTTCCAGGAGTGCTAGTCTTGCATGGTTCGCAGAAGAGCTTCTGTGAAGTTTGGAAAGCTGGAGGCGAAGTACTGGCGGAAGTAAAGTTGTGAGGTAGCATCGTGAGTCGTGTCGGGATAGCACAGTTGGTAGTGCACTTGCCCGCGAAAGGCAAAGGTCCCAGGTTCGAGTCTCGGTTCCGGCACATAATTTTAATCTGCCAGAAAGTTTCAATTAAACAACTGATTTGGAATAAGGGTGTTCCAGAAAAGGCAAGCCTCCTTATGTAAAAGAGTTATTACCTTCCTATTGTTACCTGTGGGGGAGAAACATGGACAATGACAGAAAGGGACTGGAGTAGACTGCAAGCAGGGGAAATGCAATTTCCCAGAACAGTGAAAGGAAAATCAAGAATAGACAGGGTAAGAAATGTGGATATAAGGAAGGATCTTAAACAGGAAAGTATGAGGGAGGAAAGTTGAGAAAAAGAAATTAAGATGGTATGGGCATGATAAGATAATGTGGGCAGAGATTACCCAAAATTATGGAGGAACTAAAAATGGATAGGAAAATACCTAGAGGGCACCCAAGGATGTGATGGAAAGTGGGAATGAGAACATGTGCGGAAAGAAGAAGCGTGAGATGGTAAAAAGTGGAGGAAAAAAGTGGTGGGAGGTCAGAACCAGATGGAAAGGACTTACCAGCATCCAGACCCAGCAGTAGCTGGAATGTAGTATGGAGACACACACACACACACACACACACACACACACACACACACACCATGTGCACCCAGACAGTAAATGAACTGTCAAGCTGCACAATTAAGGTATTATTTATTCACAAAATGCAAGTCCCTCTCATTCTGGAGTCTGCCTAACCTATCACGCCTTCCCTAATCTATACCTCCACGAGGGAGAACTAACAGTCAGAAAGCTAAGAATAAGTTTTTCTAATTTCACATGTATGTACCAGCAGTTCTGTTACTTCTCCTCTTAAAGGAAACTTCAGGTGAGCTCTCATTTTTCTAATTAAATATGTAAAACTGTTAATATATTCATGACAACACTGATATTCAACCTGTTTTACTATTTCTTTGCAAGAAGGAATTTAGCATTAAGTTTTAGTGCAGAACCTATGATCTAAGTATGTGATTGAGCCCTATCTCTACTATTGTTTAGATTTCACAGGAAACACCATTTGCCCGATGCCATCTGCTTAAAATCTACTTTGCTGTTATAATACTCTCATTATTCTGTAATATGTGCTTGAATTCTGCTAGCATTCTATTATATGCATTAAATTTTTCTAAATGAAATATTTTGAGGTGACATCAAGTCTGTTGCTGAAAGTCATTAATGATTGTAACAGTCCAAAGACCTACTTTACTATCTCACTGTCTGTGTATGAAAGGTTTACAATTAATTCACAGTCTCACTGGGTACTTGAATCCAAATAACATATTAACTGCTACCAGGTCAGTTCCAGACATTACTTCGTGCTTACCTGTTGGATAGAATTGGAGGTGTCCTTGAAAGATTTTCATATTTTGTCCTTTCGTCTTTCCCTCCCGAGATGGGATGCTCCCCAGAGATGACACTTCTGTGTAGTTCTACCTATATGATTGTATGAAAGTGTGTGTGTGTGTGTGTGTGTGCGTCTGTGTGTGTGTGTGTGTGTGTGTGTGTGTGCGTCTGTGTGTGTGTGTGTGCGTGTGTCTGTGTGTGTGTTCTATTTCTGATGAAGGCTGTGGCAACATGCTACTTTCGTACAGTGTGATTTCTCTATGTGCCTGTCTGTGGTTCAGCAATCATCCTTATGATGACTTGCAACTTAAAGCACTCGAGTAGTGAAGAATGGGGGTATAGTATATTAAGAAGTAATTACCATATTTTTGTTTGTATCTACACCATATCAAAATAACTGAACAGACATCAGTTTTGATCCTGCAACTATTATCAATCACAACACAAAGGAATTTATATTAGCTGCAGGGCAGGGGCACTAAAGTACAATAGTTTGTAGAGAAGTTAAAATTAGGTTCTGGCAGAATGAGACTGGGTGCTAGTGAAGTTTGTGCAGTTTCACTCAACAGGTGTCATAAATTCCTTTGTATTGTGAAACGTATATATAAAAATCGGAACAACTACATTTACTGGCTTTGTGGGACCATTGGGGAAGGGGAGGGGGGGGTGTAATGCAGATAGGCTGGGCTCTCCATGTATCTGGTAAAGAAGTTTTATTTCTTATAATTGTTCAAATGCATAACACAATTTAACCCAAATAGCGTGAAATTATTTTTGGTTTTAATTTTTAAGGTATAAATTACCTTGATGTGACTGCACAAAACGACTACTTCTTTTTCTTTCTTTTCTTCATTATTATGCAATTAGTCTTGCAATATTACCCGTCCTTCTGGAAAGTCAAAATGAATGTTCTAGAATTTTAATCTGATGAATTTAGAATTTTAATCTGATGAATCATTATTATTAAAAACAACACTTAGCTGAAATATATACATATAAATGTTGCACAAATTAAAGAATATTGAACACATACATAGCCATCAATGAGAAAATTCTATATAAACCTCAACTTCGCAGCTTTATCCTACCTCTTCGCAATCAACAATACAAGCTAAAATTGATCGTAAATGGAAACAGGTGATTCGAAGAAATGAAATAAGATACTGTGTTTGAATTCAAAACTACAAGAATGAAAAACTAAGTCACCATTCTTGTTGTTCTGGAAGGACATAAGTGCTATCTGGGTTAAAATAATTTCACTATTTTATTGAGCAACTATGATATAGGTGTTACCAGTCTTAAAAGTTGGCTGATGATACAATTTATTTAAGTAACATATATAAAAAATTTAAACAAATGTATCACAAAATAATGTCGTATAGTACCTAATACAGTTACATGATCTACTGATTTATCTTTCTTGTAGCCGTAGTTTGTTGATGCACACTCTTGCAGCCAGACAGCTGTATCATATCCACTTTTCTCCCCACCTCTTCCACTGCTGTATTCTGCCACCCACCAAATCTACACAATATCCTTGTCCATTTCTACTCCATACCTTGCCTCATGAGTCATATCCCTTAAGATCTCTTTTATTCACCATCACACCACCACTTACTCCAGTGTTGTCACAGGCATCTATCCCATAAAAGGCAGGGCAGCTTGTGAAAGCATTCACATGATGTACAAACTGAGATGCAACCACTGTGCAGCTTTCTACATGGACATAATTTCTATCAAACTTTGTGACCAAGAGAAAGCTGGACAACCCTGTTGAAATTTTTCACTTTAATGACTGCTTAATAGTTGTGTTATCTGGATCTATCCTACCAATACCAGATTTTCTGAATTGATCATGTGGAACACTCTTGAAAGTATATCCTACATTCTTGCACCCCTCCCCCACCAAGACTTCAACACTCACTAGTTCCCATTATCCATCCTCCCCTTTCCTGCTCTCACTTCATCAGAATACTCTCTTCATTCAGTGTGCCCACACCAGTATCTCCCACTTTGCTTCCTCCCCATCCTACTTCCTCCAACTGAGCTCCTAGCTTCCTGTCTTGGCCTATGTAGTCAGAGCACATTTTGTCAGTGTTGGTATATTCCCCCACCCATGCTATGCATTCTCCCTTCCCTCCCCCTCCCCCATCTTTCTCTTCATGCTTCCTCCTAATCTCCACCATCATCTGCTGCTGCCATGGTCCACCTTATGTTGCAGTCTTACCTCAGCGTTGGGAGATAAGTCATATTTGTGTGAATGTATGCATGTGTTTCTAAGTCTGATGAAGGCTGTATGAACTGAAAGAGTAAAGAAAAATGTAGTATTTTATATATGTTTGAGGACAAGGAATGAAAGAAAGGTGTCTGCTGATGGAGCTGTTCATGTATGGATTAAGGTTGTTGGACCTTTTGAGGATTTAATTTACAGGAAGATATTAATGTATATTATATCATTCATAATAAAAAATAACATTCCTTACCTTATTTTTTATCTATTATTAAAAAATAAAGAATAAAAAATTAAACGTTGATCTGGGAGAATTGCGGCAGCCGGAGCTGACGGTTGTGCGACTGTGTTGTGTGCCTGTGTGATTGCGTGATTGTTCTTAATTGTGAAGAAGGCCATGGCAGATAACTGAAAGTGTTGTGTAGGTGTGTATTTTTTGTGCACCTGTCATGGCTTGTCGTCACATCTTTGTGGTAAGTTGTAAACTGTCCTGTTACTATGTTGTTAAAGGAAGGAGTACTTACAGTTGCTAGAAAACAAAAAATTCGAGCAGAAGCACTTGAAAACACAACCAAACGTGATTTATTAATAATGTTGCTACAGATGTTAGTGTACCATATTGTTGCAAAAATACTGCAACTCCAACTAGAGCTCTTCTTGTTGGAAATGACAGCTGTGAATCAACCTACGAGGACTATCCCACTATCTCCTCTGTGATGACTGAAATGGTAGGATAGGATACCACCAACTAGGTTTTTCATCTCTCTGCTTGAAGGATTATATATGAGGGTACAGAATAGCATGAAATAGAGAAAGATGATGTAGTTAGTTAGGTAAATGTTAAATTGTTTTGTACATAATGAGTTTTTAAGTAATAAACTATTTCAACTTGTTCAGAACATTATGCTACAACACTGATACAGAACTGGAATCAGAAAATGGTCACTAGGATAATGATAAGAAACCAGGGATGTATGAAATATTCATGAACGACGCTGCCTGGAGAAGCAACTGGGTTGTGAAAGCTTGCGTCTGCGTGAGACCTCCCTAAAAACACCTGAATCAGACCTTCCATAAAAATTGAAACCAGAAAGTAAATTAACTGTAGAACAAAACCTAATTTTCTGTACTTCAAGGGGGATTATGAAGGACATAGTTCTCTAAGACTCGTAAGTTCACTTTTCAAAAGCAGTGCAGGTGACAATACCAGGGGAGGCAGGCAGGTAGCAGCAGCAGCAGCAGTAGTAGTAGTGGATTAAATACATTTTACTATAAAACTTTTTTCAGCGAGCGTGAAAGACTTGAGGTAATTTTGTCTTGTAAACTGTCAGTTCTATATACAGGCAAGTAAGAGAGAGTCAGATTAACACAACTTAATACATTGTGGACAGCATCTGAGACAGGCTCATTCAGCAATAGTCAGGCAGACTGTGCCCGAGTCTGACTCTTGCTGCGCTAAAAATTTTGTAGTTGTCAGTGCATAACCTGACCTCTGTTGGTAACTAGGTAAAATGAAGAAGCAAGGTTCTCTGCATTGTGCTACCACATTGCGAGTTGCATTCCAACTATTGGTACGTAACAAAAGGGCTGTGTATTTCCCACACTCTGTTACGCCCAACACTGCTTTCATCAACTATCTGTGTTACTGTTGGCCGTGTGCTCGTGCTCTGTATCCACTCGACATGGCAAATTAAGATGAGGGCAATGTTTTCAGTGCCCTAGAAGAAATATACAATTCCAGTTCAGAAGGAGAAACTGATTTTCTGTAAGAATCGTATGTACAAGTTTTATTTTTGGGAATAAAAACATGATTTTCTTAAAAAAATTGTGTATTTGCTAATTTTAATATTTCATAATAATATTTTTGGAATAGATAAAAAATTTCTTTGTTTAAAAAGCTAGACAGCAAACTCAATTACTACCTAATTTTTGAAAACTTGTTAGAAACAGCAGCCCGGCTGCCCCAACCAAGGTGACTTGACATCAGTCTTGAATGTGTTAAATCTTTGATCATGGCCCTTATCAGAAAAAGAAACATCTACATCTACACAGGATACTCTGCAAATTACATTTAAGTGACTGGCAGTGTGTTCATTGAACCACCTTTATACTATTCTGTCCTATTCCATTCTCGAATAGTACGCGAGAAGAACGAACATCTGAATCTCTCAGTTCGAGCTCTGATTTTTCATATTTTATTCTGTTGATCATTTCTGCCTATATAGGTGGGAGTCAACAATATATTTTTGCAATGAGAGGAGAATGTGAGTTTCGTAAGTAGACCACACACAGCGATAACCACCGTTGTCGTACTGATTCCCATCCCATGTCCTGTATCATTTCTGTGATGCCGTCTCCCCTGTATCATGACAATACAAAATGAGCAGCCTTTCTTTGGACATCTTTCGATGTCCTCCGTCAAACCCACTTGATAAGAATCCCACACTGGGCAGCAATACTCCAAAAAGGACGGGCAAGTGTATTGTATGCAGTTTCTTTAGTAGTTCTGTTGCATATTTTAAGGGTTCTGCCAATAAAACGCAGTCTCTGGTTCACCTTTCCTATGACGTTATCTACTTGTTCTGTCCAGTTTGTCTGATGTGATATTAATTCCTAGGTATTTAGTGGAGTTTACGGCCTTCACATTTGATTGGTTTATCTTGTAAAGAAAGTTTAACATATTTCTTTTCGTACTCATGTGGACAACTTCACGCTTCTCATTATTTAGAGTCAATTGCCAATTTTTACCCCATACTGATATCTTATTCAAATCATTCTGTAGTTGGTTTTGATCTTCAGAAGACTTTACTAGACGATAAATGACGGCATCATCTGCAAACAACCTAAGAGAGCTGCTCAGATTTTCTCCTAAATCTTTTATGTAGATAGGAAACAGCAGAGGACTAATAACACTACCCTGCAGAATGCCGGAATCGCCTCTGTTTTAGTCAATGCCTTCCCATCAATTACTACAAACTGTGTCCTCTCTGACAGGAAATCACCTATCCAGTCACAAATCTGGAAATCTAGAAATACAAAATCAATTTGAGAACCCTTGTTGATAGCACACATCACTTCGTGTGAGTAAAGAGCTAGTTGTTTCATATGAAGGATATTTTCTAAATCTCCAGCCACTCCAGTGCAACAAACATCTTGAAATTGAGTGGGGGAGTGTAGGCGGAAAGGTTACCGGGTAAGTGTGGCAATGGAATGTTTCCAAAGCATGATAGTGTGTGTAAAGGTTCTAATAGGAGGCCCACAGCTCTTTTGTAGGTAAGTGTGTGGTGTGCACGGGTCCCCGTGCACACCTATTTTTCTCAGGCTGTATTTGCTTCCCTGGTTCCCCTTGTTCCCCTCCTACTTCCCCTATCCCCCCTCCCCACCTGTTCATTTTCTCTCCCTAGGTGTTTACACTTAAGATGGCCCGGCTATTCCATACAGTTCTGATCATGGTTTTAGCGATTGTGTTCTTTACTGTTTACCCCCATTTTTGGCTCAGCTTGGTCCCCTTCGGGGTTTGACCTCCACTACAAAGTCTCAGTGAAGTGTGAGCCAGTTTGGGAAGAACTCCCAGCCTAACCTTTACAGCGTGGATCCCTGTGATTTCAGCTCTGTAACATCTAGTACTCTTCCCACTTCCTCCTCACCCCCACTCCCACCTCCCTCTTCCTCTCCTAACCCTTGCCCCCCCCTCTCCCCCACTCCATGCATCCCCCTCCTCCTTCCCCAGTCAAAGGAGTGCTCAACCTTCTCTGGTGAAGGTGCCACCTCACAGGGCCCCCTCCTCTCGGCGATCACCAGATCGGAGGTTTTCTATCACACTTCGGCCACTGGAGTCTCACTCATCCGTAGTTCTTCAGCCCTGACCTCACTGACACCAGCTCTCTCTGGGACCTGCCCTTCCCCACCTATGACAGAGAAAGAGGAGGGGGGAGGAGGAGGAGAAGTAATGCAAGTCGCAGGACAAGGCCCCTCCGGTACCACCTGAGGTGCCAACCTTTTCCTCACAACCAACTCGGCATTCTGAGCTAGAGTCTGATCCACTGTTTATGGATGTCCCTTCCACATCAGTGGCGGGTGCTGAGCTAGTAGCTTGATAAGCTTCAATCCATTCACCTCCCAACTGGCTGCTCGATCTGTTCTCATCCAATGGAACTGTTATGGCTATTACCGTCACCTCGTGGAATTAAAACACTGTATTACCTTTTTACTCTGCAGTTGTTGTGTTCTGCAGTCGCATTTCACTGCTGGCCATTTGCCTTGTTTGTACAGATGTTGTTAGTTCGTGGATTCATCACAGTACTATGCTGTAAGTGGTTACTGTTCAGGTTCAGTTACACACACTGTTAACAATTTGTAATCAGTATCTCCTCCTGACTGCCTACCGACATCTGCTGCCCTAACAGCTCTCCTTCAGCAACTCTCCCCTCCCTTCCTCATTCTCGGGGACTTCAACACCCATCACCCTTCATGGGACAGTGCTTATGTAAATAGTTGGGGCCACCTCATGCAGCGGTTCCTTGCAGATCATGACCTGTGCCTTCTCAATGATGGTTCCCCAACCCATTTCAGTACCACTCACGGCACTTTCTTTGCCGTAGATCTTTCCCTACATTCCACGAATCACTGCATGATGACCTCTGCAATAGTGACCACTTTCCACTGATTCTTTCACTCCCCTCCCACTTGATGAGGGGCAGGCTACCTCTTTTGGTTTTCTGACATGCTAATTGGCCTTTGTATACCTCAGAGGTGGTTTCCACACCATTTCCATCTGCCTGTGTTGATGCCATCCCTGATATGTCTATTGCGATAACTCAAGATTCTAGCATTGCTGTTCTCCGATTGACAGGTCTTCCTACCAGCTGCCCATTTCCATAGTGGGACACAACTATTGCAGCGGCGATTCTTGGGCACCATTGAACTTTGCAATATCTTAAGCGGTACCCTTCCCACGCTGCTCTTATCAACTTATAACGCCTTCGTGCTAAGTCTCACTATATAATGAACAGAAAAAGTGGGTGTGCTGGAGCAATTTGTCTCTTCCTTGGGCTCTTCTGTACTTTTGTCAGGAGTGTGGGATATACTCCGCTCCATCCAAGGTTGCCAGCGGCTGTCTTCAATTTCCTGGCCTTGCCCTACTGGATGGGATCTGTATTGACCATCTCTTCTTGCAGAGCACCTTGTGGATGACTTTGCAAAGGCATCAGCAACAGCTTCCTACCCGGTGGCTTTTCTTCTCAAGAAACTGACTGAAGCCTCCAACTTATGTTTTATCACTCATCAGGAAGAACCTTATAACAAGCCCTGTACTGAATGGGAACTACTTCTGGCTCTTTCCTCTTCTCGTGATACCGCACATGGCCCTGATGCCATCCATATTCAACTTCTCCAAAACCCCAATCCTCCACAACGGCAGTATCTCCTCCAGGTATTTAACCATATTTGGCTCCAATGGTTTTCCCTCCCTCAGTGGAGGGATAACACAGTGCTTCCTGTTCTTAAGCTTGGCAAGTATACATCAGCCCTGGACAGTTACTGCCCAATTAGTATGACAAATGTAGTATGTAAATTTACTTGAAAGAATGGTTGCCCACAGAGTATGCTGGGGACTCAAATCACATGGACTACTGTCACCTGATCAGTGTGGGTTCTGTTCTGGAAGTGACAGTCTACTATAGACTATCTACTTCAACTGGAATCAGCATTCAGACAGGCCTTCTCAAAATGTCAACATCTTGTTCCCATTTTCTTTTATTTATGTAAGGCATATGGCACCACTTAGTGTCATCATATTTTAAGTGCCTTTCATGACTGAGGCCTATGGGAATCCCTACATTTTTATTACTCAGTTTTTATCGCACTTCATGTTCCGGGTAAGGGCTGGCTCTTCCTTTAGCGGCCTACAGATTCAGGAGAACGGCGTTCCGTAGGGTACTGTGTTAAATGTCATACTCTTCCTAATCATCATCAATGGGCTGGTGAGCTCTTTCAGCCACTTGTTACTCCTTCGCTCTACGTCAATGACTTTTGCATATACGACAGCTCCCACTAAGTAGCCTCGGCTGAATGCCAGCTCCAAAGTGCCATTAGGCAGGCTTCCACATGGACTCTCTTGTATGATTCGGCAGCTGAAGATAAGCTGCATGCAGAAGCTTAATGCTTTCAGTTTACTAGCCCACTCATCCTGGGGTGCAGATCTACTGGGCTTTGATCCAGTCCCAATTAGATTATGGGTGCCAGATTTATGACTCAGCAGTTCTTTCTGCCCTGAAATTGTTAGATCCAGTTCACCATTGTGGTGTCCACTTGGCTACAGCTACCTTCCGGACCAGTTCTGTTGACAGTCTCGTTGCCGAAGTAGGAATTTTCCCTCTTTCATTAGGCGGCATCATCTTGTGGTGTTGTACGTCATTGCTGTTTGCCAATTCTCTGGTCATGTTCTTTTTGCAGCCGATGGTTTTTGACCACCTGATACTCACCCTAAGTAGGTTTACCTGTCAGATTGTGGCTCACTTCACTTGACTGTACGATCCATGCTGTATCGCGCGCACACCCCCTTGGATGGTGCCCTGGCCACAAACTCAGTTGAATATCTTCCAAGGTCCAAAAGCTTCAGTCTCCCCCATAATCTTACAGTGTTTGTTGCACACAGTACTTGCAGAATTTCAGGGTGACACGATTTTATGCACTGATGGATCGATATCTGCTGGTCATACAGGATATGCTTTTACATCTACCATTAATATGGCATGCCATTCTCTTCCAGAATCGTGCAGTGTGTTTACAGCAGAATTGATGGCTATTCGTAGAGCACTGCATTTTATCAGACAGACAGCCATGGGCCATGTTTTAATCTGTACAGACTCAATGCAGGCCATAGACCGATGCTACTCCTTCCATCCTTTGCTCATTGGTAACCACGATCTCCTCTCTGAGCTTCGTCATAATGTTTGCTTCATTGTTTTTCTGTGTGTCCCCAGTCATGTGTCCCGGCTTTGGATTTGTGGGTACAGATGAGATTTGTGCTCATACAACTCTGGAACAGCAACTGGCTGGCCACTGCCCCATTAATAAACTCCGCTCCATCAATCTACCACTGTGGTCTTACCACCTTCTTGGTGGGAATCCACTGTCCTTTGCTGTCTCTGCATCAGACATTCCAGACTGACCCATGGCTTTATTTTGTGCAATGAGCCTCCCCCACATTGTTTTTGTCAAGCCCTACAATCTGTGGCTCACATCTTAGTGGAATATCCACTCCTCTTGGCACTCCATGCTAAATACGGAATTCTGCACCCATTGCCCTCAGTTTTGGCGAATGATTGAGTTTGTGGATTATCTGGTGAACCCTCCCCCCTCCCTCCCCAAATTTGTCCACTTCTCCTTTTGCCTTGTTTTTAACAATGTTTACTTCTTCCATTTTTAAACTTCTGCTTTAGGAGTGTACTGTTCACCAGTACATGCTAGTCGTCAATGACTGGGGGTTATAGAGCTGTAGAAATGTGCATAGCAGAATTCGGCCAACTCCCTTTAAGTTCCTCTGCCAACAGCCGTGCTGTAGTAGATACACCGGTTCTCATCAGATCACCAAAGTTAAGCACTGGTGGGCTTGGCTAGCATAAGATAAATAGGTTGGAAAAAAGCCGTCAATTGGAGGGATACAGAATGAGGTGTAGAAATAAGTTGCAATATTTACTTTAAATTAAGCTGCATGTTTTGTCCTGTTTATGGAATCCAAAAAGATGGCTGCAACTTAGAATCAACTGCAATGCAAACTGAAGTTCAGTAAAGGAGCCGTCAAATTAAAGCGGTGCTAGCTAGGCATGCTTTGCCGACACACGTTGTATATAGGCAAAGCATGCCTAACACTGCTTTTAACTTTTATGGTAGAAGGGCTCACCCCCCTCCCCCAGGTTTTGACCACTGAATCAACATAACTCAGTCAATACAATGAAGAAAAAGAGAAGTTCAGCATTTCTAATCCTCAAATATAGCAGTGTTTCAAATATTCATACCAACAAACAATAACAATACATTTCTTTACATCAATACCAACAATGTTCAGGGCTTTAGGATTTTTGCACGTTGGTAGTTGAGATTATTGCATAATTGTCTCATCTTATAACGAATCAACTTTATTTTGAAGTGGGGTCTACAACTTTTTCCCTCCCCCCCCCCCCAATTCTCCTTGAATTTAGAGTTTCTTGGGCGATGCTTAAAGTCAAGTAAATATGTATCTTAGGTAGAGGCCAGCATGGATGTGGTATCATACAACATGTTAAAGAGGCAACTCCTATCTGTGCAGTTCACAAGAGATGGTGGTGGGCAGGATCCACATGGCCCTGGTAGTAAAACAGCCATTGAAAAGTGTGTTGTGCCGTGTCAGTTGCTGTGCCACTGGGGGCTTCATATTACTTTTTGCCCTAATTTGATGGTGGTTGTTCATCGTGATGGACAGCTAGTTTGTTGTCATGCCAATGTAATGCAAAGTTTGCAGCAGAGTTCATAAAACAAGCGACTGCTTTCTCAGGTGGCCTAACATCTGGTGGTGTTGGGTAAGCCTGTAACAGGATTGGAGTAAGTGCTGGCTGGGTGGATTGAGCAGTTTTTGCATTGGGGTAAGGGACTTCCATAGGGATGGACTAGACTGTTGTTGAGGTTGTATGGGCAACGAAACACCACTGTTGGAGGGATCCAAAGGATCTTGGGTAGATTGTGTATCATTTCAGGGCATGATTACAGATAATCAAAGCCTTGATGAAGGATTTGATTTAAATGTTCCAGTCCAGGGTGTATTAGAAAACAAGAGGAACATTCCTTTGTGGCTGGTTGTGGGGGGTGGAGGGAGAATTAGTGGACTATGGGAATTTTTTTGAATGACAGTAATGTGCTGTGGCCTTGAAGGAATCTTGAGAAGAACAAAAAGTTCTTTTTGTGTATTGTAATTATGCAGCCTGTGTACTGATTGCAGCAATTGCCCGAAATTGGAAATGATTTGTACAAGACAAATATTGTGGTCTATGTACTATACAAATTAAGTTGACGCACAGATCCCTCCATCCTTCGCATTCGGGAGGATGGTGGTTCAAATCCACCTCCGGCCATCCAGATTTAGGTTTTCCATGATTTCCCTAAATCACTCCAGGCATATGCGGGATGGTTCCTTTCAAAGGGCACGGCCGATTTCCTTCCTCATCCTAACCCAAAAACTCCGAGCGTTAGCTCCGTCTCTAATGGCCAAACTGTCGATGGGACGTTAAACCCTAAGCATCCATCCATCCATCCATCCATCCCTCCCTCCATCCACCTGTCGTGTTTTGAAGACATAGAACTGTGGTGAGTGGTTACTTCATATTCACCTGTTACTGGAGTTAGCAGGTGTGTAATACTAATTGTGACTTACTGCAGAATTTGAATATTTGAACATCTTGTTTTGAAGTAGCAGTGAAAGGCAAAATGACAGGCTATAAGAATCAGATGTTTTCTGTGAGACAGTTGAGTGTGTAAGATTAAAGTGTTGCATTTTAGACAACTGTATATGTAGAGACAGCATAGTTCCGCAAAGGGTCAGATGCCCTGGTGCGGAGAAACATCAGGCCAACCTTCGTGAACAAAGTGCCAAACTGTTCAAATGGGATGGAATGCAACAGCAATTGACAACAGAGATGAAGTAAGGGAAAACTATCCACATTAGCCTGAGCTTCAATGTCTCTTGGTTAGAGGCAGGACCAGGTCCGACAGGTAGGTGAGACAGGGCGTCCACATGAGAGTACTGGGTCGTAGGGCGGAAATGAATTTAGTAATTGTACTGAGAAAGAAATAGGGCCCAGCCCTGCAGCTGATGAGCTGCCCTTTCTGGCAAAGATACAGTTGGGTGGAAAGGTCATACTAAAGGCTTATGATCTGTAATGAGATGTTTCTTCACATCCTACAGGTAAAGATGAAATTTTTTGAAGGCATAAATAATGGCTAACACCTCCTTCTCATTTTGCAAATAATGTTGCTATGTAGGTGTCAAAGTTTTTGGTGCATATGCATTGGGGCGTTCAGACCTGTCAAGAGTATTTATGCACAAGCCTCCCCCTCCCCTTCCCCCACACTATAGGTTTCTGGATGAAGTACCAGATTTTGACCTAGAGAGTAAGCAGTTAAGTATGGAGCAAACACAAGTTGCTATTTAACGGCAAGAAAAGGCATTTCACAATCAGTGGAGCTGACAAAAGGCACATGTTTATGTTAGTTTGAGATTTTACCCAGAACAGCTTGCAACTCTTTAAGTGGGCTGAGACAGGGAAACAATGGTGGCCACATGGTCCAGAAGGGGGCGGACCCCAGCAGAAGAGACCTCAAACCAATGGTATGGAATAGACGGTTGAAAGAAATGTGACTTGGCCAAATTACACCAAAAGACCCACAGCCTGGAGAGTAGAGAAAGGGCACACAAGTTCCGTAAACGGACGGTGGGAGAAGACCCCTTGACCACAATATCATCCAAATAGTTAACACAGCCAGGGATGGGTTGCAAAAGTTGATCCAAAAAACTCTGAAAAATAGCCAAAGTGCTAGCTACACCGATAAGCAGTTGCTGGTACTGGTAAAGACCAAAAGGGGCATTCACAACCACCAAGTGTTTTAGAGTATTTGTCCAGAGGAATTTGTAGATTAGCTTCAGCCAATCCAATTGAGATAAAGAGTGGGACCCAATGAGCATAGCAAGCTATTCATCGGAAAGGGGAAAGGAATCTATCAGACTGAGCATTCACAGTAACCTTAGTGACCCCATAAACATGAGAAACCTGAGGGTTTTTTTATAGTCATGAGGGGTAGCTCACACACTAGAGGAAATAGGTTTAATTACCTGTAAGCCTGCAACTGGTAGAGTTTGGTGTTGACTTGGTCACACAGAACCTGGCCGGCGTTAGAAACCTTGGGTTGTGCCATAGATTTCATGTGATATGCACAGTAAAAGCAATAGCATAACCTAAGCTGTCGGCAAACAAAGGACAAAAACTCTTGACAAACTAACTTAAGATCAGAAAAAGGAACAGAATCGGAGACCAGGTTAACAGTGAAATAGAGAAACCAAAAACATTGACAGCACCAAGACCAAAAATGTTTGCGGCTGTGTTATCATCTACCTCCAAAAAAAGTCTCGGGGTTAACCCCGGATTTGTAACCCGTAAGAGTTAGGAATGCATTGTTGACTAGTTTTTTAGGTGATGATCAATAGGTGGCAATGGTGGTGAATGTAAGGGAAAGTATGTGTGATAATTCAGGAGAGAAACAGAAGCTTCTGTGTCTACTAACTTGCAAGGTGACAAATTTGTCAAACAGTTGAACATTGACAAACAGCAAATCAGGTTGAGCCTGCAAACTTCCCACAAAATTAACATCCACGTTCATGTTGGCTGGAGCAGCCAGTGAGTGGTACACAAAGGCCTACCAAACACTCAGGGTAGACCAATCTGTCGAATTACAGAGCAATATTTAAAAAATCAGCAAGAGTTGGGTTTTCAAATTGAAAAGCACATTGATGGTCACGATTTTGTGGCAGATGCAGAATAGCATTGTGAACCATGTTGTCCACATAGGATTCCCAATGAGTAGGGCCAACAAACATACAGTGGCAATTAAGGCTATAGAGTTCACCTGCCTATGCATGATAGGACTGATTAGGCTCCTTCCTTGACTGATAAAATTCCACACCGGCTGCAGTGACATGATTATGGGGCCAGTAACAAGCAGACAGGCAACGACACATTACACGAATGGACAAGCCTGTCATTTTCTGGATGGGGTTGAGCTGACACAGTAACTGATAACTGCAGGGAGAAGTCCATGACAGGAATAGTTTTACACAAGACCACATCAGAGACATCAAAAGTGAGGTGGTGTTCGCACAACCATTTCTAATAAGTGTCTCAGTCTTCCAAAGAGTCATCGAACACAGAAAATAGCAGAGGAAACTGAGCAGAAACCTGGTAGGCAGTGGAACCTATCAACCTTGGGGGAGAAAAACAACTGTCGTAGTAACAGACATGATAGATGATAGTGTCCATGCGGTCTGCCTGAGCCAACTTAACCAGAACCAGCTACTGAACTGAATCAACCACAGTTTGTAACCTGATCTGAAGTGCCTGAACCCACAGGGGGATTTGAAAGTCCAAGGTAGTGGCAGTCAGTCACATAGGCGGGCCAAGAAGCACACTGAAGTTCTAACAACACACTCATCACCGGTAAATGTGTTGTAAAGCAGAACACATTTAATATAACTATCAACCACAGTACAGATTTACAGAACAACTACATTGTTTGAGAGTACAAGGATTGGCATCAATTGCCGCACACTAGTTTTTGATTGAGGCTTGAGGCTGCTATTCTTTTCACTGGCTGTGAGGCAGTGGCACTGCTGCAGTGTCTGTCTCTCTCTCTCTCTCTCTCTCTCTCTCTCTCTCTCTCTCTCTCTCTCTCTCTCTCTCTCTCTCTCTCTCTCTGAGTTTACAGGATATTCAGTGAAGTGTATTATCCATTTACAGTGAAAAAATTATAAAAATAAGAAATAAATAAAATGAAATTTAAAAAAAAACCTTCAAAAGTACCATATATTATTATGTAATTCTAATTAATGCCCATCTATTCATCAGTGTTCTCACAGCCAGTAGGGTAGAACTTATCATAAAAACAACAACAAAAAAATATTCCTCACACTTTATATGCAGAAAAACAAATTTTGCTTGACACTGGATTCATGGGGGTGGGGCGCTGAAACTGACATAATGCGCTACGATAGGACTTTGGTCGATCATGATTCTCAACTGACCTACACTGTTAAAGTGATACCACCGAAATGCACCTTACTTTGTCAACCTTGTGATGTTTACTTGTTTTGACAGTTCAAGAATTTTATCGCAAGACTTCAAAATCATGCCACATTACATAAGAGCAAAGAAATTAATGATAAAGCAGAGGCTATTAAAGTTAATGCTTTGTTCCATAATAAGTTGTCCATGTCTGTCTATCAAGATATGCTTTTATACTCTTGGTATGCATTGAAATTAATATCTGGTAGTCCAGTCTCCAGCAATATAAATTAGGTATGTTTGTCATGAACAATATCTCGTACAACATGTGAATGTGGCTATATGTCATTCATGTGCTGTGCATGGTGTGAGAAATATTGGTGTTTTAGTTGTTTTTATATGAGAGGTATTCAACATTTCAAATGTTTGTAAAGTTATGTGACCTAACTGCAGTGGTCATTGGTCACTTAACTTACAATCTACTTAAATAGCTTATCTTAAGAACACCCATGCTCAAGAGGAGGGGGGCGCTTGAACTTATGATGGCAAATGGCCGCGTGCACTGCTGCAATCCACCTTAGTGCGCATGGACAATTTGCTGTGCCAGATACGTTTTACCTATTGGCTGTGAGATAGTAGATGAATAGGCAGCCAGTAATTGGTATTACATAATAATATATCTTAGAATATATTATTAGTGCCCGTGTTAAACTGTAGGTCCTCCTATAACTGGCTAGGTTATAGGAAGGCAACGGCTTGCCACCTCCAAACAGGACCATGCCTAGTAAAGCACTCTGGTGTTCAAACCAATCTTCAGATTGTTGACTGCTTTACTTTTTTTATATTTCAGAAATTTATTTTATTTATGTCTTGTTTTTGCACTGTGTATCACAAATGAAACAGCTGTAAACATATAACACATTTATTTGAATATTAATCACACTTCCCAAATCTCTACTTCAAAATAAGAATATTATCAAATACATTGAAAAATAATCTATCAGAAAAATTGCTTTGATGAAGGTTCGAACCTGTATCAACAGTTTGACAGTTAGAGCCCTGCACCGCTCAACTGGTGACAGCACTGGGAGTACCCAAGCAACAGCATGAAAACACGAAAACATTAATTACTTCTATGTCATTAACTTTTGACCACAAATGTATAGCACTGAAAATGCAATTTTCCATTGTCAACTTTGACTCTGATTTTTTTTTCCCCCCCTCAGAAACTAAAGATTGTCTCGCTAAAAGCCAAAACGTTTGTATTCAATATAGAATGTCCAAACAAAATTTGATCAAAATTGGTAATACTATCCTTGTAAGTTGGCTGATGGATCCAAGTTACCAGACAACACCCACAATTAAGTACAATTGAAAAAGAGATAGATAGCCACATAGAATTTGTGTAACCAAGCAATACACTAGGTGGTGCTCGAACTCTGTGTTTGATCTGTGTTCACCTAATGCCCATGTGTCTCCACTACCATTTCCGATACCCATGCTACCACGGTCCCATCAGAAGCAGCCCACATATTTGTGCAACTGTCTAAAGCTGGTGGTTTGGGCTCAGGATGCTGCATGGTGTGACATCAGCAGATGAAACAGCATCAATGGTTGCTACCCATGAAGGAATTTGGCTGGGTTATGACAGTGAATAGGTGTGGTGGGATAAGTACTAAAAATGGAGTGAGAGCCACTGTAGTGACGAAGAAGTCAACAATTTTTATTTTCTGTTTGAATGTCGTAATGAGATGCTCTACTTCTCCATTTGAAGAACGCTGGAATGGTGGGCTGAGAATGTGTTTTACACCATTGGTCTTGCAGAACTGTCGGAAGTCAGATGCTGTAAATTGTGGTCCATTGTCCATAACTAAAGTGTGAGGAAATCCTTCAGTAGCCAAAACCTGCACCAAGGCTGTGAGAGTAGTGTTGGTCGATGGATGCCATAGATACAACATGGGGGTAAATGTGTATGTATCCACAAGGAGCAGCTACATTAATCCCAAAAATAGGTCCCCAGAGTCGTAGTGCATCCAGTCCCATGGATTTCAAGGTGTAGACCAGTGTGCAAAAGATTGTGGGGATGCTGTCTGGTCTTGGATTCACACTGTACAGCTGTGGAAAATCTTCTCAATGTCATTATTGATACCTGGCCAGTAGACATGTTGTCATGTGCAATCATGGGCACCCATGATGTCTCATTGTAATTAGGTCAGGAGTCATAATCAGTGAGAATGATGACCCAATGTGTTTTAGCCTCTGTATCTAGCTGGAGGACATAATGAAGTACTGAAAGTCTGTGGAACAAATCTTTCCAGGGGCTGAGTTTAGTTAAAAATTTTTGGATCAGTTTAGTTGCCCATTCACACATCACATAGGGGAGAACCTGTGACAGCATGGGATCCTGACATTACATTACATGTGCTGTGCCTTGGGTTTTAGTGGATGGTGTAATTTTAGGAACTCAGAAACAACACTCACAAGGAGACCACATTGGCATAGGATTTTAGAATTTTTCTATATTTATGGTATGTGAAGTTAAGAACTCAACTAACAATCAGCCAAAGCCATTCAACGCAACTCTCAAAAATTCTCAAGAAAATCGAATTTCAAATTTTGTAGGTACATTGAAGTACTTGTAATCAAAACATTTGCATTATCTGTACCTGTAGCTTATGTGGTAGTGTCATTGCCTTTCAACCTTGGGGTCCTTGGTTCGATTCCTGCGGTGACAGATTTTTTATCTTTATTCGTTGTGTTCTGACACTTATGCAATTTTAATATTTCATAGTAATTTTTACAAAAAATGCACGAATTTTTGTTTATTTGTAATGTTCTATATTTTATAGAAGGTTGTTAATAATGATGGTTCCAAGAAAAAAAAATATCAACTTATATTTTTTACAGTATTGGCTTTACTATTACTTGATGATGGTTGCCTTTGATTGTTCAGTTTGTGAAGAGCTTTTATACTGTTTTTCGAAAGTAATCTCCATAGCTGCTAATGGCTTTCCATGCAGCTAACCTACTCAAGCATCGTTTGAGGTGAAGACGACATGTTCAGTTCGTCTACATATACTTAAACAAAAAATGACACAACACGTGGGATTAGATATCCCAAAATGTTTTGTGCAACTGAATTTGGAATAGTGTAAATTTGTTTACACTCTTTATGAAGTTACTCCCCATGCTCGATTTTTCATGTTTTACGGTGCTTATCACCATGGCATGTGAGAGAACACACTGAAATGAATGATTTATCTTTTTAATTTTTCAGAATTGCCACAAATATGAAATTTGCCTTGTTTTTTATGTTATCTTCTTTCTAATTTAAATCGTCATTAGTGACAATCTTTTACAAAATATAGAATATTACAAGTAATCAACAATTTGTGCATTTTTCGCAAAAATTGCCATTATATATTAAAATTGTGTAAGTATCCAAACACAACAAATAAAGTTAAAAATAATCTGTTGCTGCGGGATTTGAACAAGGGACTCCAATGTTGAAAGGTAACGACACTGGCACATAAGCTACACAGTCAGATGATGCAATTGTTTTCATTACTGGTACTTCAATGCACTTACAAAATTCAATTTTCTTGAGAATTTTTGAGAGTTACGTCGAATGGCTTTGGCTGATTGTTATTTGAGTTCTGAACTTCACGTACCATATATATAATAAAATTCTAAAATCTGATATCCATGTGGTCTCCTTGTCAGAGGCATTGAGCTGTTTGTTCTGGTCTGAATAATGAGAATAAGGGCTTATAATCAGTGACAAAGGATATATTCAATCCAAATAGGTAAATTTGGAATGTAACAGCAAACACTATTGCCAATGAATACTACTCAATTTGTGAGTAATTGCACTGAGCTGGAGTCAGCATCTTAGAATCATATGCCATTGGTTGTTTGGTCCCATCCTCATTCCTTTGTGCCAAACTGCCCCAATGCCATAGGCAGATGCATCTGCCAAATGTCTGTCTAGGTGTGTTTGTGTTTGGATATGTGTGAGTGTATTTGTCTACCTTCCTTTTTGTCCCCTAAGGTAAGTCCTTCCACTCCTGGGATTGGAATGACTCCTTTTCCACTTCCTTAAAACCCATATCCTTCCCTTTCTCCTCCCCTTTTTTCCTCTTTTTCCTGAATAAGCTGCCAGTGGTGGCGAAAGCTAGTAAGTGTGTTTTGAGTGTGATTTTTATTTTTATTTGTGTCTATCGACGAGCCGGTCCTTTTGGGTAAGTCCCTGTTTTCTATTTTTTTTTTATATATAATAAGGACCGGCTCGTCGATAGACACAAATAAAAATAATTTTTTTTTAAATGTGTTTATTTCCGTCAACAGTTGCTATAAAATTGTTTCATAACATGTTTCGATCACTTGGATCATCTTCAGATCTAAAAAACAAAAGTAAAATAGCAATGTACAATTTGATAAATTTACTAAGGGTTAATTGACAATAGTTAATTTATACAAAAAATGGATAGATTTTTCTTTACCTTATAGTTGCGTCCGCAACTCGTCTGGCTGAGTACTAATTGGTACTGAGTTTTACAGTTCAAAGTAGGCATTTTTAATTTGGTTGCAGGTGGTGGTGGGGAGGGAAAGAGTAGGTGGGGGGGGGGAGGGGCAGGGATTGTAATGGATAGGTTCAGCCCTAATATTCCGTACATTTGTTTGTTATAAAAATAATTTCTAAAAGTGAGGTTCTTGAATATATCTGGACATAAAAATTATAAAACTGTATGTTATATCAGTTTAAAAATGTGGTACGATAATTAAAAAATGCATACGATATTTAAAACATTGAATGTGTAAAACAGATGTCTAAAATTACATATGTCATACTTTAAAGTTTTTTAAACGTCAGTTTGTTAAAATATCATTAAAATGTTAAAATATAAAAATATATAAAATTTTTATAGAAAAAACTTATATAAAACAGTATGGTACGGGCGTTAGTTGCCTCTGTCGCTACTTGGTGGCGTTGTGCGGCGCGCAGTTTTTCTTGTACGTTCGGAAGCCAGTCTGCACGCCGACCTGCTGCTAGGGCGGTGTCCGGGCCGACGCGCTGCCGCCGCCAGCCACCGGAAAGTGGGGCCGCCGCTCCAACGCGTGCTGCGTCCAGGACGAAGGTTGCAAGAGGCCTTCAAAGTTTTTAAAAAATGCGCTGTTATTAAAATCATTTTGTTGGTTGAGTGTATTTCCAGGTTCTTGAAGCCGGTGTGTGAAAATTTTGATTTCTTCTAGTGTCGTTAGGAGGCGTCCTTTTGGTTCCCTATGAAGCACTTGTAAATGGGTATTAATTGTTCCAACAGTGTGCTTTTCTGTCACTAAATGCTCTCCGAATGCTGTCTTATTATTATGAAGAGAGCAATGCTCTTTAAAACGTGTTTCGAACGTTCTGCCTGTCTGACCTACGTAGATTTTTGTACAATCTCCACATTTGAGTTTATAGACGCCTGCTGCCGTGAATTTCGAGGATTTTTTGTTCACACGGTGTCTCAGTCTAAAACGAGTGACATCGTTGGTCTTAAATCCGATTCGTACGTTGGTGTTTCGAAATTGCCTAGCAATGATGTCTGAAACCTTTCCTTTGTAGCTCATTGGCATGTAGATGATTTTCTTTTCTTCTACGTTACTTGTCAGCGTACTGTCATTTTTTCGTTGTTGTTTGTTAATTTTTTGCAGCAACTTATTTATTGTTGAAGCTGGGTAACCGTTGCTTACTGCAACTTGCTTTATGATGGCAATTTCTTTCATCTTCTCATATTCGCTTAATGGCAGTTTCAATAATCTGTTGGCCATCGAACGAAAATATGCCATCTTTACTCTTTTCGGATGCCAAGATTTGAAATTGATGATAAGGTCTGCACAAGTAGGTTTCCTATATACACCAAAACGATGTCTACCCACTTCTCTTGTAACTGTAATGTCGAGGTAGTTGATGCATCCATTATTTTCGTGCTCGACTGTGAACTTGATTTTTGGATGAATAGCACTCATTTTTTGCGCAATGTCATTAACATCATTTTGGTCTCCTTTAACTAATAAAATGGCATCATCTACATAACGGTAATAATAGAGAATTTTGTTGGCTATTGTAGGGTTAGTGGTGAAAAATTCGTTCTCTAAATGATTAAGGAAGATCTCGGCCATAATGCCTGCTAGGGAGTTTCCCATGGCAAGTCCTTCAGGTTGGTGATATATCTTGCCGTTGAATGTGAAAAGGTTATAGGAGAGCGTTAGTTCTAGGAGTTCTATAAATTCAACTATTTCTCCTGTAGCCATTTTTTGGTGTCTTATAAGATTGCGCTTGATTATATCTATTGTTTCACGGACAGGCACGTTAGTATATAAATTCACTACATCTAGGGATGCAAATATGGAATCAGATGGGATGACTGTGTCTTTCACTTTCTCCGCAAAGTCGTACGTATTTTTTAGACTATGCAGTTCATGAAATGTGTATAACGTTCTTAACCTTTGTGCTAAAGTGGCATTTAATGGAGCGTTAGGACTTTGTCTTGTGTTACATATCAGCCTGATGGATTTGTCTTTTTTATGCAGCTTTATCTGTGCGCGGGCGTCTGGTGTTTGCGGATTCATGACTGTATATTGCTTTTTCTCTCTGTCTGAAAAGAGAAAGTCAGAATTTTGGATTTTTCGTTTTAATTGTGTATGAAACTTTTTTGTTGGATCTCTAGCTATTTCTTTAATACCGGCAGCTTATTCAGGAAAAAGAGGAAAAAAGGGGAGGAGAAAGGGAAGGATATGGGTTTTAAGGAAGTGGAAAAGGAGTCATTCCAATCCCAGGAGTGGAAGGACTTACCTTAGGGGACAAAAAGGAAGGTAGACAAATACACACACACTCACACATATCCAAACACAAACACACCTAGACAGACATTTGTAAAAAGCAAAGAAGTTGGACAGAGATACCACTTGAGACAGAGGCTCTGTCCACAGAACCGAGGCAAAGATGCTAAAGATGGTGGGCGGGAATATGAATTTAGCAGTGGTTGAGACCAGGTGGGCAACGGGAGGAGAGAATAAGCTGAAGGGCAAGTTCCCATCTCCGGAGTTCTGAAAGGTTAGTGTTAGTGGGAAGTATCCAGATAACCCGGACGGATGATGATGATGATGATTGGTGTTTTAGGGCGCTCAACAGCGAGGTTATCAGCGCCCAAACCCGGACGGTTTAGCACTGCGCCAAGATGTGCTGGGCGTGCCCCAAGGTGTGTTTAGCTACAGGGTGATTCTCATTACCAACAAACACTGTCTGCCTGTGACCATTTATGTGAATGGACAGTTTGTTGCTGGTCATTCCCACATAGAACGCTTCACAGTGCAGGCATGTCAGTTGGTAAATCACGTGGGTGCTATCGCAAGTGGCTCTGCCCTTTATTGTGTACACCTTCTGGGTTACTGGACTGGAGTAAGTGGTGGTGGAAGAGTGCATAGGGCAGGTTTTACAACGGGGGCGGTTGCATGGGTAGGAGCCAGAGGGTAGGAAAGGTGGTTTGGGGATTTCATAGGGATGGACTAGGAGGTTACGAAGGTTAGGAGGGTGGCGGAAAGACACTCTTGGTGGAGTGGGAAGGATGTCATTAAGGATGGATCTCATTTCGGGGCAGGATTTAAGGAAGTCATATCCCTGCTGGAGAGCCACATTCAGAGTCCGCCCCAGTCCCGGAAAGTATCTGGTGACAAAAGGGGCACTTCTGGGGTTTTTCGGTGGAAGGTTCTGGATTTGGGGGGATGAGGAGGTTGCTCTGGTAATTTGCTTCTGAACCAGGTCAGGAGGATAGCTGCAGGATGTAAAAGCTGTTATTAGGTTATTGGTAGTAATGTTCATATGTTGTAGGCTGCCACTTAAATATATCATGGTCAACTAAAAATAATAGATATGCAGCAGATAATGTACACATAAACAATTATATGTATTTGTGAACAAGAACTGAAAATATTTGCGTAAAAAGCCATGATAAATTAAATATTAATTGTGTAACTATATTTGAAGAGTGAGAAGCCATACTTAATAGCTACCTGAGCAATAGCTTCAGTCTCAAACCGATTATAGTATTGTGAAATATATATTTGTTTGTTAAATTTAAACAACATTTGTAGGGAGGTGGTCAAAGCATTCAATTCTGTGATATTCAAATGTATAATATTTTGGAAGGGAAATTGTATTTTAAAGATGAGGCATTAGGATGTGCGGAAGAATACAATTTTGGGAGCAGGTATAGCGTGCTTTGGAATGCTTGGGAAGGGACTCATAATTTGGATGCAGTGGCGAAAGATTGTGAGGCTGGGTGGTCTGAAGCCACGTTATGCACTTGTGATTTGAAGAGATAGCATGTGTGGACTTAGAAAATTTACGGGACTGTGACTGCAGAACTTAGTCTCTGGTGAAAAGTGGTACACATCCATGGCAGTAGGGCTGTGGAACTGTGACAATTCAGCAATCCTGTACTTGTGTGATGACAAACTGCATTTTATAACAAATAGTATAATTGATCGTGAATAAATTTGGAATTGCAATGTTCGATGGACTTCACTAATTTACAAGTAATAATTTGGAATTTTTACTCTCAAGTGCGTGTGATACTTATTGTGCCTCTCATGAACAATAGTTTGGGAAATATTCAGTTATTTACTGATGTATAAAGTAGGGCCACCTCTGCATTTCCATGTCCAAAAAGAGTAGTAAACTTCATTTATAAAGAATTACTTCGTGAGTGAATCACTTCTTTCTCTTGGAATCCATTTTGTTGGTTATTCAGAGGTTTAATTTATGTTTGTTTAAATATATTTTCACATCATCATATGCAGATTGATAGACTGGCTAAACTAAAGATTAATTATTGATCTTGTTTAAACAGATTGGGTAGCTGTTTAGAACATAGAAGTTGACATAACAACTCACCCCTATGAACAGAGATAATGAGCCATAAACCTTTTACTACCCCGAGTTATGTATTACCCAATTCTTATTGGTGAGCACTGATAAGAATGTCGCAAACCAACAATATTTTTAATATCTTGAATACTACAAAAGTTAATGTTCGATTACTGATGGAAATTCTCCACAGAGATGATAAATTATTCTTGAGGAGAGAGATATTGACCAGTACTTACCTTAGTGCTGTACCGCTGACAGTCACACAAAGATGAAGGAACCCTGTTCTGAAAGCTAGTGCTATTTTTTCATCCTTTTTCTTCTTTGTGTGAATACAGCAAAATTAAATTTAAATTTACTAACTTTTTAATGCATCATGCTGTTTCAACAAACTATAGGTTATTGTCTCAAGTTACCACAATGAAAACAACACACTTTTTTCTACTCATTTAATGATTTATTACACTTTTTGTATCAATTTGTTATGGAAATTTTGTCAGATCATCGTATTCTCCATAGTAACTCAGCAATTGCAACGATTGTGATATGCCACTCTTGCACTCACGTTTGTGTAATTATTTAATGAAAATTTGTCTATGTTTGTAAATATTGTGTAGCACAAACATCAAGCTCAGGAAGGCTGGGTCATTTATTCATTCATTTCATATATTATTTATGCTGCTGGTAAGTAGTACCAAGCTGCAAGGATGTTTATAACTGTTTTATTTAATATTGTCAAAATGTTAAGTTAATGTGGAAGTGGTCAAAATTAAGTCAAAACAAATCCTTCATGTTAAGAAATCTGCTTCTTTTGGGGGGGATGACATGTGCCAATGACAGAGAAGCTAGGGCAGAAAACTGTTGTGGACAATTTTTGAGGAGAGCTCCTTGGAGCTGTAAGAAGGCTTCATTTTTTGTCTTGGAAGGAGGAGAACCTGCCAGGATAGCTGGAGTGATTTGTTTACTACATTAGACTATACATGGCAAACAGCCACATGGTTGGGACTTTAACTTTGGCAAGGGATAATGAGTGTCAGTTATGAACTTTAACTTATTCTGATTCCTTGTTGTTTGATCATGCTGTCTCAGGATCGACAATCATTGATTATTTGGGGAGTATGTTACCATTCTGATAAAGAAACTAATGCAACTGTTCTGCTAATTTTATAAGTTTTATTTCTATTCATTACATTAGTTTTTGTAGGACCATTTTGCAGAGAGAAAACATGTTTTTCAATAAACAGAATAAAACCTCTTTTATTAATCAGTCATTTATATTTCATTATTGTTTTGCAAATGGTAGTCTATGCATAGAGTATAGGATCACAGTTACAAAGTACTATTGCAGTTAATGTAGTTGAGGGGCGTGAAAGCATGTGTACAGTTTATTAACTTGGACAAAACTGCCTCAGGAAGTAACAACGATCTTTTCTAGAGATATTATGTAAAAAAAAATAACATCATCCACATAATTCACATTGAAGCAGTAATGTGTTGTCAGGTGCTCCAGGTATCTTTGGAAAATGTCAGGGACCGAGGCATTGCCAAAAAGAAATCCCTCGTACTTGTATAGCCCATAAGGTGTGTCGACACTATTTTCTGAGATTCCTCATCTAAAGGCAACTGAAGGTAAACATCTGCCAGGTCAATCTTTGAGAAATATTCCCCTCAAACTAGTTTGGTAAGAAGATGTTCCTGGTGAGGAATAGGATAAGTTTTGATCTGTGATTGAGAATTAATTGTGGCCTTAAAGTCCTTACATAATCGAAAGGAACCTTATTGGCTCAATAATGCTGGCTGCATGGGGGTACTTAGAGTTTGTGCACATAATGAACAAGTGGATTAATCCCAATAACGGGCCCATGAAGTAGATGAGGATGTGGACTTTTGGACAGCAAGGCCAGGTTTCTAAAAATTGGAAATGTTCAAACTGTAGTAGGGCACACACTCTACAGCTGTAGACCATCTTTTAAATGTCACTATTAATATCTGGCCAGTGTACACATCAGTAAGCCATGTCCTCGATGCTGCAAGTACAGGACAGGGAATGATGAACCAATGTGTGTCAGTCTCTGGGGCTAGCTGAAGAGTGTCGTCAACCACTGAGAGTCTGTGGGACAAAAAGTTTCCATAGGCTGAGTTCAGTTGTCAACCCCCATCCCCCTGGGGGCTCATAGCTCTTTTGTGGGTATGTGTGTGGTGCGCACAGGTCCCCAAGCCCACCATTGCATCCTTTCTTAGAAAATGGTCATACTATGGCCATATCTGAAGGCAGGAATAGTACATTTAATGTGGCTACCTATGACAAGAGGACCTTCCCGTCTATCCCCTGGGACGAAGGCCAAGGCTCATCGCCTTGGGTTTTAACCCTTTCCACATTACCTGGCCTGCACCAGGACAGACAAAGGCACATTAACCACCACCAAGTCAATGTTCTTCGTTGAAAACATCGAATACAAGTTTGGGGAAGTTGAATCAATAAGCAAGATGCGTTATTGTTCCCTGCTCATTAAAACGGTATCTGCTGCCCAATTTGCCACTCTGTTTGCCTGCAACCGTCTTGGCAATTCCCAGTGATTATAACCCCTCATTATTCATTAAACATGTTTCAGGGAGTTATTTTCCATTGTACCAGTGCCTTTACCTTGGCCTTCAACGGGGATACTCTCCCAGAGAAGGTCAAGGTCATGATCTGTCAATGTGATGTGAAATCATACATCCCACCTCCCATGAGATGTTTCCAGTTTATGCAGTGTGGGCATAAGTATTCCTGCTGTACAGCAGTCCCTATATGTGGTCAATGTGGACACCCACTCCATGAGGGGAGCCCCTGTGTTTCACCCCCTGTGTGTGTCAATTGCCACCAACATCATTCTTCATGCTTGCCGGACTGCCCAGTATATAAAAGAGACAAGAAATTACAGGAATACAAGTTTTTAGATTTTGTAATGTATCATGAGGCCTGTGAAAAATTTGAACAGTTAAATCCAGTGGCTATGGTTTCAACTTGTGATTCTGTTACATCTCGTACCCCTCCCCCTTCCTCCTCATCCCACTCCCACCTCCCTCTCCCTTTCCTATATCACCCTTGCCCCTCCCTGTGCGTCTCCGTCCTCCTTTCCAGCCAGAGTAGTGCTCCCCTTCTCTGGCACTTGCCAGTGAAGGTACCACCTTGCAGAGCCAACTTTCAGCAGATCAGAGGTCTTATACCACAAGTTGGCCACTTTACTCACTCTGTGTGTACCAAGTCATCCAATCTTCATTAGTGCCAGACCTCACTGACACCAGTTCTCTCTCTGGGACCTGGAAGAAGAAGAAGAAGAAGAAGAAGAAGAAGAAGAAACACAATTACAGGGCAAGGCCCTTCCAGTAGTGCCTGAGGTGCCAACTTTGTCCTCAGAACTAACTAATTCCACTGTACTTGTGTCTGATCCACTGCTCATAGATGTCAGCCCTTCCTCATTGGTGACAGATGTTGACCCAGCGGTGTGATAGGCTTCAATCTTTTTGCCTCCCACCTGGATCCTTAATGTGGTCTCATCCAATGGAACTGTAATGGCTATTACTGTCACCTCTTGGAGTTTAAATAATTTATTTCCTTTTACTCTGCAGCCTGTGTTGTTCTGCAGGAATCGCATTTCACTGATGGACATTCACTGTCTCTCTGTGGATTCTAAAACAAGGATAATGCACTTTTGTCATTGTACTATGGTCTACCCTGGTCCAGAACTCTTCTTTGGTTCTTAGTGCCTGGAAGTTGTAGAACAGTACTGTTTCTTGGATCACCTTTTCGAAAATAAATAAATAAATAAATAAATAAATAATAAATAAAATAAAAAAATGGACTTGGCTACCCTATAGTTGCCAGCTGAAAGTAAGCTGCATGTGGAAGCTTAATGTCCTCCATTTCCTAGCCCACTTATCCTGGGGTGCAGATCATGCAACACTCATTCAGTCCCAATTAGATTACGGGTGCCAGGTTTATGGATCAGCAACTCCTTCTGCCCTGAAATTGTTAGATCCAGTTCATCATTGTGGTGTCCACTTGGCTACAGGTGCATTCCGGACCAGCACTGTTGACAGTCTGTGTGTGAAATGGGAATTGTCCCTCTTCAGATTACTCACCCTTGAGTTGGGATTACCCACCGGACTGCAGCTTGCATTCCTTTTTAGGTACTTCCATATCCCATTACTTGACTTTTGCACCATGCTGTATCGTGGACACCCCCTTGAATGGTGCCCTGGCCACAATACCAGTTGGATCTCTTCCAAAGTCCAAAAGCTTCAGTCTCTCCCATAATATTCTGGTGGTCACGATCTTCTACACTGATGGATCAAAATCTGCTAGTCATACAGAATATGCTTTCATATCTTCCAGTGGTATGGAATGTGAAATGCCGATGGGATGCCATTCCTTGTTAGAATCATGTAGTGTGCTTATGGCAGAACTGATCACCATTAGTAGAACACTTCATTTTATCAAACAGGATGCCCTGGACCATGGTTTAATCTGTACAGACTCAATGAGACCGATGCTACTTTTCCCATCATTTGCTTATTGGTATCCATGATCTCCTTGATGACCCTTGTCATGTCACCTGCTTCATTGCTTTTTTTCTGGGTGTCCTAGAACAGGCTCACCAGTTGTCTAGAGTAGCCATTACTGATTACCCATTCCCCTTGGCAATTCTGGTTGTGGATTTGTGGGTGCAGATGAGATTTCTGCTCATAGAAGAGTGAAACAGCAACTGGCAGGCTACTGCCCAATCTAATAAACTCCAGTCCCTGAAGTCGACCACTTCAGCTTGAGTTTTTCCTTACACCCTTCTCAGATGAAGTCCACTGTCCTTTGCCATCTCCACATTGGACATTCCAGGCTGATCCAGGGTTTTATTTTGTGCAATGAGCCACCTCAACATTCTGGTTGTGGAGCCCTACAATCTGTGGCTCACTTCCCTTGGCTCTCCATGCCAAATACAGAATTCTGTGCTCATTGCCTTTAGTTTTGACAGATGATTCACGAATGACCTTGCCTTGGGTTTCTCCGTGAAAGTAGTTTTTATTCTCAGCTATAAGATTTTTTCTTTGACACTTGGACAGCATGGGTGGGTTTGTGGCTCTTACTGTGAGCAGCATGGTTTGATGAACTCCTCCCCCTATAACGAAGCATGTTGGGATTTATTCCCATCTGTTTGCATTACTGAACCTCCCAATACCACTGTTGCATAATAATAGATATGAATGTAATTAGTCTATTATCATGTTCTTTTCCAAACCTTTTTTAATTATTTATTGTAAAGTAACTAGCTGAAGTCATTTTCTGTTATTTGATGTTGGAGAAGTTTGTTTAATTAGTAAATATTAATTAATTCATGCCAAAAGTATATAGTTAAAGTTCAGATAGCTTGTTAATTAATATTTCTATTAAAACTAGGTAAATTCTTTTCTTATAATATTAAAGTAGGTATTCATGTTTCACAAGTAATGTTAACAAAGTTTTGCCCTCATTCATTTTTATATAATTACCTTTTATTATGAAATAATTGTTTGAAAACTTACTTAAATATGTTTGCAAGTGAAGTACTATTAATTTAACTGAAATTTGTATAGCAATTTACTCAGTATTATTTATGATATCTTTTGCTGTAGCCAGTTGCATGTAATTGTTTACTTTTCCATTATAATTAATGAAATGAATTCAATTAACAATATGTAATTTTTAGTGGCATTGTTTGAAATATATAAATAGGATATATGACATCAACTGTGAATGGGCAAAGCTGAAAATGTGTACCCAGCCAGGATTCAAACACAGGTCTCCCACTTTCTAGGCAGTTGTGCTGACCACTGCATAACTGGGGACACAGTGATCACCGCATCTGCAAGGACCACCTAAGCACACCTTCTGTCTTATACAAGTTCCCAGCTATATAAACAAATAAACATCTCTGCTACTGCACAGGATACTGTACACTTCAGCTTTTTTGAATGTTCATCTTTTTTGAATGGTTTGCGAGTATCCTTGACCAGCTTAAGGTGTTCTTGTATCTTATGGGTTGGTTTGTAAATTATGGAAGTATTCCGCATCATCAAAATTCTTTCCATTACATTCTTAATGAATGGCAGAAACATATTAGATTTCGCAGTGGCCTGTACATTATTATGATTTCTACTTGGCTGTTTCAACATATGTTTTATTTCCGCTGATGAGTATCCATTCTTCATTAGCACATTGTGAAGATGTTACATCTCAGCATCGAACAACTCAGGTTCACATATCTTTCTATCCGCCAACATCTTGATCACATCCCGCTTCTCTTGTGAGTGGTTGCTTGAATCCTGATGCAAATAATGATCCGTGTGCGTGGGCTTGTGGTATACTGTGTGGCCCAAACTACCTTTTTTTTCTGAAAACAAGCACATTGAGAAAATTTAATTTTGTCATCTGCCTCCTCCTCCATAGACACAAGGAGATACTATGAAAGGCTCTACAGGGAGGCAAATGAAATCATCCAAACAATTTCAGTTGTAAGGAAGAGGGCATGAAACTAAATGGTATATGGATTCCAGTGCTGAAGAAGAGATGTACCACCTCTCCACTACAGTCTGATGGCAACAGCAATCAACGGCAGTGGTCAACAGCCATTTGTACTGATGATTTCAAAACATGTGACGTCATGCATCTGCGTAGGAATGCACGGGTACCGTACTTAGCAGCAGTCAGTAGTGAGTCAGTGTATGTTGGATCTGCAAACTTAGAGCCCCCCCCTTCCCCCCCCCCCCTGAAGATGTCCTCTGCAGATGGGGACAAAACATTGGGTTTCGACAACAAATTCAATCAAATACAGCTTAACAGTCAGGATAATTTTAATGGACATGACATTTCCGGCAATGAAAGTCTTCATTTTACTAACAGAGAAGGTTATTGATTGCAGTGACATTGTGATTGGTGGGCTTGTTTTCGTCTTTGGTGAGCCAAATTCCCAAATATTCTACTTCTGATTGAAAAAATCGACATTTCTCAAAGAGACAATGTAGGCCTGTTTCTGACAGTTGTAAAAAGTATGTAGAGATTGTGCAAATGCTCTTGGTGGGAGGCTCTTGTAGCAATGACATCATCCAGATAATTGACACAAGCAGGAATGTGTTGTGTCAGGTGCTGCGGCATCACCAAAAGGAAATCCCTCGTGCTTGTATAGCCCAAAAGATGTGTCAATCATTGGGATCACTCATTGGGAGCACTGTAGTGCAAGCACTGTATCATGTTGACCTCTTGGGTTGGAGTGGGTGCAAGTAGCATGGTTGTAACACACAATTCACAGATGCCCCTCTTTGCCACAAAGTGAGCAAGATCCCTAACAGATCTGGACAGTATGCTTTGGAGTGAGTGGAACAGGAAAGGCATGAAGAAAGCAACCTTCGTGGTCTGCAACAAGGGGCGAGAGGCAGACAATGATGAATCTTGATGGTGCCTATCCTATGTCGGTGATACACAGCTGGGATGCATGATGGTGTGTTGACTGCTGCAACTTGGGGTTTTCCCTTGAGTCATTTGTTTTCCATCTGAGTGATTTTGAATGAATGTATAACATGTAAAATATCCTTCAGCAACGGGTTATCTAATTGCAATGCCACAGTGTGGACCCCTGGATCTGGTGCTACATGAACCAGAACATCACGCATCAAGGAGTCTGCATTGGAAGCCTTGCAGTTTTGATTAGTGCACTTGAAATAACATATACAGCTGAGACCTTGCATGTCTGGGACCAAGCACGGTATGATTGGCCAAGCTGTTTATGGTACTGATGGAATTCAAGCCTGGAGGCATCAATGGGTATAATAATTGGTCTTCAAGACACATCTTATGAAAGGAGACGACAACAGGATCAGACAACAGTGCCCTCTTATAGAGCAGAAACAAAGTGTCTGGGGACACAAAGACAAAAACAACAATCTTTCAAATGAATCGTCTGACTTGAAATGGTGTGAATGCTATTTAAGCCTTTGCAAGTATGTGTACCAGGTCTTCTTGAAGGGTGGAAATGAGGAAGGACATATGGCAGACACACTAACCAGAGGTGCCAAGACCTGATGTGACCATGTCCAAAAGTGCTCATAGTTTTTTCTTTCTGAAACTGCAGGATGCCACAGTGGAATGGCTAAGAGCTCTAAGGCACCTTGCTGCAAAGTGTTAGGTTGATCCCCGTTGGAGGTTTGAGTCCTACCTCGGGTATGGGGTGTGTATCTCGTCCATAGGTTAGTTTAAGTAGTTTGTATGCCTAGGGACTAATAACCTCAATAGTTAAGTCCCATAGATTTACAAACATTTGAACATTTTTTGCAGCTGTAAGGATCTTTGAATAAAGTCCAACTGTAGTTGGTGGTGCCACATGACCTACTGCTGTTGTTCCAACAGCAACAGAAGTTTGTCATCCATAGTGTTGAAAGGCTCTACCTTCTGCACCTCGCTTGCTTGCTTTCGAGGTTCCGCAGGGGACGCCTGCCGTTCCGGGTTCCTTTGCTGCACTGCCTCAGCATGTGTGCATCAATTTTTCGGCTGATGTTCCGGACGCACCTCCATGTCCACCTCCTGGGTGCCTTCCCAAGCTGCTGCCTATCTCCTTTGAGGCCCCCACAACTTGGTTTGCCCTCGTCAAGCAGATCTTTGATCATTACTCAACGATGTGACTCACTACCTGTGTCTGATTAAGCATCTCCGTGAGCATGTTGATCTAATCTGCAACCTGGTGACCACTCCCCCTTTGGCAATCATTATTCCATTGCGAAGAATACCATCTTTGAGAGGATCACACGCACTCCAAAGGATATGAATCAGGCACATCATTCATGAATAGCATCTGGGAGAGAAGATACCTTCACAACTGTGGCATTGCCTCTGCCTGTTAGTCAATGAGTATGACATGCTCACGGCAGTCTACTCAAGCAAATTCCCACTCACTGTACAGACTACCCTCACCTACAACATCCTTCAGTCTCTCAGTGAATGCATCTGCATTACCCATAGAGTGTACGACACCTATCTTCGCACATCAACCCCGTTTCCCGTACAAGGCTCGGTCCCCACATCACCTTTGTGTTGCTGAGTGTGGGCGCCCATTCACCAAAGATATCTACTGTAAGCAGCTAGGTACAGGCAATCATTCACACATAGATTGAATGACTGCAACTCTATTGATATCTCACCTGCCTGCTGAGAGCTCATCCAACACCAACGATAGCCCGTCCCCTCTGGTGTGATTTACTTAGGAACAGGCTCCTCACTACCCATTCTGCTGTTATCATAGCCATTTTGGTGACATGGTAAAGAAGTGTTGTCCACCATGCTTTCACTCAAATGCAGAATGCGGTGGTGTTCAGGAGTCGCCTCCTGCCCTGACGAGAACAGGTGCCAACGCATTCTTCATTCTGTTTACGACGCCTCTCCATCAGGCAGTCACCTGTATTTACGTGACAAGTGTTACTACCAATGCATGCTTTCTCATTGACGTTGGTGCCGACGTTTCTGTGCCCCACTTGCACAGCTACTGGCCCCTCTGCCCACACAGTGCCGTACTTCGAGCTGTTAACACCACGCAACTGCCATGTTCCAGTTCTATGATTTTCACTGTTAACTTGTTGCCAAGGTGCAAACTTACTTGGAACTTTTTGGTGAATGGCGTGCTAGAACCTGATGGATTTTTTATTACACCACAAATTCTCTCCTGATGTCATGCAATGCTCAGTGTTCTATCACCTTTCAAACACACATTTTTCTTTTGATCTTTCGATCTCTGGCCCTTCTTCCACTTGTTAAAAGACTGTCCGTGAGTGCTTTAAAATGGTTAATGAGTTTGACACACTCTTGTCAAAGTGGTCCAGTGAACATGATCAAGTTCTTTGCCTGTGTCGTGAGAGAGAAGACATTGTATGCAAGTGCTTTGATACTATCAATAAATTTGAGATGCTTTTGCCAAAGTTGTTGAACGAATATGATAAGATGCCCTGCCTGCAGTGTGAGAATGAAGACATCACTTGCCACCTCACAGCCTCTGAGATGCAGCTGGTGTCTGCTAAGTATCATTTGTTGATTCTTCAGTCACCTCAAAAAGACTTCCACTCCAAGGTTAGTACCAGCATTACCTCTGCAAGTGTTACTAGTGACGTTGCACCCACGCACAAGGTTATCAGTGCTTGTGACAGTTCTGTGTCTCCATGCTACTCATACATGGATGTTGGTAAACAAAACTTGGTTGCCATGCTAATGCCTTGCTCAGATGCACAGCCAGCACCATGTCCCACTTTAGTGGCTGCCTCCTGTATTACTCTTCCCTGATGCATGCACTGGCCCTCATTTGTTTTGCACTCTGCTGTTCCACTGGTCGAGCACGCATCTGCAACTTTCCCTCCCCGACTCACCCCTGGAAGTACTTAAAAAAAAATTAATGCACCACCATCTTTGCTCGCACGACTGTGCCTCCCTCACACACACCCGCAGCTGACACAGACACTACCTCAGCGCCTGGGCCTCCTTCGGCTGTCTCAAATGCTTATGATTCTCTGCCTGCCGCCCGCTGCACTACCCTTCTGCACCCCAGCAGCCGGCACAGCTACTGCTTCGGTGCCTCCACTTCCTTCTGCTGTCACGGGTCCTTCCAAGCCACCACCTTCCTCCAAGCATCCACATGACTCGTGTCATGCCATTCCCCCTGCCCTGGTGCTTCCTTGCTCGGTCACAACAGATGGCATGTACTCAAGTAAACAAACACTTGCTGCTGTGCCCATGGATGTTTTGGTAGCCATTTACGGCGCTGTACATAAACGTGGTCTCATAGATGGGATCCCATCTTCAACAAGCAGTGACACCTTTCCTCGAAGAAACTGGCAGCCGTAAAGCAACAAACCTCTGAACTTTTGCAGGCAGGTGGCATTGAACATTCGTTCAGCAACTGGTCACATACTCTCATGTACAATTACCCCATAACAAGCATTTCAGACTTCACTTGGGACCTGGCTGGTGCAAAAGTGTTTTCTGTTGTGGACTGAAGGCATACTTATCATCAAATTCCTATGGCTCCTAAGGACATTGAAAAGACTGCTATTACCTCTTCCAATGGCTTGTTCCGCTATCATTTCATGCTGTTTGGTCTAAAAAATGTGACTCAAACCTCTTAGTGTTTCATTAATGAGATACTCTTTCCTTTAAAATTTTGCTTTGCCTACCTCAATGACATATTACTGATCAGCAATTCCATCGAAGAGAATAAGAAACATGTTCAGATCATCATTGACACTCTGGGCTCAGATCCTATTGAAGTTAATGGCAATAAAAACAGTTGTACCAGCGCTCTGTGTTGTTCCTCTGCTTCACGGTTTCTGCTGATGGGATCATTCCCCTCCCCCCACTGACAAGATCGACTGTATCAGGGATCTACTGCTCCCCTCAGTCTTCAAAGAATTGCAACATTTTCTCAGGACAGTAAACTATTACTGATGCCACTTACCTGGTGTAGCCAAGCTTCAAGCCCCCCCATCACTGACAGTCTCACCAGCAACTACACCTCCGGCACTCGTCCTGTACCTTAGACTGAGGTGATGACTTCCACATTCTCTACTCTCATGAAGACCTTCTTTGCTCAATATGTTACCATTGCTCACCCTGATCCCAAGGCTGAACTGTTTATCACAAAAGATGCAAGTGATACCGCCATTGGTGCAGTTCTCAGTCAAATGGTTGATGGGGTCACTTTCCATTTGCTGTTCTTCTTGAAAAAGCTCAATAATGTCCAAATGAAGTATTCTGCTTTTGATTGTGAGCTCCTGGCCTAGCAATCAAACACTTCCATCCAGGCGTCAATGTTTGCTCTTTTTATGCCATTATTGACTACAAGCCACTTGCCACTGCCATCATCAACCCCCCCCCCCCTACAGAACCCCATTCTTGCCAATTCTGCTATTTTGATTATATCTTTTAATATTCATAGAATATATGACATCAACTGCGATTGGGCAAAGCTGAAAATGTGTACCTAGCCGGGATTCAAACCCGGGTCTCCTGCTTTCTAGGCGCTGACCTCTACACCACTGGGGACACAGTGATCACCGCACCTGCAAGGACTACCTAGGCACGCCTCCCGTCAGATACAAATTCCCAGCTTCACCCTGCCCACAGTACTCAAACTCTTAGTTATGAAACTAATTCCCGTAAGAGTAAGGGCTTCAAAATTGCCCACCCCTCCCCACTAACGATAGGATCATTGCCCGTCACCGGCATATTATATATATATTACATGTGGCGTCTGTTCTGAAAGAACAGACGTCACTTCTGATCCTGCAGTTGTTATTATTTAATATTCATAGAATATATGACATCAACTGCGATTGGGCAAAGCTGAAAATGTGTACCTAGCCAGGATTGGAACCCGGGTCTCCTGCTTTCTAGGCAGTTGCGCTGACCCCTGCACCACTGGGGACACAGTGATCACCGCACCTGCAAGGACTATCTAGGCCACATGTATATACATAATATGCTGGTGACGGGCAATGATCCTATCGTTAGTGGGGAGGGGTGGGCAAGTTTGAAGCCCTTACTCTTACGGGAATTAGTTTCATAACTAAGAGTTTGAGTACTGTGGGCAGGGTGAAGCTGGGAATTTGTATCTGACGGGAGGCGTGCCTAGGTAGTCCTTGCAGGTGCGGTGATCACTGTGTCCCCAGTGGTGTAGCGGTCAGTGCAACTGCCTAGAAAGCTGGAGACCCGGGTTCGAATCCCGGCTGGGTACACATTTTCAGCTTCGCCCAATCGCAGTTGATGTCATATATTCTATGAATATTAAATAATAACAACTGCAGGATCAGAAGTGACGTCTGTTGTTTCGGAACAGATGCCACATGTATATATATTGATTATATCTCTCAATTCACCACCAATGTGTGTTACATCAAGAGTGCTGACTATGTTGTTGCTAATTTTTTGTTGCACATTGATTTTATTTTGTCCCTCTTAGATCTCTGTAACCTCACCACTCTTCAGGACATGGATGAAGACACTTTGCAACTTATTCATGTGGATAACTCTTCTCTTTGACCTATCCACATCAGCTTTCTTGGTGAGATCTGATACAATGTATCAATGAGCATGCCACACCCCTATATTCAATGCTGCCTTTGATGTGAAATCTTCAACAAACTTCATAACCTAGCTCACCCTGGTATTAATGGTTCCACCAGACTAGTCACTGATCATTTTGTCTGGCAGGACATGTGGAGGGATTGTCAGCCTTTGGTTCACACCTATGTTCCCTGCCAGCGAAGCAAGGTTCAGACACACACACACACACACACACACACACACACTCCCCTCCCTTAGGCTCTTTCCCAGTCCCGGTCAGACGTTTCCGCCATGTTCACATCAACCTTGTCAGCCCTCTTCCTCCAGTCAATGGCTGTCACTGTCTTCTCATGCCATTGACTGCACCACCTGCTGGGCAGAGGCTAAACCGCTTCATAACTTTACTGCTGAAACTGTTGCTCATCCTTTCTTGCATACCAGGATCACTCACTTTGGCTACCCTGCCATCACCACCACTTATCAGGATAGACAATTCGAGTCTGCCCTCATTCAAAGTCTCTGAACCTCTTAGGTATTCACCACATCCACATCACAGACTATCACCCACAAGGCAACTGCCTTGTGGAATGGTGGCACTGCACCCTGAAAGCTGCTTTAATGTGCCAAAACTCTCTCTGGCTTGAGGTTCTGCTTTAGTTCTCCTCGGATTCCACTTCTCTTACAAGGAAGATTTAAAAGGAATGGTGGTAGAATTTGTTTAAGGATAAGTGCTAACACTCACTGGTGAGTTTGTTCAGCCCTCACTTCCTTCTTCAACCTCTGAGCTCCCATCCCTTGTTGAACACATGTGAATTCACTGCTCTAAACTCCCCCCCCCCCACTAGATAGTCATTTCACTCCCTCTCCTCATGTTCCTCAATCACTGGAAGTATGTTTCCATGTGTTCTTCTGTGACAATTCCATCTCACCCCCTCTCCAACCTCCTTATTATGGTCCTTACTGTGTCCTCAGACAGGGCAGTAACACTCATTATCTCTGTCAATGAAACACTAACAACAGTCTCTATTAATTGCCTCAAATTGCATAATGTTGAACCCCCACCTTCAATTGTGGAAGGTACTCAACCTGGGCCAGGCATGAACAGCTGTACCATGTCTGCCCCAGTCTCCCCCTCTCCATCCCCCTCCTTTCCCCTATCATCACTATTTACCCCTCTTCCCCCCTCCCCCACTCCCTTCCTCAACACTGTCCCCTCCATCCCGACCATTCCATGGTTTCTTACACTTCCCTCATGACTTGATTGTTTTTATCTAAATCTGAAAGAAAGTCTGGCAAAGTTGAAGCAATGTGATTGCATTCCCTTGAAGATTCTGTCTCCAACCGGGTGTAGAAAATGATGCTTTCTTTTTTATGCTGCTTAGTATGGATCATAATACATAGACTGGTTGTCTATGTCTAATGTAGAAAACCTCACTGACTGATAGTTCTGGAAAAGGCTGGTTTTGCTGAATGACAACGAAAATCTTAAAATCAAAGTTGGATTATCTTCCTTCATTGCATAATAAAACTGCTTTTCACAAATTTTGTGTAATGTGTGACTAGTTCATAGTTCATATTTCTCCTGTAAATATGTTTCTGCCCTTTTTTAACCAAGTCAGTATACGGTGTCCTGAAATATTTGTAAAATACATGCTTGTATTTTGATAAGGAGTATTGGTTCAATCCTGATTTTTTCCTCCCTTCACAGAATTTCATCATGACTCAAGTCTACAGCTGCGGATGCCCACAATACATAATTTGTCTGCATTTATAATGTTTTATATCATTCTTCTGGGCAATAGTAGTTCCTTATAATCCTCTCTGGTTCTGTCACCTTTCTCTATTCCTTTGGCAACCCTCCTCCTTCATGGACCTTGCTTCCTAGATAGGATAACCTATCCTTTGACATGCAAAGATACTCCTTGTAAAGTGGCACCACGAACAGCCACTACTCCACCATTAATTTTTGTAATGGTATACTGTACATGTTTCTTTTTTTCACATTCTGTGTGTCCACAACTCTGTGCTGAGGTAAAGAAATATTAAGAAATTTTAACAGAAACTTATCTGGACCCATTTTATTTAATGATGTTGTTTAGCTTTTGAAGAATTTTGAGAGCATTTCATTTTAGGTTCCTTTTTACACTTTTTACATTGCATTCAGGTCAATGTACATTCCTCTTTAATCAGGATTTTCTCCCATCATAACATTCTTTGACCTGTAACCCATTTTCAGAAATACAAGAGACATCATTTGTGCTTTTGCTTGCAATATTTCTTTGTAGATGTCAAGTAAGATACAGGTGTTCTGACAACAATGAAGTCCAGTTGTAATACTTATCCCAAAATAAATATTGTTATAACAATGTGCAACATTTCTGAAAGCAACAGATATACTCCATTATTGTTAACTGCTTGCTGCAGAAAGCAGTGTTGCTACATCCTCCAAAAAATGGATCTTCCAGTTTTTCAAATAATTCCAAAAAACATGAAATTTCAAGTGAATCTTCAGAAATTTTCCAAACTTCCTTCTCTGATAGTATATGCTGCTACACAACAAAACATTGAATTAACAATGGCTACCGCTCTACCACTACAGTATTGTTCTGGTGCAAGGACTGGGAAAGCCATGAAAAGTGCTGTGCTGAGTCAAGAAGACGCAACATGCAACACCAATTGTGATATACCCTTATCAACAAAAATTGAATATTAATATTTTCACTCCTCTAGTTCTGAAATAAATGACTGGGCTCACTTTCTCTCTCTCTCTCTCTCTCTCTCTCTCTCTCTCTCTCTCTCTCTCTCTCTCTCTCTTTAGTATGGTGTACCATCTGATTTCTTACAGCAGCTTCCAAATTTTTTAAGCTTCATCTTCCAAATAAAAACTTTCAGACCTACCAGCACTGTCAGAAAGAGCAAAAACACTAGAGACTAATATTACATTGCATTTGTCAACTTTTGCAGTAACTGTGAGAATGCACATATTGTGTTTTGCTAAAATGATCTGTAGTCCTCATGCACACAGGAATAGTTGATTTTGCTAAAATTTGGTTCTGGAGGGGGGGGGGGTAATGAAAAAGGTCAAAATCATGCCATTACTATGCCTAACTCAATCCCCCCCCCCCCCCCCCAGAAATCGAGCTTTGAAAAAAAAAAAAAAAAAAAAAAAAAAAAATCCTCTTCTATCATACCTCCCCTCAACCATCACCACCTCTCCCCACCCCTCCCCCCCTTCCATTTACACAACATAATTCTACAAGTCAAAATTTATGTGCTGAGCAGGAGCCTGTAGTTGGTAATATTGTATTACTGAAACTTGTCATTAATAGGTCTCATAACGTTAATGACTGAAGGTGTTTATTTATAAAATTAATATTTAATATTAACATAAATGTTAGGAAGTCTTTCTGAAAACATTTGTCTGCAGTGTAGCATTGTATGGGAGTGAAACGTGGATGATAAGGAGTTCAGACAAAAAGATTATAGAAGCTTTTGAAATGTGGTGCTACAGACGATTGATGAACATTAGATGGGTAGATCATGTGACTAATGAGGAGGTGCTTAACCGAATTGGGGGAGAAAAGGAGTTTCTGACATATTCTGATTAAGAGAAGGGATAGATTGGTAGGACACATTCTGAGACATCAAGGAATTGTCAATTTAGCATTAGAAGGAAGTGCGCAGGGTAAAAATCGTAGAGGGAGACTGAGGGACAAATACAGTAAGCAGATTCAAAAGGATGTAGGTTGCCGAATGTATTCTCAGATGAAGAGACTTGCACAGGACAGGGTAGCATGGAGAGCTGCATCAAACCAGTCTCCGGACTGCAGCCCACCACACACACATAAGACATGTTGGGTGGCTATTTGGTGCACTCCATTATTTACATAATTTCTTTATACTTCAGGAAAGACTAAATAGAGGACATCACATAGATGATTAACCTGTCTTATGATCTGGCTATTTTCTTTTTTACAAGCGTACCTATCTTAACTAACTGTGATGTCTGTATGAACGTATCGACGGCCTACAATGAAATATGTCAAATCTCGTGTTCTTTTCTACATGACATTGTACTTTTAGTATATTTTAGCATTGATAATGGTTAGTCACTAGCTAAAATCTGGATCAGCTAAAATAAAGATTGAAAATAAATGACTGCTGACTGTCGCCAGTTACCAGGTTTTAAATTTGTACAGTCATGAAGGCAGCAGAGGACAAAATAGGTAGGAAGGCAAGACCTACAAAGAATCCTTGGATATCACAGGAGATACTAAATTTAATCGATAAAAGGAGAAAGTATAAAAATGCAGTAAATGAAACAGGCAAAATGGAGTACAGACGACTAAGAAATGAGATTGTCAGGAAGTGCAAAATGGCTAAGCAGGAGTGGCTAGAAGGCAAATGCAAGGATGTAGAAGAATGTATAAATAGGGGAAAAATAGATACAGCCTACAGGAAAATAAAAGAAACATTTGGAGATAAGAAAAACAGCTCTATGAATATCAAGGACACTGATGGAAAACCTGTTCTCAGCAAAGAAGGGAAAGCTGAAAGGTGGAAAGAGTATATAGAGGGGCTCTACAAAGGAAATGAACTTCGAGACAATATTGTAGGGAGGGAAGATGATGTAGATGATGATGAAATAGGAGATACTATACTGAGAGATGAATTTGACAGAGCACTGAAAGATCTAAGTCGAAACAAGGCCCCTGGAGTAGATGATATCCCGTCAGAGCTACTGAAGTCTCTGGGAGAACCAGCCATGACAAAATTGTTTCACATTGTGTGTAAGATGTATGAGACAGGTGAAGTACCCTCAGACTTTAAGAAAAATGTTATAATCCCCATTCCAAAGAAAGCAGGTGCAGACAGGTGTGAAAACTACAGAACCATCAGTTTAATAAGTCATGGTTGCAAAATATTAACACGGATTATATACAGAAGGATGGAAAAGCTGGTAGAAGCCGACCTCGGGGAAGATCAGTTTGGGTTCAGGAGAAATGTAGGAACACGGGAGGCAATACTCACTTTACGGCTTATCCTAGAAGATAGATTAAGAAAAGGCAAATCAACATTTCTAGCTTTTGTAGATTTGGAGAAGGCTTTTGACAATGTTGATTGGAATATACTCTTTCAAGTTCTGAAGCAAGCAGGAGTAAAATATAGGGAGCGTAAGGTTATTTACAACTTGTACAAAAACCAGACAGCGGTTGTCAGAGTTGAAGGGCATGAAAGGGATGCAGTGGTTGGAAAGGGAGTAAGACAGGGTTGTAGCCTTTCCCCACTGTTGTTCAATTTGTACATTGAGCAAGCTATAAAGGAAAGCAAGGAGAAATTTGGAGAAGGAATTAAAGTTCAGGGTGAAGAATTAAAAACATTGCGTTTTGCCGACGACATAGTAATTCTGTCAGATACAGCAAAGGACCTGGAAGAGCAATTGAACGGAATGGACAGTGTGCTGAAAGGTGCATATAAGATGAATATTAACAAGAGCAAAACTAGGGTAATGGAGTGCAGTGTAAAAAAATCAGGTGATGCTGAAGGAATTAGATTAGGTAACGAAACAATAAAGGAGGTAGAGGAGTTTTGTTACTTGGGCAGTAAAATAACAAATGATGGTCGCAGTACAGATGATATAAAATACAGAATGGCAATGGGTAGAAAGACGTTTTTGAAAAAGAGAAATTTGTTAACATCGAATATTGATTTAAGCCTAAGGAAGGCCTTTCTGAAGGCATTTGTATGGAGTGTTGCCTTGTATGGGAGTGAAACATGGACGATAAGCAGTGTGGACAGAAAGAGGATAGAGGCTTTTGAAATGTGGTGCTACAGAAGAATGCTGAAGATTAGGTGGGTGGATCGCGTAACTAATGAGGAGGTACTGAACCGAATTGGGGAGAAAAGAAATTTCTGGCATACCTTGACTAAAAGAAGGGATAGATTGGTAGGACACATTCTTAGACATCAAGGAATTGTGAATTTAGCGTTGGAGGGAAGTGTGTGGGGTAAAAATCGCAGAGGGAGACCAAGAGACGTGTATAGTAAGCAGATTCAAGTGGATGTGGGTTGTCGTTCTTATGAGGAGATGAAAAGGCTTGCTCAGGATAGAGTAGGGTGGAGAGCTGCATGCATCAAACCAGTCTCTGGACTGAAGACCACAACAACAACAACACAGTCATGAAGCACACAATCCTTTAAAATGGAAGGTTATTTGATGATCATTGACTTTGTTTTCTAGTGATGTGTTTGCCGCCTTACTTACGTTTGTTCTTACTAGTGAAAAAATCATGTTTTTCTAGGACTCTAAAAGTTGGGTGTTAATCATTATGGAGCATTCCACAATATTAACATCCCACACACTGCACATGGAAATTCAAAAGTTGAATTTTTTTGTTTACTAGGGTGTACTATTTACATTATTGCTGCACTTGCATGATCAAAAATAAAAGAAATTCACGTTATTAGAAATATATGTAGTTTATATGTAAATAATAATAATAATAAAAAGAATGCAGTTGTATTATCTGATACACCAGTTTATGAGCAAGATTCATGTCCCTCAATTAATTTGGGTGATCAACATCCCTCAATTAATTTGGGTGATCAACATTCTGCTACATTTGTTTGTTAAACTTCATGATTCCACAATTTGTAACATAAAAAATATTACACCAAATTTTTACTATCTGTAAAAAAGCATAAATAAAGAATCTAACGTTTGCAAGGGTTATAGAACTTAAAGAGTGGCCATGTATTTCTGATACTGACAGTTATGTATTACAAAATTTGGAGGGAACAACAACATAATTAGAAATTCAGGTACTTACATTTTGGGCTCTTCTTTGATAAATGATAATATGATGTATTTATAATTGAGCCTCACCAAGAATGAAATAAAATGAGGTTAGCACAAAACTCCAGTTCTTTCAGAGCACATGTGTGAGTGGACTGTTTGGGTTTTCACTGTTGAGGTTGGTCTGTGAGAGTTTCAAACACAATTCAGAGGGAATTCCTGCAGATACTACTGTCTTCTAAATTACAAGAAAATACAAGTTACAACATAATTTCTGCTTCATGGCAAAGCTGCAATAGTGCAAGAATGTGGCACCCCTTGACAAGCTGTCTATATAAAGATTTATGGAATATTCAGCAGAAAAAAGTTACGAAACATTTTTCAATGGATAGTTCCTGCATATGAAGTTTAGTTGCCCCTATCAGAGAAAAACCCAGGCTGGAATTCAGTAATATAATAAGGATAGTTCACAACTCACTGCAAATGTGTATGTTGAGCTGTGACAGGCATATTAAAAGAGAGACTTACACCCATAGAACGCAAGCTTTTGGTCATTAGCCTTTCTCAGAAAACACATCACTCACACAATCACACTTCACACCTCTCCTTCCTCTTCTCTCCCACCTGTCAAAGGAAGTAACTTCCAAAAGCTTGTGTCGTATGTTTATTTTTGCCTTTTTATGTGACTATCAACAGTACTGAGCTGAGCTAACTATTGACCAGCCAGTCTGTCTCTTTTGAATATTTTTCATTTTTTTTTTTTACTTTTTTTTCATCTCTTTGAAGAATTTCCTTCAGATTAATAAGTATATTGTCAGATGAAGCCTATTATTGATTTTAATGTTAACATTTGATAAAAACTATTGACTAAATCTAAATGAATCTACTCTAGTCCAATTGTAATACAAATTTTTCAGTGAGTTGCGAAAATATTTTTCAGAAGAGATTGAGTGTCTAGCAAGTACTTACCTCTTCTTAGTATCGCCAATTAGAGATGGGTCATTCATGAACAAACTGTTCCAAAGGAATCATTCACAAAAGTGAACTGAAGGACTGAGAAACTACATATGAGGAGAGACAGTTTGCCATTCACTTAGGTGCTTCTAGTTGGCCCTGGTCTGGAACAGTTGCTGTGACTTTCAGTTCCAGTAACTGCCAGTCCTGATCCTGAACAATTGCAGTGACTTCCAGTGTTAGGAACTGTTGGTCCCAGTCTGGAATGTTTGTGGCAACTACTAGTTCCAGGAACTGTCACATAGCCATTCCAGTTCCAGGCAGGTGGCAAGACCGTCCCGTTCCAGTTAATCTGTTTCAGTTCCAGCTCACTGCTCACTATCAAGCTGTTGTTTGTTTTGTTTCACTGCACTCACCCATTCCCATTCTGTTTCAGACTCTTTTTGAACTAATGGTTCTTTGTGTATTCTGTTCAGTGACCATCACCAGTAATTTACGTTTACAGACATTTTATAATTTTGTAACTTAACATACATAAAAATTGCATTCTGTGTAAGACATATGTTTTACGGGCATCATAAAGGAAAATCTACTTATTTCTTCATAATTTTTATCAATGGTGAAAGTCATAATTCTGAAGAGGATTTTTTATTATCATCTGCATCATTTAGTTTTTACATGCAACTTTCAATCATTTCCCTAAAATATAGTGTAAGAGTATTTGAATAAATAGATGTTTCCCTTTCCTTCCAAGCCAGTATGTGACAATTTGATGGCTGCAATTTTTAAGTTTCTTTGTGCTACCTACTTGTTAGGCTCTTTTACATTAAAAAAAATTATTTTGAAAGATGTAGACTGCAATAATATTGTATTTACTTTTATCTAAAAAATCTTGTTCAGCTTTTACACAACAATGGCTCAGTTTCTATTTTGATAATGTGTTATTTGATAATAATTTGATAAGAATGAATGGTGAATGAGTAGAAAGCGATGGTTTCAAAGACAAAAATAAATGTAGACCTAAGCTTCTGGAAATCTTTTTTCTGTCATGTATGAGAGAGGAGGGAGAAGATAGGGGATAGAAGGGAAGAGTTACTAACAACCCAACCTCTGAGGTAAGGATGGCATAAAAAGGGGATGTGGAAGTCAGAGATATTGCATGATAAGTACTCAGCCATGCCAATGCAAACCAAAGAGGATAGATCACAAAGTGAACCGAAATAATGCTGAACGGAAGGGGGCTGGGGGAGGGATAGATAAAAAAAAATTGATTAAGGGCAGATCTCACACACACACACACACACACACACACACACACTCATGAATGGAGTAGAGGAGGTGAGAAATGGATAATGAATAAGTGAGTTAAGGATAGTGAAGGGGGGAGAGGTTAACGTAGGTTGTAGTGTAACAAATACACTACATGTTTCCTCCATTGGGACAAGATAACCAAATGTCAGTTTGAGTGGCTTTAGAGAACCTGTAGGACATGTACTGTCTGAGGATTCTCTGTTTTTCAGGGGTTTTCCTAGACGGAAGCAGAGATTACTTGCAAGGTGATCACGAGGAGCATGAACTTCGATGAATATTAAGTAAAGAGCAGGAGCCTCTGGTTATTGTTCTTTCGTTTTTTTGTGTATTATTCAGTTGTTAACAATTGTCTAGCCTGGAGTTTGAAAGTATTGGATGTGATTCTCCTTATGTAAATAAGTAATAAGAAGCATTTTCAGAAGAGACATTGTAGTTGGGTTACAATAAAGCCCTATTCGTATGGAAGTTTTAAAATTGAGTAACTCATTATTTATGGTAAAAGCGAATTATTTTGAGCTAGTTAGTGTTTATCTTCATTATCTTCAGCTGCATTTAGGTAACAGAGAAGAAGTTCTAATATTTATGTGAAGAAGAACACTACTTAAACCTTAGGACTGGACCTCAGATACTTACCATATAATGAGAGAAACATAATTCGTATGAAACATATCCTCCAATTTAAGCATGGTCTTAGGGACATTTCATTGTGGCGACCTTACATGGACCTGATTTGAAGAAAAATGAAGTAACAATAGGAAGAAAGAAGAAAAACTGATTTTTTTGTGAAATTACGAAATTTTTTGAAGAAAAATTAATAATTATTCTGAGAAGAGTGGTGTTTACTCTTAGCAACCAGAGTCAACAACACCTAACAACAAAGAAAGAATGTAATTTTGCAACAGTCTAAAGTACTAAAAGTAATAAAATTGAGTCAAGAAGAAGATGATTGTGGTTGTAAATCACCAATAATGAGAATTTAGTGAAGATCAGTGTGCAGTTTGAAGTTACATGTTGTCAGAATACTACATGTAACATGAAGAAGGTAAGACGTGCCATAGTTGAAGTATATTGTTTGATGAAAGTGACTACGAACTATAAGATACTCTAAGGAAATAAATAAAAAGAAGAGGACCTCGTAGAAGCAGACACTGTCTACTGACACAGTTGTACCAGCCGACAGATCCAACATCATTGATGTGGACGTCAATATCGTTACTGAGGTGATAGCAGCTGATGCAGCCGACAGCTGATCAGGATACAACACAACAGAGTGGCACCAACAACTATGACGGCGCAGCTAACTACGTGTGTAGTAGCGCAGGTTCGTGCCATACTGTTTGGTGAGGAAAGAACATTAAAGTTACTAACAAAACTGTATGGTTAAGCTTGGGTCATATTAATAAAATAGTAATAGGAATATTATATACAGTATTATGTTAGACATTTATGATCAGAAGAAGAAAGTCAAAGGCACTAAAATGGCAGAGGATCAGCCTCAGTGGTTTACTCAATATCTAAGACAATATAATGAGGATATGAAGTGACTAAGTGATTTAAACAAGGGTAGGAAGCATTTAGACACTAAATTAGCTGAGCAAAAGTTGCTAATAGTTTTAAGCAATTTAAGTTGGAACAATCTAATAAATTTAAGAAATTTTCTGATAAGATGTTTGATACTTTAAAAGATCAATCAGTAAGGAGGGACACCTTAACTTCTCAGTTGGATATTCATGTCAATGAGTGTAAGGTGAATTACACACATTTCAAAGAGGGTTTTAGTAATTTAAAGGAGTTACTTTCAACGAAAGAGGATGTGGAAGAAATTTCAAGGAAAGTGGTTGTAGATTATCTCAGTACTGAAAAAGATCCTCTGTTATCAGAGATAGAAGGTAGAATGTCAGTGAAGTGGATACAAATACCTTACAAAATTTAAATAGGGAGATAATTACTACCAATCAGAAACTTGAGGTCCTGAATTATCCCAAATTAATCAAACTATAACAGAAACTGTGACCAAATTGAATGCATTAGAAAATGTTCAAACACAGGCTCAAAATAACTCACTTTTACAATAAATAATGAGTTTCAGTTTTAAAACTTTCATATGAATATGACTTTATTGTAACCCAACAACAATGTCTCTTCCGAAAATGCTTCTTATTACACATTTACATAAGGAGAATCAATCCAACACTTTCAAACTCCAGACTAGACAATCATTAACAACTGAATAATACACAAAAAACAAAGTTACCTTGCCCATAACTGAGGTAGAGTGGAGAACATTGTAAAGCAGAAGTTTAAAGAAAGACTAGATGGTTCATCAATGAGTGAAAGCAAAAGTTAAGAATTAGAGATAATTGATCAGCAATTTGAAAAGTTGTTGCATGAGCTTCAAAAAACTAAAGTAGAACTGAGTGCTAGAAATGCTGATTGGGGTTAAACAGTACAGGTTATTAATTGTGGTGAAGATTCTCTTATGTCTTCTGGGATAAACCTTTCAAAACAATTGCCAAAATTTAAGCCTGATGGGGAAATAGACTCGAATCATTTTCCTAGGGGATTTTCTAGAACTTTACCAAGTAACTAGGAAGATGCTACAAAGATGGATTTCACTTTATGTTATTTATTATGCCCCTCAGGTAGATTAACACACTTTTTTTAATCAGGTGGAGTGACACCTATCGGGAACCAGTTATTTGTCCTAGTACTTCCTTTTTTCATTTTCTGTAGGACAGATTCTTCTTTTATTTTACTACTCTTTCATCCTTTATTAAAGTATCCTTCTACTATACTTACCTGTATGTGACACAATAGTTTTCATTATGGCACACAGAGATAGTAAGAACAAATGTTTATGACAGCTGATAAAATTAATATTAAATATAATCTCCGATTTGTGACACAAGAAGTTCGTATGCAAACATAAACATAGTTTGACGACTCAGACTTATACTGAATATTATTGGTAAAAAGGTGTGGCGATATAAAATATATACTTATCATGAATAAATAAAAGTAATAATATTCATGAGGAGGGATAGAATTTTCTTCCGAGGTAAAGTAATATATTATGTTTTTATACATAGACGTAAGCTTTGTAGGGAAACTTTTATATGAATTTTGTATCGATTGCTATGAACCAATGGTGGATTTCTTTGTTTTGATAAGATGGGGGTGGAAAACACATAGACGATTAGGTGAATACATGTGTGTTCTTATGTGGTAATATGTAAGGATAATTTGTATGAAGAGCATGAGGTATAACAGGGTTTGTTGTTGTTTAGAGCAGGTGGATAATTTAAAATACTTTATTCATGGTACTCATATGAAAGTGGTAGGTAAAGAAAAGGAGAGGAGAGGAATTTTGTGAAGTATGAAGGAGAAGGACTGGAACAGGAACAAGAGAAAGTAGAAGAGTAGAAACGAGAGGTAACCAGAAAGGATAGATCATAGTGTGTCATTTTTAGGAATTGGAAATGGATAATGGAGGATGAATAGAGGGGTTGAGATGCCCAAGAAGAGGACCTAACGCATTGGAAGTGTAGAATTTCTTTAAATGGATTCACTATTGGGAAAAAGTTGATGGAACTTACCTTGGATTTTTTTTATTTTGGAGAGTTGTCTCTTGTGTCCTTGTTTCCCAGTTGGATAGGTCAGAAAAGGCAGGATTAGATTAGTCTCAAAAGGGTTTTGAGAATGAAGTGCATCTCATATTTTTAATTAAAAAATAATAAATAAATAAACAAAAATATATAAAGAGGCGGCACAAGCAAATAATTGTGTAGATGGATTTAGAAATACTTGAGAGGAAATGATTTTTATCATTAGTTGGAAAGTTCAAAACTATCTTAAGAAACCCAACCCTGTGGAAGTTTGCCTTGCATTACTTGATATGGATAGGCCAAATGCAGGTGTCATACTTTTTTAAAGAATCTGTGTGTTCACCGAATTTAACTGAAAAGCAACATAATGAAAAAATGTTAGTAATGTTTTTATGTAAAGATTAACATGAGAAAGGAAAGAAAATGTATTTGCATTTTAAATAAGCAGAGAGAAATATGTAATATGGTTGATGTTAAGTTATGCTAAAAACTCATTGAAGTGGTATGGATTTCTCTTGATTGTGTCTAAATAAATGGTATCTAGAGCACTGAATAGGTTAAACTGTTTTGAGGAGAGTAGTAAAGCCAATAGTTGAAGCATTTGATGTGAATCTTTATTATTCAGGTTAGCAGTGATAAGAAAAGGTGATTTTCTGTTACTGACCCCTAAGTGACAAAATAAAGGTAAACAAGAGGCCCTGTGATGAGAAGATCGATTTGATAGTAAATCACTTAAATATATTTTGAGATGAAAGTAGTAGGAGGTGATGTGAGATCAATGAATCAAACTTTTAACAAATGGGTGGTGCAAGTATGGTTGAAGACTGTGTATAGACTGCAGTTAGAAAGACACTTTGATGAGGTGAATTCTTTTTCCTGTATGGAAAGATTTTAATTTAGATTTAATGAAATATCATATTATGTTACTAACAGTTAATTTTTATTGAGATACAAAGAATTGTTTATTGCATGTTATAATGGTAGTAATATTTGTTGTATGTGGGAAAAGAAAACATAGTGTACATTTGGAATCTTGTTTCTGAGGAAAGGGGTATGTAGTGTAACAAATATGCTTTCTCCATTAGGACAAGATAATCGAATGTTGGTTTGAATGGGTTTAGAGTACCTATAGGACATGTACTATCCAAGGATTCTCTGTTTTTCAGGAGTTTTCCTAGATGGGAGCAAGTTACCTGTCATAAAGGTTACTTGCAGGGTGAGCAAGAGGAGCATGAGCTTCCATGAACTTTCAGTAAAGATAAGGAGCCTCTGGTTATTGTTCTTTTGTTTTTTATGTATTATTCAGTGGATGTAATTCTAATTATGTAAATGTGTAATCAGAAGCATTTTCGGAAGAGACATTGTTGTTGGGTTACAATAAAGTCCTATTCATATGAAAGTTTTAAAACTGAGTAACTCTTTATTTATTGTAAAAATGAGTTATTTTGAGCTAGTGTTTATCTTCATTATCTTCAAATGCACTTAGTTAATGGAGAAGAAGTCCAGTTTCTAATATTTACGTTAAGAAGAACATTGATTGGGGGACAGTAAAACTAGACCTCAGATACTTACCATTTAATGAGAGAAACATAATTCGTATGAAATGTATTCTTCAAATTAAGCACAGTCTTGGGACATTCCAAGGTTAAGGCTAAGATGATGATGGGTGAAGAGGATATGTCAGAGGGTGAGTGCCCACCTTCATAGCTCCAGGTACTGGTGCTAGGTGGGAGTGTCCAGACGGCATGTGTGGTGTTACATGTGCCAAGATCCCCACGGTCTTGTTGGAGGGCATGCTCAGCCGTAGGATATTGATTGTCCCTCTTCATCTGTGACCATTCATACATTCAGCAAATTTATTGGTGGTCATACCAATATAAAAGTCTGTGCAGTGAACACATGTCATTTGGAAAATGACAGGTGTTGTTTTGCATGTCATTCTGCATTGAATGGTGTTTGTTTTTCCCATGGTGGGTCTGGCATAGGTGGTTGAAGGAGGATGCATGGGACAGGTTTTGCAACAGGAGGAGGAACTATTAGGTAGGGAGGGTAGTTTTGAGATGTTGTAAGGTCTGATGAGGATGTTGCGGAAGTTGGGAGGATGGCGAAAAGCTAGTGTGGGTGATCTGGGGAGGATACTTTGGAGGGATGATCTCATTTCAGGGCTTGTTGAGGAAATGATAGTCCTGACAGAGAAAGATGTTAACTATAGTTTGAGTTTCATATTAATAAAAGAAGCTACATAATAATTATGTACAGTAATAGAAAAGTAATTTTTAAGATGTAGTTACAAAATAAATCTCTGGTAAGCTCTTCACTACACTTATGTGTATATTTTTTATTGTGTACTTAAAGTACACATATAGTGGATGCGCATAAAAAATTTTCAAGTGAAATAATTACATCTACCAGAAAAATAGTAAAATAGAAACTGTTATATAGTATTTAAATTTCATGCAACATGTACAAAAATTCTGAACACAACCCATAGACAATAGCCATGGATTGATAATAGAAAATTAGGCACCTATGTTTATATTTTGCTTATGGCTGGGGAATCAAACTCCAGACTCACTCTTATTTACTGAACATATTTTGACATTGTGTGGAATTAGATTAAAAATGGACTGACGTTAGCGACCTCCACATCTTGGTTTTGGAGTGCACCCACCCTACCTTTCTCCCCTGGCCCCAAGGTGAACATCACATTCCAAACTCCCATCAACCACCCCTTTAGACCACTACCACTGTTATGGAGCACCCTTTGTGTTGTTTTGGTGCTAAATTCAGTTCTTTGGCAATTTTTTTCAAATGTTGTCCTTCTATTTACATAAACATTATCTTCAATTATCATCACTAAACACACACTTTCATCCACATTGTGACTCAGTAAATTATATTTTTCTGCTTTGGTCACCTCGGCTATGTTCAATTTTCTTTAATATGATGCATACACAACTACACAGGATATTATTCTGACCATGAATAGCAGTTGTATGTATTGAGGACATTGTAAAGGTGCTGCTCAGTACAAAAGCACAACCTGTAGGCTAGTAACATCTGCATTTATGTTCAAGCATGCATTTCTTGTTGTGTTTCCATATTTTTCTCCAAATCCTGTATATTAAGAATGCAGTGTTGCTGAAACTAATCAGACCATGTTAACAGGACATCATGTGTGTGTGTGTGTGTGTGTGTGTGTTTTTACATATATTTTTAAAACATTTTCATTAGGTCACTTTTTTGTTGTCTCATTGGGTATGAATTTTGCAACAACTTTCAAACTAACTTACCAATGAAATAGATACTTTCAAGTTTCAAAATAGTTCAGAAATGGATGACAATTCAGTAATAACTTGCTGTAGTTGTGATATTTGGTGGTGGTGGTGGAGGATGATGATTTTGTTTTTCTGTATGTTTATTATGCAAAAATTCTGCGATCAATTTTAAACCAACTTCCAATTAGCTAGAAAAGGAATGGAAGGAAGATTATGGTTCAATGTTCTTTTGCCAGCATGGCCATTAGATACAGAGCACAAGCTCAGAGTGTTTTGATAAAAATGGGGAAGGAAAGCAGTTATGACCTTTCAAAGAAAGCATCCCAGCACTGCCTGGGTGCTTAATTACAGAAAACCTAAACCTGGATGACCAGAGTCCAATTTGAACCACTGAAATCCTGAATATGAGTCCACTGTGATAAAAATGAGTAGAGTTCAGAACTGGATAAAAATGTAATAACAACTTACTTTCTGATCTGATGTGTGGTAGCACTGTGCTGCACTGATAACCTCCCCCCTCCCGCCTTTCCTGTTCCAGTCACAAATGTTTCACAGAAGAAACAATTACTTGTAAGACTCTGTGTGAGCTAGGATCTCTTTAATTTTTACGTTCAGTCTTTTCAGAATATAAGTGTGGTAGGAATCAATATACTGTTGACCAGAAATGAAAAGAAGCTGAAGTCATATTTCGAATATTATAGACGAAAAATTCCTAACAGGAAAAATTATATATAAAAAATATATGAAGATTACTCACCAGGCGAAGGAGCACAGGTGTGATAGTAGCACAAGTAAATAGAACATACACTCACACACACAAACGCAAACTTTTGCAACCCAGTTGCTTCTTCAGGCAGAAGGGAAGGAGAGGGAAAAGGAAATGATGAGGGTTTTAAGGAAGGGGGTAAGGAGCCATTCCAATCCCGGGAAGAAAAGGGGGAAGAAAAAGAAGGTAAACAATATACACACACCCACACATTTACACAGATGCAACCATATTTCCATATCTTTGTTGTAAACTCATTAAAATATTTGAAATTTATTGAATGTTTTTACATATAAAACACTAAAAAGCTGAAAATAATTATGTAAAAAAATGCTTTTTAAAATAACGCATTTTTAAAATGATCTAAAAGGTATTAAGTAATTTCTCCTAGGTTCATACAGATTCCCAAGTCCATACAGGTTGTCCTGAAAATTTGTGCTCGTGAATTTTTTATTTCTGCGTGAATGCTAGAGGAATTTTTAAAATGAAAAATATGGGACATATGCAATACATCTGAGGATTGCACTAAGGAGCAGTTATGAGGAAAATCACAAAATACATTAATTCATCTGGAGTGCAATAAATTGGTTAGTGATTTACGTGAACTATTCAGACATCATTACCTATTAAAAGTTCCTACTTTTATCACAAGTAGTGTCATAGCAATTAAAAATACACACAAGTGCAAATTTGTAAGAACATCTGCTTGGGATTAGGAATTTATATGGGTCTAGGAGAAATTATTTTATACTATTGAGTCCATTTAAAAACATGTTACATTAAAAAGTATTTTTATTTAAATAACAATTTTCACTTCATTTCCACTGAAATAGGTGGAAATACATTTAAAGCTGTCACATGCACTGGTTCCTCCTAAACAATACAGACTGCAAATTATGTATCTGTGTGAAATTTCCCACTGATTGACATTAGTTTAAGTATTCATTAATTGTAGCTGTGAACATTTCATAAAGAGATTTCTACAGGGTAACAGTCAATAAAATATCAACCATTTCACTTGAACCATGCCTTTGGTGTGCTGAAAATACATTTGATTTCATTATAGAATATTAAAATTGGTAGTATTGTAAAGTAACAAATGACACTGATATGTCAATGGAACTATTTTAATTTTGTTATTTGCTTGCCCAAGTTGGCTTATTTCTACTGATGATAATTTTATGCTTGGATATCATTTCAAACAAACCTGCAGTGTATTTCATTCCTGTGGATGGTTCTATTAAATCAATGATGGAAACCCTTTTTACTCTTTCAGCTTTTATTCATATGCTACCCCACGAAGCATGTACTCATAAATGTATTTTACACAAACTGAATTTTATTAAAAAGTGTGTAGCAAAAATCTATTTTCTGTATGGTGTTCTGTTACATATGTGCCATGAGATCATGTTACAGACTAAACTCTCAGATCTGCTCCCAACTTAGATAGAATCAGAATACAAATGAGTGGAAACATTAACTAATTTTAAGTAATTTTGCACTGCAGGAACAGTATGCCACTTTCAGACACTCATTTTCTAGAAAATACCAAACCACTATAAACATTCCATCAAACATGTTGCACCCAGATCAACAATTTTTCACTGAACATATTATGAATTTTTCACAAGACATGTTCAGTAAATGATGAATGCTATGCATACTTACTGTCACTGAAAATTAAAGTGGGTGGAAATTGAAAATAGTGTCTTATTTCTATCAGTGAGTAGAATTCTTACAAGGCAAATTAAAATTATTGCAAATCAGAACTATATTAAATGTTAAATTTATTAACTAAATATTTCTTAAGATTATTAATCCAGTAATCATTTAGAACATACATACCTATAAATACATCTTATATGCACCAGTATTATACGATGTCATAAACAAAGTAAAATGAAACCTGAAATCCATATCCTTCATTTTATAAAATATAACTCTGTAGGTAAAACAATAGAATATGGACACAAATTTCCACTGAATGAATATTTTCTGTTCCGTCATGTATGTGTAATCACTGACCAAAAATAGAGTCTATTAAGCATTTTAAATTAAACATAACACTCATGAAACTACCTCATCATTTTTACAATTTTTTGTTTCATCTCCACTTAAATGCATCTCACATTTCCTAGTAAAAACTGACATAGACCTATCTTCACACAATTCAAATGTAAATTCTTGAGTTTGTATGAATACTTGAGAAAATATTCTTTCACAGAAATCATATTGGTGCTTTAAGAAAAACACAAACAATGTAAAAAAAACCACATATCTGGATCACAAAAAGTTTAGCCAAACATAAAAATAAGAAGACTTTTAACTAAAAAGAAATTACTAAGAACAAGAAGTGCAGAAAACCTAGGTGAATAGGCAGTTATCTTTGATTAAATGTCATTATTTGCCACATAATTTGAACTCATTTCAGAATATTGGCTGTGCTTAATTTACATGATTTAGGTGACATCCGTATTGAAGATCACTATTTTGGTGCATGATGAACAGAAGGATATGCCTGCAGCAAGAAATGTAATGAAGAAATATTGATCAATAGAGGGAGAGCATTGATCATTTAATTTTGCAAGAATTTCTGTATTGTCACAAGATCTAACTATGCATTACTTTTATTTTTTTCAAAATGAATAAATGGAACCTGGAAATATTTCTGCTGTCGAAATCCTCAATGCTGACAGAACTTTTCTCAGTCCACTTTGTGGAACTTATTTCTACAGAGGTTTCTTTCTTCTGTAAATCAAAAGTGTCCATCATATACTATGTTCTGGTCTACAAGCTTATATCACACAAACAATAACAGACACCAGCATTCCACATGGAACTGCAGACTACAGGAGATGATGAATGAAAGATGTTACAACAGAAATTTTACGGTATGTGACATCAGTAAACTTAACATCTGACACCAGCACAAAATTTACTGCTTCACTGGCTTCTGGTTAATCTGCTGAAAACTTATGAGATTATAAATTTCATTTGGTTATTAATTTAGTCTTTGGTACAACACAAAACTACAGCAAAATGACTTAACCATAAATGAATAAGCATGCCATTGTAACATGAAGGAATTTATGAAAGGTGATGTCCATGGAAATAATTATTTAAGACTTATATTCCTTTTCTGAATCTGAACTCATGTTTCACTCCTCTTCCCTTTACAATACGGAAAAGTATTTGACAGTTAATACAGAATTTCTAGAATTTCTTTTAAATTTTTAGAAAAAACTGCACAAACTGTTATGTGCAATAAACTGGCAGGCATGACGAACCTCATTTAAAATATGGATGGGATGATGTTCTGTGGCAATCATGCAGCAAATAACTCATATGATTATATCTGATATTTCACAAATATGATTTCTGGATATGACACAAAAGTATAGATGCTGCCTTCAAACTGAAATGGTTAGAAGAGCAAAGCAAATAACATTAATGCTGACAACAAAATTTAGAGAAGAGAAACATGATTTTGTTTTATTTTGCACTTCAAGGGTGATTCAAAGCATCTTGTGATGTTAAGAACAAATGAATAAATATTTAGCAAGTGAATGATATATCATAAATGGTGAATGAATGATAATGGCAATAAAAATGAAATACCAAGAAACTATACATAATCACAGACATGATGATCCTTGGGAAGGTGTATATATTTATATATATTTATATCTTACTCAAAATGCATTTCATATTTCATAATACACACATTTCTAAGGGTGGTCCCATTCCCACCTTCATCAAACAAGACAGAAAGGTACACATAAACAGTCCACTGATCCAATGTCCACTGATTCACTGACAATGTCAATGTGGTAAACTACCACAATATTAAGAACATATTAGGTCCTGAAATATACTGGAAAAAACATTGACAACCAAACTCCATTTCTGTTGATTGGTGGCAGTTTCCACTGTCAATCATGTTGTGAGACCTGAGCTGGTAAGTGTGGCCTCTGATATGTAATGGCCAATGCCGGAGATTTGCAATGTTTTGTTGCCCAGTTTCTATGGAAAGAGCTCACTCTGAGAACAATACTACATCAAACTGCTTCTTATTCTTCACAGAGAAACACACAAATCCTCTAGCTTTAATAAATTTATATGTATGTGAGCCTACTAGTTGAACATGAACATATTACCATAGTAATAATTATTTTCAATAATATTATTTATTGTTATTTATTATTTATCCCAACTAAGCAACAATGTTATAACTGCATTTACCATTATATACAGTATTCCACAGTATTACTTAATAATATTTGGTATATGTGATCAAATCAAGATATCAAATTTCTTTTTGTAAGACCCAAAAAATTTGACTTTCAAAGAGATTTAAGATTCCCTCCCCTTATTTAATCAGCAGTGCACATAGTACCATATGTTGTGCACAGTTAAAATTCACATTAGCAACATGATTATGGGACTTGGCAGATATGTTGTAGGCACTTCTCTGTTATTGTAGCATCAATCACCAATTTTAAGAACCACATCAAAGCACAATTTTCCATATTGGTCATATTTCAGTTCTTTTGTTTTATTTTTGTTCTAAAATAAATACAAAAAAATGATAATCTTATTTTGATCACACTGAAGCAAATATTCTTCCACACTGATCAGGAATACATATGTATATAATATTTAGTCTGTTTATTTAAAAATTCGACTGTACAGGGCCATGGGATGAAGACACATTTTAGCGAATGAGAAATTGCCAACGCACAAAGCAGAAGTTCATACGAAACACAGATTCTTTTGTCCACTTTGGACTACACAATTCACCCATCTCTACTCTCACTTTTTGCCAAGTAACAGGTGATGACAATATCACACAGGAATTAGTAAACAAATAAATTACGGAAGCTTCACGAAGAAACAATTTGCAAAGAACTGAGAAATAAAATCATAAAGTGAATTCAACACTACTGACTAGATTCACAATAACAAATGACTTAGGTATTCATAAAAGTTACACAATACACAAATGTTCCCTATTTTTGCTGTTTGCCTGTGAAATGTGCAACAGAATGTAATAGGATCTGCACTTGACTACCTCTGGGAATGTCTTGACTAGGTCTGCTACTATAAATGCAAGTAACACTTGGACAAAGGTCTCCAAGGTTCACTCTTCAGCACCTGTTCTTCCTTTTCAATTTCTTTATGTATATACCATATATATATTAGTAATATTCAAATGTGTGTGTGTATGTGTGTTTGTATTTGTGTTCGTGTGCATATATCATCTCTATTTATACTTTAGAAATCATTCATTTTCAACACTTACATAATAAAATAAATGACAAAGTTATAAATAACAAATTAAGTCTATAGACAGAACTACACAGTACCTATACTGACTCATCAGCACATTTCCGAAAGCTAAAATATCTCAGTATGAAGTGACTCATATCATTTCTTATTTGCCAACAAAGTTGTATTTCCAAAATGTACACTCAACTTAGTTATGGGAAAGTATTTAACATTACAGAATCCATTTCCATCCTGTGTGTCTTATCCCTAAACAGTTATCAGCAGTGTTGTTTCATCATCATATGTGTAGTCCTAATAATTTCTGTACACATCATTACAACTTCAGATAACATTTAATTTTTCCACTGAAAAAATGCAAGTATTTTTCTTCATGGAGAGGATACTTGGGAAAGCAGACTGTGCAACACCTGAATAAGCTCAAGTTGTGTGCAGCCAGTAAGGCAAGGCAAATATAAAAACAATATGATGCACTTATGTGCTAAAACTTAAACAAGTATCTACTACTCATTTACAAAATGTGTGATAATAGATTTAAATGAACACGTGTTGGCACTTTGATGTCCCTGCGATCGACCCAATTGTTATTTTTTTGTTCCTTTTCATATTTTCTGGTGTGATAAATAAGAGTTGATGAGCAATAATGAAAAAGAGACTAACATGCACTACAGTAGATAATGTAAAACAAGATATTGGTGGAGCGAGTTTACATTAAAACATTTATACTTTTAAATGTACAATTCATCCTCTCTTGCTTTTAGAAGTGTCGTCTCTGTGATAAGGAATAGCCTCCTGTCTGTTGCCGGGCGTAGTGTCTCTACGATCACCCGCCACTTATTAACAAACACAATGGAACAGAAACGGAATGCACACATCGTCTGCAGTGTAGATGTCAGTGCCGCTCAGTAAAGACCACACCCACGGAGGTTGTTAGCGATGATTACGTCGGTGACTGCGTCGAACACAAACTGAATGTTGTTGGTGTCAGTGGCACATGTCATGTGGCAGTAGATTTCTTTTGTGGTGGACTTGTTTTTCGCCTCAAACTGAGCCTGGATGTAAGCTGCTGCTTCTCCGTATTCCTGTGCCCCTGAAACATATATTTGAGAATTTGTGTAAAGAATCAAATTTATCATAAACCACAGATGAATATTTGTGATGACTGCTTAGTGTATGTAGTGAGCTTCAGTATGAACTTGAGTTTTGTAAAATCAACCTAGTAATTGACCAAACTGTATCAGATGGGGGGAGGGGGGATTGGGGGGGGGGGGGGGGGGGGAATTGCAGTGACTTCCATTTACCAAGTGTATACAGTGAGTGCATTATATTTAAAACAGTATAGGAATTCAGCTATGAGTTTAAAAAAAAAAAACCAGTAAGTATTTATTGCAAATCAAAATTTTGGCTATACAACCCAAAGCTGTCTACTAATATAGTAACATGTATTTTACAAGCTTGATAAGTCTATGTGATTCACTTTCAGTGCATTAATAGTTATTCAATAACTGAAATAAATACAAACAGGTTTGTGACTGATTGCTAAATTCCATTCCTGTATGAAATACTCTAGGCTACTCTTATATTCTCACGTATTTTTAATTGCCTATACCACACTCAAGTAGTTTAGATAAATTCGTTTTAGAATAAGGGTCAATAATAAAATGTTGGTGAATTATATTATGCTGCTAGTGTAGGGCTCAATTCATTATTAAATCCCAACATGGTTTCAAAGTGTTGTTATATGAACACTGTTTGTTGCCTTGAGAGATTCTTTTTCTAAATTGCTGAAAATTTTGATTATAACTAATACAAACTACTCACACAATAAATAACAAATGTGAAGGAACTGTAGCCCCGAAATAATAAGAATGAAATGATACTGCAGGAATTAGTTGTAATGGAAGATGAAATTATGAGAAAGTTGGAAAGTAGCCCTACCAGTGAAGAAATCAGTCCCAACTTATTAAACATTGACAATTCCTTTTCTTGAATGTTGTGACAAAAAAGCGTCTTTTCTGGCATAAATTTGGATTTGAAGGAATAAAGTTAAAAAGGCATTTTCGCAGTTTTTGAATCAGTAATTATAATGAAGCAGTTGGCAAATCAGAAGTTACTTAGTCATGAGGTATAGAAACAATGTAAAAAAAGAATATTTTGAGTTAAAATAATGTGAGTTAGGAAATGCACACAGTAAAAGTTCCATACAATGGTATCTGTTTCAAACCAGAAAAAAATGTTGAGTTTTGTGCCTATGAACTACAATTTGCAGTCAGCATTAGTTTTTGGTTATCATTTGAAGATACCTGCTGCAGAAACACACTGAATGCTTGTTGAAGCTTTCAGCAAACATGTTCTTTGGAAACAGTGTCTTGAGTAGTTAAAAAAAATCAGAAGTGATGATTTTGACATGAGAAATGATGAGTGCAGAAAACCACCAGAAAAGTTCGAAGACAACGAACTGCAATCCTTATTGGTTGAAGATGGCATTAAAACTCAACAGGAACTCAATGAACAATTGAATGTGTAGGCCATTTCTCTTTGGTTAAAAAGCTATGGGAAAGATGCAGAAAGTGGAAAATGGGTTTGAACTGAATGAAAGAGAGCAAGCAAATCAAAAGACTGCTTGTGTAATGCTGCTTGCCAGATACAAAATAAAGTCTGTTTCTCCATTGAATAGTGACAGGTGATCAAAAAGCAAATATTTTGAAAATCCTAAATATCTTAAATCATGGGTGAATCCAGGCAAATCATCAACATCCACTGCTAGCCCAAATTGCTTTGTTTTCAGTGGGTTCAGAAGGGTGCCATCTATTATTAAAAGAAACCTAGTGAAACCACTAATACTAATCATTACTAACAGCAAATGTTAGATTTAAATCAAGCATTACATGAAAAATGATCAGAGTATGGAAAAAGGCAACACAAAGTCATATTGCTCCATGATAAAGTCCCATCACACATAGCAAAACAACTCAGGGAAATGATCAAGACATTCAGTCAGGAAATAATAAGGCATGGGCTTATACTCCAAACCAGGCTGCATCTGATTATCATCTATTTGCATCATTGGGACACACTCTTGCTGAACAGTGCTACAATTCATTTGAAAATGTACGAAAATGGTTCACTGGCTGGTTCGCTCCTAAAGAAGAACTGTTTTCAAATGGCATTCATAGCCTCCCAGATAGGATTGATAAATAGCAATAGAGATTATTTTGAATAAAATATTGTTTATCATTTTCAAACAACAGACTTGTAATTATTGCAACCAAATTCTGGTTTCTTACTTCTGCATCTGGTGTATTCACAATAGGAGGAAGAATAAGAAGTTACTTGAAGAAAATGGCAGAGAAGGAGGGGAATAACAAACCATGAAAGAGTTATACAAATTACTAATGGTACAGGTATTAACAGGAAAGCAAAACACAGATGTGCGAATGAGTGTGTGTGACCACAATATTTTTTTCAGTAATTTACATAATAGTGATATTATTTTACGTAATAGATAAATAATTTCACATATAGTAAGCCAAAAGATTTTATGAGGCATAGGCATGTCAAATACATAACAAAAGATAATTTAGATGCTTAAATCTGTACCAAGATTATGTTAATTTAGCTAAGGCATAAGACATTCATTCAAGGTATATTCTATTTTCATTAGTAACAACCTTAAAATCACTAAAACTGTTTCATTTAGATACACAACCACTGTTAATAAATTATCTCCTACCCAGCCCAGCTTGACACGGTTAGAATTTATCTTTTATATCTATAAAAACTGATGTGTGTACATATTTTATTAATTGCTATGTTCTATATGATATGATTAAACACAATGCATACCATGTTTATACAATCCTCTATGTGTTTAATCCATATTTACATATTAACATCACAGTCTAACATATAAGTAACAACATTAGGGCCCCTAGCAGAGTAAGAGTCAACCATCGGGGCACTATCAATATGAACAGTCATAGAAGTGATGCTAGCACTCCAGCAGCACTGCAGTTACAGAAGAATAGCATAATACAAGCTTGTCCACTTGGGGGAGGTACTGTTGTTCCAACTACCAGACATGCAATTCCATAAAATCTAGGGCGAACTGCCAGATGTCCATAACTTCCTGCCATGATATTTCGGCGGTACTCACCTGAAGATGGCCAGAAGACTCTGCACTGAAATATCGTGGCAGGAAGTTATGAACATCTGGTAGTTCACCCGAGATTTTATGGAATTATCAGTACAACGTGAAAGCTTTAAACATCACACCAGACATACACTTTTTTGTCTACATTAATAAATATCTTCATCAGCACTACCAAATGTCCCATGATCACCTACTGTTCTAATCTGAAGATTTCATCAAAATTGCTCCAGCCATCTTGCAATACATGTGGAACACATGTACGCACACGCGCACGTGCGCGCACACACACTAGTAGTTATTTAAGTAAATGATGAACTTGCGATTTTAGATGAGGTAAACAGTTATACAGTTTTATTGCTACGTAACTGATGATCCTCTCTCATACTCTATGTTTGCCAGTGTCATTTTATAAGACTATAATATTTCTGTGTAATATTGAAAATGAAATAATTCAGACAGAAAATCAATTAATATTAGGTGTAGATTTGTAGAAAATGAGATGACAAAAAGAAGGAAACATGCAGAATTTTCAGTATTGATGTAGAACATTGTCAAGAACCGATAAAATGTGAAACAATAATTAAATCTCTAAAGATTAAAAAAGAATCAAAATAATGTAGGTGAAGTGTAATTTTATAATGCAAAAATGAGCTTAAAAAGACAATAATTTACAGTTTAGTACAAACTGTTTAATAGTTTCTTCTGCTAATATTCATTTGCTTCAAACGAACTTCTTTTACCTTTTAGTATGGTCATCATTAGGAATAAAATAATGTACACGAGTATCCACATTGCTCAGTAGACTGTTTAACAATAGTGCACTAAGCTGCAAACTAGTTCAAATTTGACAAATATCAGTAGACTAAAATACAATTTGTTTGTCAACATTAGATATCAATTGTTCTACCAAGAAGTGACTGAAGAATCTGTAAGTTTATTTTTATTTGGCAGTTTATTACTACATTACTACTATGATTTATTTCTTATAAAATAACAATTTGTGCAACTATAAAATAATACCATTATTGACTTCTACTAAACTTACCAGCATATTCAGGGAAGCATATCGTCAAAGGAGACTTCTTTATCTTTTCTTCAAAAAGATCTTTTTTGTTCAGAAATAGGATGATTGATGTATCGGTAAACCATTTGTTGTTACAGATAGAATCAAAAAGTTTTAAACTTTCCTGCATGCGGTTCTGTAATAAAAATGATAATACATTTATTCACAAACAAGGAAAACTTCAGTTAATCATAATTATGAAAGTACATTGATAAGGATATATTCCATGATGGCACATAACTTCTTATGAGTTATAACTAAGAGTTGCAAAAGAGTCGTGAATGAATAAATAAATAAATGAAAATGTTAACACTGGCAAATTCCAATGAAACTACACTAATCTGAAATTTTGAACAAGAAGTATGAAGTGGCTAGGTCACACACAGCGTACCATAATTATGACACAACATTGCACACATTATATGGTAAAACATATGTATGATTTTTTTAAATGTCTCTATTCTCCTGCATAACTGCTGAGATTTACTTGCAAAATATGTGACAAGAATATGAAGCACATACGAGCTGATATTATTTCAAATAACAGTACATAAATGTACACACTATTATGATAGTATCCTTGAAATGACATCTGTGCCATGTATTTAACATAATATGAAACAGGTTTAATTGGTTGACTGAGTCATTTATTCTTTCTTTCACAAATATTGTTATGATATTCTGTAATGAAGGAGTGTTTTCTGTGGTGTGAAAGATTCAAATTAAATATTGATCAGCAGAAGATGATTAATGCTAATCCACTCAAATTTATATCACACCAAAACTGTATATTTCTAGAAAAATAACTACTTTGCAAAAAGATTCACTTATTCCTGTATACAGCCCAGCTGCCAGTTTTCTCAAATACTTCAAACGAAACATTTATGAGTCTTTTTGGACACAATGTTTTTCCCAAAGTTGAAACCTCTTTAATATGGATGTGGTGTTAAGCTGAATTTAAATCCTTCACTCTCAATTTTATATTAATAGAATGAGTTGCTAATAAGAATCAGTTTTACTTCATTTTCAAATGTCTGTAATTTTCAGTTACATGTTTGTTGCCTACTTGCACTCTGTTGCAGACTTTTGTTCCAAAATTTAAACTCCACTTTGAGCTCTATATAAAGATGCTTAGTAGAAACACAACTTAAATTTACTGTGGTGACTTTCACAGTCATTTTAAGTTAACTCTTTTTACTAACTACAATTATTATGAGCAATTTTACATATTGGTTTGTAAGCATGAAATTTAATACAGTTCAGAGTCAGTCACACTGTGTGTAATATTTTTGCACAGGGAGCTCACAGTAATGTTTAATTTAATAATAATGTTTTGAGTTGTCAGTTTATTTTTATTAAAAGAAATGCAATCAGCTGCTTTTGTGGATGTTTTTTATTATTCCAAAACTAGTTTTCGAGCCACTGCAGGCTCATCTTCAGTGGATACATTACAGGAACATATATTATCTTCCGCTATGAGTAGGTTACGCTGTCATGGTGGATCTGGTAACACAACTGAAAATTAAGCGTTAGGTTACTTACTATATTTCATGTACTTACTGTGCTTAGTACATAAAATATAGTAACCTAACGTTTAATTCCATTTTATTGTTCTTTATGTTACCAGATCCACCATGACAACATAACCTACACTTCTATGCTGACATCAGGATTGGATCGATCACAGATAAGTCAAGATTTTGTGTTCAGCCAGACAATTGTCGTTCCATCTTCAACAGAGTATGTGGAACTGGAGACAATCCTGATTATGTGCAGGAAACATCACTGTATCACGGTATTGGATCAATGGTGTGGGCAGGAGTCAGTATTCACAGATGTACGGATCTCTGTGTCATTCAGAATGGTACTTTGACTGCTCAGAAGTATAGAGACAAAATCCTTCAACCTATTGTTGTGCCCTATGCTGGTACAATAGGAGATGGGTTCCTTCTGGTGTATGATAAAGCTTGTCCTCAAAGATGCACTGATGGACAACATGGCTGAAGTTGAGGGAATTGAACAAATGGGGTGGCCAGCTTGTTCACCAGACGTAATTCCTTTTGAGCATGTCTGGGATGCACTTGGCAGGCGCATTGCTGCCAGGCCAGCATCTCCCACAACTGTTGTGGAGCTGGATATTGCATTCATGGAAGAATGGTCAAATATCACTCAAGATCTGACTGATAACCTCGTACTGTTCATGCCACGCAGGTGTGTGACTGTGCTGGTAATCTGAGATGACAACACACTATATTAGAAGGCAACAAGAAAGACTTCTTCACTATTATGGTAGCTCTATTGTGCCTCACTCTAAGTAAACACCATGTAAACATCAAGTAAAGAATCGAGACAGCAAAACATTGTAATGTAAAAGTTACAATATGTATATTGTGTATGATATTCCATTTGATCCTTGAGACACCTATTTGGAAATCATGTATGATGACTGAATGATAGGTGATGGCCTAAGAATAGTATTGTGCACAGAAACCAGGACTATAGACTAAAACATAGTTTTTCAATAAATGTGTCACTTCAGTGTAGCCTCACACACCTACAGAAGTATTAAAAGAGGAAGCTAGTATACACACACATTATGCACATCTCACGGCTAGTTTAAATCAGTGAACAAGGAATGCAAAGGCTCTGGTTACGATGTTTCCCATTTCATGGTATTATGAAAAACAATCAAAGCTCTGATGAAGGATGAGGTTCATTTTTCCCAGTTTGGGATGGTAAGTTGTGAAAACAGGGCACTCTTTGTAGCTGAATATTGGGGGCTGGAGGGGGGGTGGATATAGAATTGAAAGTGTGCAGGTATATACGGCTCAAGAAATCTGTTTGCAGATTGGGTCTGAGAGATAGTGTTAGTCAGTAGAAGCCCTTTTGAGACCATCATCATTTTGAGCAAAAGAGCTCTCACCACTGAAAATACTCTGTCCACAGGTGACCAAGTTGTATGGGAGAGATATTTAGCATTTAAGTGGTGGTAGCTGTCAGATTGCAGATACTGTTGGTGCTTGGTGGGTTTAATGCAGACAGAGATGCAGATGGAGTCATCAGTGCACTGAAGATTTATGTCTAGGAGTGTGGCACAACAGGCTGAGGAACATGTGATGAAGCAGATAGGAGAGAAGGACTTAAGATTGTAAAGGATTTGAGGATAAGGTGTCCTGTCCCTAAGCAAAAAATGATGAAAAATCAGTGGACCTGAACCAGACAAGGAGTTTGGAAGGTTTCTTCAAATGGGCCATATGAAGTTGACATAGGAGGGTGCTATGCAAGTGCTCATGACTTGTATAGTAAGGACAGTTTACAACTTACCACAAAGATGTGGTAACGAGCTACAACAGGCACATACAAAAGACACACACATACAACACTTTCAGCTGTTGGCCATGGCCTTCTTCAGAAAATAGAACTCTCACGAAATCACACAAGCACACAACACAGTCATACAACCATCACCTCCGGCTGCCGCACTTCAAATCACACTCTGCGGTGAGTAAATTGGGGATGGCTGGGGAGGGGAGGGGAGAGGGGATAGGAAGTTTACGTCACGATGGTTGGGATGGGAATAATGAGAGACAGCTTAGGAGTGGAGTGGGGAGGCAGGTGAGGGGAGAAAAATAAAATAAATATACATAAAATGTAAATAAATAAAATAAAATGTATGCATACTGCAAGTACACAAGACCGCATACACATACACACACACACACATACATACACACGCACACAATCGCACATTCATGCACCACTCAAAATAGGTAAGGTTTGGAACAGAGAGGTAGTAACTGTAAGGTATGGGAAAAAAGGGAAGTTATCGTAGGTTGAGGCCTGGATGATTTCGGGATCAGAGAATGTATTGTAGGGATAACTCCCATCTGTGCAGTTCAGAAAAGCTGGTGGTGGATGGGGAGATCCAGATGGCCCGGGTTGTGAAGCAGCCATTGAAATCAAGCATGTGCTCCGCTGCATGCTGTGCCACAGGGTAGTCCGCCTTGTTTTTGGCCACAGTTTGGCGGTGGCCATTCATCCTAATGGATAGCTGGTTGGTGGTCATGCCAATATAGAAAGCTGCACAGTGATTGCAGCACAATTGCTAAATTACATGGCTGCTATCACAGGTGGCCCGGCCTATGATAGGGTAGGATAATACTGTGACAGGACTGGAACAGGAAGTGCTGAGGGGGTAGATTGCAGCGGGGTCTTCCATAAGGATATGATCCCTGTGGCAGTGAGCTGGGACCAACCTGTGGCACAGCATGCAGCAGAGCACATGTATGATTTCAAGCTGCTTCACAACCCGGGCCATCTGGATCCTCCCATCCACCACCAGCTTTTCTGAACTGCACAGATGGGAGTTATCCTTACAATACATTCTCCGATCCCGAAATCATCCAGGCCTCAACATATGATAACTTCCCTTTTTTCCCCATACCTTACAGTGCCTACCTCTCTATCCCAAACCTCACCTATTTTGAGTGGTGTGTGAATGTGCAATCGTGTGTGTGTGTGTGTGTGCGTGTGTGTAGGCGGTCTTGTGTACTTGCAGTGTGCACACGTTTCTCCCCTAACCCACCTCCCCACTCCATTCATAAGCTGCATCTCGTTATTCCCATCTAACCAATCCCCACCACCGTGACATAACCTTCCTATCCCCTCTCCCCTCCCCTTCCCAGCTGTCCCCAATTTACTCGCCGCAGAGTGTGATTCGAAGTGTGGCAGCCGGAGGCATGACTGTGTTGTGTGCCTGTGTGAGTGTTCTATTTTCTGAAGAAGGCCATGGCCAATAGCTGAAAGTGTTGTATGCATGTGTCTTTTGTATGTGCCTGTCGCAGCACGTTGCCACATCTTTGCGGAGAGTTGTAAACTGTCCTTACTATATTTTTAATTCCAACCTGGACTTTCCATTATTATATTTTGCTCATGACTTGTGATTGATTTGACTGTATATCTTCCCCTCAAAGGAAAAGTAGTTGTTTGTTAGGATATAGTTAGTTAGGCTTATGAGGCCACTCACAATGCTAGCTGGGTTCCAGGAGGTGAAGGGCTCAGGATGGTGGAGAGTCTGTGGAGGAGTTATCCTCACAGAACATTCTCTAGTCTGTGAATTATCCGGGGCTCAACTATGTTAACGTACTATCCCCAAACACCCTCCATCCAAGTTCCCACTCCCTCTTCAAATTTGTATCTTGTTCCCAATTGTCTGCAGCCAATAGTTCCCACTCCTTCCTCAATTTGTATCTTGTTCCTCATTGTCTGCACTATTTCAGTCCTCCATGCTCCTCCTCCTTTTGCCCCCCTCCCTTCCCCACCACCCTAAAGCCACATTTCTTTCCACCATTGTAGTACCTGCATGCTCTGTCAGGCAGTGCTGAATTCCTAACCCTAACCTGGCTAGGGTTGCCAGATCTCCGGGCGCCGCCTGGAGTGCCCGGGTTTGGATTGAATTCTCCGGGTCTACAGGCCAATGACTCTCATCTCCGGGCTTGAATGTAACCTAAATCTTATTTATTTATTTATTTATTTTTTAAACCGCCTCAGTGCGCTCGGCCATTCCCGGCCGGCTCCTCTCTAGTAGTTATAAATAACTTTATATAAATGTCAATTTCTTATTGGAACAAAACGCTACTTCTCTATTCTTCCTTTGAAAACTTGTCATTGTTGCGTCGGAAGTAATCGGCTAGCGCATTATTAAGCAAACACTGTTGCAGCAACGTGTCAACTGGCGACGTATATTATTTGTGTTCGTTCGTTCATTGCTTGTTATCAGTTTACCGGCAATTTTTGGAATACTCGGATCGTGTTGAACAGTCAAAGCTTACATTAACTCAGATTAGTGAGTAATAACAGTGAAATGAAGAGACGATATCTAAGTTCGATCTTGCTGGGAGGGTGGAGATGATTAGTTTTTTTCTTCTTTTAGAATTCACGTGTAATTCTGGTTCTTGGGAGGGGGGGGGAGGGGAGTTGGTCGCAGTTCGCAGTTGAGGGGAGGGGGATGAGTCATTGTCCAAGGGGGAGGGGGGCACGTCTGGTCTCCGGGCCTGTCTCGAGTTCAATCTGGCAACCCTAATCCTGGCCTGCTTGCTTCACCTCTCTCCTCACAAATCTCTACAACTCACACCGTGGGAGTGACACTTGGAACATAGCAGCCAGAGATGGTGGCCATGCATGTGTGAGTTTGTAACTGCGTCTGTGATCTTTTCTGATGAAGGCTGCTGGTGAAAGCTAAGTCATGTGAGCGAGACAGTCTTTTCTACATGCCTATCTGTTGTCTGTGGTCGTCTTTGCCATAAGTTGTAACCTTTCCTCATTATATAATGATGCTTATTGTGTACAGCTTCAGCACTTGGGCATGTCAGTGAATCTCTCAGCTTTGCTGAGCTAGTGTGCCAGTTTGAAGCATCACTAGCATTACTATCAGGCATAGCCAAAGTGACCAATGGGTCTCACAAATTTTACCTTACAATAAATAATTTAGCATTTTGAATAAAAAGTTCATTGACAATAATAAGTTAAAAAACTAAAAAATTATTTTCCTAGAAGAATTGTAACATTCACTTTATGCAACCGCTTTATTTGTGGAAAATATTTTTAGAACATTGTATGATACCATAACTTACCTCTCAATAAGAACATCGCAAAACAATATTTATGTATCAAAATAGGCGTGTGTTGTGCATTTTTGTATACCTACTAATCAAACAAGTGCATATTGGTAGGATACGGGTAACTCAAAGTTTGTGTAAACTACTGTAAGGGGCCCATGCTGCCAAGGTCATCGCTCCCCACACTACACCTTATGCTAAGGCAACAACAACATGGTAATAACGTGCGCGCGCACACACACATACACACACACAGAGAGAGAGAGAGAGAGATGTCCGAGGGAGGACTCGAACCTCCCGCGGGAGTGGCTGCGCAATCCGTGACATGGCGTCACGGACCGCGCGGCGCTAGGGTAACTCAGCTAGCATGTACAACATACTTACTAAATTTGTTAGTACTTTCGGAAGCTGTGATGGCCTACGGAAAAATAATGGATGATTACGATTTAACGTCCCTTCAGCAACGTTTTTATTTTATACAGAGGGCTAAAGTCAAAGAGGTATATAAATAGGTCTTAGGTTGAAGTCGACATCACGGTCACCTGCGTAGTGCGTACTGAACGTGTATTGGTTGACAACGTGGCATGCCAAGACGCAGCGGAGTCAATCTCAGTTTTTTATTTATTTGCGTGATGTGAGAAAGCAAATGGTTCCGATTAAAAATACGATGGAATAATAAATTTGATCCTCCAGCAATCTACATTGCAAATCACCAGTGTTTCAAGCGATTAGTTTTTTCTCATTAAATCATGGGGCGTGAAAGTAAATGGATCAGTTTGTATTGTGAAACGTGTTGACGCGTTCTAAATAAAAGAACTCTCAATTGCAAATGATCAGTGTTTCGCACGATCACTGTTTTAATCATGGGGCTAGGTGGATGAGTGAACTTAAACGGATCAGCTCATATTGTAGAAGTAATGACACAGTTCAATAACGTCGCCCCGCAATGTCACTCCACTCAATTCCATCCATTTAATCGATTGGCCTGTCATAATGACGTGAAAGTATCAGATCCACACAGACAGCTCACAAAAACAACCAGGGGGACTGATGACCTAGCTGTTTAGTCCCCAGAAAGCCAACAACAAACAACCTGGCAGTTGCTTTAAATACGGCGGTATAAATTCATTTCAACGTTTCTCGCCTGTCGTTGGTCACGGTACCGTACGTCAAAATGGCATTTCACTGGCTATGCTATAGAATAACCTTAGGCGAAATATGATGCGTTGCCAATCTGCGTTATGGAAGCATAGTGTCGGATTTATTTATGTTTCATTATTTTGTTACGGCGAGAAACATTAAGAACAGTCTGTTTCTCGCCACTATTTAATGGCGTTCCACGCGCATATTTCACTACGGGGCGGGATTAAGAAAACATTTCTACAGTACGTATTAAGTGCACAACAATCAGAGCATAACGACCTTTCGTTTAGACTTTGCAGAGATTTTTAAGACAGAAACTACACAGGTAAAATACGATTACGAGAAACGCCTATGACTGTTTATACATTAGAATACCTTTAAGTTTGATTTACAATTACACAGTACTAAAATATCAAATATAGGCCTAAGTGCAAACTTACTTCAATGAGCGTAACCACGCTAGTGTACCTAGGTGCTAACCAGACATCGCGTTTGTGTTTGTTTATATTTGCTTTATTCTTTCTCGTGAATGAAGTAATATAGTTAACACTAATACGAAGTTTTATGTCAATAACACACTAATAGTGCTTCTACTACTAATGGTATTACTGCAATAAATATTACACAAATACTGATTGTTATTTCCACCATCTCCCACGAGAAAGTGTGAACACTGGATGCATATGTTGATCAACTACTAAAGGCCTAAACCGGACAGACAGTGCATTATATACTACCTTAGGACAATGCTCACCAATTCAGTTCCGTTTGTTAATAACTTATGGAAATTGGAGTGGAAGACTTATACAGGTACGGTACAGAATCTGACAGTGTGCCAGCCAGAGTATGTATGGTGTATAGGCTCCAATCATCCATAAATATCTGCTTAAGTAAATTTGTCACCGATTTTTCTATGACAGAGGAATAGCTGATTACTTGGTTTGTGTTGCACGTTAACATTTTGCACAATAAACAGAGAAATAAGTCGCTATTGTGTTCGGTCACCATCGATGGATCGATAACACTGGACCATTGAGCCAAAAGGGCAATGTCTAACATCTTCATTATGGTGAAGATCAGGATTACTTGCGCCCCTTTTATATGGGTTCCCAAAACCGAATTTCCTAAACCGATTTCAAAATTTTGCCTTTGGTTAGTAATGTAAACATTTCACAATAGATTCTGAAAGTCACTTCTGTAATGCGGTTGTCCACTGCCACAATCGATTATCGTGCCTTGTAACCGCAACCGTTTTTGAAACGTTCGTGGCTTGCCAGATTGTGTTTTCTTGTTAAGAATTTTCGGCTCAGAGCGACATTTTATGCAGTGAAAGAGATCACAGTGAGCAGGAATTTGAGTATTTAGGCAAAGAAAAATGACGACTGTGCTGACTAAATTAGGAACTGAATCAGCCATTTTTCAGCCGTCATATTGAGTAGGCTTGGAAATTCGTTTCATGCTATAACACGATAGCGAAAAACTGTTTATGAAATTCGGTTTCCGTCTTCCGGAAGATGTGCTGCATGTAAACGTAGACTGCAAACTACTACGTTAACTCTCGGCACGGTGGGAGAAATCCTATTAAACACTTTTTAAGGAGTCTAAGTTCACTATTTTGAAAGACGCACCAATGGTGCACTTCAACTGTCATTTGTTTCGGATTTCACATTAGATAATTTTCATCACGGCTGGATTTTATGATTGATATCCATTTCCAACCGCTTCTCACACTATTTCGTTTCTGAAAGGCTTACAGTATCTAGTTAATTCATCCTTTTGGACCATATTGTTGAGAGCGCAATTTAAAGATTGTAGACTAGCTATATCTCTGAGAGATCTTTGAATTGCTTTGAATTTCTGTGTTTCACTGTTTGTTGTTTCTTCTTGGAATAAAGTCTGATGTTAAAAAATGAATTGTTTCTGCTTTTGGCGTGCTATTTAAGAGTAAACTTATAAGGTTATGGGCCCAGTGAAGTATTAAAACGGAACTATTAATAAAATACGTGGCCAAGAGTGGACTCTTAAGTAAATATTTTCAAAATCAAATGTTCGTAAATCTATCGGACCAAACTGCGTGGTCATCAGTCAGTAGCTTACAAACTACTTAAACCTAGGTAAACTAACCTAAGGACAACACACGCACCCATGCCCCAGGGAGGACTCGAACCTCCACGGCGAGCAACCGCGCGCTCTGCAGCGAGACGCTTTAGACCGCTCGGCTACTCCACCGCGGCAAGTAAATATTTTCGAGATGGCAACTGAAATAGAAAAGTATCGTATTCCCTTGTTCGACGGCACAAATTTCAGTAACTGGAAATTCAAGATGGAAATTCTTCTCGAGGAATTGGATCTTTTACAATTTGTGTAGGAAAATTATCTGACACAAGTGCAATTTATCGACGGCGAGACGGACACGCAGCGTGCGGCAAAGAAAACACGATTGGCCGAACTGACAAAACAAGATCGGAAATATTCCCTCTTATTCAACGCATAGCCGATAGTCATCTCGAATACGCGAACGATAAGGTAACGTCCTTTGATTTATGGATTTCTCTGCGAAATACATTTGAGAGGAAAGGAGTTGCTATTCAACTTTTGCACAAGAAGAAGAATCCTATTGACTATGGAGTTTGATGCAACAAATGATACGATACTTAACCATTTTTTGAAGTTTGATAAATTAATACGAGATTTACGTTCGACTGGCGCTACCGTTGAAGAAATGGACATTGTGTGTCATCTACTTTTGACGATGCCAATGGAATACAATGTAGTTGTCACATCTATTGAAACATTCTCAATAAAAGATTTGACGCTGAGCTTCGTGAAAAACAGGCTGCTGGATGAAGAGTCGAAACGGAAGGGAATAGTCGGGAAAAATAAAAATGACAACGCACCGCCTCATATAGCTTTTCAGACGCAACAGTATCACAAAAAAAAAAAAAAAAAAAAAAAAAAAAGGTTCGTCAGAGGCCAATAAAACAAGAAATCAAGAAATTCGGGGAATTCTTTCAACTTTACTTGTCATCGCTGTGGAAAACCAGGTCACAATAGGGGTAACTGCAGATTTAAATTACGAAAAAAGAACTCATGAAACAGCAACTCGGTGAATGTAGGCCGGCCGCGGTGGCCGAGGAGACTGAGGCGCTCCAGTCACGGTCTGCACGACCACTACGGTCGGGGCTTCGAATCCCCCCTCGGGCATGGATATTTGTGCCGTCCTAGTTCGTAAGTAGTTCATAAGTAGTTTGTAAGTTTAGGGACTGATGACCCCGTAGTTAAGTCCCATAAGCTGTACAAACATTTGAACATTTTGGTGAATGTAGCTGGCACCAAAGAGGAAGATGGGTTTTGTGTTGTAGCATCAAGTGGAGATCAAGCAGCAAACAATATCAACTGGTTCTTGGACTCTGGAGCAACAGAACACTTAATTAGCAGTAGAATACCTCTCAGTAATTTGAAGAAACTGGAAAAACCAATTAAAGTGGTAGTAGGAAAGTCAGGTATCTTTCTTGAGGCCAAAGAAAAGGGAGAAATTAATGTCACTAGTATGGTGAAGGGAAAGGAAATTGGGATTACAATTAAAGATGTTTTATCTGTGCCTGATCTCAATTATATTTTGCTGTCATTTAGAAAACTTGAAATGAATGGTTTTAGTACCACATTTAAAAAGGGTCAAGGTTTAATTAAAAAGGGAAAAGAAGTCATTGCTATTGCAAAGAGAAATGAATCTCAGCTATATGTTTTAAACTTTTTGCCATGAAAAGCCTTGTCAGTTGCTTCTACTGAAACAAATGTACAATAGCGGCACAGCAGATTAGGTCATTTGAGTTATGATAGTATTAAACGTCTCCAGTCTCAGGTTGTTGGTATGAAATTGGACAATTCAACAATCCCCATGGATCAATGCTCATATTGTGTCGAAGGAAAACAGTTACAGCTACCATATAATTATACCAGGAAGCGTGCTACCAGGCCTCGTGAGTTGATCCACAGTGACCTGCGTGGGTCAATCTCACCGGAATCATTTGATGGAAAGAAGTATGTGCTCACATTTGTTGATGACTTTACACATTTCACTGTGGCCTACCCACTGGAATCTAAGTCAGAAGTGACTCGCTACGTGAAGATGTTCCATGCCGTGTCTACAGCTACAGATCAGCAGATTTCGATGTGATAATGGTCGTGAATACATGTCAAATGAGTTAAAGCATTTTTTTTTTATTTTTATTTCTTTTTTATTTTTATTTTTTTTTATTTTTTTTTTTTTTTTTACGAACAAGGTATACAGTTTGAGTGTACAATCAGATATACTCCTCAGAAAAATGGTGTATCGGAGCGAATGGTCAGAACTCTTATTGAGAAAGCTCGTTGTTTGATACTTCAGTGTAAATTGGAAAAGACATTTTGGTCAGAAGCTGTTCATACTGCCGTATACTTACTTGATGATATTGGAATCCCACAACTGCTACCAATTCGTGTATTTGAAGACAATCAGTCTTTTATGAGGATATTGGAAAAATGGGAACATCGTCGGTTGCGGCACATCAATGTAAAATATAACTTTATGCGGCAACTTCATCGCCGTAAAATCATTACTGTTGAATATGTGTGTACAGAAGACCAGATTGCAGATATCTTTACCAAAGGACTACCAAGCTCCTAGATTCATCGCATTGAGGTTTGTTGGGTTTAACATGACTGTGTGAAAATATGATTTTATTTTATTATGTGTTAAATGTAAAATCCTTAAATTGGGGAGGGGTGTTGAGAGCGCTATTTAAAGATTGTAGACTAGCTATATCTCTGACAGCGATCGTTGCATTGCTTTGAATTTCTGTGTTTCACTGTTTGTTATTTCTTCTTGGAATAAGTCTGATGTTAAAAAGTGAATTGTTTCTGCTTTTAGCGTGCTATTTAAGAGTAAACTTATCACATATTGAAATCAAAATTGTTTCCGCTCCCTAAAGCCAGCCGGCCCCCTCCACCGTCTAGAGCCAGACATGCCCTGAAGTAGAGGCCAGAACGAGTTACGACTGGCGTAGCTGGTGGCCTCGTGTAATAGAGGGCCTTAGGAAGGATGGGCTCCCATTCCTTAAGGGGACCACACCGTGGATCAGGTCGAAACACAATCGATTTTCGGTTTTCATCAAATTTCGATAGATTCAGGTTTTATTTAAGTACTCTGAAAAGGATTTTGCTGAAAAATTTTTTTTCAAGCATTTAAAGAGCATTTTCCTACTACGTGCGTTTATGTGTCACGCCCACTTTTCTGCATATATTTTAGATATTTATATTCTTTACGTTAGGGATCTTTTAATTTTAATTTTTTTTATTACTCCGGGGGGTGTTGGCTATCCTTGGAATGCAACGGTCGTTATTCTTTTGTATCTGCTGTTTGTAAACAACACGCTTTCAAACACGCAGTTAGTTTTGTTCAAGTGTGATTACGAGTAGTTGTTATACTTACGTTTGCAGTGCTTGTTTACCTGTGGTAATTTTTTTTTTTTTTTTTTTTTTTTTTTTTTTTTTTTTGAAGATGACGAAACGTAAAGGCGTTTTCAAGAAACGACAGTTTAGAGGAAAGAAGTTATGTCGCCTGGCAACGATGTTCCTAATTGTAATTCTTCAACAAGTGCATCATCAAAGAAGCTCTCACCATTTCAAGAGAGTTACAACGAATTACTGTGACAATGGGTGCAGTAACATTATTATATATTTTAGGCTATTAACAGATGTAATTTCTAAATTTGTACTATGTAGACAGTGTGGTGAGTCACAGAGTGTGAAAATTTGTGAGAGCGCCATTGGGAGAAAAGGCGTAGCAATTGCTTTGCACTTAATCTGCACTAAATGCTCATCTGTGATTTCATTTATGAGTTCTTCAAAACCAGATGCAAGTGGCCCTTATGAAATTAATACTAGTTTATGCCTTACGATCGATTGGCAAGGGCATGACTGCAGGGAGAACATTGTGTTCAGTGATGAACTTACATCAACCACCAAATAAATTAGAAAACTGACTACAATGTTAGAGAAAGCTATATGTGAGGTCAGTGAGGAAAGCATGAAACTGCCTGCTAGAGAAGCAGTAGAAGAAAATGATGGATGTTCGGTTATTACAGTTGCAGTTGATGAAAGCTGACAGAAAAGAGGACATACTTCTCTGAATGGAGTAGTGACTGCCACGAGTGTAGACACCGGTAAACTGTTAGATGTGGAGAAAATGTCTAAATAGTGCAAATGTTGTAAAGTCAATGAACGTAAAGAACACAACTGTGAGCTAATTTTAAAGGTACAAGCGGAGGTATGGAAGTTCATGGAGTACAAGAAATATTTCATCGCTCCGTAGAAACAAGAGGAGTACGGTACATAAAACAATTGGGCGATGGTGACAGTAAGGCATACAACAATGTGGTTAACTCTAAGCCATATGGAGATGCCATTATTAGCAAATTAGAATGTGTAGGCCATGGTCAAAAACGTTTGGGAACAAGGCTGAGAAAACTAACTGTTGATATGAGTGGAAAAAAATTAGAAGATAGAACATTGTTGACCGCACAGGGAAAACTTGCAGGTACACTATGGGCAGGCAATTAGGAGAAATAAAGAAAATCTGGAGGCAAAGAAAAGAGACGTTTGGGCCATATTCTTCCATAAGTCCTCTATTATGATAAGCCATGTTATGCATTGTGTCCATCAGGAGAAAATTCGTGGTGCAAAATATACTCACCAGCATTCTCTTCCTGCTGCTGTTATTACAGCAATTAAACCTATTTTCAGAGACTTGGCTCATCCTGACCTTCTAAGGAAATGTCAGCATGGGCAGACACACAACCCAAATGAATGTTTTAACAGCGTAATTTGGAACCACCTTCCTAAAACTGTTTTTGTAGGTATGCTTACAATGAAACTAGGAGTTCATGATGCTGTTATTACATTCAGTTGTGGTAATATTGGAAAGTGTTGGGTATTGAAAAAGCTGGGAATTAATCCTGGTGAAAATATGATCAGTGGGCTGCAACACTGCTATAAAATGAGTATAGCTGATGCAGACAGGTCTGCATCTAATATGGCCAAGAAAGCAAGTCAAACATCCATGAAGGTGAAAAGGAAGCTGGAAGACCTGCTAGAGGCCAAAGAAGGCCATATGCAGCAGGACAATTTTAATTAAATGTAAGTAACAAATTTCAAAAGTTTTTCTTTAAAGTCAATTTCCTGCAAAGTAAGATTTTCAGTACATATGCCCCATTATAACTATCATATATAAATGAATGAAATTTTCAGAGACTCTGCATAACATAAAAGCCACCGCTGGTACTGCATTCGTTAACATTCCCCCATTAGGAAGTTCACAAAAAATATTTTCTGCAGAAAAAAACTTTATATTTTTTTAAATAAATTAAAAAATAGTGTTTCTTAAAAACTACAAGATGGATAAAGTAGAGTTTAGTACAGTTGACTCTATTAGCATCATGTAACAGTAAAAATATTAAGGTCCTGCATCAAATAGGCTTTTTCAGAAATGGATCGAATACTTTCCTAAATTAACATGGGTTAGATAGGCAGGGTGTGGCCCATTTACACATTCAGACGCCTCACTGAAAGTCTATACAGCAGATTTCACGTGATCACGAATGCTAAGGGTGACCCACCCCTTATTAATGGTCAGTACTAACTGGACAGATATGTTTGATCAGCTCGTTTATATTGTTTATTGCTGCCTTTAACGAAGCGATAACGGAACGTTCACCACACAGATAAAGCAATTCTGCTCAGCACTTTCAAGAGATGTACCAGTAAATCTACAACCAGGGTTGCCAGGTGTGGCGATTTTTCGCATTCTTGGCTATCTTTTTCTTACAATAGTAGCCATTCTAGCACTCTGGCGACTGGCGATTAAATTAGGCTATTAAAGCAATTGGTTGGCGACTTAATGGCTATTTTATTTTACTTCAAACACAACGAATGTAAAGCAATCACTCTTTAAACATTGCGTCAATGATACCGGCTAAACTTCGGTAGAATGCTGGGGAAATGTAATCAACTTACACAAGTTAGCACAAATGTTTTCAAGTATCATGGATGTGTGGAAGAGTGTCACAGAGATGTAAACAACCTCAACTTACAGACTCTTGAAGATATGCGTAAACTACCTCATGTACCCTACTTACGATGGTTCAACAACAGGCTTTAAACGGTATCTCGAAGTATACTACAACACCGGATGTAAGGCTCCCGCTGAGAACATCAGGATAAGATTATATAAATTACAGCAGACAAGGAGGCATTTAAACAGTATTTTTTCGACGTTCCATACGACAACATAACAGAAATTCGTAATAACTGTTGTGAAGCGAGCCCCTCGCGGTGATTTACCAGTCGTTCTCATGGCTGATTTTTCAGTGTGTAATGACGCATTATTACGAATTAAAGTCTATCTCACCTCAAAGTATGAAATGCTTAGTGCATTATTACAAATTACCTCGCCTCAAAATGTTGTGATGAATTTGTGTGTATTAAACAAATGTTTGAAAGATTCAATAACTCTTTTTAACATCTTTAAAAATTTGCTTTTAAGAAGATGAAAGTGATTGGTAATAGAAAATATGCATGAGAACATCCCGTGTAAGTTTGATAGAATGATTCTTGAACAGTTTTTTGGTGTAATTTTTATAAGTTATGAAATTAATAAATGTGATAGTTAAATATAACTGAATTTCCGGAGTCTATTATATTTACAATGTGACAATATTTTGACTGCCCTCATTGACAGTTGGTGGTGTGTCTGGGTTCAGTTCTTGCATGGACTCAGATAAATGTTTCTGTGAAGTATGAGTTTCCTTGGAAAGTTCAGTCTCATGTTTGTGAATATGAGAGTGCCACAGTTTGCGTTACTTTTTATTCAGTAACCAGCTTACTCCCTGAATTTCAGGATTATCATTGTCCAGTAACATGCCATAATCACCATAGCTTAATAATGTTAACAGATTAAAGGTTGCGATATTTGGCTATTCTTACTGATGAAAAGATGGTTATATTTTGTCATTTTATTGACGAAAAGATGGCGATATTTTGGCTACTTTTTCTTTAAAATTTGGCGACAGAGCAATAGAAAAACCTGGCAACTCTGCCTACAACAAAAGTGAGGTGACGGAATGCCAGTCAGTAGCCTGCAGCACTCACCGTGGTTTCGTCTTCGTGGAGCACTTGGTCGTACTCGGACATGGCGACGCAGAAGATGATCGCCGTCACGTCCTCGAAACAGTGTATCCACTTCTTTCGCTCCGAGCGCTGTCCACCCACGTCGAACAGCCTGCAAACAACAACACACAGGCACTCAGTACACAGACACTGCTACAGCCGCCTTCAGGCATCACTTCTGTTCGAAATGCTATGCGAACATTTACTATGTCAGTGCGGGCAGGGCCGGCCGGTGCAAACGATTGTAGGGGCCCCGCCCCATTATGTGATAGTTTTTGCGATTTCTATTGTTTATGACGTCATATCTTCCGAACCATGTGTCGTATGTGATTCTTAACCCTTCAGCAATTGTTACCTCACGGTGAGGAACGTGTGTACCAAATTTGGTTGAAATCGTTCCAGTGGCTTAGGAGAAAATGAGCAGCATTGTCGCTAAATGCAGCCGTTTTTCGCACATCTCATTGTTTATGACGTCATATTGTGTGAACTCTTTGTTGTACGTGATTCTTACACTTACGGCGTCCGTCCTCATGGATTGCAGCTTACGTGTACAAAATTTCATAAAGATTGGATAAAAACTAGATTTGTATGCAACACGTACACACAAACATACGGACAACTGCTTTATATATTCGAAGAAGACGAAGATTACTAGGTCTTAATCGATCACCCGCCATGGCCGTAAAGATTGCGTCGGAAGATACAAAACTGTTAAAAGAAACACAACACTTTTGTAAACAATGATAATATACAACACTTGTAGGAAGCATGATCCGTTTGTGGCTTCACATATAGAGAAAAACCCATTCACAGAATATAGTTGGCAAGGCAAGTTTTTTTTTTTCGACTGTCTACTATGCCTTACATGAGCGCCAAACTCCTACACGTAACTGCTATGACGTAGCGACATGGTACCTCAGGGAAACATGAAATGAGATGATCGTTTAGCTTTTATTGAGCGGGATATCCCCATCGGGGTTTGGCCGCCTACTACAGGTCTTTTCTTTGACGCAACTTCGATGACTTGCGTGTCAATGATGATGAAAGTAATGATGACGAAAAAACACAGAGACCTAGTCCCCTTGTCGAGAATCGAACCTGGGACTCTTGAATTGGTGGTCACCGACGCTGCCACTGGGCAACAGAGGTGGACAGCAAAATAGGTATATTAATTTCGTACATTCATTGGTCTTCTGAAATTTATTTACTTATCATTATTTCAGAAGCAACATCTCGCAAGAACGCCTGTCTTCTCTTGGCATGTTGTCATTGGAACACGACATGGTTTCAAAATTGGGTTTTGAAGATATTATTGACGAATTTTCTCGCCAGAAAGCAACGAAAAGTTGTTTTGTGTCAAGTGTGTAAAGCAGAAGACCCTTAGTGATTATAATCTACAACTAATTTAATCTATATATATATACAGTATATATATAAGAAAGTCGTGTTAGTTACACTATTTATAACTAAAGAACGTCTGAACCGATTTGGCTCAAAATTGGTGGGGAGGTAGCTTAGAAGCAGGAGACGGACATAGGATACTTTTTGTCCCGTTCGACCGCGTTCCCGTGTTACGTGACATAAGACTGAAAGTACGCTTCCAGATCGGATCATTTTCTAGTTTGTCCAAGAATCAGTTTATTCATTCGTTACTCGCCTAGCGACAAAATACGCTGCATCGGAGCAAACAAATACGCCAAGGAGGTTAGATTAAAGCGAGACGGCGTTATCAATGCTGAGAATACATGAGAAACATCATCTTCCTCAGTAAGTTTAATGTGTCTGAAACTAAATTATTATGCGGATTATCAAAATAATATTATTTACTATGAAGAGAAAACTGTTGCCATCGAAAATTTTATTGGCTATCTCAAGCTTTGCCGCGATTGGTCGGCTTCATTCCCGCGATCCAGCAGCTGTTGCCAACATAAATTGTACCGGTATATAGCAATGTTGTTAATCTGTTTCAATTAGATTCCTAATAAGAGGTCATTATCCACTTACAGGTCAAGAAACAAACAGACAAATATTGCTGCCAATTACAAAAACCATACTATGTGGTTGAGCCAATTAGCCATTTTGGCAGCGAAAAATAAGGACTTGGACGATTTGAACATAAAAATTCAAAGCCAAATCGCTGGCCAATAACATACAATTATTAATATTGTCTCAAGGAAATGTATTATTGTTGATATTTGCATTCATTTACTTCGATGGTTTCCATTACCGATCCTGTTGAAGTCGTCAGTTATCCAACAATATTCGTGAATTCATTGGATTTGTTAGGAATGCCACCGCACGATTTGCAAATCAAGGTTGGGTCTATGATAATCATGTTATGCAATCTAAGCCAACCGAAACTATGCAATGGAACAAGACTCTCCGTGAAGAAGCTGATAAACAATGCGATTGAAGCAACGATAATCACAGGAAAGTTCAAAGGAGAGGATGTTCTGATTCCAAGAATACCACTGATTCCAAACGACTTGCCGTTCCAATTTAAGCGTGTCCAGTTTACTGTTCGCTTTGCATTCGCAATGAAGATTAATAAAGCGCATGACCAGTCGTTGGAAGTTTGTGGATTAAATCTTGAATCGCCGTGTTTTTCACATGGGCAGTTTTACCTGCCGTGTTCGAGAGTTGGTAAACCATATGCACTGTTCATTTTCTCTCCGGACGGAAAGACAAAAAATATTGTTCATCAACAAGCCTTATAATGAACGCAACACCAAGAATTAAAAAATGTTCAAATGTTTGTAAAGTCTATGGGACTTAACTACGGGGTTATCAGTCCCTAAACTTACAAACTACTTATGAACTAGGACGGCACAAAGATCCATGCCCGAGGGGGGATTCGAACCTCCGACCGTAGTGGCCGTGCAGACCGGGACTGGAGCGCCTCAGACTCCTCGGCCACCGCGGCCGGCACCAAGAATTCCGAAACGTATTTGTATCTTAGTTAATTATTTTGTTTCATAAGGAAGATGTTATAATTACTTTGTTTACAACTCATAGGCTCTCAAGAAGGTATAAACAAGTTATAAAAAGCATGTCTGTTTTGCTCGCTGCGAGAAAAACTTGCTAAGATGTGCTGTAAAAATGTGCGGTTTTGTTTTCCTTTTTCCAGTCATTTTTAACATGAAACAGGAAAGTTTTTTTATGCTTAAATGTATAATCAAGCCTATCCGCACAATAAAATCATTAAAAGTACGGCCATTAAAGCTACTAACCTCACAGATAGAGCAACTCGAAAGGTTTCTCTAATATCCCGTTTCTAATTGATTTACCATTTTGAATTATATTACCAATCAGGATCCCAATAACAATAAATAAGATCAGAGAGAGGTGGAGGAGGAGATTGAGATAGGGAATGAAATGGATTTAAAAGGGGGATGGTATAGATGCAGAGAGCACCTCGGCAGCCATTATGGTGGCAAACTTCCGCGCGAACTTTAAATGTGCATAAGACTCTTTTGATTTGCGTGTATATTCATTCGAGTTAAATCGCAAAAACTATGACTCGTTTAAATATATAACTACAAAACAGCTTCAGAATCTTTGAATATACAGCAATTATCATTCGTGTGTAAATTTATTGCACATAGAGTGTGGAAATCGGCCAACAGCTTTTCTTCTTTCTAAGTGAACCGAATTATAACAGTTAGTTCTTTAGCGTTTTAAGTGCAGCAGATGAAAGGAATTTATCATCGGACAGGGTTTTTGGCACTTTCTCAGTATATTCTACAATGGTCAAATGTTTGTACAAACATTAATTTCGGATGAGTTTCATAACACTTTTAAGTCTGCTGTATTCCCCCATATTTAGCTATTTTATACCATCAAAAAATGAAACAGAGCTGACTGAAACTGCTAATGTTAAAAATCGACTGTGAAAATGAAATATCCTATCAGATACATAATTATAAAATAGCTTCTTACCTTGTGAATACAGCAACCAGCCACTACCAAATTCTTTTAAGAACAAGAAATATGCTATAACTTTTTCTTAACCAAGTGCATGTAACATTAGCATTAGGGTATCTAGCACGAAAATTAGCACTTTTAATGCTATAAGCCAAATAACTTACAGTAAGTAGCGTGAACTGCTCAAAAGTCAGCAACTGTCATCATAGGCTTCAACATCACAATGTGCACCCAGTGTGTTTATGTGTCATTCATATGTGGAACTATACTCCTTTCAGTTGTTACACCTATATGTAAAGCAGATTACCTTTAAATTCTGTGTTACAAGTTGCTAAATTCGAAATGCAGTAAGGTTAGAGGTAACTGATCTCGTGGCCCCAATACTCATTTTACACATCATAAAATGAAACTTTTTGAACTTCCTGTCCACCAGTACTACCTAAAGTAGCTCGTTTCAAAGAGCTACCAGCATTGTAAAAGCCTGTTATTTATTTCATTCAATGCTATATTATCTTGACTAACAGCTTGTTAAGCAAGAATAACTATCTCTGAACACAAGTAGTGGGGCTAATTGTATTCCTGAGAAATATAAATGGGAAACCAATATTCGTTCTTTTTGTTCCTTTCTTAAATTGATTTATGCATTTAAACACTGAGCAGCTCTTCACGATCGTGTTTTATGTACACTGCAATACTCAACAGTACAGACGTGGCTATGAAATGGGCATATATACCGCTGTAGCTGTATAATACACAATTTTCCTCCCAACGACACTCGTATTTATCTGACGCTTGCCACTATCATGGCGGTCGGCCGAAGATTCAAATTATTCCGCGACAGCAGCGCCCTTAGTGAGTCCAGTTATTCTTTTTTTACAAGGTCTTTGACCAGCTTCAACGCCAATTTTAAAAGCGGCGTTTCCCCTCGTCCCTCCCTGCAGTGGAAGCGCCCATATGCTGCCTTCAAAGGGGTTCAGAAGAGAATTTGCACCTCAGCCACGCATGCTCATTGCAACGCTGCGGCCACTGCCGCCAGTATAAAGCGCCCGCGCTACGGCTCGTACACGTGCTGTCTACATCTACATGGGATACTCTGCAAATCACATTTAAGTGCCTGGCAGAGGGTTTATCGAACCACCTTTATACTATTTATCTCCCATTCCATTCTGGAATAGCGCGCGGTAAGAAAGAACACCTGAATCTCTTCGTTTTAGCTCTGATTTCTCGTATTTTATTCTGATGATCATTTATACCTATGTAAGTGCGAGTCAACAATATATTTTCTCATTCGGAGAAGAATGTTAGCGATCGGAGTTTCGTAAGCAGCCCACACCGCAGCGATAAGCGCCGTTGTTGTAATGATTCCCATCCCAGATCCTGTATCATTTCCGTAACGATGTCTCCCTGTATCGTGACAGTATAAAACGAACTGTCCTTCTTTGGACTCTTTCGATCTCCTCCGTCAAACTCACTTGATAAGGATCCCACACCGGGCAGCAGTACTCCAAAAAAGGACGGACAAGCGTAGTGTATGCAGTTTCTTTTGTAGTTCTGTTGCATGTTTTAAGGGTTCTACCAATGAGATGCAGTCTCTGGTTCGCCTTTCCCACGATATTATCTACGTGTTCTTTCCAGTTTAAGTCTGAGGCAATAGTAATTCCTAGCTATTTTGTGGAGTTTACGGCCTTCACTTTTGATTGATTTATCTTGTAAACAAAGTTTAACGAATTTCTTTTCGTACTCATGTGGACGACTTCACACTTCGCATTATTTAGAGTCAATTGCCAATTTTTACACCATAGTGATATCTTATTCAGATCGTTCTGCAGTTGGTTTTGATCTTCAGATGATTTTACTAGACGGTAAATGACGCGTCACTTGTGAACAATCTAAGAGGGCTACTTAGATTTTCTCCCAAATCGTTTATGTGAATAAGGAACAGCAGAGGACCAATAACACTATCCTGTGGTACGCCCGATATCACCTCTGTTTTAGTCAATGCCTTACCATCGATTACTACAAACTGTGTCCTCTCTGACAGGAAATCCCCTATATAGTCGCAAATTTGGGGCGATATACCATAACCACGCGATTTGATTAAGAGCCGTTTGTGAGGTACTGTGTCAAAAGCCTTATGGAAATCAAGAAATACGGAAGGAATCGATTTGCGAACCCTTGTCGATAGCACACAACACTTCGTGTGAGTAAAGAGCTAGTTGTATTTCGCATGAACGATATTTTCTAAATCCGTGTTGACCTTGGGTCAATAGATCATTCTGTTCGAGGTAATTCATAACATTTGAATACAGGATATGTTCTAAACCCTGCTGTAAATTGACGTCAATGAAATAGGCCTGTAGTTTAGTGGGTTACTTCTACTGCCTTTCTTCAAGATAGGTGTGACCTGTTCAACTTTCCAATCTTTTGGTACAGATCCTTCTTTCAGAGAGCGGTTGTAAGGAGCTATCGCTTCAGCATAATCAGATAGAAATCTAATGGGTATACAATCCGGACCGGAAGACTTGTTCTTGTTAAGTAATTTTAGTTGCTGTACTACTCCGATGATATCTACTTCTACGTTACTCATTACGGCCTCTGTTCGTAATTCGAAATGTGGAATATTGGTTTCATCTTCTTTGGTGAATGAGTTTCTAAAAGCTATGTTTAGTAACTCTGCTTTAGTAGCGCTGTCATCGGCAGAATCGCCATTACTATCACGTAGTGAGGGTATTGTTTGTGTTTTGCCCCTAGTATATTAAACTTATGACCAAAATCTCTTTGGGTTTTCAGTCAAATTTCGAGAAAGAGTTTCGTTGTGATAAGTATTGTAGGCATCTCGCATTGAAATCCTCGCTAAATTTCGAGCTTCTGTGTAGGATCGCCAATCCTGGGGATTTTGTGTTCTTTTAAATTTAGTATGCCTTTTCCCTTGCTTTTGCATCAGTGTCCTGACCTGTTTTGTGTACCAAGGAGGTTCACCTCCTTTTATTAATATATTAGGTATAAAACAGTCAATTTCTGTCGATACCACTTCTTTGAATTTGAGCCACATCTAGTCTACACTTACGTTTAGTGTTAGAAACGAGTGTCTTTCAAGAAGCAATGTATTTTATTTCTATCTGCTTTCCTGAACAAATATACTTTTCGTTTATTTTTGGTAACTTGGGGACTTTCGATATTCAATCTCGCTATGACAGCTCTGTGTTCACTAATACCTGTATCTGGGATATCCAAAATCACACACTAAAATAGTGAGTGAGGTAAATATAGGAAAGGTTGGGAAAATGCCAGCCGACTATATTATAGCCCCATACTGCTTCAACAAGCCTTTCAATATAACAATTGGAAGTAGGGAGCAGTGGGAGAAAATAGTTCGACACCGTACGGGGGATATTGTCTGGTTCACTGACGGGTCAACATCGGACCAAGGCGTTGGGGCCGGGGTATACGGGGTGCAGCCAAGACTGGAGGGCGTCATTTCTCTAGGGAAACTGGCCTCAGTATTCCAGGCCGAAATCACTGCCATCAGGGCATGTGTGGAGGAGAATTTGTGTAGGTGCTACAAAGATCGTTGCATCTATATCTATTCAGACAGCCAGGCAGCCCTGAGATCACTGGCAGCTCCTGCAACAAGGTCTAAAATTGTTGCAGAATGTCACAGGGTTCTGGTGGAGCTAGGGGAAAGCAATAGAGTAAACTTGTTGTGGGTCCCTGGCCACTCGGGGATCAGTGGCAACGAACATGCCGACAGATTAGCGAGGATGGGGGCAGAGACTGCATTTATTGGACCGGAACCTGTCCTGACTATCACCAAGGCAATGATCAAATTGGAGCTACGTAACTGGCTCAGAAGACAGCACGTAGAATATTGGACCAAAGTCTATCAACAAAAACATGGCAAGGTAATGATGCCAAAGCCATGTTTTAAAAGAAGCTCTGCAATCCTGGGCCTGAGCAGGAGAGAGATTAGACTCATGGTTGGATTGCTGACAGGCCATGGGAATTTCAAAAAACACATACATACAATGGGAATAACAGAAGAGGACCCTAAATGTAGGATCCGTGATGACGGTGATGAAACTGCATCACATCTAATCTTCGAATGCATTGCATTGGAGAGGAAAAGGCACAGAACATTTGGGACAACTGGACCCGAAAAAATTGTGTCTAATAAAGAACTGGTAAAGGGACTCCTTACACTGTTCAAGGGCATTGCTTGGCTTTACTAGATATACAGGGAGCGATACCGCACAATATACTTAGTTTCGGTGCGGGCAGTGGCGGGTTGGACCAAGACTGTTTTGGCTTCCCTGGAAAAATCAAATCAAATCAATACCTGTATCCGTTTTGATGCTCGTTACGTGCTGTCTCCGCGACGTAAAGCGTTTCTCATGCGAAAAAAATACTTTGAATGTACATATAAAATGAAGTGATAGAAGAACGAAATGAAGATTGATATTTTAATAACACTATGTATTTTATTTATTTATTTACTTTTTTCACAATGAGCTTTTTTCCGGGGGTTTACTAAACCAGTGCACGACGCGCCGACACTGCCAATAGGACGGCCACTGTTTATCGTTGCCAACTTTCCGTGCTTCAGAACTAATACCGAAGTTTGGCGCGCGCCACTTCCCTCGCTTTTTTTTTTTTTTTTTTTTGTTTGAGCTAGATGGTCAGATATTTGGAGGGAATCTCGCGGTCTTCCCGTGTTTGGCGGATTTTGTTTCTCCACTGGGCGAGTTTGTAGGCCGGGTTTTATGAACCGCGCGTGGGCAGCCGGCCGCCGAGGTTGTGGCTTAATTTGGCGGCCAGATCGCTATCTGTGTGGCCTGCCCTATCTGCCGGACACATCTGCCGCTTGTTAGCCGACCGCCTGTACACAAACCACGTGGCGCTGCTGGCCCGTGGCGGATCTGCCTCGCAGGGGGATCACCGAGTGTGGCACAAACCCAAAAATAAAACGAACAGTAGTCACACGCTATCTAGGTATCCACACTGATGAAAGACAATATTCCCACGAACGCATTAAGATAACCACAGACAAAGCAGAGAAAATACTATACAAGTTGGCAAGGCTTAATTCAGCCACATACAGACTGCCTCTGTCAACCATACGAACATATCACTGTGCTCTCTTCCAGTCTGTATTATGCTTTGCAGGTAGTACGTATGCTCAAAGATTGAGCCTAGTAACCAACAAAACAATTGTGAGACGTGAGCAGATTCACGATTTCCTATGAGAAAGGACACAGTTCGTTGTAATTGACGGTAAGTCATCGAGTAAAACAGAAGTGATATCTGGCCTTCCACAGGGAAGCGTTATAGGTCCCCTACTCTTCCTCGTGTTTATAAACGATTTAGGAGACAATGTGAATAGCTCCCTTAGATTGTTCACGGATGATTCTGTCGTTTATCGGTTAGTGAAGTCAACAAAGGATCAAAAGCAACTGCAAAGCGATTTAGACAAAATTTCTATATGGTGCGAAAATTGGCAATTGACACTAAATAAAGAAGAGTGTGAAGTAATACACATGACCACTAAAAGAAATCCGCTGAACTTCAATTACGCGATAAACCAGTCAAACCTTAAGGTTGTAAATTCTACCAAATACCTAGGAGTTACAATTACGAACAACTTTGACTGGAAAGAACACATAGAAAATATTGTGGGGAAGGCGAACCAAAGGTTACGTTTCATTGACAGAACGCTTCGAAGATGCACCAGCTCCACCAAAGAGACTGCCTACATCACACTTGTGCTCTTCTCCTGGAGTACTGTTGCCCCTTGTGGGACCCTCACCAGGTGGGACTGACGGAAGACATTGAGAAGGTTCAGAGAAGGGCAGCTTGTTTTGTTTTATCACGTTACGGGGGAGAAAGCGTAACGAAAACGTTGCACGAATTGGGGTGGAAATCATTAAAAGAAAGACGTTATTCATTGCGGCGTGATCTGGTTGCGAAGTGTCAATCACCGACTTTTACTTCTGAATGTGAAAACATTTTGCTAGCACCCACCTACTTAGGAAGGCATGATCAATGATAATCCCAATAAGAGAAATCAGATCGAAAACGGAACGATTTAGATGTTCTTTCTTCCCGCGCGCTATTAGAGAATGGAACGATAGAAAAAGGTTATGAAAGTGGTTAATGAAAACTCTGCCAGGCACTTAAATGTGATTTACAGAGTATCGATGTAGATGTAGAAGTGTATTATTACAACTTACAGGTGCATTCAAATCAACACCGATAGAAACGCTATGTGTCCTACAATGAATACAATGAATACAAAAGGACAAGGCCCTACAGGAGGCGTGCTGATGTGGCCCGCAGAGTGGACAGGTATAGTTGGGAACAAACAGACGAGAAAGAAGGCGATCAAACTTTCACAAATGAAGGAAGTGACACCGATGAGACTCAAGATTGACAGGGGAGCAATCTCCCACTGTCATCAACCCAAACCAGACCTTCTTTAAATTAATGTGGATACTAACACCTGAGACCCAAGAAAGAAAAAAAAAAACAATATAAAGAAAAGAGACTAATATCACCAAAACCGTGGAAACTGTGCTGGGTGATCAGTGGCTTGAAGGAACATTCCAAGGTACTCAACGCCAGCACAGTACAATGCAGCTAATCATAAGAACAGAAAACCCCCTTATTTTTTAGATATAATTTCTTTCTTTCCTATTACATTTTTTAGCCCATAATTACAATTAACAAATTTCAGAATACATTGAATTTCGACATGTGTATAACAACCATGTAACCAATCATGTTTTTATGTTCTCCACTACATATAATTATTGTAAAATGCACGAATTGTAATTTGTTACATTTTAGTTGTAGCAACAACTGTAAGCACTTTATATATGTATTTTCTCTTTGCTTTTATTTTATTTTTTCTTCTCATCCCTATTTATCTCAAATACTCGAAATATGTAACATCAATGAACTAATGTATAAAATGTAAACCTAGAAATAGACGTCCTGCTTTATGTTAAAAGGTAGCAGGATTATAAATGAGAAATAAATAAATAAATAAAAAATGGTACAAACCAATTCTGATGGGTTGCAGGTAAGTTGCGCGGAAACTCCTCCAGATAAGAGTTACCAACTCAGAATTATCAAAAGTAGGACATTGCTTCACGAAAAGCCTGACAATTTTTTAAAAAGCCTGAAAATTTATTTATAACCAAAAAATGGTTTATATTTTAAACATTTAGGGAATAAACATGCTCTACTATCAACAGAACCAAAAAGGAATATATTGAAAATATGCTACAGTATTAACAATAGTAGTATTTAATCCTTGTAAATAGGATACAATCACCTAGAAGTTATTTGTCAGCATTTTTTATTTGTTTCCTTAATTCCATGGTTATTCCGTAACTAAAAAGTAAATGTATCGTATACATAGACTATTAAAATATCGAGGTAGTGCTTGACAAATAATATGTCACATCGAGATACCGTATATGTCGTCTAAGAATACAACGTGTCTTCAACATTTACATCATTGGTAGCGAACTTCGTAAAAAAATACGTAGCCAACTGTGTGCAGTTTATTATAAGATGCAATTATGCTACACATAAACTCGTCAGATCACTGCACATTGCGCCGGAATATGATCTCGATTTTCGTAGAAACCACAACGCAATGGAACAAATCCTTTTAGCTTGGTGGTCTGGAGGTAGGGTTACCAACCGTCCGGGTTTTCCTGACATGTCCGGCTTTTCAATGCTTCAACAAGTCAGCTGTTGCTGAACATTGTCTGAATGAGGGACACAAGATGTTATATGATGAAACTAAACTGATGGCTCCTGCTTCCCGCTACTGAGAATGTGTTGTTAAAGAATCCATGGAAATTAGTATTTCCAATAATATTATTAATAGGGACAATGACTTCCCTCTAAATAAAACCTGGGATTCGATCTTATCTGATATTAAGCAACAACGGTCTTCATTTCGACCTGCAGTTTCTTTTAACTAGACTTGTTTTGACCCGTCGTTTTGCAGATTTTCTCCACCGGTGCGCTACTAGTTCTATTGCGCCTAGAGGGCCTCTACTTTGGTTTCGCGCACGCGCGGTGTGTCATCAGCGGTGTATAAAGAGGCCGCTGTTTCTGTTCTGCCTCAGTTTCCGGCGAGTAAGTGTAATCAGCGCACTCACCTGAAGATGGCAGCCAGTAGGTCTGACGAAATATTGTCTTTAGTTGACGATGTATCTGGCTGCAAACCCGAGATGAATATTATCAGTTATTACGCCGGGAAAGTCTACGCAACCACAATGTCACTGTATCATGGTGATGGACGAATGGTGTGGGCAGGAGTCAGCATTGGCGGATGTAAAGAACCTCAATATTGTTCAGAATGGCGCTTTGACTGCTCAGAGAGTATATGAACGAGATCCTTCCACCTTTTACTATGCTCTACACTGTGCCAGAGGAGATGGGTTCCTTCTGGTGGACGATAACGCTCGTCCCTATAGAGCTGCACTAGCTGCACTGGTGGACAACATCTTTGAAGCTGAGGGTATTGAACGAATGGAGTTGCCAGCTTGTTCACCGGACTTAAATCAGATTGAGCATGTGTGGGATGCACCAGCATCCTCACAATGGTTGCAGAGCTGAATATTGCACTCACGGAAGAATGACCAAATATCTCTCAAGAGCTGATTGAGAACCTCATACAGTCAATGCCCCGCAAGTGGGAAACTGGTCTGGCCGTTCGAGATGATCAGACGCCATATTAGAAGGCAACAAGAATTACGTTTTCACTATTATTGTGGTCCGATAGTGCTTTGCTATAAGTAAACGCCATGTAAAGCTTAATTAACGAGTTGTGGCAGCAAAATATCATACTGTGTCACACACAAATTGCAATTGTAACCAATATCTGAGTAAAATACTTTACATTGTGTATGATATCTTATTAGATCCCCTAATTATTTTGAGTAATGTAGCTTCCATGGAAGAGCTAGTGCGTACTCACTTGAAGTTGAGGTTTTTGAAGGAGAAGTGCACCTCGACGATGCCCGTGGTCTTGACTCGTGTCCTGAGGATGTCCTGCTCCGTCGGCTGGTAGTCCTTGGCGCCCAGCCGGTCCAGGTCATCCAGGAAGCTGCGAACAGAAAGGAAATCCTCTGTACAGCGCTGACTGCACTGCCACAACACACGTGCCTGCCCACTCATTTTTAGAGAAAGCAACGCATCCAAGTTCTGTGGGACATACGTGATGTGACGAAGAACGCGATATAGCGATACAGCTGGTAGCACTAACGTGTATGCATAGTACACGGTGCACTGGTGAAGCTATCATTTGTAATTAAGTAATTTAGATTAAAATATTTCCGACGTGATAATCGCCACAAGACTTTGCTGATAAAATTACGATATATCGATATTTTTTCAAAAATATCGACATATTTTATTTGTATCAATATCGATAACAAAATGCAAATATCGGGTACGGAAATTTTTATTTTACATTACTTTTTTTCGCAATTTTCGGTAAATATTTAAATTTTTCTTTTGAAACTGTAGTGGATTATAACTACTTTCGTTGTGTGAAGGAGTCTTGCTACTTTATCCTATCCATTGATTCTCACAAGAAGGTTAGAATAAAGGGAGATGGCATTATCTATACCCAGCACATACGTCAGTTGAAGCCTGTCCGTCATCTTGGTCAGTTTTTGAATGCTATTTCTCCGTTAAAACTATGCGTTTAGTTGACCTTCTTGCTGTTTGTGCATTGAACTGACAGTCACTGCAAGGTATGTTCTTTCAAACAATATAATTTCTTGAATAAATAGTAATAAATAATCATCATAATATATTTAAAAACTTAATTTTAACGGCTAATTTGCACTCATTTAACACTTTATACATCGCGGTAAAACTGTCGGACGTTTTATTTTTGTTTTAAGTTAAATAAAACATTAGTTCTACAATACGAAAACTTCTCAAAAACTTAGCAGTATGGTGGAGGCAGGCTTCACTTTTTCAGCGTAAGGACGTCTCTCTGTATTCTAACCTCCTTGGTTTCTCATTAATAGTGCGGATAAAGGGGGCGCTGATGACGTAATTGGCGATCAGCGCTACCAACAGAGACACTGCAACGTCGGTGGCGTTGGCAACAATGTGAAAATATGACAGTCAACTTGAGATGTTCTGGTCAAATCCGATAGGTGACGAAACCGAACGACATACTCATCGGCCATCTTCACTGTGAGATTATTGGCAAAGTGGGATCACATCATCAGCAGTGTACTCGTTGGTTACGTGGAAGTATTTCAAGAAGCTGGACTCCAAAACTGTTTCGTACAATTTATGTGGAAGGAATTAATACAATAAAATCAGGTGTAATTTAGGGCAGAAAGAGACAAAATTCCTATGAGCTCATAGTGTTTAATTAACAACACAACATTCACCAAACACTATTGTAATATAAGCTTTTCATCTGCAAAAAGTGCAATTAATAACTTACAAATTTTCTCATTAAATGTCTTCCTTATTCATGCTATGAGGGAAATATCTAATTCTTAATCAATTTTTAAATATGCAGCTGTAAAACCAGTAGTATATTTACAATGTGCAGCCGATATTTTTGTAGGCCAATTTTTTAATATTTTACCTCCGATATATCGTTATTTTTCTTCTATATATATATATATATATATATATATATATATATATATATATATATCGGTCCCATATTAATATTTATTGAAATATCGATATATCGGATTCCAGATTTTTTGAAAATATCAACAGCCCTACTTGAAGACGGTTCCCCAGGGAAGCATTATAGGTCCCCTACCCTTCCTTGTGTTTATAAACGATTTAGAAGACAATATGAATAGATCCCTTAGACTGTTGGCGAATGATGCTGTCGTTTATCGCTTAGTGAAGTCAATAGAGGATCAAAAGCAACTGCAAAGCGATTTAGACATGGTGCGAAAATTGGCACTTAACACTAATTAATGAAAAGTGTGAAGTAATACACATGACCACTAAAAGAAATCCGCTGAACTTCAATTACACGATAAGTCAGTCAAACCTTAAGGTCGTAAATTCTACCAAATACCTAGGCGTTACAATTACGAACAACTTAGAATAGAGATAACACATAGAAAATATTGTGGGGAAGGCGAACCAATGGTTACGTTTCATTTGCAGAACGCTTCAAAGATGCAACAATTCCACCAAAGAGACTGCCTACATCACACTTGTGCATCCTCTCCTGGAGTACTGTAGCCCAGCAGACTTGCGCATAATAGTTCGAGATCGGAAACGCTCTTTTTAGATCGTGGCTCTGCCGGGAACTAGTTCGTTCTTTTAGTTCGTCCGCTCCCAGTGACGGTTGAGCGGCGTGGTCTGCTTCATGCGCTTGCTGCTTGCGCCGCTAACGATATCAAGCAAACCAAAAGAAACAGTTTGTGAATAATTTCTAACGTTTAAGTTTAGAGTTATCTCTATATCTTGGCCTTATAGAATTTATTAGTCAGATATTGCAGAGTGCAGAATACTTCAAAACAGAAATTTTGTAGCACTGAACTATGTAATCTAGCAGGCAGACGCTCACCTCGAAATGGTTCTCATCAGAAGGCAAACACGTGATTTTTAATCCTGTTGCGCGCCCTCTCGCTATTGCCCGTCGGTCTTCGGGAAAGAATCCAACGAAGTAAGAAGATATGTTGGGCATAATAGTTCGTGACCAGTAACGCATATTTTAATTCGCGACCGATCGCGCATAATTAGTACGCGACCGGTCGCGCATATTTTAGTTCGCGACCGGTAGCTCTCCTTTTAGTTCGCAACTCGGCTGCGAAGTAGGTCGCTCTTTTTAGTTCGTGCGCTCTTTTTGGATTTTGCTATCGCTACTAAGGCTTTTGACACCGCACCTCACAAACGGCTTTTAATCATATTGCGTGGTTATGGTATATCGCCCCAAATTTGCGACTGGATAGGGGATTTACTGTCAGATAGGACACAGTTTTTAGATATCACTATGGTGTAGAAATTTGCAATTGACTCTAAATAATGAGAAGTGTGAAGTCGTCCACATGAGTACGAAAAGAAATACGTTACACTTTGTTCATAAGATAAATCAATCAAAGACGAAGGCTGTAAGCTCCACAAAATTACTATTACTTCAGACTTAAACTAGAAAGAAAACGTAGATAATGTCGTGAGAAAGGCGAACCAGAGACTGCGTTTCATTGGCAGAACCCTTAAAAGATGCAACAGAACTGCTAAAGAAACTGCATACGCTAGTCCGCCCTTTTTTGGAGTATTGCTGCCCAGTGTGGGATCCTTATCAGGTGGGTTTGACGAAGGACATCGAAAGAGTCCAAAGAAGGGCAGCTCGTTTTGTATTGTCACTATACAGGGGAGACAGCGTTACAGAAATGATACAGGATATGGGGTGGGAATCATTACAACAACGGCGGTTATCGCTACGGCGTGGTCTACTTACGAAACTCCAATCACCAACATTCTCCTCCGAATGCGAAAAAATATTGTTGACTCCCACTTACATAGGTAGAAATGATCATCTGAATAAAATACGAGAAATCAGAGCTCGAACGGAGAGATTAAGGTGTTCTTTCTTCCCGCGCGCTATTCGAGAATGGAATGGGAGATAAATAGGATAATGGTGGTTCGATGAACCCTCTGCCAGGCACATAAATGTGATTTGCAGAGTATCCCATGTAGATGATTCATAATAAAAGAATCTCGTCTGTTCTCAGGTTGGATATCGCAGTGCTGTATTGGATCCATCATCCGCAAAGCTGAGGGTGTTGCCGAGCCATATGCCAGGCTCTTATAATTAAGATGAGAGAGAGAGGGAGAGAGAGAGAGAGAGAGAGAGAGAGAGAGAGAGAGAGAGAGAGAGAGAGAGAGAGAGAAACGGAGCTTTGTAAAGCCGCAAAAGGGTTGAGTAATCTGCGCCCGGGTTGTTGCGAGGCAACGAAGACGATGGCGTATCCGGCCAGCCATCGCAAGCTCGGAGCCTACGAGCTGTATAAACTACATAGAGTGGCTCTCTCTGGGTTAACTGCGCTCCTTGTGGCAGCAACCAGGAACGGTGGCAGCCATTTTTTTCAACATCTAGTGTATCGAATACGAAAGTTAGACCGTCGCTATTTACGTGTTTTGGTTTCTCATTTTATTAATCGGATTATAAGGTATAAAAGATAGTCTGTTCAATCCCTCTAAAGATCTTGTAGAAAAAAAAATCCATTGCGAATGTATGTAGATGTATTTAGAATGTTGGGAAACAGACCTACTTTATTTACTAACTCAATGGTATCCTCGGAATTTTGGGAGGAATCTCATTACTCCAGCCTAATAAAGCTGTTTCTAAAACATTACTTCAGCTGTAGAATACCTCATTGATGTAAACCCAAATCTGCGGAGGAAAGAGGCAAGCAGATTAGGCAAATGTACACGAAATTAATATTGTTTAAAGGACAGTGAAAAGACACGTTTTTGAATGAATGAGACGGTGTTTAGCCGATCCAGCACTTGTTGTCTATCATTTATCCTTTATCCATATTAGCTTGGCAATAAAAATAACAATAAGCAGGTAGAGAATGGTTTGTTAAGTCATTGCAGAAAGTAGATGTGCAGAACTATAGGCCTATATCTCTAACGTCGGTCAGTTGTAGAATTTTGGAACATGTATTATGTTCGAATATAATGACATTTCTCGAGACTAGGAATCTGCTCTGTAGAAATCACCATGGGTTTCGAAAAAGGCGTTCGTATGAAACCCAGCTCACGCTATTCGTCCACGAGACTCAGAGGGCCACAGACACGGGTTCTCATGTAGATGATGTGTTTCTCGACTTCCGCAAGGCGTTTGATACAGTTCCCCACAAACGTTTAATGAACAAAGTAAGAGCATATGCTCTATCAGACCAATTGTGTGATTGGATTGAGGAATTCCTAGATAACAGAAAGTAACAGGTCATTTTCAATGGAGAGAAGTCTTCCGAAGTAGGAGTTATGTCAGGTGTGCCACAGGGGAGTGTCGTGGGTCCGTTGCTGTTCACGATATATATATAAATGACATTGCGGATAACATCGGAAGTTCACTGAGGCTTTTTGCGGATGCTGCGGTAGTATATAGAGAGGTTGTAACAACGGAAAATTGTATTGAGATGCAGGAGGATCTGCATCGAATTGACGCATGGTGCAGGGGATGGCAATTAAAGCTCAATGTAGACAAGTGTAATGTGCTGCGAATACAGAGAAAGAAAGATCCTTTATCATTTAGCTACACTATAGCAGGTCAGCAACTGGAAGCAGTTAGTTCCATAAATTATCTGGGAGTAGTCATTAGGAGGGATTTAAAATGGAACGACCATATAAAATCAATCGTCGGTAAAGCAGATGCCAGACTTAGATTCATTGGGAGAATTCTAAGGAAATGCAGTCCGAAAACAAAGGAAGTAGGTTACAGTACACTTGTTCGCCCACAGCTTGAATACTGCTCACCGGTGTGGGATCCGTACCAGGTGGGATTGATAGAGGAAGTGGAGAAGATCCAACGGAGAGCAGCGCACTTCGTTACAGGATCATTTGGTAATCGTGAAAGCGTTACGGAGATGATCGCTAAACTCCAGTGGAAGACTCTGCAGGAGAGATGCTCTGTCGCTCGGTATGGGCTTTTGTCGAAGTTTCGAGAACATACCTTTACCGAGGAGTCTAGCAGTATATTGCTCCCTCCTACGTATATCTCGCGAACAATACGTGACTGGAATAGGAAGGGAAATCGATAGTGGTACTCAAGGTACCCTCCGCCACACATCGTCGGGTGGCTTGCGGAGTATGGTTGTAGATGTAGATGAAAGTGATATGATTCAGTCCTATAACAGACGACTGGTTACGCCTACGTGATGTTGTAAAACATGGCGGCCGAGCATTCAAGTTGCTTCAATTATGGCAGCACCTTAGCCAGTGTATATTGTTTATACAGGTCGATCAGGCGCGGGTCGTGGTTTTCACACTAGGGAAGGCTCTGACATTTACCGATCGGAACAAACCTACACCTCGAGCAACGTATCAGTCTGTAACCACGTCGATTTCCAGAAAAGGAGGGGGGGGGGCAATGTCATATTTTACCTGAAACTTTACGTACTACACCTTCTTCCTGTTTCAGAAGCAATTAAAAATCAATGGCTAAAACCAACATAAAGCCTTCTGATTGCTTTTATCTACTGATAAGACTTTATCGCAATAAACAGTACTAAATGACACCGTTTGCAGGAATCTTTAAAGTGGTGTGGATAAACTACGCTGCTTGCTTAATGTTATGATAATTTCAATTGTAAACATGAGGTGTAATATATAATTGTGAGTAACAGTGAATAAAGTGCGCATTTTGATACACTTCTTTCATTCTTATCCGAACTCCATTATTGCGGCCACTCATAACAGAAGCACCGTCGTTACACCGAGCTATCAGTTATTCCGGTTTTTGATGTATATTCATTTTCTCCAGCTCGCAGAGAATTGCTGCAGTTACATTCTCTGCAGTGTGGCTCTTCGCTCATACAGAGGAAATTAATCTTTCATTTATTTTCCCCAGTAATTCATAGCGAATTATGAAGGCCAATTTGACATAAATTTGCACAGTCAGTTGTTTCGTCTACTTCGATTGCGAGCTAATTTGTCTGTGACAGTTCACTCCTTATGAGATTGAGGCATACCTCATAAATCGATTTTAGCAGATCATTTTGTAGTAAAAGTCACTAAAACTTAGCCACAATACACGCACAAAAGACGAAACTGTGGTGTCGCACAAGTACAAAGTGCGCGCCACCTACTTTCGCCGCGCGCCGCCATGCACGCACGGCGCGGCGTTCTTACGACGACAGCCACGAGCGCCCTCTGCTACAACTCCGCTCGTGGCCACCGCTGAACGACATCGTTCACTTGGGACTGAGATAGGAACCAGTTAAGACCTTCGGAATCTGATAGGCACCAGTGAAGACTTTGCTATCGTACAGGCACTAGGCAGGCCTCTAACAACTATGTATCAGCATTCTGCAGTACTGATCTCTGTAAAAGTTAAGTATTGTATAAATTCTGTTCAATATATATCTCGTTCTAACTTACTCTAGTGTTTCTAGTTTCTGGCTGCTCCCCTCCGTACCTGCACCAGCGTGCTATCTTCATTCCAGTGTCGGTCTCATTCCACTCGGCCACCGACACCTACGACGGAAACGAGGCACAAAAGCGGCGACGAGGCTGGGACACAAAAGAAACTAATAACACACGTTAACCGCAAACTCAAATAAGCGAGAACGGAATCGAAAGTAACGGGACATATTTCGCGCGCTTTTTTCTTAAATCATTCGCAACTCTCTCGCTAGGTGGTGACACTTCACGGTACCGATTTGTAGTGCACTCTAGTGAGAAATTTGCGAACTTATTCTAACACCGGAGACAACAGCCAATATCAGAAACAAAAAGTTATCTAAAACTCTATTAAAACAGTAAAACTAGCGAGTGGTAAACCGCACACCAAAACATAATAGACATATACAGAGACAAGAGATTCGATAGTGGAGTTTCAGCCACTCTTTATTCTCTTTTGAAGTAAGCAGAAGAACCTGAAAGTAGTGTGGAGGTTGGTAGGACACTCTTAGGCTACAAGCTCGGAGCCTTCGAGACGCCCATAAAAGCTATACCACAGTCTAAGACTGTGGCTATACATCAACGAACCCCCACTCCCAAGCCTCCACTACATGGAGCTAAACGACACCTCAAGGCACAGCCTTAGGCTACTACCCGATTGAAAAACATCGTTCAATATCAACAGTTCCAAAAACATTTATCTTCATTCTTTACATGAAAAATGCTAAATGAATTATGATGATTATAATTCTGTAATCTGTTGTTGATACATATATTTCAAATATTTTTTTTTTTTTGGGGGGGGGGGGGGGGCGGCTCCGCCTCAGAGCCTTTAATTACGAGCCGCGCCTGAGGTCGATGCTCTGGGCGCTCCTTACGGGCGCTCAGCCAGCTGCCGGTGACCCAGTGTTCGGCCGAACTGCCGGCCGTTCAAAGCCCGCGCGGCCATGCCCGTGACGTCACACGCAAGCGTGCTCGCCCGCAGCGCAGGCGGCGCGCGGTCGATACTGCGCCGGCCACACCCGCGTGACGTCACAAGATGGCGGCGCCGTCGCTCAGGGGGAGGGGCAGGAAGCTGTGGCGGCCGCAGAAATGGATCTCGCCGGATGAATGTTGCAGAACACAATAACGGGATTGCGCGCTCTCTCTTCGCGACGCCCGTGCGCGCCCATAAATTCCCCGCAAAGCTTATTTCAGCGCGACTGAGCCCGCGGAGAAAGGGGGGCGCGAAAGAAAAGAACTGTGTGACACGCGCCGCCGGGCGGTTTATTTTGGAGGGCGGACATCAAAAGGAACCTGTTACGTCGCTAACGCGCGGCGGCGCTGGAATCAGACAACACCAACACCCGGGGAACTGTCTCGGCTTACTGCACTATCACAGAGAGTAATGCCTGTTCTTCGAAATTCGCAGCTGGGTACACTTTCAGTTAAAAGACGGGCTAACCGATAGGATTTGACACAGGCCGAGATATTCAGAGTAAAACGGCTCTGCAATAAAGTTCACAACATTGTACATTTTTTCGAAGGATTTCGTGTTCACCACTGTATTTTTATTCAGACTCTTTCTACTGCAGTTTCGGCCATTTTTAACCCTTTAGTGCATAGTATAGCCGATCAGCTACATCATCATCATCAGCAGAATTAGAGACTGATTATGCCTTTCAGCGTTCAGTCTGGAGCATAGTACCTCTAATAAAATTCCTCCATGATCCCCTATTCAATTATGCCTCGTCTGATGTAATGCCTTTCTTTTATTTCAAAATCATTCTTCACCGAATCTAAGTACTTTCTTCTTGTTCTACGTCGACTCCTCTTACCCTTCGCTGCCGAGCTCATGAGTCTCTTAGGTAAACTTGCTTCTCCCATGCGTGTAACATTACCCCAACATCACAGTCTGTTCGCTCTTACTGCTTCATCTATGGTGTTCAGTCCCAGTTTTTCTTTGATTTCCTCATTATGGACAACCTCCTGCCATTGTTCCCATCTATTGGTACCTGCAATCATTCTTGCTACTTTCATATCTATAACCTCTATCTTATGAATAAGGTAACCTGTTTCCACCCAGCTTTCACTCCCATACAACAAAGTTGGTCGAAAGATAGAGCGGTGCACTGCTAACTTAGTCTTGGTACTTACTTCCTTCTTGCAGAAGAGAGTAGATCTTAGCTGAGCACTCACTGCATTAGCTCTGCTGCAACTAGAATCCAGTTCTTTCACTATGTTGCCATCATGTGACAAAATACATCCTAGGTACTTTAAACTGTCTACTTGTTTTAAATTTGTTCCTCCTATTTGACACTCAATCTGTTTAAATCTCTGTCCCACAGACATTACTTTCGTTTTGGAGATGCTTATCCTCATATCATAATCCTTGCACCTCTGATTGAGCTCTGAAATATTAGTTTGCAACCTTGCAATTGAATCAGCCATTACAACTAAGTCATCCGCATATGCGAGACTGCTTATTTTGTTTTGACCTATTTTAATACCGCCCTGCCAGTCTACTGTTTTCAACATATGATTCATGAATAGTATGAACAACTGAGGTGACAGGTTACAGCCTTGTCTTACACCTGAAACTACCCTGAACCATGAGCTTAATTTGCTATCTACTCTAACTCTGTCTAACAGTCTATGTAATGCTCTTTAATTTCCTGCTGAAGTTTGCCTCCTATACCATAATCTTGTAGAACTGACAGTAGCTTCCTCCTAGGAACACGGTCATAAGCCTTTTCTAGATATATGAAACATAGATACAATTTCCTGTTCCACTCATAGCACTTAGGATAAGCCTTATTTTTTCCATTATCTCTCAAACTTATCATCATTTTGCCACAAATTCATTTGTAGCCGCTTGTATACATAGTGTTTCATATGCTAGTAGCATGTCCTAGAAATTATAAATTGCAGAGTGCTAGTTGCTACTATATTTTGTCATGCGGTCTTAGAAAATCAGGCGATGCTGAAGGAATTAGATTGGGAAACGTAGCAATAAAGGAGGTAGATGAGTTTTGTTACTTGGGCAGTAAAATAACAAATGATGGTCGCAGTACAGAGGATACAAAATGCAGAATGGCAATGGGTAGAAAAGCGTTCTTGAAAAAGAGAAATTTGTTAACATCGAATATTGATTTAAACCTAAGGAAGTCCTTTCTGAAGGCATTTGTATGGAGTGTTGCCTTGTATGGGAGTGAGACATGGACGATAAACAGTGCGGACAGGAGGAGGATTGAGGCTTTTGAAATATGGTGCTATAGAAGAATGCTAAAGATTAGGTGGGTGGATCGCGTAACTAATGAGGTGGTACTGAACAGAATTGGGGAGAAAAGGAATTTCTGGCATACCTTGACTAAAAGAAGGGATAGATTGGTAGGACACATTCTTAGACATCAAGGAATTGTGAATTTAGCGTTGGAGGGAAGTGTATGGGGAAAAAATCGCAGGGGAAGACCAAGAGATGGATACAGTAAGCAGATTCAGACAGATGTAGGTTGTCGCTCTTATGTGGAGATGAAGAGGCTTGCTCAGGATAGGGTATTATGGAGAGCTGCATCAAACCAGTCTCCGGACTGAAGACCACAACAACAACAAGTTGCTACTCAATTATTTCGACAGTCAGCTGCACTGAGTTACTCCTAACATGTGCGTTTGTTTATTATTCCTCCTTTGCCATGTAAAAGTAGTCAGTCATATACTACTGGTGCATTATGAGTTACTATCTGCAAAGATGAGAGGCATGATAGTGACATTTACTACATCGGGTACATCATGGAAGCACTATATAGCTGACCAATTATAAACGTTTTGTTTCTAGCAGCGCATAACAATTTTAAGGAATTTTTTTTCAATGTTTTTCTCATTATATACGCACTATACATTAATCGTGGTAGTTTTTATATCTTCCAATAAAAAGCCATGCATTAAAGGGTTAAGTGGGTGACAGCTACAAACAACAGACAAATACAAGGTTAAATATAGCATTAACAGCTACATATCGTCGGTTTATAATGGAAACCTCGTAGTTCAGACAAGTTAATCGTGGTTTTCTCAAGTAAAATATTTGCCTGGCAGTATACTTGGAATCTTCTTAGTCCTTCGCTAGAGGTCCTCTCCCTGTTACACCAACTTTTGAAAACTTAGGTATTCTGCCTGATGATATAGTAAAAAGTTTGGTATTCACTTGAGGTACGAGGTTTCCAATATACGCTGACGATACATGTTATATTGTGAATTCAATGAAATTTGAATTAAAATAGACAAAATATGATTTGCGTGCTGTAAATACAGCAGAAGTTGTCAACAAAAGAACATGAGAACTGTAGGTTCACGTCAATTCTTTTATTAATAGCTGATGATGTGTTATAGCATGTAAGTAGTTCTTTTCTAATTCACATTTCTATGACTTCGCGATATAACATGCATGAATTTATTAATGATATATTTAATATTTTTTATCTGTTGTTTGTAGCTGTCACGAACATAAAAATGGTCACAAGGCCGAAACTGCAGTAGCGTATATTCGAACAGAAATAGAAATCTAACATGAAATGCTTCAAAGAAGTTTATCATGTTAAGAACCTCAGCGAATACAATCCTGAGTTTTATTATAGTCTATTAATGGTTTTTAGGTAGGCAACTGAATAAAGGCAATACTTGTTTTGCACACAATTGAATCTAAATTTATTAGGGAAGTGGGCTATAATAGAAATAGTTTTTGAATTGTGTGCAGCCTTCGAATTTTTCTGTTAGTGTACGTGTGCGTTACAAACAGTTCTGATCTAGAGACCAGTTGGTCTACATACGTTTTATTCAAATGTTCAAATGTTTGTGAAGCTTACGGGACTTAACTACGGGGTCATCAGTCCCTAAACTTACAAACTACTTATGAACTAGCTACAACTAAGGACGTCACAAATATCCATGCCCGAGGGGGGATTCGAACCCCCGACCGTAGTGGCCGTGCAGACCGTGATTGAAGCGCCTCAGTCCCCTCGGCCACCGCGGCCGGCTACGTTTTATTACTTACTGTTTATGTTGCTGTTTCTCGATATTTTCTCGTAATGTACGTTTACTGATACTGTTATTCTCTTTGTAGCGCTTGAAACAATCTTCATTACACGACGCAGAATGCATGTTCTCTTTTCCTTCATGTTAGTGTGTTCCGTGGTACTTGGGGTACCTGCTGATGAAAGCATTTTTTGATGCCTGTGGTCAACTGTAATGAGTGGTCAGGAAGGGGTTCGATTCCCGGTGGCCGTGCGGGAATAGTCGTGTGGTATGGAGCGCCACGTTACAGATCGCGCAGCCTCCCGCGTCGGAGGTCCGAGTCCTCCCTCGGGCGTGTGTGTGCGTGCGTGTGTGTGTGTGTGTGTGTGTGTGTGTGTGTGTGTGTGTGTGTTGTCCTTAGGTCAGTTTAACTTAGTTTAAGTAGTTTTTAAGTCTACGTACTGATGACCACAGTAGTTTGGTCCCACAGAATTACAAACACTGCTGGCAACGACTGGAAGGGAAAGCACTCAGTCTTATGATACTATTTGACGAGCTACGCGAGTAATATGTAGAGGCTATATGGTTTATTATTTAATTATTTATTGATCGTAAGGTTACGAAGTGTATAAAAGTATCTGCAATTGTATGGAAATGTCCAAATTAAATAACTAATTCAGAGGACTTTGAGTCACTTGATACAAGTTCTCTGAATCGTCCTCAAATGCTCTCAATGGACCAAGGACAGGACCCCCCTATCACCTAAACGATAAAATACTACTCAAACGTATGCTAAGGACAACACACACACCCATGCTCGATGGTGGACTCGAACCTCGGAAGGGACTAAATGAAATAAGACACGACCTAGCTACCGTGTAGTGAAACTGAATGATATTGTTATCAGTCAAACGTTGAAAAAGGGATACGTACTATCGACAGTCAACAAAGCCATCTATAGTTTTTAATTATCGATAGGTACATGGATAACAGCATCGACTATTGCCCAGTCCTCCTTTCGCCGTTGTCCATTGTTGGCCTTACTCCATTATTGCTATGTTAAGCACTACAGTGGAATGCAGCCGCTGCCATTTATTTCTTTTGTGCTGTTAAGAAGATAAGTTTCCAATTATGAGTAACTTCATAACAAGAAAAAAGAGAAAAACCTACTTTCATTTGTCCACTAGCTTTATGGTAAGTTAAAATATGTGTACTATTATAATAGCTTATTTATCTATTTACGGCAGTGGAGTCGTTATATGGAGTGACAATATTTCAGCATATCATAAGGTACCTCACTCAGTACGTGAAATACTTTTTAAAGTTAGGTTTCAGAGTAATATTTTATCTAGAGGATGGATACGTTGCAATGCCAACAAGAGTAAAAGAACCAATAATTTTGGAAATAAAATTATAGACATACGATTCCTAAATGAATATGCAAAGCATTTATACTAATGCAAAAATTAATGCAAATTTTGTGAAACACCGAGTTACAGTCGTGGCTGACAGGCAGTGAGCTTTGTGGCGTGCAACCGTGTCGTTGCCAGTGTTCAAATACAAAGAAACACTTCTCATTCTGATAATACGACTTTTGGAATAACAACTGAAGGTTCTGCTGGCTTGTATTGAAACATTTTTTAAGAAAAGTTTTCCTCAATTTTGTATATAAAATATTGCAGTATTTGTAAGACTTTCTTACAAACGCAAACTATGTGCATAATATATGAAAAATATGTTAGCCTACGTTTGTTTTTAGAATAAATGAAAAACATGATCCTTTGTAAATTTCTCTTTAACCATTCGGACCCCTCCTTTGATAATATTCTGGCTACGTCACTGCTGGAGACTTTTTAATAACTCTTTAATAGTCGCAGCAATAAGATGGAAGAAACGCTACTCCTTCATGGTGTATCTACTTTTCCATTCACCCGTTATAATGCGGTTCAGCCTCGAGCAGGTTTGTCGTGACAGATGGAATGCCTCAACCTTCTTGTTGTACAGCAGATCTTCACTCCAGCGTTCTTGCCACTTGGACGTCACGTCGAAAGAACTGACACACAACTACGCGCTCTGCGAGGTTTGAGAGTAGGAGCTGGGACATCTTGTAGAGCATCGTATAAGCAGACGTGTTACGAGACTTGATGTTGTTGTACAACTTCACCTTAGATGCCTTCCTCCCTAGATCTTGCGGAGCAATGTTAGACAGGACAGGCAACCACTTCATGGGCGTAGATCTCTCAGGCCTAGTGACAACTCTCACGGATTCATTAACCTTGTGGTGTGGGAGCTCTTTGTTCCAAACTGGCGCGCAGTATTCCCCAGAAGAATACACAGGAGCGAATGAAGCAGGGGCGTAAACTATTGGCATCGGCGCCCCAAATGCTCCCGGCAATCTTGCCAAGCACTTTGAGTCTTGAGTCACGTTTCTTAGAAAACTTTACGTACTGTTCTTTGAAGATCAAGGACCGATCAGGCAGGCCGAGAAATCTGTGCCCTATCTCTGTTTCCCTCAATCCAACTTCCGAGTTGCGGCCACGACGGAGTATGATACGATGGTCGGCTGGTCACGATTAGTCCACATAGTGTCGAACTGTAAAAGGTTATATTTGTGTGTGTGTCCCTTAATTTTTTTATTGCGGTCTCAATAAGGGTTAGACATTATGTGTCACCCATATTACTTTTAGGTGTACTGAAGTAATGCATAGGTTTTGAGAAACGAGTTAGCTAGAATCAATAAATGTCCCAGTATAGTTGCTGCAGTGTTCTGTTCAAATGTTTGTAAATCTAAGGGACTTGATTGCTACGGATATCAGTGCCTAGCCTCACAAACTACTGAAACTAAAGTTAACTAACTTATACTTATGGCACACACACACACACACACACTCACACACACACACACACACACACGCACACACACACATCCTTTATTACATTCATTGGTCAGTATTTACAGGTTTTACAGTTATTAATATATTATTCTGTTACAGTAATACCAACAATAAGTAAGTTAATACTTATTTCGTTCACCTTTCACGAGAAGAATATATTTATATGCTTTCATCCAAAATTAAATCAGCGCTGTATAAAACAGTCAACAACAATGTGAGCACAAATGAAAGATTACATAGAAGAGGACTGAGTGTTACAGACCTTTGTCTCAGATGCAACCTACTAGACACTGTCCCACATAGATTCACGTGTGGAGACCGATTTATTTTTTTAGAAATGGTTTAGGCAAAAGATGGCGCTTCTTACCAGAACTTCAGATGACTGCGTTGAACCAACAGTATTGTACAAACCATACAAAAATTACTACCCACAATGGAAAACTAATGCCATTATGTGGCTAATAGGACAATACAACAGTTACGTCACAAATATACTCGGCGGTGACAGTGTTATAGAGTTTATGACACACATGGAAACAGAGTACGTCAAACGTATTTTTGCTATTACTGTAACAGGACTAATATATTAATAACTGTAAAACCTATAAATACTGACCAATGAAAGTAATAATAATAATAATAATAATAATAATAATAATAAAGAGGGAGGACTCGAACCTCCGACGGGGAGCAATCGCGCTCTCTGCTGCAAAGGCGCCTTAGAGCGCTCTGTCACTCCAACGCAGACTGGTTTGATTCGGCTCTCTATGCTACCCTATCCTGTGCAAGCCTAATCATCTCTGAATAACAACGTCAATTTACATTCATTACAACCTGCTTACTGTATTCGTCTCTCGGTCTCCCTCTGCGATTTTTATCCCACACAGTTCTCTCCAGTGCTAAACTGACGGTTCCATGATGTCTCAGAATGTGCTACACCAATCGATCCCTTCTTTTAATCGAGATAAGCCAGAAATTTCTTTCCTCCACCGTTCCGTGCAGAAGCTCCTCATTAGATACGCAGTCTACCCAACTTATCTTCTGCTGTAGCACCACGTTTCAAAAACTTCTATCATCTTTTTGTCTGAACTCTGTATCGTCCACGTCATTTCCGTACAATGATACACTCCAGACAAATGGTTTAAGGGACTTCCTAACATTTAATTTTGAATATCAATATTTTTCTCTTCTTCAGAAATACTTTCCTTCCCCCATTCCCATTCTGCATTTTATATATTTTTTACTTCGCCCTCGTAAGTCATATTGCTACCCAAACAACAAAACTCACCTACTACTTTAACTGTCTCGTTACCTAATCAAATTCCTTCAATATCACCTGATTTTATTCGACTACCCTTGTTTTTCTTTTGTTAACATTCATATTATGCACTCCTTCAAACACACTGTACATTCCGTTCAATTGCTCTTCAGGGCCTTTGCTGCCTCTCACAAAAATCAAACACAGCTCGTTTCGTATTGTCACGATACAGGGGAGACAGCGTTATGGAAATGATACAGGATCTTGGATGGGGATCATTACAACAACGGTGCTTATCGCTCCGGCGTGGGCTACTTACGAAAGTACAATCGGCAACATTCTCCTCCGAATGCGAAAATATATTGTTGACTCCCACTTACATAGGTAGAAATGATCATCAGAATAAAATACGGGAAATCAGAGCTCGAACTGAGAGATTTAGGTGTTCGAGAATGGAATGGGAGATAAATAGTATAACGGTGATTCGATGAACCCTCTGCCAGGCACTTTTAGTGATTTGCAGAGTACCCCATGTAGATGTAGATCGGAATATCGCAATGTTTTTATTTTTCCTTCGTGAACTTAAATTACCTCTCACATTTTTCCTTGCTTGCCTTCACTGCTCGCTCAATATAAAGATTGCATAACATTTGGGAAATTCGAAAACTCTGTCTTACTTCCTTCTCAACCATTGAGTTCCTTTCGTGCCCTTCGACTCTCATAAATGCTATCAGATTTTTATGGAATTTTAATATAAATAACTTTTCTTTCCCTGTAATTTAACGGTGCCATCTTCATAATTTGAAAGAGTGTATGCCAGTCAACATAGTCGAAAGATTTCTCCAAATCTACAAAAGCTAATAAAGTCGGTTTGCCTTTCCTTAAAGTGTGAGTATTGTCTCACGTTCTCCTACGTTTCTCCTAAATCGAAACGGATCTTCCCCATCGTCGGAATCTACCAGTTGTTCCATTTATTTGTAAATAATTCGTGTTAGTATTTTGCAACTCTAACTTATTAAATTGATAGTTCTGTAATTTTCACACTACCCTGCATTTCCTTTCTTTGGAATTTGAATTGTTATATTATTCTTGAACATTAATGGTATTTCCCTCTCTCATACATCTTGCACTTAAGGTGGAAAAGTTTCTTCATGACTGACTCTCCCAACAATATCAACAGTTCAGAGGGAATATTACCTACTCCAGGGGCTTGTTTCGTCTCAAATCTTTCAGTGCTCTGTCAAATTCTTCTCGCAGTGTCGTATCTCATCTTCATCCTCTTCCCTTCCTACAATACTGTCTTGTATAGGCCCTCTATATATTCCTCTCAGCTTTCAATTTTTCCTTCTTTGTTTAGTACTGCTATTCCATCTGAGGTCTTGATAATCCAGAAGCTGTCTTTTTGGTTTTCAAACGTGTGTTTTACTTTGCTGTAAGCGGTATCTATCTTTCTCCTACTTACACATTCTCCAGTGGAGTCGCATTTGTGCTTAGCAAATCTGCACTTCCTATTAACTTCATTTCTTCTGTCTCCCTTTTGCCTGCTTCACTTGCTGAATTTTTATATTTTCTCCTGCCCTCGTGTCTATAATTTTTCACCATCAAAGGATTACAGACCCTTAGTGTGTGTGATATGAATTTCAACTTGATACTTCTACTCGTCTTAATAGTCGGACAGACAACAGGCAGCCAACGAAGTGGTCCTATACGACTTCTGTTTTTCTAATCTAGGTACGATTATTTATTTATGGAAGAGCATAGCTATTCCACATCTCTAAGACTTCATGGTATGAAAGAAATAAGAAAATTACGAGGAAAATTACGATATTGTCGGAATTGCCATAGGCGATCGATTTGAATATGAAAATATACGTGAATTTAGGCTTTTCTCCAAAGACATGCCAGTTTCCAAGGAATCGGTTTGCACTCTACAGTTTACTAGTAAACACAGTCTTATTTTTAAGCAAGAGTGCCGGCAGTGTCAAGAACTGGCCTTACTGAAAGCCATTCTGGACGACCTGATCGGCAGTATAGGGAGTAGTGCTGCATCACGCATTACCGTGGGAGAGCTGTATACGCCGTACTGGCGTTCTGTATACCAGCGCCTGTGTCGGAGCACTCACGCTAAGTGTGGCCCACAGCTGCTTTTACGGTGCGCCTCCTACCCGTACGGCCGTGTCACGTGAGTCCTTGACACGTTTCGACTCAGCTACATCTGTACTTCGCATGGCGTCGAACCCTCTACGGCGAAGAGTACACGCTCTAGCGATACCATTCTCGCCACTTCATATTCCACTTGCGGATGATGCTCAGGACAAAAGACTGTGCTCGAATGCTCTTACTTTCTTGTGTCACGGTTGTGGAACAAAACGAGGAAGGACCATGAGATTAATAATTCGACTAGTTGACCTGTGCGAATAATTCACTCTCTATCCTAATCAGTCACAGATAGGTAAGATAGTAATGGAGAAGAGCCAGATGCAATTTTATACGTAAAAAAGAAAATAATCTTTTAATAGTAGTAACAAATATTAGTCTCATTGTAAGAAAATTTATATAATTAAATACAACATGATTCATTGTAAAAACATATAAAAAACAGATGCTGACTTTTTCATGTATATTTTATTTTTTGAAAACTTGTTTGTTTACAAAATTCCGTTCATTCGCGCCGTACACAACGCTTGCTTGAACAAAATGCACAATTTCAACAGCTGTTGTGCATCGACGTGTCAAACAGAAATCTCGTGATAAACTACGCTTGCGTAAAGAATCCGATCAACTGCAAGAGTTGTCGTACCTGTTAGGTAAATTAAATTACTTGAGTATTTTTCGTCGTTACATAGACGTGTATAACCGAAATTGTGTGATAAACTATGCTTGCATCAAAGAAGGTCTTTGGCTTGCATAAAAAAAAATCTAAACAACAGGAAGAGCTGTCGTTCATGTTAGTTAAAGAGATTGTAAATAGATGGCACCTTCTACGTGGCTTTTTCATCGGCCGCGCAAACTAAGTTGATACTCGGCGCGGTGGCTGACGGGAGCAACCATAAATACATGTCCCATTTACGATCGTTCGCCGGGTATCAACTTAGATTGTACGAACTGTAAATTTTTTTTTAAAACAAAGTTTTTTTCGTGAGAACAACTTGAAACTATGTGTGTATTTTTCGTCAATAGTGGCGAACTAAACCTTGAAAATAATACTTCAATCAGTAATTTTGGATAAGTAATATGGGAGATATGACGTACCCACAAAAAACACCGATGAGAAATAGTATATATGATGACAGGGTGTAACCGTAATCTAACGCATAAGTCACGACACTCCCACTGATTTGTGTTATACACTACGACAGCAGCGCTCCGAGCGGCCGGAAAGCTACATTTCTGAGTACGATACTGGATGACTACGAATAGTATCGCTTATATTCAGAATGAAACTTTCACTTCGCAGCGGAGTGTGCGGTGATATGAAACTTCCTGGCAGATCCGTGTCGGGATAGCTCAGTGGCAGAGCGCTTGCCCGCGAAAGGCAAAGGTCCCAGGTTCAAGTCCCGGTTATCGCACAGAATTTTAATCTCCCAGGAAGTTTCACAACATCGCACACTCCGCTGCAGAGTGAAAGTTTCATTCTGTAAACATCCCTTAGGATTTGGCTAAGCCATGTCTCCAAAATATCCTTTCTTGCAGTAGAAGTACAGCCAACCAGTCAGGGGTTCGAGTTCTCCCTCGGGCATGGCTATTTGTGTTGTCTTTAGCATAAGTTACTTTAAGTTAGTATAAGTAGTTTGTAAGCCTTGGGATTAATGACCAACTTAGTTAAGTTCTTTAGATTTACAAACATTTAAAGTTTGATATTAAGCACACTAACTCATTGTAAGGTAATCGGTCATTTGAAGCAGTTCTGTACGTGGGAACTCGATTCTTTATGGAATCTTTCTTATTTGCTAATAGAGGAGAAATAAAAACTTGCTGATAATTTGGAATTGTGTAAAATACGGAGACGGATTTGGCACAGCAGTTGAAGGTAATAAGTAGTGTCCTGCAGAACAAAGTTTACAGTTGTATGTCAGCAAATGTAGTCCACACAAGAAGAGTAGAAGTTTTTGAAATGTGGTGCTACAGAAGAAAATTCAAGATTAGATGGATAGATGAAGGTACTAATGAGGGAGGACTGAAGAGAGCTGAGGAGAAATGTATTTAAAGGTACAAATGAAATAAAGAAGAGATCGGTTGATGGATCATTTCCCGAGACATCAAACAATGGTAATGTAAGTGTATGTGTGTAGGGGGAGGAAGGGAATGGGAGGAATTCATTGTAGAGGAGGTAGACACTACAAGAATGTTTAAATGGGTATAGGTTGTAGTAGCTCTGTGAAGATGATGAGATTTTCACAGCACACACCATCGGGAAGAAGTGAATCGAACCAATCTTCAAACTGAACACATCATTATCATCATTTATTGTTTAGTAAATTTATAAAATCATTTTAACCTACGAGCAAGAGTATAATTCGGCCCTTCTGCCACTGTTCCCCGCTTCTGCAGTAATGTCTTTCTGTAGAATCCCCTCTCGGTAAATAGAGGAGACAGCGGTGAGTGATGACGCTTTTAGGCTGCGGTTTCTGTAGACCTTAGTCGAGTTTTTCACTTGCGTAGATGTAGACGCAATAGTCGATAAAAAGAGGGAAAAAATGGTCCCCTTTAGGCCCTGGCCTTCCTTATACCGAATCAATCACTCTCGAGAACGCCTCTGACAGCCGCGGAGTTAGAATGGGAGTTCCACGGCTTTAAGTTTCAATCCGCGTAACGCGGATAATGTAATATGGCGAATACTGCTAGACCATTCACTACTGGTAGTTCCCTTGAAGAAATCCAACTGCCGTGAGGCGTCGCGAGTTTTTACCAATGAGCTAGTACATCGTTTACAAGCTTCACCAGCACTTCGTTAGTACTTCGGTGAAAGTATTCGGCAGCACTTTTTACAAATACAAAGATACGATCACAACGAAGAGTCAAATTATTTAAGCAAATTATTTCTAAGTGGATTACGTGCCTTTAAATGCATTTCATTTGAGATAACCAAAATAATTCCAGCAGTTCGTGGGGCGTCTCAAACTATTCACGAACAAACAAGAAAAACATCACGAAAGGTTTTAAACCGAACATGTGTTGTTGCGCTTTTCATTTCTGGAGAATGGTTTGATGCAGCTCTCCGCCCAACTCTATCCTGAGCAAACCGTTTCATAAGATTGGCAGTCCACATTCAATTGAATCTGTTTACTGTATTCGTCTCTTGATCTCCATCATCAACAAAACCAGTAACATTTGCTTCCAATGGGAACAAATTTGACAAGTAAATCAATGTAAATGATTCTCTTCTTATTATTATTACAGTATTATTATAGGAGTGGGATTGAAGCGGTTTTCACAGAAATACGCCAGATGAATCTTAAAAGACATGAATCTGCTGTAAATTGTAAAATTACGAGGGGGCATACAATTTGTAACACCTCCGAGTTTTTTTCCCTTCAGGACTGACTACTGATAGAAACATGTGATTTATTTTAAAACGCGCGCGCATTCATTGTGAATGCGTGGTAGAAATGCCAGCATTCATTGCGATAGCCGCCCGCGGTGGCCGAGGTGACTGAGGCGCTCCAGTCACGGTCAGCACGGCCACTACGGTCGGGGGTTCGAATCCCCCCTCGGGCATGGATATTTGTACCGTCCTAGTTCGTAAGTAGTTTGTAAGTTTAGGGACTGATGACCCCGTAGTTAAGTCCCATAAGCTTAACAAGCATAACAAGCATTGCGATTTGAAACTCTTCTGATTGGTCCGTGTTTGCGTTACAAATGTGGGGTCGTGGATCCGCCTTGGTGCAGAACATTTATTTTTTCATACCCAAACTAGTTTCGGCGGAAAGTGTCTTCCTTTATTTGCCCATATTTAGTTTTATATATGATCTTATGTTTAGGAGTGCCTAATTATTTTGATTTCATTCCCATTTTTTGTGATCTTTATTCTATCCAATGCATCTTTCAGCACAAATCAACCCGATAGATTCATGCCACATAAATGTACCAAACGTCACTTTAACAGATGACGAATTAACCCATAACACAAGAAGTTCCTCTTTGTTATCTTGCCAAAAATCTCTACAAAATCACATATAAGGAATGTCAGTATGAAATCGCCAGAATTACAGCATTAAACAAACATTGTAACTAAAAAAACCTACATAATGTACCACTGTCACATAGAAAAAGTATATTCTCTCTCTCTCTTTCAGCGACATTCGAGATACAGAGACAGAAATACAAAACGCAAATATGAGGATTTTTATCTCGTATAATGAACAAAATGTGAAACAGAAAACAAAGATGCACTACTGTAAAATCGATGTAACTTATCTTTGTCAATAACTTATTATATGTTGGGCCCACAGTGTTAGAAATGTCGTATGTTGACATATTGTGAAAGGTTAGTCCGTAATGAATTCTTATATTTATAAATCACAATATATCTTTCGGCGTTAAGTGCCATCGTCAGTTGTTTGGTATTTAAAATACCACCTCATAAATAGTCAGTTGAAGCACTTCAGGCCTCTAAATACCAAACACCTGACGATGGCACTTAACGCCCAAAGATATCTTGTGATTTATAAATAAAATAATTTATTACAGTGTCTTGGACTAACCTTTCACAATATGTCAATATACTTGTCTTTGTACAGGGTGTTACGAATAGGTACGGCCAAACTTTCAGGAAACATTCCTCACACACAAAGAAAGAAAATATGTTATGTGGACATGTGTCCAGAGACGCTTAATTTCCATGTTAGAGCTCATTTTAGTATTTCTCTTTAAATGTAAATTGAAATAATTCGTGCAGACAATTGTCAAAATACCCAATTATTTCTTTAGTATGTACTGTACTTCCTCGATTCACCGCCAGTTGGCACAACTGAAGGAGGTAATGTTGACTTCAGTACTTGTGTTGACATGCAACGGATGAGGCTTCGTTCGACGTGATGAAATTGTAAATTTTCACAATGAACATGTGTGGGCTGACGAGAATCCGCACGCAATTGTGCAATCACGTCATCAACACAGATTTTCTGTGAACGTTTGGGCAGGAATTGTTGGTGATGTCTTGATTGGGCCTACGCTAACTGGAGCATGTTATCATGATTTCATACTGGATACTCTACCTGTGCTGCTAGAACATGTGCCTTTACAAGTTCGACACAACATGTGGTTCATGCACGATGGAGCTCCTGCACGTTTCAGTGGACGTGTTCGTACGCTTCTCAACAACAGATTCGGTGACCGATGGATTGGTCACGGTCTCCGGACCTCAACCCTCTTGACTTCGATTTATGGGGGAATTTGAAAGCTCTTGTCTACGCAACCCCGGTACCAAATGTAGAGACTCTTCGTGCTCGTATTGTGGACGGCTGTGATACAATACGCCATTCTCCAGGGCTGCATCAGTGCATCAGGGATTCCATGCGACGGAGAGTGGATGCATGTATCCTCGCTAACGGAGGGCATTTGAACCTTTCCTGTAACAAAGTGTTTGAAGTCAGGCTGGTACGTTCTGTTGCTGCGTGTTTCAATTCCATGATTAATGTGATTTGAAGAGAAGCAATAAAATGAGCTCTAACATGGAAATTACTGCGGCGCGCCAGTCTCGGTCTGCACGGCTACTACGGTCGGGGTTTGGAATCCCCCCTCGGGCATGGATGTTTGCCGGCCGCGGTGGCTGAGGGGACTAAGGCGCTCCAGTCACGGTCTGCACGGCCACTACGGTCGGGGGTTCGAATCCCCCCTCGGGCATGGATATTTGTGCCGTCCTAGTTCGTAAGTAGTTTGTAAGTTTAGGGACTGATGACCCCTTAGTTAAGTCCCATAAGCTCTACAAACATTTGAACATGGAAATTAAGCGTTTCCGGACAGATGTCCGCATAAAATATTTTCTTTCTTTGTGTGTGAGGAGTGTTTCGTGAAAGTTTGGTCGTACCTTTTTGTAACACCCTGTATATAAAAGTTTAATAAACGATTAAAATAAAAGTACCGACCACGGTCAATACGGTTGCCCAATTTACTCAGTTTGCCGCAGGGATTAGCTGTAACTCGTATGTTAGCCTCTCTATGAAATTTGAGCTCGCTGGTCTGCGCCGAACGACACGGGAGTCCATACCTGGCGGGGCGTGTGACGTCACGGAGTGCCCCATGAGTCAGAGGCGGGCCGCTTCAGCGGGCAGCGATGCAAGACACGCAAGCCCGGCGTGCACGTTCCCTCCCCCACAACTGCACGGGCACCGCACGGTGCGGCGCAATTACACGTATCGCCCGGCCCCTCCTGTCGGATCTTCGAGCCCTCCCGCTCGCATGGGCGTTAAAATGGTTTAATTAGTTTGTAAATCAAGGGACCGGTGGCCACAGCTGTTTGTTCCCTTAAGCCTTCGGCACACGGAGCGTGAGTCTGAACGTGTGTGGTCAACGTGCCGAGTCCACCGTGCGGCTGAACGCTCGGAGACGGCGCGACTTAAGCTCTTTTTTAAACGATGAACGAAAGTGAACTAGATAGGACAATAGTGTACTGAAGCGCTCGTAGCGTACTAGCCCTGAACTACAAACTCATGCAAGATCTTGTGGCAGCTTGTTTAGATGATAAACGTAGACAGTAATACCCGATGTTGAAAGTGAGGTCTAAAGCGTCTCGCTGCGGAGCGCGCAGTCGCTCGCCGTGGAGGTTCGAGTCCTCCCTGGAGCATGGGTGTGTGTGTTTGTTCTTAGGTTAGTTTACCTAGGTTTAAGTAGTTAGTAAGCTACGGACTGATGTCCACGCAGTTTGGTCCGATAGATTTAAAAAAAAAAAAAAAAAAAAAAAAAAAAAAAAAAAAAAAAAAAAAAAAAAAAAAAAAAAAGAGAGAGAGAGAGAGAGAGAGAGAGAGAGAGAGAGAGAGAGAGAGGGAGAGAGAGAGAGAGAAAGTGAGGTTATGACTGGCGATCTGTTATGAAGGAAGTCTTAGTTTAATACTGAAAAAAAAAAAAAACAAAAAAAAAACAAAAAAAAAAACAGAGAAAGTGAGGTTATGACTGGCGTTCTGTTATGTAGGAAGTCATAGTTTAATACTGGAATTGAGGAAACAACGCTAAATGTTTCTGACGGCCAAAGAAAACTTTTTAATGTATGTTTTTGGCCAATTTAGTGTGGTAAAGTGCTGGGAAGTGAAACAACGTTTCAAAACATTGATATCTATTTTCAAGCGAAAATAATAAACATATGAACACATAAAACAATATTTATAAGAACATAAACAGAGCTTGTTTACTTTATCTACTACGATTTGCTCGCTGACATAGTTAATAACGTCATGCACAACTGAATTTTTGTCCTTCATTTGGACTGACTTTTTAATTTAAATGAAAATTGCGTGCGCAAATTACAATCTTATTCAAATAAACAATTGGCTTCAGTCTTTTTCTGTTACAATAATGCAACATATAAACCATTTTTCGGTTTCAGATATACGACCTCACTTTTTAGGAGGATTCTCAATTAAGAAAAATATTTAAGTCGTCATGAAACATTTGCAATTTACCGCTAAACCAAAGTATAGTAGTAAACTAAAGATTAACAAGACATTTGCGTGCAAACCGTGTAACCGTCGAATATAATATGAAAGTCGCGTGACGAAAATAGGTTAACTTACGAGTCGCGATGTTAGTAGAGGACCGTTCCATCAAAACATTCTTCTTGAGAAAGCTCACTTTGACGTGAAATAACGATCCGGCGAAGGACAGTGTGAATTCCGCCGTTAGAACTACATTGTGGAAAACATTCTGATCATAAACTTCTACAAAACGCAAAATATACGTAAATATGAAGGAAAATGGCGGACTAACTGGAAGCGGTGACTGCAGCAGACAGCTACTAGCTCGCGCATGCGCAGTGAACCCACTAGTACCGAATTTAGATCTGGCTCTATTTCTTTATCGCTATGATTATCGCGCTTCAATATTAGCGCTATCATACTAGTGCACCCGTTCAAAAGACAGACGGCTGCCATTAACGCAACTTATTATCAATCTATTACAAGTTCGTTCATCGTTTAAAACGGACTTTATGCATACGAGGCGAGTGCCTCAACGAACTACACGCGACCGCAGCGCGCTCCAGCGACTGTTGCTGGCGACGTCAGCTTCTGGAATTACACTGTTTACCAAATCAAAACAGTGTAATTCCTGCTTTACCTTTATTAAATCACTTATTTCCGTCCTTACGCATATATTCGTTATATTCTGTGATATAGGCCTAAGTAACAACAAAATATGAATATAAGACTCTTATAAAAGTTGCATGTTATGTCAATAAGAGGAGCGAATTATAAAAGTTTCATGACAAACTGCGCGATATAAAATTAGAAAAGACCTTCACATAAGGCAAACGTTATTGCAACAGTCTCGCTTTTTAATAAAACTAAGTCATTCTTCTACAGTCAGCGTTGCTATTCAGTACAAGAATGTTAACCCTAGCTTAGTAACATCCGTCAAAATGACGGCTATGTTCAAATTGTCAGTGAGCTGTGACGTTTTGAGGAACAATTGAAGAACAAGTATATTCGGGTAGAGTGTTGGTTTGGAATCACATTCGCCGAATTGACAGGTGTTACTAACAAAAGTTCAAAACCGCCTGAAAGACGGGTGTTAGTAGCGAGAGTTAAAACCAGATGTTAGTAACGCAGGGTTAAGAACGTGTAAAATGCAATACGTGAAACAACAAAGCGGGTATTTTACTCTAAGTAAGGTGCAAACTATCCTGTTCATAAAACGAATCCAACGAACTCACTCATCAGAGGATGAGCATCGAATATTATCCAGTATTTTACGAAATTTATAGGAATGTCTTTGAGTCTATCAAAAAACCGGAATACAAGAAGAAAACAAATATTTGCTTCCAAGCAGCTTGAAACCGCGACAAACTGCATTCCACACTCCACGACTTTGCTGCCTACACTACAGCCACTAACGTACCTGGATATCATCTCCGAAGCTATTACACTCCTGGTAGATATTTCGGTTGCTGACATGTAATTACAACAAATTATGTAAATAACAATCCGTTTTCATAGATTTCAGTCCGCTTTGCTTTGAAACGGCAGATTACTGTAACACGGAATTTTTTTAGCCACATATAAGACGTTTCCAGTACAAATAGTACCTCTAATGACCGGTTTTCGAGAGATTCTTAATTTACTCATTTACTTGCTTTGAAATGTCATACATTCATAGACGACCAATATGGCATCATCATCTCTACCGAAAAGAGCTGCCCCCTCCCCGGATATCCACGTGGTGTGACGTCGGCGGCGTTCTCCCACCTTATTGGTGATCGTCCAGACGCACGTTGAGAATATCTGCCATGTTTGACACTGCCCCACACGTTGGGAAAGCGGTTCGCACGTTGTGACGTCATAAACTCGCCACGTTGGCCACACTCGTTCAGACCCACGCTCCGTGTACCACGGTTTTAGGTTTACAAACACACGAGTATTATCACATACACGGGCAACAGGTCTAATTCGAAATGCTGCTGATCGCTACCGCCGTCTGAAGTCCCTTCACCAGCTGGCATTCAGGTGTAAAAATCAAATGTTCAGATCTACGGGACTTAACTACTCTGATTATTAGTCCCTAGGCTTAGAACTGTCTAGCGGTCTAAGGCGCCTCGCTGCGGAGCGCGCGGTTGCTCGCCGTCGGAGGTTCGAGTCCTCCCTGGGGCATGGGTGTGTGTGTGTGTGTGTGTGTGTGTGTGTGTGTGTTTTGTCCTTAGGCTAGTTTACTTCAAGTAGTTTGTAAGCTACGGACTGAAGACCACGCAGTTTGGTCCGATAGATTTACAACATTTGAACATTTGTACATCCCTAGGCTTAAACTAACCTAAGGACAAAAAAACACACACACACACACACACACACACACACACACACACACACACACTCCCCAGGGAGGGATCGAACCTCCGACAGCGAGCAACCGCACGCTCCGCACCTAGGCGCCGTAGACCGCTCGGCCCCTCCACCGCGACGTGTAACAATCAACTGACAGATGCTGGCTCCACTTCAACAAACAACGATTTCGTTGTTCTCAGACGGGACGTGTTTCTGATAGGTTGGTGGACGCTCACACGCGAAAAACCATGTTGCAATTTTCTACCGTAGCGCTATCTCTTGTAACCTCGACTTCATCTTTCTGGTTTCGATGTCGAAAGAAGTAACTGAAAAATCGTGACGACACACGCTCAGCCAGATATGGACTCCAGTGTCGTTAGGCGCAAACCAGCGAGCTTAAATTTCATGGTGGCCAAAATACGAGTTTCAGCGCTGCCTGCGGGAACCTGTGTAAATTAGGCCGCCATATTGACGCTGGTCCGTACAGTCGAGAGGAGTCTTTATATCGATTTGTAACGAAGCAAGATGGAATTTAGTCACATCTGCTTGCATTACTGAACCTCCCGATACGACTGTTGCGTAATAATAGATATGAAAGAAATTAGTCCATTATTATTTTCTTTTCCTGAACTTTTGTTAAGACGTTTGTTGTAACGTAACTAGCTGAAGTCATTGTATATTATCTGATGCCGGAGAAGTTTGCTTAATTAGCAAATATTAATTAATTCAAGCCAGGGGTATATTGTTATATTTCAGATAGTGAGCTAATTAGCATTTCTGTTAAAACTAATTGAATTCTTTTCTCATAATATTAAAGTAGGTAGTACTATGTTTGACAAGTAACGTTAGCAAAGTTTTGCCCGCCGGCCGCGGTGGCCGAGGGGACAGTTGCGGATCGGCCGGCGGGCCGTGCGGACGTCTGCAGTGCTCGCCGCTTGCTGCAGGCTCTCGCTAACTTCGTGCGCGCTTGTGTCTGATTTTGTTGAGTATGGATCCGATGTTTCGTAAATTTACTTTGAAGTTCCGTTTCCCGTTCGACTGTCCCCGTCCTAGGATTTACGACTTTGATTATTGGATGCATGAATCCCTTGGTCTTCGTGAAGGTGAAGTTCTCGGTATCGGTTACGATTTTCTGAGTAACGAGTACTGCGTAAAACTGCGAAATGACGAAGTCTGTCGCCGAGTTATGAGCAACACGAACGGATCTGCCGTCTACACTGTGGAAGGCAGTGTGGTGTGCACTGCATCGATCTCCTACACTGGTCTGGGATTGCGGAATGTTAGGATTTATAACCTGCCTTTTGAAATGGACGAACAAAGTATCAGACACTCACTAGCTGCTTTTGGTACGGTTTACACAGTAACATCGGAATGCTGGAAAAATAACAGGTTCTTTAATGTGGACAACGGAGTGAGAGTGGTAAGAATAGATCTTACGAGTCATGTGCCTTCCTTCATCAACGTAAGAGGATTTAAAGCACTAGTAACATACGATGGACAGCCCAGGACGTGTTCGATCTGTAATTCGGCAGCCCACCTGCGTGCAGACTGTCCGCGCAAGCGGCCGTCGCGTCTTGTTTACTCTGGCCGTACCGCGGCGGGCGAGGCTGTCGCCGGCCCCGTGACGTATGCAGCTGTTATGAGCGGCGCGCTCGCACAGGGAAAAATAAACACCGTGCCAGAGTCTCGCTCTGATGGTCGCGCGCCAGTGCCGCACCGCGCCGATGAGGAAATGCCGGGCCAGGTGATGCGTGAACTAGAGGACGCACCCGCACCCGTTCGCACTGAATCTGTGACTGTCGACGCACAGGCCGCACTGCAGCCTGGGGCGCACGAAGAGACCCTCTCCGCTACCGTCGGGGACCAACACGATGAGGATGCGCACGATACTGCAGAGCAGACCGCGTTTACTAGCCACGAGACGGACAGTTCCTCCGCAACCAAAGATGAAAACCTTCGCCCGGCCACTCACTTGGACATCGGAAATCCTGAGCCACTTTCGACTTCCTACACGGACACTGTTACTTTCCTCCCAGCCTCCCGTGCCGTCTATAAGTTCCACCTCCTCTTCGAATAAGCCAAAAAAAGCGCAGAAGGAGAAGGTTAAGGCCGAGGACGCACAGTCCCCGCAGAATACGAAAAAGATCCGAGTGGCAAAGCCTCTGGACCCGGAACTACGACAGCAACTAAAACTGAAGACTGCAAAGGTTATAGAGAGGATTAGAGAAGAGGAAACTGGTTCTAAGTCACCTGCAGTGGAGAATGGCAGTGGAAGAACGGAGGCGATGGACACGACGGAAAGCGGAGTACCGACGTTCACGGCTCTCGACAAAGTCAGCCATTGCTGGGCCGACGAGGACCCCGGCGGGCGACCGGAGGGCTTGTAGGCGCCATGGCGTTGCGGACTTACAATATTACGACCCTCAATGTCAACCGAATTTCGAGTCCCACCAAAATCCGGGCTCTGCAGGACTTCCTATACGGAACCTCTGTGGACATTGCTCTGCTTCAGGAGGTCGTCGCTGACATTTCAGTTCCGGGATTCGTCACAATTAGCAATATCAGCAAAGAAGACGCCACTGGTACTGGCATTCTATTTCGCGAAGGTATTCCCATTTCAAATACGAGGTTTTTACTTGATGGACGTGGCATTTCCTGTATGTTCAATGACATGTTACTAGTCAACATCTACGCCCCATCTGGCAGTAGTCGGCGGCAGGAGCGGTCTCACTTCTTTAAAAATGAAGTGCTGAAATTAATCGGCCCTCGTGCGAATAACATTCTTATTGGCGGAGATTTCAATTGCATTATTAATGCAAAGGATCAGATACCAAACAGTAATATCTGTCCAGAACTTAAAACTTTAATCCAGGGGCTCCACCTTTGCGACACTTGGGACAAACTCCACGGTGATCGTCAAGGCTTTACTCATGTCACCCATTGCTCAGCCAGCCGGATTGACAGAGTTTACGTCTCCCAAGGGCTACGGCAACATGTTGTAAATGATGATATCGCTCCGGTAAGCCTTTCTAATCACTGTGATTACCAGGTATACCTAAACTACCAACCTACTCAATTCACTAGAGGTAGAGGATATTGGAAGCTCAACGTCGGTTTATTAGGGGATGAAGAACTCGACGAGGAAATTGCGCATGTGTGGAGTCAGGCCTTACGAACTAAATCTCGTTTTCATACAACTCTGGAGTGGTGGGTTACAGTGGCTAAGCCCAAACTTCGGACAACTATCATGCGTTACGCTCGACAGACGGCTTATTGGCGTAAGCGAACAATAGAGAGCTATTACCAGTGCTTACGGGATTTGTACGAACAATCCACTGGCTCACCCTCTCCGGACAAGGCCCGGCGACTCAGTCAATATAAAGCCAAGATAACAGCGATCCAGCGGAAACAACTGGAGGGACACATCGTACGATCTCAACCAAAGAACGTTGCCTCTGAAGAGTCCGCCTCACTATATCATTTACTGCGCACCTTCCGCCGCCGCAACGCTACGTTCTTCGATACCATCACGGACGACGAGGGCACTGCCGTTTCAACCACACGCGGCGTCCTCCAGCATGCGCACGCATATCTCACTGAACTCTATCGAAAAGCTCCAGTGGATCCACAAGCCTGCGACACTCTGTCTGGGAAGATTCGCACGCGCCTGAGGGCCGAGGACGTTGACGCGCTAGAGGGGCCTTTTACTGAGGATGATATCAAGGATGCGGTCTACGGTGCAGCTCGCAACAAATCTCCAGGGCCTGACGGACTGGCAGCGGAATTTTACCAACAGTTTTGGCACATACTTGGAGATACTCTGATAGCAATAGCCAATGACCTCCTGGTCGCGGACCATGTTCCACCTGCTTTTAAAGAGGGCATTTAGTTCTCCTTCCCAAGAAAGGAGGCAGCAAAAGGCTGGATAAAATGCGGCCAATCACATTACTGAATGCTGACCTGAAAATCATGTCACGAGCCGCTAAGTCGCGCTTGCAGTCCGTTCTCCATAAGATCTTAGGAGGGCACCAGTTCAGTGCTGTTCCCGGAAGAAGCGTCATCACCGCCGCCTGCACGTTGCGCGATGTCGTCGCCACCTATGCCCAGAGTAAAGAATCCGCGGCGTTGCTTTTTGTTGACTTTGAAAAGGCCTACGATCGTTTCAGCCACGACTTTTTATATGCAACAATGCAGAAACTAGGCTTCGGCATGAGGTTTATGAACGTCATCAAAGGAATTATTGCCGATGCAACATCTCGTCCCATGATCAATGGACATTTAGGTAAACCGGTCAACATTGAACGATCAATCAGACAGGGATGCCCTCTGTCTATGGCACTCTATGCCCTGGTCATGGAACCCTTACTGATCACGATCACTGAAGGAATTTCCGGACTCAACATTGGGAGCGCAAGGCAATGCTGTATAGCTTATGCGGACGACCTCTGCATTGGTATATCATCGACACAGGATATGATGAAAGCTGGGCGGATCATTCAAGATTTTTCAGCGGCAACAGGTGCAACATTGAACACCAGGAAGTCAGTTTTGCTGCACATTGGGAGCGGCATTACCAACGGTGGCAACATTGACTGGTGCTCTACTAGCAGTGATCATCGGTCTCTTGGAATATATCTTAATAGTAGCCCCGACAAGATGAACACGCGTAATTGGGCTGATATGCTCAACCAGGTTCGGGCTGTACTTTACTCGTTCGGCGATAGACACCTCAATATTGTCCAAAAGGTACAGACGGTGAGGCTAACTGTTGCCAGTAAATTCAGCTATCTTGCACAAATTCTTCCAGCCCCATCGCCCATTGCAGCGAGCATACAAAGGGCATGTTGCTGGTTTATAATGAGAGGCAGTTTTTTTAAGGTTAGTTTTGACTCGTTGGTGCTTCCACATACGAGAGGTGGCCTCAACTTAATAGACATCAAAGCACAAAGTAAGGCACTTCTCATAAATTGTTTTCGGAACATGATGGACAATCCTGAACCCAATGTCGCTCAAACCCTGTTCCATCAGTGGGGTCCACATGACATGGAACCTCCGGTCAATATAACAACCATACCCAGGACATTTCTGCACGTACAGCTTTATGCTCTGGAATTTAGTTACATATTCAAGGATGCCAACACCCGAGCGAGAACAGTAGTCTTGAATAACAAGACGATATACGGCCATTTAACTGATACTGCCAGGCGGAACCCTATCGAATTGAAATATCCCCACCAAAAGTGGAACATCATATGGCGAAACATCTTTAACGACATCTTACCATCGCATGTCCAATCAGTGTGGTACATGATGGCCAATGACAAGATTCCCACGAACGAGAAGCTGCATAAAATTAACCGCAGCCACACCCCAAGATGCGACCTATGCGGATTTGTGGACTCTTTGCAACACCGATTGACCTGCGGCCCAGCTAAGACAATTACCGACTTCCTTTGCAAGAAACTTGCTATCCTCGATCGAACCACCGAAACATGCATAGACAAGCAGGAGCTGTTGTGGCCTTACAAGCTCAGGTATCCCAGGACTAAAAATAACGCGGTGATCTGGTTTGTTGGCCACACGGCTACTTACGTCATCCAACACCGTCAAACTAGTTTTGTCGAATATTTCGCATATATTGAATGTGAACACTATAAAATTAAACACACCAGAACCTATGCACAACTATACGGAAATATGTTAAATATTGTCCTACGACTACCATGATCAGTTTCAGCGTCGATATTTTCGTTCTCAAAGTACTGATTCGAAGCAAAAGTAACCATACAAAGAAGAGCTTCTTCATTTTTAGTGGACAGCGCTCCGCCTCTAAGAAGTTCGCTCCGAGTCGTACATCACCTCTATTGTCGCGGTATATTGTTTATTTGCCTTTATTCTTCTCATTCTGTAGCGCTACACAGAGCGTTCTCCCAAACCATATGCCCTCTTGGAGGACTACGGCCGATAAGGAGGAATACTATTTCTTTATTCTTCTTACCCACTCCGGCGCTTCTGACTCTACACGTTTCACCGTTCGTTGCTGCCATCAACTACGGACGCGCGCACTGTCAGCTGATAAGCGTGCACTCATCGCTGGAGACATCGTATTCGAAACGGATGAAATTTCTTTTGCTTTTTATACGCGGCACTGAACGACAGCTCACAGCTCATGAGTAAAAAAAAAAAAAAAAAAAAAAGGGGACTGAGGCGCTCCAGTCACGGTCCGCACGGCTACTACGGTCGGGGGTTCGAATCCCCCTTGGGCATGGATATTTGTGCCGTCCTTAGGATAAGCTAGTTGATAAGTAGTTTGTATGTTTAGGGACTGTTGACCCCGTAGTTAAGTCCCATAAGCTATACAAACATATGATTTTTTTGAAAGTTTTGCCCTCATTAGTTTCTGTATAATTACCGTTAATTACGAAAGTATAATTGATAAACCTATTTTGTGAAATACGTAAAGGAAATTCTATGCATCTAACCAAGATTTGTATATTAAGTTACTCAGTATTATTTACGCTATCTATTACTACAGCCAGTTGCATGTAATTGTTTACTTTTCCATTATAATTAATGTAATGAACTCAATTAACAATACGTAATTTTCAGTGCCATTATTTGAAAGATATAAAGAGCATGCGTTCGTGGCATGTAAGAGAGTATTGTTTCATCCTCCATCTGAAGCACAATGTATGTCAGAGGCAGCCGAATTGTTCTGTATTTACTCAAATTCAAATGTTTGTAGAGGTTGTGGGACTTAACTACGGGGTCATCAGTCCTTAAACTTACAAACTACTTATGAACTAGCTAACACTAAGGACGGCACAAATATCCATGCCCGAGGGGGGATTCGAACCCCCGACCGTAGTGGCCGTGCAGATCGTGACTGAAGCGCCGCAGTCCCCTCGGCCACCGCGGCCGGCGCGTGGTCATCAGTCCATAGCTTAAAAAATACTTAAACCTAGGTAAACGAACCTAAGGACAAACACACACACCCATGCCCCAGGGAGGACTCGAACCTCCACGGCGAGTAACCGCGCGCTCCGCAGCGAGGTGCTTTATACCGCTCGGCCATTCCACCGCGGAACAGGGGGTCAGATTTAGAGTGAATCACACCACTCGGGGACTGGGTGTTGTGCTGTTGGAACGTTTATATCAAAAGCAAGTATGGAATGTTCAATCGCGAACTTGCCTTTTTTTATTTATGCAAAAACCTGAGAATGAGAAATAGGGGAGCTGGCTGGAACGTATTGCAGAAGCAACAACTTTTATTGTTAAATAGTGAATGCAGGTTTCCGACGATCTCGTCGTTGTAGTCTTACCTTTCAGTACTTCTTACTTTGCTGGAACCTTACAGGAAATATTGTCGAAATGACAATACATGTTTTACTTCTTTGGCCCTAGTTATTAAGTTTGTCATTACTGTAAAACTCAATCTCTTTAATTATCGTGTTAACGCTGGCAATAAGTGGAAGCGTCTTAAAAAATAAAATGTTCGTATAGTCTATGGGACTTAACTACGGGGTCATCAGTCCCTAAACTTACAAACTACTTATGAACTAGCTAACACTAAGGACGGTACAAATATCCATGCCCGAGGGGGGATTCGAACCTCCGACCGTAGTGGCTGTGCAGACTGTGACTGGCGCGCCGCAGAGCGCTCGTCCACCGCGGCCGGCGTGTTGTACTGGAAGAGTGGAAGCAGGACAGATAAAGAGGGAAGCGGAGAAAAGTTACGAGCAAAAGGGGAGGAAACTTAAATGAAAGCAGCGGCGGTTGGGATTCGTCGGGCGGCGGGGGGGACCGCGCAGTCGCGTCGCGTCGATTTGTCCGTCCGTGGCAATCGGATAAGCGCTGGCGCTGGCTGTGTTTCCTGAGCGCCCGGCCCGCCGCCTAACTCAGTTGGCAGGCGAGTCACAACAGACGCCACGCCGCCCAATCACGTTACCCTGCAGCAGCCGCCGACAGCAACTGCCGAGTGCCGCCAGCAGGAGGCGCAGAGCCCCCACAAAAAAATTACGAAACACAAGTCGGAGTCTACGAAATCGGCTGTGAGTGCGGCCAGATGTACATTGGCGAAACTGGGCGGCCGATTAAAACAAGGATAGCCGAGCACGAGAGGTACATTCGGCTAGGACAGCATACAAAGTCGGCAGTAGCTGAATACCAAGAAGAGTGCGGCAAACATATGGATTTTCGGAAAGTCGCTGTACTGGCAAAACAGCCCTATACTTTGAAGAGGAAAATCAGGGAAGCAATTGAAATAGCTAAGCGACCCGGAAATATGAACAGGGAAGACGGGTACAGACTTCCCGCGTCTTGGTTGCCAGCAGTAGCAGCGCTTCGCGACGACACCGCGCGCAGTGCAGTCCATAGGGGCCCGCAGACAACAGCGGCCGCGCGTACACAGAGCAAACAGCACGCTCTAGCCGGCGCTAGGCATCACTGCTACGTCACTGCTACCACCGCTCCTCATTCGCCAGGTTCAACCAATGGCAAACATTAATATAAACACCAATCCTGGACTTCCTTTTCCACCAATAGGAAGAAATAAAGTAAACACCAATGAAAGAGAACTGAAACCACCAATAAAAACTAGCAACATTTAGTATTTAAGACACCAGCTTTCCGTCACCCAGCAGTAAATGTAACACCCAGAAGATGGCCACTTGCAATAGTGGCCGAAACGTCGGTGAAGTGTTTGATATTTTGACGATGCGGTCCAAAACCCAGAAGAGTTTTATATACAATGACAACGGCCGTGGAAGCCTTCGTTTACAATCGTTTACACAAGTCGGAAATTTTACAGGCAACGTCGGGCACTTTCGTAATTTTTTTTTCTCCGTGTTTTGGGTTCCCACAATATTGCCGGGTTGGCAGTTCCGACCCGCTCTGCATACATTTTACGAGGCGCGTACAGAAACTAAGTTCTGTTTCGTAATAAAATGAAATTGTACACAGATACAGAAGAAATTTTTATTGCACAAAATTCTGCAACTCTTAAACTACTTTTCCACATAACTGCCGAAATTTTGTAGGCACTTGTCATAGCGTGCCACAAGTTTTAGCATGAATCCTTCACAGAAGGTTGCCGTCTGTGTATTCAACCTCGTGGTAACAGCTCTTTATCATCGTTGAAGTGTTGACCACCAGGGACAGATTTTAGGTATAAGAAGAGAAATGTTTGTAAAGTCTATGGGACTTAACTACGGGGTCATCAAATGATTAAATGTTCAAATGTTTGTACAGCTTATGGGACTTAACTAAGGGGTCATTATTCCCTAAACTTACAAACTACTTATGAACTACTTACGAACTAGGACGGCACAAATATTCATGCCCGAGGGGGGATTCGAACACCCGACCGTAGTGGCTGTGCAGACCGTGACTGGAGCGCCTTAGTCTACTCGGCCACCGCGGCCGGCGTAATAAGAGATGAAAGTTGCTAGGAGAGAGGTCCGAGCTGTATGGAGGATGATCAAACAGGTCCCATTGAAATTTCCGTAAGAATTGTTTGGTCACATTCGGTGTGTGAGGTCAGGCATTAGCGTGAAAAAAAAATCTTTTGACGGTAATCCTCTTCTTACACCTAAAATCTGTCCTTGGTGGACAACACTTCAACGATGATGACGAGCTGAAAGAACATGTTACCACATGGTTGAAGACACAGGCGGCAACATTCTATAAAAAAAGGCACACAAAACCTTGTGCCATGCTATGACAATTGCCTACAAAATTTTGGAGGCTATGTACAAAAGTAGTTTAACAGTTGTAGATTTTTGTACAATCAATATTTTTTCTGTATCTGTACCCGTTCGTTTTATATAACCAAACGGAACTTACATTCTGGACGCTCCTCGTATTATAAAAGAAAAAAAAAAAAATCGCACTGACGTGTTTTACGGCCCACTTTAGATTTGTAGTTTTATAAGTTTTTGCAAACATTTTGGACCAAAATAGTAATCTAAATAATAAAAAATTAATTAATAAGAGTGCCTGAAACCCTTTTAGGAAAAAAAAATGTAGGTTGTGGCGGGTTCCGAACCACTGCCCGTCAGTGTCACAGTCTAACTCATTGCCCACTATACTGCTATGGCATTTGTAGACACTAGATTACCATTTATCGCACGAAGAACGACGTCTTTTTATAAATTCTTCAGTGGGCCATTGCTTAGAAATGACAACGTGTAGGCGGCCGCGGTGGCCGAGGGGACTGAGGTGCGCCAGTCACGGTCTGCACGGCCACTACGGTCGGGGGTTCGAATCCCCCCTCGGGCATGGATATTTGTGCCGTCCTAGTTTGTAAGTAGTTCATAAGTAGTTTGTAAGTTTAGGGACTGATGACACCGTAGTTAAGTCCCATAAGCTTAACAAACATTTGAACATCGTTGAAGTGTTGACCACCAGGGACAGATTTTAGGTATAAGAAGAGAAATGTTTGTAAAGTCTATGGGACTTAACTACGGGGTCATCAAATGTTTAAATGTTCAAGTGTTTGTACAGCTTATGGGACTTAACTAAGGGGTCATTAGTCCCTAAACTTACAAACTACTTATGAACTACTTACTAACTAGGACGGCACAAATATTCATGCCCGAGGGGGGATTCGAACACCCGACCGTAGTGGCCGTGCAGACCGTGACTGGAGCGCCTTAGTCTCCTGGGCCACCGCGGCCGGCGTAATAAGAGATGAAAGTTGCTAGGAGAGAGGACCGAGCTGTATGGAGGATGATCAAACAGGTCCCATTGAAATTTCCGTAAGAATTGTTTGGTCACATTCGGTGTGTGAGGTCAGGCATTAGCGTGAAAAAAAAAAAAAATCTTTTGACAGTAATCCTCTTCTTACACCTAAAATCTGTCCTTGGTGGACAACACTTCAACGATGATGACGAGCTGAAAGAACATGTTACCACATGGTTGAAGACACAGGCGGCAACATTCTATAAAAAAAGGCACACAAAACCTTGTGCCATGCTATGACAATTGCCTACAAAATTTTGGAGGCTATGTACAAAAGTAGTTTAACAGTTGTAGATTTTTGTACAATCAATATTTTTTCTGTATCTGTACCCGTTCGTTTTATATAACCAAACGGAACTTACTTTCTGGACGCTCCTCGTATTATAAAAGAAAAAAAAAAAAAATCGCACTGACGTGTTTTACGGCCCACTTTAGATTTGTAGTTTTATAAGTTTTTGCAAACATTTTGGACCAAAATAGTAATCTAAATAATAAAAAATTAATTAATAAGAGTGCCTGAAACCCTTTTAAGGAAAAAAAAATGTAGGTTGTGGCGGGTTCCGAACCACTGCCCTTCAGTGTCACAGTCTAACTCATTGCCCACTATACTGCTATGGCATTTGTAGACACTAGATTACCATTTATCGCACGAAGAACGACGTCTTTTTATAAATTCTTCAGTGCGCCATTGCTTTGAAATGACAACTTGTAGGCGGCCGCGGTGGCCGAGGGGACTGAGGTGCGCCAGTCACGGTCTGCACGGCCACTACGGTCGGGGGTTCGAATCCCCCCTCGGGCATGGATATTTGTGCCGTCCTAGTTCGTAAGTAGTTCATAAGTAGGAGGCGAGGTACTGGCGGAAGTAAAGTTGTGGGGCGGCATCGTGAGTCGTGTCGGGGTAGCTCAGTCGGTAGAGCGCTTGCCCGCGAAAGGCAAAGGTCCCAGGTTCGAGTCCCGGTTCCGGCACACAATTTTAATCTGCCAGGAAGTTTCATATCTGCGCACACTCCGCTGCAGAGTGAAAGTTTCATTCTGGAAACAACCCTTAGGCTGTGGCTAAGCCATGTCTCCACCATATCCTTTCTTCCAGAAGTGCTAGTCTTGCGTGTTTGCAAGAGAGCTTCTGTGAAGTTTGGAAAGTAGGAGGCGAGGTACTGGCGGAAGTAAAGTTGTGGGGCGGCATCGTGAGTCGTGTCGGGGTAGCTCAGTCGGTAGAGCGCTTGCCCGCGAAAGGCAAAGGTCCCAGGTTCGAGTCCCGGTTCCGGCACACAATTTTAATCTGCCAGGAAGTTTCATATCAGCGCACACTCCGCTGCAGAGTGAAAGTTTCATTCTGGAAGTTTCAGTTCATAAGTAGTTTGTAAGTTTCGGGACTGATGACCCCGTAGTTAAGTCCCATAAGCTTTACAAACATTTGAACATTTGGGTCGAATCCCCCCTCGAGCATGGATATTTGTGCCGTCCTTAGTACTAGTTAGGTCATAAGTAGTTTGTAAGTTTAGGGACTGATGACCCCGTAGTTAAGTCCCATAAGCTCTACAAACATTTTTTTTTGACAACGTGTATGTTACAATAAGAGAATCATCAAATACGCAACGCAAGCTGGCATATGCCAGAGGGACATTCGTCACGTGACATCTTCGAACTGCTGGTTTTCGTTAATTCAATGGAGGGTGTCAAATCTCCGTTATTTTTGCAAATATCTCTCAAACGATACGAGATATGAAAAAAACATAAGGAAACAATGTTCTAGAGAATTTTCTCCTCTACAAATTCGTTTATTCAATTTTCGCGTCAGATAAACGGTTTATTTGCAATTATAATTATATTACAAACGGCTGTTTTTGGTATTACTACCGTATTTTTTGTCCGAAAAATTTGAAAAAGGGAGATTCTGGTCTCTGGCTGCCTACAATGATGTGTGCAAAATTTGGTGCTGATCGGTTGAACGGTTCGTCTTAAAAAGAGGAAACACGTTACGGACAGACGGACAGACAGACAGACCAAAATCGCCGTTATTTTTGCAAATATCTCTCAAACTACACGAGATATGAAAAAAGAAACAACATAGGAGAGCAAAGTTGTAGAGAATTTTCTCCTCTACAAATTCGGTTATTCAATTTTCGTGCCAGATACATGGTTAAGCCGTTATTTTCATTTAAATTTCGAGCTGTCAAAACATGATCGCAAAGGCCCACTTTTAGTGTTACTACCGTAACCTAAAGTGGGCCAAAATTCCGAAACACAAGTTGGAAATTTTACAGACGCATGTCGTGCCTTTCATAATTTCTTTAGTAATTTCAGCCGTAAATAGAAATATTAAAAAATGTAGGAAGATTTTTCTGTTCGGAAAAAGTGACCAAAAGCGGATTTCAGAGTACTTGACGGCTCAACACAGAAGTTTTATCGCAAGTACGGACAGTGTTAAGGAACAGTGGTCAAAGTTCAAAGCCATCGTACAATACGCATTAGATGAGTATGTACCAAGCAAGATCGAAAGAGATGGGAAGGAGCCACCATGGTACAACAACCGAATTAGAAAACTGCTACGGAAGCAAAGGGAACTACACTGCAAACATAAACATAGCCAAAGCCTTGTAGACAAACAAAAATTAAACGAAGCGAAATGTAGCGTGAGGAGGGCTATGCGAGAGGCGTTCAACGAGTTCGAAAGTAAAGTTCTATGTACTGACTTGGCTGAAAATCGTAAGAAATTTTGGTCTTATGTCAAACGGTTGGTGGATCAAAACAAAACCTTCAGATACTCTGTGACTAAAATGGCATTGAAACGGAGGATGATACTCTAAAGGCTGACTTTTTCCAAATCTGTTTCACAGAGGAAGATTGCAATGTAGTTCCTTCTCTAGAATGCCGCACAAATTTCAAAATGACAGATATCGAAATAATTGACAGAGGGATAGAAAAACAATAAAAACCGCTCAACAGAGGAAAGGCCGCAGAACCAGATGGGATACCAGTTCGTTTTTACACAGAGTACGCGAAGGAACTTGCGCCCCCCCCCCCCTTTCTAGTCTTCTGGAAGTGTACTACTCTTGCAAGTTTCGCAGGAGAACTTCTGTGAAGTTTGGACAGTAGGAGGCGAGGTACTGGCAGAATTTAAGTTGTGGGGAGGGACCGTGAGTCGTGTCGGGATAGCTCAGTGCTAGAGCGCTTGCCCGTGAAAAGCAAAGGTCCCAGGTTCGAGTCCCGATTCCGGCACACAGTTTTAATCTCCCAGGAATTTCAGTTAGTCATATTTTTCTCTTGTTAATGTTCATCTTCTACACTCCTTTCAAGATATCCATTCCGTTCCAGATGTTGATTTGTATGACTGAATGACAATGTCATAGGCAAACAGCAAAGCTTTTATTTCTTCTCCCAAAACTTTAATCGTTTTCCAAATTTCTCTTTGCTTATCTTCACGGCGTTGACTGGTGAAACGTCGTTGTGATGCCCTCGTTTCCGACTTTGATAAACGTCGGATTGTAGCCTATCGAGATTGCGATTTATCATATCGCGACATCGCTGCTCGCGTTGGTCGCGATCCAATGACTGTTAGCAGAATATGGAATCGGTGGGTTCAGGAGTGCAATACGGAACGCCGTGCTGGATCCCAACGGCCTCGTATCACTAGCAGTCGAGATGACAGGCACCTTATCCGCATGGGTGTAACGGATCGTGCAGCCACGTATCGATCTCTGAGTCAACAGATGGGGACGTTTGCAAGACAATAACCATCTGCACGAACAGTTGGACGACGTTTGCAGCAGCATGGAATATCAGTTCGGAGACCATGGCTGCGGTTTCCCTTGACGTTGCATCACAGACAGGAGCGCCTGCGATGGTGTACGCAACGACGAACCTGGGTGTACGAATAGCAAAACGTTACTTTTTTGGATGGATCCAGGCTCTGTTTATAGCATCAAGATGGTCGCATCCGTGTTTGGCGACATCGCGGTGAACACACATTAGAAGTGTGTATTCGTCAGCACCATACTGGTGTATCACCCGAAGTGATTATATGGGGTGCCATTGGTTACACGTCTCGGTCACCTCTTATTCGCATCAACGGCACTTTGGACAGTGGCCGTTACGAGCCGTAGCTCTACCCTTCATTCGATCCCTGCGAAACCCTACATTTCAGCAGGATAATGCACGACTACATGTTGCAGGTCCTGTACGGGCCTTTCTGGATACGGAAAATGTTCTATTGCTGCGCTGGCCAGCACATTCTCCAGATCTCTCGTTGTTGTTGTGGTCTTCAGTCCGGAGACTGGTTTGATGCAGCTCTCCACAATACCCTACCCTGAGCAAGCCTCTTCATCTCCACATAAGAACGGCAACTTACATCTGTCCGAATCTGCTTACTGTATCCATCTCTTGGTCTTCCTCTGCGATTTTTACCCCACACACTTCCCTCTAATGCTAAATTCACAATTCCTTGATGTCTAAGAATGTGTCCGACCAATCTATCCCTTCTTTTAGTCAAGGAATGACAGATATTTCCTTTCCCCCGAATTCTGTTCAGTACCTCCTCATTAGTTACGCGATCCACCCCCACCTAATCTTCAGCATTCTTCTGTAGCACGATATTTCAAAAGTCTCTATCCTCTTCCTGTCCGCACTGTTTATCGTCCACGTCTCTCTCCCATACAAGGCAACACTCCATACAAATGCCTTCAGAAAGGACTTCCTTAGGCTTAAATCAATATTCGATGTTAACAAATTTCTCTTTTTCAAAAACGCTTTTCTACCCATTGCAATTCTGCATTTTATATCCTCTGTACTGCGACCATCATTTGTTATTTTTCTGCCCAAGTAACAAAACTCATTTACCTCCTTTATTGCTTCGTTTCCCAATCTAATTCCTTCAGCATCACCTGATTTTCTTACACTGCACTCCATTACCCTAGTTTTGCTCTTGTTAATGTTCATCTTATATGCACCTTTCAGCACACTGTCCATTCCGTTCAATTGTTCTTCCAGGTTCTTTGCTGTATCTGACAGAATTACTATGTCGTCGGCAAAACGCAATGTTTTTAATTCTTCACCCTGAACCTTAATTCCTTCTCCAAATTTCTCCTTGCTTTCCTTTGTAGCTTGCTCAATGTACAAATTGAATAACAATGGAGGAAGACTACAACCCTGTCTTACTCCCTTTCCAACCACTGCATCCCTTTCATGCCCTTCAACTCTGACAACAGATCTCTCACCAACTGAAAATGTCTAGTCAATGGTGGCCGAGCGACTGGCTCGTCACAGTACGCTAGTTACTACTCTTGATGAACTGTGGTATCGTGTTGAAGCTGCATGGGCCTCTGTACTTGTACACGCCACCCAAGCTCTGTTTGACTCATTCATTGCCCATGTCTATCAAGGACTTTATTATGGCCAGAGGTGGTTGTTATTGGTACTGATTTCTCACGATGTATCCACCCAAATTGCGTGAAAATGTAATCATATGTCAGTTGTGGTATAATATATTTGTCCAATGAATACCCGTTTGTCATCTGCATTTCTTCTTGGTGTAGCAATCTTAATGGCCAGTAGTGTAGTTTGTAAGCTAGGGGCAGCTGACCACAGCAGCTGGGTACAGTAGGCTTATAGAGACACTTGTCCGTTTGCTTCGGCCGCCGGCCGTCGGCCCTGCCCGTCGTCAGATCGATGCCGCCTTATCCGCGGCAGATAGCCGCCCACGTCACGCGCTGGCCGCTGTCCCCTGGCGCACAAGTGTGACTCATTCATCCCACACGCGCCACCGCCACCCGCTAGCAGCGTGCGGCTTAGCTCTCCCCACGGCACACCAAACGCGCCACTGCTGCCCAGTTTTGTCCCACTCCAACATGTTCAGGTGTTTGTAATGCTATGGGACCAAACTACGGTGGTCATCTATCCCTAGGCTTACAAATTACTTAAACTAAGTCAAACTAACGCACACATCCATGCCCGAGGGAGGATTCGAACCTCCGACGCGGTAGGTCGCATCCGTAGTAGTCTTGTTAGTTCGCGAACGAACTAGTTCGGAAGAGCGGCCGGCCGCGGTGGCCGAGCAGACTGAGGCGCGTCAGTCACGGTCTGCACGGCCACTACGGTCGGGGGTTCGAATCCCCCCTCGGGCATGGATATTTGTGCCGTCTTTAGTATAAGGTAGTTCATACGTAATTTGTAACTTTAGGGACTGATGACCCCGTAGTTAAGTCCCATAAGCTTAACAAACATTTGAACATTTTTGAACATTTCGGAAGAGCGCTCCCACAGGCGAACTACGTGAACTAGTTCGCAGATCCCTCGCCTCTTAGTTCGTCCGCTCCTTTTCCGAAGACTGACGGGGAACAGCGAGAGGACGCGAGAGCGCGCAATTCCCTTCTGCCAGTTACCGTCATTTCTAGCTGAGATGCAGCTCAGCTGTAGTTTCGTAGTTCACTGCCACAAAGTTTCTTCTTTCATGTATTCAGCAGTGTCTAAATATAACACTCATTCCATAGTGTAAAGGAGTAAAGAGAACTCAAAACTTAACATTGTTTGCATTTATATGCGAGAAATTATGGATCAACCATTTTCTTTCGCCTGCCTGATACTGTTGACGGCTCGCGGGGTAGAATGTTGAGGATAACGTCGTATAAGGGTGTACCATAGTAGTAATATTTTTTATTGATCACTTCCAAAACTTTATAAAAATTAAAAAGTCATTTATAAAAGTGTGTTTTTATTCACGAAAATAGACGCATTTAGCATATTTTGTAGGTAATGTTTCGTCAATGACGAATTCAATAAATAAAGAAATCAATTTTAAAAATAAAATACTACGAGTACTCTGTATGCAAAGTAGTTGAATACTATTGTATCACCCATTCGTGTAAATAACTGGTTTATTTGCTTGAGTATTTGATGTCTAATTGCCTAAAAATACGGGTAATAGTACACGCTTGGGCAACATTATTGTATAAAAAAGCTGTTACAACAAAAGAAAGAGCTCTTTTAGTAACGGTAGCAAAAGCCGAAAAGAGCGGACGAACTAAAAAGAGCGATCTACTTCGCGGCCGAGCTGCGAACTAAAAGGAGGGCTACCGGTCACGAACTAAATTATGCACGATTGGTCGCGAACTAAAATATGCGCGATAGATCGCTTTCAAGTTCTGAAGCAAGCAGGAGTAAAATATAGGGAGCGTAAGGTTATTTACAACTTGTACAAAAACCAGACAGCGGTTGTCAGAGTTGAAGGGCATGAAAGGGATGCAGTGGTTGGAAAGGGAGTAAGACAGGGTTGTAGCCTTTCCCCAATGTTGTTCAATTTGTACATTGAGCAAGCTATAAAGGAAAGCAAGGAGAAATTTGGAGAAGGAATTAAAGTTCAGGGTGAAGAATTAAAAACATTGCGTTTTGCCGACGACATAGTAATTCTGTCAGATACAGCAAAGGACCTGGAAGAGCAATTGAACGGAATGGACAGTGTGCTGAAAGGTGCATATAAGATGAACATTAACAAGAGTAAAACTAGTGTAATGGAGTGCAGTGTAAGAAAATCAGGTGATGCTGAAGGAATTAGATTAGGTAACGAAACAATAAAGGAGGTAGATGCGTTTTGTTACTTGGGCAGTAAAATAACAAATGATGGTCGCAGTACAGATGATATAAAATGCAGAATGGCAATGGGTAGAAAGGCGTTTTTGAAAAAGAGAAATTTGTTAACATCGAATATTGATTTAAGCCTAAGGAAGTCCTTTCTGAAGGCATTTGTATGGAGTGTTGCCTTGTATGGGAGTGAAACATGGACGATAAGCAGTGTGGACAGAAAGAGGATAGAGGCTTTTGAAATGTGGTGCTACAGAAGAATGCTGAAGATTAGGTGGGTGTATCGCGTAACTAATGAGGAGGTACTGAACCGAATTGGGGAGAAAAGAAATTTCTGGCATACCTTGACTAAAAGAAGGGATAGATTGGTCGGACACATTCTTAGACATCAAGGAATTGTGAATTTAGCGTTGGAGGGAAGTGTGTGGGGTAAAAATCGCAGAGGGAGACCAAGAGACGCGTATAGTAAGCAGATTCAAGTGGATGTGGGTTGTCGTTCTTATGAGGAGATGAAAAGGCTTGCTCAGGATAGAGTAGGGTGGAGAGCTGCATCAAACCAGTCTCTGGACTGAAGACCACAACAACAACAACAGATCGCGAACTAAAACATGCATTACCGGTCGCGAACTAAAATATGCGCGATCGTTCGCGAACTACCACATGCGTTATTGGTCGTGAATTATTATGCCAAACGTATCTCGTTTCTTAGATCGTTAGATTCTTTTCCGAAGACCGACGGGTAATAGCGAGAGGGCGCGCAGCAGAATTAGAAATCAGGTGAGCGTCTGACTGCTAGATTACATAGTTCAGTCCTACAAAATTTCTGTTTTTAAGTATTCTGCACTCTGCAATATCTGACTAATAAATTCCATAATGCCAAGATATAGAGATAACTCTAAACTTAATTGCGAGAAATTACCCACAAACTGTTTCTTTTGGTTTCCGTGATATCGTTAGCGGCTCAAGCAGCAAGCGCATGAAGCAGCTAGGTGGGGGAACTTCTCCCTCCACCTGCATGCGCAGACCACGCCGCTCAGCCGTCACTGGGAGCGGACGAACTAAAAGAACGAACTAGTGATCGCTCCCGATCACGAACTATTATGCGCAAGTCTAATCCGTAGCGTGGCGCTCCAGACCGCTCGGCTACTCCCGCGCGGCTGTCCCACTCCATTACGAGGATAAGGCCGTGTTTCAGACACGGCGATAATCGCGCGGTTACAAAATCGCGCGATGCCTGCGCGGGTTTTGTTTACTCGAGTATCGTCGTGACTGTTCACACGTAACCGCGCGGCTAGTCCAATCGCGCGATAGCCGCATTTCAACCGCCGGAAAATACATCCGCGTGCCGCCCGCGCGGTTCTATTTTTGTGGAATTCTATGGGAGCGTTTAGTTTGGTTGTGGAAACCGCGCTGTTCGGGCGTCTCAGTGCCACAAGTTTGCAATTAAATCGCTACTACACTGATAAAAGTATCCAGTCAAGAAACAATTTGGGGAAAGAACTACAAGAAAATTGTATTTCGAAACAAGATGACGACAAACTTTATTGCTTGTCATTATACAAAGAACTCAAGATGGTATCAGAAAGTATGCGTTTAGCAATCAAAATTGAATTGCTTCGGGTGATATAAAAAGGACAAGTTTGATCACCCTCTCTTCGCCAACAATTCTCAGCAGATTATGCCTACCACAGCATACTGGCATAATCAACAACATTCAAACGGACAGGGATATTTCACTGCACCTGAATCAGCTTCTACAGCCATAGCGCCAGCGTAACCGTCTCCTGCAACCCAATTTGGCTCTAGCCCTAGTTCGCATTCCTCTCCTTTACAATGTGTATACTAATTTTGAAAAACAGCAGTAAATAAATATCTTACCTCAAAGTTATTACGAGTTTTTCTTCCGGTGGCACGCTTGGTCTCATGTGTGTTTCAGGACTCTAAATATCTTCCCTGACTAACCGAAGAAGCTCGTCAAAAGAATTTATTGACATTCTCAAATACTCAAAGAATTTTTCTCCATACATACACTGACCATGTACGAGCAGATCACATAGTATAGGTTACACCCAATACTGCCTTTTTCTTACTCTCGCTCTCTTTTTCTTAAGCAACCAAACTAAACACAATATTTGTTCATCGATTTCCATTTTGACACTGTCAGTTCCCCCTACATACTGCGAAGACAACCGCTTACCAACCGCGGCCGGACAGCGCATGTCTGAAAACACGGCTAAAAACGCTGCTTAAACCACGCGGTTCCCGCATGTCTGAAAGCGGCCTAAGTCGTCCGTCTCCGTGGCCGGCGCGTTTGCCCTGTGTAATAATGATAAAAAAACTGAATCAACGTTACAGAGATCAACAACGGGAAAAAACCGATCGCATGTCGGCAAGGAGCGGCTGACTGCCATGCAGAGGCCAGTGTTTGTTTCGCGGTCGTGTCGGAAATTTTATCCTCAGAGGCACTGGGTGTTGTGTTCTTCTCATCGTCGTTTTCTTCACCGTCGACAAGCAAGACGCGGAAGTGGTGTCAAATAAAGAGACATACATTAGACGGCTAAACCGCACACTGGGATTTCCCGGTTAATTAACGATAAGGATCGTATGGCCATTTTGACCCGGTTGGAGGTCTACCGAGTCAATGACGATGCAATGTTGTTGAGAACGTTGAAATATCCCTGTCATATTAGATCTCTTACAATAAAGAGTTATAATGTAATTTGTATCTGACATGATTCTTCAGTTTCTCCCGGCGTATTTGATGATCAAAATATCCACGGGTGTACTGCCGGTCTATAGTGTCCAACGGGCACAGTATTTCGGCGATCATACATGTCGCCATCATCAGGTGAACTGACGGACTGAGCTCCTGGAAACGCGCCGGCACGGAGATCCGCACGCTACGGCTGCTCGAAGGGAACTGGGTTCTAGCCAGGTAGCGGGCCATTTAAATACCCTCGGCCCGCGGAGCGACCCCTCCGCGGTCCGCGCCCCGCGCCGCGGCCGCGCAGTGGAACCGATTGCGCCGGAGTCTGAGAAGACGTCGGTGTGAGGGCTCTGTCCGCCGTGGTCGTCACTTCGTTACGTTTGCTAGATTTACTCTTAATTAACCCAATCGCTGGTTCCCAAGCTTTGCTAAGATTATAGCCAGGGTCACGGTTTATGAGGTCGTCACTTGTGCGAATTTCAATGGCCTCTCTAACGACGCAGTCCCAGTATCTCGACGTCTGTACCAGAATCCTAGTGTGTTCATACTCCATGGCGTGATTCTCCGACAAACAATGTTCAGCGACCGCCGACTTGCTCGGATACGTCAATCGTGTGTGCCTCTGGTGTTCAACGCATCGATCCTCGACGGTACGGATCGTCTGTCCAATATATGACTTTCCACACTGACACGGAATCTGGTACACGCCCGCCTTCCTCAAACCGAGATCATCTTTAGCGCTCCCCACCAGTGCACGAATTTTATTCGGCGGACAAAAAACAGTTCCAACCTGGTGTTTTCTCAAAATGCGCGCGTGGAAGATCGCTCTGCGGGCCGAGGGTATTTAAATGGCCCGCTACCTGGCTAGAACCCAGTTCCCTTCGAGCAGCCGTAGCGTGCGGATCTCCGTGCCGGCGCGTTTCCAGGAGCTCAGTCCGTCAGTTCACCTGATGATGGCGACATGTATGATCGCCGAAATATTGTGCCCGTTGGACACTATAGACCGGCAGTACACCCGTGGATATTTCGTGTATCTGACATGTTGGTATAAAGTTGGCACCACTCGCCTCAGAGTGTAATATCTTTGAGGTCTGTGTAGACCGCGCTAGTAGTGTGGAGGGTACGTCAGTCAGCGTTTGAGCTTTTGACTGGAAGGTTTTCTGGCGGGCGAGCTGCGACCGACACGAGACTGCCAGCTGTGGGAATAATTCCATATTACTTCCCACATTATTACTGATAAGCTACAACGAAGTAATAGGAATTTTCTGTATTTGTATCTGAGTTTGCTCATACTTAACAAAAGGCATTTTTGTAGTACAATAGAGTGTATCATAATTAATATCGATTGATATAATCATTTTGTTGTGGTATTTGTAGAAGTTGTATTGTTGAACTTTGAATAGAGAACTTAAAGTAAAAATTTAACTTCCCTTGTATGATTTATGTAGTTAAAGAGTCTCCTGCCACTCTTGAATTTAGTGTCATATTGTTGCATAACCAGAGTAGCGTTAGTATGAAAGGATCTCAGAAGTAAGAGTGATGTTAGGTGTGCCACAGGGGAGTGTCGTGGATCCGTTGCTGTTCACGATACATATAAATGACCTTACGGATAACATGGGAAGTTCACTGAGGCTTTTTGCGGATGATGCGGTAGTGTATAGAGAGGTTTTAACAATGGAAAATTGTGTTGAAATGCAGGAGGATCTGCATCGAATTGACGCATGGTACAGGGAATGGCAATTGAATCTCAATGTAGACAAGTGTAATGTGCAGCGAATACATAGAAAGAAAGATCCTGTATCCTTTAGCTACACTATAGCAGGTCGCAACTGGAAGCAGTTAATGCCATAAATTATCTGGGAGTAGGCATTAGGAGTGTTTTAAAATGGAACGACCACATAAAATTTATCGTTAGTAAAGCAGATGCCAGACTGAAATTCATTGGAAGAATCCTAAGTAAATGCAGTTCGAAAACAAAGGAAGTAGGTTACAGTTCATTTGTTCGCCCACAGCTTGAATACTGCTCACCGGTGTGGGATCCGTACCAGGTGGGGTTGATAGAGGAAGTAGAAAAGATCCAACGGAGAACAGCGCGCTTCGTTACAGGGTCGTTTGGTAATCGTGAAAGCGTTACGAAGATGATCGATAAACTCCAGTGGAATGCTCTGCAGGAGAGACGCTCTGTCGCTCGGTACGGGCTTTTGCCGAAGTTTCGAGAACATATCTTTACCGAGGAGTCTAGCAGTATATTGTTCCCTCCTACGTATATATCGCGAAGAGATTATGAAGATAAAATCAGAGAGATTAGAGCCCACACAAAGGCATACCGACAATATTTCTTTCCGCGAACAATACGTGACTGGAATAGGAGGGAGAACCGATAGTGGTACTCTGGGTACCCTCCGCCACACACCATCGGGTGGCTTGCGGAGTATGAATGTAGCTCTAGGTGTATATGTAAAAGTATATCAGAAATTTTGTGTAATTTAAGAAAAAGGTATCACGTTTTTGAAAGTGATTTTTTTTGTAGGATTATTGCCACAAGAAAGTTAAGATAAGTAAAGATAGAATATTTTTTAACAGTGCTAATTCAGTTAGATGTGGGAAACTACTTTTGAAAATGAAATCAATTTAAAGTGTCTCATGCTGATTGTTGTCACGGCATCACTAGTAGAAATCCAGTTGCCAATATTCGGTACAGCTCAGTACGAGATTGATATTAATGTCACACAGTTTATAACAAATTCCTTTGGTGTAGAGATTGTTCCAAAGGTTTGGAATTATTGTCGGAGCACTTGGCTGTCCGCAATAAATTTAACTGTAGGCAAAACGGGTAGAGAGAAGTATTTTAAAACCGCATGAACCCCAAGTATTTTTACTGCTGTAGAAACGAATTGGCAGGAATATTTTTTTTAAAACCAACAGGTGTTTATTTTTACGTCACCTGTTCAACATTGCTAACAATATTTTACACAACGAAGTTAATTACTGTTTGCCAGAATTAACACGATAATTAAAAGTGAGTGATTTTACAGAGATTAATTTTTACAGTTATGACAAACTTGATAACTAGGGCCAAAAAAGTAACTCATGTATTGCCACTTCGACAATATTTTCTATCAGGTTTCAGCACACTGTAAGAACTACTGAAAGATAAGGCTACAAAGACGAGATAGTCGGAAACCTGCATTCACTATTTAACAATAAAGGATGGGCTTCTGCAGTACGTTCCAGCCAGCTCCCCTATTTTTCATTGTCAGATTTTTGCATAAATAACAAAAGGGAAGTTCGCGATTTAACATTCCATACTTGCTTTTGATATAAACTTTCCAACACCGCATCACCCAGTCCCTGGGCGGAGTAATTACCAACCAGATCGGGACTCGAACTCTGCCCCCCTGTGTGGCAATCCACCACGCTGTCCACTGGTGGCCAGTTAATGCCATTACGTATTTTGATTGAAGATAATTCGCAAAGTATTAACACAGCAATTTTGTATTTTATTGTGAGGGATCGTCAAGTGAAAAGCGTATCTCAGCCACAACGGGACCATGGAGTGGATCCGTACAAAGAAGATCGTCATATGCTTTAAGACATTTTTCCCACTGTAAGACAAGACGAGATCGATTCCTGTTTTGTAGAACGCGATCATCAGCTGTTGTTGTTGTTGTGGTCTTCAGTCCGCAGACTGGTTTGATGCAGGTCTCACGCTACCCTGTCCTGTGCAAGTCTCTTAATCAGAGACTACGTTCGACAACCTACATCCTTCTGAATCCGCATACTGTATTCGTCCGTCGATCTCCCTCTACGATTTTTACCCCACACACTTCCTTCTAATGCTAAGTTGACAATTCCTTCATGTCTCAGAATGTGTCCAACCAATCTGTCCCTTCTCTTAGTCAGGATATGCTAGAAACGTCTTTTCTCCCCCATTCGGTTAAGTACCTCCTCATTAGTTACGTGATCTACCAGTCTAATTTTCATCATTCGTCTGTAGCACTACATTTCAAAAGCTTCTATCCTCTTTCTATCTGAACTCCTTCTCGTCTACGTTTCATTCCCACACAATGCTACACTCCAGACAAATGCTTTCAGAAAGGACTTCCTAACATTTAAATTAAAATTGGATGTTAACGAGTTTCGCTTCTTTAGAAACGATTTTCTTCCCATAGCCATTCTGCATTTTATATTTTCTTTACTTCGGCCATCAGAAGTTATCTTGCTACCCAAATAACAAAACTCATCCACCACTTTTATTGTCTCATTACCTAATCTAGTTCCTTCAGCATCACCTGATTTTCTGATATTACATTCCATTACTCCCGTTTTACTCTTGCTAATGTCCATCTTATATGTTCCTTTCAAGACACTGTCCATTCCATTAAGTTGCTCTTCCAGATCTTTGCAGTCATCAGCTGACTGATCTACAATCGTACCAACTTTTCTACCTCTTCGTCTGTCTAAAACTGACCTCCAGGCTTGTCTTTCTTAATCCTTCAACTGCTCTAGACGTAACAGCACGCATCGTTTCTTCTGTCCCTAGGTGTTCTGGACGCGTTACCTCCCGCAATTGCTACTTTTGTAAAGTGAAGTGGACATGTTACACGCGCCGTACCGCCGGCACCGTCACCACTGCCATAACTACTGAATTGTAATAATAATAATAATAAAACCGCGTGATTATTACACGACACAAATCACTATTTACGAGCTGTTATTGTTGTGTTCTTCACTCCGAAGATTTGTTTGATGCCGCTCTCCACTCTATCCTGTGCAAGTCACGTCACCTCTGAAAAAGAACCGACTCCACACCCATTTTAATCAGCTTACTGTATTCATCTCTCAGTAATCTCCTGCAATTTTTATCACATACACATCTCTCTAATACTAAATCGACGAGTCTCTGATGTACCAGAATGTGTTCTACCAATCAGTTCCTTCTTTCTCCAAAAATATTCAAATGCTTGTCAAACTAAGGGACCAAACAGCTAAGGAGTCATCGACTTAAAAACCACTTAACTCAAGTTAAGGACAACAAACACATCCATGTCCGAAGGAGTACTTGAACCTCCATCAGGAGCGAACGCACAATTCGTGACATTACGCCTCAGACGGCGCGGCTTTTTTCCTCCCCAATTCTGTTTCGATACCTCCTCAATATTTACGCGATCTACCCACCTAACTTCCAGCATAAATATTCAGCATCTGTCATCTTTTTGTTTGAATCTCTTATGATCCAAGTTTGTCTCCCGTACACGGCTACCCACCAAGTGAAGACCCTTTGAAAAGACTTCCTAACACTTGAGTCAATATTGGATGTTAACAGATTTCTCTTTTCAGAAGTGCTTTCCTTCCCATTACTCACTCATCTCTTCAGAACTCCGGCTATGGGGAGTTATTTTACTAACCATACAACAAAACTCATCTAGCATTTTTATTGTATGGTTTCCTAATCTGTCACGGCATCGCCTCATTTAATTCGAGGAACTCAATCAGTCCTGAAGGAAACTTTCACTCTGCAGCGGAGTGTGCGCTGATATGAAACTTCCTGGAATATTAAAAGTGTGTGCCGAAACCGGGACTCGAACCTGGAACCTTTGCCTTTCGAGGGCAAGCGGTCTTCCGCCAGAACCTCGCCTCCTACTTTCCAAACTTCGCAGAAGCTCTCCTGCGAACCATGCCAGACTAGCACTCCTGGAAGAAAGGATATGGTGGAGGCATGGCGAACCACAGCCTAAGGGATGTTTCCAGAATGAAACTTTCACTCTGCAGTGGAGTGTGCGCTGATAGGGGCTCGAACCTGGGATTTTTGCCATTCGCAGGTAAGCGCTCTACCACTGAGCTATCCCGACACGACTGACGGTCCCGCCCCACAGCTTCAATTCTTCCACAGAAGTTCTCCTGCGAAACTTGCAAGACTTGTACTCCCGGAAGTGCCAGTCTTGCAAGTGCTAGTCTTACAAGTTTCGCAGGAGAACTTATGTGCAATTTGGAAAGTAGGAGGGCGAGGTACTGGCAGAATTGAAGTTGTGGGGCGGCGTCGTGAGTCGTGTCGGGATAGCTCAGTGGTAGAGCGCTTGCCCGCGAGAGGCAAAGGTCCCAGGTTCGAGTCCCAGTTCTGGTACACAGTTTTAATCTGCCAGGAAGTTTCAATTAGTCCTGTTTTTCGCTTGTTAATGTTCAACTTCTACACGCCTTTCAAGATATTGTCCATTCCGTTCCAGGTGTTTTGGTGTCTGACTCAATGGCAATTGCATCGGCAAGGTGCCAAGTTTTTATTTCTTCTCCCTGAAATTTAATTCCGTTTCCAAATTTCTCTTTGCTTTCCTTCACGGCTTGCTCAATGCATAGATTTCGAAACACTGTGGAGAGACTACAACTGTGTACAGGTGGCACCACGCAAACCCACTCCTTGAGAAAGTCGACACCTCATCCGAATGGCATTGCAGGACAGACCTGCGTCTTCCTCGGGTTCTGTGCAAGATGTTTTGTTAAGGTACGACATAACGGTGGTAGTTATTGTATGTTGTTAATATTTTATATGCTTTTCTCAACAGTTCAAAACGTTTCTTGTGTTGTTATATTGACATTAGTTGATCTTTTGTGTGTTTGTATATAACATTTTTGAGACCTTTGGATGGAATTTCTCTTACTTGCGTGAAGTTTTCCTTGTTCCCATAATATTATTTGTGGTGCAGACGTTCCATATTCTTCGCCTCTATGAAATCATACAAGTAGTTAAGCTTTAAGATTTTTTTTTGGCCTGCGGCTATAGTAATGTGGTTTATTTCATCAATTAGGTAATACTTTCTCCAAACGTATTTTTAAATACTTTTCTTCAGAAGAAGACCTTTTGTTGAACTGCTCCCTTGGTGCTACTGAAGAGGAGTTGACCATATGCCAACACCGGGTTTCCTCCTCTCCCTTCATCTCCAACACCAACACGACACTACGTTATACACACATCTTTTACAGTCACCTACAGGTAACGCAGACACTTCAACACTTACGTCTCATATCCCGGGAAGAAAAGGTACCTGCGGGAGCGAAGGATAAGAAAAACCTTTCTCATTAGACAGCTGAACCTGCCCCTCAGGGTCTTCCAGATATTCGTACCATTTGACTTCACTTTTTGGGTTACTTTTGTGTATGAAACTTTTAGGTTAGTATTAATTTTTTTAACAAAGAAAGTGAGTCCTGGGGTTTTCGAAGGGAGCGAAGATTGTTGAAGAGTCGACGTGTGTGTGGTGTGTGTGTGGAGGGGGGGGGGGGGCGGGGGAGGCATCCACAAACATTCACGTGTGATGGATTATTGTGAAGAGCACGAGAAGGGTAGGCGAAAAGCATCGACTATACCGTAGACGAGAGGAGAGACGAGGAATCCAAACGATACGCGATTAATTATCGCACACGCTGCCAACTCTTAACGAAGTTTCTTTGAAGTGTAAACCTTCCCTCAAAAGGCAGATAACAAGCGCATTTAAGCCAGTCTGATGCCGGAGCGCTGCTGAAGCTGCGTCGATAGTCTTTAACATCGATAGGCACAGTGGCTTGGCGGGTTAGCTGCGGTACGGCACACCTAGAACATTCTGGGGGCTAGTGTTTCCGCGATAACGCAGCGCCTGCTTCAAATGCTTGTAAATCTATCGAACTCAACTACGTGGTCATCAGTTCGAAGCTTACAAACTACTTAAACTAAGCCGGCAGCGGTGGCCGACGTGACTGAGGCGCTCCAGTCACGGTCAGCACGGCCACTATGGTCGGGGGTTCGAATCCCCCCTCGGGCATGGCTATTTGTGCCGTTCTAGTTCGTAAGTAGTTCATAAGTAGTTTCTAAGTTTAGGGACTGATGACCCCGTAGTTAAGTCCCATAAGCTTAACAAACATTTGAACATTTGTACTTAAACTAAGGTAAACTAAACTAAGGACAACACAAAGCCGCGGTGGAGTAGCCGAGCGGTCTAAAGCACCTCGCTGCGGAGCGCGCGGTTGCTCGCCGTGGAGGTTCGAGTCCTCCCTGGGGCATGGGTGTGTGTGTTTGTCCGTAGGTTAGTTTACCTACGTTTAAGTAGTTTGTAAGCTACGGACTGATGACCACGCAGTTTGGTCCGATAGATTTACAGTCAGACAACACAGACACTCATGCCCGAGGGGGGACTCCAGTCTCCGCCGGCGAACGGCCGCGCGCAGCGCAGCACTTATGTCTTCTTATGCTTCTCCTGCAGGTTTATGGAGAGTCATGGCGGGCAGCTTAGCTGGGTTACATTCGTAAAGCTGCCGTGAGAGTATGTTAAAAGCGTGTTACATTGTAGACATGTCCTACTAAATTCGTAAAGTAGTACATTCAAGCCAGTACTTTTATTTCGTTAAGTTTTTACGGGATCATCTACCGTGGTTCACTTTAACGGATCGTTTGGGGTTTACAGTAAAAATTAGATTCGTAAAAATTTCGACTTCAGTGTTGAGGGTTGCGTGTATTGGAAATTTAGGCGCCAATGTCACAACAGTTTATACACCTTCCTTCCAGTCATTGTTTTCCTAATTGCCGGCAATAGCGAGCAGGTAGTTGCCGCCCCGTGCTAGAAAACTGCCACAGAAGCATCAGGCGCGTGCTGGACCACGCACGTGTCCACGAATGATTCGTCACCTCCATCGACGTGCTAATATCCTATAGCACACCTGTTAAGCGCAATATGCGACGCCGCCAGAAAGAAAGATAGAAGGGAGGAACATTTGAGTTTTAAAGTCCTGTCGACAATGTGGTCATTAGGGACTGAGCACCAGTTCCGTTTGCTTTGATAAATATGGGGAAGGAAATGGGTAGTGTCCTTTGAGAGCAACCTTTCCGGTATTTGCCTAGAGCAATTTACAGGATGTGAACAAATAAAATGAACACGATGCAGTATACTGTATCTTGCTGCAATTTGGTGTCACTACGTACGTGTTGACACTGACAAGGAAATCCAATTCGGAGTGGGACTTCGCAGGACAGTACTCGGATGTTCAAATGTTTGTTAACCTGTTGGCCCTCATTTCTATGGTCATCATTCCGTAGACTTACAAACTAATTAAACTAACGCCTCGAACCTCCGGTGGCAGCGGCCGTCCAGTATGTAGCAATATGCCTTAGACCACCCGCGTGGCAGGATACTATTGCCGCAAGACCACAACGCATCCCACTGCTGCCGTGGCGTAATGGATAGCGTCACCAACTGCGGTGCTGAAGATCGCCGGTTCAATCCCGTCGACCGGCAAAAATTTCTTTCTTTCTATTTATCATTTCCAAAATGTTCTACATGTTTCTTAGGTAAACTGTTCTTCTAATTTCTGGTACATTCTGTCCAAGAGGCCGTCAGTGCTGCGTGTATGTGTCAGTTCGCAATAAACCTGCTTTCAGTGTAAGTGCTGTGTTCAGTTGATAACCCTGCTTTCGAAGTCAAGCCTGCTTCCACTTCAACGCGACACTATTGCACCTCAAGGGTGTCCACTCACAGAAGTCATAAACAGCAATATCCAGAAAATTCCGAGAAAAACAGCTCTAAAGTATTAAGCGCAGTACACGTACAACTGATATAGCTAGCAGGAGACTTCTGCTGCAGTATGATCGAATACCTGAGGCTTGTCACTTTGACGATTCAGGTTCGAATCTACTTCCGAGAAACACTTTATTATTTATTTGTCTCTTCCTGACCATCTGCCTGCTTGTATGCATACGATAGGGCAACAGTTATATTCTCCTTTCCCATGGACAAACGGTTTCGAGAAATTGCAACGTATCCTTCCACAGGCTACAATATCGTCTATCTTGTAATAAAATTGTAATGACAATAGTATTTAACGCTTTAATCTACCTACACTAATTGTAAAAAACATTTAGATTTATTCGACTTTGTGGAAAGAAATTATTTTAATTAAAATTTTAATTAGCTGCAACCGTCACTTCGTAAATAAAATTAAGCTCTTTGTGATGTAATTGATAACATTTTATATAATTGATTTAATTTAAAAATCGTTATTATTTTAAAACAAATAATGAAAATAAAATGTTTCTCGTAGGTACGATCGAACCCTCATAGTCTACAGGCCAGTCAGGCATGCTATTGCCTGAGCTACTTTGCCATACTACTGTACCGACCTCACTGTTGTGGAGACACTGTGCAATGGAATCTACTATTGTTGCTGATAGCACACGCTGTTGACGTACGTACCTTACTTAAGAGCAAATGGACTCGCTACGATGCGCGAGGCCGTTCCCCGTCAGGTGTTCGAATCCTCCCTCGGTCATGGGTGGGTTGGTGTGTTGTTTGGTTGGGATAGGGGGACTGAACTACTGAGGTTATCAGTCCCCTGGTAAGGAGGGAAAGAAGAGAGGAGAGGAAAGGCGGGGAGGGGGAAAGGAAATGCAGTCCGGGAAGTAAAGAAGGAAGGAAGACTGCATTAGCTCGGGGCCCCGTGCTCGCCACGCACGTACTCACGAAAGAACCGTGAGCCCGCTGGGACCCTAGGCATGGATGTTTGTGCCGTCTTTAGTATAAGGTAATTGATAAGTAGTTTGTAGGTTTAGGGACTGATGACCCCGCAGTTAAGTCCCTGGACAAACATTTGAACATTTGAAATGGACTCGCCCGTCCCAAGTCACAGACGTTGGCGCAATCGAGAGAAACGCAGCGGTCTAACGTAACGGTGTCACTATGTTTCCCAAACAGGAACAACGGAGTTGGATCGAGATTGAATCTGCCAGAGGTAGTAGAGCATGACAGCGTCATCAAGGTCTTCAAGAGGCGTCAGAGCCCCAGTATGGTGAAAGTTATGGTGATTCCCGTGTTCGACTGTGATGGTACTATTCTAACGCATTTCGTTCCTCCACGGCAGACCCTCAGTGTACAGTATTACTGTTCGTTTTCGGAGTATCACCTGCGACCACGTTTGCAAAAGAAGCGGCAACACTTTCAGCGCAACCCTCCCATCATGTTGCACGACAATACGTGGGCGCATATGTGGTTCCTCTGTTCGGTCTATGGGACTGGGAAGTACTGTACCATCCACCATACTCCTCAGACTGAAGTCCTTGTTACTTTAATTTGATTCCGAAGACGAAGGAGCCACTTCGTGGCATTCGCTTCAGAATTGTTCCAGAGATTCGACAGGCTGTAGACCGCTCCATTTGCACCTTCAAGAGAACAGGCTCTGCTAACGGTATACTATGCCTTACACAACGCAGGCAACGGGTTATACACAACTTGTGGGACCCTCACCAGGTGGGACTGACGGAGGATATTGAGAGGGTTCAGAGAAGGGCGGCTCGTTTTGTTTTATCACGTTACGGGGGGGAAAGCGTCACGGAAATGTTGCACGAATTGGGGTGGAAATCATTAAAAGAAAGACGTTATTCATTGCGGCGTGATCTGTTTGCGAAGTTTCAATCACCGACTTTTAGTTCTGAATGTGAAAATATTTTGCTAGCACCCACCTACTTAGGGAGACATGACCATCCCAATAAAATAAGAGAAATCAGATCGAAAACGGAACGATTTAGGTGTTCTTTCTTCCCGCGCGCTATTAGAGAATGGAACGGTAGAGAAAAGTTATGAAGGTGGTTAATGAACCCTCTGCCAGGCACTTAAATGTGATTTGCAGAGTATCGATGTAGATGTAGATGTAGATGTAGATGTCCTCAACGCTGGTGACTACTTGGAAGTGTGCAAACATGTAACGCTTTTGTATCGGTTGTGAATAAACAGTTGCCACTAGATTTGTGGTTGAATCCGCCTTATGCAAGACACCTTGTTCTGTTTTAACGCCCAAACATGTTTTGGCACTTATTGTGCCATCTTCCGTTGGTTTTTTCCTTTTATTTTATAGAATAACATGTTGCAGATTTTGGTTATACAGTCATTTGGACCACTTGTTTGATTTGACAATTTTGTTAGATATATTAGGCCTAATTTATTTACGATACTTACATTATGTCATTATGTCATTTTCATCTGCTTTAATTGAGGAATGACAAGTTTTCACAGACAGAAAAATCTGAAATAGCATCGTTTTCTTTAATATAAATCACTTTAAAGATCTTTTTTGTCTTGTTCATTAACTGACAATTGTCAATCTCGCCCAGGACATCGTAAAATATGGCTCGTAACATTCGTCAGACATAGTGTTTGATGAGACTTTCAGTTGTTCACAAATTTATTAGATCTTCATAAACATAAATGAATGGCACTGGTTTTAATCACGGTCTAAGTATTAAACTAGAAGACGTCGTTTAGTCTCATACGTCTAACTGGTGCCTTATTTTAATCGATAAGTGGTTGCATTCCTGCTTGGGTTGCTATTTAAATGAAGGTCAGCGCCAGTAAGGTGACAACATGGCTGCCACCAGCTGATGGTCCACTCTCTCCCTATATACACTCTCTATGGCTCCAAAGGCGACTTAGAAAGTAACATAGGATTTTTTGTTTCAGTAAACTATTGTGGTGAGATTAACAACATACCCGTGAACAGGACATGCTTTCAGCTATTGTACAACATACTTTCCATACATATTCAAACATTTTATCATACCACTCCAGACGATCCGAAACCAGTACTGCTTAAAATTCTGCCGCCTAAGAGTTTATCCTCCAATTGACGCTGACTGATGTGTGGAAAATGCTTTGAAGGCACAGAAGTAGTGAAACGTGATTCTGACTGATCGATTACCTCCACTTTCCCAACAAGTTCATCACGCACAACCAGGGTTGTTGTATTTTAACCAGATAAAAAAAAAAAAAAAACAATTTTTTTAGAAAAACCCATTAAAAAAACCAACCAATAAACCCAATAAAACCCAACAATACGTAAATATGAAGATTTAATGACACAAATTGAAACTTAGAGGAATTATATATATTGTAGGTAACTATTAGGCAAAACAATTTCTTTTATTAACATTTTTAAAATAATTATTATAAATATAATAAAGTTAACACAGTAAATAAAGTAATCTTTCACTTTGAGGAACATACAATTTACTCTGTTTTTAAAGGACGCAGATACTTGTTCATGTATACTAACTTCTCTGCTTTTTTTTTGTCCTAAATTGTTTCGAAGTTTTGACCACAAATGTCCATACGTGGAGAATATCCTTTCAATGGATGCAGTGCTGGCAGAGCAAGAAATAAGGCTTTTTGCAAAACTAATAAAACCTGTAACTTTCCTTTTTGTTGTTGTTGTTGTTGTTTTGAGTTACATTATATTCCTCCACTTGATTGGATGTAACTGAGTAATTACTGTCTCAGAAAACATTGTACTAGGAAAATAGTCCGTACAACAATTCGAAACGATAGAAAATTTGCAAACAACTTTGGATGCACCCCCGTGAGCCATTTTTCCTGTAGCTTAACGTGCCAGTAATTTAACACAAAGTGTTTTGAAGGGCATTCGTTAATAAGTTTACTTTCTCCATTAATGCACTTCATTGTTCCTATCTTCTAAATTTTCCTGAGCACATACTGAAATGTACTCTCCTCCACTGACAAGTAATTTTCATAACATCCTCAATTTGAAGCTTCTGTAACAAATGGTGTATGCTTTTATTACCTCACTCTGAAACTCACGGCTTAAACCATTTCTCTTCCTTTCTTTTCTTTCTTTTTTTTTTTTTTTTTGCTCTTTCAAATGTACAACCATTGCAATTACAGTACACGCAACTGCAGAGCACAGTAATTAAGTGTCGTCAGAAGTTGTGTAGGGGTCTTGACGTAGTATTTGATGACATTGTGATATCTCGTTTTGCAACACATTAAAGATCTTTGTCAAAGGAAATTTGTTAGTGTAATACTGGGCTAAGGAATCTACTATTTACCACCACAAACTTGTACTTTTCGTAATAGACATAAACAATGAGTATAGAGATTCTCACATTCAGAGAGAGAAAACGCAGCAATGACTTTCAGAACTGAAATGAATGTACTAATTCAACATAAAGTGACAATAAGTCACACTTTAAGGATTAGCCTAACTGTACAATTTCCACGTTCACCTATCCTCAATAAAGTGATCCAAACTTCATCTCAAGAATTCGACAACGCAAAGAAACTAATTTAACACACTGGGCTGAATTTTTCTTCTAAAGGTTTTTCTCAACCCTGTGCACGACACTAAGTCGGACACTTCTTTCCTTGTCATGGGCGTCAGTGCGTCCGTCACAAAACGCATGACACCAACGCCGAACAACACTGTCACTCATAAGATTCCCGTACACTCCAGTAATATCACGATGGACTGCCGTCGGTGTCACTGCTTTGCCCCACAAATCGTATTATCCCACGTACCGTGCGTCACGCTATTACTGTACACTTTTTGAACACCTACGTTGATGAGGGAAATGCCGAATACAACCCCACAGATATACTGTCTGGCGGGTGCTGAGCCACGCTGCACGAGGCATTCGCGTGACACAAGATACTGGAACTAACCTTCTGAAACGCCCCCGTAGATCGCTGCCGCGTTCATTTATTATCCAGAGCGCGTCGAGTTGAGATGGCAACAGCACTGCAACAAACGCCCTTTTGCCTTCCCCGTTACAGCAGTTGCAACCACGTTGTTTGATTCCCGTACAGAGTACAGCACTGAAACTCCTACAACGTAACTGATATATGCTCTCTAGCGACGTCTCAGGTGGAGTTGGGTGAGCTTTTTCTGCGAGTTTGTGTGTGAGGAATGTTTCCTGAAAGTTTGGCCGTACCTTTTTGTAACACCCTGTATAAACAGTGCAGGGGGCGCCACAGTCCATCACGTGACTTCGGCTCAGAGACTGCTTCTAGTAATGCCAACCTTACTGATAGAAGGTAATCGAAGTCAAAATTTTACCTAATTTAACTCCTTCCTTTTTTCCATTAAAATTATTGCGGTGAAATTTACAAACACCGCAATAATTTTAATAGAAAAGAGGAAGCAGTTAAATTAGATAAAATTTTGACTTCAACGTTGCACCAACATGTTGACAATTTATTACCTTCTACCAATATGGTTGACCTAGACGGCTGACAGGCTTGAAGGGATGTAGTACTGGGCATAGATTATGCCATCTCCCTTTATTTTAACCTCCTTATTATACACGATGCTTGACGTTCTTCATTACAGCTTCAATTACTACCACAAAATATAAGTTTTTTTTTTAAGCGAGGCCGCGAATCGCGTATGACTTAGTGGAAACAAAAACATGCCAACCCCGCGTGGAAACGCTTGTTCCCGGCGGCGGTCGAGAGCGAATTAGCAACGCGAGGTTCCCGCGGGGGCAGCGGCGGCGGCGAAACTCTAACGCAGTTTTAATGTCTGAGCAGTGAATGGGCGGGTCAAACAAAAGGCTTTCTTAAAAAGGAAGCGCCGAGGCGAGTGGGCGGGGCAGGTGGGGGGTGAGGGAGAGGGGAGGGGGGCGGCCACTCCAGAAAAGCGGCGCGGATTTAATTAAACCGCCAGTCTGCATTCTGTGGCCAGCCAATAAGGCGGCAGCAATCGCGGGTTATTAGCCGGCGTCCACCGCCGATGTGTAATTAGCAGTCAATGAGCGGGCCTGCACCTGTCGGCCAGGTCCTCCTGGCCCTACACCCTTCCAAAACGGGGGTTGCACGTGTGCCAAAGCAGCGGCAGACCGAGGGTTCCATTTTGGAGGGGGTCACCGGTCACTGTTTGTGTTTTCGGCCCCGCCTCCTAACTTCAAGAAAAATACGAGGCGCGTCCAGAAAGTCTACAGCTACATGTACAAGGGATACTTTGCAAATCACATTTAAAGTGCCTGGTAGAGGGTTCATCGAACCACCGTTATACTATTTTCCATTCTCGAATAGCGCGCGGGAAGAATGAGCACCTGAATCTCTCCGTTCGGGCTCTGATTTCTAGTATTTTATTCTGATGATCATTTCAAGTGGGAGTCAACAATATATTTTCGCATTCGGAGGAGAATGTTGGCGATTGTAGTTTCGTATGTAGCCCACGCCGCAGAGATAAGCGCCGTTGGTGTAATGATTCCCATCCCAGATCCTGTATCATTTCCGTAACGCTGTCTCCCGTGTATCGCGACAATACGAAACGAGCTACCCTTCTTTGGACTCTTTCGATATCCTCCGTCAAACCCACTTGATAAGGATCCCACACTGGGCAGCAATATTCCATAAAAGGACGGACAAGCGTAGTGTACGCAGTTTCTTTAGTAGTTCTGTTGCATCTTTTAAGGGTTCTGCCAATAAAACGCAATCTCTGGTTCGCCTTTTCCACGACACTATCTACGTGTTCTTTCCAGTTTAAGTCTGAAGTAATTGTAATTCCTAGGTATTTTGTGTAGTTTATGGCCTTTACATTTGATTGATTTATCATGTAAACAAAGTTTAACGGATTTCTTTTCGAACTCATGTGGACGACTTCACACTTCTCATTATTTAAAGTCAATTGCCAATTATTACACCATACAGATATCTTATTCAAATCGTTCTGCAGTTGGTTTTCATCTTCAGATGATTTTACTAGACGTTAAATGACGGCGTCATCTGCAAACAACCTAAGAGAGCTACTTAGATTTTCCCCTAAATCGTTTATGTAAATAAGGAACAGCAGAGGACCAATAACACTACCCTGTGGAACGCCCGATATCACCTCTGTTTTAGTCGATGCCTTACCATCGATTACTACGAACTGTGTCCTCTCTGAGAGGAAATCCCCTGTCCAGTCGCAAATTTGGGGCGATATACCGCAACCACGCAATTTGATTAAAAGCCGTTTGTGAGGTACGGTATCAAAAGCCTTCTGGAAATCAAGGAATACGGAATCAATTTGCGAACCCTTGTACATAGCACACATCACTTCGTGTGAATAAACAGCTAGTTGTGTTTCGCATGAAGGATATTTTCTAAATCCATGTTGACCTTGGGCCAATAGATATGTTCCAAAACCCTGCTGCAAATTGAAGTCAATGAAATAGGCCTGTAGTTTAATGTGTTACTCCTACTGCCTTTCTTGAATATCGATGTGACCTGTGCAACTTTCCAATCTTTTGGTACAGATTCTTCTTTGAGAGAGCGGTTGTATATGGCTGTTAAGTAAGGAGCTATCGCTTCAGCATAATCAGATAGAAATCTAATGAGTATACAATCCGGACCAGAAGACTTGTTCTTGTTAAGTGATTTTAGTTGCTTCACTTCCGTTTGGTAATAAAATGAAATTGTACACAGATACAGAAGATATTTTTTATTGTACAAAATTCTACATCTCTTAAACTACTTTTCCACATAAGTGCCGAAATTTTGCAGGCATTTGTCTTAGTGTGGCACCAGGTTTTGTATACGTTCTTCATAGAAATCTGCCGCTTTTGTCTTCAACCAGTTGGAAACAGTTTCTTTCAGCTCTTCGTCATTGGTGAAGTGATGACCGCCAAGGAAAGTCTTGAGATGTAAGAACAGATGAAAGTCGCTATGAGCGAGGTCAGGGCTGTACGGAGGATGGTCAAACACGTCCCAGCCAAATCCCTGTAGGAGGTTTTTCGTCACATTTGCAGTGTGTGGTCGTGCGTTGTCGTGAAGCAAAACAACACCTTTTGACAGCAGTCCTCGGCGCTTAATCTGAAACGCACGGCGCAATTTCCGAAGTGTCTCGCAATAAGCATTTGCTTTGATCGTTTGACAATCACTGAGTAGGATGCCTTTCCAGTCCCAGAACACTGTGCACATCATTTTCCGAGGTGTCACGATTTGCTTCGGGTTTACCTTTGGTGGGGATGACGTGTGCTTCCATTCCATTGATTGCCGCTTACTCTCAGGGGTGTCGTAATAAACCCATGTTTCATCTCCTGTGACTATCCGTCTCAGTAATTCTTCGCCGCTTTCAGCATAACGGGTCCAAAACTCAAGTGCACTACCCATCCGTTGTGTTTTGTGTTGTTCAGTGAGAATCTTTGGTACCCAACGTGAGGAAAGTTTACGGAATTTCAGTTGTTTGGTAACAGTTTCATGCTTCAGTGATCGTGAAATTTTAGGGAAGTCCATAGCGAGACCACTAATTGTAAACCTACTGTTTTCCTGGATCTTCTGTAACCAAAGGTGGACGCCCACTTCGTTCTTCATCGTGCACATCACTACGCCCGCCATTGAACTGTCAGACCCATCTTCTCACCATCGAATCACACATCGCATTTGGTCCGTAAACATCGCAAATTTGCCGATAAATTTCACTCGATTTCACTTTCCTCGCATTCAGAAACCGAATCACCGACCTGATTTCACAGGCGGCGGGATTTTCAATCAACGCCGACATTTCAAACAAGCGCAACAAAGCCTACGTAACTGACAGCAATCTCCAAATGGCGCACGTTTTTCTCCTTGACACGCATCGTCTACAGCGCATGTGCGGAACTGCAATCGCAGCGCTGCAGCGGAGATAAATTGAAACGGAACTTACTTTATGGACGCGCCTCGTATATCTTGGTATCGTACTCCCTTTCAACAAATCCTATATGTGTACTATCAGTTTAATAAGTCATCGTTGCAAAATACTAACTAGAATTATTTACAGACGAATGAAAATACTTGTGGAATCCGACCTAGAGGGAAGATCAGTTTGGATTTAGGAGAAATGCAGGAACACGGAAAGCAATACTCACATTACGACTTATCTTAGAAGATAGGCTAAGGAAAGGCAAACCTACGTTTTTATCGTTTGTAGATTTGGAGAAAGCTTTTGACATTGTTGACTGGAATACACTCTTTCAAATTCTGAAGGTAGCAGGGGTCAAAATATAGGGAGCGAAGAGCTATATTCAACCTATACAAAAACCAGGCAGCAGTTATTAGAGTCGAAGGGCAAGAAAGGGACGCAGAGTTTGGGGAGGGAGTAAGACAGGGTTGCAGTCTTTCCCAATTTTGTTCTATCTGAAAAGTGAGCAAGCGGTGAAGGAATGCAAGGATAAATTTGGAGAGGGCATTACAGTTCAGGGACGAGAAATTAATACTTTGCGGTTAACCGATGACATAGTAATTTTGTCAGCGACTGCAAAGGATCTGCAAGAGCAATTGAATGATATGGAAAGTGTCTTGAAAGGAAGATAGAAGATAAACATTAGCAAAATGAGGGCAATGGAATGGAATGTCAGAAAATCAGGTGATGCTGGAGGAATTAGATTAGGTAATGAGACAATAAAAGTAGTAAATGAGTTTTGTTATTTGGGTAGCAAGATGGCCGAAGTAAAGGTGATATAAAATGCAGAATGGCTATGGGAAGACAAGCGTTTCTAAAGAAGCGAAACTCGTTAACATCCAATATTAATTTAAATGTTAGGATGTCCTTTCTGAAAGCATTTGTCTGGAGTGTAGTATTGTATGGCAGTGAAACGTGAACGATAAGGAGTTCAGACAAAAAGATTATAGAAGCTTTTGAAATGTGGTGCTACAGACGAATGATGAAGATTAGGTGGGTAGATCACGTAACTAATGAGGGGTGCTTAACCGAATTGGGTAGAAAAGGAGTTTTTGGCATATCCTGAGGAAGATAAGGGATAGATTGATAGGGCACATTCTGAGACATCAAGGAATTGTCAACTTAGCATTAGAAGGAAGTTTGTGGGGTACAAATCTTAGAGGAAGACCGAGAGACGAATACAGTAAGCAGATTCAAAAGGATGTAGGTTGCCGAACGTATTCTCAGATGAAGAGACTTGCAAGCCGCCCGATCACACGCCTCATCTAAGGGAACAAAATAGAAAATTCTGCTCCTGTGCTCTAATTAAAAAAAAAAAAAATAATAATAATAATAAAAAAAATGAATCTACTGCCTATAAATATGGATACTTCCCTTGCCATAAAGGGGAAAACCGAAATCTCTCCGGTAGAACAACTATTACACTACAACGTAAACCAGACAAATATATTTTGTAGCGATACCATTAGTGAAACATAAATGACGTATAGGAAAAAGAACTGTGACAAGGATACGTCACAAGTCAACGCAAGGGGATACACCATCTTCGCAATGGTCCGCAAGGAGAAGAAAGAAAACAAATCGACCCACTCCAATGGGTCGGAAAGTAAATGGGATATCCACTTTCCAAGCCAGGAAGTGAAAATATGAAATATAAAGAAAGAACGTGTACGACACTTTTCATACTTAGCTGATATTCCATTGAATAACATAGGTGCGAGTTATTGGCTTGTGGCGCGTTGGTGGCTGTGGAGGAGAGCCACCGTGAGAAACTTGGAGTTTGTCATAGGGGCGTGCGCTTTCACCTGGTGGTGAGCACTCCCTAAACATGTCATGTACGCCACCCTGTCCCCGAGGCGGAGGGTGATTATTGCGAAGTCAGAGTGCCCCGGTAACCAGACAATGGAATTATGCCTGGTGCGGGGTGCAGCTCTGCGGTCGGCATGGTGAACCACTGCACCGTCACAGTCATTGCGGTGGTTCCGTTAATGAGGGCTCTCATGCCACGACATAGCTCCCATATAGCTGACACACGGAGACACTGGACCCAATGTTCACGGGTGTCAGGGACATTGCACAGTGGGCAGTTTGGCGAGACCATTTTAGGATCTGCCGCGGTGGAGCGGCCGAGCGCATTGAGGCGCTATGCTGCGATGCGCGAGGCCGTTCCCCGTCGGGGGCTCGAATCCACCCTCGTGCATGGATGTTTGTGCTGACTTTAGTGTAAGGTAGTTCATAAGTAGTTTGTAAGTTTAGGGACTGATGATCCCGTAGTTAAGTACCATAAGCTTTACAAACATTTGAACATTTTGCACAATTTTATGGATGTCGGAGAGTCGCTGATTGGTCTTGATGACGTTATTGACCAGACGATACCACAGCGCAAGGACCACCGTCACTAGGAGGGGTTACAGATCCTCTCCCATACTCGCCAGCAACTCATTGTCGGATATCGGATCTCGTATTTGTGGACAGGTGGGCGTCCGCAAAGTTAAGTCATATAAAAGTCTCGCCGTGTGGTTCCGATCGGTTATTGTACGGAGGATATAAATCGTATTGAGATATTGGGAGCTCTGCAGTGGCCAAATCCTGAAGCCGAAATATTCTTCCTTGCGATCTCTTCGTTTCTCTCTCTTCGTAATTTTTTTCTCCGTGAAACGAAAAATGAGCGTCATGTAGCTTTTCACGTTATTACGTCTCCACCTCCTTCTTGGGCTCAACTCGTCAATATTCGACTGGTGTTTCTTTCGATATAGCGAAAGACAGGATGCAGTCACGAATAAAAATTTGATGGAATTCTCGATGCTTCCAGCAGTCGTGACAGATTGGTATGGCGCTCCAAGTTTAGCCTGACGTCTGTGCTAGCGTGTACGGCGACGGAAATAGGAACGCGCCAGACTAGCTGCATAGGGAGGGGCGTTCCAGCCGATGTGGCGGCGCAATTTGCCGCACGCGACCGGTCGACTAGGCCGCTAGCGGCCGCCATTACCCAAGTCGCCAATCGCCAGTTTCTCTCAACTGCCGCCAGAGGCGCCACACGCAATAACTGCGGCGCGACTGCGCGATCTGGTCTGCATGTATACAGCCGCATTTAATCACAGGAATGAACAGTGCCGGCGTGTCCTGTGTGTTCACTGCTTCAGTGAACACCTGAAAAAAGCTCGACGTGAAAAACTTAAATAAATAAAAAGTGTTTTTAAACTACCATTCTTCCTTTCGTTCTTCTATCAGATCATTTTATATGCACATTCAAAGTATTTTATAACATGAGAAACGTTTTAGGTCGCAGAGACAGCATGTATACGAGTCGTAGCGCAGTCGCTTAATATAAGCGCCAGTGACCGCAAGGTTGCAATGCGCATACGCGGCTGAGGTTCAACTTCTCTTCTGAACCCCCTGCAAGCAGAAAATGGGTGCTCATGCGGCAGGGAGGGGCGAGGGGAAACGCCGTTTTTTACATTGGCGTTGGAGCTGGTAGAGACACCAGCTCCTGGCTACTCGAGCTCTGGCGGTTACGCTCGAATGGTCCCGAAGCGAGACAATGGAGCTACTGCACACCTTGCCTTGCACATTGCCAAATCCTCCATTATGGCAACGTCTGCCCTTCACACTTGTTTTTGGCGCATTGAAGACTCATCAAAAACACGACATATTTGATAAAATATCTTATAACTATAAATTAAAGACAATGAATAGTAAAAGCCTTCAGAAGAACCGATCATGAATAATAATGAAGTCACTACTCTCCACCTAGGCAGAATAGCATAGCGGTATCAAGCTGCACCGTCGAAGGTAATGAGTTCGATCGAGACCGATTGCAAGCAATTTTTGTTTCAACCCAATCTTCTTTTTAAAAGACACGAGAACAACAATGACTTTTGTATTGTTACTTGCCACATATACGTTGGACGTTTTCGCAAATGTGTCATGATTTTGAAGGTAAATGACATTTATACTCTTCATTGTACCAAATATTTAACTGTTTGAAAAGATGTCGGGGGAGAGCAACCTTTTCACGTGCATAAGGTTAGGTGGGGGTGCTGCTTACAGTGTCATGTGACTCAAAGTTAGCTTGTTTCTTCATCGTAATAGATTCATTTTGTTACAGTTACTTCACAGTGTAATCAGTTACTGTGTTTTAGTGTTAATGTGTCATTCGTATGATCTTAGTTTTTATTCTAAAAAGTAAATGAAAACGTTCAGTATCTTTTCTTTTTATTTGTTTTATTGTAGGTGTAAGTGTAACCAAGTTTTGCATTGGGGAATTGACGTTATTTTACACATGACAGCATTTTTGCTACACTTAGCGTTACCCATTTACAAAATATAAACATTGAATGTTTATAGCGAATTATATTATATATTTTTATTCAATGTTTATATTTTGTAAATGAGCATAACTTGGTTACACTTACACCTACAATAAAAACACAAACCACCATGACTGCGTAAACCTACACTTAGCGGAAGATAAATGTTCCTGTAAAGTATCCACTGAAGATGAGCCTGCAGTGGTTCGGTAACTAGTGACTTTCTCCGGAAGATCTTACTATATATTCGAGTGACTGGTTTCGAGTTGAGCCATTGAGGTACCTCGCTATTGTAACTTTCATTGGACGAATTTTCAAGTGCTGGTTGGAACATACATTACAAAGAAATTGCCTGCAACAAGTCGTCGTAGAACAGATTGTAAAAAGTAGTGGTAGGGGCACTAGAAGGTTTAGATTTTTGGATATCATTATATATGGACTAAGTGAAAATAAATAGAAGCAAAGAGCAGATGTAAACGGAGAGGACCCAATCGTTAATTGTCCAAAGGTGAAGAAACGAAGGAAGTATGTATGACCTTACTGTTCCTGACGTAAAATAACTGAAGCCACACTCGTTTGCTGGAAACACGTTGCCATACTTACCTTCAGTGTCACCGCAGAATATTAAGCTTTGTGCTCCGTTCCTCTTTATGTGTTCACCGAGGTGTCGAGGGTTGCACAAATACGCGCGCGCCTTTTGTTCTCTCTGGCCTTTGACTTACTTCAGCGAAATCACTGTAGTATTTCAGAGCTAGCCTGTTCATCTGCACTGGTGAACGCTAGCACACAAACTTCAGAGTGTGAGAATTTTCAAGCGGCGTGATCTAAAGAGAGGTGAGCCCCTGACTATTAGCAGCGCTGAATTTCCTCGATTACGGAGACTCTTTGTGTGCTTCAGAACGAGCGTTCCGCGTCGACCTTAAACTTCCCCGTAGCGGCGAGGACGCTGCTGCTTCCGATTTCACAGAAAGGCGGAAACAATTTGCATCGACGCTGATGATAAATGGGTGAACCAATTTTTAGTAAACGTGAAAGGGGGGACGAGGTTCCTTAATTCTTGGTACGACAGATTAAATGACGTTTGTCTGTACTAAGCGCCCTTTTGTAATAGCAGAAATGATTAGACTTTTGTGAGATTTACGTAGGATAGGAACAAATATGAGCAAGTGGAAGTTTGATTGAAGGTCAGAGGTAGCAAGAATGCACTTCCTCTCTGAGCAATAACGTCTCTCTCTCTCTTTTTGTAGGGGTAAACTTCGGTGAAGAACGGAAATTCATACGAGGACAGCAATGGTAAAAGGAGGCATTTTATGAGATTACCAGAGCTTATTACAGAAATATTGACTAAGAATTGAGGAATAGACTGATATGTTTGGCACGGACAAGAAATGAAGGGATATTGTGGTTTTACGTCCCATCGACTAGCTGGTGATTAGAAGAGGAGCTTAAGATCGAATTGTTTTTCTAAAAAATGGGGAATTGGCCTTGTCATTTTTCCTTGAGAAATGTAGGGCAAATATGGCAAACCGAAATCTAGATTGGTGGAGCCTGACTTTTTCCTGAATGGGAGTCGAGTGTGATAACAACTACACCATTTCGTTTGGTGAGTTCTGCATATGGTGTCTTTCTGTATGGCGCTGAAGCGTCAACAAGGAGGAAGATGCGAAGACTGGAAAAAGAATAAAGTAGGGTGGATATGATGTAAAATGAAGATGTACAAAGAAGAAAAGAGGGATAGAGATAATTATTGAATTTAATAAAAAGAAGTAAGGGAAATGAGGACAGGCTTAAAAAATAGAAGGAAGTTTGAGGAAAACATTCATATCCTCGATGATGTGCAGGACGGGAGAACAAAAACTGCATTAAGAAGGAGGCGACGGACAGAAGCAGACACAATATAGGAGGAAGTGTGAGTACTGATAAGGGATCTATAAATATTGTACTAGGAGAAGGTAAGGTGATGTCATAAGCCTTTATTCTGCTGATCTGTTATATATAGGGTATCAATATGAGCTAGGCAATAGCATTGAAAGATGGGACATTATAATAAATCCGCCGCGGTGTAGTGGCCGAGCGTCCTAAGGCGTCTTGCTGCGGGGCGCGCGGTTACTCGCCGTCCTTCCTGGGACATGGGTGTATGTGTTGTTCTTAGGTTAGTTTATGAAGTGTAGGGACTGATGACCATTTCAGTTTGGTCCAATACGTTTATTAACAATTGAACAATGTTCAAATGTTTGTAGAGCTTATGGGATTTAACTACGGGGTCATCAGTCCCTAAATTTACAAACTACTTATGAACTAGCTACTACTAAGGACGGCACAAATATCCATGCCCGAGGGGGGATTCGAACCCCCGACCGTAGTGGCCGTGCAGACGTGACTGGCGCGCCGCAGACTGCTCGGCCATCGCGGCCGGCACAATGTTTTGTAATAAATCCTGTCTTCACGCAATAAAACTGTGTTGTATGTTATATTCTTTAAATGTTTTTGATACGGAGCTTTGCGCAGCTCTTAAATGTTGTAGGAAAGACATTTTTATATATTGCACCAAAGCCACTTTTATTTTAAATGCTGACTAGTTTCGGGCTTTGCCCATTTTCTTAAGCTACCTATTACAGAGAACAAAGTGTGTTTTATAGGAAGATACATGAATATGGCAATGTTATATTTAATCTACAAGTCGTAATTACTTACATTTATATATAGTTTTATTTAGATACTGCTTAGGTCGCGCTGTTTGTTGTAACTACTTGGGTGTAATTTATTGAGCTTTTGATCCAAAGATGTATTTGTTAAATATTCTTTGCTTAATTTTGTTTGTGACAATATCTCTGGTTATATGCATCGTGACATAAACAATACCATTACACCAAAGTAATTACAACAAACAGCGTGATCTAAGCAGTATCCAAATAAAACTATATATAAAAGTAAGTAATTACGTCTTATACATTCAATATAACATTGCCATATTCATGTATCTTCCTGTAAAACACACTTTGTTCTCTGTAATAGGTGGCTTAAGAAAATGGGCAAAGGCCGAAACTAGTCAGCATTTAAAATAAAAGCAGCTTTGGTGCAATATATAAAAGTGTCTTTCCTACAATATTATATTCTTTAAATATGCTATTTTCGAATATCTCATTGGGTACCTTTTCTATAGTCTGGTCTGATTACGAAGCTAAAGTCTCCTTATCAGTGGTAGATAGACGGTAATTTATATTTATCAAGAACAGGAGTAGTGCCAGAATTGAACCATGTGAAACGCCAGTAATAACTTATTCACATTTCGTATAAGATTCATCACGAGAGCTGCGTGAAATTTGCTAACATCGAATATTAATTTAAGTGTAAGAAAGTCTTTTCTGAAAGCATTTGTGTGGAGTGTTGCCTTGTACAATAGTGATACATTGACAATAAGCAGTTCGGACAGGAAGAGGATAGACGCTTTTGATATGTGGTGGTACAGAAGAATGCTGAAGATTAAGTGGGTGGCTCGCGTAAATAATGAGGAGGTAATGAACAGAATTGGGAAGAAAAGGAATTGATGATATACCTTGACTAAAAGAAGGGATCGATTGGTAGGACACATTTTAAACATCAAGGAATCGCCACGATGGAGTAGCCGAGCGGTCTAAGGCGCCTCGCTGCGGAGCGTGCGGTTGCTCGCCGTCGGAGGTTCGAGTCCTCCCTGGGGCATGGGTGTGTGTGTGTGTGTGTTGTCCTTAGGTTAGTTTACTTAGTCTAAGTAGTTTGTAAGCTACGGACTGATGACCATGCAGTTTGGTCAGGATAGATTCAGAAACATTTTTTTCATCAAGGAATTGTAAATTTGGAATTGGAGGGATGTGTGTGGGGTAAAAATCGCAGAGGGAGACCAAGAGATGAATACAGTAAGCAGATTCAGATGGATGTAGGGTGCCGTTTTTATGAGGAGATGAAGAGGCTTGCTCGGGGTAGAGTAGGGTGGAGAGCTGCATCAAACCAGACTCCGGACTGAAGACAACAACAACAACATTTGAAAATTAAAAGTTTTAGCACCACTGCTATGGAAAATTGAGATGCAGTTATTTTTACCCGGTTATTACTAAATGTTATGTAGTAAATCTCTTGTAACCGAGACTAAACGACTACCGAAAAAATAGCGGGTATTCAGAACTAAACTACGGCTAACGGTATTAGTCGGTTTGTCTTCACTGTCCACACTAATGTGAAAGTAGGACACGTAATGTTGTAGAATGCGGAAATGAGCACGTGGCTCTAGAAAAGCGCCACAGCATTTAAAGTGCCCTCCAGCTGCCAGTGCCCCGTATCTCGGAGTGCCATCCTCCACTCGCCACGGAGCTGCGGGCGTTTGATCTCCCCTCCCAGTTAGGCACATTTACGTAATCGCGGTCTTCAAAGCCCTTTTATGCCTTCCTCTAAATGCGGGCGCGGCGGACGCGTCAAGAGAGCGCTCGTGAGCGCCGATCAATAGCGCCGTTTTCACGTGTGTCGCGGCCAACAGGCCGCGCAGCGCGCAACGATGCTCTTCCTGCATGCGTCCGCGTTTCCACACGCACTCTGCTACACAACGGATTCTATGTGGGAGAGGGTGCAACTTACAAAACACCAGACGCAAGTATATTCCATCTTCCTTGATATTCGAAAGTTCGTTCAGCATTAGACCAAATAAGCCGTTAGAGAAACCTAAAAAACAACTTGCCCTTTATTCACATGAAGTGTTAAGTGCCATCGACAAGGGATCTCAAATCGATTCCACATTTCTGGATTTCCGGAAGGCTTTTGACACTGTACCACACAAACGAATTCTAATGAAATTACGTGCTCATGGAATATCTCCCCAATTGTGCGATTTGTTGTAATTGATGGTAAGTCATCGAGTAAAATAGAAGTGATACCTGGCGTTCCCCGGGGATGCGTTATAGGTCCCCTACTCTTCCTTGTGTTTATGAATGATTTAGGAGACAATCTGAATAGCTCCCTTAGACTGTTCGCGCATGATGCTGTCGTTTATCGGTTAGTAAAGTCAACAGAGGATCAAAAGCAACAGAAAAGCCATTTAGACAAAATTTCTACATGGTGCGAAAATTGGCAATTGACACTAAATACAGAAAAGTGTGAAGTAATACAGATGACCACTAAAAGAAATCCGCTGAACTTCAATTACGCGATAAATCAGTCAAACCTTAAGGTCGTAAATTCTACCAAATACCTAGGAGTTACAATTACGAACAACTTAGATTGGAGAGAACACATAGAAAACATTGTGGGGAAGGCGAAATAAAGATTAAGTTTCATAGGCAGAACGCTTCGAAGATGCACCAGCTCCAGCAAAGCGACTGCTTTTATCACACTTGTCCGTCCTCTTCTAGAGTACTGTTGCCCATTGTGGGACCCTCACCAGGTGGGACTGACGGAAGATATTGAGAAGGTTCAGAGAAGGGCAGCTCGTTTTGTTTTATCACGTTACGAGGGGGAAAGCGTCACGGAAATGTTGCACGAATTGGGGTGGAAATCATTAAAAGAAAGACGTTATTCATTGCGGCGTGATCTGTTTGCGAAGTGTCAATCACCGACTTTTACTTCTGAATGTGAAAATATTTTTCTAGCACCCACCTACTTAGGGAGACATGACCATCCCAATAAAATAAGAGAAATTAGATCGAAAATGGAACGATTTAGGTGTTATTTCTTCCCGTGCGCTATTCGAGAATTGAACGGTTGAGAAAAGTTATGAAAGTGGTTAATGAACCCTCTGCCAGACACTTAAATGTGATTTGCAGAGTATATATCTAGATGTAGATAAACGCAAGCAGAATTTTCACCACAGCCGGCCGCAGTTGCGGAGCGGTCTGCGGCGCGCCAGTCACAGTCTGCACGGCCGCTGCGGTCGGAGGTACGAATCCCCCCCCCCCCTCGGGAATGGATGTTTGTGTCGTCTTTAGTATAAGCTAGTTCATAAGTAGTTTGTAAGTTTAGGAACTGATGATCCCGCTGTTAAGTCCCTTAAGCATTTGAACATTTGAATTTTCACCACCTTGTGGTTGTCTCATGGAATATTACAGTAACAGAACGCACGCAGTAAAATACACTGACGGTAAACACTGCATAGAAACGAAAGTAGCATACTGTATGCTCCAAAGAAGATAATACGACTTCTAATGTTCAAAACAGATATAAAAGATTTATCAGACAAGAAAAATAGGACAGTATGATTTTTTAAAGATCTACAGCTACATCTACATTCATACTCCGCAAGCCACACGATGGTGTGCGGCGGAGGGTAGCTTGAGTACCACTATTGGCACTCCCTCCTATTACAGTCATGTATTGTTCGCGGAAAGAAGGATTGTCGGTATGCCTCTGTGTGGGCTCTCATCTCTCTGATTTTATCTTCATGATCTATTCGCGAGATATACGTAGGAGGGAGCAATATACTGCTAGACTCCTCGGTAAAGGTAAGTTCTCGATATTTCGACAAAAGCGACAGAGCGTCTCTCCTGCAGAGTCTTCCACTGGAGTTTATCGATCATCTCCGTAACGCTTTCCCGATTATCAAATGAGCCTGTAACGTAGCGCGCTGCTCTGTTGGATCTTCTCTACTTCCTCCATCATCCCCAACGATAATGGTATTATATAGAATTTGAATAAAATTTAAAATTATTATAATGAATTTGGAATTCGAATCTGTGATTAGAATTAAAGGATTACTTTTATAGCTCTCTCTTCCTTTGTCGTGAGGTCTGCTGAAGAAAGATGCTGCGGCTTCGTCAATACGCTGCAACCTTCTTTCAGACTGTGCTTCATGCTAGATAACTGCATCATCTGCGAAAAGTCTGAGGCTACTATCAATATTGTCAGGAAGGACATCATTTACAGCATGAAGAGCTATACACTCATCACACAACCCTGGGGCACACCCAAACTTACTTTGTACGCCCTCCCTATCAAAAATCCTCTATCGAATCACAAATTTCGCTTGAAAACCCATTCGATCTTACTTCTGCTAATAAGCATAAGTGTGATATTGAGTCACATGGTTTCATAAATTTAGAAGTACTGTGTGGAATTGACCAACTTGATTCAAAGAATCACGTGATCCATCTCGTAAGCATGGAGGTCATTCTGATCAACTTACGTCACAAGGCTTGAGCTCAGAATATGTTCTAAGATTTCACTACTAATGGATGTCAAGCGTAGTAAGTCCTCGATATGCTACAGCATTATCAGTGAAAAGCAAAGTCATTTACATATATTGTGAAAAGTAAAGGTCCTATAACATTCCTTTCGGGTACGCCAGAAATTACTTTCACGACAGAAGATCCTCTTTGTCGAGAATGACGCGCTGTGTTCTGACCACCAGAAACTTTTCTGTCCAGTCACACAGATGGTCTGATCTTCAGAACGCTCGAATTTTAATCATTAGGTGACAGTGCACCCATGAACCACAGACATTGCCGAGGTGGGGTGGCTTGCGTGCCTCAACGATGCAGATAGCCGTACCGTAGGTGCAACCACAGCGGAGGGGTATCTGTGGAGAGGCCAGACAAACGTGTGGTTCCTGAAGAGGGGCAGCAGCCTTTTCAGTAGTTACAGGGGCAACAGTCTGGATGATTGACTGAGCTGGTCTTGTAACATGAGCTAATGTGGCTTTGCCACACAGCTACTGCGAACGGCTGAAAGCAAGGGGAAACTACAGCCGTTATCTTTCCCGAGGACATGCAGCTCTACTGTATGAACATATGATGATGGCATCCTCTCGGGTAAAATATTCCGGAGGTAAAATAGTCCCCCATTCGGATCTCCGGGCGGGGACTACTCAGGAGGATGTTGTCATCAGGAAAGACAATACTGGCATTCTACGGATCGGAGCGTGGAATGTTAGATCCCTTAATCGGGTAGGAAAATTAGAAAATTTAAAAAACGTCTAATCTTAGAAAATTTAATCTTAAATCTTAATTTAATCTTAAAAATCTTAATTTAATCTTAAATCTTAGAAAATTTAAAAAACGTCTAATCTTAGAAGACAGATTAAGGAAAGGCAAACCAACATTTTTAGCTTTTGTAGATTTGGAGAAAGCTTTTGACAATGTTGACTGGAATACACTCTTTCAAATTCTGAAGTCAGCAGGGGTAAAATACAGGGAAAGGAGAGTTATTTACAACTTGTACAAAAGCCAGACCGCAGTTATTAGACTCTAAGGGCATGAAAGGGAAGCATCAGTTGGGAAGGGAGTAAGACAGGGTTGTAGCCTTTCTCCAATGTTATTCAATTTGTACACCGAGCAGGCGGTGAAGGAAAGCAAGGAAAAATTTGGAATAGGGATTAAAGTTCAGGGGGAAGAAATAAAAACATTGCGTTTTGCTGATGACATTGTAATTCTGTCAGAGACAGCGAAGGACCTGGAAGAGCAGTTGAATGGAATGGAAAGCGTGTTGAAGAGAGCATATAAAATGAACATTAACAAGAGCAAAACAAAAATAATGGAATGCGGTCTTAGAAAATCAGGCGATGCTGAAGGAATTAGATTAGGTAACGAAACAATGAAGGTGGTAGATGAGTTTTGTCACTTGGGTAGTAAAATAACATGCGATGGTCGCAGTACAGAGGATATAAAGTGCAGAATGGCAATGGGAAGAAAAGCATTTTTGAAAAAGAGAAATTTGCTAACATCGAATATTAATTTAAGGGTAAGGAAGTCTTTTCTGAAGGCATTTATGTGGAGTGTTGCCTTGTATGGGAGTGAAACAAGGACGATAAGCAGTGCTGACAGGAAGAGAATAGAGGCTTTTGAAATGTGGTGCTACAGAAGAATGCTGAAGATTAGGTGGGTAGATCACATAACTAATGAAGAGGTACTGAACAGAATTGGTGAGCGAAGGAATTTTTGGCATACCCTGACTAAAAGAAGGGATCGCTTGGTAGGACACATTCTTAGACATCGGGGAATCGTAAATTTAGCATTGGAGGGAAGTGTGTGGGGTAAAAATCGCAGAGGGAGACCAAGAGACGCGTATAGTAAGCAGATTCAAGTGGATGTGGGTTGCTGTTCTTACGAGGAGATGAAAAGGCTTGCTCAGGATAGAGTAGGGTGGAGAGCTGCATCAAACCAGTCTCCGGACTGAAGACCATAACAACAAACATAACAACAACAGGTGACAGTGCAGAGCCGAGCCAAACTGATACCAGTATGTACTGGTTTCTGGACCTCGTGGATGAATTCAGTGAGATGGGTTTCACATCATCATTGCTTTCTAAACCCATGTTGATTTCCATACAGGAAATTTTCGATTTCAAGAATAGTGGAGTATAAAACATGTTCCAATATTTTACAGCACACTGATGTCTAGATATAGGCTTACAGTTTTGCACATCTATTCGATCCTTCTTAAAAGGGAGAATGACCTGTTTTTTTTCCCTGTAATTAGAAAAGCGTCGATCCTCATGGTACCTAACGTGCACTGTTGCTTGATGGGAGGAGAGGGGGAGTTTCTTCGCATACTTGCCGTGAAATCAATTTGATGTCCTGTCAGGTCGATTGGCCTTTTCTATATTTCGGTGAATTCAGTTACAAGACTGACAGTATTTTTCGAACTATTCTTCCAATGAAACGAAATTTGTCACTATATTTATGACTGAGCCTATATTATCGTTTTATTTCACATCCCTGCAATTTGATACACTCAGTTATTTCTATGTGTTAACTGATTGTAACTGTGACTTATTGATATTATAATCTGTTACACCACTGCTTGTGGACATGGTAAACATTTGCCCACGAAACACCAAAAACTCCTGCAACTTCATTCATCGTATGGTGATGATGGACATGGCCAAAGTCGAGTGTCCTGTTTTATTAATCTGTCACGTAACGATATTTACTCTTGTTTATGTACAACGTCTGTTAGAAACATAAATGTTTTACTGTTCGATGCTGTCTTATAATCACATAGAGACAATGAGCAAACCGTTGAGCACAAGACGCGATCGCTGCGCCATCTCTCCAACATTAACGAGTCCTCAGTGATTGCGTTCTGGGGTGCTAACCTCAGTCTGGTGTCTGCCTTACTCGTGATTAATTGTATGTGATGCATACTGCTAGATATTTCACGGAAGTAATTCTTCTTAGTGATTGTTCTGCAATCTAGTAATCCTACGGATAATGGCCTATCTCTCTTTTCGAAAATACATGCCGCGTGTGAATGACCATGCAAACCTTAGCAGTTTGGTCCCTTGGAATTACAAATATTTGATTAAAAAATTGTTTATACTGACTATCAATTGTCACTTCACCAAGCGTCGACCCAGGAATTCGTTACAGTTTTCCAGCGTTGCAACTTGTCTGTAGAGTATCATCCACGAAAAGCCTCATGCATCATCCTAGGTCATTTATATGCACTGCCAAAAGTACCAGTAATTTTCCCTTTAGCGCATTAGGCAGATGGAATAGGAAAAAGAAAACCCTGTAATATTGCGGCAATGTATCCTCCACTACGCGCGTACTGTGGCTTGTGGAATGTGTGCAAAGATATTAAGATGTAGATAGTGCATCACTTCGTCTTCTTTATCACCATTCTCGAACAACGTTAGGGGAAAGCGACAGTCGATGAATCATCTTATCTTGAATTTTTCCGTTATGACTCCTACGTGAGAAATGGATACTTCTTGGAACGTATTCTCTGATACCAGTTTCCCTGTAACCTCCAGTCGCGCAGAGTGGTTTGATGCAGCTCTTCGTAGCTGTTTGGGTCTGCATATCTTTCACATCCCACATGCATTTGCTTGATTGATTGAAGCTAAGAGACAAAACAACAAGGTTACTATGTTTCAGATGTTCAAATGTTTGTAGAGCTTATGGGACTAAGAGGTCATCAGTCCCAAAACCTACAAACTACTTATGAACTAGCTTATACTAAAGACGGCACAAACATCCATGCCCGAGGGAGATTCGAACACCCAACGGGAAACGGCCTCGCGCATCGTAGCATAGCGCCTCAATGCGTTCGGCCGCTCCGCCGCGGCTTACTATGTTTAAAATGTTGTTCCCCTACAACACTTTTTACCATCTAAACTTATCTCCTTTACTAAATACAGTTCAGATTAAATTAAACAGACCTTAGTTATATGAACTCGTGATAATTCGCCTCTGCGGGACGCATTTCCTTATAGTCTGAGTTAAACAGTGACCAATCGCTATACTTCTGCGACATGCCGTGTGTATGCTCAAACACACCAAAGCGCAAACGAGTGGTTTTATCGCTTAAAGATTAAATAATTATAAATTCATTTAAAAGGATAAAGTGGTCGTTAGTTGAAAAGTACGGAGTAGGTATGCTACTTTTACGACAGACGATATTAAAAACAATTCCCATTTCATTTCGGAGTAGAACTGCAGTCATGATAGTAAAGACGAAAGTATAAAGAAAAACAAAAATTAACTTTTGGAGGAAGATTTATAATATTGGGTTTCACAAAAACGATCAACTGCGCTACCGATATCTGGTCTTTTACTCTGTGTAATGGCATAATGATTAATAAATAAAATAAGTGGTTATGAAACGCTTTTGATACGCAATTGATGGTTGTGCAGCCGTTCAGGAATTTGTAAATTTAGAAATACAAGGAGAGAAAAGTCAGTTGATGTTTTACGAAAAGAACTGGACGAAAATAACGACTTGGATATTTTTACAACGGAAGTCGGATTAATTGGAAATAATTTCCGTCAATATCTTTAGCTTCTCCGCAAGAGATTACAGTGCCAGAACATACGAAAATCTAGTAAAGAACGATTAACAACATAATTTGTACGAACGGGCCGGCGCTCATAACATGCTTTTGCTTCTCACCGAAAAAGAAAAGACAAAGAAACTGGTGTTTCAAAGGTATCAGAGTTCCCCAGATTTCTAAAACACCAAAATGCGCGTGAATTTTGTTTTGAATGAACGCCTAACATTATGTATTAACCTTAGGAGGACAACCATATGACAGCATACTCAGAGGAGAACCAGGTGCAGATTATCTTTCTACAGTTAACTAATTAAAAATCGGTTTTCTTCTTACATTCCGTCATCCGGATGTTCAATTATCCGAATGACTTGGCAACAATTAGTTCGGATAAACCAGTTCGGATAAACCAGCTATGGTAATGAGTCCCTAGACTTACAAGCTACTTTAACTTACTAAAGACAACATACACACACACATATGTATTCCAGGTGGAGGACTAGAACCTCCGGCGGAAGCCGTCACGCAGTCCGTAGCGTGATACCTATGTCTGCGCGGGCACTCGTGTGTGACGAATAAACCAGTCTCCTCTGTATTCCTGGATGATATTCATAGTTTTTGTATATGCTGTTTGTCAGCCTTATATTTATACGGATAGTCAGAGACATTGTAAAAAGCTTACAAGTCTGATGCAAGGTAAATTGTTCTGAAAAATAGTAGCTAAAAAATAAAAAATCTAACACATTGCGCCTCTTCTGCTGTAGTTATCATTGAAGTTAGTCTGACAATTGGTTGCGAGCATAAATTAGAGCAGTCTGCCAGAGAGGCTGTTGCTAAACTTGTTCTCAGTTTGGTTAGCAGAAACAACAAACAAATACACGATGGCGTACGAGAATGCTGAGGCACAGGCTCGGGCTAGAACCTTACTCCTTTCAATGTGCTATTTTTTTGTCGCTTTCTTGCTCGATTTGAAGAAACCACTCGAAGAATACGTTTCGCAACCTCTTCCTGGAAGGCTGCTTCGACGTGTGGCCTGATTGAATAACTTCACTTCCAATTAAATCGGAATCATCCAAACGCGTCAAATTATTTTCTGAACCTTCCCTGAACACACACGGTTTGCAGACTGTTTTTGACCACACTGTGTAAACCTACATTTACGAGACATAATTTTAGTAAGGGATTTAATAACACTTATTTCTAGTCAGTATTACGATATTTCACTTTTACTGGTAAGTTTTCGTCGTTACTACAAATCTACATAACTGACACGTTTCAAAATCCAGTCAGCCGCCTATATTGTATGTGAGCGATTTTAATTTATAGGAAGAAGGAATCAAGTATTTCAAATTTTGGCCTTATAGCGTTCAACGTGTTTTAGAATAGATCGTTTTGATTCAATAGCAAATTTGCTATCCATTTCGTTTCATCTATCTTTATATATAAAGCAGAGTGTTCGTGTGTTTGTGTGTATGAGTTGTATACAAATCTACAATTTTGTTCCTATCTTTATGAAATTTCGTACACGTAAGCTTCAAACTATGAGGACGGTCGCCGTAAGTATAAGGATAACGTAAAACACATAGTTCACGAGATATGACGTCATAAACAATGAAATGCGAGAAAAACTGCTGCATCATGTGAAAATGACCATTTCCTCCTAAACCACTGGACTGATTTTAACCAAATTTGATAGACATATTGCTTACCGTGAGGTAACAGTTTCTGTGGGGTTAAGAATCACATACGCCACGTGGTTCAGGAGATATGGCGTCATTAACAATATGAATCGCAAAAAACTGCCACATAATACGACGAGACTTTATTCGTAGACTGTAAGAGAGAGAGAGAGAGAGAGTGCTTAGCGACATGCAACAAACTTTAAAGATAATTTCAAATCTTTATATCTTTTTTCTTGCTGACAATCACAGCACAATAATGAAAGGAAAAAAGTTCCTCGCTTACTACAATTCCGCTGTTCATGGACTAAAACAACAGCTTTCGGTATGACGTTACAGATTATAATTTCTGCACTACCAATTGTAACCACAGGAAATTTTACAGGCAGTATACAAACATATAGCTGAATGTGCCGACATTTTATCACAGTACGACACATAGTTCATGAGATATGACCATATAAACAGTAACGTTTATGGAAAATCCCCCTATCACTCACCAAGTTTAAATCTATTACTTTTTTGCTGCTAATTGTATTCGCAACAGATTTTACATACATATAGCACTTATACAAATGTATATATACCTGAAAACTTACACAATTGTACATTTAACTCCACAAATATGAGATCATTTGTATTTTGGTTACTATCTTTCTTTGTTTGGATACATTATGCTAGATAACCTTATTTCTTAGATGTTCTCCGATAAATATAATATGTTTTTAGAATAACGGAGACGGACAGAGAGAGAAGGGATAGGAGAAGTACTAACTCAAAGCAGGGATAAATAAATAAAGTTCCGGGTTTTCAGCTAGTTTTGTATATGGATTGGTGCCTTTCTAATTATGCTACATTATGAACAACCTTTCATTCACCCGCAGTTTCCTCAGAAGAGGACATTACAGTTAAACTCACGGTGTACGGAATGTTGACGGCTAGCAGACAGGAGCGGTTCATGAGCTGAAGTGACGGCACGGCAGTGGAATTCTGCGAATGAGGTTATTGTCCAGTCCATACCGACCTTTTGCTTCGCGGGTAGCCTGAGCAGCTAGGCGTATCCAGCAGTGCCTTTTCGTCGTTGCACGTTACTTTCCACAAGGGTAAATGCCACACACGTTTCTTTTCTTCCGAAAGTGCCTTTATACCTAACTAGGTTATCAAACAGCCGAGTCACACGTTGGGTGGCTTTGTTGTGTATTCAGGGTGAGTACTTGTTCGACAGACCTCTTCACGCTATCAAACTCATCACTTCGTCTCTGCATACGTATTGTAGCATAGGCTACAAGGGTGGATAAAACAGTGTGAACATCTAACGTAGACACCAATGTTTATTTATTGGTAAGGAGTTAGTTTGCCATTAGTTTTGAAAGTAGCTGCAACTCTTCGCGTAACAGATTCGTGAAGTCTGAAACATGGCTGCACTTGAACAACGGTAGAATAGTGTCAATTTGTAGAAAAGTAATAGCCAACCACTTGAGTTAAACTGGTTTTTGTTAAATCTTGACAAAGTTCCAGCAAAATTAATTTTTCCTGCTTCCGAAGCTGCCAAACACGTGACATCTCACAAAAGTTGTTATGTTATAAAATAGTATTGATATGCGCCGGCCGCGGTGGCCGAGGGGACTGAGGCGCTCCAGTCACGGTCTGCACGGCCACTACGGTCGGGGGTTCGAATCCCCCCTCGGGCATGGATATTTGTGTCGTCCTTACTGTTAGCTAGTTCGTAAGTAGTTTGTAAGTTTAGGGACTGATTACCCCGTAGTTAAGTCCCATAAGCTATACAAACATTTGAACATTTATTATTGATATGCAGAAATCCTGTTATATTACGAAAAACCTGGAAGTGATCTTTTCTTTGCTGAAAATTTTGTTTTGTTTTGTTGAAAGTGTGTCGCTCACCATTTGCAACCCCCCAGGAAGTATGGGGCGGTACTATTTCACGCTCTCACTACCGAGGACATTGATACTAGTGCAACTTCACACAGAGCTGCCGGTTTCATCACTAACTGCGCCCGATCAAATTGGCCCGTTTGGAAGTCTGAGAGGTAACGCATTTCACCTTGCAGCTGTTCTGACGCAGAACGAAACGTATAATATACTGCAAGGTAACCTTCAAGACGTTGTACAATTGTTGACATACGCAGTGGAGCCGAAATCCAATAAAATGTTATGTACTGCATGGTGTTCACATTATTTTTCCAACCCCTTCCTCAATCATTGCAAACCTTCTTAGTTATCCTCAACGATTATACTACTATCTAAACAGCACAACAGAAACACACGCTCTTACCAAACTAAAACTCTCTCTGTACCTTCACATAACACTGCAATCTTCTCTAAATCATTTTCTGTATCGGGAACGCGTCTGTGGAACAATCTTCCTCAAAAAAGAGAGATAAAACCAATTTCAAACTTCAAAAGACAGCTAAGGGTCTACCTTCTGTTAAAATAGCCATCTTTTTCTCCACTTACCAGTCTGTAGCTCACTGTTGTCAATTCCTCCTCCCCCCACAAATGTTTCCCTTTCCTTTCGTCAGCAGAGTTCTCTTTTCATATATATCTCCACTTCATAACAACCACTGGCACTGTCATTTTTCAATCTTTTCCTCTTTCCTTAATCATTTTTCCAATTCTGTTTATATTAAAATTAATTCAAATTAATTAAACATCTATCCCCATGTAAATATCTCTTGTTATTTATTATTTGTATTACTGTGATTTTTGTGTTATTATTATCATTATTATTATTATTAGTATTAGCATATATTGTTATTAATATTTATGGACTCTTTCGCCGGTTCTTGATGGAACATAGACATATTAAATAACTGTATACACTGTGTAGTTGTTCCACAATAATATTTATTTTTGTTGTGAATTAGCTTTCGGCTTCTTATGCCATCTTCAGACAACTTAAGTTGGCCGAAGAAGCCGAAAGCTAGTTCACTACAAAAATAAACATTATTGTGGAACAAATACACAGTGTATAGTTATTTAATATATTGTTATTATTAATATGTTTTTGTTTTTAAATCCTTTGTTTATGTTGTTCCTGGTCAGATGTAAGAGAGGGCTCTATGGCCCTAATCTGGTCAGGTTAAATAACCAAATAAATAAATAAATAAACCCCTTGTATCATGGTGAAGAATAGGCATGTAAAGTGAATAAGTGTTGTCTCGCAGTCCACTGTAAGCGCTGCGCCGCTTCTCCCCCCGACAGTAATGGCGCCGGGCGGCGACTGTTGGAAACAGAGCAGATGTGTGGGTACTCACTACTTGGCCGAGTCGTTGAGCTGGTACTCGTTGGAGCGGCCGAAGCACTCCTGCACGCCCGAGTCCGCCCACAGGCGCTTCATCGCCGCCAGCAGCTCCTCGGAGAAGGGCTCCGTGTCCTCCATCCGCTGGATCACGTCGAACACCATCTTGGCGTCCGTCTGCCAACACACACACAGCGGGGCTCAGGCTACGACGCCAAACACTGCAAATAAAAAATTCTAACAAGGCGAACACCAAGTGTGGTACAAGCAAATTTTGAAGGGTAGCACGTATGTTGTGCGGGAACTCCTCCAGACCACCAGGCTAAAAGGATTTGTTCCAATGCGCCATGGTTTCCACAATTAGCCGGCAGCGTTGACCGAGGGCGCTCGGTGCGTCAGTCACAGTCTGCACGGCCACTACGGTCGGGGGTGCGAATCCCCCCTCGGGGATGGATATTTGTGCCGTCCTTAGTATTAGCTAGTTCGTAAGTAGTTTGTAAGTTTAGGGACTAAAAACCCCGTAGTTAAGTCCCATAAGCTCTACAAACATTTGAACATTTTTTGTTCCACGAAAATCGAGATCAAAGTCCAGCGCGTAATAGCTGTACCTGTACTGAGTTATCAGTGGTACGCGAGTCAGCTTGGTGTAATTAGCAACGCGCTTGACTGTCAACTGACTACACGAATTCAAATCCTCCTCGGAACTTACTTTTTTCCACTTGTCCAGCGATTGATTGTGTATAATTATAAGCTTTCAGAGCCACTCTTATCTTAATATTCGATGATTGGTCACAGTAATGACTTATGTTAATGGCTCAATATATTATGTATTCCGTGACAATTATTTTATTTAATTCATTATTTCGAAACATACTTTTACTGCGATTGGAAGATATTTCTAAATCAGTAAACCGTCTGTAGTTATCACCTATAACAATTGTGCTGCATTTCCTAACTGCCTTTACAGTCCCGGGCCCCACTGTGTGCCCACTTGACGAGTCCCAGCGGATTGTTATGCAGCGGCCAAATGTGTTTTTTTGTTTTTGTTTGTTTAATTGTACAAGAACTTCACGTAACTGTAATTACCTGATATAACTATATTTGTAATAAGAATTGATTAACCGAGTTCATCAATTCTTATTTCTCTTTCATTTATCTTGCTGATTTCCTGTTGATGGCAGCAACTGCCGAAACTAGTAGAATATAACAAATAAATATATTTTGCATCCTTGGCGTAAGTTGATTTTTCAAAGCGATTAATTGGTTGACTCTTCATTAAACGTATGGGTTCGGAACTTTGATAGAAGCCCTTACCGCGATACAGAATATCTTTCCGCAAGGGTTACACCTTCAGAGTCATTAGAAACGAAACGTTACAAAAAACTGTGCAATCTTTCTGCCTGTGGCAGGCTGCGGCCAGCTGCTGGCGATGCTTCCGCACAGGAGGTGGGCGCCGTTCGGTTGCAAGCAGACGAGGCAGAGGGTGCCGCATGTGTACGGAGAGAGAGAGAGAGAGAGCAGGGAGAGCGGGGAAACTGATGCAGGATGTGGCTCGTTACGCCAGCACAGCGCGTCCCGAGCCGGCCGCAGCGAGCGCCCACTCTGCCTGCCTGCTGCCCAATATCCACCCCGGCACACGCCGAGCAGGGCGGAAGCGCGCCACCAACGCACCCCACGGCTCCTGCATACTGCACCAGCGTGCGAGGGCTAGCCCACTTAATGGAACGGGTGGGGGGGGGGGACCGCTGGACACGCAAACTTCCACATTATTTAACGGCTCTATCGGAACAGTCTTCACAGTAGTATGGAAGGCAATCAAATAAAAGCCGGCCGCGGTGGCCGAGGGGACTGAGGCGCTTCAGTCACGGTCTGCACGGCCACTACGGTCGGGGGTTCGAATCCCCCCTCGGGCATGGATATTTGTGCCGTCCTAGTACGTAAGTAGTTCATAAGTAGTTTGTAAGTTTAGGGACTGATGACCCCGTAGTTAAGTCCCATAAGATTTACAAACATTTGAATCAAATGAAAACCGCAAGCCAAAATTTTTGGTGAGGAAGTCGGAATGAGGATTGAGGCAGCTGGTTCCACACTTCTGTGTCACAGAACATATTCGCCTTTCTGAGTGTAACGATACACTTAAATTTTACTTTTTTTTGTTTATCTTTGATCAGCGATGCTTATCGCCTCCGGTTCCCTGTGACTCGCAATGCAACTAATTTAATTTCGTTCGTCATTTTTTACTCCCAAGCAAGCGAGAAGACGGAACCGAGATAGTAGTTTATATCCACTCTCTGGTCTGTATCTAATCGGTGTAGACGTCTTTCATACCTGTATCCACTAATGTAAGTGATGCAAGTTGTTGTAAAAATATATTACTTAAATTTAAAATCATCCCCTCTCTTTCGCTTTTATTTAAATGAATCCCTCCACGTCAAATACTTATTTTCTACTGTTTTCAGCTCCTGGACGTCCGTAATAGTTTAATGTTCAGACGACATTGCAATTGCTTCGCATTGTCTGCAACATTTCAATCAATCAATCATCCTTGTACTACACTTTGCTTGAATTTAGAACCTGCAGTCATTTCTTTTGTAATATCACGAAGTCCGATCTTTTTTTTTTTTTTATTATTCTATCATTACAAGTAACTTCATGTTCCACCCACGGTCACACAACATTGAAAAGCGAAGTGAACAGTCTGAACATTGATCTACTACTGAAAGTATCTCCAACGTTCACACATTTAAAAAAAAAGTTATTATTTCCAGCTTCTACAATACGAAGCGCAGGATACAGCTAGATGCTTTCCGTAAGTCTTATAACGTGCTGTTGTTTGTATGGTGCCCGACTTTAATATGCAACCCGCGGTTTATTTGCTTTAATGTTCCAATGTTCCAATGTTTGTACAGCCTATGGGACTTAACTACGGGGTCATCAGTCCCTAAACTTAGAAACTACTTATGAACTACTTACGAACTAGGACGGCACAAATATCCATGCCCGAGGGGGGATTCGAACCCCCGACCGTAGTGGCCGTGCTGACCGTGACTGGAGCGCCTCAGTCCCCTCGGTCGCCGCGGCCGGCTTGCTTTAATGTTCATTTTGTGTTGTACTTTAACTAACTTAATTCAGAATTTAAAAAAATTCGATACCATCAATTCTTTGTCCAAAAAATATAATCGCGGAATCTACTTTAACAATTATGGCATCATACGAAGCAAGGGCAACGTTATATGAGCTCTGGAAGGAGCATTTTTCAGCTGGTGATGTAATACTCCGTCCATGGTGTCGTCATTTGAGGCGGATCACAAATTCCGATTGTTTTAGATTAGAATGGGAAAGGATACTGGCCGCGCAGGAACCATCCCGGTACTTGCCTGGAGCGATTTACGCAAATCACGGAAAAAAATATGTATCTCGATGGCTGGAGGCGGGTTTGAACCGCCGTCCTCCCGGATGGGAGTCCAGTGTGTTTCCACTGCGACACCCCTGTGGGTCGCAGGTTTAGCGGCAACGCAATTGACATTCGAAGATGAGATGCACGCGGCCACGACCGAAGCCGACCTGAACACGAATTTCATCTCCTGTGATTGGTCGCCCTGCCCGAATAACGCCATCACTCCGTGCGATCACATCAGGCATGATGGTTGGATGGGCCACGTTTCTGGAGCGGGTCGTCTTCCCGGAATCTCCAACAGCACTGACGCACTCACGTCGCGAGCCTGCAGCGTTCACTGTATACGCGGCGGACACGGCACGGTGAATTTCGCGCAACCCGACACCGCCCGGCTAGCAGACAACAAACCACACCTGTCGGCTCTTCTTCGCTTGCGTTCGCGTAAACAGCTGGCTGATCGCATTACACCGGTCCGTCAATAGCCGACGTCACAGCCCGGCAACTGCACGCACCTGTGATGTGGGGCTATGCCGCTGCCTGCCACAGTGGTATCAGTGACGAGCGTGCCAATGGCGGGATCTCGCGTCGCACTGGCTGTGTTGTGGCGGGGGTCCTCTTTTCGTGTGACTGCCTGCCGAAACACGGGGTCTTGCTCCGAGTAGAAGTCCGAAACTGTGTGCTGCAGATCCTCGTCAAGCACGAATCTTTGCCCTTCACAGCATTTATTGTTTAAGAGATCGAATGCGTGGCAATCGCATAATGATAGAACTGTGGCTCACACATACAGGGTGTTTCACTAAGTGTGTTTGCCTCTGTAACTTATAAAATAATAGGTGACGGGAAATTTTAATGCGGTAGGTCAACAGAAGAAACAGTGATAGGAATGTAGTTTAAATTGATTTGGACACAGCTAGTTTCAACTAATCCAATGCACGATAGAAAAAAACTATTGTTCCATTTAAAAATTATATCTTTGTGCTGTAACTCTTTGGAAAATGATACAATAAACTATGTTCATAGCTCCGCAGAAAGTGTAACATTTCTTGTGTTGACCTACCGCATTAAAATTTCCCGTCACCAATTATTTTATAAGTTACAGACACACTTAGTGAAACACCTTGTATGTTGCTATCCAAGAACAAAGAAAAATTGCAACTTCTATTTTTTTTCTTTTTTTTTTTTTTTTTTTTTTTTTTTTTTTTTAAATATATTTTCCACTCATTGCATTTCCGTTTTTAAATTTTTTGAGGATGGTATCGGATATGAAATTGTAATGCGTAAACAAAATTTTCTTAGCTAAAACTAGTTGCTTATTAAATATTTCTGGATTTAGCTGTCATCAGTCTTACGTCTTCATGGTTTTACTTATAATCGTAGTAAAATTGTTCACTAGCTTTCATATTTGTCTTATGGAATCGGTTCGAATGTTTGTTAAGCTCATGGGACTTAAATGCGGGGTCATCGGTCCCTAAACTTACAAACTACTTATAAATTAGCTTATACTAAAGACGGCAGAAACATACATGCCCGAGGGGAGGGGGGGGGGATTCAAAGCCCCGACTGGGAACGGCCTCGCGCATCGGAGCATAGCGTCTCAATGCGCTAGGCCGCTACGCCGTGGATATTGTATCGGTGTTCAAGCTTCTGTGCCTTATTACTTTAATGGATAAGATTTTAAAATTGGAAAGCACAAGCTGGCTGGCTAAATTTTTATACGATGTCGTCATTGAAATTTCTCCGAAAAAATCTTATAACACGTTCCGTTTCTTCTGAAACGCCAAATGTATCGCATAATTTTCCCTTGGAACTTACCCGCTGCAGAACAATCACTGAAGAAATAGATTTCTGTTTCAATATTTAGCAGTATGCGTGCGCCAGGATTTAAAATCGGACGATTGCATGAAAGTGGTTTTAAGGAACACTTACCACACTGATATTCATTGAAAAAAGCCTCAGGACACGTAGTCCACCCACAAAGGAGAGAGCTAACGCAACCGTCGTTCCTCACATACTTCAATGGTCCTCGTCTGCTTAGGGTTCGTACCAGATGGAAGTGAAAAAACGAAACACGGGAGATCTGTAGAAGCGTTTCCTTGAAGGTCAATTTAACAGCCGCGGTGGAGTAGCCGAGCGGTCTAAAGCGCCTCGCTGCGGAGGTTCAAGTCCTCCCTGGGGCATGGGTGTTTGTGTTGTTCTTAGGTTAGTTTACTTTAGTTTAAGTAGTTTGTAAGCTACGGACTGATGACCACGCCATTTGGTCCGATAGATTTACAAACATTTGAACATATATATATATATATATATATATATATATATATATATATATATTTTTTTTTTTTTTTCAATTTAACAAGCTCGAAAGCGTCATACAGATATTCATCTAACTTAAGAGACGATTACGGCAAAAGAGAGGCGTTCTATATAACGGTGTGATTTCCTGTTAACGTTCCTGGAAGGGTAAACCAGTATATTGTCTCTTACTACCTTGAAAGTACAATTAGAGATATTCGGGCTCACATGCAGACTTAACAATCATGCTTCCTACTGACAGTTGGAATAAGGAACAGGATCGGAGAAAGTGACGGTCTACACAAAGTATTCGCTGTCAACACGTGGTGTGCAGATGTAGAGGCATTCAAAGCGTGCTCTGTGTGTGCATGCCTTCGGCGCCAGTGAAGCCCATTTAACTCTCCCATGCTGGCGCTGGATCTGACAGATCCACTGGGTAGTGTTTCTGTGCCTACATCTCAGCGCCTGCGGTGTTGTTTACCTCCTCTCTTCTATCCTCCTGACTCGGGCATTCACGACAGCAATAGTGTGTTTTCTTCCGCAAGAACAACGCCTTAGCTACAGAGGAGCGGACGGAACTCAGAGATACCACGCCAGTATCACCGTGTTTTTAATGGACTGATTTTTCCTTAGTTTGATGTCTCTTTGTGTTTTACATTAAAGCATTTTGTATGTGAAGTGGAAATTATTATTGTACACTTATATAACAATGCTCCAGCATTTGCCTGCCGCAGTAGCCGAGCGGTCTGCGGCGCGCCAGTCACAGTCTGCACGGCCGCTACGGTTGGGGGTTCGAATCTCCCTCGGGCATTGATGCTTGTGTCGTCTTTAGTATAAGCTAGTTCATAAGTAGTTTGTAAGTTTAGGGACTGATGACCCCGCAAATAAGTCCCTTAAGCTTAACAAACATTTGAAAATTTAGCTCCAGCATTTACGTTCTAGTCTTCCTCGTTACTTTACAATGGTCTCAGCTACTCTTTATAGAGTGTGTGTGTGCGTGGTGTGTGTGTGTGTGTGTGTGTGTGTGTGTGTGTATGTGTGTATATTTGCAACTGTAGCATGTTAACATTGTTTACAGGTCTGTTGTTTGACTCGACATGGGATCAAAAGAAAGTCGGGATACACACATTCCAGAAGTTACAAATTTTCAACAAATTCTGATTGACTGCAGCGATGACTAGGGCAAACATGCTGCACACAAGGCTCCTAATCTCGATCGGGAGGACGAAGAGATCGATACTGATTCCTCAGAAAGCATAGAAGAAAGAGACGACTCAGAGACCGAACAAAGTGACACAGACCTAAGTTCAGGAGAGGAAGATGGCTAAGTGTGTCATTATAAGAAGAGAGAAAAGAAAGTAATCGAATCATTCGACTGGAAAAAGACGCCATACACAAACCGCAGAAAAACCTATGTTGTATGTGTATGAAATAATTCTATAATAGAATTATTAAAAATAAATATAGAACCTTACACGATCCTGGAGCTCATCCATAAGTGATTTTTTTTTAAAGAATTGTCAACATGAGTGAATGTATTTCACAGATCCAGTGCCAGCAGCTGTGCTACTTTAGGGGCGCCAGCATCGGAGTGTTAACTCGATCGACTGTGTCTCAATTGACTACTTGAGACGAATGGGTCCACTGCATCGCCCATGGCGTGTTACTCTCGTACTAGGTTTCGTCTCTCTCGTGTAGTCGTTTTCGTCCAGACGTTAGCACAAAAACTGAAGAGCTGTCTGCTGTACAGTTTCGCACCTGAACGGCGAAGTGAAGCCGCGGTGAAATGGTCGAGCATTCTAAGGCGCCTCGCGGTTGCTCGCCGTCGGAGGTTTGAGTCCTCCCTCGGGCATCGGTGTGTGTGTTTGTCCTTAGGTTACTTTAACCCTAGCATAGTAACATACGTCAAAATAACGGCTACGTTCAAATTGTCAGTCAGCTGTGACGTTTTGAGGAACAACTGACGAACAAGTGTACACGGGTAGTGTGTTGGTTTGGAATCACACTTGCCGAATTGACGGGTGTTACTAACAAAAGTTCAAATCCCCCTGAAAGACAAGTGTTAGTAGCAAGCGTTAAAATCAAATGTTAGTAACGCAGGGTCAACTTAAGTGGATTCTAAGCTTAGTGACTGTTAACCAGAGTAGTTAAGTCCCATAGATTTACAAACATTTGAATATTTTGCGGAGTGAAGATTTGAAGGCATTTTTATGTAGGAGCAAGTAGTGATAGTAGAGTGTATTAATGGCCAAACGAAAATAGTGGATTTTCTTGTCGAAGGTCATACTGTAAATTCTCTACACTTTTGAGACCTGAAAGACAGAAAAAATATAGTCCAAACATTTCAAAACATGTAAATTTATTTGCCCAAGTAATTACACCTACAAACACATCAGAAAAAGACTAAAATGTAGTAAATAGTGCCTTTCTACTTTTTCATACCTTGTTTTCTTGCTTAGTGTCAAATACCACGAAAATCATCTTTCTTGTCTAATAATTCTGTATTTTCCACGGTCGAAATAATTTACATTAAAACTCATGTATTTATTTATTTAAGTTTCTGTTTGTGTAGAGTGTATGCTTTTTCTCTGTATTTTTAAGATATTTTGTCTGTTTTGTAGGAGAACGCTTCCTAAGAAAAATAATACCAGGACCTGGTGCAACCTTTTTAATGTCACGACTAAACAAAGCAAACAAGAGAGTAAAACTTAAGAGTATGCGAAAGCATTTCTGTAGTTAATATGAACTCGGTCAGAATAAATATTCTTGGCTTCTGCGCATACACTCATCACGAGATCTATAGATCGTTAACGACATACACGCACTTTCGATGTGGTTGGCTACTGACTTAAAGGTAGACACAGAAGGCGCACGGACTTCCACCAACCGATTTTGACCAGCCGCGCGATCTGGGGCACCACATTGCGTAATATACGGCTCCTCCCGTCGGAGGTTCGATTCTCCGCCGGTCGTGTGTGTTTTCACCTTAGCTTAAGTTAGTTTAAGTAGTGTGTCAGCCCAAGGACTGATGATCTCAGCCGTGTGTTCCCTTAGGATTACAAACATTTTTTGATTTTGACAAGACATTCAATCGTGTAAAACGAGACTTACAAGAAATAACACTGACAGAAAATAACATTACCGTAGAGCAACTATCAATTAGCCCCAATACATTCAGCTTCCTGTGGCCGTCGTTTGGGCACCCAACTGCGTAGAAATATCTATGTTACTATACCGCATTAAATTCCACGCCAGCTATCTAAAGCACCCCAACACGAAGTAAAATTTCATTTTATATATTCACATGCTTAAGGAACGAATTTCAAAAATCTTAGATGCTGTCATAATCTATTCATTAAGAGGTAATATCGTAAGTTTAATATGACAAATGTTGCAATTAGAGACAGAGTCTGTATTGAAGGAAACGGCGTTCAAATATACCATCTTCGCCTATCACTCGAAAATGATAACACTCCTTTACTTTCAAAAAAACTACACATTTAATTTCAATCCTCAACGATACTTATTTTTGTTGATACACACGCACAAAATGGTGCAAGGAAAAAAGTTTATCGCATACAAATTTTTCGCTATACATGTAGTCAAACTTCGGTATTTCCCAGAAAGTTGTAATTTCAATGTCAGACGTAGTGCGTCGCTTGCTACATGATTATCTTTATGGAGCTGGGAGCAGTCGGCATAGTGGTCGTCTGTGAATAGAAAGCGGTGACTGAGCGTGCAGGATGTCAGAAGAACAGACATGAAAAATATGCATGAGATGTCAATTCAATTACTAGAGAATGCTAGGAGTTAGATGAGATCAAGCGAATGAGTTATTTGCATAACGATTTTTAAGAAAAATAAACTTCATTTGTGAAGAGTATGATTAGGTAGTGTTCTTTTTGTTGTTGCTGTTTTCTATAGTTTTATCGATATAGGTCCATAAAGACATTCCATGATGGAGGTATTTAATAGTTTGTGATAATTAATTGTTGGTGGCAATTATTTTTATGCATGTAAAGAACTTTGTAATTTTCTTCTCTGATTTTTCTTTCAACGACTTTGTTATGATACAAATAATTTAATCCAGGAATAAATGCCTGACAAAACTACAAATAAATTTGCTTTATGAAGCACGAATTTAAACTGTTCTTTTAACGCTACGAATTTAACTTGTGTTTAGAAAAAGTGAAATAAATAGGAAGACTTTGACTCAAATTAGCACTGGACCTTCAAATTTGTAGTGAATGGCGACTTTTCCTTCATTTAACAATCATTGTTGACAGGTCTGAACAAGACGAACAAACCGAAGTAGTTATTCGATTCACATTGCAACTCGGCGAATCCTGAAGTTAGATATTTGTAGCATTGTGGCTTTTAGGATAGTTCGAGAACAGTGTCACAAACCCGGATTCTAGTAAGCAGGTAGGCCAAATATTTCAGAAACGTTATCTCGCAGTGAAAATAAATATTATATTAACGGCAGCGACATTCCTTTCATTACATAGTAAGCAGATAAACTCTTTTTTCACGATCAGATATATTTCCTTTCATAGTAAAACAAGTCAAATGTGTATCATTTCAGTTGTTGTTTGCTCAGATTACATTTACAAGTCTAATGAAAAGATTTTGATAATTAAAGACTTTCACTGTTTGGTGTTGTTAGCAGAGCTTTACAATGATGTACAAGTAACGGGTATTGCAACCGAAACTAAAATAGCTCTCGATCGAGCTACCTCAAAATATATTTTAACGATCTGTTTCTTTAGAGAAATTTCGTAATATTTATCTCACTTTGAACGAAGGAAGGTTTAGATTAAATTAATACTTGTTCCATAGATCATATATACGACATTTCGTAATGATGTGGAACGTGTCAGTTTAGTAAATGTTATATATATATATTGACAATCAAGATATTAATTTTTTTAAGTTTTATCTAATAATTCATATAGTTGTAGAAGGAGTTGCCATTCAGAAATCTCTTTAATTTCTTTTTAAATACTAGTTGGCTATCTGTCAGACTTTTGATGCTACTTGCTAAGTGACCGAAGACTTTTGTGGCAGCATAATTCACTCCTTTCTGTGCCAAAGTTAAATTGAACCTTGAATAGTGAATATCACCCTTTCTCCTAGTGTTGTAACTATGCGCAGTGCTATTACTTTTAATTGCGTCGGATTGTTAATAACAAATTTGATGAGTGAATATATATATTATGAAGCTACAGTGAAGACCCCTAAATAAATGTCTGCAGGATGATCTTGGGTGGGCTCCAGCAATTATTCTGATTACACGCTTTTCTGCAATGAATACTTTTTTACTCAATATTGAATTGCCCCAAAATATGATCCCATATGAAAGCAGTGAATGAAAATAGGCCTAGTAAGCTAATTTACTGAGATGTATATCATATAATGTTGCAATGATCCTGATAGCATATGTAGCTGAACTCAAACGTTTCAAGAAATCTTCAATATGTTTCTTCCAATTCAATCCCTCGTTAATGCAAACACCTAAAAATTTTGAATATTCTACCTCAGCTACAGATTTATGTTCAAAGTCTAAATTTAATAATGGTGTCATGCCATTTACAGTATGAAACTGTATATACTGGATTTTATCAAAGTTTAATGAGAGTCCATTTGTACAGAACCACTTAATAACTTTCTGAAAGATATCATTTACAATTTCATCACTTAATTCATGTTTGTCAGGTGTGATAGTTATACTTGTATCATCAGCAAAACGAACTAGCTTAGCATCTTCGTGAATGTAAAGAGTCTTGGAGATTAACGTCCCGTCTACAGCGTGGTCATTAGAGGCGGAGCTTACGCTCGGAGTGTTTGGGTAAGGTTGTAGAAGGAAATCGGCCGTGCCCTTTCAAAGGAACCATTCCGGAATTTGCCTACAGTGATTTAGGAAAATCACGGAAAACCTAAATCTAGATAGCCGGAGGTATATTTGAAACACCATCCTTCCGAATACGAGTCCAGTGCGTTACCACTGCGCCACCTCGCTCGGCCTCACTTTGTACCAGCGTGTTATTAACCCTGTAAAAGGAACATCGGTCTAAGATACCCTCATACTGTACACTAGCAAGGCAGGTGTACCAGTTTCTTACAGAGTGACGAAAACAACGTGGAAGCGCGAAAGAGTCAAAAAGGGGGAGAAAAATACAGTTTAAAAGTCCTAGCGGTCTAGGATAACGGTGTTTCTTTTTACTGCTGAATAAAAGTTGTTCCGGTCAGAGGGTTAAATTCGACACATTTAGTGCTTCGCATGCGGAAATATTTTTGTCTGTTGCTTTTGTATTTTATCGCGAAAACAAGTTGAGTTACCATATAATTTCTGTGTTAGAATTTTGTGTAAATTGATTTGATGTTATAAAGAGATACGTACGTGTAGAATGTTAGAGCTGTGTGCAGGTAGGAAGGCGGCTGAGCGAAAGGTTCTGCGCAGACAGAGAGGGAGAACACTGCGCGACGCCGCCAGATCGCCGCTTCCTCTCCTCCCCGGCAGTCAGTTGACCGCTGTCAGCTGACTGGCCGCTGCGGCCGCGCGCTCCTGGCGGCAGTCTTATTCCATCGAGTTCCACCATTCGAAAGTACGCAATGCGCACCCAGTCGAGAACCTTCTACATACTTCAGCTACACGTTCTATCTTGAGTTAGATATCGTCCATACATCTTCAAAATTAATGCATTTTTCATGCTATTCGTTTCATTTGGGCGACACAATGTTAATGGTAAGAAATGCTCTGTTTTTTGCTTGCGATAGAGAGCAACTGGAAATTTTTACAATGATTCATTTATACTGCTATGAACATGTAGTTTATGGCATAGATTAACGTGCATAGACAGCAAAAATAAAGTCGTATCCACATTAATGAAGCCTGTATACTGGTTTTGTACTGAGTGCAGTTGTCCGTGCCACTTCGCTACGATCACAGACGGCTACAAGAGGCGGGCGTGTTCAAGCGAACATAACAACAATGAGAATAAAATTCAGCCGGCCGCGGTGGCCGAGAGGACTGAGGCGCTCCTGTCATGGACGGCACGGCCACTGCGGTCGGGCGTTCGAATCCCCCCTCGGGCATGGATATTTGTGCCGTCCTTAGTGTTAGCTAGTTCATAAGTAGTTTGTAAGCTTAGGGACTGATGACCCCGTAGTTTAGTCCCATAAGTTCTACAAACATTTGAATAAAATTGAGTGACAACATTGTAAAAATTACTAGTGACATTTTATCGAAGTATAAGTGGACTATCCAAGCCAGGCTCTCAAGAAAATATGAGGAATTAAGCAACAAAACTCCCACTGATCAGTGTATAATAATACTGAAATATGAGTGAAAATATAAAGTGTATTCACGCTGTAGTAGTCAAGAGTGACATTTCCACTCATATTTAGTAATTGCTAAGCATAGCCGAGTTTTCTAATAACAATATAAAATATGAACGATTTTGTGAAACATGACATCTGTAACACACACACACACACACACACACACACACACACTCACTCACTCACACAAACTCGCAAGCAAGCGCCTGCGCGGTATAGTTAATGGCGATTACTGTTTGCCGCTACACAAAAAATTCGTACTCAAATATTTGAAAGATAGCTTAATAGTTACTAACAATATGAAAGGCCACGGCTACACAAACAAGGTAATTCTGCATTCAGCACTTATCAATTCTCAGGACAATAAATTGACGCTCTCATCTTCGCCGCCCAGTCCAACTTCTCTTTCATTTGTGAACCAACTTGTGTGTAGTTGGATATTGGGCCCTCGAATACATTTCAAATACTGTTCCACGCCAAACGTTCCTTTCAAAAATCGTCAATATAGCCCACTTCTTTCTTACGACCTCGTCGCTTCCCTGCTGTAATCTCCAGTGACCACTAGACCTTATATTCTACAGAGTTCCTAGTTGCAAATAAAATGGCCTTACGCGTTTCGTGGCTACTTAAAACCGAAAGAGCTAATGTTATAGCACTTAAAATAGCCTATTTCGAAGTTAACTCGTATTTTTGCATATTTCAGCTGCAAAATCCAAAATGAATCTATTTCTTCTATTTTCAAAAGATTTGCTTCGAAAAATCAAAGGTAGAAAAACTAAGGTCGATATCTGAAAAAAGTACTGTCATTTGTCCGTGCAGGCAGAGTTAACGTTGCGTAAAAATTTTCTCAACTTAAATTACACGGACGCACTGCAAAGTATCCGTATTGTGAAGTATTCCATATGGATTTTGTGATGAAACTACCGAACATTCCAAAACTGATTGTTGGTAATTTAGAGCCAGATGCACCATCCAGGACTTATTTGATTTGTTCAAAGCAAAGCTCAAAGACTAAAGAGCAAATAATCGCACATTTTGTCAGTACTAGGTTGAAGGTGCTATATTAAAATGGCGTAGATGAAAGCAAAGTGATTCTGGCTTTGACAGGTGTAACAAAATTACTCGATGATCCCTCAGTTCAGTGGGACTTCGCTTTCATTACAGCCAACTACAGATTTATGGCGACAATTATTCCTGAAGTATTCGGCTGATGTTAACCTATCTAAGACAATACAGCTTTTCTGGTGGAAGTATAAAAGAAAATTACTGAAGCGTAGGTAACGTGGGAGAAAAACAACGGGAAAAATTTCAGCAGGTTCCCCAGAACAACACCGGCCTGAAGCGCCTTTGCGAAAAATCCAGGTCTACTGAATGCTGCATTCTCGTCCAAAATGTATACCGAAAGTGAAGTGCGCCCCTGTTACGTTCATTCACGGCGTATAAATTAATTATACGAGCACCGTGGCTTTTCTCTGGTAAACGTTTAAAAGTTTTCAGTAATTCACTGTGAAACCAATTACGTTATGAATGTTTGAAACCACTGGTTTATTCGGTGTTTGTTAAATTGTATAGACCTGTTACATGTATTTCAGCACTGGCTTCTGAATTGCATTGTATTTTTATTTTCGAAAAATATAAAGGTTTGGTGTCAGTTTGGTCATTAATATGCGTTTTTCTTATTATATGTGAGTAAAAATTTGCTCATAAGTCAACACTATGTATTTTACTTTATATTTATTTCGTCTGATGAATTCTTTTCCGGCCTACTGTAGATTTTATTTGCCCTAGATGAGGTAATGAAGCGCCTATTTTAGACGTCTAAAATGCTCTTTTTCCGACCTAATAATCCTCGGCCAAGTGGTCACTGCTTCCCTGTATGCCTGCAGTGGCTCGCCGCGCGCCTCAGCCGCCCCCGGCTGGCTGTGGCAACGTTGTGGCAGCACCACGTGGCGGCCAGTCGTCTGCTGCCGCCTCCCTTCTTCAGCAGTTAAACAATCGGAACACAACAGATCTTGCTTTCTTATGTAACACTTGCCGCTTTTTTGATCCGTCAGTCATAACGAACACTTCGCAAACGAAATAACCTTCAGTATACGAGCACTGGAAGAAAAATCACGACTATACGTTCAAAGCACACTCGGCACGGCGCGAAACGGCGAAATGACGCTATTGGCTGGGTCGTCACGAGTCGTCACGTGGTACACAGGCTCTTGCTACTGCGCATCGCCCCACCACCCGCCTTCGTATCTGCACACAGCTCTAGCGAGGGCTTACACGCTCATGTTGCCGACCGTCACGAGAGACGTGTTTACAAGGTTTCCAACAGGTCGTTGCGCACCGCCAGGGGATTCAGTATGCTAACCACTCAGTCGCGTGACAAGAGTTTCTCGGTACTGTATTACATGCAGCTGAGGCAATTCCAGCACTCAGTTAACATGACCTGCGGTCTTTAATCAGTCGTCACAGATGCCATATACATGAGCTGAGGGATATGTGAGTGTAGCACTGTGACCTCGTGAAACAGCTGTGTATGTTTAGTTGCTTGGCACTATTCTCTTTGGCCTTTAGCTGACCCCACTAAATTTTTTCTTGAATTGTCGTGCAAAACGTCGTCCATACGAGTTGCGTTTACCAAACTATATGACTCATAAAAATGTATGACTTTTTTAATATTAGTCTACAAATAGGATAAGTGTAAGGTCGTATGGGACCAAATACAGACATTTCTTTAAACGTATCGATGATGGGCTCTTGTGAAAGTACCGCATGTCTTTACTATATTAAACCTGAATGAAACTTTCAATCTGCAGCGGAGTGATATGAAACTTCCTGGCAGATTAAAATTGTGTGCCGGAACCGGGACTCGAACCTGGGACCTGTGCCTTTCGCGGGCAAATGCTCTACCTCTGAGCTATCCCGACACAACTGGCGGAAGTAAAGTTGTGAGGACGGACCGTGAGTCGTGTCGGGATAGCTCAGTGGTAAAGCGCTCGCCCGCGAAGGGCAAAGGTCCCAGGTTCGAGTCCCGGTTCCGGCACACACTTTTAATCTGCCAGGAAGTTTCATATCAGCGCACACTCCGCTGTAGAGTGAAAGTTCACTCTGGAAACATCCCTTAGGCTGCGGATAAGCCATGTCTCCACCGTATCCTTTCTTCCAGGAGTGCTAGTCTTGCATGGTTCGCAGGAGAGCTTCTGTGAAGATTGGAAAGTAGGAGGCGAGGTACTGGCGGAAGTAAAGTTGTGGGGACGGACCGTGAGTCGTGTCGGGATAGCTTAATGGTAGAACGCTTGCCCGCGAAAGGCAAAGGTTCCAGGTTCGAGTTCCGGTTCCGGGACACAATTTTATATTCAACTTGTTTGCTACAAGCCTTGATGCTCTTACTGAATTTAATGTAATTATTTACATTCAAATGAAAGTTATCTGTAATTCATGCTGCATGCTATTTAAAACAAAAAAAATAAATCACCGTGACCCGGATAGCGATGTTATGCAACAGCACACTTCTGGTATATTACGTCGCAGCGTTAGTACACGTGACGTGTTATTACAGGCCCAATGGAGCCGCTATTTCTGATCGGTTTGTTCAGGTGACAGCGAGCTGCCAGCCGTCTGCCTACATACGCCATCAGGCCTTCGGTCGGAAAGAATGAGAAGCACAAGGTTACGTTCGGTGTGTACTTCACGATCATTTACGCCAATAGCTCTTCCGATGTATTTCGACATCACTGGGTAGTTGTTTATTAACATTACGGTAAGTCCTTTTCCATTGTTCCCTGTTATTAATCTAAAGATAACCCTGTAGCACTGTTCTGTGTCGTAGGAAGCCTCCTGCCAATTTACGTAAGAGGCATCATTCTTTAGCTATTAAAATTTGATTTTATATGCCTTCACCTTTTTCGATGTTTTCACATCGAATTTATGAAGCTAAATTGAAGTGATTTATTATTAGGCTAAAAACACAATTTTGTTTATATTTTACAAGTTTATTTTCATTTTTTTAAAGTGGTTTTTCGGCTTAAAAGGCCATCTTCAGTTTCTGTTCTTATCAAAGTGGATACGCTATTTGTTACATTCTTATTCGCCGAAACGCATATACAATGTCTTTGAATGTGTTGTGGTTGTAGAAATGAAAAGGTAAAAAATTAAACAATAATGAACCAACATAAAGAGGCTGGTCAAAGCAGTAATAAACTTTAAATATAAAACTGTGCCTACATAAACTTTAATTGAATTAACAGTTGTTGATTAAAACAATTTAAGTCTGAAAATGGTCTTGAGAGCCGAAAACTGGTTAAGAAATTAAAAATGACCTTGTACAACATAACACTTATGCTTTTGATTCAATTCGTTTTCGTTCTAAGAAGAACCAAAGGGAGGGGCAGTCAAAATAATTAAAATTACATCTCCAGTTTCATAACATTGTAATATTAATAAAGAAACCACTGCTCACAATGACGTGAAACATTGTTCAAATGTTTGTAAATCTATGAGACTTAACGTCTTTGGTCATCAGTTGCTAGCGTTACAAACAAGTTAAACTAACCTAAGGACAACAGACACACACAAACACACACACACACACACACACACACACACACACACACACACACACACACACCTGCTCGAAGGAGAACTCGAGACTCCGACGGCGAGCAACTGCGCACTCCTCAGCAAGGCGACTTAGAAAACTCGACAACTCCACCGCGGCAGACTTGGACGAAACACTGCCGAAGAAGGCGAAAACATTACTGTAATAAAAATTACAGTAACTTCATGGCGCTGCATTAAGTGGCACAATTTACCAAACTATAGCTCATATTCTCAGCACACGTGTGAGAAGCTCAGTATGCGTGTGTCAGTGAAGGATCGCGCTCAGCTGGTAAAGCTGCTTTCTTTATGAAAGGTGATAATGCGCCAGCCAGTAGCTCCGCACAAATCGCGCGCACTCAAGTGTATGAAGAAAGAGGTATGCGTAGCGTAGGGAGAAAATGATTAAAAGTTTCCATTTAAGTGCAATATAGCTGAGAGAGGAAAAGCAGTCGATCCTACTTCCATCCAACAGCCGCACGGAATGGCCACGTAGTCTAAGGTGTCATGCTAAGGACTGGGCGGCCGATCCCGCTGGAGGTTCTAGTCCTCCATTGAGCCCAAGGCGCGCGCGCGCGTATGTATAACTGTGTGTGTGTGTGTGTGTGTGTGTGTGTGTTGTCCTGAATGTAAATCAAGTTTAATTATTTTGTAAGTCTACGGACTGATGACTATAGCACTTTGGTCCAATGTGTTTACAAACATTTGAACATTTGATTTCGTTCGAACACAGCACTGCAGAACGCAATCAATCGGTAGTGGGAAGGCATGCAGTGTATGGGGAATTGTCAGAAGGTTGTGCATGACGGCGATCACGGTGCATAAAACCGTACGAAACATCCTCCATTGCTATCCACATAAAATTACCCAAGTTCAGGAGTTGTTTCATGCTTACCTGTCAGTAGACAAGCGTCTGCTCTAGAATTTCTTGGTCACATGTAAGTTGCGCAATGAATTGCCGTGCCACGTCCTGTGGAACACGATGCCCATTTCCACCTGCATGGACATGCTAATATACGGAGTTGGAGAATTTTTTCGACTACATAGTTTCTGCGGGTCATGTTATTTGTAGCGTCATTGCGAAACGTTATTACGCTCTGTCATTCCAACTATTCAGTCGTATGGATTCGCAATGAGCAGATGTGAAATAATTTGTTTTCCTAATGCCTACAACCTCAGAGTGGACTGGCGCAAGCGACAAGCACTGTACTTTGCCTGTAATTATCACGTTCTGTTGTTTAAATCCATAGCTAGATGATTTTTCTCTGGCCACCCTTATACGATTTAGTATATTTTTCTTTTACGATTTTTCCTACTGTAAAAGATACGGATGACATCAAATTCTGAAATCAACAGGAGTAAAATGTAGTTGATTGAAGGTTATTTACAACTTCTACAAATCCAGACAGAAGTTATCAGATGTGAAGGGCATGAAAGGGATGCCGAGGTTGGGAAGGGTGTAAGACACGGTTGTAGCCATTCCCCAATGTTATTCAATTTGTACACTGAGAAAGCTGTAAAAGAAACCAAGGAGAAATTTGGAGAAGGAATTAATCTTCAGAGTGAAGAAATAAAAACCTTGCGTTTTGTTGCTGACATTGTAATTCTGTCAGAGACAACAAAGGACCTGGAGGAGCAATTGAACGGAATGGACAATGTGTTGAAAGGAGCATATAAGATGAACATTAACAAGAGCAAAAGAAGGGTAATGGAATGCAGTCTTAGAAAAATTAGGTGATGCTTAAGGAATTAAATTAGGTAACCAATCAATAAAGGTGGTAAATGAGTTTTGTTACTTGGGCAGTGAAATAACATATGATCGTCGCAGTACATAGAATATAAAATGGAGAATGGCAATGGGAAGAAATGCGATTTGAAAAAGAGAAATTTGTTAACATTGAATATTAATTTAAGTGTAAGGAAGTCCTTTCTGAAGGCATTATGTGAAGTGTTGCGTTGTATGGGAGTGAAACATTGGCGATAAACAGTGCGGACAGGAAGAGGATAGAGGCCTTTGAAATGTGGTGCTCCAGAAGAATCCTGTAGATTAGATGGGTGAATCGCGTAACTAATGAGGAGGTACTGAGCAGAATTGGGGAGAAAATGAATTTCTGGCATTTCTGGTAGGACAGACACATTCTTAGACATCAACGAATCGTGAATTTGTGGGGGAAGTGTGTGGAGTAAAAATCGCAGAGGGAGACCAACAGATGAATACAGTAAGCAGATCCAAATGAGTGTAGGTTGCAGGTCTTATGAGGAGATGAAGAGGCTTGCTCAGGATAGAGTAGGGTGGAGCGCTGCATCAAACCAGTCTCCGGCCTGGAGACCACAACAACAACCACTGCGTTGTGTACTTCAGTGCGGGGACTGGTTTGATGCACCTTTCAGTACTAATTGTCATACCAAACGCAACCAACGCACATTTGAAGTTGTTTCCTACAAACTCTACTCTTTGTATGCCTCTGTTTCCTTCGACTACGTCAGTGACAAATTCTTGGTGCCTCAGGAGGGTCCTGTCAGAGTAGAGATTCAGCCAGTGGAACTGCAGCGGAAGCAGGCAGACGGTGGAGAGGGCGCCTTCCTCGCAGTGGGGTGAACGCGGCCGTAACCAGGTTTGGCGCGGAGATGCCGCCTGCCTGTGAATTTCCTGCTCTGCCGCCGCGGCGCTGCCGTCGCCCAGGGCCTCCCCCCTCCCCCTTCCTGCGCAGCTTCCGCGAGTTAACGCGTCGCTTGGCGCGGCAGCCTTCCTGCGTCTGACTCCCTCCTGGCGCGTGCTTCGCTGACATCTGACGTCCCAGCAAGCTGTCTTCCTCTTTACACTTCTGTGCCGTTGCCGAAGAACTTATCGCACGTGCCACTCTGCTGCTATCCGATACGTGTCGTCGGTGGCCGTTCATTTAATTCTTATTGTTGTTTGTTAGAGTCTATGGGACTTAACTACGGGGTCATCAGTCCCTAAACTTACAAACTACTTATGAACTGAAACTTCCTGGCAGATTAAAATTGTGTGCCGGAACTGGGACTCGAACCTGGGACCTTTGCCTTTCGCGGGCAAGCGCACTACCGACTGTGCTATCCCGACACGACTCACGATGCCGCCTCACAACTTTACTTCCGCCAGTACCTCGCCTCCTACTTTCCAAACTTCACAGAAGCTCTCCTGCGAACCATGCGAGACTAGCACTCCTGGAAGAAAGGATATGGTGGAGACATGGCTTAGCCACGGCCTAAGGGATGTTTCCAGAATGAAACTTTCACTCTTCAGCGGAGTTTGCGATGATATGAAACTTCCTGGCAGTTTAAAATTGTGTGCCGGAACCGGGACTCGAACCTGGGACCTTTGTCTTTCGCGGGCAAGCGCACTACCGGAAGTAAAGTTGTGAGGCGGCATCGTGAGTCGTGTCGGGATAGCACAGTGCGCGCCTGGCCTAAAGAGGAACACAGCTTGCTGGGACGTCAGATGTTAGCGAAACACGCGCTAGGAGGGAGTCAGACGCAGGAAGGCTGCCGCGGCGGCGGAGCAGGAAATTCGCAGGCGGCATCTCCGCGCCAAACCTGGTTACGGCCGCGTTCACCCCACTGCGATCATTTGTCGCAAAAATTGGAAGACGGTGGCTCGAATATGAGCGCGCGCACGTGCGACAAAAAGTAGCAGCGGTTTAAAAAACGCAACCGGCCCTATTTCCGCGCGACGCAATTGTCGCAGGTGTGGAATGAGTCACAGGCAACAGCACGGGGCCGCGCGCACTGGCGACGCGGTTTCTGTCGCTCCCGTTCTGTGTTGCATGACAAGTTCAGTGCGCCAGCAGCATGCCTGATAACGGGAGTTGTTCAACGGATGACATTGTAGGCTATGTTGTCGATCCAGAAAGACTAAGTACAGAAGTAGGAAAGCGACCAGTTCTCTACAACAGGAAATTAAAAGAATACAGTGGTCGCAATTTGAAAGAGAAACTGTGGGAGAAGTATGCCGCGGTGGAGTAGCCGAGTGGTCTAAAGGGTTTCGCTGCGAAGCGCGCGGTTGCTCGCCGTGGAGGTTCGAGTCCTCCCTGGGGCATGGGTGTGTGTGTTGTCCTTAGGTTAGTTTACGTAGGTTTAAGTAGTTTGTAAGCTACGGACTGATGACCACGCAGTTTGTTCCAATAGATTTACAAACATTTGAACACCTTTTTTATTTTTATTTTATTTTTTTTCTTAGAAGTATGCTGCAGCCTAATTAGGAACTCGGCTAAACTGCCTGGACCAGAAAAGAATAACAAAGTTATTTCATGTTTCACTTATTTCAGTCACGCATGTAGACATCACAATTATAACAGTTTTATGCAGAATTACATCTCAAAATCCAACTTCGACATCAACAGGTCAATAAAATATTCTCCATATTTTAGCCAAAATCCCGAAAGTACATTCCCCCACTCTACGAACACGACAACGTTGTTGTTATGGTCTTCAGTCCGGAGACTGGTTTGATGCAGCTCTCCACCCTACTCTATCCTGAGCAAGCCTTTTCATCTCCTCATAAGAACGACAACCCACATCTATTTGAATCTGCTTACTATACGCGTCTCTTGGCCTCCCTCTGCGATTTTTACCCCACACACTTCCCTCCAATGCTAAATTTACGATTCCTCGATGTCTAAGAATGTGTCCTACCAAGCGATCCCTTCTTTTAGTCAGGGTATGCCAAAAACTCCTTTTCTCGCCAATTCTGTTCAGTACCTCTTCATTAGTTATGTGATCTACCCACCTAATCTTCAGCATTCTTCTGTAGCACCACATTTCAAAAGCCTCTATTCTCTTCCTGTCCGCACTGCTTATCGTCCATGTTTCACTCCCGTACAAGGCAACACTCCACACAAATACCTTCAGAAAAGACTTCCTTACACTTAAATTAATATTCGATGTTAGCAAATTTCTCTTTTTCAAAAATGTTTTTCTTCCCATTGCCATTCTGCATTTTATATCCTCTGTACTGCGACCATCGCATGTTATTTTACTACCCAAGTAACAAAACTCATCTAGCACCTTCATTGTTTCGTTACCTAATCTAATTCCTTCACCATCGCCTGATTTTCTAAGACCGCATTCCATTATTTTTGTTTTGCTCTTGTTAATGTTCATTTTGTACGCTCTCTTCAACACACTGTCCATTCCATTCAACTGCTCTTCCAGGTCGTTCGCTGTCTCTGACAGAATTACAATGTCATCAGCAAAACGCAATGTTTTTATTTCTTCCCCCTGAACTTTAATCCCTGTTCCAAATTTTTCCTTGCTTTCCTTCATCGCCTGCTCAATGTACAAATTGAATAACATCGGAGAAAGGTTACAACCCTGTCTTACTCCCTTCCCAACTGATGCTTCCCTTTCATGCCCTTCGAGTCTAATAACTGCGGTCTGGCTTTTGTACAAGTTGTAGATAACTCTCCTTTCCCTGTATTTTACCCCTGCTGACTTCAGAATTTGAAAGAGTGTAGTCCAGTCAACATTGTCAAACGCTTTCTCCAAATCTACAAAGGCTAAAAATGTAGATTTGCCTTTCCTTAATCTATCTTCTAAGATAAGCCGTAAAGTGAGTATTGCCTCCCGTGTTCCTACGTTCCTCCTGAATCCAAACTGATCTTCCCCTAGGTCAGCTTCTACCAGCTTTTCCATTCTCCTGTAGATAATTCGTGTTAAAATTTTGCAACCATGACTTATCAAACTGATGGTTCTGTTATTTTCACACCTGTCTGCACCTGATTTCTTTGGAATGGGGATTATTACATTTTTCTTAAAGTCTGAGGGTATTTCGCCTGTCTCGTACATCCTACACACCAGTTCAAATAGTTTTGTCATGGCTGGTTCTCCCAGAGACTTTAGTAGCTCTGAGGGTATGTCATCTACTCCTGGGGCCTTGTTCCGACCTAGGTCTTTCAGGGCTCTGTCAAATTCATCTCTCAGTATAATATCTCCTATTTCATCTTGATCTACTTCCTCTTCCCTTCCTACAACATCGTCTCTCAGTTCATTTCCTTTGTAGAGCTGCTCTATGTACTCTTTCCACCTTTCAGCCTTCCCTTCTTTGCTGAGAACTGGTTTCCCATCTGAGTTCTTGATATTTGTAGAATTGCTTTTCTTGTCCCCAAATGTCTCTCTGATTTTCCTGTAGGCGGTATCTACTTTTCCCCTTCTTATACATTCTTCTACAGATTTGCATTTGGCTTCTAGCCACTCCTGCTTAGCCATTTTGCACTTCCTATCAATCTCATTTTTTAGTCGTCTGTACTCCATTTTGCCTGTTTCATTTACAGCATTTTTATATTTTCTCCTTTCATCAATTAAATTTAGTATTTCCTGTGTTATCCAAGGATTTTTTGCAGGTCTTGCCTTTCTACCTATTTTGTCCTCTGCTGCCTTCACTATTTCATCTCTCAATGCTACCCATTCCTCTTCTACTGTTTTATTTCCCCCTGTTTCTGTCAATTGTTGCCTAAGTCTCCCTCTGAAATTCTCCAGAACTTCACTTTCCTTCAATTTATCTAGGTCCCATCTCCTTATTTTCCTACCTTTCTGCAGTTTTTTCAGTTTCAGCCTACAGTTCATGACTAACAAGTTATGGTCAGAGTCTATATCTGCCCCTGGGTATGTCTTGCAGTTAATAACCTGATTCCGGAATCTATGTTTTACCATTATAAAATCTATCTGATACCTTCCAGTGTCTCCTGGTCTCTTCCACGTATACAACCTTCTTTTGTGATTCTTAAACCACGTGTTTGTTATGATTAAATTATGTTCCGTGCAAAATTCTACCAGGCGACTTCCTCTTTCATTCCTTCTGCCCAGTCCATATTCACCTACTATTTTTCCTTCTCTTCCTTTTCCTACTACCGAATTCCAGTCTCCCATCACAATTAAGTTTTCCTCTCCCTTAACTGTCTGAATAATTTCCTTTAGCTCCTCATATATTTCTTCTATATCCTCATCATCGGCAGAGGTAGTTGGCATATAAACCTGTACTACTGTTGTCGGTGTTGGCTTCGTATCTATCTTGACAATGATAATGCGATCACTGCGCTGCTCATAGTAGTTTACCCGCATTCCTATTTTCTTATTCATTATCAGTCCTACTCCTGTGATACCCCCAACTGATTTTGTATTTATAATCCTGTACTCACCTGACCAGAAATCCTGTTCATCCTGCCACCGAACTTCACTAATCCCCACTATATCTAACTTCAACCTATCCATTTCCCTTTTTAAATTTTCTAATTTTCCTACCCGATTAAGGGATCTAACATTCCACGCTCCGATCCGTAGAATGCCAGTATTGTCTTTCCTGATGATAACATCCTCCTGAGTAGTCCCCGCCCGGAGATCCGAATGGGGGACTATTTTACCTCCGGAATATTTTACCCTAGAGGATGCCATCATCATATTTTCATACAGTAGAGCTGCATGTCCTCGGGAAAAGTAACGGCTGTAGTTTCCCCTTGCTTTCAGCCGTTCGCAGTAACCGTGTGGCAAAGCCACATTAGCTGATGTTACAAGGCCAGCTCAGTCAATCATCCAGACTGTTGCCCCTGTAACTACTGAAAAGGCTGCTGCCCCTCTTCAGGAACCACACGTTTGTCTGGCCTCTCCACAGATACCCCTCCGCTGTGGTTGCACCTACGGTACGGCTATCTGCATCGTTGAGGCACGCAAGCCACCCCACCTCGGCAATGTCTGTGGTTCATGCGCTTTAAATGTTTCCCTGATTTGTTTTTATTTCTTAATTTGGTCATTTCAAAAAACATTCGACATACTTTCTAATAACTTCTCAATTTTCAAAGGTTCGTTCAGAAAGTATGATTTAGTTGACACCTCGTTTGCTTTTTCAGCCTCTTCTGTTCTAAACCATTGTGACAGTTAAATATCACGCAATGTAACTGTATGATTTTTTTACACTTCATTTCCATAGCCAGTAGCAGCTATTAGTGATATATTTCAGTTTCTCTCAAACTCAATGATTAACTTCCACTTAATTATCGTGATTACTTGCTGCACAATATGGTAACCACGAGAGGGCAACTGAAACCGTAGGGGAGGGGGGGGGGAGAAGTTAGTTTTATCTAGTGATCATTATATTGATATATAACGGGAAACCATACACATAATACTTGTTTGTTAGCCAACTCCTGCTATCGTTCATTAAACACATCTCAACGTTTCTGTAATCGTGTGAAATTAGGCACCATCCTTTGTGCAGACATAAGTGATATACGTAACGTTTTATTTAAATTTGCCAATTACATGCAATATACACCTGTCTGACGGTGGTTTGAATTTATTGTAGGCATATTCATTGTCTGAGCAGACTAGGGAAACACGACAACGTATATAATTAAAACACGCTGTTTCATTGTCAGGATTCTCTTAGAGTACGGCCGCAGAATATGCCTAGACAGTGCAAATGCTTCATCTTCTACTGAATTAAAAGCTTGAGGTTCTCCTTCCTCGTGGGTGATTTTGTAACTCTTCGTGTAATTTGTAAGACTGGCGTTTCACAAGACTTTTGGCCGAGTGCACCAACGTCGGTCAAAAAGCACGATAATCAAGGGTTCCGAGAACACGGTCAAAAGTTAACCGCGGTTAAAACGTCTCTGCGGTGCACCAACGTTAATCACCGGTCAGCAAACCGTCGTCAGCCAATCGTACATTTGATCGTGATCAAGTCCGTGTAGCGCAATGGAAGGCACCCAAGTGATGCAAAGGTGTTAGTTGAGCTTACCTACATGTGTATTCTATCTTTGGTGAATGACGACAGTACCACGTGATTTGTATGTACAAGATTGTAAATACGGTAAAATTGTACGACGCTTCTCGCCGGGCTGCAGTGGTTATGTTGGCACCAATGGTAATGACGGCAACTAAGATGACCAATAAATATTTTTTCGTGACAACTTCAATTAAAACGAAAATTATTTTCTTCTGAACGGACAAGGGTACATACAAGAACCTTTCAACGATAGAGCAGGTACAGCATTAATTTTGCTGCGAGTGAAACGAGCAGCAATAACATTTACTCTGTAGCTTGTGAAAAATATTAACGCAATTCTACACTTCATTGTTCATCTGTTGCCAACATAAGCACTGGAGCCCAGCGAGAAGCGTCGTAATATTTTACCGAATCCAGTCATATTGCAAAGAGAAATGATTATTAAAAAACACCCTAAGACAGATGTATATAATTACATAAATTATGATTTATTGTTTCGAACAAATCAACACAAATGCCATTGTTGTTCACAGCGCATTTTCCCATGCACCGCATGTTCACCTGGTAACATAAATATACAGATAACATGTTTTAATAACACGAAAGCTTTACGATTATAGTTACGGAACATCTCGTCATTTTTGATTCAAAACTTTTTCTGAATTTGATAGTTACCTTACTGGAAATATTCATTAATTATGGCGCGGCGAACTGCTATTCCTGGCAATGTGTCGTCGCGATATATGTTACAGTTGTCACCAATAAGTATGTTAAATGCACCAGTTGCAAATGCTCTTAACGTAATCAACAGTGTGTTCATAGGCGAAATAGGGTTATTTCTATCGGTAGGAAATTCTAACATGTCATTGATTTGGTTTAACAACCACCACACTTTCTTCGTACAAACAAAATCTTTCTTCGAACTTTTTGTCACTGTACTCTTCAAAAGAGTCCCTCTTTCCACAATCACTACGTTCCGGTTTTGATCCCGATTTAAATGATCGAGGTAAAATAAATCTTTGTCAATTCCGTCTAAAACATCAAAACGCGCCGCCATCTTGATACTGCACACTCGTGTAACCCTGGTCATCTCGACAAAACCGGGCGTCAGCCGCGATCAAATTTAACCGCGATCAACTCCCTCGTTTAACTATGATCGGTGTCGATGCACCAGAAACTTGAGTTGACCACGGTTAAATGCCGATTTGACCGCGATTAACTTTTGACCGAGGTTGGTGCACTCGGCCATTTGACTTACAATCGGATGTACCCAGAAACGACATTTGCGCTGTTTTCTCGCTCTTCTTCGTAGTTAAAGCGACACCAAACAAGCCGTTTCGATGACATCCACGCTGGTACTGAGAGAAGCTGCGATTTTCCTGTCGCTGTGTGCGCGCCACAATGTACTGCCGCGACAGCGACTTTGTGTCGACCCGACTGGAAAATCGCCTGTGTGCGCCTAGCCTTCCACTTCTGCGCCGCTGTCGAAGAACTTATCGCACACGCCACTCTGCTGCTATCCAATACGTGTCGTCGGTGGCCGCGTATTTAATTCATCGTGCAGTGCCGGCTCATTGCAGTTATCAAACCGATTGACTCCACTGTTGGTTCTTGATGAAACATTTTCAATTAAATAAACTGAACTACACTTTTTGCCTTTCTTCACAAAACTTTATTTTATTTTCACGATCTATGTTTAGGGTTATTTAGCCCGTTTTCTAGTGTCTTACTGATTCCAGAGTAGCCAAATAAAGTCAAACCATAAGATTATTACAGTTCTCTGGTTTTCGAATTTAACACTGGACGGTCTTACTACTTGATAATCAATTTAGACACAATTACATGTGCGTTTTGCCTTCATTGCATTGTTTTTGTTGTGGTCTTCAGTCCGGAGACTGGTTTGATGCAGCTCTCCACGCTGCCTGTCCTGGACAAGTCTCTTCATCTGAGAATACGTTCGGCAACCTACATCCCTTTGAATCTGCTTACTGTATTCGTCCCTCGGTCTACCTCTACGATTTTTACCGCACACTCTTCCTTCTAATTCTAAGTTGACGATTCCTTGTTGTCTCAGAATGTGTCCCACCAATCTATCCTTTCTCTTAGTCATGGTATACCAGAAACTAATTTTTCTCCTTAATTCGGTTAGGCACCTCCTCATTTCTTACGTGATCTACCCATATAATTTTCATCATTCGTCTATAGCACCAGATTTCAAAAGCTTCTATAATCTTTTTGTCTGAACTCCTTATCGTCCACGTTTCACTTCCATACAATGCTACACTCCAGACAAATTGTTTCAGAAAGGACATCTCGACATTTCGAAAGCTTCTACCATTAGAAAGGCTGAACGGCGAATAATTGACTCCTTTGAATTGTGGTGCTAGAGGAAAATTCTTAGGATTACATGGACGGCAAAAAGAACCAACTGATCTATATTAGAGGAGATAAAACCATTTTGCTCTCTGGAAGGTCTAATATTAAACAGAAGCTGACCTACTTTGGACACATAATGCGAAGACATGCCTCACCGAAAAAAAAAAAACAAAAAAAAACATTAATGCTGGGGAAGATCGAAGGCACTAGAAGAAGAGGACGGCAGAGGATGAGGTGGATCGATGGCATCACAGAAGCAATGTTCCAATCTGGAAGATCTAATGGAGAAAGTGCAGGACAGAGGGAAGTGGTGGTTCATGGGGTCATGAAGAGTCGGAATCGACTAAACGAATGGCGAGAGAGAGAGAGAGAGAGAGAGAGAGAGAGAGAGAGAGAGAGAGAGAGAGAGAGAGAGAGAGAGAGAGCGAGAGAGAGAGAGAGACTCCAATGAATTCAATTTGCATATGTAACAGTTTCCAAATTAATTACCAAACAGTAATACCGTCCAGTGTTAAAATCGAAAACCAGAGAACTGTAATAATCTTATGGTTTGTTTTTACTGGTGTACTTTGGAAGCAGTAAGTCACTAGAAAATGGGCTCATAACACGAAACCTTGATAGTGAGTTTAAAGTTTTGTGAAATAAGGCAACAAGTGTAATTTAGTTTAATTTTATTTTAGTTAGTCTTGTGACGACCTGTTTCCATCTTAAGGTATCTACCAAATGTAGGACGTCTCTGTCTTTGCAGTGAAATAGCTCTGATCCTTTGTGACAGATTGTCAGCTTCTGTATGTTTTTTAAATGTTTTATTGCTATATTAAAGTTTAGACAGCGTTTCCGTTGTACTGATTCATCACATTTTGATTCAGTTTCCTACACTTTGTGGTTCAGTTAGCACTCAATCCAAGCTATTTATTCGGGAAACTCTTTAATCAATCATAACTAGACTGTATCTTACAGAAAAATCTGTGGTTGAAGTTAGCAAAAGTAATGATACCAAGGAATTTACGATGTTACCTACCAGTGAGCATTGAACTTCATTAGTGGGAAAATGAAACATTTGTGCTGAGCCGAGATTCGAACCTGGATCTCCTGCTTTTAAGGCTGTTCCGCTGGCCATTACACCAACTGGGGCACAGTGATCACCATGGCTGTACTTTCTTCTGTCAGGCGTAAATTTTCAACTCGTTCACTGACTCAGCACTTGCGATATTTCTCCGATTCAGTAGGAGTTCGTACGTGGTGTATATCCGCACTGAAGGAAGGACCAGTGGCCTCACTTATATACAAATATGTCGTGCCTCTCATTTCGGACATAAGGAATAAGAGGCACTGTTATACAAAAAAAAAAAAAAAGAAAAAAAAAGGGTTGAATGCTTTGAGAGGTGGTAGTAGTGTGGCAATAAGAGAATCAAGTCAAATAAATATGACTCCGCAAACGCATACTTTGTGAGATAAACACTTGTTTACAGGAAGGGCTGCCGATGTAAGGTTGCGGATATTAGCACACTTGGCGATAAATTATTAGGGCCATACATTTAAAGAAAGCTTTTTGTGGAGAAAATTGCACCACTAGCTGAGATCACACACTTGCTCTTCGAAAGAAAAGGTTTGTCGCACTTGAAAATGGCCTAACATAGAGGCGGAAACCGGTAGTGTGGGCTTAAATAAAGCACCAATAAATGCAACTGGAGCTGGACTTTCATCAAATAATGAGATGCTTCCTTTGAAAGAGCACGATCAATTTCGTCCCCCGCCCTTACTCCGTCCCTAATGACAACGCTGTCGACGGGACGTTAGACCCTAACCTCCCTTCGTCGCTTTTTCACCACCGGCAATGAACAGAACCGCTGCGTCGCTGGAGGACGGAGTTGTGTCAGTGGGCGGGTCGCGCGTAACAGGGCGGACACGCGCCGGGATTCCCCTAGGGCCGGCGCCGCGGCCGGAGATTGGCGGCTGCCGCGGGCGACGGCCTCCCATTGGCCACGATCGGCCGCGACCGGCTTTTGTCTCCAGCCGAGCGGCGGCGAGTCGACCGCGCCAACCAGCGACGAAGTTTCCGCGCCCCCTGGACGGTAGTAGCACGCACTAACTTATCTACATCTACACGGCATACTCTGCATATCACATTTAAGTGCCTGGCAGAGGGTTCATCGAACCACTTTTATACTATTTATCTCCCATTCCATTCTCCAATAGCGCGTGGGAAGATATAACACCTGAATCTCTCCGTTAGAGCTCTGATTTCTCGTATTTTGTTCCGATGATCACTTCTACCTATGTAAGTGGGAGTCAACAATATATTTTCGCATTCGGAGGAGAATGTCGGCGATTGGAGTTTCGTAAGTAGCCCACGCCGCAGTGAGAAGCGCCGACCTATATAAGTGGGAGTCAACAATATATTTTCGCATTCGGAGGAGAATGTCGGCGATTGGAGTTTCGTAAGTAGCCCACGCCGCAGTGAGAAGCGCCGTTGTTGTAATAATTGCCATCCCAGATCCTGTATCATTTCCGTAACGCTGTCTCCCCTGTATCGTGACAATATGAAACGAGCTGCCCTTTTTTGCACTGTTCCGATGACCACCGTCAAATTCCCCTGGTAGGGATCCCACACTGGGCAGCTCTTGCGAAACACAGCTTGCCCTTTATTCACATGAAGTGATAAGTGCCATTGGAAAGGGATCCCAAATCGATTCCATGTTTCTGGATTCCCGGAAGGCTTTTGACACAGTACCCCACAAGCTGCTTCTATCGAAATTGCGTGCTTATGGAATATCTCCCTAATTGTGCGATTGGATTCACGATTTCCTATCAGAAAGGACACATTTCGTTGCAATTGACAGTAAGTCATCGAGTAAAACAGAAGTGATATCTGGCGTTCCCTAGGGAAGCGTTGTAGGTCCCCTACTCTTCCTTGTGTTTATAAACGATTTAGGAGACAATCTGAATAGCTCCCTTAGACTGTTCCAGGATGAAGCTGTCGATTATCGGTTAGTGTAGTCAACAGAGGTTCAAAAGCAACTACAAAGCGATTTAGACAAAATTTCTACATAGTACGAAAATTGGCAAATGACACTAAATAAAGAAAAGTGTGAAGTAATACATATGACCAATAAAAGAAATGCGCTGAACTTAAATTAACCGATAAATCAGTTAAACCTTAAGGTCGTAAATTCTACTAAATACCGAGGAGTTACAATTACGAACAACTTAGACTGGAGAGAACAGAAAATAGTGTGGGAAAGGCGAATCAAGGATTACGTTTCAACGGCAGAATTCTTCGAAGATGCACCAGTTCCACCAAAGAGACTGCCTGCATCACACTTGTGCGTCCTCTCCTGGAGTACTGTTGCCCATTGTGGGATCTTCACCAGGTAGGACTGACGGAAAATATTGAGAAGGTCCAGAGAAGGGCAGCTCGTTTTGTTTTATTACGTTACCGGGGGAAAAGCGTAACGTAAATGTTGCACGAATTGGGGTGGAAATCATTAAAAGAAAGACTTTGTCACACAGCTTTACAAACATTTGAATATTTGAGGCGAACTACTGGCGTAAGATAAGATGTAACGATGTGCTTTGGGCGTACCGGGATAGCTCAGTTGTGGAGCGTTCCCAGGCTGTTTCGGCGCACAGTTTCAACCTACCGGGAAGTTTTATTTCAACATTTCTTATGATAATCGACAAGATGTCACTATTTGATGGCTAAGTGAAAAATTTGCATCTGACAGGAGGCGTGCTATAGTGATGGACACTGTGTCCCAGTGGCTGAGTGGGTGGTCAGGGCATACGCCTAGTACGGAGGAAGATCCAGATTCGTCTTACTTTCATCCTACCCTAATGATCACATTCGCCACCGGTAGCTAATGTCCTAAATTCCTTCATGCCTTACACTGGCTATTCCGGTCGTTCTACGAATTGCGGGATAGCCTACCTTCGCAGGCGAAGACGTCAGCGTCACGTAAGAAGGAAGGAAGGAAGCTTTTGAGTTTAACGTCCCGTCGATAGCGTGGTCATTAGACACGGAGCTATTTAGGGAAGGATTTTTCTTGGAGGGGGGGTGAGTGGGGGGGGGAGGGGGGTAGGACACCGGCCGTGCCCTTTGAAAGGAACCATCCCGGCATTTGCCTGGAGTGATTTAGAAAAATCACGGAAAACCTAAATCTGGATAGCCGCAGCTGGATTTGAAGCACCGTCCTCCCGAATACGAGTCCAGTGTGTTATCACTGCGCACCTCGCTCGGTCGTCACGTACGAAAGCCGCAATTTTCGAGCGCGTGATCTCGTGCACCTGAGCTTATAAAATATGGAATCCGAGATCGTAGATGTCATAGTGTGGAATAGACACACACACACACACACACACACATACACACACACACAATGTACAGTACAAAACGAACAGGTAACCCCTCTCATCCATTATACGTGAAAAAAGATAACTTAAATCTTTGAACGTTCCAGAATGAAACTTTCACTCTGCAGCGGAGTGTGCGCTGATAAGAAACTTCAGTTGCTAGACCGCTTGCCACCGTAAGTCAGAGATTCCACGTTCGAATCTCGTTTCAGGCACATAGTTTTAATCTGGCAGGAAGATTAAAAATGCACACTGTCCCCGGCAGAAATAAACGAAATCGTTCTGGAAATGTTGAACTATTTGTGAATTTAAGCAGCCAAGCTGCTAAGTTTGTTGGCATCTAGACCTACAAACTACACGAACTTATAACTTACGCTACGCACAACACGCAAAACCATGTCAGAGAGAGGACTCGAGCCTCAGTCGGGAGCGACTCCGCAATCCGCTGCAACGAGCCTTTAGGGTGTCACACGCTGCCTATCTAACCCTTGTTAATTTAAAACTGTTCAAATGTTTGTAATTCTATGGGACCAAACTACGTGGGTCATAAGTCCCTAGACTTAGTTAAACTAACCTAAGGACAACACACACATCCATGCCCTAGGGAAGATTCTAACCTCCGACGCGGGAGGCCGCGCGATACGTAACGTGGCGCTCCAGACCGCTCGGCTACTCCCGCGCGTCCATGTTAATAGAGGCAAGTATTTGACCCACTTATGAAAAAACTATTTGATACAGGACCTTAATATTTTACTGTATGTTACATAATGCTAAAAGAGTCAACCTTACTAAAATTTACTATATCCAGTTTAGAATTTTTAAGAAATACCATTTTTAAATTTATTAACAAAAAATATTTTCTTCGCAAAATATTTTCTGATATAATGGGGCATATATAATGAAAAATTTAGTTTGCAGGAAATTGACTTAAAAAAAAAACCTTTTGAAATTTGTTACATTTAATTAAAACTGTCCTGCTGCATATGATGGCCCTTCTTTGCCTCTAGCAGGTCTTCCAGCTTCTTTTTTACTTTCCTGGATGTTTGTCTTGCTGTCTTGGCCATATTAGATGCAGACCTGTCTGCATCGGCTATCCTCATTTTATCGCAATGTTTCAGCCCTGTGATCATATTTTCACCAGGATTAATTCTCAGCTTTTTCTGTACGGACTCGTAGTTTCATTGTAAGCATGCCTACAAATACAGTTGTAGGAAGCCGATTCCAAATTACGCTGCTGAAACATTAATTTGGGTTCTGTGTCTGCCCATGCAGACATTTCCTTAGAAGGTGAGGATGACCCAAGTCTCTTAAAATAGGTTTCATTGCCGTAATAACAGCAGCAGGAACAGAATGCTGGTGAGAATAAGGTTCTCCAGTTGCCTGAGCCCTATTGTACTTACACCATGAATTTTCTCTTGATGGACACAATCCATGACATGGTTTATCATAAATAGAGGACTTATGGAAGAATATGAGCCAAACATCTCTCTTCATTGCCTCCAGATTTTCTTTATTTCTTCTAATTGCCTACTCAAAATATACCTGCAAGGTTTCTATTTCAGCTGTAGTTAAGCGACCCTGTCCGATTAACAATTTTCCAGCTTCTAATGTTTTCCTCGTGTTGTTTACACACAGCAAAAACAAAAGAATACCGACTGTTGCAATCCAAGGATAGCCAACACACTCGGGAGTAAGAAAAAAAATCCCTAACGTGCAGTGTAGGGCATATAAAGATCTAAAATATAAGCAGAAAAGTGGGTGACAGAAAAGTGGGCATGACACATAAAACAAACGTGGTAGGAAATGCTCTTTAAATGCTCGAAAAAAAAATTCACCAAAATCCTTTTCAGAGTACTTATATAGAAGATTAATATATCGAAATATGACGAAAACCGAAAATCGACTTTTTTCGACCTGAACGACGGCGTGATCCCCTTAAACCACGCGGGCGTTCCTCTAAGAGCGCGAGGTTGGTTTCCATCCGCACTGAAGAAATGATCTTTGCTGTCTCAACCTTAAATCTACTGGGTGTTTCCGTAATAGTGCAAGGAAAGGGCGTAGATGATGCTCCAATGAACAATTTGCTCGCTGCGTAGCGCGCGGTTGCTTGCCGTCGGAGGTTCGAGTCATCCCTCGGGCACAGTTTTGTGTGTGTGTGTGTAATTATCCCTGCAAGGTATTTAAGTTGTTTCGACTGCTTGATTTTCTCTTGTTGTATTTCAATGTGAGGAGGTGCATGTTTGAAATTTGTGATGAATTCAGCTCTGTTCAATGCTATTTTAGGTTAGGCCAGTTATAGCGACAATTCATTATAGGCTGGACACATGAACCTTGTTGTTGTTGTGGTCTTCAGTCCAGAGACTGGTTTGACGCAGCTCTCCACCCTACTCTATCCTGAGCAAGCCTTTTCATCTCCTCATAAGAACGACAACCCACATCCACTTGAATCTGCTTACTATACGCGTCTCTTGGCCTCCCTCTGCGGTTTTTACCCCACACACTTCCCTCCAACGCTAAATTCACAATTCCTTGATGTCTAAGAATGTGTCCTACCAATCTATCCCTTCTTTTAGTCAAGGTATGCCAGAAATTTCTTCTCTCCCCAATTCGGTTCAGTACCTCCTCATTAGTTACGCGATCCACCCACCTAATCTTCAGCATTCTTCTGTAGCACCACATTTCAAAAGCCTCTATCCTCTTCCTGTCCGCACTGCTTATTGTCCATGTTTCACTCCCATACAAGGCAACACTCCATACAAATGCCTTCAGAAAGGACTTCCTTAGGCTTAAATCAATATTCGATGTTAACAAATTTCTCTTTTTCAAAAACGCCTTTCTACCCATTGCCATTCTGCATTTTATATCATCTGTACTGCGACCATCATTTTTATTTTACTGCCCAAGTAACAAAACTCATCTACCTCCTTTATTGTTTCGTTACCTAATCTAATTCCTTCAGCAACACCTGATTTTCTTACACTGCACTCCATTACCCTAGTTTTACTCTTGTTAATGTTCATCTTATATGCACCTTTCAGCACACTGTCCATTCCGTTCAATTGCTCTTCCAGGTCCTTTGCTGTATCTGACAGAATTACTATGTCGTCGGCAAAACGCAATGTTTTTAATTCTTCACCCTGAACTTTAATTCCTTCTCCAAATTTCTCCTTGCTTTCCTTTATAGCTTGCTCAATGTACAAATTGAACAACATTGGGGAAAGGCTACAACCCTGTCTTACACCCTTTCCAACCACTGCATCCCTTTCATGCCCTTCAACTCTGACGACCGCTGTCTGGTTGTTGTACAAGTTGTAAGTAACCTTACGTTCCCTATATTTTACTCCTGCTTGCTTCAGAACTTGAAAGAGTTTATTCCAATCAACATTGTCAAAAGCCTTCTCCAAATCTACAAACGCTAGAAATGTTGGTTTGCCTTTTCTTAATCTATCTTCTAGGATAAGCCGTAAAGTGAGTATTGCCTCCCGTGTTCCTACATTTCTCCTGAACCCAAACTGATCTTCCCCGAGGTCGGCTTCTACCAGCTTTTCCATCCTTCTGTATATAATTCGTGTTAATATTTTGCAACCATGACTTATTAAACTGATGGTTCTGTAGTTTTCACACCTGTCTGCACCCGCTTTCTTTGGAATGGGGATTATAACATTTTTCTTAAAGTCTGAGGGTACTTCACCTGTCTCATACATCTTACACACAATGTGAAACAATTTTGTCATGGCTGGTTCTCCCAGAGACTTCAGTAGCTCTGACGGGATATCATCTACTCCAGGGGCCTTTTTTCGACTTAGATCTTTCAGTGCTCTGTCAAATTCATCTCTCAGTATAGTATCTCCTATTTCATCATCATCTACATCCTCTTCCCTTCCTACAATAGTGTCTCGAAGTTCATTTCCTTTGTAGAGCCCCTCTATATACTCTTTCCACCTTTCAGCTTTCCCTTCTTTGCTGAGAAATGTTGGTTTGCCTTTTCTTAATCTATCTTCTAGGATAAGCCGTAAAGTGAGTATTGCCTCCCGTGTTCCTACATTTCTCCTGAACCCAAACTGATCTTCCCCGAGGTCGGCAATATCATTGGCAATAAGTGCCAGATCATCAGCAAAAGCCACACTGTTTACATTTCTGTTGTTTCCAATTTGAATCCCATAACTTGGCGGTACGGTTGTTTTCCATTCTCTGACTATCTTTTCCAGGTCACAGTTGAAAAGCAATAGCCGCGGCGGAACGGAAGAGCGCATTGAGGCGCTATGCTCCGATGCGCGAGGCCGTTCCCCGTCGGGGCTACGAATCTCCCCTCGGGCAAGGATGTTTGTGACGTCTTTAGTATAAGGTAGTTCATAAGTAGCTATATTGATTGATTCTACTGGCGGTTCTTGGTGAAATATTTCGAATTAAATAATTGAACAATTTCATCCCTGCTTTCTCTCAGCAACAAACAGCGTACAAACATGCAGCATTCCACCATATGATAAACCGACTCCTGATCATTCCCATGACCCAAGAAGACCATGACCAAGAACTAGACATAATGAAACTATAGCAACAAATAATGACTCATTTCTCCGTAACTGACAAAATTTGTTAGAAGAAAAAGAAGAAACAAGCACCCAGTAAGTTCCACTGAAAAATCGAAAATAAAATGGTGTAGGTTGCCTTTCATAGGTGAAATTTCCAATAGGCTGTGTAACATTTTGAAAACAAATGAATTTTCAGTATTTTTCTACGTCCCATATACCTTAGGTAAAAGTCTGTTTAATTCAACGGACACACAGCCAACCATTATGAACAGTGGTGTATATAAAACCAGTTGTACAGAGTGCCAGTCCTGTTTTATAGGACAGACAGGTCGGTCAATTTGTACCACGCTTAGGGAACACCACAGGTGTTGGAAATTAAGATAGCCAGATTCGGTCTTTGCCCAACACTGCTTAGAACAAGAGCACAAATACGCCATAGATCTATAAGTCTTACATGTAGAAGGTAAAGTTGCAAAACTAACCCAATTAGAAATTTTGGAAATTAAAAAAACAGATGCGCACAGCCTCAAATTTGATACTGAATCAACAGACAGAATTCAATTATTCACCTCTTTTACATTATGAGTAACTTCTACATAGTATATAATAACAAAATTGCTAACCTGAGGCGCCCATCGGCAAGAAGGTTCAATTTTTTGAGGTACAATAATGATTAGTAATTTCAACAATAGGTAACATTATTAAATACAATGTTAGTAGAACAGATAATTAAGGCTATTCTAATAAGTTATAAAGTGTAATAGTTCCTAAATTGCAAGGTAAAAGTATTTTCTTCCAATGTTAAAGTCGATAAACAGAGACCTGTAGTAACGTAATAGTTTGTTTTCACTGGTGTCACAACTTTGGAATCAGTAAAGTACTTGAAAATGGGCTCATAACCCGAAACCTAGGTCGTAAATATAAAATTTTGTGAAACAATGCAATAACAAGTGTTCAATTATTTAATTGATAAGTATTTGACCCCGCAATTAAGTCCCTGAAGCTTCACAAACATTTGAACATTTTTGAAAAACAGTGGAGACAGCAGGTCACCTTGTCTCATTCCTGTACCGATTTCAAATGGCGCCGATAGTTCACCTCTGAACAGCGTGCAGTTTAGTAATGAAGGCCATTTTGCAGGTCGGTTCTCGAATCCAGATTTGCAGTGTACAGTGAGCGGTCTGTATAATCATTATAATCATGCATTTCTGCCAAGGTCTCCCTGTTCTTCCGATCTCTACCCATTCGAATACATGTGGTTCATGATTACGGAAATACTGGTCCGGGATACACTACCCGTAGTCTAATGTTGAAATGTTTGAAAATCTTGGTACTTAACTACTGTAGTTATCAGTTCCTGGCCTTACAAGCTACTTAAACTAATGTAAGGCCAACACACACACACACACACACACACACACACACACACACACACACACACACACATGCCCGAGGGAGATTCTGGCTTCTGACGGGGAGCAACCGCGCGCTGCGCAGGAAGGCGCCTTAGAGCGCTCGGCCATACCACTACGGCCACTCGCAGTCGCGGCATATCAACTACCGCAATATGTGGAAGCAGTAGGGATTATTATACCACAAAAACGCACCCAAAGCCTCTTCGATTCAATGTCAAGACGCGTAGTAGCCGTTATAACCAGCAATGCCGGCAACACTCAATACTGTTCATATTCACTTCTAAGGGGGCTGTATTTTCAATCGTGTTATCTTTGTACAGCGCGTGATTTCCCAGATAAATTATCTTCGGTCCATCTTAGTGTTGCATTTTTAATGGCCAGCATTGTATGAGTGCTTTATTACACAGAGTTGTACTTGGAGACCTGAGTGGCGCAACGGTGACGTAACACCTGTTGGGAGTTATTGGCGTATCGACGGAATGTGAGCGGCTGCTGACTGCACTCGGACGAATTTTGTGGCGCCACCGAATCCTGTTCTACGGCACGGCTACGCGTCTCTGCTTTCCTCGTGCGCCAGTCCAGATGAACGGTAGCAAAGGCGTATACGCCGAAACTGAATGAAAACGTGTGCAGCAACATACACACGTTTCTGGTATTTCAGTGTTACATCACGATTTTGACATTCTACTTGGAAAATTGTTGCGTAGGTTAGATAAGATTATGTGCAGAGATTAAAACTAGCAATGTCGCTTCGATACCTGTAAACTTCTAACCATACCGAAGCGTTAATTTCGCCTCTAAAAACAAAATAATTCAACGATTGATGTTGGAAAAGTAGTACACTACAGGGATAGAGCACTCTTGCTCAGAGTAAAAAAAAGTGTACCTGCGGCTTCTTGGTATATGTGTAATTTTCTAGCCGGCCGCGGTGGCCGAGGGGACTGAGGCGCTTCAGTCACGGTCTGCACGGCCACTACGGTCGGGGGTTCGAATCCCCCCTCGGGCATGGATATCTGTGCCGTCCTAGTTCGTAAGTAGTTCATAAGTAGTTTGTAAGTTTAGGGACTGATGACCCCGTAGTTAAGTCCCATAAGCTGTACAAACATTTGAACATTTTTTTGTAATTTTCTATGCTGAAGTAGCATTAATGAAAGAACAACGTGTGTCTAAGGACAGCGAGATAGAGGAAAAGGGCTAAAAGATTGTCTTAAAACTATACCTTATAGATAGAAGTAGAAGAAAAGAGTGTAGCTAGTGTGTTTATTATGCCGGATTACAAATTCAGAACCTCACAGATCGGTTCTCAGTAGGTGATGCGGCCTTCGTTATATGTAACATGTACATAAACACCTGAATTTGTATCTATGATGTATGACGGAGATAATCAAGTACCACTCGAAAATGCATCGAAGGAAAACTTGAAATGACGAATTTTCTCAATTAGTACGACTAAAACAATGTCGTCTTCTTTGCAGGGATCTTCGTTTCAGTTGACCTCCATAATGCTTGCTTCTTGACAGGGCCTACTGGTAACAAATGTATCATCACGTCAATGGATTATCTCTGTCATTTAATTTAATCCGATGTAGATGCAATCTCAAACATTCGTGGAGTACTAAAGAATTTCATGTTCCACTTAAACGCTTTGAACAGATATCGGCGGTACTGTGTCAGGCAGCACATTCTATTGCTGCATTCGAAGATTACAGGATAGATTCTCCTACTCAATTGGATTAATTTGCATTTTAATGTACTCACCCTAAGCTGACATACATTATCGATTTTACAGTGACTCAAGGATCGAGTCAGTTTCAGTCACTTCACTCGTACCCTGGATGTTTGTATTGTCTTTACTATAAGTTTGTTCATAAGTAGTTTGTAAGTTTAGGGACTGATAAACCCCCAGGTAAGTCCCATAAGCTATACAAACATTTCGACATTTGAACAAAACACCTTAAAGAGAATATGATAATACCAAGAGTGACAATAAATTACAGCAAAATTAAAAAAAAAGAACACCATGAAATTTGGCAATAAATATCACCAAAAATGGAAAAATTAGCTCTGAAATTCCCAAAAACTCGGGGTCATCAGTCTCTAAAGTTACAAACTACTTACAAACTAACTTATACTAAAGATAGGACAAACATCCATGCCCGAGGGAGGATTCGAACTCCTGACGGGAAACGGCCTCGCGCATCGGAGCATAGCGCCTCAATGCGCTCGGTCAATCCGCCGTGTCAAATTCCCAAAAAGCAACACCGAAATTGGAAAATAACTTTACATCGAAATATCCAAAAAAATTACACTGAATGTAGAAATGATTAGCACCAAATTTGCAAAGAAATTTCATCGAAATTGGCAAAGAAATATCGACAAATTTGGCAAAGAAACAACAGCGAATTTGTCAAAGGAATATCAGCGAATTTGTCAAAGGAATAAAAGCGAATTTGTCAAAGGAATAACAGCGAATTTTTCAAAGGAATAACAGAGAATTTGTCAAAGGAATAACTACGAATTTGGCAAAGGAAAAACGTCAATTTCACTAGACTAAGGCATAACTGCAAATTTGGCTAACGAATAAGTGCAATTGATTAAAGAATAACAGCGAATTTGGAGAAAATAATACTGAATTTATCAAAAAAATAACACGGAATTAAGCAATGAAATGACACCAAATTCAGCAAACAAGTGATACTAAATTCTGAAAAGAAATGACACCGAATCTGGCAAAGAAATAACAAAGAATGTTGGAAAAATATAACGAACATTGGAAATATATACAGAATTTAAAAAATTTATATCGAATTTCCGAAAAAATTACCGAATTTGGCCAACAGTAATACCGAAATCGGGAAAAAATTCTTTATCAATCAATAATTTGTCAGCGAAATTTCATCGAATTTGGCAAAGAAATTTCATCGAATTTGGCAAAGAAATATCGACAAATTTGACTAAGGAATAACACCGAATTTGATTAAGGAATAACAGCAAATTTGATTAAGGAATGACAGAAAATTTGACTACAGCAAATTTGGCTACGAAAAAACAGCAAATTTGGAGAATAATACCGAATTCAGCGAAGAAATAACACGGAATTAAGGAATAAAATGACACCAATTTCAGCAAACAAGTGACACCAAATTCAGCAAACAAGTGATACCAAATTCAGCAAACAAGTGACACCGAATTTAGAAAAGAAATGATACCGAATTCGGCAAAGGAAACAAAATTATACCGAATTCGGCAAAGAAATGACACCAAATTTTGGAAAAATATAACAAACATGGAAAATATATACAAATTAAAAAAAAGTTATACCTAATTACCGAATTTGGCAAACAATAATACCGAAATCGGAAAAAAAAATTCTGCATCCATCAATAATACCTATTTCGGAAAACGTTAATACCGCATCGGCAAAAAATACTTCCAAAATCAACGAAAATAGTACCTTTCTTGACAAAATAAAACATCGAAATCAGTAGAAGACAACATGGAAATGTCGTGATTATATTTTTTACCGCAGTCTATGTGTCATTTGCAGGGCTGAGGAGAGCTGTGAGCACGGAGCTAAGCGCCAGTGTAGCAGCGCGCCTTGGTTGGCAGGTAGCAGGTGGCAGGTGGGGAGTAGAGGCCTGGCGCCTGGCGGGCTTCCCGCAGGTTAAGCGCCACTTGTTGGCGCCGCCACAGGTCACCCGCTAATCCCACAGCCCCGGGGAGCCGCCCCCACCTGCTACCTGCTGCTGGGCTCAAGTCCCCACTGCTCACACTGTGTCTCGCGACACTACAGCACCCACAACTGAAGCGACGAGTTCCAGTCCACACGGACCACAACGCAAACAACTTATTTCCTTGTTATGTATGCTACTTCAAGGCACAAAAGTATTTAGGAATTAACACAAGCTGCTCGATTTCGTACATTAAATGTCAATTAACCCTTCCATTCCCACATTACTAATTCAGCTTTGGAAAAATTAATATTCATTGTTTTCTGTATTAATACACTGCCCTAAAGATCAAAATACGCGTTATTATGTTTTTGATGGAACTATTGTTTTTTATGTCACGTATTTCATGCACATTTCAGACGTTTCTATCGAGGTATTTTATTACTTGGGACGTTATTTAACACTGTCAGATCAATAATGCTAGCATAATCTTCGCCACAGCACCAAACACAAGACAATTCACTGCTGAAATAAAATAACGTGAACCAGACTCACGCTCACACTCAAACCTACGTATAGACGGCAACGTGATGCAAACTCCAAGACGGATAGATTAATGCCTCAGAAATGGCTACACATCATACCAAGGGGCAAAATATACTAGAAGCATGATATCTGTCAACAAGAACGCTACTTTAAGGACTGATACATAAAATAGGGTATAAATCAGCTTTCAGTACGTTTTTGTTAAGGAACAACACTGGGAACGGAAGGGTTAATTACAGTACAGCGGTAAAATATTTCTCGAGATGTACTAGAAAACATAACAGCGTTCCAAGCTGGCTATATTTACTATGGGCGTGTCAAATCATATGTTCAAATGTTTGTAAATCTAAGCGTCTTAACTTCTGTTGGGCGTGCCTCTGTGTGAGAAACGTGATGTAGTATGAATTAGATTCACATCTTGCCGTGAGCTCACTTATATTTCTTTTGCGTCTTTCCGTTTGTAACAGATTGCGAAACGTAATGACTCAAAAAATCAAAAGTTTGTACATCTACAGGGCTTAACTGCTGCGGTTATGTCCCTAGTTTTACAAACTACCTAAAGTATCTTAGACTTATGCTAAGGACAACAGACACACCTATGCCTGAAGGAGGATTCGAACCTCCGACGCCAAGCAACCACGCGCTCCGCAGCTAGGCGCCTTAGAGCATAGGACCACTCCAGCGCGTCACGTAATTATTAATGTAATACTTTGCTGTGATTGGAAAGAGCAGTAATAACATACAGCTGCACTTGTTCTTACCATTGATGTCTATACTACCTGGATGTTGAACTTCAGATTTCTGAACGTGCCAGCCAAAGATGTTCATGTTCTGTTTCTTGACTAATGACAAGGAAACTAAAAGGAAATATGTTTCGATCCCGTACTCATGCGAATCTGTTACTCCGCATATTGGAGTAAGTTTTTCATTTAGACCGAATTAAGCATTTTTTTGTCAGGTATTAACTGATGGAAATTCGTTTGACTAACTACAACACGGCCACAATGCAAAATCGTGTGCAAAACATATGAATATGCAAGGCATGCTACAGTTCTATACCCAGACACAAGAATTATAAATCCAGATTATATAGAGATGACTAGTTCTTACATACGTGATCCGCCAGAATATTATGAACACGTGATAGCCGGTACGTCCACCTTTGGCGCGGATAACAGCGGAGAAAGTCTTCCCATGGAAGCAATGAGACCTTAGTAGAGATTGCCACCACATCTGCCCACACGTGATTCCCGTAAGTTCCATGGGGAAGGCATGAAGGGCGATGAGCCTGACGCCGCGTTCAAACACATATCAGGTTTGTTCGATCGGGTTCAGTTGGGGGCGGGGCCCGGCACATCAACTGAAACTCGCAACTGTGTTCCTGGAACCACACTAGTGGTCATGGGACGGCGCATTGTATTGCTGAAAAATGCCACAACCGATGGGGAACATGATCGTCGTAGACGGCTGTACGTGGTCTGTTACCAGTCAGTGATACTCATTGGAATGAGCTCTACTGGACCCATAAATGCCCACGTGGAAATTCGGCAGAGCATAACTGAGTCACCGCTATCTTGGCTCCATCCAGCAATAATGGTGTCAAGGAGCTGTTGCTCTAGAAGACGGCGGCTTCGATCCTCCCATCGTTATGGTGAAAATACCGGGCTTCATCAGTCCACGCTACATTCTACCGTTGTACCAAAGTCCAGTGACCATGGTCCAGCGCATATATCTGTCATATCTGCCGATGTCGCGGTGTTAACCCGGGCCCAGGTACGTGTCGTTGGCTTTGGAGGCCCATTTTTAGGATCTTTTAATGAATTGGGAGTTGAGAGACACTTGTAGACGGCACAGCGTCAGAGTCTAATAGAGTCTAATGTTAATTCTGCCACATTCGCCACCTGTCCTGTTTTAGCAGTGTGGTCAGCCTACGACGTCCGATACCTGCAGTGAGGGGTGGTAAGCCATCCCCCAATGTTTGGATGTGGTTTCACCTTGCTTTAGCCACTTTGCTGAAGACTCTTTCCAGGGCACTTCTCGAACACCTGATAAGTCGTGTATTATGCGACATACTCGACCCGAACCTGCTGGCCACCACAACCTACCATCAGTCAAACTCAGGTAGACGGCGCTCATTCTCTATTCCATACACGGGCAGAAACACTCACTACCGCGCGTGAGTCTCATTAGCAGCCATTCGTCTGCCGCTGATCTTGTCTGGGCAGGTTTATAGTAGGTACAGGGTCGTTATTTCCAGAATGATCAGTGTATACGCCCGTGTTTTCACATTCAGCCTAAATAAATGCAAACCGTTTGCTTCGATGAAGATGTTCAATAAATTACCTATAACGTTAGAAATGTCTATATAAGTATGAGTATTTGCTTTATGCAAAGCGCTAACAGGAAAGTGTTTGTGAAATAAGAAGACTTTTAATTGATTTGTAAGTCCTCCAGCTATGTCTTAATTTTATTTTTGCTCGAAGACGCGTGTCGCCTTATCCACAAGGGAGTCTCAAAGGGTGTCCTGAAATATTACACCATTTTTTCGTATTAACATATAGGTTATGTGTTTAAAACATTTCGTTCATTTTGTTGTTATAAAAAAAGTTACTAACAGGTCACCGCCTAATTATTCATTACTTTAAGCCAAACAGCTTTCTGCCATACGGTAAACTGGAGGAAAACTGGCCTAATTTCTTTCGCTCACTTTGTTTGTCAAATATAGCACGATAATTGTTATTTTCTTCTCTAGAAACACATTTGTTTATGTATGTTCAGACCACATTTGTGATCGTTGTTTTCCACTGTATGTGCGTAGACGTAAAACTGATGATTTTGTGTGTGTGTGCCGGCCGCGGTGGCCGAGGAGCCTGAGGCGCGTCAGTCACGGTCTGCACGGCCACTACGGTCGGGGGTTCGAATCCCCCCTCGCGCATGGATATTTGTGCCGTCTTTAGTATAAGGTAGTTCATAAGTAGTTTGTAAGTTTCGGGACTGATGGACTGATGACCCCGTAGTTAAGTCCCATAAGCTTAACAAACATTTGAACATTTGAGTGTGTGTGTGTGTGTGTGTGTGTGTGTGTGTGTGTGTGTGTGTGCGCGCGCGCGCGCGCCTGTGTGTGTGTTAGGACCTACCCCTTCTCTTTCCTCTAGGATAGGAATGGGACTCGCTGTGACCGGTTTGTCGCGAGCTTTAAAGCGATGTTTTCTGTGACGGCTTTCTGTGTATCGGCCCCGGTCCTAATCTGCCCAGCGGATTACGTGCTTAGGTCGGAGTGGTGGCCAGCCTGGATGTGGTTTTTACTCAGTCTTCCACATCCCATTAGATTAATATCGAGCTGATAACCAAGTTACGCATCTGTTAAATGACTCGAAACATCTTGGAAACTTTCACATACTTACACGTGTATAACACTACGCAGGTATTATTGTAAACGAATGGAGAATATACAGTCTCCATCAAAGCAGGAGTGGCTTGAGGTAAACTGCAAGACTTTGGAAGAATGTATAACTAAGGGAAAGATAGATACCTCCTACAGGAAAATAAAAGACATTTGGAGATAAGAAAACCAGTAGTATGAATATCAAGAACTCAGATAGAAAACCAGTACTAAGCAAAGAAGGAAAAGCTGAAAGGCTGATGGAATATATAGAAGGCCTGTAAAAAGGAAATAAACTTGAAGGAAGTATTCTAAAAATGGAAGACGAAGTAGAGAAAGATGAGACAGGCGATACTATACTGCGAGACGAATTTGACAGAGCACTAAAAGATATGAGTAGAAACATAGCCCTTGGAGTAGATGATATTCCGTGTTAACTACTGTTATTGTTAGGAGAGCCAGTAATTAAAAAATTATTCCACCTGGTATGTAAGATATACGAGACAGGGAAAATACCCCCAGACTTCAAAAAGAATATAGTGATTCCAATTCCTAAGAAAGCAAGAGCAGACACATGTGAAAATTACAGAACTATCAGTTTAATAAGCCACGGTTGCAAAATACTAACACGTTTTATTTACATAGGTATGGAAAAACGTGTGGAATCCGACTTTGGGGAAGATGAATTTGGATTTAGGAGAAATGTAGGAACAGGTGAGGCAATACATTAAGACTTATCTTAGAAGATATCAAGAACTCAGATAGAAAACCAGTACTAAGCAAAGAAGGAAAAGCTGAAAGGCTGAAGGAATATATAGAAGGCCTGTAAAAAGGAAATAAACTTGAAGGAAGTATTCTAAAAATGGAAGACGAAGTAGAGAAAGATGAGACAGGCGATACTATACTGCGAGACGAATTTGACAGAGCACTAAAAGATATGAGTAGAAACATAGCCCTTGGAGTAGATGATATTCCGTGTTAACTACTGTTATTGTTAGGAGAGCCAGTAATTAAAAAATTATTCCACCTGGTATGTAAGATATACGAGACAGGGAAAATACCCCCAAACTTCAAAAAGAATATAGTGATTCCAATTCCTAAGAAAGCAAGAGCAGACAAATGTGAAATTTACAGAACTATCAGTTTAATAAGCCGTGGTTGCAAAATACTAACACGTTTTATTTACAGAGGTATGGAAAAACGGGTGAAATCCGACCTTGGGGAAGATGAATTTGGATTTAGGAGAAATGTAGGAACAGGTGAGGCAATACATTAAGACTTATCTTAGAAGATAGATTAAGGAAAGGAAAACCTACGTCTTTAGCATTACTAGATCTGGAGAAAGTTTCTGGCAATGTTGATTGGAATACACTTTTTGAGATTCTGAAGGTAGCAGGGGTAAAATATTAAGGCGAATAGCTATATTCAACTTGTACAAAAACCAGACAGCAGTTATTAGAGTCGACGGGCATGAAAGGGTCTCAGGGGTTGGGAAGGAAGTAAGACAGGATTGTAGCCTTTCCCCAATCTTGTTCAATCTGTACAATGAGCAAGCTGGGAAGGAATTCAAGGAGAAATTTGGAGAGGGAATTAAAGTCCAAAGAAAGGGAATAAAAACCTTGCGGTTTACTGACGACATAGTAATTCTGTTGGAGATAGCAAAGGACCTGGAACAGCAATTACATGAAATGAACAGTATCTCGAAAGGAAGGTACAAGATGAACATTAACGAAAGTAAAACTAGAGTAATGGATTGTAGTGTCTTGAAAATACTGATGGAATTAGATTAGGTAATGAGATCATAAAGGTAGTACATAGTTTTTGTTATTTTGGTAGCAAAACTTCTTCTGATGGCCGAAGTAAAAGAGATATAAAATGCAGCATGGCTATAGGAAGAAAAGCGCTTTTTAAGAAGCGAAATTTGTTGACATCCAATATTAGTTTACATGTTAGTAAGTCTTTCCTGAAAGCATTTACCAGGAGTGTAGCACTGTATGGGAGTAAGACGTGGACGATAAGGAGTTCAGAGAAAAAGATGATAGAAGCTTTCGAAATGGGGTGCTACAGAAGAATGATGAAGATTAGACGGATAGATCACGTAACTAATGAGAAGGTGCTCAGTAGAATTGGAGAGAAAAGGAGTTTCTGGCATAACGTGACTAAAGAAGGGATAGGTTTGGTGGGACACATTCTGAGACATCGAGGAATCGTTAACGTAGTAGTAGAATTAAGTGTGTGGGGTGAAAATCGTAGAGGAAGACCGAGGGACGAATACAGGAAACAGATTCAAAAGGATGGAGGTTGCCGAAGGTATTCTCATATGAAGAGGCTTGCATAGGACCGTAGCGTAGAGAGCTGCATCAAACCAGTCTGTGGTCTGAAGACCACAACAACAACAACAACATCAACGTAGATCTAAATTTTAGAAGAAAGTTTAGTGTACGTAATAAACAGGTATAATATCGAATAAAAAGTATATTTTCTTCAAGGCCTTCGGCCTTTCAGACATTACGTACAGTCGTGAAGGAAATGAAACATATCAAAAAGCACGTATCCAGGTACTAGAAGATTCTAGGGCGAAACCTGATGTCCCACAGACGATTTCTTTATTCTGGGGCGGTGCAGAATCATTGGCGATAATTGTAGGTCGTTCTAGTAATGAGCCTCTTGTTGCCTGGCTTCGAAGAATAGCAGCATAACAACATGCGGGGCGATGGGCCCCAAATGTCACGTAATTGTGAAGAAAATTATATACGGGTATGTGTGCTATGAGGAGCAGGGCCATGAAAACACGTTCAGTGATGGACTCAACTGCAGTGCACTGCTAGGAACCAGTATAATTCGCTTATATTCAATTTATGTATACATTTTGTTATTTTCTTCACATTTCCTTGTGCTGACAAACTGTGGTGCAGCACACACTTCAAGGTTCTGATATACGTATAACCAACCTGTTGTAACTTGGGAGAGGTAAATGATTTAATGGTTATTGTCACTGTCCATAGATTATGGGGTCCCAGGTTCATTTCCCCGTCACGTCAAAAATTTTCTTTACCCGGGGACCTGTGCCTATGTTTTTCGCTCAACACACATTGGTTTTATTGGTTCATTCATGATTCATATAGAATATATTGTTCCCCAATCTTTTGCCTACGAAACTCTATTTTTCAATACAAGCTCTGTTGAATGGTACGGCATTACGACACCTTAAAATGCCGGCCTGTATGGTACAAACCAATTGGTGGCTGCGGAAGCCAACGTTTCGCTGCGTCGGTTACTCTCCCATATACATGCACTGCGTCCCGCGGAGTTCACCCTTCAGTGGACCAAACAGATGGAAGGAAGTCAGGAGGGGCAAGACTCGGTCTGTGGTGTATATGGGAAAGAACAGTCCAATGAACTGATGTGAACTCCCCTCGCGTTTTCAGACTTGTTTGAGGCCTTCCGCTGTTGAGCAGCGTGGTGTTTGATCGTGATGGATCAATGAGCTGGAAGAAGCACAGCTGAGCGCTACCAGCCAGCTCTTGAGAGATCACGCAAGTCTGGTCGACCGTAGCGTTATCACTAATTTAACAAGATTAACCCCGACTGCCGTAATTACAGGTTTTTTTATTTAATCGGACTACCAGTTTCGGCGTGTTATTAATATCATCTTCAGAGCACCATTTAGGAACTGAAGCAACTATTCAATCAGTTATACTTAATGAATGGGAGCCTCTGATGAACGTGGTATCTGTAGACCTTGGTGTGAATCTGGTCCATCTGCACATCAAGCATTCATGGAGGCGAATTAAATAAAAAATAACTATACTTACGACTACTGTGGTTTATCTTGTTAACCCTTTGAGTACAACTGGTTTCACAGTAAGACCCCCTTGAATTTAATGACTCAAAGGCGGCTCAGTGGTTGCTCTGTAAAACCACCACGGCACTGGTCTATACTACCCTCTGTCCTCAAGATATTCAACTCGCTGCCGGCTCAGGTAATACGTTTTCGTGAGAAAGCGACATAAACATTCACCTGCGCAGTATATGCCGGTGTGTTGCTGAGGATCGTGAGATTACATATATTGTTTTCCAGTGAATTATCTTCCGAGTTGGCATAGTAATGCATTGTAAAGTAGACTAATATTTTAGTTTAATCCATGTCTTGCAGTCGACCAGTGGTTTCAATACGTAACCATATGTTCTAAAAAATTTGTAAACACTCGAGTACTTTTCTCACTTCATATATATTTATATATCATTTGTAATGTAATTATAAAAAAAATTGTTTCACAACTCAATTTGGTTCCTTGGGCCACAAAGGGTTAAGTACTGACTAGCAGCACTTCCAACTGCCATACAAGTATGATTATTAAGATGAGTGATGCATCTTCCAACGTTTCATCATCCTTCTGTCCAATATCAGGTCTCTGTTGACCATTGATTTTGACACTGTCCCTTCCTAGTTGCGACTTTTGATAGGACGATCCGTAAACAGTGAATGGGCGCGTGGCTGCCGTGTGCGCTGACCGCCCTAGCCGACGATAACGCAACGCCTACCTTATACTAGAGTTACTCTGTGCTTATACTGAACAGTCGGGAAATATTCTTTGGCGGTAGAGGCACGACAATACTGAACAGAAAACTTTTTCTGGCGATAAAGAAACAACTGCGAACACCCGACAATACTTAGTACTGTTACCACGAGATTGTAACACGAGCGCCTTACCAACAAAACCAAGAGGTGAGGTGGGAAAACCCGGCTCATTATGGGTGTTACCCGGGCAACGGCGTTACGTCAACCACCGGAAGCCAAACGTCAAAAGCCGCAAGTAATTCAAACGTGCTATAAGCCACGTAAGTGTTTGGTAAGCGGGCGAGAACTCTGCAACGTGGTTTCGGGAACAGGGCTGCCACAGTCTAAACGACTTTAGTTTTCTTCAGAAAAATATTGCACAACAAATGTTTCACTTTCTACAGAATTGCTGTCCATAATATTGCGTTTCAAGGCAGAGAAAGGATGTGAGAAGGCGACTCACCTCCCTCTCGTTGTTGCAGAAGCTGATGCCGAGGTTGGGCATGGCCCGCAGGATGGCGACCAGGGACTGGATGGTGTTGCTGTAGACGACGGGCCGGTACTGCTTGAAGTCCTCCGCCGTGAAGCCGCTCTCGTGGATGATCCTGCGCACAAGTCGGCACACAGTCAGAGCTGCGCAATAACTCTAGGCGGTAGTTGTCGTACAGTAGGGACAAACGTGCAAATGATTGTAAATCTATCGCATTCAACTGTGGTTATTAGTCCGTAGCTCACAAACTACTTAAACAGTAGGGATATCTAGGGACTGACATTGTAGGTCGGCTGGTCAGAAGTTTTGACACGGTGATGCAATTATATAAAAAACCACATCATGCGGCAAAAATTGTAATTATTGCCTCACCTGCTATTAAATACCTTCGATATAACGAGACAAAATATGTCCCTGGAAATTGACTTATTATTTGATATTGTTTCAATAAACATGGTATACCTGGAACTTAACATTCATAGAAGTCGTGTATTTACAAAATCGCTAGTAAGAAAGAAAACACAGAGCTGAAAAGGAAATGGGGCTACCACAGTCTAACATATACAGCCATGACAATTCCTCTGATTTTTGTTATACAGCTTGACAGCAGCGCTCCAAGCGGCCGACAGGGTACATTTCTGAATACGATATTGTATGAGTGTGAATAGTAACGTTTATATTGATTTTAACATTCTTTTTACGTCAGGGAACGTTTTTAATGTCATAAAAATAGGTAATAAAATAAAAATAGATCTAAATTTCTCTTTCTTAAATTTTATAAGCTATCTGACTAGGTATATGTCACATTCTACAAACTAACCAAACAGTTTAAAATTAAATAACAGACGCCATCGTAATCCTAATGCAAACTAAAACTGTAAATTTTCTACATTCTGCAAACATTAATTTAAACTCCAACTGATGTGTGATTTTGTTCAGTAAACCTCAATTTACGCATATTATTCACAAATACCACTGACAATGAAGTAAAAGGTGTAGATATAGACTCCGCCTAGGTTTTTCACCGGGTTTTACCTTAAGGTCCGCGCCCGAATGGGGGAGCCCATCGTAGATAGGTTAGGGATAATGGCTACACCTCTAGTTTAGGCCTAAAGATGAAAGATAATTATTTAAACTGAACTTTAATCGTGTAGCTTAGTATATGGAGACAAGTCATTACGCAAAGTAGATTATAAATGTATGTCAAACATATGAAATTTCTTGTATTTTTTGTATAACTGTTATATATGTGAAAATAGTGTTACAAGGACGCTGTGGAATCCCTTTCACAGACTCATATACAGTAAGCTCAAGTTATTCCGGGGGCCCATGTAGCGTCCCGTGGAGAAACGATATTAATAGTGAGTGACGCTGTGTTGAACTCCAATCAGAAACATAAGCGCAGTGATGTCAAAGAAAGTGTTAGTCAAGGACGTCAATGAACTGTTTTTCACAACAAAGAAATTTTAATATCGTCGTGAACGTTATCTCAGCTCTCTGTTAGAGTACTATTTAAAAAAAAATGTACGACGTGTAATCTTTCTTGTTTTGTCTTGTACATGTCTTGTCGCGTCTTGAAAGGGCAGTGTTATCATAATTATGCTAGAACGCCACAGCATCTATTTCTTTTGACATCCCATACTGACCACTGTATGTCATGAGTTATGTCATCTCTGGTGCTGTAACGAATCCATCGCGGTGGGTTTCCAGTTTGGCAAAGAGATCGTGATCAAAGGGACTCGTGTGGAGAGCGTGGATGGACGTTTCCAGTGGTGCGAGGGTCCTGCTGCTGACCAGCATCCAACATGGCTGTGCAGCTGATGCATGTGATGGCCAAATTGCAGAGTAATCAAGTAACTGTAGAGGTGAAAATAATTATGAAATCGGATATTGGCAGGTTCGCCCGTGGTTATCACGATGCGCACATCCAAACACTAGGCTATATGACCACGCCTCCAACTTGACTCAAACGTTTCTCATGTTTCCACCTGCTGTTACCTAAGAGCGTCCTACGGAATACGGGGAAGATCAGATCTGTAAGAATGGAGTGAATTAAGTTTACTCTGCTTTGGAAAAAAAAGAAAAATAATAATAATTTTCAGCGACATATTCATTACACAGCGAGTGTCATTAGTTTCAGTCGTTTCTTGCCGGCATCATTCAATACCGCTGTATCCTCATCCACTTCATCCCCATCATTTCTTAGCATCAAAGCTCAGTGATAAGCCAAAAAATATAAGTAGTATGCACCTTCAACACGTTTTCAACAAAGAGAATAACGGACTGTTTCTCTTTAATTTCGTGCTCCACCAAATCCCTGTCTGCTAGTCACAAGTAATCGGATCTCTCCGCTTGTTGACTACGCCGAATCGAATAAAATAATAACGAGGAATGGGAAGCACGGGGGCAAACATGCGACCCGGTCACGCGACTCAGCCGACGCCCCTCAATAAATCACGCTCTTTTCTCTCCAGGGACAACAGCGCCATAGTTTGTACACGTTGGTTCGTAACAAGTCCCTCAAAGCAGCTCAACACGTCGTCAAATTGACACTTCTACGGTCGGAAAGCAATGACGAAATCTTTGTGTACATACTTAAAATGGAATGATTCCAATATCCAACGCGTGGGAGAAGACTGACTGTTCATTACTCTCTGTGCGTGTCTTTATCAGGTTGTGTATGTCTTCGTGGTCCCTGCTTGAGCGATATCTAGGGGATTCAGAAATTTTTCTAAGCTTATCGCCTTAACCGGTTCTCTTGTCTTGATAACTTTTATGGAATACTGAAATGACTGCCAAATCGTGGATTTCTACTTTTCCATGGCGGACTCCAGAGACTGATTCAAAGTTCTAATATTGCAGCCATCCTCCTTTTTATTCGTTCAGCAACCTGTGTTATTTCTATTTAGTACAACTTCCACAGTCTTAAGAATATTGTAAGATTGATGTGCAAGCTGTCTCCATTGTAAACTTCAGACATTTTTTCACAATAGCCTGCCAAGAAACTGATGTCTACTGATGAGACTACAGGAGGTGGTGATTGTTGTGGTCTTCAGTCCACAATCTGGTTTGACGCAGCTCTCTACGCCACCTGTCCTGTGCAAGTCTCTTCATCTGATAATATGTTCGGCAACCTAAATCCTGCTCAGCCGGCCGCGGTGGCCGAGGGGACTGAGGCGCTCCAGTCACGGTCTACACGGCCACTACGGTCGGGGGTTCGAATCCTCCCTCGGGCATGGATATTTGTGCCGTACTTAGGATAAGCTAGTTGATAAGTAGTTTGTAAGTTTAGGGACTTATGATCCCGTAGTCAAGTCCCATAAGCTATACAAACATTTGAATTTGATTTGAACCTGCTTATTGTATTCGTCCCTCGGTCTCCCTCTGCGATTTTTACCCCACACACTTCCTTCTAATGCTAAGTCGACGATTCCTTGATGTCTCAGAATGTGCCCCACAACCTATCCTTTCTGTTAGTCAGAATATCCGAGAAACTCTTTTCCTCTCCAATTCTGTTAAGCAGCTCCTCATTAGGTACGTGATCTACTCGTCTAATTTTTATCATTCGTCTGTATCACTACATTTCAAAAGATTCTATCATCTTTTTGTCTGAACTCGTTATTATCCACGTTTCACTCCCATACAATGCTACACTCCAGAGAAATGCTTTCAGAAAGGACTTCCTATCAATTAGATTAATTTTGCATGTCAACAAATTTCGCTTCTTCAAAAACGCTTATCTTCCCATAGACATTCTGCATTTTATATGTTCTTTACTTTGGCCATCAGAAGTTAGTTTACTACCCAAATAACAAAACTCATCTACTACTTTTATTGTCGCATTATCTAATCCGCTTCCTTCAACATCGCGTGAATTTCTGACGCAACCTTCCATTATCCTTGTTGTCACTCTTGTTAATGTTCATTTTATACCCTCCTTTCAAGACAATGTCCATTCCATTCAATTTTTATTTCAAGCTATAAAAACTACCGCGATTAATATGTAGCGAGTACATACTAAGAAAAATATTAAAAAATTCCTTAAAATTATTATGCGCTACTAGCGACAAATCGCTCATAGGTGGCCAGCTATACAGTGCTTCCACGATGTACCCGATGTAGTAAATGTCACTATTATGACTCTCGTATTTCCATAAAGTAACTCATAATGCAACAGTAGTATGGGATTGATTACTTTTTCATGGCAAAGGAGATAACAAAAGTAAACAAACGCACATGTTACGAGTTACTCAATGCAGGTAACGATCAAAGTTGATTCAGTAGCATTCTGCGAGTTACAATTTTTGTGATATGTTTCTTGCATATGTAACACTATGTCTACAAGCAGCTACAAATGAATTTTCGGTAAAATGTTGATCAGTTTGAGAGACAATGGAAAAAAATTAGGTATGTAGCTGATCAGCTACACTATGCAATAAAAGGATTAACATTAATGGAAGAGTCGCAGCTGCTCAGCTCATAATAACGGAAGCCAACGCAAAGCTGCTAAGGAAGCGGTGCCCCGTTCATAATAATCTGGTCATTTGATGACTGCAAGCAAGTGCTATGGGACGATGAATCATCGTCTATTAAGTGTTCAAATTGTTACATTAGTTGTAAATGTATACCTAAAATGTTCAAATGTTTGTAAATATGTGGGACTTAACTTATTTGGTTATTAAATGTTTGTTTAGCTTATGGGATTTAACTACGGGATCATCAGTCCCTAAACTTACAAACTGCTTATCAACTAGCTTATCCTAAGGACGGCACAAATATCCATGCCCGAGGGGGGATTCGAACCCCCGACCGTAGTGGCCGTGCAGACCGTGACTGGAGCGCCTCAGCCCCCTCAGCCACCGCGGCCGGCTTTGGTTATTAGTCTCTAAGCTTACAAACTACTTAAACTGAGTTAAGCTAACCTAAGGAAAACACACACATCCATGCCCGAGGGTGGACTCGAACCTCCGACGGGGAGCAGAAGCGCACTCCGTAGCAAGGCGCCTCAAAGCGCACGGCCATTATCGCGCGGCTGTCTGTAAAATATCTCCTGAGAACAATTAGTACATCACGTCAAGAGCCTAGTTTATCTACATCTACATAGATACTCTACAAATCACATTTAAGTGTCTGTCGGAGGTTTCATTAACCACTTTAATAACCTTTCTCTACCGTTCCACTCTCTAACAGCGTGCGGGAAGAAAGAACACGTAAATTGTTCCGTTTTCGATCTGATTTCTCTTATTGTATTGGGATGGTCATGTCTCCCTATGTAGATTGACTAGCAAAATATTTTCACATTAAGAAGTAAAAGTCGGTGATTGAAATTTCGCAAATAGATCTTGCCGCAATGAATAACGTCGTTCTTTTTAGTGATTTCCACCTCAAATCGTGCAACATTTCCGTGACCTTCCCCCCCCCCCCCCCGTGACGTGATAAAACAAAACGAGCTGCCCTTCTCTGAACCTTCTCAATATCTTCCGTCAGTCCCACCTGGTGAGAGTCCCACAATGGTCAACAGTACTCCAGGAGAGGACGCACAAGAGGGATTAGGCAGTCTCTTTGGTGGAGCTGGTGCATCTTCGAAGCGTTTTGCCAAAAAACGTAACCTTTGGTTCGCCTACCCCCACAATATTTTCTATGTGTTCTCTCCAGTCTAAGTTGTTCGTAATTGTAACTCCTAGGTATTTGGTAGAATTTACGACGTTAACGTCGTAGTAGTAGTAGTGTAGAAGTAATAAATTGTAACGTCATGCGAGTGCCGCCGTTTTACTCTATGAATAGCGGAAAAGTAGTATGCGATAAACTTCTTTCATAATTCTGTTGAAGTTGTCAGCGACAAAAATATATTAATGGTTTCAAACGATGTGTAAAATCTTTTCAAGTCTGTAAGTGCTGTTATTTTCAAACAGTGGATGAATAAAGTTTCATTATCAAGCATAGTTTGATGCGGCAGCTGTTTATGACGTTATATCCCCAGAAATATGCGATGTAGGTGATTTTTTATCCCCATTGTGGCAAATATGGTTGAAATCGTACCATTAGTTAAGGAGAAGATGAGGTATAGTGTTGCATGATGGAGCAGTTTTTTGAGAATGTTATTTATGACGGCATGCCTCCTGAGCTATGTGTCGTGGGTGCTCCTTAACTCCACAGCGATTGTTGCCTCATAGTAAGGAAAATGTATGCGAAGTTCGGCTGAAGTCGGTGCGGTAGTTTAGGAAGAGATGCAAAACACATACACAGTTTTTATAATATATGGTGATATAAACATAATTATATTTATAAATTACTCTTCTTCAGAGACTTTTGCTTGCCACTGTAAAACTACATTTGGCATCGACTCTGCTTTAGTCCCTGTCGATATTTTCGTGCCGAAATAGTAAAACACATATATTACATTTATTGTATCATTTACTAATGTAATTGATTAAACTTAGTCTTATTTAATTAGATTACATTTAGACACTATTTTGTGATGTAGCATGCCTGCTCAAGACCGTTGCCTTTTATCGACCCCAAAATACGGTACTGCCAAAGGCAAATTCCGGGCGAAGGGTGATGTAGCCTGGAGGTACTCACTGCCGAACACAGGTGACTTCTACTGGGCATAATGGGCAAAGTGCCATGCAGCGGTAGCCGGGGCGTACTCACTAATACTGAATGGGACAAATACGTGACCTTCACTAGCGGATGAATTAAAAAAAAAAAGGCACCATTGACACCAACAGCTACTTCCAACAGGATTGAGCAACTGCCTATACAGCCGGCCGAAGCTCGACGCACATTTACACCATCTTCACGCCTGACAGAGTAGTTAGCAGAGGTCAATCTGGTCATGTCTCCATGTGACTACCAAGGACACCAGATCTGTCTGTGTGATTTCTTTCTGTGGGGAGCCCTCAAGTCTAAGGAGTATCACAAGAATGCTCATATCTTCGAGAATGGTAGCAGAATATGCGTGATGACAGGGCAGCTTCGATCAGCCTTCACCAGCCTTCTGATCATGGCGGAGAGGTGCCAAGAGAGGAATGACGGTCACTTTCAACATCTGCTACAGTCAGGTTAGTAATTCATTTCCTTTCCTCTGGTGTTTTTCCATGTACCCTGGAACTCTGTTCTGCGGACCACTTTTATCTCCCCACCTGTACTTTCTGCCTCTAAATTTCCTTTCGGTACAGAAAACACCCTAGAAAAACCTACTGAGATAAGTACACGGTGGATAATGAGAGCTAAGATATGGCTACTCCTGGTACGTTACTGTTATAGTGGCACTAATAGTCGTACTGGAGTGACAATAATATTTCCCAATCAAAATAATGAATCAGACTATTGGAATCAAACATTTACTTCTGGATAAGTCCAGTCTTTAATACCCTGAAGAATAATATGAAAAGCACAAAGAATTCTCCTGTTTGAGTCATTGGATAAATATTGATTAAACATACAGGCAAGACCTCAGTTCTAACGTTGCAGAAGGGAGAACAGTATATGGAGTGATATCCCTGAGTTCCCTTTAATATTTAACACGGATAAAGCATTCTGACACTTTTGTGATACAGTTGATGAAAATTATGAACCCGCAGTTAGTTGAACGAATACTTGTCCACAGGATTAAAAGGCTGGCGGAAGTTAAACTCCCCACTGACAGTGAATAAACACGTGGTGCTCCTAACTGCAAACCTGCAAGTCCCACAACAGACTGCAGTCTGCACAAGTCGACAGTTCATCAGCGTTCCTTCGTGGAATCAATCTCTCTCTCTCTCTCTCTCTATCACACGCAAGCGCGCGCACACACAGACACACAGACACACACCCACACACACACACACTCCGCGAGCGATAAAGTCAAACCACTATCTGTGCCGATCCTGATATGTGACACTAAAGTGTACGCATATTGGGCGCAATCACAGCGTTACGGAGATTTTTCTAGCTTGGTTCTGACTAGGGGTGTACAGTCCGTGAACAAACTAGTTCATTTTAGTTCACTTGGGTGATGTAAATTTCTTTTACTCCTTGCTCTCCCAATCTACTGGAAAATAGAAGGCGCATGCTCAAATACCCCTTTCTCGATACTGAGGACACCCCACCCCTTGAACTTAAAAGTTTGTGTTTCAGAACTCCTAACTTATAACAGAGTAACCTGCATCGAAACGGAAGACTGAAATAGTCCACTTAGTTCAGTTGATGAACTATTCCGAACTGCGGAAACCAAGTATTTAGTTCAGTTCATGAACTAAGCTGAACTGCGCGAACTACGTCAGGTCGGAAGGCCGAAACAATTGTGTTAGTTGACTTACAAGGAGTGTGTATGTCAGTCGGATATTTTTATTAATCTTCATTTATAAATGGGGTGAAAAGTATTCTCATTAATGCAATTCTGCATCTATAACTGAAAGAAATTCCCCTTCTGTAACGCCGCGTTGGAATGGCCGTGTTGTGTGGAGCGCCACACACACACACGTGTGTGTGTGTGTGTGTGTGTGTGTGTGTGTGTGCTGTCTTTAGTATAGGTTAGTTTAAGCAGTTTATACTTCTAGGAACCTATGTGAATGTCGAAACGAAAAGCAAAATGGTGGCGGAGGGAAGTAAGGGGAAAAGAAATTTTGATATATACGTACGTTAAAACCCAAAGATCTTTTATTTGAAAATTTTTTATACCTTTTATCATTTCAACGATACTCATTCAGAGATACTGAAGTCAATGCTTTTCGAGGTAATGTTTCATACTCTTGCGACCTTCCTATCGGTATTCACTAATAAGATTTGGGCAATACATAACTCAGGGTAGTAAAAGTTTCATAGAGTTGAGTTATGTATGCCAGCTTTTATGCCCTAATCAGCTACCCAATCTGTTTAAGCAAGATCAATAATTAATCTGTAGTTTAGCCAGTCTATCAACTACTCTACAGTAGTTGGCCTACATATTCAATGCCGATCAAAATCAGAGTGTGTAACTTGAGTAGGCTTGGATATTAGTTAATTCCATAATAAATAGTGTGTTTGTCAAATTTTTAGTGAAATTTTGTTAAAAACCGATTTACCTTTTAGGCTACTTGTACACGAATATGAGCGTACCTTTTGTAAATTAAGGTGATTGGTTTCTGTGTTGGGATAGATCGTAAAATCAATCTGGAGTTTCAAATATATTGTGCACCTTGATTAACTTCGAATAATGTAGCATACACTGAGCTCTAATACATTTCCTTGAGAGCTTATATATATACAGATCCTTGGCCACAGGCTTAGGAAACTAAGTGTGGCCAGGTTGTGCGACATTTCTTGTGAAGTATAGCTCAACGAATGATGGCTGTTTATGTTTCTCCACTTTCGGCGTAAACTGACTGTTGGCGTGGAGACTGTTTGGTCACGTGTGCTGACGAAAGTTCAGTTCATCAGTCAACTGGACGTCGTCCGAAGAACCCGAAAAACACGCCTGCTTGCAGTGAAGCAAGAAGCGGCCGCGATGGCATAACTACATTAGTTAATTTGGTTGTCACAGTAGCTTTTCTTAAAGGACGAATGACGTGGTAACTGCTACTAAGCCGGTTCAGCCAATGATGGAAAATTCTTCGTTATAGTTCTTTTTTTTTTTTTTTTTTTTTTTTTTTTTTTTTTTTTTTTTTTTTTTTTTTGTATTCTGTCCGTATTAAGTGCAGCACCATGAAGGAGACATGTGATTAAATAAAATGTTTAGGGACATGAGAGTACACAAATGAGTTGTGTTTACTTACGTATGTCCGCAATATGAGCATGAGAATTCATTTGGATGTGGAGTCAACGTGCTATCATCAGAGCCCACAGGCAACGTGACAAGGAATCAGAGAGAGGTTTGATATGCTGCCAGGTGTATCCATAAAGTTCTTGAAGTGGTTACAGGACTAGAATGACCGAAGTGTCGGCCGATCATATACAGGCATGTTTGACATGCGGCACATGTGAGACGAGTGTGTAGGCCAGAAAAGCTTGACTACTCTGACACTCTTCGAAAAGGGACTGCACATATCTCACCTTATGTGGTTGGACTCGTTTTCCTGACTTGTAAATTAGTGAGAGGAGGGATAGTTGCGGCCCGTTCCCTAACACCTCCCTAACGCAGCTGCCGCTGTTCATTTCTCTTCGATAAAGATCGTTAGTCATTTCGCAATCACGTTGGCTCAGCACTGCTCTTATCACGTGACCTGGCTCAGTGCCCAGGCCTGTCTTTCTCGCTGTCCTCCAAACCTTCTCTGATGACGTGTCGGGACGTATGCGCTACGGCCTGTCTTTCTCGATGAAGCTGTTCTGCCGGCTACAGCCAACACCACCTAGAGACAAGGCCTCACAACAGCCCGTGCTATGTCATACTGACCAGGCCGCGGCCGCCAGCTAAATGGCTGGCCGCTACGAGACAGTGGCAACACCGTCTAGATACTAGGCCTCACAACAAGACCGTGTCACGTCACACCGATAGGCTGCCAACGCTAGGTGAGTGGCTGGCCGCTGGAGCACAGCGCACTGCCTCGTAGCGCCATCCAGTGGGCTTGCAATGACAGCGTATCAGTGTGACTTGACACGGTCTTGTTGTGAGGCCTAGTGTCTAGACGGTGTTGACAGTGGGCGTGCCCCAGCGGCCAGCCATTCAGATAGTGCCGTGGCCTGGTCAATGTGATGTCGCACAGACTGTTGTGAGGCCTTGTCTCTAGGTGGTGTTACTACGGCCAAGTGAGTAGATGGTGGTAGTGCTGTGGTCACTAAGTGTGACTTGACACGGTCTTGTTGTGAGGCCTAGTGTCTAGACGGTGTTGACAGTGGGCGTGCCCCAGCGGCCAGCCATTCAGATAGTGCCGTGGCCTGGTCAATGTGATGTCGCACAGACTGTTGTGAGGCCTTGTCTCTAGGTGGTGTTACTACGGCCAAGTGAGTAGATGGTGGTAGTGCTGTGGTCACTAAGTGTGACTTGACACGGTCTTGTTGTGAGGCCTAGTGTCTAGACGGTGTTGACAGTGGGCGTGCCCCAGCGGCCAGCCATTCAGATAGTGCCGTGGCCTGGTCAATGTGATGTCGCACAGACTGTTGTGAGGCCTTGTCTCTAGGTGGTGTTACTACGGCCAAGTGAGTAGATGGTGCTAGTGCTGTGGTCACTAAGTGTGACTTGACACGGTCTTGTTGTGAGGCCTAGTGTCTAGACGGTGTTGACAGTGGGCGTGCCCCAGCGGCCAGCCATTCAGATAGTGCCGTGGCCTGGTCAATGTGATGTCGCACAGACTGTTGTGAGGCCTTGTCTCTAGGTGGTGTTACTACGGCCAAGTGAGTAGATGGTGGTAGTGCTGTGGTCACTAAGTGTGACTTGACACGGTCTTGTTGTGAGGCCTAGTGTCTAGACGGTGTTGACAGTGGGCGTGCCCCAGCGGCCAGCCATTCAGATAGTGCCGTGGCCTGGTCAATGTGATGTCGCACAGACTGTTGTGAGGCATTGTCTCTAGGTGGTGTTACTACGGCCAAGTGAGTAGATGGTGGTAGTGCTGTGGTCACTAAGTGTGACTTGACACGGTCTTGTTGTGAGGCCTAGTGTCTAGACGGTGTTGACAGTGGGCGTGCCCCAGCGGCCAGCCATTCAGATAGTGCCGTGGCCTGGTCAATGTGATGTCGCACAGACTGTTGTGAGGCCTTGTCTCTAGGTGGTGTTACTACGGCCAAGTGAGTAGATGGTGGTAGTGCTGTGGTCACTAAGTGTGACTTGACACGGTCTTGTTGTGAGGCCTAGTGTCTAGACGGTGTTGACAGTGGGCGTGCCCCAGCGGCCAGCCATTCAGATAGTGCTGTGGCCTGGTCAATGTGATGTCGCACAGACTGTTGTGAGGCATTGTCTCTAGGTGGTGTTACTACGGCCAAGTGAGTAGATGGTGGTAGTGCTGTGGTCACTAAGTGTGACTTGACACGGTCTTGTTGTGAGGCCTAGTGTCTAGACGGTGTTGACAGTGGGCGTGCCCCAGCGGCCAGCCATTCAGATAGTGCCGTGGCCTGGTCAATGTGATGTCGCACAGACTGTTGTGAGGCCTTGTCTCTAGGTGGTGTTACTACGGCCAAGTGAGTAGATGGTGGTAGTGCTGTGGTCACTAAGTGTGACTTGACACGGTCTTGTTGTGAGGCCTAGTGTCTAGACGGTGTTGACAGTGGGCGTGCCCCAGCGGCCAGCCATTCAGATAGTGCCGTGGCCTGGTCAATGTGATGTCGCACAGACTGTTGTGAGGCCTTGTCTCTAGGTGGTGTTACTACGGCCAAGTGAGTAGATGGTGGTAGTGCTGTGGTCACTAAGTGTGACTTGACACGGTCTTGTTGTGAGGCCTAGTGTCTAGACGGTGTTGACAGTGGGCGTGCCCCAGCGGCCAGCCATTCAGATAGTGCCGTGGCCTGGTCAATGTGATGTCGCACAGACTGTTGTGAGGCCTTGTCTCTAGGTGGTGTTACTACGGCCAAGTGAGTAGATGGTGGTAGTGCTGTGGTCACTAAGTGTGACTTGACACGGTCTTGTTGTGAGGCCTAGTGTCTAGACGGTGTTGACAGTGGGCGTGCCCCAGCGGCCAGCCATTCAGATAGTGCCCGTGGCCTGGTCAATATGATGTGGCACAGACTGTTGTGAGGCCTTGTCTCTAGGTGGTGTTACTACGGCCAAGTGAGTAGATGGTGGTAGTGCTGTGGTCACTAAGTGTGACTTGACACGGTCTTGTTGTGAGGCCTAGTGTCTAGACGGTGTTGACAGTGGGCGTGCCCCAGCGGCCAGCCATTCAGATAGTGCCGTGGCCTGGTCAATGTGATGTCGCACAGACTGTTGTGAGGCCTTGTCTCTAGGTGGTGTTACTACGGCCAAGTGAGTAGATGGTGGTAGTGCTGTGGTCACTAAGTGTGACTTGACACGGTCTTGTTGTGAGGCCTAGTGTCTAGACGGTGTTGACAGTGGGCGTGCCCCAGCGGCCAGCCATTCAGATAGTGCCCGTGGCCTGGTCAATATGATGTGGCACAGACTGTTGTGAGGCCTTGTCTCTAGGTGGTGTTACTACGGCCAAGTGAGTAGATGGTGGTAGTGCTGTGGTCACTAAGTGTGACTTGACACGGTCTTGTTGTGAGGCCTAGTGTCTAGACGGTGTTGACAGTGGGCGTGCCCCAGCGGCCAGCCATTCAGATAGTGCCCGTGGCCTGGTCAATATGATGTGGCACAGACTGTTGTGAGGCCTTGTCTCTAGGTGGTGTTACTACGGCCAAGTGAGTAGATGGTGGTAGTGCTGTGGTCACTAAGTGTGACTTGACACGGTCTTGTTGTGAGGCCTAGTGTCTAGACGGTGTTGACAGTGGGCGTGCCCCAGCGGCCAGCCATTCAGATAGTGCCATGGCCTGGTCAATGTGATGTCGCACAGACTGTTGTGAGGCATTGTCTCTAGGTGGTGTTACTACGGCCAAGTGAGTAGATGGTGGTAGTGCTGTGGTCACTAAGTGTGACTTGACACGGTCTTGTTGTGAGGCCTAGTGTCTAGACGGTGTTGACAGTGGGCGTGCCCCAGCGGCCAGCCATTCAGATAGTGCCGTGGCCTGGTCAATGTGATGTCGCACAGACTGTTGTGAGGCCTTGTCTCTAGGTGGTGTTACTACGGCCAAGTGAGTAGATGGTGGTAGTGCTGTGGTCACTAAGTGTGACTTGACACGGTCTTGTTGTGAGGCCTAGTGTCTAGACGGTGTTGACAGTGGGCGTGCCCCAGCGGCCAGCCATTCAGATAGTGCCGTGGCCTGGTCAATGTGATGTCGCACAGACTGTTGTGAGGCCTTGTCTCTAGGTGGTGTTACTACGGCCAAGTGAGTAGATGGTGGTAGTGCTGTGGTCACTAAGTGTGACTTGACACGGTCTTGTTGTGAGGCCTAGTGTCTAGACGGTGTTGACAGTGGGCGTGCCCCAGCGGCCAGCCATTCAGATAGTGCCGTGGCCTGGTCAATGTGATGTCGCACAGACTGTTGTGAGGCCTTGTCTCTAGGTGGTGTTACTACGGCCAAGTGAGTAGATGGTGGTAGTGCTGTGGTCACTAAGTGTGACTTGACACGGTCTTGTTGTGAGGCCTAGTGTCTAGACGGTGTTGACAGTGGGCGTGCCCCAGCGGCCAGCCATTCAGATAGTGCCGTGGCCTGATCAATGTGATGTCGCACAGACTGTTGTGAGGCATTGTCTCTAGGTGGTGTTACTACGGCCAAGTGAGTAGATGGTGGTAGTGCTGTGGTCACTAAGTGTGACTTGACACGGTCTTGTTGTGAGGCCTAGTGTCTAGACGGTGTTGACAGTGGGCGTGCCCCAGCGGCCAGCCATTCAGATAGTGCCCGTGGCCTGGTCAATATGATGTGGCACAGACTGTTGTGAGGCCTTGTCTCTAGGTGGTGTTACTACGGCCAAGTGAGTAGATGGTGGTAGTGCTGTGGTCACTAAGTGTGACTTGACACGGTCTTGTTGTGAGGCCTAGTGTCTAGACGGTGTTGACAGTGGGCGTGCCCCAGCGGCCAGCCATTCAGATAGTGCCGTGGCCTGGTCAATGTGATGTCGCACAGACTGTTGTGAGGCCTTGTCTCTAGGTGGTGTTACTACGGCCAAGTGAGTAGATGGTGGTAGTGCTGTGGTCACTAAGTGTGACTTGACACGGTCTTGTTGTGAGGCCTAGTGTCTAGACGGTGTTGACAGTGGGCGTGCCCCAGCGGCCAGCCATTCAGATAGTGCCGTGGCCTGGTCAATGTGATGTCGCACAGACTGTTGTGAGGCCTTGTCTCTAGGTGGTGTTACTACGGCCAAGTGAGTAGATGGTGGTAGTGCTGTGGTCACTAAGTGTGACTTGACACGGTCTTGTTGTGAGGCCTAGTGTCTAGACGGTGTTGACAGTGGGCGTGCCCCAGCGGCCAGCCATTCAGATAGTGCCGTGGCCTGGTCAATGTGATGTCGCACAGACTGTTGTGAGGCCTTGTCTCTAGGTGGTGTTACTACGGCCAAGTGAGTAGATGGTGCTAGTGCTGTGGTCACTAAGTGTGACTTGACACGGTCTTGTTGTGAGGCCTAGTGTCTAGACGGTGTTGACAGTGGGCGTGCCCCAGCGGCCAGCCATTCAGATAGTGCTGTGGCCTGGTCAATGTGATGTCGCACAGACTGTTGTGAGGCCTTGTCTCTAGGTGGTGTTACTACGGCCAAGTGAGTAGATGGTGGTAGTTCTGTGGTCACTAAGTGTGACTTGACACGGTCTTGTTGTGAGGCCTAGTGTCTAGACGGTGTTGACAGTGGGCGTGCCCCAGCGGCCAGCCATTCAGATAGTGCCCGTGGTCTGGTCTGGTCAATATGATGTGGCACAGACTGTTGTGAGGCCTTGTCTCTAGGTGGTGTTACTACGGCCAAGTGAGTAGATGGTGGTAGTGCTGTGGTCACTAAGTGTGACTTGACACGGTCTTGTTGTGAGGCCTAGTGTCTAGACGGTGTTGACAGTGGGCGTGCCCCAGCGGCCAGCCATTCAGATAGTGCCGTGGCCTGGTCAATGTGATGTCGCACAGACTGTTGTGAGGCCTTGTCTCTAGGTGGTGTTACTACGGCCAAGTGAGTAGATGGTGGTAGTGCTGTGGTCACTAAGTGTGACTTGACACGGTCTTGTTGTGAGGCCTAGTGTCTAGACGGTGTTGACAGTGGGCGTGCCCCAGCGGCCAGCCATTCAGATAGTGCCGTGGCCTGGTCAATGTGATGTCGCACAGACTGTTGTGAGGCATTGTCTCTAGGTGGTGTTACTACGGCCAAGTGAGTAGATGGTGGTAGTGCTGTGGTCACTAAGTGTGACTTGACACGGTCTTGTTGTGAGGCCTAGTGTCTAGACGGTGTTGACAGTGGGCGTGCCCCAGCGGCCAGCCATTCAGATAGTGCCGTGGCCTGGTCAATGTGATGTCGCACAGACTGTTGTGAGGCCTTGTCTCTAGGTGGTGTTACTACGGCCAAGTGAGTAGATGGTGGTAGTGCTGTGGTCACTAAGTGTGACTTGACACGGTCTTGTTGTGAGGCCTAGTGTCTAGACGGTGTTGACAGTGGGCGTGCCCCAGCGGCCAGCCATTCAGATAGTGCCGTGGCCTGGTCAATGTGATGTCGCACAGACTGTTGTGAGGCCTTGTCTCTAGGTGGTGTTACTACGGCCAAGTGAGTAGATGGTGGTAGTGCTGTGGTCACTAAGTGTGACTTGACACGGTCTTGTTGTGAGGCCTAGTGTCTAGACGGTGTTGACAGTGGGCGTGCCCCAGCGGCCAGCCATTCAGATAGTGCCGTGGCCTGGTCAATGTGATGTCGCACAGACTGTTGTGAGGCCTTGTCTCTAGGTGGTGTTACTATGGCCAAGTGAGTAGATGGTGGTAGTTCTGTGGTCACTAAGTGTGACTTGACACGGTCTTGTTGTGAGGCCTAGTGTCTAGACGGTGTTGACAGTGGGCGTGCCCCAGCGGCCAGCCATTCAGATAGTGCCGTGGCCTGATCAATGTGATGTCGCACAGACTGTTGTGAGGCATTGTCTCTAGGTGGTGTTACTACGGCCAAGTGAGTAGATGGTGGTAGTGCTGTGGTCACTAAGTGTGACTTGACACGGTCTTGTTGTGAGGCCTAGTGTCTAGACGGTGTTGACAGTGGGCGTGCCCCAGCGGCCAGCCATTCAGATAGTGCCGTGGCCTGGTCAATGTGATGTCGCACAGACTGTTGTGAGGCATTGTCTCTAGGTGGTGTTACTACGGCCAAGTGAGTAGATGGTGGTAGTGCTGTGGTCACTAAGTGTGACTTGACACGGTCTTGTTGTGAGGCCTAGTGTCTAGACGGTGTTGACAGTGGGCGTGCCCCAGCGGCCAGCCATTCAGATAGTGCCCGTGGCCTGGTCAATATGATGTGGCACAGACTGTTGTGAGGCCTTGTCTCTAGGTGGTGTTACTACGGCCAAGTGAGTAGATGGTGGTAGTGCTGTGGTCACTAAGTGTGACTTGACACGGTCTTGTTGTGAGGCCTAGTGTCTAGACGGTGTTGACAGTGGGCGTGCCCCAGCGGCCAGCCATTCAGATAGTGCCGTGGCCTGGTCAATGTGATGTCGCACAGACTGTTGTGAGGCCTTGTCTCTAGGTGGTGTTACTACGGCCAAGTGAGTAGATGGTGGTAGTGCTGTGGTCACTAAGTGTGACTTGACACGGTCTTGTTGTGAGGCCTAGTGTCTAGACGGTGTTGACAGTGGGCGTGCCCCAGCGGCCAGCCATTCAGATAGTGCCGTGGCCTGGTCAATGTGATGTCGCACAGACTGTTGTGAGGCCTTGTCTCTAGGTGGTGTTACTACGGCCAAGTGAGTAGATGGTGGTAGTCTCGTGCTGTGGTCACTAAGTGTGGTCCATTACACTATAGTCGTTCAAGAAGGAAAATTAGTGTTTAACGCCGATTTTTACTATGATCGAATATGTAATTTATTATCTACTACCGAACACTAGTTGTAATTTGTAGGAATTAGCTTTGAATGGCTTATTTTTTCAGTGATTTTACAATGACTTTGTGGGCACCACAGGTCGCGATCCAATGAGAGCAATCTCACCCACCTGGGGGATAGTAGACGCGCCGGCCGCGGTGGCCGAGGAGACTGAGGCGCTTCAGTCACGGTCTGCACGGCCACTACGGTCTGGGGTTCGAATCCCCCCTCGGGCATGGATATTTGTAATGTCCTTAGTCTTAGTTAGTTCATAAGTAGTTTGTAAGTTTAGGGACTGATGACTCCGTAGTTAAGTCCCATAAGCTGTACAAACATTTGATAGTAGACGCACTCATAATGGTTTCGTCATCCACAAACAGATAGCGTAGTGACATAACTACCAGAGCGCCATCTGTGTACCCTTCAATAGGGAATGTTTACAGCCATAAGGATTATTATATCAAGGTGTGAAGCAAACAAGCGTTGTGTCACCGAGACGCACTATGCTTCTTACAGCCAAGTAAGCAAGTTTGAAAGGAGTCTAATTTTCAAATGTTTCAAATGTAAGGGACTAACTACTGCGGTTATCAGCCCAAGGCTTAAAAACTACTTGAATTAACATCAACTAATCTAAGAACAACACTCACACACACACACACACACACACACACACACACACACACACACACCCCTATGTCCGAGGGAGGACTTGAACCTCCGACGGGGAAAAACGCGCGCTCCGCAGCAAGGCGCCTTAGAGTGCTCGGCCATTCCACTGCGGCTGTCTAGTTTTGGTCTTCAGAATGGTGGGATGGTTCTTTTGGATTACACCACACAATTTAGACGTGCTGGGCCAGTTGTTAAACGTATCTGGTTGTGTACACGTGGCGTCTGTTCCGATAGAACAGATTTCATTTTTGATCCTACAATTGTTATTTTTTCCTATTCACAGAATATATGACATCAACTGCGAATGGGCAAAGCTGAAGATGTGTTCCCAGCCGGGATTCGAACACGGGTTTCCCGCTTGTTAGGCAGTTGCGCTGACCACTACACCACTGGGTACACAGTGATCATCGCACAGTCTAAGTACGCCTCCTGTCAGACACAAATTTCCAGCTTTATCCTGCCCACAGTACTCAAACTCGTAGTGAGTATGTACTAATCCCCGTAAGAGTAAGGGCTCCAAACTTGCCCACCCGTCCCCACTAACGAATGGATCATTGCCCGTTACTGGCGTATTATATGTATACATGTGGCGTCTATTCCGAAAGAACAGACGTCACTTCTGATGCTGCAGAAGTTATTTTTGCATATTTACAGAATATATGTATACATGTGGCGTCTATTCCGAAAGAACAGGCGTCACTTCTGATGCTGCAGAAGTTATTTTTTCATATTTACAGAATATATGACATGAACTGCGAATGGGCAAAGCTGAAAATGTGAAGCTGGCTATTTGTTCCTGACGGGGTGCGTGCTTAGGTAGTTCTTTCAGGGGCGGTAATCACTGTGTCCCCATTGGTGTGGTTGTCAGCGCAACTTACTAGAAAGCGGGAAACCCGTATTTGAATCCCGGCTGGGTACACAACTTTGCCCATTCGCATTTGGTGTCATATATTCTGTGAATATGAATCTGGTTGTATTGTTCACGCGGAAATTCCCACACCAGTACCCCGAGGTTCTCGCAACCGAGACGTCCTCCAAAATCGTCGTATTGTAAGGGCAGACTGGCAGACAGTATAGCTACCAAAGCACAGACAAGAGGGTTCGTGAGATGATACGTGTCAACTATAAAGGGGCTATACCTCAGGGGCTACACTGCGTGTGTTTCCAACCGTGGGTTTATATGAATAAAAAATCCAAAACTGAATATGTTGTTTTACACCGTACAGCACCCAATTAAACATGTAAAATGTTATAGTTCAGAAAACAGATCCTTAAAGAAAAGTAAACAAATTGTGGTAGAGTGTTGATCTGTGATCAACAGATAAAGTGTTTCAAAACGAATTGAAAAACCCGAGAAACTATCACCTCGTTACCAAAAATAGAACAGAAACTCATCTGAACAGGTAAGGAACATAGGCTACGAACAACAACAATAATGTTGACACTTAGTACTGTCGCTGAATTGATGCATTTATTTCAGTAAGGGAAAACAACAGAAATCACAGAGAATGAATCAGACATGTTGAGTCAATTAATAGAGTGTCTTTTAGGTGGAAAAAAAAATCACAAGAAGAAAATTAACAATTTGTTGACTTATTGTCTTGAACCGGCGACAGCGAGAAAGTTCTGTTCAGTAACCTAGGTGGTCGTAGCGGTGGCTTATGCAGGTGACGTCAGCTCGGCGGCTATGAGCAACACCACCTAGAGAGAAGGCGGCGGCGCTCTCGTGTGACGTCACATAGCGTAGGTCGCGATCGCGTACCTCACTGGCTGGCCACTACGACATCGTGGGCTGTGCCCCAGCGGCCACCCAGTCAGTTACGCGATCGCGACCTACGCTGCTTGACGTCACACGAGAGCGCTGCCGCCTTCTCTCTAGGTGGTGTTGCTATGACGGCACCAAAGTTGAACCAAAATTGTCAGCGGCGAACTGTAGTCGTCCTTTCCCATAGAAACATCCCCTCTTCTTATGCTGCAGATTCCAGTTTTGGTGGTGTTTTTCTCACATAGGTGAGTTGTTAGCGACTCTAAAAGTATTTATGTTCATAGTGTGTTTTTAACTCGCAGCAATTCACACCTCGCAATTGTTTATATTAAACACTCGGACAGATTCTCTATCTCTTCCCACACATACTTTGCAGGTTATCAGTTTCTGTAGCGGTGAATGAAAGTTCATGACGCGCAATAGTCCATCAATATACGAGTAAGCAACGTCCAACCAGCTCATTTGCATTAATAAGACACAAAGTGAAGTGCTAATTGATTCGCATAGCAACACAACACGAACTCTTGCCAACCTGTTTCCAGTGTAGTGACTCTGGTCCACGCACGTCTGTACCCAGTCGTCCACTCACGAAGCAGCATCGACGTACACGGCTCGAATGGTGCCGTCACACTTTTCTTTATTTAGTGTTAACCTCCAATCTTCGCACCAGGTATAAGTTTTGTCTAAATCGCTTTGCAATTGCTTTTGATCCTCTGCTGACTTCAGTCACCGATAAAAGACAGCATCATCCGCGAGCAGTCTTTTTTTTTTTTTTTTTTTTTTTTTTTTTTTTTTTTTTTTGTGGTTTTAGGGCGCACAACTGCTGTGGTCATTAGCGCCCAACACTGCCCAAAGTAAAAAAGAACCGGGGTTAGAAATTAAATGGCTTTCGCCATATTTGCACGATGTATAAAAAGTAAAACTCTGTTAACCGATTGCGGGTCATCAGCTAAAATGTCAGACAATTCAAATGGGAAACACAGATCATGACGGGGACGGTTAAAAAATGGACATTGCACTAAAAGATGGTTCACAGTAAAAGGTGCATCACAGTGCTCACATAAGGGAGCAGGACCACCACGTAATAAATGCTGGTGGCTAAAACGGGAGTGGCCAATACGAAGCCGGGCTAGAACAATCTCCTCTCGGCGGGAGGGTCGAGATGACGTTGACCAGATATCAGGCACAGGTTTAATGGCTCGCAATTTGTTCCCTGACAGGGATGACCAATGTAGATACCAACGGGAGATAATACGCTGGGAGATACCAGCGCGAAGGTCATCAGAGCTGGTGGAAAAGGTAGATAGCCGAGGAAGGAGAACTGCTTCCTTGGCAGCCATATCCGCAGCCTCATTCCCCAACACTCCCACATGGCCAGGGACCCACAGAAACGTCACCGTAGTTCCGCTCGTTGAAAGAGAAGTAAGGCAATTGCGGATGCTTTGTACCAGGGGATGGGCCGGATATAGGATGCGAAGGCTCAACAAAGCACTCATAGAGTCCGAGCAAATGACAGTCTTACTGAGCGAGTGGCGCCGGACGTATTGTGTGGCTTGGTATAATGCATACAGCTCAGCTGTAAAAATGGAACTCCACTCAGGAAGACGATATTTAAAAGAGACGTTGCCAAGTACAAAAGCACACCCAACACCCTGGTCTGTCTTTGAGCCATCAGTGTAAATGAACAAATTGTCATCAAATTTAAACCGGAGTGCGTGAAATTCTCTCTGGTAGACGAAACGAGGTGTGGAGTCCTTTGGAAGAGAATGAAGATCAAAGTTAACACGGACTTCGGGGCTTCGCCACGGTGGAGAGGTGCTCTCTCCAGTCGAGAAGATAGCAGGCATTGTAACGCCAAGCTGGCCGAGTAGCGAACGCAAGCGTACTCCCGGTGGTAGCAGAGCAGACGGGCGCAGAGTGAAGAGACTGTCAAGTGAGTCGTTAAAAAAAACTGCGTACGTCGGGTGTCCTCGCATGGACGACAAACGACTAGCGTAACGGCTAAGCAGGAGTTCCCGACGGTAAGAAAGGGGTAGTTCGGCGGCCTCGGCATAGAGGCTCTCAACGGGGCTAGTATAAAACGCTCCTGTCGCCAGACGGAGACCGTGGTGGTGGATTGTATTAAGGCGGCGCAGTATGGACGGTCGAGCCGAAGAATAAACGATGCTACCATAGTCCAGTTTGGACCGAACTATGGTGCGATACAGATGGAGGAGAGTAGACCTGTCAGCTCCCCACGAGGTGCCACTTAACACCCGCAGCACATTGAGAGAGCGGGTACAGCGAGCTGCCAAACGGGATATGTGGGGAGACCAACTTAACTTCCTGTCGAGAACAAGTCCCAAGAACGTCGTGGTATCCACAAATGGAAGTACTATGGGGCCCAGACGAAGGGACGGGGGAACGAACTCCTTCCGCCGCCAGAAGTTCATGCAGACTGTCTTGTCGGCTGAGAATCGAAAGCCAGTGTCCATACTCCACGCGTGGAGATTGTCTAGGCACCGCTGGAGGCGCCGCTCCAGGAGACCCGTTTGCTCAGAGCTGCTGTAGATCGCAAAGTCGTCAACAAATAGGGACGCCGACACTCCCAGTGGAAGGTGATCGGCTATAGAATTGATTGCCACTGCAAATAAAACAACGCTCAGGACCGAGCCCTGGGGGACTCCGTTCTCCTGATTAAAAGTGCTCGATAAAACCGAACCAACACGCACTTTAAAAACACGGTCTGTTAAAAATTCGCGGATAAAAATTGGCAGGCGACCCCGAAAACCCCATGTATGCAGAGTGCGGAGGATGCCCATCCTCTAGCAGTCTAAGAGAGCTATTCAGATTGTCTCCTAAATAGTTTATAAACACAAGGAAGAGTAGGGGACCTGTAACGCTTCCCTGGGGAACGCCAGATATCACTTCTGTTTTACTCGATGACTTACCGTCAATTACGAACTGTGTCCTTTCCGATAGGAATAGTGAATCCAATCGCACGATTGGTGCGATATTCCATAAGCACGCAATTTCATCAGAAGCCGCTTATGAGGTACAGTGTCAAAAGCCTCCTGGAAATCCAGAAATATGGAATCGATTTGACATCCCTTGTCGATGGCACTTATCACTTCATGTGAATAAAGGGTAATCTGTGTTTCGAAAGAGCGGTACTTTCTGAATTCGTGTTGACTATTGGTTAATAGGTGTTCTCTTCGAGGTAGTTCATAATGTTCAAACAAGTATATGTTCCAAAATCCTACTGCAAATCGACGTCAATGAGTTGGACCTGTTGGACTCCTATTGCCTTTCTTGAATATTGGAGTGACTAGGCAACTTTCCAGTCTTTGGGTACGGATCTTTCGCTGAGTGATCGGTGGTACATGATAGCAAGGTACGGAGCAATTGCATCAGCATACTCCGAGAGGAATCTAGTTGGTATACAATCTGACCCGGATGATTTGTTTTTGTTTAGTGACTTAAGTTGTTTTACTACTCCAGGAACATCTACTTCTAAATTTCGCATGCTGGAAGCTGTTCATTCTGGAGTTCTGGGTTCGAATTCTGGAGTGTTGCAGCTGTTAACGGCCTCCCGAAGTCTGGCTAACCACTGAAGATCACACGGTACCCTTGTGAGGAAGACCCCACCTAGAGACATGACTAAATCTGAGAGCTGCAGTGGCATGGCGGATATGTATAACATAGTCAAAAAGTGAACAAATGCACACAAAATTATGTAAATGGAAGAGGCTGCGCAACCAATTTGAAGAAGCTATAAAGTTCAAACTCGCAAGACGATAAACCATTAAAAAAGAACCACCGATGATGCCCTGAATTAGAAGAAGGCGAAATATGTCTGAATACAATAATCAAATTGAAGCAGAAACTCGGCGTTTTCATTAGCAAAACTAAATAATGCGAAACACAACTAGGTCATTACTTATATGAACCCTTCAAAGATGCAACAGAACTAGGCTTGTCCGTCCTTTTTTGGAGTATTGCTGCCCCGTGTGGGATCCTTATCAGGTAGGTTTGACGGAGGACATCGAAAGAGTCCAGAGAAGGGCAGCTCGTTTCGTATTGTCATGATAAAGGGGGAGACAGCGTTACGGAAATGATACAGGATCTGGGATGGGAATCATTACAACGGCACTTATCGCTGCTGCGTTGGTACTTAGAAACTACAATGGCGAATATTCTCCTACGAATGCGAAAATATATTGTTGACTCCTACGTACATAGGTAGAAAAGATCATCAGAATAAGATACGGGAAATCAGAGCTCGAACGGAGAGATTCAGGTGTTCTTTCTTCCCGCTCGCTATTGGAGAGTGGAATGGGAAATAAGTAGTATAAAGGTGGTTCGACGAACCCTCTACCAGGCACTTAAATGTGATTTGCAGAGTATCCCATGTAGATGTAGATGTCGACTAAGGTCACGTGATCTACGTAATTTTCCCCGCTACGCCAAGAAACACCGCAAACTCTTTTTTGAGGTGTTTCAAGAATTGGTTTATTGAAGTTTCCAACACAACAAATACATGATAGAATTAAGTTGATTTCGATGCCGCAAGGACAAGTCGGGTCGCGAACAACGGTGTTTACGAGATGCCAATTTCTGTCTAAAGCTACTGGGATGTAATTCGTGCCGTTATACAGATTCCAAATTCATTGCAGAGCAGGACACGGGATTTCTGTTCTCCCGCTTTTTAATACTCGTAAATGGACAGCAATCAACAGGGTTTTTCCGCTCAGCAATTCGATTATCGCGTTCGAACGTCAGGCGGGGCGGATGTTAATCCAGCAGCAGCGCGGTTGGCAGGCCTGCTCACTGCCAGTAGTGGGGGGGGGGGGGGGGAGGGGAGGCGCGGAGAACCCGCGGATTAAATATAGACGCCGCAGTCGCCCAGTTTACCTTATCATAATCAAAATAAATAGCCCCCGCCTGTCTATTGTCTAAACACCAGCTGTAAATACTCGAGTATTTCCTATGTATGTCGCCGTTGTGGATCGGAAACAAGTCTACACAGCGCTTTTAACAGCTCATGTGACAACGGTCAGCGCATCCGGAAAGACCTTAGTTTCAAGAGGTGATGTGTGCACGGTAAGCTGCGCTTAAGATTTTGGGAAATTTGTATGGCGCATACATTGATACGTGGTTTTGAAAATACCGGTATAGTCTTTGGTCGAAATACGATCAAATATGTTTAAAAAGTAACGAATCTCAATTTACTTTAATTATAATTTGGTATGCATATTTTTAGCTCCAACCTGAACCCTGAAAATTTACTTTTGTGTGAACGATATGAGAAAAGGAGAAAGAAAGAGCGAAGTGGAAACATGACAGAATGAGAGAGTCATAGCTATTGCAAATCTATATCTATAAATGTTAATGTCTGTTCGGTGTACGTTTATCACGTCTGAACCACATGACATAAAGAGCTAAAAATTTGTACAGTTACTAATGTCTACCCGGGGTTTTATGGCGATCGGATAGATATTTATCTATATACATTAATGAGAATGTCTGTTCGGTGTACGCTTATCACGTCCAAACGACAAGACGCAGAGACTTAATTATTTGTACAATTACTAATTTATACCTGAGGAAGGTTTTAGGCACGGTTTTATAGCGATGTGATAGATATTTAGTTATTTGAAGAATGTAACGCGAAATGCGGAACAATAATCACTCTTTGAAAATTATATTTACTCTTTGAAAGTGGTGTTATTGGTTGCATTGTTGCTGAGGGTTGAAACTGATAAAAGAGCGAAGTATATTGGGATGGAAAGTTATCGGTGTATATAAAATTCTACGTGTGTGTGTGTGTGTGTGTTAATATTTCGCTCTGCAGCGAAAACTACAGAACGCAAACGAATAGTCTGTGTGTAATTGTTGTCCGAAGTCACCCGTTGTACACCATAGCAGTTCCATGCCGATAGCTATAAGAAGGTGGAAGATATTGTAGTTGAAAGTCGTCAAATTATAAAAAAATTGGGACTGAAGGCCAGTGATGACGTTTGCGACTCTATAGCAAGGAGGTTATATACAACGAAACGTGATGTCACAGACCATATCTATGGTCTATGCATGCTACAATGTCTTCAGCTCTTTCTCTGTAAAGATCAGCATACGAATAAGGAAATATAAGAATACATAAATAAAACAGTAAAAAAGAAATTGCTTTTAATACATTTATTTAAAAAATCGATTTGATGTTTCGCACATTACATCAAGTGATCGATCTGTGATATTATTACAATAATTATTGTTGAATTTTCGTGATTGGATTCTTCGAAACGAGTGCATTTTTACGTGTGATTTGATCTACACTACTTACTTTCCTGATAAACGGTAAGTGCATAGACTTCTGCTATCTCATAGGAATAGTTTTCAGTTTCGTAAGAAGGTATTGTATTTCACTTCATCCTTCAAAACCAGTCTCTTATCACACTACTGAAATATAGCTTATCTATCACAATCAACCAACACGCGAGCGGAGCCGCGGGTTTAAGCTAGTGAAGTAATAAAATATTAGGAAATTAATTAATCTCTGTCTTAGCAACAGTAGATGACTATGATTTTATTCTTTCAGAATAATACGCCAAATAGCGACGTCAAGAAATAACGTTACTCCGTTGCTACGAAATTCTGATTTCCACTGCTGAAGCACGGTCAACGTCATAATTTCCATCCATTCTAGCTCTAAATTACTGTTTACTAGACCTGCATCTATCGTGGCGTATCGTCGTCTAATATGATATGAAAATAAAAAAGTATGTTATAGGCATATAAACCAGTCATAATTAAATAAAATCAATAACATCTTAAAAAGAAAGGACAGCAATAAGAACGACATTAAATGTAAGTCAATTAAATGTATTAGCTTAAAAATTATATATGCCAGGTTATGTACCGGTAACTTATTATAAATTCCCTCGTTTATATCACAGAAAACCTGATGATAGCAATATAAAGCCTAAATGAGCTCATAGTAAATAAATACATTTATTAAACATTATAACAGCAGTGTGAAAAGTATAAACGTTCTTTATCTTATAATTGATAATATTTCATATAATTAATTTTATTTAAAAATCATAAGATTTTTGAAACAAATAATAAAAACAAAATGTTTCCTGGAGGTTGGATGGAACTCTGTTCATCTACACTCCTGGAAAATGAAAAAAGAACACCATGGATTCGTCAACCCAGCAGAGCGAAATTTTATTGACAAAATCTTGAGGATGTACACAACACACGATCACGCAGTCAGAACCATACGAACGTCAGTACAGTCATCAGAGCGTCGACAATGTCGACGGTAGTATTGTGTATACCCTCCTTTTGCAGCAATGCATGGAGCAACTTTTTCATGAAGTCGATTGTAGAGGTGCCGAATGAAATCTTACGGTATTGCCTGTCATGGAATTTCCATCTGATGCCTCAGTTGGGCCAAATTTCGTGCCGGTCGTCCCATCCGGCCCCAGACATACTCATTGGGGGACGGATCTGGGGATCGTGCTGGGCAGGATAGTTGACGTACACCTTGAAGAGCACGCTGGGTGGTACGGGATACATGTGGATCTGCATTGTCCTGTTGAAAAAGCACATCGCCTTGTTGGTGCATGAACGGTGGCAAGACGGTTTGCATGATGATTTCATTGTACCGTGTACTGTTCAATTTTACCACAACGAACACCAGAGGAGAACGACCAGTGTAGGATACGGCTCCCCACACCATGATACCAGGTGTTGGCCCCTTTGGTTCTGTCGCGTTCAATCCAGATTTTCGTACTCCCCAGCACGACACCATACACGCGTACGACCATCATTGGCACCGAGGCAGCGACGACTCTCATCACTGAAGATGACACGTCTCCATTTGTCCCTTCATATGCGCCTACCATGACACCATTGGAGACGGGCTGAACGATGTTGGGGCATGAACAGAGGATACTAACGGCACACATGATCGTGCATCATTGTTGAGGAGAGCGATATTCTATACTCGCCATTCTTCTCTACTGATCGTCTGGAGAACATTGGACCGTGCACGGCACACTGAAACCATCATTTAACCCGTCTTGCTACAACTGATGCACCAACAAAGGTGATATGCTTTTCAGCAGGACATTTCAGATACACATGTATCCCGTTCCACCCAACGTGTTCTTCGAGGTGTACGTCAACTACCCTGGCCAGCACGATCCCCAGATCTCTTCCCCACTGAGCATTTTTGGGACCACATGAAACATCATGTTGGACGGTCTGCATGAGCGGCACGAAATCTGGCCCAACTGAGGCACCAGATGGATATTGCATGGCAGGCCATTCCACATAACCACATTCGGAACATCTCCAATCGTTTCCATGAAAGAATTACAGCTTGCATTGCTGCAAAAGGAGGGTATACACGAACACCAACATTGCGGACACTCTGGTGACTGTACTCAAGTGCGTACGGCTCTGCCAGTGTGATCGTGTGTTGCATACAAGCTCAAGAATTCGTCAATAAAATCTCCCTCTGCTGCGTCGACGAATTCATGGTGTTCTTTTTTCATTTTCCAGGAGTGTATATCGTGGTCAGGCCCTCTGCGGCCTGAGCTATTTCTGCATGCATAATTACGAGTTGCGCTTAGATTTTAGAGCTCCCTTTCTCGGAATTTTGTCGATGGTGCGCTCTGAAACTTCTATGAGGGGGCAGTCTTGACGTATACTACTAATGTGCCAAGTCTAACCCCAAAGTGAATTCCCGCGACCTGGAGGCCTCCTTGTGAGAGCGAGTATGGCTTGTGTTTTATTTCAGCAGTAAATTGTGTTTGGTGCTGTGGTGAAGAATATTAGTCTGACAGTGGTAGCAATCAACAAAATGACGTCCGAAGTAATATCATACTTCGATACAAATGTTTCTTGTGCATGAAAGACGTGACATGAAAATAATAATTGTTCTGTCAAAAGTATTAAAGAACATTTTTTTATCTTTAGGGCATTGTACTAATACCAAAAATGCAATATTTTAATTGTGTTCAAAGCTGAATTAATAGTATGCAAATGAAAGGGTTAAATGTGGGTAAAGACCACATTTGAGGCAAATTGAACTGGAGTCGGCCATGTTATTTGGGGTATCGGCTGACAGCCGGTACGCCACATCCACTCGAGAATTTAACCTATTTACAGTTCCACATTTTAAATAAAGATTGACTATTGAATATTAATGTGCATGAAGTAACGTCAGACTTTATCGAAGCTGCGAATTGACGAGACTGGTAATATATTCTCTAAAAATCCGTTAATGAAATATCACTAAAGTGTCAGTAATACAGTTCCAGTTCGAAGTATAACAGTTAGCTGAGTTCTGCAATAACAAGGAAAGTGCCACTGTGAAAATATTCGTGTTGATTTTAATGCAAGTACGTGGTCCAAACGAGCCGCGAAACATACAGTGAACAGTAATTGTTACGACGAACATCATGACACAGATTTGCATCTGTAGTTAATGTGTGTAATAACTGCTTTCAAAAAGTCTAGTATACATTTATCTTGTATTTACTAAACGAATTAAGTCTACAAACTTGTAAAATTGTAGTCCAAGGGAATGGTTGTGAACTTTGGTGGACGAAATTTGAGTACAAAAACGAAAGTGACAACAAAATACTTCAGTTAAATATTCTCCTATCCCATCTGCCACAAAAGCATTCCACATAGAAATATGGTGTCATCAATAACTTTCCTTGTTGTCATGCTGAAACAAGTAACGTTTGGTACGTGAAATTCGAGTATAAAGACGAAAGTGGCAACAGAACAATGGAATAAAAATTCGCCTGGGTCATCTGCCACAAAGGCATTCCACACCGAAATAACGTATCATAAATATCTTTTGTTGTTGCCACGCTGAAATAAGTACATATTTGTTGTAAAGAACCGAGACATATACAAGAGAAAAAATTATGACTGCTTCCACACTTTGCACTGGTTACATGTCAACCTTGCTCGATCAGTTATTGTCAACAACGAATAAGAATATTTTTAAAGAAGGTGTAGACACTTAAAAGTGTGTTTTATCAACCACATGATCAACAGTAGAAGAAATATCTCAAAAACAAAACAACAATAAGTAAAAAAATGAGCTTTTTATTAATGGTGTGTACTTCAAGGAAATTGCAGGGTAAGTCATCTGAAACGTCATACTTGGGGCAGCTAAGTGTCATTAGTCAAGAATTTTGTCGGGTTGTAGACAGACTGATCGCAAACAAGGCAAAATATTTACAGTTCTTGCATAATGTACTTGTCGTTTTATTACTTCGATTTGTGCATTTAAATGTTGAACACACTTTAGACATATTTCAGGTGCAAAAATTCTACAGACAATACACACTAAATACAATATATACTAAATACAACGCTTCAAGCTCAACAACAACATTCGATAGACAGACTACCCTCAAGTCTACTGACCATAAATAATATGGCGGCCGAGTTTACAGAAGTTCTACATCTACATACTCCGCAGTTCACCGTAAGGTGCGTAGCAGAGGGTACACTGTACCACTACTAGGCATTTCCTTTCCTATTCCACTCCCAAACAAAACGAGAAAAAAAAAGGGTGCCTATATGCCTCCGTACGAGCCCTAATTTCTCTTATCTTGTCTTTGTGATCTTTACGCGAAATGTAAGTAGGCGGCAGCAAGGTCGTACTACACCCAGCTTCAAATTCCGGCCCTCTAAATTTACTCAACAGAAATTCGCGAAAAGAACGTCGTCTTTCTTCCAGCGATCCACAATTTAGTTGCCGGAGCATTTCCGTGACCCTCGTGCATTGGTCGAAGCTACCGGTAACAAATCTAGCTGCTCGCCTCTGAACCGCCTCTATGTCTTCCTTTAAACTGATCTGCTGCGGGTCCCAAACACTTGAGCAATACTCGAGACGTGGTCGTACAAGCGTTTTATACGCGGTCTCCTTTACAGGTGAAGTACATCTTCCCAAAATTCTCCCAATAAACCGAAGTCGGCTGTCCGCCTTACTCACAACTGTCCTTACATGCTCGTTCCATTTCATATCGCTCTGCAATGTTACGCCTAGATATTTGAACGACGCGACAGCATCAAGAAGCTCACTACTAATGCTGTATTCGAACATTATGGGATTGTTTTTTCTACTCATGCGCATCACCTTACATTTTTCCACATTGAGAGCTAGCTGCCAATCTTCGCACCAACTAGAAATTTTGTCTAAGTCAACCTGTATGCTATTACAGTCAGTTACAGACGACACCTTCCCATACACCACAGCATCATCAGCAAACAGCCGCAAATTACATCTTACTCTGCCCATCAGATCATTTATATAGATAGAAAATAATAGCGGTCCTATCACACTCCCCTGGAGCACGCCTGACGATACACTCGACTGTGATGAACACTCGCCGTCGAGAACAACGTATTGCGTTCTATTACTTAGGAAGTCTTCCAGCCAGTCACAAATCTGTGAACCTATTCCATAAGCTCGTATCTTCGTTAGCAGTCTGCAGTGTGGCACCGCGTCGAACGCCTTTTTGAAGTCGAGAAAAACACAATCCGCCTGTTGCCCTTCGTCCATGACTCGCAAGATGTCATTTGAGAAAAGGGCAAGCTGAGTTTCACATGAACGATGTTTCCTAAACCCGTGCTGATTCATGGAAAGAAGCTTTTCCGTTTCAAGGAAATTTACTATATTCGAACTGAGAATATTCTCCAAAATTCTACATGAAACTTATGTCAACGATATTGGCATGTAATTGTATGGGTCAGTTATCTTTCCTTTCTTATACACGGGAGTCATCTGCGCTTTTTTTACAATCACTAGGAACTTTGCGCTGAATTAAAGATTCGCGATGAAAGTAGGGGGCCAACGCCGCAGAATACTCTTTGTAAAACCGAACTGGTATTCCATCCGGACCAGCAGACTTTTCGTATTTAGCTCTCTCAGCTGTTTCTCTTCACCGGAAATACCAATTGCTATGTCCCCCATTTCGGAATTAGTACGTTGATCAAATGATGGTATATTTGTGCGGTCCTCCTGCGTGAAAGATTTCTTAAAGGTTAAATTTAGAACTTCAGCTTTCCGTTTGCTTTCTGCTATTACTGCCCCGGAATGATCAACGAGTGACTGGACAGTGGGCTTTGACCCGCTTATCGATTTTACATAGGACCAGAATTTTTTCGGGTTCTCGGAAAGATCTTTTGGTAAGGTATGGCTGTGATAATTATTGTATGCTTCGCTCATCGATCTTTTTATAGACCCACGAATCTCTACTAACTTTTGCCTGTCATCATTTGCGTGTTCTTTTTTGAATCGAGAGTGCAACAGCCTTTGCTTTCTCTGCAGCTTTCTAACATTATTATTATACCAAGGTGGATCTTTTCCATCCTTAATCGTCTTTACTGGTACATATTTCTCTAACCCTTTATTAACAATTCCTCTACATCCATAGTCCCGGAATTAAACGATGTCCATTCATTTTCTAAGTGCGATCGTAACATTTGCTTATCGGCTCTTCCCAACAAAAACACGCTCCTAGCCTTCTTGATTGGTTTACGAACTTTGGTCATCATCGACGCTATGACGATATCATGATCACTAATTCCTGTCTCTACACAGACATCGTTAATAAGGTCAGTCCTGTTTGTGGCTATAACGTCTAGAATATTTCTATTGCGCGTGGGTTGCCGGTTTAACTGCTCAAGACAGTTTTCGGAGAATGTGTCCAAAAGTAGCTCGCAAGACTGCTTGTCTGTACCGCCTGAAATGTAACTAGCGAGGTCCCAATCTATACTCTTAAGGTTGAAGTCTCCTCCGACTAATATTACATGGCCCGGATACCTATGCACTACCTGGTGTAGACTTTCTTTGAATGATTCTAAAACTGGTACAGCATATAGGCTGCCGCAAAGAGCGCTGTAGCTCGTGTGTTAGCCACTCGATGAAATTTAAGCTCATTAGTAACGACAGAGGATCCCGCCAATTGTGAGGTACGTACTGCAAGACGATATCTGTTGGCGAAACAAATGATAGCAGCAGCTATTCATCGTGAGATTGCATACGTGTACGAGAATATGAGGGACAGAGTTGATCGACAATGGTGTCGCACTGACGTCCGTAAAAACGAACGAAGCGGTGGACAGTCTGTTGTGAACGGTGAACTCATTGCAAAATGCGTGGAGTTGTCAGGCAGAAGCGCCATTTTGCGGTTTCAAACTGATCAGCAGCTCAAGCAGAGCGCAAATGGCCGCTGCAGTCACGGGCGGCAGAGTTTTACGCCGAACGGATTTCGGAGGTTGTTAAGCTGTCACAATTGTTCGAATTTGTATGGAAATAGCTGAAAGGGTGTACTGTTGACTGGTACGTAATAAAAGTCCCCAAAATAAACTGTTTTCAGACAAATCGGAAGTCCCTTTTCGCATCGCCACATATTGCATCCTATTTCCATTTTTGCCTGTTCACTGTAAACAATTACTGCATCCATCTTCCCCTCCCCTCCTTCCTACAAATATGCCGCAACCTATATGCTGTTCTCTGTCTTCTTTTATCACTGATTCAATGCAGCCTCTCTTCATTACAGCCGCGCGGGAGTAGCCGAGCGGTCTGGAGCGCCACGTTGCGGCTCGCGCGGCCTCCCGCGTCGGAGGTTCGAATCCTTCCTCAGACATAGATGTTTGTGTTGTCTGTAGTATAAGTTGGTTCATAAGTAGTTTATAAGTTTAGGGACTGATGACCCCGTAGTTAAGTCCCATAAGTTTTACAAACATTTGAACATTTTATTTTCTTCATTACTAACATTATCCACCATCTAATATTCAGCATTCTTCTGTGGCGCCATGCTCGGAATCAAACCTTATATTCTCTCCTCTGCATAGCTCATTGTACACGTTTCTCTTACATGTATGGCCTCATTTATTTGAAACAACTACGTTGTTGCGAAGGTCACACCAATATTCAAGAAAGGCAGTAGGAGTAAAGCATTAAACTACAGGCCTATTTCATAGACTTCAATTTGCAGCAGTGTTTTGGAACATATCCTGTATTCAAATATTATAAATTACCTCGAACAGAATAATCTATTGACTCAAGGTCAACAAGGATTTTGAAAACATCGATCATGTGATGAGTGCTATCGACAAGGCATCTCACATTGATTTCGTATTTCTATATTTCCAGAAGGCTTTTGACACCGCACCTTACAATCGGCTTTGTGAAGCTATGGAATATCGCCCTAGATTTGTGACTGGGTAGGGGATTTCCTGTGAGAGAGGACACAGTTTGTAGCAATCAACGGTAAGGTATCGACTAAAACTGAGGTGATATTCGGCGTTGCACGGGGTAGTGTTATTGGTCCTCTGCTGTTCCTTATTTACATTAACGATTTGGGAGAAAATCTAAGCAGCTCTGTTAGGTTGTTTGCAGATGACACCATCATTTATCGTCTAGTAAAGTCATCTGAAGATCAAAACCAACTGCAGAACGATTTAAATAAGACATCAGTATAGTGTAAAAATTGGCAATTGACTCTAAATAATGAGAAGTGAGAAGTCGTCCACATGAATAAGACAAGAAATCCGTTAAACTTTGTTCATAAGATAAATCAATCAAATTTGAAGGCCGTAAAGTTCACTATATACCTAGGAATTACTATTACATCAGAAAAACTGGAAAGAAAACGTAGATACATTGGAGACAGCGTCACGGAAACGACACAGGATCTGGGATGGGAATCATTACAACAACGGCGGTTATCGCTGCGGCGTGGTCTACGTACGAAACTCCAATCGACAACATTCTCCTCCGAATGCGAAAATATATTGTTGACTCTCACAGACAAAGGTAGAAATTATCATCAGAATAAAATACGAGAAATCAGAGCTCGAACGGAGAGATTCAGATGCTCTTCCTTCCTGCGCGCTATTCGAGAGTGGAATGGTAGATCAATAGTATAGAGGTGGTTCGATGAACCCTCTGCCAGGTACTTAAGTGTGACTTGCAGAGTATACCATGTAGATGTAGACATTTAAAATCAAATTCTTAGATTGATGTCCGGTGTTAAATGACCAGTCATCTTCAAGAAACGTTTACTGCTGTTGTCGTGTGCGGACTGTAAGCTTATAAATTTCAGTATCATCAGTTGCTAGCAAAATTTGCAAGACTCGTTCACATCTTAAAGTTTCGCGTTCCATCAACGAATTCCGTAAGTATAAACTTCCAAGACACTGTTGCGTACAGTGACACTCATTAACGTTTTTGCGCCTGTGCCACAATTGCAACGACTTCGACAATCTTGAAAGTTTTAACGTTTCTTCTCCCTCTAGCTTAATTTACTTTCTAAATCCATCCCCACTTTTCAGTAGTTGCTGCACACCGGCAGACTAAATAACGTGGGAGATAGGCTAGAACCCTCTCTCGTTCCGTCCTCAATTTCTGCTTGCCTTTCACGTCCTTCCGCTCTTAAAACTGCTGTCTGATTTCTGTACAAATTGTAGAGACCTTTAACTCACTGTAAATAGTCCTTGATAACTTCAGCAATCATGGAATCTATTTCAACCAATATCGTTGAAAGTGTTTCCCGAATCTGAAAATGCAGTAAATATTAATTAAGTGTACTTGAACATAAACCGGATGTTTCACAAATAAATACAGTATTTTTGTGTGATGATATGCTGGATACAGCCAATCATTTTGGGTATAGGAAAATAGTGTCTCTGTCTCATAGTGTGCAAGAAAACCCCCAAAGCTCATTTGATTTGTTTGGAGGAAACATTGTGACTATTGCAATTAATATTTGAAGTATGCTCCATCTACTTGATGACGTTACTCAAACCGTCGAACCACGGAATTGTGGACGCTGACTAGTGTTTCTTTGGTTTGATCGCTGAATATTCTGCAGCAACAGCAATTTGAGCTACGAGTTCCAAATGTTGAAATGTTTGTTCAGCTTATGGAACTTAACTGCTGGGTCATCAGTTCCTAAACTCGTAGGATAGTGTCTCAATGCGCTCTGCCGCTCTGCCACGGACAAGAGTTCATCTGTAGTCTTTACCGCAGTTTCATAACACAACAGGCTTCAAGTGTATTTAAAGATGCAAATCAAGTGGTGTAAGAATTGGGAATAATGTAGTTCAGTGAACAGATCCACCACGTCCAATGCAGCGTTCAAGGCATCTTCTCAAAATGTTCAAACGTGTGTAAGCGTATTGGACCAGACTGCTATGGTCATCAGTCCTTAGACTTACAAACTACTTAAACTTACACTAAGGGCAAACACACACACACACACACACACACACACACACACACACACACAAACACACACCGGGAGCGACCGCCCAATCCGTAGCATGACGCCTTAGACCACGCGGCCACTCCTGCGTGTCGGTATCTTGTCACCGGATTTTGAAAATGACGAGGTGCCCCACATATTGGAACTGCATTAGCCTTCTGGTTTGAAACGATACACCTTCGAAATGACCGGGAAGTACGTGTTCGAGAAATACACCGTTAACTCGATTAGTTAACCAAGGGTTCCCAAATGTTTTTGTCTCGCAGACCCTTTGCCAACTTCTTCTGCCCTGTGTAGACTCCCTGCCTTTTGTGTATTAATTTTTTACGAATTCCTAGCTCCAAATGTGTTTTCGCGCCTCATATAGTGCTACCAACTTTTATAACTTCAACTATAAAAGGGTGGAGTTGAAAAATGCTTTACAAGTTAGAATATATACTTCATAATTGGCTGATATCCCCCCCTACCTCTTCCCTCCCCCCCCTAGAAAAAAAAAAAGAAAAACATCTGACTACGTGCCTACAGCAGGAGAACGAAAATACACAATTCCTCCACTCTCGCTTAGTGAACAGTGACATACAAGGATCAAGCTTCAGCATTGTCAGAATAATTCTGAATATGAACCTCTATCGTGGACTCATTTGAAACAAAAAGACCCCCAAATTAGTTTTCCCCTGATATGCACCCCTTGCAGGTTAAAGTAGACCCCTGGGGGTCTATATAGACCACTTTGGGAATCACTGAAACGATGAGAGAGAATGTAAGACCTCACTACTTGGCTTTCAGCAATTCCATCCAAGCATTAACTGATAACGTTCCTGTAAATGGCGGACAGCCGTATCTCGATATTACCAATGAAAGAAGAGGACACTGGACATCCGTTCTTGCGTACAGCTACCTGTGGTAATCGCACCACCAGACGGTCCGATCAATTTTTGAAGTCGCTTACCGCCGTAAATATGCGGCAGCGGCATCATGTTGGCACTTTCAAAATGATGACCTGTATCCAACCTGTCAAACCACAAAAGTCCTGAACTTCTTTCTGAAACAGCCGGTATTCCGGATAGGTCGCCGAGGCAGTATTGCTTGCATTGTTTCTGCATTTCTCGGGAACCGAAAGTGACCTTCAAAAATGACTTCTACCAGTCTTTGAATCATTTAGTTAATTCTTTATTGTGTATCTTAGCCATGAGTCCAGTGGATGCATTGCCATTCTTGGTAATAATACACCCTAATAAGAATCCTGTGCCTCATTTTGTAATGTTCATGTACATTCTGACTTCGTTTTAATTAATGTCTATGAACAAATGTGTGATATCTTCTAGTCCAATTACGTATTTCTTTGAGTTATCTCCTCTACTTTACCGCTATCGTCGATTCTAAATCAAACGTTCAAATGTTTGTAAATCTGTCGGATTCATCTGCTTGGTTATTAGTCCGTAGTTTACAAACTATTTAAACTAAGGTAAACTAACCTAAGGACAACACAAACACCCATGCCCGAGGGGGGGAGGGGGGTTCGAACCCCCGACGGCGAACGGCTACGCGCACCGCAGCATGGTGCCCAAGTGCGGATGGCTAATCCTTTGGTCCATTTCCATTAAGCTATTTTACTTGCTAGTTACATTTTATGCGAGAGTTACTTCCGTTCTTACTTTTCATTTCATCCATGTTGGCTCATCTGCTTCCTTTTAGTCAATTTATCTCAGCTCATACGCGCCGGCCGCGGTGGCCGAGGTGACTGAGGCGCTCCAGTCACGGTCAGCACGGCCACTACGGTCGGGGGTTCGAATCCCCCCTCGGGCATGGATATTTGTGCCGTCCTAGTTCGTAAGTAGTTCATACGTAGTTTGTATGTTTAGGGACTGATGACCCCGTAGTTAAGTCCCATAAGCTTAACAAACATTTGAACATTCAGCTCATACGTATCATTTTGGTTTGCAGTTGGCCTGAAGACGGTCTCACAAGCAGACAAACCGGTTGTAAAAAAAAAAAAAAAAGACCCCTCTTGCGATCTTGGCTGTGTTATTTAAAAATGGGATTTCATTAACGATCGCTGTTTTCTCTTAAAATGTTTTCTAAAACAATAATATGTGGTGTATTAAATGTGGCTGAGTGCATTGAGGCGCTACGCTCCAATGCGCGAGGCCGTTCCACGTCGGAGGTTCGAATCCTCCCTCGGTCATGGATGTTTGTGTTGTCTTTAGTATAAGTTAGTTTATAAATAGTTTGTACGTTTAGGGACGGCTGACTCCACAGTTAAGTCCCATAAGCTTAACAAACATTTGAACAACATTTCTGAGGGAAAAAGAAATCATAGAAGCAGCAACTCGTTGCGAGATTACTGAAGTGAACGGCAACATTAATCTACATCTAAATAATTACTATAAATCGCATTTAACTGCCTGGAAGAGGATGCATGGAAAGGCTTTCATAACACTTTTCTACCGTCCCATTCTCTAAACGTTTGCTTTCGATTAGATTTATTTTACTATCATCAGTTCTTCCTATGTCGGTGGGTGCCAGCAAATAGCTCTCGCCGCAACGAATAACGCCTTCCTTTTAATGGTTTCCACCCAAAGTCATGCATCATTTCCGTGACTATGTTCATCAATGTTGTCAGCATTTTGTGCGGTACGCCTTGTCGTCCATGCTAAAGAACGAATTGGCCGTCCGTCTGTTGTGAATGATGAACCTGTTGCAAAAGACGATCATATGGTCAACCAGAACCGCAGTTTCACGATTTCTGAACTCTCACAGCATTTTCCACAAATCGGTCTTAATGGCCAGTACGAAGTGGAGACACAAAGTTTATGGTATCGCAAATTTTGTGGGTGCCGAAACTTCTCTATGGAGCCCAAAACAATACCGGAATGGGGGCAACATTGCCGTTTCTTCAGCACTATCATAACCAGCTAATTACAAGAGGTGAGACATGGGTTCTACATATGAATTCTGCAACTAAACAACAATCCATGACATGGGGTCACACCGACTCTCCTCTCCAAACACTTCCGCAGCAAAAGCTCAGGGACACCATTTTTTGCGAAAAGAAAGGTGTTTTATGGGTGCATACCACAGCGGGAGGAGCCACTAAGAAGTGTCTTCTGGAAAAAAAAATCGAAACATACATTTACAATCCCTTGTATGTTTTTATTCATGCACATGAAAATTGACGGCGTACGTCAATAAGTTTAACTTAAGCAAATGGAGGGAAAGTTACCTCCTATCTAATTGCGTGTTGCATGACAGTACGCTGTTAGGAGACTGAACTCACGTGCCATTCGTGTATTGCATGTGGAGACTCGATTGACCCGTTAAAAAGTTCCTATCGTTCGTCTTCGTGACTCCTGTGCCTTGGAGTGGACTTCACAGTCGCGTGAATGCACGTGCAGTATGCACTACGCGAATGACGGCTTCGCCAGAAAAATTCCCACTATTGGCGGACCTATATTACTCCCTTCCACAGTTACACACGTGAAACCAGTCCTAAAAACGGCCGCCAGCTACGCATTCACCTGCAAGGCACAGTTAATCATTACAACTACCAAGCCAATAATTAAAAGCGTAGCGGCAATCTATCCACTTCCAGATAGTTTCCGATACCCGACTACTGAGCTGTAATAGGTGGTGCACCGCTGATAGTTCCAAACACCGACTCCAACTGGCCATAACACGTCTCCGTCGTGAGTCGCCTCAGCCATGAAACAGAAATATGTTTCAAAGTCAGTGCGAAAGAGTCTCACCCTACTCTAGTCTGACGAAAGTCATGAGATAGCGTTATGGACAGACTGAACCAGATGGCGGCAGTATGGCGTACGCAGGCTATAAAAGGGCTGTCATTTGGTCTCTGATGATTCATGTGACGAAGTTTGCGACGTGATTATCGCCACACGACGATAAAAAACTTTGGACGCGGAGTGGTAGGTTAGAGCCAGACGAATTGGACACTCAATTTTAGTTATAGTTAGGGACTACATTAATCCGAGATCGACTGAGCTTGCCAGCCGCAGTGTTTCCACAATGGAAGATGTATTTTTATGCAATCACAAGGCCATTAAAGCTGCCGAGTTTTGGAAGAATAGACTTTAGATGTTCTCACCCGTACACGGAAAGTAAAGTAAGTAATTCGTTATGTGCAGTGTTCTCACTAATACTGGCTTTCCAGTAGTAGTAATAGTAAATGGTTTAGCATGTGGTACTATAGAAGAATTGCAGTGAGATACGCCATGTAAAATGTATCTAATTTTTATTGCGTACAGAGGTACAGCTCTTACTGTGTAACCAAAACAAAATTAAACATACTTTGTAATCGCAGGATGGTCTTGTGAGCTGAATACCGATTAACTACATAAAAATAAACGTAAACCACATTAAAAAATTATGCTTTTGTTTCAATATGATGTTCTACCAAGAAGCGACGGAAGAATCTGTAAAAATGTCCGCATTTACCTTCACATTAAGTTTATTTGAGTTTAATACTAACGACTGTGTCTCTGTACTCATTAACAATTGGTCACATGTTATACGACATTTTTCATTGCACTGCATCTACAGTACCCCCTCCTGCACCTCTTACAATATTTACTGTTCCTCCTGAGACACCTCGTATAGCTCAGTTAAATAATATTTTAAATTGTCTGTTATGTGGACTCTTCAGTCGCTTCTTAGTGGAACAATTCCATATTTAGGGTTTATTTGTTTTAACCCGAAATATTTGAACTGGTGTTAGGTTCCTATTAAACCTACTTAGTTTTCTGTGGTTTGATGCAGCTCTGCACCGCACTCTAACCTAAGCAAGCCTCTTCATCTCCTCATAAGAATGGCAGCGACATCTATTTGAACCTGCTTGCTATATTCGTCTCTTCGTCCATGTTTCAAAAATGTTCAAATGTTTGTACAGCTTATGGGACTTAACTACGGGGTCATCAGTCCCTAAACTTACAAACTACTTATGAACTACTTACGAACTAGGACGGCACAAATATCCATGCCCGAGGGGGGATTCGAAGCCCCGACCGTAGTGGCCTTGCAGACCGTGACTGGAGGGCCTCAGTCTCCTCGGCCACCGCGGCCGGCGTCCATTTTTCACCCCTGTACAAGGCAACCCTCTACACGAGTGCCTCGAGAAAAGACTTCCTGACACTTAAATTCATATCCGACCTAAACAAATTTTTCTTTTTGAGAAAGGTTTTTCCTCTCATTACCATTTTGTATTTTATATTATCTGTACTACGAACACCGTACGATATTTTACTGCCAAAGTAGCAAAACTCGTCTACCACATTTACTGCCACGTTACCTAATCTAATTCATTCAGGAATGCCTGATTTTCTTAGACTGCATTTAATTACCCTTGTTTTGCTGTTTTTAACTTTCATCTTATACACTTGTTTCCACACAATGTCCATTACGTTCATTGATCTTCCAGGCCCTTTTGTAGTCTCTGGCAGACTTACAATGTCATCAGCAAACAACAAAGTTTTTATTTAACTTCAGCTTTATTTACTTCTGCAAATTTCTCATGGCTTTCCTTCTCAACGTGCTGAATAACATTGTGGAAAGGCTACAACCCTGTCTTACTCCCTTCACAACCAATGCTTCAGTTTCATCCCCTTCGACTCTAACAACTGCTGTCTGGTTTCTGTACAAATTGGAAATAACCTTCCGTTCTCTGTATTTTACCTTTGTTCACTTTATAATTTGCAGCACGGGAAGACCGCGCGGTTCTAGGATCCATGTCGGGGATTGCGATCATTGCGCGGCCGCTCCCGCTGGAGGTTCGAATCCACCCTCAAGCATGGTTGTGTCTGTTGTCCTCAGCATAAGTTAGTTTAAGACGTTTGTAAGTCTAGGAGCTTATAAACTTAGCAGTTTGGTCCCTTAAATTTACAGACATTTGGAAGTTCAGAATTTGAAAGTGAGTATTCCAGTCAACATTGTCAAAAGCTTTTTCCAAATCTAGAAAAGCTTCAAATGTTTTCCTTTCCTTAATCTATCGCTTAATGTAAGTCGTAAGGTAAGTATTGCCTCACGTATTCCTACATTTCTCCTAAATCCACATTGATCTTCTCCGTGGTTGGTTTTCACCAATTTTTTCATTCTTCTGTGAATAATTTGTTTTTGAATTTTGCAACCTTATCTTACTAAACTCACGGTACTGTAATTTTCAGACTTGGCTGCACTTGGATTCTTTGGAAATGGGATTATTAAATTTTTCTTGAAGTCTGAAGGTATTCTGTCTGTCTCTGTTGTACACTAGATAGAACAGTTTTGTCATGGATGCCTCTCCTAGACACATCAGTAGCTCTGAGTGAATGTCTGCTTCAGGGGCATTGGGTTGTTTCGACTTTTGTCTTTCGGTGCTCTCTCAAATTATTCTCTCAGTATAGTATCACCTATCTCACCTTTATCTACTTCCTCTTCACTTTCATCAATATTTCTCGAAGTTCATTTCCTTCGTATAAGCCCTCTAAATGTTATTTCCACCTTTTAGGTTTCCCTTCTTTGCTTGTAACTGCTTTTCCACCTGAGGTCTTTAAATTCATTCACCTGCTTGTCTTCAAATATCTCTTTTACTTTCCTGTAGGCGGTATTTACCTAGTTTGAAAAGTTTTTTTTCATAGTTACAAATGAACATCTTCTAGAGTTTTAATAATTGTAATTTATGGCCCGTTTCAACATTGCCATAGTTTTCATTCTCCGAATCCGTTACCGTAGTTCACAAAATTCACGACCAGCTCAGACGGACAACCATTAATGAAGTTTCAAATTAAAATATTTACATTAGGATATCAGAACCTTATGCAATGAAGCAATATTGTATCAGCATTAAATTTAACGAACGTGCATGTTAGCCGTTTTAATTAATCAGCAGGTAAAAGAGCGAGTTTTTTTTTCGCCTTTTCATTTGTGCTGGATTATGAAGGGCAGTTTCAGCTATTCATGAAGCACTCATTATAAATGAAATTACGTAATACATTTTTTATTACTGCTGTCCCAGCGCGCCTGTCTGCCGCTCGTTTTTAGAAGCTGTGACTAAAAGCAATGAAAAAAAGTGTCCTCACACCCTTCTGTATCAGACTACACATCGACTGAGTTTCAGGAGCAGCAGTAACACACTGGTTTCGTATTTGGAAGGATGTCGTTTCGGGGCCCTCAATAGGTAAATTTTTCGTCATGTGAAATTACTTATGCAGAATGTCTGGATTGTTTCGAAGCAGCAATGTAGCCGACCATCTGCTAGATAAGTGTGCGTTCTACATTTTTCAGTTCAAATACATTCTCCTGAAATCAATACAGCATTCTGAATAGTCATATGTAAATTGACTGAAAGCTCCAGAGAAATGAAGAATACCAAATCAAGTTTATAGTTTTACGTGTATAAACGCTCGACCTATTCCGATCACGTGGTCTTTCCAGTCAACAATGAAAAAATAAATAAAAAAAAAAAAAAAAAAAAAAGAAGCGCAGAGTAGGGTGCTTGGTTACATACTCTTTACAGTGCAATACAACAGTCGTAATAGTGGTCTAATTCTGTTATTCCTGACGATTAACATTATGTCGGAAAAGGTTTAGAAAAATTATTGAAATTATTATTACGGTTTGTTCTAAGCTGTTAACTGCTCTCATTATGAAACAAATGACGAAGATAAGACGTGTAATTCGCGCTCCATGTTAATCAAAAGCATGTATTCAATTCATCTTATTATGCCGTCATGTTGCTTGAACAAATAAATGTACATTGATATAGTTTGGCAGGTGCATTCTATCATATGTGTAGATATACTGCATATAAAAAGTATTAAAAATAGCATTAGTACCCAAGAAATAATAAAGTAAAACGTCACGGCTGATGTTGAATTTTACAGTATGCCAATATCGGCAGAAGGTCGTTCTTGCCACGCTGAAAGTGTTTTACGTCACTTCTCCTGAACCATGCGCCGAACAGTGATACACTTTTGCTGGTGCATTCATTGATGTACAGAATGTAGACACTATCTGCACATCTACATCCATCCTTCAAAAGCCACCTGACGGTGTGTGTCGGAGGGTACCTTCAGTACCACTATCGGTTCTCTCTCCTATTCCAGTCACGTATTGTTCACGGAAAGGATTGTCGGTATGCCTCTATGATTTTATCTTCATGAACTCTTCGCGAGATATAAGTTGGAGGAAGCAATATACTGCTAGACTCATCGGTAAAGGTATGTTCTGTAAACTTCGACAAAAGGCCGTACCGACAGAGCGTCTCTCTTGCAGAGTCTTCCACTGGAGTTTAGCGATCATCTCCGTAACGCTTTCACGATTGCCAAACGATACTGTAACGAAGCGCGCTGCTTTCCGTTGGATCTTTTCTACTTCCTCTATCAACCCCACCTGGTACGGATCCCACACCGGTGAGCAGTATTCAAGATGTGGGCGAACAAGTGTACTGTAACCTATGTCCTTTGTTTTCGAAGTCCATTTCCTTAGGATTCTGCCAATGAATCTCAGTCTGGCATCTGCTTTACCTAGTATAAATTTTATATGGTCATCCCATTTTAAATCACTCCTAATGCATACACCCATGCATACTCCTATACTCCCCGACGGTGTGTGGCGGAGGGTACCTTGAGTACCACTATCGGTTCTCCATCCTATTCCAGTCACGTATTGTTCGCGGAAAGAAAGATTGTCGGTATGCCTCTGTGTGAGCTATAATCTCTCTGATTTTTATCTTCATGATCTCTTCGCGAGATATACGTAGGAGCAAGCAGTATACTGTTAGACTCGTCGGTAAAGGTATGTTCTCGAAACTTGGACAAAATCCCGTCGTTTGTAAATAACTGAGATAAACGCCATTTTTATAACGAAACGTGGAGTTAATACGTATGCATGCTAGTTTGGTGATCATTTGCAACTAAATGATGACCAAACTAGCATTCATACGTATTAACTCCACGTTTAGTAATGAAAATGGCGTTTATCTCAGTTATTTGCAAACGAAAGATGTTCGCCTTTGATAACAAGCTACTCAGGTGTACTGTAACCTACTTCCTTTGTTTTCGGACTGCATTTTCTTAGGATTCTTCCAATGAATCTAAGTCTGGCATCTGCTTTCCCGACGATTGATTTTACATGGTCGTTCCATTTTAAATCACTCCTAATGCCTACTCCCAGATAATTTGTGGAATTAATTTTTTGGGTGTTACACGTTCATGAAAACGTAATTCGAAGAAAGATATTTAAAGCTGCTCAAACAATTAAGTTCACCTACATCGGGTCTTCGTATGATTGTTAATATTGAAAACAAAGGACTCTACGTCCTGGCAACCTTTGGAATAATTTTCTCGGGTAATTCACCAGTTAGAAAGATAGTATTTAGTACATAAAAACGAGTAGTATTCAGTGTTCAAAATATTTGTATAGCTTATGGGACTTAACTACGGGGTCATCAGTCCCTAAACTTACAAACTACTTATCAACTAACTAATACTAAGGACGGCACAAATATCCATGCCCGAGGGGGGATTCGAGCCCCCGGCCGTAGTGGCCGTGCAGACCGTGACTGGAGCGCCTCAGGCCCCTCGGCCACCGCGGCCGGCTATTCAGTGTTCAACGGAAGTCGTCATGTACGAATGGTTTTAAGGTTTGAGGAATCTTAAATGCGCCATCAAATTCGGAATCAATAATCCATCACATAATGAAACGATCAGTGATTTACATACGTACATCACCAGAAGGTCTTTATTGTCCGTTCTTGAAGATCTAAGTCTCTCACAAAGGAGTTTCACATGCAGTAATAAAATTTCTTGTACATTTTATAAGGTAGGAAAGCAATTTCTAAATTTGAACTAAAATCATTTTTCTGGAAAAATACTTCTGTGGACGAATTTTTACTTCAAAATTAGAAACCCTAGTTTTGTTAACAACAGCATGATTACAACTAAAAATATGTTCATTCATTTAACATTAATCACGTGAACATTTCGTATCAACTGAAATGTTCTACATCTTTTCAAGAAAAATGTTGGAATGGTCTACGGAACATGTAACTGAATACGTAACTCGCGAATGGAGTGAGCGGAAAAACACCAGGCTGATCCGTTCTGTTAGAGACCTCATTTCTCTTACCTTTTTGTCTTGGTCTTTAAGAGAGATGGACATTGATGGTAGTGGTATCATTCTGTAGCCAATCGCAAATGTCGTTCTTCGAAAGTTCACAACAGTGTTTCGCTAACCGAACGTTGTGCTTCCTCCGTGGATTGCCATTTTCAGAAAGTATCTTCTCACATGGTGATTTCTATCGACAAGGGATGTATTTCTAGATTTTTGAAAGACTTGACACTGTACCTCACAAGAGTATTCTAATCAAATTGCTTGCTTATGAAATGCCGCCACAGTTGTGCTATTGAATTCGTGATTTCCTTTCAGAAAGGACACAGTACGTTGTGATTGACGGATAGTCATAGAGTAGAACAGAAGTGTTATATGACGTTCCACAGGGAAGTGTTATAGGGCCCCTAATGTTCTTATTTTTTTAAACGATTGAGGAGACAATCTGAGTAGCTTACTTAGACTGTTCCCGGATGACGCTGTCATTTATCGGTTAGTAAAGTCATCATAGTATCAAAAGCAACTGCAAAATGAATTAGATAAGATATGTATATGGTGCGAAATTGGCAACTGACCCTTAATAATGCTAAGTGTGAGGTCATCCGTATGAGCACTAAAAGAAATCCCTTAAACTTCAGTTACAGACTAAATCAGTCAAACTTACAGACTTCTACTAAATACATAAGAGTAACAATTACGAACAACTTAATTTGGAAAGAACAAGCAGAAAATATTATAGGGAAGGCGAACCAAAGACTACGTTTCATTGGCAAAAAACTTAGAAGATGCAACAGTTCTACTAAAGAAACCGCCTGGAAATCATTAAATGGAAGGCGTTATTTGTTGCGACGAGATCTATTTGCGAAACTGATTTCATCAACTTTTTCTTCCGAATGCGAAAATACATTTATTGTTAGCACCCACCTACATAGGGAGACATGATGATCATAATTAAATAAGAGAACTCAGATCGAAAACAGAACAGAAAGTTTAGGTGTTCCTTTTTCCCGCGAGCTATTGGAGAATGGAACTATAGATAAATGTCATAAAATTTGTTCGAAGAATCTTCTGCCATGCACTTCAGTGTGACTTGCAGAGTATCCATGTAGAATAACACTCGCGTACTCATCGAAAATACAGATATTATCAGAAGGCCTCTGAACTGTTTCGATCTTCCGATTTGGTGGGAATCCCAAACACACTAACAGAACTACAGAATGGGTGTTGGGTGCGCTGGTTGTGTTATAGGTAATCTTCAGTTTCATAAAAATTCTTTCAATGTACGGAAGTCGGCCGCCTGCCTTCTCAATGATTCACGTTATGTGCTGATATCATTCCAAGTTGCTTGTATGTAATGTAAATACCTATTGAAGATACAAAGTCGCACGGAAATAGCCGAGCGGTCTATGGCGTCACGTTGCGGATCGCGCGGCCTCCCGCGTCGGAGTTTGGAATCCTCCCTCGGGCATGGATGTGTGTGCTGTCCTTAATATAAGTTAGTTCATAAGTAGTTTCTAAGTTTAGGGACTGATGACCCCGCAGTTGAGTGCCATAAGCACTTTACAAACATTTTAACATTTTGAAGATACAAACAAAAGGAACGAGTAGAGGGCAATTAAAGAAACAAAATAATCCAAATCAACAGATATCCAGTCACCAATAGTCAAATGAATGAGGCATATTACATCAGAGTACGTGATAAACTTATAATTCATTGAAATGTTCAAATGTTAGTAAATCTATAGGACTTAACTACTGAACTTATCAGTTCCTAGGCTTACAATCTCCATAAACTAGCTTGAGGGCAAAACACACACACACACACACACACACACACACACACACACAAGCCCGAGGAAGGACTCGAACCTCCGACGGAGAGCAGCCTCGCGATCCGCAGTAGAAAGCTCGGTCATTCCACCGCGTCTGTTATAACTGATATCCATAGAATATGTGACATCAACTGCGAATGGGCAAAGCTGAAAATGTGTACCCAGCTGGGACTCGGATCTGGGTTTCCTGCTTTATATACAGTTGCGCGGATCACTGCACCACTGCGAACACAGTGATCACCGCACCTGCAAGGACTACGTCAGACACGCCGCCCGTCAGATATAAATTCACTGCTTGATCTTGCCCACAGTACTCAAACTGGTAGTTTTCAAAGTAATTCCCGTAAGACCACCCCTCCCCACTAACGAAAGCATCATTGCCCGTCACCGGCTGCTCTTTTGGAATTTATGATGCTGGAGTTGTTAATATTTCATATTCACAAAATATATGACACCAACTGCGAATGGGCAACGCTGAAAATGTGTACCCAGCCGTGACTCGAACCCGGGTCTCCTGCTTTCTAGGCAGTCGCGATCACCACTGCACCACTGGGGACACAGGTTTCACCTCAACACATGTGTATGTGTCTTATAATTGAGTTTCAATGGACCCAAATGTCTGATGTACACTTGAAGGGAAAACTATTACAACAGGTATTGCACATGGCTATTGTTTATGTGAAGAGAAGCTTCAACGTGTCTCGTTATCTATGCCGTACAATTCTAAACATCCTATGGGTGATCCAAATTGACTGGGAAATGTCAACGTCAACAGTATGTTCCCAAAGTTCATAGTCACTATTAATAGGGCTGGAGTACACCAAGTCGTATAAATACTCCCACAATAAATAAACAAAGAAGTAAAATCCAATAAGTTTAAGTCGGAGATCTTACGAAGACATGGTACTGGCGAACCACTTTTTGACGAAGATTCGTGAAAAACCGAGCGAGGTGGCGCAATGGTAACACCGTTGACTCGCATTCGGGAGGAAGGTGGTTCGAACCCACTTTCACCCATCCAGTTTTAGGTTATCCGTGATTTCCTCCAAAACACTCTAGGTAAATTTCGGGATGGTTCCTTTGGAAGGCCTTGGCCGATTTCCTACCACATCCTTGGCCATATAATTTGAGCGTGAGTCACGCCCCTAATGATCACGCTGTCGATGGTGCATCATTGTCTACTCTTCCTTGTACATCTACATCTACATAGATACTCTACAAATCACATTTAAGTACCTGCAGAGGATTCATTAACCACTTTCATAACTTTTCTCTACCGTTCCATTCTCCAATAGCTCTCCTCTGTTGAGTGCACTAACCGATAAATGACAGCATCATCCGCGAACAGTCTAAGGGAGCTATTCAGATTGTCTCCTAAATCGTTTATAAACACGAGGAGGAGTAGGGGACCTATAACGCTTCCCTGGGGAACGCCAGATATCACTTCTGTTTTACTCGATGACTTACCGTCAATTACAACGAACTGTGTTCTTTCTGATAGGAAATCGTGAATCCAACCGCACAATTGGGGAGATATTCCATAAGCAAGCAATTTCATAAGAAGCCGCTTGTGGGGTACAGTGTCAAAAGCCTTCCATCCTTTTATTTCTGAAGAGCCGTATGAAAGTGCGCTGGTTTACCATCACGCAAGTAACTCGATTGTGACGTACGGATGACGCACGGGCCCTGCAGCTGATAGCGAGGCAGTGAAAGGAAGCGACAGACGGTGCGCTCTGTGTGCGCGGCTTGGCGGTCTGCCGCTGGCTGAGTCACACCGCGCTGACACGCACTCCGCTTGATGGCGGGAACAGCCGCAGCCGCAGCAGCAGACTCGTTGCTCTCATTAGACGCAGACGCAGTCGCAGCTGCTACGCCCCCACACCGACCAGCCCACACTCACGCGTCTGGGCGCAGGAGTCCCACAAACACCACTGCCTCCAATACCCGTCACTGCAGCTGCCCGTAGCAAATTGGGGTCGTACGGAGGCATATAGACATACTTTTTTTCTTTGTTCTATTTGGGAGTGGAATAGGAAAGGAAATGTCTAATAGTAGTACAGTGTACCCTCCGCCACGCACCTTACCGTGGATGCGGAGTATGTATGTAGATGTAGAAGATTCGCGTGATAAGCAACCAACGGCTTTCCTTCCTTTCTGTGGTGCTACTTCTAGCAAAATCGGAAGAGTCCTCGGGAGGCATGGCATTAAATCGATCTTCCGACCTCCTAGGACAATCGAGGAGATGCTACGCCCTGTAAAGGACAGCTTCGGCCTCAGGATGTTATTTACAGTATACCATGTGAATGTGGAAGCAACTACATCGGTCAGTCCAGGCGTACCGTCGCCTACCGTTGCACAGAAGACCCAAGGCACATTAGAAACAGAGAACTGGAGAAATCGGCAGTCGCTGAGCACAGCCTCACGAATAAACAAAAAAATCTTATTCGATGAAACGATAATTTTGTCCCAGTCCTGCACATACTGGGTTTCTGTAATTAAAGAGTCTGTAGAAATAAGAATATGCGAGGACGGTTTTAACCGTGACAGCGTGTGCAATCTTAGCGGTGCATGGAAACGAGCGCTCGATACACAGAAGCTGCAAAGACATCCTGTACAGCGTCTCGATACTACGGGAGAGGTGGCGCCACCAGCGCAGACGTAGACACCATCTGCGACGGCATTACGTAGCCGCCAGCCAATCAAAAGCTGACCAATAACAAGCTATCTAGTTCCTATTTAAGACCACCGGAGCACTACTCAACCAGTCAGTTCCTGCTGACGAAGGCGATGGAGGTAATCGCTGAAAGCTTGAAGTTTTATCAAGATTTGACGCGGCAAGAACTCCGAGAATGTTTTATACACAGAATATCAATTAGTTCGTGAAATCTCCACGAGTGCTTTGTTGTCAGTCCCTTTTACAAGGAGAGAATGGCTACTCGTCACCGCTGAATTCGTCCAAATTTATGGTACATGTGGTGAGACACGAAAGTGGACCAAGTGGGAACTCCAAATGGCCAAGCGTTTAGGAAATAAAAGGAAGTCTGATACGGATCTATCGTCATATGCATATTATCAAGTGTCCCTGTGAAGTCGTGTTTAGGAAGAGGAGTTTGGCTCAGCGATAAAAGATCGGATTCGTACCGAGGAGGTCGCGGGTTGAATTCTACCCGGCGGCAAATTTTTTTTTGCTCCTCGGCAGTGCGTACACCTACATATTGTTCCCGTAGGGATCGTGAGGATAAGACTAGATTAATTACAGCACGCACAGTCGCATTTAAACAAATGTTCTTCCCACGCTCAATACGTGAATGGGATGGGAAGAAACCCCACGACATCTACGACAGAGGTTTCGGAGTAAAATGTAGCCCGATAATATGATTACCGCGTAAATTTACAAGCAGAGAAGAACACTCGTGGGAATGGCCAAATATCCGAATCGAACTGATATGGGAAGAAAAGTAAATTGTCCTTCTGTACCGCAGATGTTTATTTCGTGGTTCTCTTTCAACGAAATGAGGATGCGCGTCAACATTGGTGACTCACGTAGCGTCTCTTGCTTCAAACGAGGGCGGGAAACAAAGCATCTCGACTGGCACGCCGACGACGTCATGCTAGCACCCTACTTAACCCTAATTCTCTGCGTGCTCCCCCGTCTCTTGTCGTTACGTCCTGAGTACGCGTTTAGTGAATACTTGACATCCGCTTCTGCTGCGCGCGTGTCCGGCGAGAGACTTGGCGTCCTTTTTATCAACGCGTCACGGAACTAGATGCCAGTCATGACCACAGGGCCTGTGAGTTGCGTTTCCCTAACGCTCCAGACGGCGGATGTGCTTCATAGACTTCCCGTTTTTCCTTTAATGTGGTCGGCATTTCCTATTACACACTCACCACACGGTGCATCACGTACAGAATAAAATACCGTGGTACATAAGACGAAAATCTTCGTCTCAAGTTAATTGCTCAGTACGATCAAAGATAGGAACTAAAGGTCATATTTTACCTCCTATGGACCAATGCCTAAAAATTCTTCACATTGAACCGAAGGGAAGGGACGTTGACATTTTGGAAGATCTAGAAATATATGTGCATCACAAATCAAAGCCTGAGAGCGTCATTAACGAGCAGGTCGCAAGTAGCAGGAAGGAAAGAAGCTTAGGGTTTAACGTCCCGTCGACAGCTTGGTCATTAGAGACGGAAGTAGCAGGCATTGTTTTTTTTAAACATTTTTGATGATTTGCTCCATTAATTTTAGCTTCTGACCGCAGGTTCCTTTATTCCATATCACTCCTGTGTCCTTCTTTCTGTTTTTATTTGTGACGCCAAGCCTTTATTTTTTACCGTTTTTCATTATTTTCTAAAGTGTGTGCCCTGGTCCTGTTGGTCTGAGCACAGTGCGCATTTTTAAATTTGAACCTGGACTCTGTTCCGCTTGTCATACGTGTTAAATTTTGGGTTTTTTACCATGATTTATACCCTTTCATTACGTTCTTGTATTTCCTAGTACCAGGAAGATTTATCTAGTCTACCTAGGTCTCTTAACGTTTCATGGTTTGTCGCCTTAATGATCTATTTTATGCTGTCTGAAGTACTACTTTTTCCGGCACCACGCCCCGTTACATTTCTCTTATGTTCCCCGTCCTTTTTTTCCCCACAATATATGATTGTAATTTTAATTTGTATTTAAACAATCATCACATGCATTTGTAAACAACTGTTGTGGATGTACTTTGTATTGCCTTAGATATCTTGTTTATATTGTTCCTTGTTTCTGTTCTTATTATAAACGCTCGACATGACACTCTGACAATCTGAGCTTATTTTGCAAACCATTATACGATTTAATCTCGTAATTTCTAGTCAGCTCCATTTTATTTACTGTTTGTTCCTATGTTATGAACCTTTGAAATAATACTGGTTGCGTAACATATATGCTACTTATATTTTTGATTGTCAATTGTATTTTAGTCTCTCTTTATTTATTAATTTTTTATGGCACGACATGGGTGAAGCTCTATTTTATGCTGTATATAGTACTCTGTTAAAATTTATATGTCAGATGAGTATTTTTTAATTTAATACTCTTTAATAATGTTGTATTAAACGTTATGTACAGCACGCCATCTGGTGGCTACTTGTAACATTGATTGTCACTTGTTTTGTTTTTATTTTAAGGCATGACAAGGGTAAGCCCTTTACTGTATTGTATATGTTAATCTGTTTTTAAAAAGCTCTTTTTGTCATTTGGGCTTTTTTAAATTAGTCCTTTTTAATAGAATTGTATTAATCACCATGTATAGCACGCCATATGGTGGCGACAATGTTTACTTGTTCGTGAGCACAATGACGTGCTCAGTCTCGTAATTGGTTTCTCTGTCTTCACTTTTCTTCTTTGCATGTCGAAGGTTTGTTCTGTTGATGTTGGTATTTTTGTGTACTGTGCTGTTTTTTAACCTTTTATATCATCTACTTCTTTATGCAGCTACCCTGTTTTGCTCATGATTGTGTGTTTCATTCACAGTGTATCTGATGATGGGCAACGCCCGAAACCGTTTATAAAGTTATCAGTTAAACCAATTTGCAACCAATCAGCATTGTGTTAAGAAATAATTAGACATTAAAAATGGTTGCTCACCTCATGAACGATTTTAAATCGTCTTTGGAAGGAACAAATATATTAGCAAATTATCAAGTGGCATATATTTAACATCTCGGACACAGTACTTACAAACTGACAGTGATTACGTTCCGCTGGATTACAACATTAGCTCTTAAATGCATGGTGTTGCATACCTGCGACGTCAATTATAATATTGTTTTGTCCACGTCTAGTGGGAATTTTGTGAACTAACACGTGTTTAACAGATGCAGCAGAGTTATAGAAAGTGTCTGTGGTGTTTGTTGTGTCGAGGTTGGCTGCATTGTGGACTTCTGTTAAGATCTTTGCTTGTGTTTGGAGAAAACGGCAGATATTGCAGATTTTGACGTTTTGTTTTCCATATAAAGAGCCATTTTTGGAAGGAGGAAAAAATCACACCATTAAGACAGGTATGGAGAACCATAATAAGCACAAAAAATTGTTTATATTATCCAACTTTCAAAATTATATAACAAGTTTCTGTATGTTGCATATGTGCTTTTTTGGAAAACCAGCAACATAGGAATTTTTTACTATTTTTTCCTTTGTACAACTTACAAAACACGAAATTAATTTGTTTTTTGAAATTAAAAAATCATGCATTTAAGGTTGACGATCTTCAATTTAAGGACAGAGTATCAAGGAAGGTGTCTGATCACTCTTCGTAGAAGGGGAGCTTCACGCTTCAAAAGCTTCACATAAGATTTGAAGAATACTTACAACGAAGTGCAACGAACTACTTGAAGTCAAACATAAAATTAAAAAAATGGTATTTTAACTAAAAAAGCAAAAACGGAAAAAACATAAAAAAGAAACAAAATCAAACAATAAAGGATAATAAAGAGTATTAAATACATCATTAATCCTAAATAAAACCAATAATAAAGGTAATCTAGCAATCAAAGTATAAAATTAAATAAATACCAGCCTGCAAACGCTCAGATAATTAATTCGTGTACCTGTGATCGTTTCGCAGACGTTCGAGAATTAACAGTTGACGGCAATTACAGATATACAATTTTATGATTCAAGTTTTCAAGAGTTTTGCTCGTGGGTAATGCTTTCAAACGAAGACGTCGGGTTCGTTAGAGAAAAATGAACAGATTTGTGTCGGAATGTGATAGCGCTTCACTGCATCAAAACGTTGATCCAGCAGCAAATTTCAGATGAAGACTCGAAGACTTATATCAGAATACAACGACAAGGATTTATTGTTGACACTGCTTAAACAGATCTGACGAATAAAAGTGACCGATACATTTAAATCAATTTCAAAACAATTATTACAGATCATACTATGCTAATTTGTTACTATTTGTTCCTGAGTGCCAAGATCAATCAAGTTATGACCGAATTCTCGCCGAAGATGGTTCTTGAGCAGTGAAGGAATGTGCACAAGGTAACATTCGTACACTTCAAAATATGCTGTCAAACTAGCCCGAAATTTACTACCAACGTTCTTCGTTTGCTTGCAAAGAACCACTGGTTCATTTGGATAAAGAGTGAAAAATAATAATAATTTGGTATGTATGCTCGAAAACACAAAAATATTACGAAAACTTCATAAAAGTCCGACAAACGTACAACATTGTTACACAGGACATTCCCAATAGACATCATGAAGCCGTACGTGAGACAAGAACATTTCTTTTTCTCCTTGATTCATGGGGAGGGCAATAGAACCTGTGTTTGTATGATGAAATTTTTTAAGTGGGTCTGTAAACGTTCAGCATTAAAGTAAATTACTCCGAAATATACTCCTTTGGTGCAGTTATTATTACAGGTGTACCTTATAAAGCGACCAAAAATTACTCGTACAATATCGGGTAACTTCGGCTAAAGATTACGGAAGAACTCTATCAATCGTACACCGTCAATTGTTTTGCACAAATGTTGTTCTTGTTGTTGTCTTCAGTCTGAAGACTGGTTTGATCCAGCTCCCCATCCTACTCTATCCTCAGCAAAAGTCTTCATCTCTTGATAAGAACGGCAACCCACATCTATTTGAACCTGCTTCCTATATTAGTTTCTTTGTCTCCCTCTGCGATTTTTACCCCACACACTTCCCTCAAATGCTAAATTCACGATTCTTTTATGTCTGAGAATATGTCCTACCAATCGATCCTTTCTTTTAGTCAAGGTATACCAGAAATTTCTTTTCTTCCTAATTCTGTTCAGTACCCCCACATTGATTACACGATATACCCAGCTGCTCTTCAGCCTTCTCCTGTGTCACCACATTTTAAAAACCTCTATCCTCTTTCTGTCTGAACCGTTTATCGTCCATGTTTCACTCCCGCACAAAGCAACACTTCATACAAATGTCTTCACAAAAGACTTCCTAACACTTAAATTAATATCCGATGTTATCAAATTTCTCTTTTTCAGAAACGCTTTGCTTCCCACTGCCATTCTGCATTTTATATTCTCTGTACTGCTACCAGTGTACGTTATTTTACAGCTCAAGTAACAAAATTCATCTATAACCCTTATTGTTTCGTTATCTAAACTAATTTTTTCATCATCGCCTGATTTTCGTAGTACATGCCGTTACCCTTGCTTTGCTCTTCTTGATGTTCATTTTATAGCCTACTTTCGAGACAATGTCCATTCCACAAATATTCGGTAATATTCTTCGATATGGGTGGTAAGAAATTGTCTGTTAGCTGAGAATCCTGGATGTACATAAAGTAAGTGTAGCGAGCCGTTGAAACACTGAAAAACTTTCTATTAGAAAAACTCGGCGTTCAGTACTTGTCTGTGTATCACAATAATTATTGTTTTACATGTCTGTACGATCAGTATCATCCGTATTCTTGCAATAAATGTTAAGTCTGAAATGAAGGTAGAATAACATCAGTAAACTATACTCATTTTATTAAAAATGGTCGTGTATCCTTTTTTACTACCAATTTCTTTACGGATATTTTTTTCATGTGAGTATTAGGCAAATAATAAATGAATCATTAAATATTCGTGCTTTCGACAGTCATCTTAAATCTCTATTTGGAATTAGGTGAGAAACGGGGAGAAGAAAAACTCCAGCAACGAGATACTAACCAAGGATCGCACGCTTATGAAATCATGTGCTCATTGACTGGGCTACTGACGCCTTGCTTACAGGGAAAGAGGGTTAGCGAATCGCAGTAGCATCATCGGGTCTTTTTTCGGTTGTATTAGGCATTAGCTAACTACAAAATATCATTACTTCTTATTGGGGGTTTGAAGTTAGCTGGGCGGTGATTTTGTTATGTAGGGTGGTTTGCGAATTTGTTTCATGTGTTTGGTGCTTTAAGCCTTCAGTGTATGTTACTGTACAATTTAAGTGTGTGTTTCACATACATGCTGAACGACTATCATTAAAGATTAGTGGACTATGTCAGTTGGGATAAATTTATTTGTAGTTATACAAAGTGTTTGTGATCTAGCTTTTAAATGTCAGCACGAATCATCTTTGTAAGTCCGTATTTCCCTCTTCATTTCATATAATTGGTAAAACTAGTCTGGTTTTTCCAGCAGCTGACGAAATTGTGTGTAGTTCGCGCCTTTTTTTTTGTTCCAGACAGATTTAGATCTTTCATATCCTATCAATATATTTTTAATAGCAAAAACTGCAATACGGCACTCTTTTCCTAGCAGAGCTGCGTCGTGATATTCATGTCACCCATGAAGGTTAGAAAAAAAGATTCCCACCTCTTTGATAGAATACATCCTAACCTTGTGATGTTACCGTCTTTCTCATAGTATTCCCGAGCCATCACATATTTCGTTTTTAGTTGATTTGCAGGTTCTTCGTATGGTGTAAATTGTTAATGTATCTCCTGTTATATGTGTCCAACTATGCTGTGCCCATTAGGAGTTCAAAGTTATTTTTCCATTTATTTCAGCGAACTTCACTCCCAAAGCGCTTTCTATTTAAAGAGATAATTTTTAACTCCTTTAAATAATCTTGACAGGTTTTTGTGACAAAGAAATTTATTCAACTCTCAATACAAAGTGAGTCATATGTCACCTGGAACTAGATCAATGAATGAACAATTCTGGATACCAGACAAAAGAAAGGTACACTGACATTTTTACATGATATTAGAGATCTTCTATGGACTTGGTGCTCCTTGCTGATATATACTTCTCTATGACTGTCAACCATCGTGCAGGAGTATTGCGGAACCTGTAGACAGATGATTTTAAGTGACCAGTAACTAAATTTTGAGAGACGAAGCGTACTGTAGACGTGAATTCAGATTCATGGCCTACCGTCACCTGATGTGCACTGTAATCGACGAAGGCGCGGTCAACAACCTCCTGAACAACTATCGATCACGTTCGCTCTGTTCACGGGGTAAGGAGGAACGGCATCCAGCTACTCGCTACCATTAATCTCGCAAAACCCTGATTAACATTCCGACGCTGTGAGAACGGGGGATAAGGCCAAGAAAAAGAAGAGTGATTACAGAGCGAGATACCAAAGACAAGGCATGCAACATTAGGTAACCCCTTCAGGATACATTTGGCTACCTCTCTCCTGTATTCAGCACACAGGACCGCAAACTAATGCCGTCCTCTCACGGGACGTGGAAACGCACGTGGAGGACGTTGTGCCGTTGCAGCGTGAATTCCACGTTCCACTGCCCTGCGAAGCGTGGAATGAAGAATCCAGCATGTTAGATTTTAGCTTCGTTCCTTCTTTCGTTGTAGCGTACGATATAGGAATATAATCTATATAAAGCGTTAGAATACTGAAGAACTTTTGAAAACGCGTCATTATAGATATTATTTGTTACAATAAATCACCGGAAACAAGATTTTCATGGTTTTAAAGGTTCTCGTATTTAACGTGTGTCACTGTTATAATTTGTATAATGCGAAAGAGTATCGTCTCTTTGCTACGGTATAACGCATTCTATCAAAGAAGCGTCTTTGTGATGGTATGTCATAGATAAATAACATATTACAACAGGTTTTAGAAGCGTAGTAAACCTAAAAACCGTCCCAGCTGTATAGGTATAGGAATAACGTAGTTGGTGGCGTAACAGACGGTGGCGTAGAGATTGTATGCGAAGTAGGTTCGCGTCTATGCACTACCGAAGTATTTAAATTTTTTCCTTTTTTGTTTCCTTAATGTTTCCGGTTCTTTCTTATTAATTGAAGTGTAATATGCGATATTCGTTGTTATTTCTTTTTAAGACGACGGATTCGCGTGGTCGTTAGCTTTACGAGCTACGGAGAAATAGAGGTTCAAATGTTCAAATGTTTGTTAAGCTTATGGGACTTAACTACGGGGTCACCAGTCCCTAAACTTACAAACTACTTATGAACTACTTACGAACTAGGACGGCACAAATATCCATGCCCGAGGGGGGATTCGAACCCCCGACCGTAGTGGCCGTGCTGACCGTGACTGGAGCGCCTCAGTTACCTCGGCCACCGCGGCCGGCAGAAATAGAGGTGTAAATAACAGGTTTGCATCTACACTCTCCCAGATATTTTAACCATTTCGTTTAATTATGGTTAATCAACTTATTTGTTAATTTAACACAATTATAATATTTGGTATTCGACGTTATTTATTAGAAACAAGAACGAACTTTGTCCACGAGAGAATTTGTTGGGTTTTCCGTTCTAGGCCACAGGAACAAATAAAATTCAAGACAGTACCCTACGTCACTCGGTTTTCCTCACGGTATATGAATTAAATTGCAGTTCAGTACAGTGTTGGAATAGTTCAGTTTCACAGTGCAAAGTGAACATGGCTCGCGCGTGGTTACAGAAGCACATGCAGTGTAGGATGAACAGTGTTCATGTACAGTACCAAAAGCAAAAATTATCACAACGAGCATTGTCGAGCTGAGGCGTTGTCCCGCGTGTATAACAAGTACAATGTATGGTCAGAACCTATTATCACCCAACATACAGGCTATGTAAAACGTGGAAAATGGGAATATGAGCTGGTGTAAATGATGTATTTCACCATTGACAATATTTTTAAATAATTTTTGCCAAATTTTCGTTATTATTCTCAACCGCTTTCAGATACATGTACCGTCTTTGTGCTTCTTGAAGAAAAAAGAAAAAAAAAATAACATGGAGCAGTACCAATGCCAAAAGTTAATGCAGAAAAAATCTATGTTGACAGCTAATTTTAAGTAATGAGTGACTGGGCTGCAGCAGAAAATTCGCTTTGTAGTCCTCAGTTAAATATCATGGTATAACCGCGCGTGCCGGCCGCGGTGGGCGAGGGGACTGAGGCGCGCCAGTCGCGGTCTGCACGGCCACTACGGTCTGGGGTTCGAATCCCCCCTCGGGCATGGATATTTGTGCCGTCCTTATTCATAGGTAGTTCATACGTAGTTTGTAAGCTTAGGGACCGATGACCCCGTAGTTAAGTCCCATAAGTTCTACAAACATTTGAACATTTTTTTTTAAAGAAAAAGAAAAAAAAATACAATTTCTGTAAGAGTATTGCATGCCATTTGCAAGCATAAGAAAGCAATTTATTTTTTTTTTTTTTTTTTTTTCCGGCGATGGCTAAGAGAGATACCGTGTAATTTTACGCACATCCATCTTTGTAAACACAATGATCAATCCGCCAACCCGCAACGGGCGCTGGAGAGCGCTGTGGTTGTGCTCACAAATCACGATGAGCAGCACGTTGTGTTCCGTGGGACGTAGCGGGTCGTTTCAGAGCGCGCCACACTAGACTAGACTAGGTAGACAGCACGTCTGGCCTCCGCCACGTTGGGACAACAAGGCCCGTGTGAGGACGGTTTTAGTGTGTGTGGGTGATGTGGAATATGAGCCACAGTTTTCAAAGAGCTATCCCAAATTCTAGAGGGCTATGCAGGGAACTGAAACGCGACTGTAGCGGATACAAGTAGATTGTATCGACCCCTGCGCCATCTCCTTATGTATAGTGGTGCTTTCCATAAAAGGGGAGGGAATGGCCCATCTCTCTCGAAAAGCATCGAGGGACAAACCAAAGTTAACGCCGCCATCTGACAGACGGAATGCCGTAAAAAATGTCGTACGGCTTGGCTGTATGGGAAGTAGGGGAGAGATTTGGCGTTTATGGCAGGACATTGGCGGACAATATGGCGATCGGACACTATACGCTACTACCCCCCCTCTCCTTACCCTGTCATCCGTGTATCAGCTGAAGGGAGGCAGGAGGGCTGGGTTTCACGTGTCATCAACGTCTTACTCATTAAAGAGTGAACACAAGTCTGGACAGATGAAGCAACCAAATGGCTGTAGTCTTTTTAGCAAAACCATCCCAGCATTTGCATAAATGATGGACCTTAAGATTAATGTCACCGAATGAAGAATAATACAAGTAGTGATGAACATAATGAATATGACTTTTAGCAATGTTGAAAAGAGCCGTAGAAATTACACAATTGAGGGTTCAGAATAAAAACCTGTATCAGTCACATTACATATCGTACTATTTATTTATGACACGATCTGTTTCGGGCTTGTGGCTATCTTCAGGTGCTTAAACATTCAATTTTATACTGGGTGTCCCACTCAACTGTTTCACCCCAGATACCTCTGAAACTACAAGAGATATTGAAAAACCACTTTTACGGTCATGAACGTACGGCAGGGGCTTATGGAAGTAGGTACTATCAGACACTCTAAAACGTGAAGAAATATTATTTTCAACACAAACTTATGTTTTTTTTAAAATGTATACCCCATATTATTTCTTAATCAATCGATAGGATGAAATTCTACATAAAGAATGGCGTCGGTTGGATCGCGATGCGTCAATTACATCCGGAGAAACTGCGAAGCGAAGTTGACGGTTGAAAGACACGAGGCGCGCTGCTAGCGCATGTACGAGGCTCAAGCGAGACTCATGGTTGAGTCTCGGACACGCGCTAGCAGCTCGTCTCATGTATTTCAAACGTAAACTTCGCTTTGCAGTTTATTCGGATGTAATTGACGTATCGCGATGCAACCGACGCCATTCTTTTTAAGATTTTTCATCCTGTCTATTGCTTAAGAAATAAAATGAGGTACCCATTTTAAAAAGCATAAGTTTGTGTTGAAAATAATATTTCTTCACGTTTTAGATTGTCTAATAGTTCCTACTTTCATAAGCGCCTAACCGTGAAAGTGGTTTTCAATACCTCTTGTAGTTTCAGAGATATCTGGGGTGAAACAGTTGAGTGGGACACTCTGTATGTGTAGCATGTTGGTGTAGTTCACTGTTTTAAAACAAATTATATTTTATGTTTCATACGTGACAGTGTGGTTGCACAATTACGTAAAAATATTCATTTTCATATCTTGTAATACTTTTCTCTCCCTATATACTTGTAATGCCTTTGTAATTCATATGTTGAAAACCTACGTGTGTTGTAACATCGCTGTGCTTCTTGAATATAAGCTCTTTGACCAGAAACTCTGTATCCAAACGCAAACAAAGTGTATTGTGCGAGTTCACATTTCTGAGCATTGATGGTGATAAATTACACCAAAAAATAAAAAATAATAAATAAATAAATTAAAAAATGGAAAGCAGATAAGTAATAAAAGTAAGGAGGTTAACAAAGGAAAGTATGTTCGCAAAAGTGTGTAAAAAGTGAATCACATGGACAACTGCGATTGGGATACAAAATTCGATGTAAATAAACATGTTCATGTCATATAGATACCAGCAGTTTTTTTCGCTATTATTAATACCGAATAATTTGTTTTCAAACAGTGACCTCCACCAACTTGATACACATATAAAATTCTGAATGTTTAAGCACTTGAACATGGACACAAGCCCGAAACTGTTCGTTTCATAAACAAATAATACCATCTTTAATGTAACTCGAAGCGGTTTTCATTCTCAACCCTATATTAGGAACAGTCGCGAAGTTCAAAGATATCCATCATGGATAAAATACAATTACACAATTTATTGCATATGATATAGACTAAGGAACATTGAAAAAGGCGTACCCAAAGGGAAACAAGGTACAACAACGAAACTTTGTAAGTAAGTACAGTAAGATCCGATATGGAAGTTATCTACGTTTGGTGTCTATACATATGGCCACAGAAGATTGACTGACGCTACATTCGGGCAGGAGTCTCAGTCGAATACGGTTATAAATAATAAGCTGTTCCATTAAAAAAGTACTTGCTTCAATATCTCAATCTCAAATATACCGGTACTAAAACAGTACACCAAACAAAAATATATGTGCCCCCCGATACTCGAGACAGGCGAGACTCAGTATTGGAATAATACGCCGGGACCTCCACTGCAGTATACCCGCTAGTCTCGAGCAGTCAACTGAGAAAAGAACGTTCATCGTTTGAAAGCGACTTTAAACCCGATTGACCATGTTTGGGGTGTACTTGACAGACGCTTTGCACATTAATTTTGACAATATTGTCAGGGGAGATAAACAGTGATCTATTTGGTATGATCAATATTACAAAAAACAGTCTTGATCGCAGAAAATAACAGTTTCAATTAACCGGTTTCGAGCTGATGTAGGTCATCTTCGGAATTACAAGTATCCCATGTGGCCAGTGCTGGACTCGGCTGGGCTGGGCTGTCCTTGCAGGTAACAGTTACCTGCTGGCAGCAGAACAGCCCAGGACAGCCCAGCCCAGCCGAGTGCAGCACTGGCCACAAGGGCTACTTGTAATTCCGAAGATGATCTACATCAGGTCGAAACCGGTTAATTGAAACTGTTATTTTCTGCGATCAAGACTGTTTTTTGTAATACTGATTAGACGATTTGCAGCCAGACCAGCAACTCCCACAGCGGTTGCAAAGATGGATATTGCATTCATGGAAGATTGACCAAATATCCCTCAAGAACTGATTGATAATCTCATACTGTCCATGCCACGCAAGTGTGCAACTTTACTGGCCGTCCCAGGTGAACACACCATGGCACAGAGCAACGAGAATGACGTTTTCACTATTATGGTAGCCTCGTGGTTCCTAGCTCTAAGTAAACGCCATTAAAACCTGAAGTAAACAGCCGAAACAGCAAGAAATGCAACTTTATCACACACAAATTACAATTGTAACCAATATCTGAATAAGATAAATAAATATAAATATGTTGTTTTTGATATCTCACCTGATCGCCTAATTGTTAGATAAGTGTAGGTCTTGTGTTTTTCCATGTTTGACTTCGGACAGGACATTTCGTCTTTTACATATACATGTGGCATCTGTTCCGAAAGAACAGACGTCACTTCTGATGCTGCAGTTGTTATTCTTTCATACTCACAGAATATATTACATCAACTGAGAATGGGCAAAGCTGAAAATATGTACGCAGCCGGGATTCGAACCCGGGTCTCCTGCTTTCTGGGCAGTTGCGCTGACCCTCACAGATCAGAATGATCTATTGACCCAAGGTAAACAGGGATTTAGAAAATAACGTTCATGCGAAACACAACTAGCTCTTTATTCACAAGGAGTGACGGACGCTATCGACAAGGGTTCGCAAATCGATTCCGTATTTCTTGATTTGCAGAAGGCTTTTGACACCGTACCTCACAAACGGCTCTTAACGAAATTGCGTGGTTATGGTATATCGCCCCAAATTTGCGACAGGATTGGGGATTCGCTGTCAGAGAGGACAAAGTTCGTAGTAATCGATGGTAAGGCACCGACTAAAACAGAGCTGGTATCGGGCGTTTCACAGGGTAGTGTTATTGGTCCTCTGCTGTTCCTTATTTACATAAACGATTTAGGGGAAAATCTAAGTAGCTTAGGTTGTTTGCAGAAGACGCCGTCATTTAACGTCTAGTAAAATCATCTGAAGATCAAAACCAACTGCAGAGCGATCTGAAGAAAATATCACTATGGTGTAAAAATTGGCAATTGACTCTATATAATGAGAAGTGTGAAGTCGTCCACATGAATACGAGAAGAAATCCGTTAAACTTTGTTTATAAGATAAATCAATCAAAAGTGAAGGTCGTTAACTCCACTAAATACCTAGGAATTACTATTACTTCAGACTTAAACTGGAAAGAACACGTAGATAATGTCGTGGGAAAGGCGAACCAGAGACTGCGTTTTATTGGCAGCACCCTTAAAACATGCAACAGAACTACAAAAGAAACTGCATACACTACGCTTGTCCGACCAATTTTAGAGTGTTGCTGCCCACTATGGGATCCTTATCAGGTGGGTTTGACGGAAGACATCGAAACAGTCCGAAGAAGGGCAGCTCGTTTCGTATTGTCACGATATAGGGGAGACATCGTTACGGAAATGATACAGAATCTGGGATGGGAATCATTACAACAACGGCTCTTATCGCTGCACCGTGGGCTACTTACTAAACTCCAGTCGCCAACATTCTCATCAGAATGCGAAAATATATTGTTGACTCCCACTTACCTAGGTAGAAATGATGATCAGAATAAAATACGAGAAATCAGAGCTCGAACGGAGAGATTCAGGTGTTCTTTCTTCCCGCGCGCTATTCGAGAATGGAAGGGGAAGTAAATAGTATAATGGTGGTTCGATGAACCCTCTGCTAGGCGCTTCAATGTGATTTTCAGAGTATCCCATGTAGATGTAGATGTACACCATTGGGGACACGATGATCACCGCACCTGCAAGGACTACCTTAGCACGCCTCCCGTCAGATACAAATTCCCAGCTTTTCCCTGCTCACAGTCCTTGCAGGTCCGATGATCACTGTCTCCACAGTCGTGTAGAGGTCAGCACAACTGCCTAGAAAGCAGGAGACCTGGGTTCGAATCCCGGCTGGGTAGGCATTTTCAGCTTTGCCCATTCGGAGTTGATGTCATATATTCTGTGAATATGATTTCGTCATTTGTTGGTCTGTGACAGAGGAATTATCCATTCTGGTTATCTGGTGACCTGGTGTCCCACTTCTACACCTACATCTACATAGATACTCCGCAAATCACATTTAAGTGCCTGTCAGAGGGTTCATTAACAACTTTCATAACTTTTCTCTACTGTTTCATTCTCCAATAGAGGAAGAAAGAACTCCTAAATCGTTCCGTTTTCGATCTGATTTCTCGTATTTTATTGGGATGCTCATGTTTCCCTAAGTAGGTGGGTGGTAGCAAAATATTTTCACATTCAGAAGTAAAGGTTGGTGATTGTAACATCGCAAACAGATCACGCCGCAATTAATAACGTCTTTCTTTTAACGATTTCCACCCCAATTTGTGCAACATTTTCGCGACGCTTTCCCCCCGGTAACGTGATAAAACAAAACGATCTGCCCTTCTCTGTACCTTCACAATATCTTCCGTCAGTCCCACCTGGTGAGGTTCCCACACTGGGCAACAGTACTCCAGGAGAGGACGCACAAGTGTGATGTAGGCAGTCCCTTTGATGGAGCTGTTGCACCTTCGAAGCGTTCTGCCAATGAAACGTAATCTTTGGTTCGCCTTCCCCACAATATTTTCTGTATGTTCTCTCCTGTCTAGCCGGCCGCGGACTGAGGCGCTCAGTCATGGTCTGCACGGCCACTACGCTCGGGGGTTCGATTCCCCCCCTCGGGTATGGATATTTGTGCCGTCCATAGTATTAGTGAGTTCATAAGTAGTTTGTAAATTTAGAGACTGATGGCCCAGTAGTTAAGTCCCATAAGCTATACAAATATTTGAAACATTTCTACAGTCTAAGCTGTTCGTAATTGCAAGTTCTAGGTATTTGGTAGATTTTACGACCTTAAGATTTGACTGATTTATCGCCTAATTGAAGTTTAGCGGATTTCTTTTAGTGGTCATGTGTATTACTTCACACTTTTCTTTATTTAGTGTCAATTGCCAATTTTCTCACCATGTAGAATTTTTGTCTAAATCGCTTTGCAGTTGCTTTTGATCATCTGTTGACTTCACTAACCGATAAATGACAGCATCATCCGCGAATAGTCTAAGGGAGCTATTCAGATTGTCTCCTAAATCGTTTATAAACACAAGGTAGAATAGGGGAACTATAACGATTCCCTGGGGAACGCCAGATATCACTTGTGTTTTACTCGATGACTTACCGTCAATTAAAACTAACTGTGTCCTTTGTGATAGGAAATCGTGAATCCAATCGCACAATTGGGGAGATATTCCATAAGCACGCTATTTCAACCTACTGTGGATGATGACATGTCTCGCGCACAGTGGCCAGTACGCAGTGAGCTAGCAGCGGCCGGACTAGCGCAGTCAGCAGTGCCCCCGCCTACCTGTCGTCTGGGGCTCCGCATTTTCCGCATCCGACGGCCGCCGGCCTGACCTTTGAGGCAGCCAGTCAAAGGCAGCGGTTCGCCGCATAAATTATTACTCGGTGGCAGGGCACAAACTTTACGTCCATGCCGCCGCCGCCGCCCTCAAAGGACTCACAAAAAGGGACCGCCTTTATGGAGAAATACGGCTTTGATGCAGGCATGAAGTTTCCCTCTCAGCGACCGACCCAGGGCGGGCCAAGATTTGCGCAGTTCTACAGACGGGATTACCTGGGCGCTAGGGTGGCGAACAACAGTGACGGAACAGCCGATTCGAAATTCGATTAGCCACGATGTTCATGGGGCTGTTAGTCTCAAACACGGTGTCTGTGAGAGATTTTCAAATAACTCACCACCTTCTTGGGCTTGGAACCTCCCGTTTAACAGACTCCGTCAGTTTTAGTTGTAATCATTGATCTCTTTTTAAGGGGTCATTACTCTGATAGGTTACAAAAAGCATAAAGCCAAGATCGCTAGTTTATGATTTTGTTTGGACGACCGGTTTCGATGGTCTCCGTCATCATCTTCTGGTCTAAATTTTTCTTTTGTTACAAAGCCGTCATCTTGTGATGTCAACAGTTGTAGTATAAAATAATTTAAAGTGCATAGGTGCATTATGTTTCAAATGTTGTTAATCGTATGGGACTTAACTACGGGGTGATCAGTCACTAAACTTACAAACTACTTATGAACTACTTACGACCTAGGAAGGCACAAATATCCATGCCCGAGGGGGATTCGAACCCCCGACCGTAGTGGCCGTGCAGACCGTGACTGGAGCGCCTCAGTCCCCTCGGCCACCGCGGCCGGCGTTGCATTATGTCATTGTAGCTAAAGTTTACATATGGGGATAAGTGACAGTAAGATACTACTGTCACTTATACTGATATGTAAACTTTAACTACAATGACATAATGCACCTATGTACTTTAAATTATTTTATACTACAACTGTTGACATCACAACATGACGGCTTTGTAAAAAAAGAAAAATTTCGACCAGAAGATTATAGCGGAGACCATCGAAACCGGTCGTCCAAATAAAATTATACACGAGCGATCTTGGCTTTACCATTATTGGAAACTATCATAGTATTGGATCGCCTCCTTACAACATAAACAGGCAAACTCAACATTAGTATGAGTTATTACGCAAGAGAAACTGAGAAACTGAAAAAGGAAATCGTCAGGATATTTTGTCATATCCAAGACACTTAAATTTGGGAAAATATATATACTGTTTCAGAAGTATCTGTGCTATTAACAGTAGGAATTTCTTTATTTCTTTTCTTTTTTTACTTTAGAGTACATTAATAAAGACGTTAAAAGTACTTATTAGTGATTGTTATAATGTTGCACAGCCTTATCATCATTATTTTTTTTGCTTCATTCTGTTTGTAGATGATACAAGCATTGCAATAAACAGCATGTCGAGCATAGTTCCAGAAAGGTCTGCTAATGATATTTTCGTTAACATTAATAAATAGTTTAAAGCCAACCGATTGACGTTAAACGCTGAAAAGACTCATTACATGCAGTTCAGACGCTGGAGCTGCTTTCCTCCAATCAGATGGCTCATCGTCACGGCTGAACCGTTACCCGTTGCTAAACTGCCGCCGGCCGCGGTGGCCGAGGGGACTGAGGCGCTCCAGTCACGGTCTGCACGGCCACTACGGTCGGGGGTTCGAATCCCCCCTCGGGCATGGATATTTGTGCCGTCCTAGTTCGTAAGTAGTTTGTAAGTTTAGGGACTGATGACCCCGTAGTTAAGTCCCATAAGCTATACAAACATTTGATTTTTTGATTTGCTAAACTGGCACAACAAGTGCTCAGTTAACTTCCTTTTCCTTCTCTGGCTCTCTTCCTTTTTGTTCCCGATCCATAGGTCTGCTCTTTTTATTTCGGATTTCATCACTTTATGATAACTGTACAAAACAGGATCCGGACAACGGAGGTAAAGAAATACGTACTCATAAACAGCACTAAACACACACTAATTGGATTCTTTAACGTCATATACCCTCTGCCAGGCACTTAAATGTGATTTGCAGAGTATCGATGTAGATGTAGATACACATGTATTATATCGCAGATTGCAGATTACAGTAAACGAACATTGTATGATTTATGTGAAATCGAACTCTTCGAAGGCTACAATTCACTGTTGGCACTGGGTGTGTTATGTTACTTGAAGATTTAAAGGAATAACGTTGCGTAGCACAGTGATGAAGTATTAGTTTTTCTTTACGGATGATCGTGGGTTCGAATCTCACCCCGCGAGATTATTTCAGTTTTTAAATTAAACTCAATTTGAATGTTATTTTCATTAGATTTTCTTAATGTGTAAATCCTTTTTACATGTTTTTCATTATACAAATGACTTTTCTTATTCCCTCTTAATTATTATTCTATGATTCTGTTTTTCGTTTGGAACTTTAAATACTTGCTAAACGCGACTAATGATTGGTTCGGCCACATTGGAGGGGCGGAGCGCTGTAAGGCGCTTTGCTACGAGTGAGCGGTAGCTCGCCGTCGGAGGTTCGAGTCCTCCCTGGGGCATGGGTGTGTGCGTTGTCCTTAGGTTAGTTTACGTAGTTTGTAAGTTCTAAGGACTGATGACCATAGCAGTTTGGTCAATAGGTTTACAAACATTTGAACATTTTGATTCGTTCGGAACACTGTAACTCATGTAACCAACGATAGTGAGAAATTACATTTTGCTGTGTCTAAAATGTTTCTTTCTGAGGTTGCTGGTAGATGTAAGCTTCAATCGCCGTGAACGAAGGGATCACGATTTTAGTTCTTCTGGAGATACCTGATACATAGTACAGCACGTGCGGTTATACCATGATATTTAACTGAGGACTACAAAGCGAGTCTTCTGCTGCAGCCCAGTCACAAATTACTTAAAGTGAGTTGTCGACAGAGATTTTTTTTTCTGCATTAACTTCTGGCAGCGTCTTTAAACACTGCTCCATATTATGAAGTATATTAACAGCATTTGTGAAGCGACCCGCCATTCGTGTGTCGCCTATAAGCGACGATGTAGCCGGCTGCCTATGTGGCAAGCGTCAACTAGCAAGTAACTTTAATCGCATTATAGTTGTCGCGACAGCGTTACGGAGATGTTCAACTCCAGCGGCGTTGATGGCCACCAAGCTGACGTTTACTGTTAAAAGTCTGAGAACGTACAGTAAAGTCCAGTAAGCGCAGAATATCATACGACTTTATCCAATGAGCGTGTAGTGTGCAGTGTTTGACGAAGGCAGTTTGTAAACGATGTTCCGAATTTTTACAATTAGTAAACATTCGATAACGGAAATATTTATTTCATTCCGTTGAACGGTGCATCATTTCAGCTATTTTTAATCGGAATTTCCGTGCGCATTCAAGCATTTGTCATAGCACTTCAAAAGCTTCGAAATCCCTAACGGGCGGAACCTTGTCTTCTGTGAGTTTAGTCACCACTCGATTCACCGTTTGAAACCGCTGCGATTCAAGCCATTTCTTCATGTTTGGAAAAGGTGCATGTCGGTAGGAGGCAAGTAATATGGTTGATGCTGTAGCACACCAGCTCTGTAGCGGAAATATAGCGGTAAATTTTTCCAAGTATTGGTTGCTGTAGAAACATTGCGGTGTGCCGACAGAACGGGGAAGGGGAACAGCAGCTACTTCACGTCATACTTACTGGGTCAAGCTGACAGGAATGGACGCACACGCGCCGGACTGAATAGCACGCATCACTGGAAGTTAAATGGAACAGTACGAGCTTGCAGTATCACGTCACTTCGTTACGCTAGGAAACAATGCCTAAGTCTAACGTAACAGCGCGTTCTGGAACCACCAGCTAACCTGTTAAGTGAACACAGCAAGATGTGAAACGCCGACACATTCGTTTGGCAGGGCCGATGCGGTAATGACAGAGCGCGTTGGGGAACTATCAGCTGCTCCACACACACACTGTATATACTCCACCACTTTAGTTCAAAGTCAGTCGGTCGTATGAGTCGATGGCTTAAACTTCATAGCACTCGATTCCCTGACATGTTCCAACGTCGGTACAAGTCTGTTACAGAACTCCAGCACTCTTGTATATCAGCTGACAACCGGCGAGATGTCGACTCCTGCGTAGCTCCGAGTTCGACTCCTGCGCTACAACCAACTACAGACGCAGAGGGATGTATCTAGGAGGACTTACATGTCCTGCACACCGGAACTCCAGCGTTCCTGGGGAAGGCGCCTACCTGCCGGTAGGCCAGGAGTCGGCGCACATCACATCAACCGTCAGCGCGGTCCAGTATGAAGATGATGCGAGACAGCAATTAGGGTGGGGACCGAGAGCCACCAGTCCAGACGTGTGAATCTCATTAACACGTCCCACCGTACTTCCGTACGGTTCCACAACAGACGGCGCGGCAGAGGGGTCGCCTACCTCCGCACGCCGAGCAAGAGCGGACGCAGCCGCACTGTCAGCGCACAGCACCGCAGGAGGCGTGGCCTACGAGAAAGACAGGCCCCAGCGCAGTCGTCATGCCACATTAGCAAGGTAGTTCCGAGCCGGCGCGATCGCTAGCTCAGTGGCTGTCCGCTATGACGCAGTGGGCAGTGCCCCAGCGGCCGGCCAGTCGGCTAGCGATCGCGCCGGCTCGGAACTACCTTGCTTACGTGACCTGACGACTGCGCTGGGGCCTGTCTTTCTAGTAGGCCACGGGCAGGAGGCTGCTGACGCCATCGACCCGGTCGCCTGGAGTACGCAGCAATGTGTACCCCTTCAGAATAAATGTTTTACCGAACAATATTCTTTCATTACAACAACGGCGACACCTGGACCGCCCTACCTCTTCCTGCAGGGCATACCGTGGCAGTTAGGAGTCTGACCTCCTGAAAACTAACCCGCTCTCCATCACCACCTGAGTGCGCACCCACCAAGGGGTGCGCCAGCAACCGCTCAACCACCTGTAATTCGGAAACACCTCCCACCGGAACAGATGCTACAGATTATGAGTGCGTACGACAGTATGCGTCCGAACACTGTCGTCGATGAAGACAATGCCGAAACGCAGAAAGTGGCGTTGTTTGTTCCGAATTAATCTCCTGAGTTTGATTACTGTGTTACAGTAAACGTCGGCCTTTATTGTTCTTCATCCTGTCGACGGGACGTAAAACCCTAAGCTTCCTTCCTTTTGTTCTTCATCGCGCCGTGATATGCACCATCAAAACACCTTTCTCGTTACAAAATAAAGCTGACATTAGCTTTTGATGTGAAATTATTCGGACACATTTGTGGTTTCCTAGGGGACATGGTGTAGTCCAATGCAGTCGACTGTTATGTCTGGAAATTCACATATGGAACCCACGCTCCATTTCCAGTGACAGCCTTGTCGAGAAACTTCTCACCCTCAATCTGCTAACGCTGAAGAAACATCACTGCTGCTCCCATCCTGGTGCTCTTTGGCTGCACACAGAGGTTTAGGTATCCAGCGCTCACTAAACATTGGATACGGTAACCTCTGTATCACCACTTAACACAGAACAACCCGAACGATTTGTGGAAAAGCTCGGAGAGTTCAGTAATGGTGAAACAGCGATTTTGTCTGATTACTTTATTCACTTTTTCAACAAGCCGATAATTCACAACAGACGACCTGCCACTTCGTTTTGCATCATCAACGGCAGTGAATCCGTCACGAAGTGCACGACACGAACTTCGAACAGCATTTTCAGTCACAATGTTCCCGTATTCTTCAGTAACCCCACAATCGATTGCTGTTGGTTTTAATTTGTTTTTCCAACACGCATCGCATTACTTCACGTACCTCACAATTGCTCGAGTCCTCTATTGCTTCACACTTTACAAACTCCTTTATCCACGGGAGAAATGACTGGATACGACCTGAAAGTTCTACTGCCGCGAGCGTATTGAACGCAGCTATACAACCAAACAAAGTTGGCTATCCTGACGCTCTTTACTCGCGTGACCGAAGACACCGGAACTAACTTTCCGAATCGCCTTAGAATTATTAAAATCGTTATTGACCCAGAGACAGGTTTTCGAAAACATTGTTCATGAATAGTACGAGAGAAAACATACATTCCTCGCCACTGAAAATTGCTACACCACGAAGATGACGTGCTATAGACGCGAAATTATACCGACAGGAAGAAGATGCTGTGATATGCAAATGATTGGCTTTTAGGAGCATTCGCGCAAGGTTGGCGCCGGTGGCGATACCTACCACGTGCTGACATGAGAAAAGTTTTCAACCGATTTCTCATACACAAACAATAATTGACCGGCGTTGCCTGGTAAAAAGTTGTTGTGATGCCTTGTGTAAGGTGGAGAAATGCGTACCATCACGTTTCCGACTTCGATAAAGATCGGATTGTAGCCTATCACGATTGCGGTCTATCGTATCGTGACATTGCTGCTTGCGTTGGTCGCGATGTAATGACTGTCAGCAGAATATGGAATCAGTGGGTTCCGGAGGGCAATACGGAACGCCGTGCTGGATCCCAACGGCCTCGTATCACTAGCAGTCGAGATGACAGGCATCTTATCCGCATGGTTGTAACGGATCATGCAGCCACGTCTCGATCCTTGAGTCAACAGATGGGGACGTTTGCAAGACAACAACCATCTACACGAACAGTTCGACGACGTTTGCAGCAGCATGAACTATCATCTCGGAGACCATGGCCGCGGTTACCCTTGAAGCTGCGTCACAGACAGGAGCGCCTGCGATGGTGTACGCAACGTCGAACCTGGGTGCACGAATGGCAAACCGTTATTTTTTCGGATGAATCCAGGTTCTGTTTACAGCATCATGATGGTCGCTTTCGTGTTTGGTGCACATTGTAAGCGTGTATTCGTCACCCGGCGTGATGGTATGGAGCGCCAATGGTTACTCGTCTTGGTCACCTCTTGTTCCCATCGACGACACTTTGAACAGTGGCCGTTACATTTCAGATGTGTTACGACCCGTCGCTTTACCCTTCATTCGATCCCTGCGAAACCCTACATTTATACAGGAAAAAGCACGACCGCACGTTGCAAGCTTGTACGGGTCTTTCTCAATACGGAAAATGTTCGACTGCTGCCCTGGCCAGCACATTCCCTAGATCTCTCACCAGGTGAAAACGTCTGGTGAATGGTGGCCGAGCAACTGGCTCGTCACAATACGCCAGTCACTACTCTTGATGAACTGTGGTATTGTGTTGAAGCTGCATGGGGATCTGTACCTGTACACGCCATCCAAGCTCTGTTTGACTCAATGCCCAGCATATCAAGGCCGTTATTACGGCCAGAGGTGATTGTTCTGGGTACTGATTTCTCAGGATTTATGTACCCAAATTGCGTGAAAATGTAATCACATGTTACTTCTAGAATAATATATTTGTCGAATGAATACCCGTTTATCATCTGTATCTCTTCTTGTTGTAGCAATTGTAATGGCCTGTGTAGTTACATAAAAAACGTTATCGTTGACAGGTACAGCAATGTCAGAGCTGTTGTCCGGCGGTCACCAAAAGACGATTCATCTCGTGATTGAAATCTTCCCCCTACCGCTTTAAGGGAAAAGTGAGAGTTTAGAAGACCTGATACGTTGTTTTCATCGATACCGAACTTGGCAGTAGTCAGACTATTGCATCATTGCCAGAATGTAAACTATGAAAAATAGACCATTAATTGCAAGGATGAAGAATGACTTTAAAGCACTTTTTAAATGTTCCAAAGTGCCAACCCTAGTTCCATTGTTCAGGGAAATGAACAAAATATGAGGCGTGTTCAAATGAAAAGGTACAAAACGTTTCAACATCGAAAACGGTTGAAATTTGACTATGCCGCTTTGGGATTATTTCAAGATCTAGGGACGCGAATGTACTGACATCACCTACTCCTAGAAAATTAAGGAATTCTGGGAACCGGAAATCCTTCGGCTCGTTACACAGTGGGATAGTTGTTCTCAGTCCTCTGGTGATTACTTTTGAATAAAGACTTCAATAACACCCACACTGTCGTTTCGTACCTTTTCATTTGTATCCTCCTCGTACATTGTGAATCACTATCGATTCACTTGAAAAAGCAGGAAATAACAACGAAAGGTAATACATTGTGTTAATACTCACTTCATTTGTTTCACTATCGTACTCTTGCCCGACTCGCCAGCACCTGAAAAAGATCAAAACAAGAACTATCAGAAAACTACACTTGAGTAGAAGATAGATGTTTCACAGCATTTGCCCATCCTGCCTTTCGATTATAACAGCACAGAAATATATATTAACAACGAAGGAAGGCGGAATATTAGTATTTAGCATCCTGCCAATGACGGGAGTCAACAGAAACGTAGCACAAGTCTCAGACTTGCTGGACATTGGTGAGGAAGGAACTCGGCCATGTCTTTTCCAAAGTAATCGTCCCATCTAAACCGATATAGGGAAAGTACGGCAAAAGCCTAACTCATGTTGTCTAGATAGATATTTTAAGTCAGCTCCACAGATAACTATGTCCCAATACATGGATTGCTTCTCAAAGTTTTGACATCAGTGAAGTTTTGAAAACTTCAGTTCGGCACTGACTAAACTCCCAAAATGCGAAATTTTATTGAAGGTTTATATACCAGGTGATCAAAAAGTCAGTATAAATTTGAAAACTTAATAAATCACGGAATAATGTAGACAGAGAGGTAAAAATTGACACATATGATTGGAATGACATGGGGTTTTATTAGACAAATATATAAAACTTATTGCTAGACGCGTGAAAGATCTCTTGCGCTCATCGTTTGATGATGATCGTGTGCTCAGCCGCTACTTTCGTCATGCTTGGTCTCCCAGGTCCCCAGACCTTACTACGTGCGATAATTGGCTTTGGGGTTACCTGAAGTCGAAAGTGTATCGTCATCGACCGACATCTCTAGGGATGCTGAAAGACAACATCCGACGCCAATGCCTCACCGTAGCTACGGACGTGCTTTACTGTGCTGTTCACAACATTATTTCTCGACTACAGCTATTGTTGAAGAATGATGGTGAACCTATTGAACATTTCTAGTAAACAACATCATCTTTGCTTTGCCTTAATTTGTTATGCTAATTATTGCTTTTCTGATCCTCTGTCGGATATTTTTTAACTTTTTTTCTTGTAATAAAACCCCATGTCATTCTAAGCATGTGTATCAATTTTTACCTCTCTATCTACATTATTCCGTGATGTATTAAGTTTTCAAATTTATACTGACTTTTTATTCACCCGGTATATATGAGATCTGTTCTTTCGGACATGTCTGAAAGAACAGAAGCCACTTTCGATTCTGCAGTTATTATATATTAATATTCACAGACAGTACACACATATATAACTTATACAATATGCCGATGACAGGCAATGATCCGTTCCTCATTCATTTCCTTCCATGAAATATACCACTACTGCCGAGGCTCTTCATGCAGCGGAATAGCACCTCGGCAATGGACATATCGGAACATTCCTGCTTTCAACCTTAGCCTAAGGTGATATAAATATCATTGTAAATAGAAATAAACAAACCCTGAGACTGCATGGAGAGCCTTGGCGGTAGTTGCAATATTTCATGGAACACAGAAGCTGAATTACAGTTTGTGACGTGGAGAGAAGTCGTACTTAGGCTCTTCTGAGGCGCCTTAATAACTAGTGGTGCGATGGTCTAGTGGCAAGTCGTCTGCTTAGTGAATATGGAAGTCCGGGTTCAATTTTCGACCGTATCACAAATTTTAATTCAATGCTTCACCTTTATTGAAGGAGTTTAAGAGAAAAGTGTCTCTGTAAATGCACGTGAAGAGCAATACTGTGACGACGTTTATGAATCAATAAGAAATGTGTTTTATAAATTTCGTAACAAATATTTCCTTTTTCGGCGTCAATTTGGCATTCCGTTCTCCTTTAACATTTGTATTTAAGCAAACTAAACGAATCAAACGTTTGTAAAGCTATCGGACAACCTGGAGTGGCCATCAGTCTCTAGACTTACACACTACTTTTAACTTAAGCCAAGAACAACACACAGATCCATGACCGAGGGAGGGCTCGAACGTTCGACGGTGAGCACCTGCGCACACTGCTGCAAGGCGCCTTAGGGCGCACAGTCATTCCCGTGAGGCTGCACTCTAATCAATCAATATATAGTCCTATATAAAATAGACGTGTGTCCGTTTATTTCCGTTTCCAGCCAAACTATTTGCTGCAGATCAATGACGCTTTGCACCGGAGTAGCCTTGAGTGTCGCATGGTCCAATATCGATACGCTGCGGTGCGTGCTTGTGGGTGTGACGCGCAAAAATTCGTGAAATATGAAGCAATTAAAACTCCTAGGAAACCCACAAACTCTGTGACTTAAGAACTGTACTGTTCATGCAAAATTGGTTTATTACTCCATTCTTCCGAATAACACGAAGCTTCCACGCTATCGCCATTCAGGAGGAAGGAAGGAAGAGTAGAGCATAGCGCCCCGTCGACAGCGTGATCCTTAGAGGCGTATCTCATGCTCGGATTGTTTAGACAAGGATGGGGAAGGAAATCGGACATAGCGTTCCAAAGGAACCATCCCGAATTTTGTCTAGAGTGATTTACGGAAATCCGGAAAACCTATAACTGGATGGCCGGAGGTGGATTTAAACCATCGTCCTCCTGAACGCGAGTCCAGTGTGTTACCACTGCGCCACCTCGGTCGGTGGTCATCCAGACTTTAATAACAACTACTAATATGAAATATATAAGTTGTTAATATCACCAAACCGTTTTCGTCAGTCGTACTTTACCGACGATAAATAGTGTCGGAAAAGCAAAATCCAGACAGGCTCAGAGAAAAAAATAGTCATATGAAAAGTGCAGGCTGCAAGTCGAACACAGCCGTCGGCGGTCACGCAAGTACACATGACCGTTGTCTCCCGCTGTTGCGGTCAGACTTGCCTCGATTGCAGTTATATTCCCACCTTTACGAAATTTTGCACAGTTGCGCTTCAAAGCAAGAGGAAGCTCTCTGTCACATACCATTCAGTATGGCGCATGGCACAGAATTGTTGACCGATCCCCATGAAATCTGACACGTGCGTTTTCGCGAAAGAAGTTTTTATACACCGCAAAACCCCGTATGATGCACGGCTACTTTACAGTAAATTTCGATATCTTTTACCCACCACCATAAATGGCTGTCAGATATGTGCGATGTTTCATATTAAAACTAGTTGATACCCAGTGAGTTGCTGCCGCAGAAGAAATAATTGTGAAAATAACGTTTGAAATTTGAAAGTGTTAGCTTGTTTATTTACGACACGCGCGCCACCGACTGTAATTAAACTGCAGTATGTCCATAATCTACGCGTAAGAGCAAGATTTAAGTTGACGAAGTTTTATCGCAATCAGATGAACGTTATGGTAGCGTATAAAATACGAACAAACGAATAAATATATATGAGTTTCGCATCTTCCATTAATCCATGTCCTCCTTTCCGTTCTCCCTGTTCACCTGCTCCTCTTCCCGTCTTCTCTTGTGCCTTTTTCTGTTCGTGTACTCCTCCCCCTCCCTCTGTTCACCTCCTTTCACCTGTCTGTCAGCATCCCCCCTCCCTCATTCTCCTCCTCTACCCTACCTCTGTCCGCCCTCTCCCTCTCCTCTTTGTCCGTCACCCCCCCCCACCCACTCCTCTCCCCCCTATATATGTAAACATAAATGTATACGTCCAGTTTTATGGTGAGTGGTCAAACGGTGTCAAAGTCGCAAGGTACTTTCCGCCATGGTAAATTCACTGGCTTGCAGATTATTAAAATCTATTAAAGCGTGTTGTAACGTACCCTCCGCCATGCACCTATGAAGGCTTGCGAAAGGTAGCCCATGTATTAATTGCGAGTATCGGCTCATTAAATAATAAATAAGGTAGAATATTTCTCAGTTGTCCGGAGCGTTACATTCATGATGTATCAAATATTCTGCCATAAACCGGCATAACAATGAGTCAATGCCAGTTTCACATTCCCTCGCCCCCTTCCTGATGTTTCCTTTTCCCACCTTTCTTTCTCTTTCTTCTCCCGGAGTTCATAAATTTGAGACTTTATGCTGACAGCCGAGACCTGACATGAAATTTTTTACGTCTCAGTGGAGGTATGTAATCAGTATTCGCAGAGTCATGAGTCATGAATCTTCCCTCAAGTCATGTCCACACTACCCAGATGAGAAGAAAGGAAAGCACGCCTTCCCTTGTGCGAATGTTTTGTCTGCGTTGTGTACCAGACAAGCGCCGTTATCTTATCTGCTGGAGCTGGTGTGAACACACACGATTAGTTACCGACACAACAGAGAAAGGTGTTCCTCACCTTTGGCTCAGGAATCGTGCAGAGGACGATCTAAAAACATATTTATCGCCGTATTCTGCAGTATGAGTAGTAAACACGACATGCGAAAGGCTGCTGGCAGGGAAGCCACTACAGTGACAGCACAGTTTGTAAGAGGACAAGCTGGGCCACGGAAATCACTGGAAATTCATCGACTACCCGAATATTATGCCGTCACATATGACCGTCAGGCCTATTTTCTTCGTCCTGTTATTAATCATATTTCAGTTTCTATGTGATCCTGTTAATTGGCTTTACTCCAAAGATACATCTTTTTGTGAAGTTCTTGATATAAGTACGAAATGAGTAAAAGTTTTGATGATGTGTAGCTACTTTCATCGCGTGAAATCACTGCTAGCTTTGATATAGTTCAGCAAGTGTTTCTACAGTGCAATGTTCTATACCAGCGTTTTTCAACCTTTTCTAATACGCGACGCCCATCAAAGTAAAAATATTCTGGCGACCCTTTCCCCTCCTCACGATCCCTAACAACTTTATTTTGCTTCAGCTTTCTTTTAAATTGTTGGACGAAATTTTGTTGTGTGTTTTCCAGATGAAACAAGTTATCCTATTCTTACACGATTTCCGACAGAAAAAAAAAATTTTTTTCAACTGATTCGCATTTTCGAATTTTTCAAAATTACTTATTGTATCAAGTTCTTTTACCTACCTATTGGTTCCTGAAAGAACAATGTTGAGTCTACACCCGATATTGTGGAATAATAACTTGTCAAAATAGGCAAAGAAGAAGATGTTTAAGTCAATAATAGAACCAGTCATGACATGGAGTCACAGAAGTGTGGGTCACAGATAAAATAGAGAACGAGAACTACTTCATGCGGAAATGTCTTACTGGAGAAGATGGTTCAAATGTCCAAATGTTTGTAGAGCTTATGGGACTTAACTATGGGGTCATCAGTCCCTAAACTTACAAACTACTTATGAACTAGCTAATACTAAGGACGGCACAAATATCCATGCCCGAGGGGGGATTCGAACCCCCGACCGTAGTGACCGTGCAGAACGTGACTGGCGATAATATTTATTATACGTTGTCGAGATATGATTGTTTAAAGTTAGGAAAAATTTTGCTCGTTGTTGCTAAATGCGACTTATTTGTATATACTGCAGCAGTATCCGCGAAAAGCGTCATTGAACTGCCGATGTTAACTACGAGTTCATTTGAGTAAATCACGTAACAGTTGCACCGCAAATATTGCGGAAACGAAAAGTGAGACTTATGTGCGGTTTTCACAGAATGGATTGGTAGTCAGGGACTCGTTTTTTAGCCAAGAAACAGATTGTAATATTACTTAGAAAGTGTATTTTTTACGCAATCATACAATTGTGCAAATGGAACAATGGTTGTTTCTATCATGCACTGGAATTTTTGACACCAGCTACGTACGAAGAATTGTGAATGACATTTTTATCACGTTTAGTTTGGCAGTTACATCCGTTCAAAGTTTCAGGGGCGGAGGCTGCGATAGCGTAGCTGACTTGTCGAGTGGCTAGCTCCTGGGGCACGGCCCACTGACTCATGACCACCAGCCAGTCAGCTACGCTGTCGTAGCCTCCGTCCCCAAAACTTTGTATGGTTGTATCTGCCAAAAATTCCAGTGCACGATAAAAAAAAAACAACAATAACATTGATCCATTAGGAAAATTGTATGTTTGCATAAAAATAACACTTTCTAGGTATTTTTACAATCTATTTATTGGCTAACAATACGAGTCCTTGACTACTAATTCATTCTGTGGATACCGCACATCAATCGCATTTTCCGTTTCCGCAATATTTGTTGTGCAAGTGTTAGGTGATTCACCCTGTATATTGAGAAAAGTAACAGTTCCTTCGGAGTTATCGTAAATCCCTTGCATCTCCGAAGACTCAAGCCCGTTGACAATGGCATGCTGTGTTCGGTTTGTAGAAACTGGTCATGACATTAACACGTTTGTTCTGATATTCAGTGGGCTGGTATTTCATTCATTAGGTTGCAGTGCGGGCCTCCCTGGTTCGCCGACTTGAAGCCGTTTGATTTTTCGTGCGAGGATATTCAAACCTTTGATTTGGATACCTGTCTGTCCATTGGAAACACGCCAGCGATATTTTAATGTGCATGGAATCGATTCGATGAGGAGGCGTCTTCGTGCCTGTCTTCACATGAAAGTTTGGAATTTTGTCAATGCATTTGTCCTGAAGTTTACATCCACGGGGGCTATGTTAAAAGATATTCATATGTCGTGTATGTGTGTGAGGAGGGGGGGAGGGTGCAAACATCGGTTTCAGGACCATATTTAGTAGGACTCTTGTTTTGTCCTCTTCTAGCTCCTTTAGTTTTTACCTACGATAATCAAACAACAGGTAGAATGCAATTTTAGACATCAGTACTTAACTCTGATGTCAATCAAGGTAAGTATCTGCTGGGGCTTTCGTATACCGAAGTGGCAAACGTCAGTGCAGAAACGCGTACCCATGCAGCAGTATGACTTGACATTGGCTTCGAAGAACGAAACAAGCCTGTAATTTTTATTTTGCGAAAATATTTACAGAATAGGTTTCGCCCACATCTAAGTAATCAGTTTGTCTCATATTAACTTTAGCCTCGCCGGATTATCCGTGCGCACTGGGGCGCCGTGCTGCGGTGCGCGCGGCCGTTTGCCGTCGGGGATTCGAGTCCCCCATCGGGCATGGGTGTTTGTGTTGTCCTTAGGTTAGTTTACCTTAGTTTAAGTAGTTTCTAAGCTACGAACTAATAACCACGCAGTTGAGTCCGATTTATGTACAAACATTTGAACATCATATTAACTGTAATGATGCAAGTGAACTGACTCTCCGGTCAAACTTGAAATTCTTAAGTCAGAATACCGGCGCTGCACCGACAGCAGTGTGAGACGTTTTTTCAAACGAAACGATACACGCTAGAGATTAGAGAGTTATTTCTCGCCAACTTGTGATGAAACATGCGCGGCTTCTGAGGAGACCATTACACAGGCCATAAAACGAGGCATTTCTCGGTAGGATATCTCTTACCCTAACGACAAGTCTGCGATAAGCGACTTACGCAACGTTACGGAAGGAAACTTCTGCACGGCAATCATTTGTATAAACCACCGACAGGCAGGCACAGACGCAACAGACGCCAACGAAGCTACGCACTTACATTGTTTGCATGTATCTCAGTGTGGTATTCGGGACAAATACTAGCATCCAGCAAAAGAGAGGCAATTAATTTACATGTGTCTCAACTGTAAAATCGGATATCCTAAGCTGTATTCTTAACGTCGGCATGAATGACGAGACACAGGAAATTAACAAACATGCTCTTCAGAAAATCAGGGCTTCATACATCGATCTTGTAGGCGTGGTGATTAGTAGCCGAAATTCTTGTTCACCGTCTAGATTTTTTTTCGTGCCTCCTCTGTGTCACTTAAGCTGCGATAGATCTTTTTAAAAGCACGTGGTTAATTTCATTTCCCAGTGTGATACTTTAATCTGCTTGTAATCACAAAGGCACATGATGTCTTTAACCCCACGGCCGTTCTCACAGTTCGTGGCTAGTAACATTGTCGTTGTTGTGGTCTTCAGTCCGTAAACTGGTTTGAAGCAGCTATCCACCCTACTCTATCCTGAGCAAGACTCTTCATCTCCTCATAAGAACGGCAACCTACATCCATTTGAATCTGCTAACTATATTCGTCTCTTTACCTCCCTCTGCTATTTTCCCTCCACACAGTACCCTCCAACGCTAAATTCACGATTTCTTGATGTCTAAGAATATGTCCTACCAGTCGATCCCTTCTTCTAGCAAGGTATGCCAGAAACTCCCCAATTCTGATCAGTACTTCCTCAGTAGTGACGCTATCCAACCAGCATTTCTCTGTAGGACAACATTTAAAAAGTCTATCCTCTTCTGGTCTATACAATTTATCGTCCAAGTTTCACTCCCGCACAAGGCAACACTCCACACAAATGCCTTCAGAAAGGACGTCCTTGCACTTAAAATAATATTCGCTGTTCGTGAATTTCTCTTTTTCAAACACGCTTTTCTTCCCATTGCCTTTCTGCATTTCATTTCCTCTGTACTGCGACCGCCACATGTTATTTTACTGTCCAAGTAACAAAAGTTATCTACCACCTTTGTTGTTTTGCTACCTAATCTAATTCTTTCAGCATCGCCTGATTTTCTAAGACTGAATTCCATTACCCTTGTTTTGCTCTTGTTAATTTTTCAACTTATACGCTCCTTTCAACATACTGTCCACTCTGTTCAACTGCTCTTCCAGGACCTTTGCTGTGTCTGACAGAAATACAATCTCGTCAGAAATTCATACAGTATAGCTGCATGTTCTTGGAAAAAGTAACAGCTGTGGTTTCCCCTTGCTTTCAGCCGTTCGCAGTAACTGTGTGGCAAAGCCACATTAGCTGATGTTACAAGGCCAGCTCAGTCAATCATCCAGACTGTTGCCCCTGTAACTACTGAAAAGGCTGCTGCCCCCCTTCAGGAACCACACGTTTGTCTGGCCTCTCCACAGACACCCCTCCACTGTGGTTGCACCTGTATCCTTGAGGCACGCAAACCACCCTACTTCGGCAATGTCTGTGGTTCATGGGGGGAGGTAATAACATTATTATTATTAGTAATATTGCCGCGGTAGAATGGCCGAGTGCTCTAAGGCGCCTTGCTGCGGAATGAGCGGTTGCTGCCCGTGGGAGATTAGAGTGCAGTATGTGTGTGTGTGTGTTTTGTTAGTGTGTTTTTGTTAGGTTAGTTTCAGTAGTTTGCAAGCCTAGAGACTGACAACCTCAATAGTTACTTCCCATAGATTTACAAACATTTGAACAATATTATTATTATTGTTCATGTTAGAATCTCCTGATGATTTTTACAGATGATGTGTCATTAGTTGACATTTAGTTATACGAAATTTTACCACGTATGACGTGTTTCTGATAAATCATCAGTGCGCCAGAACAAATGTGAGGCGAGGATTTGTGAAAGTAAGGGTGAAGTAAGAGGAGGAGAGTATGCGTTCGGCTACAACAATTTTTTCCCATCGTCGCGTTCTAACAGATTTTGGAACCAATAATGACTCTTGTATTGTTAAATACCACAAACGTTTGGGCATTTTTTCTGAGTACGTTGCTAAGTAATTTAAGGTACTATCAACCACTTGAATTTGAAGTTATTGTTAAGTTTAATGAAATAACTTTTAAAAAACGTATCTAGAAGAGTTAAAGTTCGTAAGCAATGTAACAGGATTCAGAAACTTTAATATAAATGAGACTGAGAAAATAATCACGTATTGTGAACTCATAAAGTGTTTTCTGTGAAAGTGATTTTGTTGTAAATATTAAATTCAAAATAGATAATCTGTGATACTTAAACAAGTCTTAAACAGTTATTCAAGTATTTAATTCCCTAATATTGTCCAAAAAGGTTCTAAAAGTGAATATATATCTGTGAAATTCGTAATGAATCAGTTAATATGTGAAAGAAAATATCTAACAGTTTTGATTAAAAGAAACTTGTAATGAAATTTTTTCTACAGAATAATTCGATAGAAAGGAATCAGGTACAAATGATATCCTTTGTGACGGGCTTCAGGCTGTCTGAACTACCGGGACTCAATGATTCAATTTTTTCGGTTTATTAAATATCAGCCACTGAGGAACGGAATTTCATTCTCGAACATTATAAAAAGTCTTTAAGTTTAGATGATAGGCCTAAACAGAACCAATATTTTCAGTATGAAAAATTCAACAAAGATATAAATTTTATTAATTACTAAGAAGTACCAGGTCTACCAACTTAAATTTCATACTGAGGTGACAAATAAAATTTTGAACCCATCCATCCACCACAACTGTGAAAGTCAAGCCGAATCTACAGCTTACAAGTCACAAGCTAAAACCAAAATACAAGACAACCAACGAGAAGCCCCTCTACGAGTCACAGAAAATAAGCTATTTCAGTAGAAAAGAGTCTGAAAAACACGTCGCTGTTGGTAACGACAGACGGAGAAAAAATTGTCGGGAATAGCGTCGTCGGCGGATCGGAAAGTTAATGTCTGACATCTAGCTCAAGATTAATTTTCGGAAGACGTGAGAAGCTAGGAGTGGGTAGTGGCCGGTGCCCTGGGAATACGACCGCCCGGTCTTTCTCCACTGCGCTGGCAGCCGTCAAAGGATCGGCGCTTCCGGACGAAGGCGACCGCAAGCAGATAAGCGGCTTCCGACGCGAGGTCGCGAGCTGTGAAGCAAGCCGAAGACGCCGGGCTGGAGTCTCGCAGCAGACCCAACGAGAGGTGAGCGAAAGCGGCACAGACCACCAGCAACAAGCGCGCTGCAACTCTACACGACCGAACACAAGCACATTATAATGAGGCGAGGCAGGGCGGCGACTATCGACAGTCGCTGTTTCGATATAAGTCGAATAATCTTTGTCGCTATCGAACATTTTGTAGCCGGCCGCAGTGGCCGAGCGGTCTGCAGTGCGTCAGTCACGTTCTGCACGGCCACTACGGTCGGGGGCACGAATCCCCCCTCGGGCGTGAATATTTGTGCCGTCTTTAGTATTAGCTAGTTCATAAGTAGTTTGTAAGTTTGAAACATGTCTGTACAAATTCAATAATATTGTTTCGCCTGTCTTGTATCGATATTGCGATGTAAAATGTTATATGGACTTCTTTTAGTAACTACGTCTATGGTTTACTCTGTTGTGTAACATCTCTGTCAAAGACTATGTATGTGAGTAGTAGTTGAACAGAAAGAGAGTGAGTCGGTGTGTAGCTCTGGTATTGAACGGACGTGCCTTGGTTAGCTGCTTTTGTACGAGCTGATGGAATAATTTTGAAATAAGATTTTCACAGACACAGTTCTGTCTTTATAAAATTTTGTATCATTCATATATGTATCAGTCTGAGAAGATTTTATTGTCCTTCAATCATAAGGTAATGTAATCATTATTGTTAATAATAATTGAGAAAGTTGAACCTCTTTACCTGTTTCACTTTTGTAGTTAGAAAGCTAACCCTCTTCCTTTCATTGAAAGATATTGGCTATTAAAATCAAATCATAATATTGACTAAGCTGAGTTTCATTAACATATTTCTTTATTGATGTGACGTTTAGTAAAAATAGTGATTGTTGTGCAATAATACACAAATGAACAAGATCCTAAGTTTCTGCAATCAGTCAGTTAGCGAAATAAATTCTTGCAGTTGCATTATTAGAAAGTGGTTCGTATTTTTTTTCCAGATTTCTCTCGCAGTCAAATTTATACTGTAGTCAGTGAGCCTTATGCAGACTACGTATTGTTATTGCTGTGTTCAAAATATCCGTTGCGCTTTCAATCAGTTTAAACCCACTGTTTCCTAATTAACTGTGCAGGTATTAATATTACGGCTATAAGTAAACAAAATTATAGTATTCATGAATAAAAAAATGCGTTTATCTAATCTTTAATCATCTTGATTGGAAAGTTAGTTATTGTGAGTGTTAACAACCAGCTGCTGACAATTATTAATGCTGCATTCAATACCAGATTAGTTTTGAATGAGTAGCTTTTGAAACAGACCTCCTTCAGCTGGCTCAATATTGCCAAATCCTTGTAGCTTCCCTGTTTTTCCAATCAATAGAACAGCCTTACCTATATCCCACCAAACAACATACAAGTTTTAAGTTTAGGGGCTGATGACCCCGTAGTAAAGTCCCATAAAGCTCTACAAACACATGAACATTTTGAAGGTTTTGTAAAATTGACTAAGAAGTACAGTGGATGCTGCAGCCGGCTTCGATAACTGATTCAGAGATAAATGCTTGTGTGTGAGTGTGTCGAGATTACCAGCTGCCTGTGCCTTCCTAAACTAGCACCGCGTATCAGGGGGTGGCTGAAAAATGTTCAAATGTCTGTAAATCTATCGGACCAAACTGCGTGGTCATCAGTCCGTAGCTTACAAACAACTTAAACTAAGGTAAACTAACCTAAGGACAAACACACACACCCATGACCCAGGAAGAACTCGAACCTCCAACGGCGAGCAACGCAGCTCCGCAGCGAGGCGCCTTAGACCGCTCGGCTACTCCACCGCAGTAGGGGGTGGTTGACAAAAAAAATTTGGCTTCTCGTCAGTGGATATACGGTGGAAGAAAGTGACCTACACTGCTTTTTTCATTGTCTCCAGACCTCCAGACTTCTTCCTAATGGCGTTCCCATAATATTCCTGCAACTCATTGATAATCTTATCAGTTAACCTATACTTCATAGACTTGCAATCAGAAAGCTCTGTTCCACAAAGTTTGCGCTCTAATAGGTTATCCAACATATGGACCGTGCATTTCTGAACAAAACGCAAGAAAAACCCAACTCTCTAACTGTAAAATTGCAGGAGGTATAATCCTTTTTGCGAAAAGGGGCGTAAGTTATTACAGAGTGACATATGCCATACATTTAAAAAAAATACGGTTCTAACTGGTGGACAGGAGTAAAAATACATATAAATGTTCACAAAAATCATGGTATCTAATTTAAAAAAATAATAAATAAATAAATAAATGAAAATTGATTTTTTGAACAATTGCAGCCTACCGTATTACCTTAAAGAAGTTACTGTACAGCGTTCTTTTAATTTCATAATTTTGAAAAACGAACCTTAGGGCAGATTTCTTCCCTCCGAAAGCTGCAGATTTTTGCTTTTAGACTATGCAGGAATGTACCAGATGATCAAAAAGTCAGTATACATTTGAAAACTTAAAAAATCACGGAATAATGTAGATAGAGAGGTAAAAATTGACACATATGCTTGGAATGACATGGGGTTTTATTAGAACACACACACACACAAAATGACGGAGTAAAAACATGACAACCTCTCACTACTAAATTCCATCTAGGTCATAGGTTTTCCCCTCGATTAATTTGGTGTTGAATGTTTCGGTAACAGTGTATGCTTCTGTGCTGTAATATAGTTGTTTAAACAAGACTGGCATTCAAGTGAATCTTCCGATGGAAATTGATAGTGCTTCACCATAACCATAAGTCGCAAGTGTAACGTGATCGACCGACATCTCTAGGGATGCTGAAAGACAACATCCGACGCCGATGCCTCACCATAACTCCGGACATGCTTTACAGTGCTGTTCACAACATTATTCCTCGACTACAACTACTGTTGAGGAATGATGGTGAACGTATTGAGCATTTCCTGTAAAGAACATCATCTTTGCTTTGTCTTAATTTGTTATGTTATTTATTGCTTTTCTGATCAGATAAAGCGCCATCTGTCAGATAATTTTTAACCTTTTTTTGGCCCACTTTAGGCCCACTAAAAGTGGGCCTTCGCGATCGTCTTGTGACAGCTCGAAATTTAAATGAAAATAACGGCTTAACAATGCATTTGACACGAAAATTGAATAACCTATTTTGTAGAGGAGAAAATTCTGTACAACTTTGCTCTCTTATGTTGTTTTTCATATATCGTATCGTTTCCGAGATATTTGCAAAAATAACGGCGATTTTGGGATGTTTGTCTGTCCGTCCGTAACGTGTTTCCTGTTTTTAAGACGAACCGTTCAACCGATCAGCACCAAATTTTTCACACATAATTCTAGGCTTCCAGAGGCCAGAACCTTCCATTTTTCAAATTTTTCGGACAAAAAATAGTGTAGTAATAAAAAATAAACAAAAAAGAAGCCGTTTGTAATATAATAATGCAAACGAACCGTTAATCTGACACGAAAATTGAATAACCTAATTGGTAGAGGGGAAAATTATCTACAACTTCACTCTATTATGTTTTTTTTTCATATCTTGCATCGTTGCAGAGATATTTGAAAAAATAACGGCGATTTGACGATGTCTGTCTGGCTATAACGTGTTCCCACTTTTTAGGTCGAACAGTTCAACCGATCGGCACCAAATTTTACAGACATAATTGCTGGCTACCAGAGACCAGAAACTCGCTTTTTTAAATATTTCGGACAAGAAATACGTTAGTAATACAAAAAAGCCGTTTGTAATGTAATTTTAATTGCAAATAAACCGTTCATCTCACGCGAAAATTGAATAACCGAATTTGCAGAGGAGAAATTCTCTACAACTTTGTTCCCTTATGTTTTTTTCATATCTCGTATTGTTCGTGAGATATTTGCAAAAATAACGGAGTTTTGACACCCTGCATTGAATTAAGGAAAAGCAGCCGTACGCAGATGTCACGTGACATTCCTCGCCCAGAACTCTCTCTGGCATACGCCATCTTGCGTTACGTATTTGATTATTTTCTTATTGTAACTTATACTTTGTCATTTCAAAGCAATGGCGCACTGAAGAATTTACAAAAAGACGTAGTTAATCGTACGATAAATGATAATCTAGTGTCTACAAATGCCATATTAGCATCAGTTAACAACGGCCATCAATAGTATGAGATTAAAGAACGCAACTTCTAACAGTTAGGCGTAGCGTAGACTGTGACGCTGAAGGAATTCTTTTTCCCTAAAAGAGTTTCAGACACTCTTATTAATTAGTTTTTTTATTATTTAGATTACTATTTTGGTCAGAAATGTTTGCAGAAACGTGTAAAACTGCGCCACTACGGTCGGGTGTTCGAATCCCCCCTCGGGCATGGATATTTGTGCCGTCCTTAATTAGGTAGTTCATAAGTAGTTTGTAAGTTTATGGATTGATGACCCCGTAGTTAAGTCCCTTAAGCTTAACAAACCTTTAAACATTTTTGTAAAACTGCAAATCTAAAGTGGGCCGCAAAACACGTCAGTGCGATTTCTTTTTTGTTCAAATAAACCCCATGTTATTCTAAGTAAGTGTGCCAATTTTTACTTCTCTACCTACATTATTCCGTGATTTACTAAGTTTTCAAATTTACACTGACTTTTTGATCACCGGGTACATCGGCAGGTAGGATTTCTACTGGCGTTGTCCGTTTTGGACGGATAGCCGTGACGCCCGGGGTCGCTCAGTGGCTGCGTGGGCAGCGCCACAAAGTGTGTCGGCTGTTATCAAAGCGGTGGAGCGGAGCGTGTAGACCATGGCCGCGCACTTTTAGCGCAACCACCTTGTGATCGTCCGCCCGGACCACGGAGCTTTGCAAAAGCCGCAGCCCGCTCGCCCACCAGCAATGCTAAAAATCCGATAGCGCCACTCCTATCTTATGAAGAGCTGCCCGCAGACGCACGAACACTGAGAGAAAACTAGACTGAGCGATCGACAGTCTATATCCATGTACACCCATCTGACACCGGACGTAAGTGCACTTTACAATGAAGTGGCAAAGAGTAATGAGATAATTACGAGGCGCGTTCAGAAAGTAAGTTCCGTTTGGTAATAAAATGAAATTGTACAGATATACAGAAGAAATTTTTATTGCACAAAATTCTACTACTCTTAAAATACTTTTCCACATAACTGCCCAAATTTTGCAGGCATTTGTCACAGCGTAGCACCAGGTTTTGTATACCTTCTTCATAGAAATCTGCCGCCTGTGGCTTCAATCAGTTGGAAACAGTTTCTTTTAGCTCGTCGTCATTGGTGAACTGACGACCGCCAAGGAAATACTTGAGATGTAAAAACAGATGAAAGTCGCTAGGAGCGAGGTCAGGGCTGTACGGAGGATGGTCGGAGAGGGGTCTAAAGCGTCTCACTGCGGAGCGCGCGGTTACTCGGCAAGGAGGTTCGAGTCCTCCCTGGGGCATGGCTGTGTGTGTTGTCCTTAGGTTAGTTTACCTTAGTTTAAGTAGTTTGTAAGCTACGGACTGATGACCAGGCAGTTTGGTCCGATAGAATTACAAACAAACATTGGACGATGGTCAAAAACGTCCCAGCCAAATTCCTGTAGGAGGTTTTTCTCACATTTGCAGTGTGATCGTGAAATTTGGGGGAAGTCCATAGCGAGAGCACTAATTGTAAACCTATGGTTTTCCTGGATCTTGTCATCAATCGCGTGAACCTGTTCTTCTGTAACCAAAGGTGGACGCCCACATCGTCTACAGCGCTTGTGCGGAACTGCAATCGCAGCGCTGCAGCGGAGATAAATTGAAACGGAACTTACTTTCTGGAGGGGCCTCGTATATGCGCGGATACAGATGGCGTACCAGTGGCGGCGCGTCCAACGTGTCCACTAGTTCAGTGAACCGCCGGAAAAAGCTCGTATTGAAAAGAAAGTAAATAAATAAAATAAAAAGTTTTTTGAATAAAACAATTCTGGGTATTATAACACTTAGCAACTGATCTGCCAACGTTTCGACCACTGTGCATTTAACCGCCCTGAAGAGGACCACTGCACAGTGGTCGAAACGTCGGCAATTCATTTGCTAAGTGTTTAAATATGACGCGGGCTAATACTCAGAATTGTTTTATTCAAAATGACAACGGTCGTGGAAACCTTCTTCTTCTTCTTTATCGTAGCCTTGTCCTACGTCAAATAGGGTCGGTATTGCTCTTCTGGGTCCTTCTCCTCCATAATACTCTATTCACTGCTTCTTCCTTCTTCCATCCTTTCTCCCTTAGGTCCCCCGCTATCTTATCCTTCCACCTCATCCTCGGTATTCCTCTCCTTCTCACTCCTTCAATCTTTATATCTTCAACTCTGTTTCCGATATACTCTTTCCCTTTCCTCTGCAAGTGTCCATACCACCTTAGTCTACTCTCTTGTATCTTTTTCCCCATGGGTCCCACTTTCACAACTCCTCTAAAAAGTTCATTTCTAATTCTGTCCTTTCTTGTTACCCCACACATCCACCTCAGCATCCTCAATTTTGCAACTTCCATCTTCCTTTCCTGGGCTACTGTGATTGGCCATATCTGTGCTCCATATATCAAAGCAGGCCTTACCACCGACTTGTACATTTTCCCTTTCAACCCATTGCTCAATTTCTTGTCACACGCCGGCCGCGGTGGGCGAGGGGATTGAGGCGCTCCAGTCGCGATCTACACGGCCACTACGGTTGGGGATTCGAATCCCCCCCTCGGGCATGAATATTTGTGCGTACGTAGTGTTAGTTAGTTCATAAGTAGTTTGTAAGTTTAAGGACTGATGACCCCGTAGTTAAGTCCCATAAGCTATACAAACAATCGAACATTTTCTTGTCACACGACACTCCAATAATTTTCCTCCAATTGATCCAACCACAGTTTATTCGGTGCTGTACCTCGTTTTCCAGTCCTCCGTCCCTCTGGATGTAGGTCGTGGAAATCTAAGAACTTATATAAAAATAAAGTGTTTTTAAACTACCATTCTTCGTTTCGTTCTTCTATCACATCATTTTATATGCACAGTCAAAGTATTTTTATCGCATGAAAAACTTTTTACGTCGCCGAGACAGCACGTATACGAGTCGTAGCGCGGTCGCTTAATATAGGCGGCAGTGGCCGCAGCGTTGCAATGCGCATGCGCGGCTGTGGTTCAAATTCTCTGAACCTCTGTTGTCAGCATGTGGGCGCTTCCGTGGCAGGAAGGGGCGAGGTGAAACGCCGCTTTTAACATGGGCGTTGGAGCTGGTAGAGACGCCAGCTCCTGGCCCTTCGAGCTCTGATGGCTACGCACGAATGGTCCCGAAGGAAGACTATGGAGCTACTGTGCACCTCGCTTTGCGCATGCGCAAATCCTACATGAAGGTAAAATGCGCCCTTCATATTTGACGTATTGAAGTTTCACCAATAACACGCCATATTTCGTAAAATATAAGTATAAATTAAAGACGCATCAACTTTAAAAGCGGGATGCACTCAGCCTAGGGAGACCACTGAGGAGCTTCTCGACCTATTAGTAGCGGTTGCAACTCGAGAGACCCGACAATGGCTGTGAGAAAGTTGTACTGACTTCATGCGCCTCCATACGACGCCAGTGACAGAGGATGAGACGGTGGTCGGCCGGGCCCCAATAGCCCATCGAGGGGCAGAACTCGGAACTTCACTTGCTTCGCTACAGAGTGTAGCACTACGTAGTTACATTGACATTTGTGGAAAGAAATGCGTCAGGAGCGACCGAATATTCGCTTTCGGTCACGGCCAGTTTCGGCCAAAACGATGCTTTCGCCGCAATTTCGGTATCGGCCAAAAATCAGCCGGATCTTCGGCTTTGCCAAATCTAGCTTTCTTGAACTTACTGATGAAGTCGGATAGCCGGTATGAGACAAAATGCCTAATAGGAATCGTCCGATTTCAATATCGGTCAGATATCTTACTAATACACTGCTGGCCATTAAAATTGCTACACCACTAAGATGACGTGATACAGACGCGAAATTTAGCCGACAGAAAGAAGATGCTGTGATATACAAATGATTAGCTTTTCAGAGCATTCACACAAGGTTGGCGCCGGTGGCGACACCTACAACGTGCTGACACGAGGAAAGTTTCCAACCGATTCCTGATACACAAACAGCAGTTGACCGGCGTTGCCTGGTGAAACGTTGTTTTGATGCCTCATGTAAGGAGGAGAAATGCGTACCATCACGTTTCCGACTTTGATAAAGGTCGTATTATAGCCTATCGCGATTGCGGTTTATCATATCGCGACATTGCTGCTCGCGTTTGCCGCCATCCAATGACTGTTAGTAGAATATGGAATCGGTGTGTTCAGGAGGGCAATACGAAACGCCGTGCTGGATCCCAACGGCCTCGTATCACTAGCGGTCGAGATGACAGGCATCTTATCGGCATGGCTGTAACGGATCGTGCAACCACGTCTCGATCCCTGAGTCAGCAGATGGGGACGTTTGCAAGACAACAACCATCTGCACGAACAGTTCGACGACGTTTGCAGTAACATTTTTTTGGGTGAATCCAGGTTCTGTTTACAGCATCATGATGGTCGCATCCGTGTTTGGAGACATCGCGGTGAACGCACATTGAAAGCGTGTATTCGTCATCGCCATACTGGCGTATTATCCGACGTGATGGTATGGGGTGCCATTAGTTACATGTCTCGGTCACTTCTTGTTCACATCGACGGCACTTTGAACAGTGGCCGTTACATTTCAGATGTGTTATGACACGTGACTCTACCCTTCATTCGATCCCTGCGAAATCCTACATTTAAGCAGGATAATGCACGACCGCATGTTGCAGGTCCTGTACGGGCCTTTCTGGATACGGAAAATGTTCTATTGCTGCGCTGGCCAGCACATTCTCCAGATCTCTCACCAATTGAAAACGTCTGGTCAATGGTGGCCGAGTAACTGGCTCGTCACAATATGCCAGTAACCACTCTTGATAAACTGTGGTATCGTGATGAAGCTGCATGGACATCTGTACCTGTACATGGCATCCAAGCTCTTTTTGACTTAATGCCCAGGGGTATCAAGGCCATTATTACGGGCAGAGGTGGTTGTTCTGGGTACTGATTTCTGAGGATCTATGCACCCAAATTGCGTGAAAATGTCTTACACCAAAACAAATCTGCTTGTGAATCACATAAATAACATTAACCCTAGCTTAGTAACACCCGTCAAAATGACAGCTACGTTCAACTTGTCAGTGAGCCGTGACGTTTCGGGGAACAACTGACGAACAAGTGCACTCCGGTAGAGTGTCGGTTTGGAGTCACACTCGCCGTATTGACGGGTATTACTAACGAAAATTCACAACTCCCTGAAAGAAGGGTGTCAGTAACGAGCGTTAAAACCAGATGTTAGTAACTCAGTATTAAGAACATTCTGAAACACCGAGTGCAACGTGTGGGTATTCCCAAATTCAGCTCAACGCTACGTAAGGCAAATGATTTGCTTGTGTTATGAGTACTATTGTCAGTCAGAGCACGATCGTGGTACCTAGGTGGTGGGGTCGACTGCAGACAGGGGAGGTCCTAGCGGCCAATGCAGCCCCTAACGACTGGCCGGCTTGTTAGCCGTGCCCTCGCGTGGCATGAATAATAAAACACCCCGCTGACAAATCGCTGCCCTGACCGTCCTTGGTTGGCTGCCGTCCCCTGCTCTTCTGCGAAGAGCGCGTGGCTGACGTCTGACCAGTAGTCTTGTGTAGTTCGCGAACGAACTAGTTCTGAAGAGCGCTCCCACAGGCGAACTACGCGAACTAGTTCGCAGATCCCTCGCCTCTTAGTTCGTCCGCTCTTTTTCCGAAGACTGACGGGGAACAGCGAGAGGATGCGAGAGCGCGCAGAATCGCGTGATTCTCTTCTGCCAGTTACCGTCATTTCGAGTTGAGATGCAGCTCAGCTGTAGTTTCATAGTTCACTGCCACAAATTTTCTTTTCTAAGGTATTCAGCAGTCTCTCAGCCGAACCGATAAAAGCCATTTCGAGGTGAGCGTCTGCCTGCTAGATTACATAGTTCAGTGCTACAAAATTTCTGTTTTGAAATATTCTGCACTCTGCAATATATGACTAATAAATTCCATAGTGCCAAGATATAGAGATATGTCTAAACTTAAACGCTAGAAATGATATACAGTTTCTTTTGGTTTGCGTGATATCGTTAGCGGCTCAAGCAGCAACCGCATGAAGCAGCTAGGTGGGGGAACTTCCCCCTCCACCTGCATGCGCAGACCACACCGCTCAGGCGTCACTGGGAGCGGACGAACTAAAAGAACGAAAAAGTTCGTGGCTATTATACGCAAGTCTACTGACCAGGAGGTCCGTATCTGCTAGGGTGATAAGAAACTGTCACGTGGCTGATACATCTACATCTACATGGGATACTCTGCAAATCACATTTAAGTGTCTGGCAGAGGGTTCATCGAACCACCTTTTACTATTTATCTCCCATTCCATTCTTGAATAGCTCCCGGGATGAAAGAACACCTGAATCTCTCCATTCCAGCTCTGATTTCTCGTATTTTATTCTCATGATCTTTTCTACCTATGTAAGTGGGAGTCAACAATATATTTTCGCATTCGGAGGAGAATGTTGGCGATTGGAGTTTCTTAAGTAGCCCACGCCGCAAGGATAAGCGCCGTTGTTGTGAAGATTCTCATCCAAGATCCTGTATCATTTCCGTTACACTCTGTACTCTGTATCGTGACAATACAAAACGAGCTGCCCTTCTTTGGACTCTTTCGATGTCCTCCGTCAAACTCATCTGATATGGACCCCACAGGGGAGCAATATTCCAAAAAAGAATGGACAAGTGTAGTTATGCAGTTTATTTAGTAGTACTGTTGCATCTTTTAATGGATCTGTCAATAAATCACAGTATATGGTTCGCCTTGCATACGACTTTATCTACGTGCTATTTCCCGTTTAGGTCTGAAGTAATAGTAATTTCTCGCTATTTAGTGGAGTTTACGGCCTTCACTTTTAATTGATTTATCTCGTACAAAAACTTTAACGGATTTATTTTCTCATATGTGTGGAAGACTTCACACTTCTCATTATTTAAAAGTCAATTGCCAATTTTTACAGCATAGTCATATCTTATTCAGATCGTTCTGCACTTGGTTTTGATGATTTTACTAGTCGGTAAATGACCGTGTCATCTGCAAACAACCTAAGAGAGCTGCTTAGATTTTCTCGAATCGTTTATGTAAATAAGGAACAGCAGATTTCAAATGTTGAAACGTTTGTAAATCTATCGGGGGAAAACTGCGTGGTCATCAGTCCGTAGGTTACAAACTACTTAAACTAAGGTAAACTAACCTAAGGACAACACACATACACCCATGCCCCAGGGAGGACTCGAACCTCCGACGGCGAGCAACTGCGCGCTCCGAAGCGAGGCGCCTTAGACTGCTCGGCTACTCCACCGCGGCGAACAGCAGAGGACGAATAACACTATCCTGTGGAACGCCCGATATCATCTCTGTTTTAGTCAATGCTTTCATTTACCGTCAAGTAAAATCATCTGAAGCAAAGCAACTGCTGAACGATGTAAATAAGATATCAATATGGTGTAAAATTGGCGAATCAGAGACTGCGTTTTCTTGGCAGAACCCTTAAAAGATGCAACAGAACTACTAATGAGACCGCATACACTACGCTTGACCGTCCATTTTTGGAGTATTGCTGCCCAGTGTGGGATCCTTATCAGGTGGGTTTTACGGAGGACATCGAAAGTGTCCAAAGAAGGGCAGCTCGTTTTGTATTGTCACGACACAGGGGAGACAGAGTTACGGAAATGATACAGGATCTGGGATGGGAATCATTACATCAACGGCGCTTATCGCTGCGGCGCGGGCTACTTGGGAAACTCCAATCGCCAACATTCTCCTCCGAATGCGAAAATGTATTGTTGATTGCCACTTGCATATGTAGAAATGATCATCCGAATAAAATAGGAGAAATCATAGCTCGAACGGAGAGATTCAGGTGTTCTTTCTTTCCGCGCGCTGTTCGAGAATGGAATGGGAGATGAATAGTAGAAAGGTGGTTCGATGAAATTTCGAAATTATGAAATTGCGTGCTTATGGAATATCTCCCCAATTGTGCGATTGGATTCACGATTTCCTATCAGAAAGAACACAGTTCGTTGTAATTGACGGTAAGTCATCGAGTAAAACAGAAGTGATATCTGGCGTTCCCCAGTGAAGCGTTATAGGTCTCCTACTCCTCCTCGTGTTTATAAACGATTTAGGAGAAAATCTGAATCGCTCCCTTAGACTGTTCGCGGGTGATGCTGTCGTTTATCGGTTAGTGAAGTCAACTGAGGATCAAAAGCAACTGCAAAGCGATTTAGACAAAATTTCTACATGGTGCGAAAATTGGCAATTGACAATAAATAACGAAAATTGTGAAGTAATACACACGACCACTAAAAGAAATCCGCTGAACTTCAATTACGCGATAAATCAGTCAAACCTTAAGGTCGTAGATTCTACCAAATACCTAGGAGTTACAATTACGAACAAGTTTGACTGGAGAGAACACATAGAAAATATTGTGGGGAAGGCTTCGAAGATGCACCAGCTCCACCAAAGAGACTGCCTACATCACACTTGTGCGTCCTCTCCTGGAGTACTGTTGCCCCTTGTGGGAACCTCGCCAGGTGGGACTGACGGAAGACATTGAGAAGGTTCAGAGAAGGGCAGCTCGTTTTGTTTTATCACGTTACGGGGGGGGGGGGGGGAAGCGACACGGAAATGTTGCAAGAATTGGGGTGGAAATCATCAAAAGAAAGACGTTATTCAATGCGGCGTGATCTGTTTGCGAAGTTTCAATCACCGGCTTTTAGTTCTGAATGTGAAAATATTTTGCTAGCACCCAGCTACTTAGGGAGACATGACCATCCCAATAAAATAAGAGACATCAGATCGAAAACGGAACGATTTAGGCGTTCTTTCTTCCTGCGCGCTATTAGAGAATGGAACGGTAGAGAAAAGTTATGAAAGTGGTTAATGAACCCTCTGCCAGGCACTTAAATGTGATTTGCAGAGTATCTACGTAGATGTAGATGTAGATGAACCGTCTGGCATGCACTTAAATGTGGTTTGCAGAGTATCCCATGTAGATGTAGAGCAGTGGGAAGGAGAGACTTACAGCTGGGTGGTGGAGGACACGGCTGTCCTGACGGCTGGCTCGTCTGCGCGGCGGCGGCTGCCGGCTGCCGGCGCCGGGCATCGATCGCGGCCCCTGGCGGTCACGCGACTGCCCAGCAGGCCTGCGTGCCTGCCGTGCTCTGCCCTGCCGTGGCGTCGGCCTGCCGCGTGACTCACGGCCACAACACGCGCCAGCGCCCGACACGCCGGCGCCGCGCCGGACTGGCGCATGCTGCACTTCCACCCGCCACTGCTGTACTAGCGCAAACCCTGGCCACTGCTGTACTACCGCAAACCCCTGCCGCGGAAACGTACCACCAGTTACTCACTTTTTACAAGCGCACTATGCATCAGCGTAACACACTGCAACGGAAATACCGTTCTGTTTCCATTTGGTGTTTTCCACTAAAGTTCGTTCACAATCGAAAGTCTGTGCCTTCCACCTTTACACACGCGTGGGAAATACGAAGCTGCATATTAAGAGAACCGTGGTTTAGGTCGAAAGAAAAATCGATTTTTGGTTTTTATCATATTTCGATAGCTTAAGGTTTTATTTAAGTACTCTGGCATGAATTTTACTGATTTTTGTTCATCTTCTTTTTTTTTTAAATTTTTTGTTTTGTTTTGTTTCTTTGTATAGTCTATGGGACTTAACTACGGGGTTATCAGTCCCTAAACTTACAAACTACTCATGAACTACTTACGAACTAGGACGGCACAAATATCCATGCCCCAGGGGGGATTCGAACCCCCGACCGTACTGGCCGTGCAGACCGTGACAGGAGCGCCTTAGTCCCCTCGGCCACCGCGGCCGGCTTTATTTTTTTTCCCGAGAGCATATCCCCTACACTGCATGTTAGGTTTTTTTTTTTTTTTTTTTTTTTTTTTTAATTCCGAGCGTGTTGGAATGCAACGGTCAGTGTTCTTTTGTTTCTGCTGTTTGTAAAGGACACGCTTTCAGACAGTCCATATAGTCGTTTTGTCCATAACACTGTGTTTGTTCAGCGGTATGAAGCGCCTACCTAGTAAGTAGGAGGTCCCGGGTTCCAATCATAGCCGCAGCAAAAATTTAAATTCAATGTCCCTCCTGATCCAAGACGAGTCATGAGGAGTTACTTTAGCCCGAAGGAGTCCTCCCACGAATAGTCCAAGTATTTTACTTGACCAAAGCAGTTTTCTGCGATGGTCTCTTCCATTGGTCGATCCCCACCCCTCCAAAAGGAGCAAAGTTCTCAACATGTAAGATTTGTTCTGACTTCACTTCTACACCAACTCATGTTGACAATGTTAAATAGAAAAAGTTATAATCATTGGTCTCCTTGGTACTATTTATCAACCATAGAAAAAATGCATGAAATAAATAAATAAGCCTTTTTTCAAAGTCTTCACCGCTGATACTACACAGTATTCACGTAAAGTTATTGACAAAATAGACAAATACTCATTAAATAGTTACAAGAACACGAGAACAAAGGGGCATAGCATGCTGCTCGAAATTGCTGAGTTACTTTGGGGGATGTGAAGATCTGACTTTATTGATATAACAACTGTAACAAATCGTTAAATATGTAGATGAAAGTGTATTGCTCTGGAGATGGTAGCTTGAGGTAATAAGCTATGGTATAACTTTCAAAAGTTGCTCATGTTAGGGTTAATTAAGCTGTATTCATTTATTGTTAGCATTAACATTTGTAGTTTTAAATATATTAAAAATATTGTTAGTACGTTTAGTTGTGTGGCCATCCTCCGCATCAGCTCTTAAAATTAACTATAAGAGGTATCCCACCTTGTACTGTCTCCAATAGTACATTCCAGTCACGGTACTATTGCCTATTCTTTACATCCCACTGCGACTGATAATCCCGCAGTTAAGTCCCATAAGCTATACAATATACAAACATCCCACTGCTGTTTTTCCGTGTTGTTGGCAGATGTGTGAACTGTACAAATTTGAAATAAGTGTAACGAAAACAAATGGGACGGAAAAAACGACACAAAAACAGGCGTCAAGTGCGTATACAACCAAAAAACGCACGTCATAAACTAACCAACAGCATCCAACAAGACGGAAATAACAGCAGTGGGATATAAAGAAGAGGGAATAACATTGTGAGTAGACTTTACAATTAAAAACACATAGGCCTAACGTGCAAAAAAAAAAAAAAAAAAAAAAAAAAAAAAAAAAAAAAAAAAAAAAGAATTAAAAATCTGTTCTTAATCTATAGATACGAAACAAATTGTACAAACCTATGTATCATTTACAGACGTCTGAAAATGCTTTTAAAATGGAGAGGGAAACGCGTCTGGTGTTGAATGTCTTAACTGCAGTCAGTACAAGACGGAATACCTCGTAGTTAAGAATACTGTTGGTTCATGAAACGATCCTAATTTTTTTGACATCGTGGATGCCTTCAGAATTGATGGGAACACAACATAGTGATTTCTTATTTATTTTCAAGTTAAGAGTCTGCTCATCTTTTAAGTATCCTCCAGACGATCCTTTATGGCATTTCCCTGTCGCCGGCCGTCATTGCTTACATCCAAACCTTCAGATGTCAGACACTCAGATGGGTACCAAACTTGTATATCGCCATAGTATCAGCCGAAACTTCTATGTAATTCGTGCTATGTGCTGCCGTCCAGGAGAACATGCGTAAACTGTAATAATAAGTAACACCTAACCTGCGGAGTGCAGGAAAAGCATAAATGCCAGAGCTTATCACTTTGCACTACCGTGGGGTTGTTGGTAGAACGTTAGTTCATCGAACAGAGGGTCGTGGGTTCAAGCCCCGCATAGAGCCTTTTTTCTATAACTGCAGTACGTTGAAAATTGTTGAAAGAGAATGTCTATAACGTTCCACGGGTTCGTTTCGCAAAACAGCACTGTCAGCCCCAGCAGTAGCAGTAGCGTGCGGACTGGACAGCAACGTCAGCCCCCTTGATGGTGTGGGCAATCACACCGCACTCTAGCCACAACACGCACATCCGCTGTGTTGCCTATCTAGCAGTCATGTATTATTTATTTATTTTCGTTACAACCATCTATGGGTTCGTTTACACAACTTCCCTCACTTTCTAAAGTTGTCTTCCTTCCTCTTTCCTCTTTCCTCTTTCCGCTTTCGCCAGTACTCCTTCATCCGTTGGCTCACTCGTGCACGTTCTTCTGCCGAGAATACTCTGTTCTTCCTCGTTTTCTCCTCGAAGAAATCCTTCACCTCCGCAACCTTTTTCCTAAAGGTGTGCCTGGTCTCGCATTTTTCTAGGTCCCTGTGCACCTCTTTCACCCATGGAATTTGTGTCTTCCTGTTCTCCTGGAAGAGAAGAATCTTGTTGGCGAGCCTCTCTGATTTCATTCTTTTAACATGTCCATAGAAAGGTAGTCTCCTTTTCTTCATTGTGGTGGTGATATTTTCAAATCGTTGATAAAGTTCTTGATTTGATCTTAGGCGGAACGCAAATTCATTTGACATTTTTCTGGACTCCAGAATCTTTCTTAAGAACTGCCTTTCTTTCTTTTCCAAGTCTGAAAGTCCCTTCCTGGCTATTGTCTCAGATGCATATAAACATTCAGGTTTGACGACCGAGCTTTAGTGTCGGAATTTGGCCTGGTATGACAGTGATTTAGATTTGTATGTGTTCTGACACAATCTGAAAGCTATTTCCATTTTTCTTGTCCGTTCTTCAATTGCTGCCATTTCATTGTTGTTTGGAGAACCTCTGAACTCTTCACGTCTCCATACTTGGTCCTCATTGTCCCTACAGCGGCATTTGTGTTCATACATTGTGTCTTCTCAAAAGATATTTGCAGGCCTGCCTTCACTGCTGTTTCCTTGAGGACTTCAATATGTTTAGTTGCAATTTGCAGATTCTCTGCAAAAAACACTATATCATCTGCAAATGCGATGCATTCAAATGTAAGCCCAGACTGTTTGCGGCCTAGCCTGATTCCATTTGGAAAGTTGAACTGACTCATTTCTTTTCGCCATTCCCTGATAACTTTCTCTAAAACACAGTTAAAAAGGATCGGAGAGAGACTGTCTCCTTGTCTCAAACCACTTTTAATTTCAAAGGGCTCTGACCGTTCTACTAAAAATTTAATTTGTGATTGGGTGTTCGTTAGTGTTTGCTCAATAAGCCTCGTTGTCTTATAATCTTATAATTATTTCAGCACTTCTATTAATGTGTCTCTATCTATGGAATCGTTTATTATTATTATTACTGTAATACTTCCGCACGTATGGTGCAATTGTTTCTTTCTTCTACAAATATACTCTGCAGGTTTGCTACTTTCAAATAAAACGAAGCAGAAGAAAACTGCCGATAACACAGTGCTATAAAATGCGAACAGTCATTTTACTTTTACATTTCAGGAACATGTTGTCACATTTAACATTCGGTGTACGTTTGTCAACGCAAAACAATGTGCAACATAAAAAAATCGCGCCACCAGGGTTTGAACCGAGGACCATCGTAACGACAAACATTCGCTCTATCAACTACCCCACGGAAGTTCAGTGCGGCAGACCCCTACAGATACGCTTTTCCAGTGCTCCGTAGGACAGGTATTACATATTATGTCCCGTTTACGAACGTTCTCCTGGACGGCAGCACACGGTACGAGTTATACAGAAGTTTCGTTTGATACTCTATCGATATACAACGTTTGGTACCGATCTGAGTGTCTGATGGTTTGGTTGTTGGCCCACTTCTGCACGGGATTTACCCATTTCCGGCGGTTCGCCACTGTCCACCAGTGACTTCCGTATTGTTAAGCGGTTGCTGGAGAGAGAGAGAGACCCAGGATACCCTAAATGTTGACGTGCCCCTTCCGACACTGAAGCCCCTCTGTAGGAGTGTCGCCGTGCCTTCTGTACAGTCTACATGTACATGGGATACTGTGCAAATAACTTTTAAGTGTCTGGCAGAGGGTTCATCCAACCACCGTTATACTATTTATCTCCCATTCCATTCTCGAATAGCGACCGGGAAGAAAGAACACCTGAATCTCTCCGTTCGAGCTATGATTTATCGTATTTTATTCTGATGATCTTTACTACCTGTGTAAGTGGGAGTCAACAATATATTTTCACACTGGGAGGAAATTTTTGGCGATTGGAGTTTCGTAAGTAGCCCACGCCGCTGCGATTACCGCCGTTGTTGTAATGATTCCCATCCCAGATCCTGTATCATTTCCGTAACGCTGTCTCCCCTGTACTGTGACAATACACAACGAGCTGCCCTTCTTTGCACTCTTTAGATGTCCTCCGTCAAGCCCACCTGATAAGGATCCCACACTGGGCAGCAGAAGGACGGACAAGCGTAGTGTATGCAGTCTCTTTAGTAGTTCTGTTGCATCTTTTAAGGGTTCTGCCAATAAAACGCAGTCTCTGGTTTGCCTTTGCCACGACATTATCTACGTGTTCTTTCCAGTTTAAGTCTGAAGTAATAGTAATTCCTAGGTATTTTGTGGGGTTTACGGCCTTCACTTTTGATTGATTTATCTTGTAAACAACGTTAAACGGATTTCTTTTCGTAGTCTTGTGGACGACTTCACACTTCTGATATTTAGAGTCAATTGCCAATTCTTACACCAAAAAATGTTCAAATGTTTGTGAATGTATCGGACCAAACTGCGTGGTCATCAGTCCGTAGCTTACAAACCACTTAATCTAAGGTAAACTAACCTAACGACAACACACACAGCCGTGCCCCAGGGAGGACTCGAACCTCCGACAGCGAGGAACCGCGCGCTCCGCAGCGAGGCGCTTTAGACCGCTCGGCTACTCGACCGAGGCAATTTTTACACCATAGTGATATGTTGTTTAGATCGTTCTGCAGTTTGTTTTGATCTTCAGATGATTTTACTAGACGGGAAATGACGTTCTCATCTGCAAACAACCTAAGAGAGATGCTTAGATTTTCTCCAGTCGCAGCTATTCCGATAATTGTGTGACGTACATGGTTTATGGGGGTCTGTTTGTGTTTCTTTAAGACCTGCAAGGGAACCTGGAGACGGCAGTGCACCTGGCTTTGCTCGGCGTGTTTATCGTGGAGCGGCGGTTACGATTCTGAGAAGCTGGTCGTGTGTGCCAAGCGGCGCACTGCGCGCCTTGTCGAGTTACACGGCGGGCGGCGGCTGCGCGGGGAAGCTCAGCCTAGCCTCGTACGTCAGCCAAGCTGTACTAGTGAGCGGCGGTGGCGGCGTGACGCACGCGCTCGCGTCGCTTACTCGCGGGCAGCGGATCGGCCGCGTGACGTCACGCCAGCGCCGGCTGCGCTGATTGCCCGGCCTGAGGCCGCGGGGCCGGCTGCCTCTGCCTCGCACGGCACTCTGCTCGTTGGTCACCTCAGAGTACAGCCGTCGGTACACGGAACGTGTATCGGAACGAGTGTGGCCAACGTGGCGAGTTTCTGAAGTCACAACGAGCGAACTATCCGGGGAGGGGGAGCAGCTCTTTTCGGTAGAGACACGAAGAAGCCATGTTGGCCGTCGTATTTCGTGCTTTATATATATATATATATATATATATATATATATATATATATATAACCTTTCAAATTCTGAAGTCAGCAGGGGTAAAACACAGGGAAAGGAGAGTTATTTACAACTTGTACAAAAGCCAGACCGCAGTTATTAGGCTCGAAGGGCATGAAAGGGAAGCATCAGTGGGGAAGGGAGTAAGACAGGGCTCTAGCCTTTCTCCGATGCTATTTAATTTGTACATCGAGCAGGCGATGAAGGAAAGCAAGGAAAAATTTGGAATAGGGATTAAAGTTCAGGGGGAAGAAATAAAAACATTGCCTTTTGCTGATGACATTGCAATTCTGTCAGAGACAGCAAAGGACCTGGAAGAGCAGCTGAATGGAATGGACAGTGTGTTGAAGAGACCGTATAAAATGTATATTAACAAGAGCAAAACAAAAATAATGCAATGCGGTCTTAGAAAGTCAGGTAATGCTGAAGGAATTAGACTAGGTAACGAAACAATAAAGGAGGTACATGAGTTTTGTTAATTGAACAGTAGCCGGCCGCGGTGGCCGAGGGGACTGAGGCGCTTCAGTCACGGTCTGCACGGCCACTACGGTCGGGGGTTCGAATCCCCCCTCGGGCATGGATATTTATGCCGTCCTAGTTCGTAAGTAGTTCATAAGTAGTTTTTAAGTTTAGGGACTGATAACCTCGTAGTTAACTGCCGTAAGCTCTACAAACATTTGATTTGAAGAACAGTATGTTTTTGAATTTTTAAACTCTGTTTTATTTTCTAATTTTTAATACGACCGTAATTTCTAATTTTAGGACAACTAAGGACCGGGAGCCTGATACTGGTTTTGCTAAATCGAATCGTTTTTCGAAAATAATGCTGAAAAAGTCGTAGCGACCTGGATATGACTTCCATTGATTTCGATAAAGAAGGGCAATATTTCTGCAATCAAGCGAAACGTGTATGTTTAGTCTAGAAAATTGGAAATTTTTATTTTATCCTGATGATAAAATTATTGAACGTTCGGAGATCTTTGAAACGTATGTAAGGACATCAATGTGAGCGTAGCGGCGGGTAAATGGCAGTTATACAATAACGGGTCATTTGGCCTCTGAGTGCTAAAAATCCTGCATATTCTCCAGCTGTAGGTCAACTGCCAATTCCTGAACTAAGTGTCGGCCTTATCTCATGAACTACGTGTCTTACTGTGATACAATTTTGTAGGTACATTCAACTGTATGTGTGTATCCTGTCTGTAAAATTTCCTTCGGCTCTTATTTTTAGTGTACAAATTATAAATTGTAACGTCATACCGAATGCCGTGATTTAGTCCATGAACAGCGAAAAAGTAGTAAGCGAGAAAATTTTTCCTTTCAGTTTTTTATTGTGGTTGTCAGCGAGAAAAAGTTTGATAAAGGTTTGATATTATGTTTAAAGTTTGTTCCAAGTCGCTAAGGATTCTCATTCTCATACAGTGTATTTCGAAAATTTCGCCGCATTATATGGCATTTTTTACGATTTCTATTGGTTATGACGTAATATCTTCTGAACCTTGTGCTGTATGTGATTCTTAACCTTGCAGAAATTGTTACCTCACGGTAAGGAATTTGTGTACCAAATTTGGTTGATATCTGCCCAGTGATTTAAGAGAAAATAAGCAGCATTGTCGCTAAATGCAGCAGTTTTTCGCGCATCTCATTGTTCATGACGTCATATCTCGTGAACTATATATCGTATGTGATCCTTACACTTACGGCGACCATCCACATGGATTGAAGCTCACTTGTACAAAATTTCATTAAGATTGGAACAAAACTGTAGATTTGTATGCAACAGATGTCATCAATCCATGACTCTTCGGGAACTACCGACGACTCCTATTGACTACGCCGGAAGATTCTCTTACGTCTGAATGACGCGCTTTTCTGCTCTGCAGGAACCCTTCGATCCGGTCTCAAGGCTAGTCTCGTATTCTGTGCGGTCGTATTTTGTTCATCAGCCGACAAAACGGAACTGTATCGAACGCTTTGCGGAAGTCGTCTCGCCGACTAACGCAATCGTTATTTTAGGACCCCCTGTCGATTTTCGGCCTTCAGAAAGGCTATAAAAAGAAAGCATCGAACTTGTTCTATAATTCTACAACAGACTGACGTCAGTGATATAGATCTACTCGATAGGTGATTTCTTGTTGGAGAGGACACAGTTTGTAGTAATCGATGGTACAGCATCGACTACAACAGAGGTGTGTTATGGGGCGTTCCACAGGTTAGTGTTGTTGGTCCTCTGCTGTTCCTTATTTACATAAACGATTTGGGAGAAAATCTAAGCAGCTCTCTTTGGTTGTTTGCACATGACGCCGTCATTTACCATCTAGTAAAATCATCTGAAGATCAAAACCAACTGCAGAACGATCTGAATAAGATATCACTATGGTGTAAAAATTGGAAATTGACTCTATATAATGAGAAGTGTGAAGTCGTCCACATGAGTACGAAAAGAAATCCGTTAAACTTTATTTACAAGATAAATCAGTCAAAAGTGAAGGCCGTATACTCCACAAAATACCTAGGAATTACTATTACTTCAGACTTAAACTAGAAAGAACACGTAGATACTGTCGTGGGAAAGGCGAACCAAAGACTGCGTTTTATTGGCAGACCTTTAAAAGATGCAACAGAACTAGTAAAGAGGCTGCATACACTACGCTTGTCCGTCCTTTTTTGGAATATTTCTGCCCAGTGTGGGATCCTTATCAGGTGGGTTTGACGGAGGACATCGAAAGAGTCCAAAGAAGGGCAGCTCGTTTCGTATTGTCACGATACAGGGGAGGCAGCGTTACGGAAATGATACAGGATCTGGGATGGGAATCATTACAACAACGACGCTTATCGCTGCGGCGTGGCCTACTTGCTAAACTCCAATCGCCAACATTGTCCTCCGAATGCGAAAATATATTGTTGACTGTCACTTACATAGCTAGAACTGATCATCAGAATAAAATACGAGAAATCAGAGCTCGAACGGAGAGATTCAGGTGTTCTTTCTTCACGCGCGCTATTCGAGAAATGAATGGGAAATAAATAGTATAAAGTGGTTTGATGAACCCTCTGCCAGGCACTTAAATGTGATTTGCAGAGTATCTATGTAGACGTAGATACTCTTGCGTGCATCTTTTCGACGATTCTTCTTGAAAATGTCATTGGAAATCGTAATAGTGCACGTTCATCGCGAGAACTTTAATCAACTAATTTGTCAGTTTTCATAATATGCAGGACATACGTTTCCATTCCTTCAGCAAGGAAGAAGAGTTAGAACTAAAAGTTGGAACACATGTTCCTTACTATCAGGCCACAATCTCTGTCGGGGTACGAATCACCTTCGACACTCACGTAAAGAGGTATGACGTCATAAACAATGACAGTTGTGAAAAACGGCCTCATTATCCGATAATACTCTACATCTACTCCTAAACTAATGGACCGATTTCAACGAAATTTGGTACAGATATTTTTAAGGCCAGAAATCATTTGATATGGTTGAAAAAAAAACCACCTACGATACATAGTTCATACGATATCACGTCATAAGCAATGAAAACTGCCCCATCTAGCGGCGCGTGATTTTATTCGTCAACTATACGACAATGAAACTTGCAATGAACTTTGAACATAATTTCAAATCTTTACGAGACTTTTTCTCGCTGACAACCCTAACAAAATGATGAAAGGAAAAAAAGTTTATCGCTTATTACTTTTCCGATGTTCATGATGTGTATCTTCGGAATTTGGTATCACGTTACAAGTTCTTACTTCTTCACTGTAAATTGTATTCGCGAGACAATTCACGGACAGTACACATACCACTGTATGCTGGTTTGATACTATATCAAAATTCGACTTATAGTTCAAGAGATATGAAGTCATAAACAATTTGGTTCATGAAAAACCGCATCATCTCGCATGAGGTTTCGCTTTATTACGTCTTTAGTGCTAACACCGTTACCGACATATTTTGTATATATTAGGCACATATACCACTGAATGACCCTCGAATTTACATCATAGTAAGTCACATTTCAGGAAATATGACGTCATAGAAATGAAATTTGCAAATAACTGCTACATCGTGCGCTATTTTTCCACAACTGTCAGTTCTACATCTACATCTACATACATACTCCGCAATTCACCGTAAGGTGCGTGGCAGAGGGTACACTGTACCACTACTAGGCATTTCCTTTCCTATTCCACTCCCAAATTGAACGAGGAAAAAAAGAATGCCTATATGCCTCCGTACGAGCCCTAATTTCTCTTATCTTGTCTTTGTGATCTTTACGCGAAGTGTAAGTAGGCGGCAGCAAGATCGTACTACACTCAGCTTCAAATTCCGGCCCTCTAAATTTACTTAACAGAAATTCACGAAAAGAACGTCGTCTTTCTTCCAGCGATCCCCAATTGAGTTGCCGGAGCATTTCCGTGACACTCGCGCATTGGTCGAACCTACCGGTAACAAATCTAGCTGCTCGCCTCTGAACCGCCTCTATGTCTTCCTTCAAACCGATCTGCTGCGGGTCCCAAATACTTGAGCAATACTCAAGACGTGGTCGTACAAGCGTTTTATACGCGGTCTCCTTTACAGTTGAAGTACATCTTCCCAAAATTCTCCCAATAAACCGAAGTCGGCTGTCTGCCTTACTCACAACTGTCCTTACATGCTCGTTCCATTTCATATCGCTCTGCAATGTTACGCCTAGATATTTGAACGACGCGACCGCATCAAGAAGCTCACTACTGATGCTGTATTCGAACATTATAGGATTGTTTTTTCTACTCATGCGCATCACCTTACATTTTTCTACATTGAGAGCTAGCTGCCATTCTTCGCACCAACTAGAAATTTTGTCTAAGTCAACCTGTATGCTATTACAGTCAGTTACAGACGACACCCTCCCATACACCACAGCATCATCAGCAAACAGCCGCAAATTACAACTTACTCTGTCCATCAGATCATTTATATAGATAGAAAATAATAGCGGTCCTACCACACTCCCCTGGGGCACGCCTGACGATACACTCGTCCACTTCACTATGTTCTAAATGAGGGAAACAGCTGCCTGCCGCGACTTGCTACTGGCTTCACTGTAGTGACGTCAGGCGCAGTGTGCGCTACCGCCTCCACGGGCGGTGCCGGCGGCGGCGGCCGGTGTCTGGAGGGCTGTGTTTGCAGAGCGGCAGCTGCGACGGCCGACTGTTCCGCCCCCGCAGATCAAAGTCCGGCGCCGGGGGGCGGCGAGGGGGCGGCGGGGGCGGCGGGGGCGGCGGGGGCGTGGCGCGCCTGGCCGGAGCTGGCCGCGCGTTCTGACAGTCGCCGCCTCTCCGGCTCTGACGTCAGCCCGAAACGTGGCGCGACGGGGCGCCCGCCACGACGGTGGCCTAGCCTTGTCATGACGTCACAAACTACAAACCAGCGGGCACACTCGGATTCGGCACGTTGTAAGGGTACTGGAAAAGGATGCCTCACTCGGATTATGCCGCTCTACACTCGGGTAGCAGGACTGGAGGACTCTCCCGGTCAGCCACGAAGAAAGTAGTCTTTAGTTCGCGAACGAACTAGTTCGGAAGAGCGCTCCCACAGGCGAACTACGCGAACTAGTTCGCAGATCCCTCGCCTCTTAGTTCGTCCGCTCCTTTTCCGAAGGCTGGCGGGGAACAGCGAGAGGACGCCAGAGCGCGCAGAATCGCGTGATTCCCCGCTGCCAGTTGCCGTCATTTCGAGCTGAGATGCAGCTCAGCTGTAGTTTCAGTAGCGGTAGCAAAAGCCAAAACGAGCAAACGAACTAAAAAGAGCGACCTATTTCGCGGCCGAGCTGCGAACTAAAAGGAGAGCTACCGGTCGCGAATTAAAATATGCGCGATAGGTCGCGAGCTAAAATATGCGTGATAGGTCGCGAACTAAAATATGCGCGATAGGTCGCAAACAGAATTAAAAATCACGTGTTTGCCTTCTGCTGATGAGAGCCATTTCGAGGTTAGCGTCTGCCTGCTAGATTACATAGTTCACTACTACAAAATTTCTGCTTTGAAGTATTCTGCACTCTGCAATATCTGACTAATAAATTCCATAATGCCAAGATATAGAGATAACTCTAAACTTAAACGCGAGAAATTATCCACAAACTGTTTCTTTTGGTCTGCGTGATATCGTTAGCGGCTCAAGCAACAAGCGCATGAAGCAGCTAGATGGGGGAACTTCTCCCTCCACCTGCATGCGCAGACCACGCCGCTCAGCCGTCCCTGGGAGCGGACGAACTAAAAGAACGAACTAACTCGCGGCAGAGCTGTGAACTAAAGTGAGCCTTCCCGAACGCGAACTATTATGCGCGAGTCTAGAAGAAAGATGATAACTCTTTGGCTCCGTTTGTAACATCAGTGTTAGTATCAAATTTCTCTGTCCAAACATTGATCTACGTGAGTCCAAAGAAGGTAAAGCTCCTCTGTAAAAATGTTCAAATGTTTGTTAAGCTTATGGGACTTAACTACGGTTTCATCAGTCCGTAAACTTACAAACTACTTATGAACTACTTACGAACTAGGACGGCACAAATATCCATGCCCGAGGGGGGATTCGAACCCCCGACCGTAGTGGCCGTGTTGACCGTGACTGGAGCGCCTCAGTCACCTCGGCCACCGCGGCCGGCCTCCTCTGTAAAAGCAGCAGCAATTCACAGTGGTTAGTTGTCTGCAGAGAGCCACAGTGCTAACTTGTCGTAAATGGGGAGGCAGTATTATTAATGAATATTCATTTTGAAGAAGATATTTTTCGAAGGATTAATTGTGACATTCTTCTGCTCATGAAAGGAACTTGCCGATGTGGATGCAGATTTGTAGATATGTATATGTAGATACATTATGCCATCTTCGTTTTAGCCTCCTTGCTTTAGACAGGTACAGACCCGTTCGGTTAGCCGTGCGGTCTAATGCACCGCTTTCCGAGACGGGGAGGCGTACCGGCCCCGGTTCGAATCCGCCCGGCGGATTAACGGAAGGGGTCGGAGTGCCGGCCAGCCTGTATGTGGTTTTTAGGCGGTTTTCCACATCCACATAGGTGAATACCGGGCTGGTCCCCTAGTCCCGCCTCAGTTACAGGACTCGCAGACATTTCGTAAAACTTTACACTTTCCCACATTTAACAATATACGCAGACATTTGGGTACACATTTCCTCCCGAGGGGCAGGGGGAGGCGGCAGGAAGGGCATGCGGCCACCCTGTCACTACTAACATGCCAAATCCGAAATAACCAAACCGACCCTGCATGTGCGGGAAAGGGCTGAAGAGAAAGAAGAAGAAGAAGACAGGTAAAACAGTAAAATTTGTATGCCGCAGAACATATACTCTATGTGATCAAAAATATCCGGCCACTTGGATGAAAATGATTTAAAAGTTTGTGGCAGCCTCCATTGATAATTCTGGAATTCCACTCTTAACCTTAATGACAGCTTCCAGTAATAGTGAGGATATTCCGCCGTATGCAAGCACTTCAATTTTTGTTACATTTCCCAATTTCTACGCGGTGCGAAAATTGGCAATTAACACTAAATAATGAAAAGCGTAAAGTAATACATATGAACACTAAAACAAATACGCTGAACTTCAATACACGACAAATCAATCAAACCTTAAGGTCGTAAATTCTACCATATACCTACGAGTTACAATCATGGAAATGTTGCACGATTTGAGGTGGAAATCATTAAAAGAACGACGGTATTCGTTGCGGCGAGATCTATTTGCGACATTTCAATCACCGACTTTTACTTCTGAATGTGAAAATATTTTGCTATCACCCACCTACATATGGTTGTTTCTTCCCGCGGGCTATTAGATTATGGAAGGGTAGAGAAAGGTTATGGAAGTGGTAAATGAACCCTCTGCCAGGCTCTTAAATGTGATTCGCAGAGTACCTATGTAGATGTAGATACATGTTTCAGTACATTTTGTGCTATCATCAGTAGTGTTTCTTTATTCTTTTTTTTTTTTTAATTGTATTAGTACCGCACAAAATGTCTTTGATACGGCAACTAAATGTTTTACAAGATCTTTAAATGTTTTGTTCAAATGAGTTTGCAGAAAAAATTGTCTATGTTAGTTTTTAGAAAATCAGGCCTAGAGAAACGACTTTCACAACTTTTTGTACATAGCCTAATGCAAGGTAAGTTAAAGATTAGTAAAACCTTTTAGTTGTGTATCAAAATACATTTAGTACAGTACTAATATAATTTTCACAGAAACAATATAGAAATCGCACTGATGATAGCCCAAAATGTGCTGAAATTGGATGGGAGATGTAACAAAAATTGCAGTGCCTTGCATACGGCGGAATATCCTCACCTTTATTTAAGCAAGCACGGAAAGAAGGCGAGCATAAACATTAAAAAGATGATAGCTTCCACTCTCGCAGGCATACGTTGAATCGGGTGCTGGGAGGTTTCTTGGGGAATAGCAGCCCATTGTTCACGGAATGCTGGACTGAGGAGAGGTAGAGGTGTAGGTCGGTGAGGCATGGAAAGAAGTCGACGTTTCAAAACATCACGAATGTGTTCTATAGGATTCAAGTCAGGACTCTGTGCAGGCCAGTCCACAGTTGTCATGTAACCTTTCCACCACAGGCCATAGATTATGAACAAGTAGTCAATGATGTTGAAAGATGTAATCGCCATCCCCGAATTTCTCTTCAACAGTGGCAAGTACGAAGGTACTACAAACATCAACGTAGTGCCTATGCTGTGATAGTATCCTGCAGAACAACAGAATCTGCTTTCATCACTGAAGCACACGGCCCGCTGTTCCATCTTCCAATTGATTCTCCGACGGTGCGACGCGCGTCGATACTGTGAGGTGCTAGAGGAGGGGCTAGAGGTACGTGTGCCTCTAGTCGCATTGCTAGTAACTGGTTCGTAACAGTTAGTGTCTACGCTTCAGGGGTCACAAACCCTGTTATCTGCGCCGTCGTAGCTGTACGATGTGACACTGCTGCCCTTATAATGATCATTCCGTGTGGAATTTATGGCCGTTGGACCCCAACTGGTGTCGTGTTCGGCCTGCCTGGTGCAAGTCGTTTTAGCTGACGCCATTTCGGCGACTCGCGTGTCGATGATGATGAGGACGACACAACACGCAGTCCCGCCCGGCAAACCATCTGTCGTGGCGTCGCTATTTGGCACAAAGCCGGCGGTCTGCTCAAGTCGCCGCGTAACTTCAAGAAGAGGCGATAAGTCGCGCCACGGTACTTCGTCCGCCGGGGGCGCCCGCAGTCTCGGTACCTCTCCGCCTGCTTCGCGCGCCGACCAATAGGAAGACAGGGGCTCGCCTAGATATGCTGGCGTACCACAGCAACGACAGGCAGTACGGTGGAGCGTGGCAGTTCCAGTCAGAACCAGGAAGTTCAACAAGTCAATAGAAGAGTGTCATCCACGGGACCCAGCAGTCTTAATACAAGCCTGCAACATTTACTATGGGGCCACGCGGCCTCCAGCGTCGGGGGTTCGAATCATTAAATTAAATAATTCAGTATCAGTATTATTGTTTAATTACAAATCAACAGTCAGCAATACAGGAAGTTTAAGAAGCTGTATCAATACCGCACTGTTATAATTAATACTTTTAACAATTAAGCAAATCATAGATAATTCAAACCCAAAATGCATGTAGAAAAGATCACAGTGTAACTTTAAATCATCTCTGTAGGGAAGAGCAGGATAACGGCACCACCCTGGGCAATCGCGCCACCCCCAGTTTTATGACGAACGGTTTACAGTACGACTTCGCTTGCCAGTGTTCTATCTCCATTACCTACTGTGGAACTAATTCCTGTGGTCACAGTACGTGATTGTTGGCAGGTATTGATCGTGTGAAAGAGACTGATAGTTTCGACGTTTTGGATCTAATTTTCGAGCCTGTATTCTATTGAAATAAGTACCTCTATACGCTGTCAGTGCTTTTTAATACTCGTATTAACGTAATCTGTAGATATGTAGCTTCGATTACGTGTCTCTAACCCAACTGTTTCGCTAAATCTTTGGCTTTAACCAGATTTTTCAAATGGGGAAATGACGCCATGGTGGAGAATTTGGGCAAAATGAAGTGTAATACGGATGCATACATTTTGTGAAATGGGCACTTGCAGAATTTAGAGAATGTAATATGTTTGAAGTGGCAAAAACTATACTGGTATTTCTGACTTTTGCGATGTCTTAATCAAGCATAAATTATAAAATGTATTTTATTCCAATTTTACATCGACAAGTTCCTGAAGCCTTCTAATACAGAAGAGTGATAAATATAAATTACAACAGATGTAACACTTATTTACTGCTACTCATTCATTGTGTAGGTTTATCCTTGATTTTCAAATGTATGGCGTCATTACCCCGGAACCCAGGGTAATGGCGCCACTCTGTATACTTTCACTATATATTTTTAACAATAAATCTTGACAAAACACATGTCTGAAAAAAAATTATAATAAAGTAGTATTAGCTGGCGAAAACGACACGTCTTTAATAAGTTAAAAATTTGGTTTCCCTTAAGGTGGCGCCACTCGCCTGGTTTCCCCTATACTTTCGTGCTGATACTAAACATCTCTGAATGTATATCAAAATAATTACTGATGCCACAATTAGATTATGCCATTCGAACAATTTGAGTAATTTCTAGTGTAAGCGATTAATAACTCAGAAAGAAGTAATGTCTGTGTTATACAAAAGACATGTATCAATGAAAAATTGCACTGTAAACATTAACTTTCGTGTAATTAAATGTACTAATTGCAATGAACCAATTACGAGAATGTATTAACTCATCGTATTGTCAAGGATGTATAAATAGAACTAAGCGAATCATGTGCAGTTATTTGAAGTTGATCTTACTAGATTCTAGTCAGTTAGATGGAACTAAATCTGAATAAAAGAAGCAGTTGAAATATTTGGTGTTTCATTTCTATACTACTCCTATGATGCAGAGGTTAGGAAGGTAGTAAGACAGGGTTGCAGCCTTTCTCCAATGCTATTCAATTTGTACATTGAGCAAGCTATAAGGGAAAGCAAGAAGAAATTTGAAGAAGAAAGTAAAGTTCAGGGTGAAGAATTAAAAACATTGTGTTTTGCCGACGACACAGTAATTCTGTCAGAGAGAGCAAAAGACATGGAAGAGCAGTTTAACGGAAATTGTGTTGAAATGTGCTTATAAAATGAACATTAACAAGAGCAAAAAAAGGGTAATGGAGTGCAGTCTTAGAAAATCTGGCGATGCTGAAGGAATTAGATCAGGTAATTTAAGTGTAAGGAAGTCTTTTCTGAAGGCATTTGTGTGGAGTGTTGCCTTGTACGGGAGTGAAACATGGATGATAAGCAGTGCGGACAGGAAGAGAATAGAGGCTTTTGAAATGTGGTGTTATAGAAGAATGCTGAAGATTAGGTGGGTAGATCGCATAACTAATGAAGAGGTACTGAATAGAATTGGTGAGAAAAGGAATTTTTGGCATACCCTGACTAAAAGAAGGGATCGCTTGGTAGGACACATTCTTAGACATCGGGGAATCGTAAATTTAGCATTGGAGGGAAGTGTGTGGGGTAAAAATCGCAGAGGGAGACCAAGAGACGCGTATAGTAAGCAGATTCAAATAGATGTGGGTTGTCGTTCTTATGAGGAGATGAAAAGGTTTGCTCAGGATAGAGTAGGGTGGAGAGCTGCATCAAACCAGTCTCCGGACTGAAGACCATAACAACAACGAAAAAATAAAGGTGGTAAATGAGTTTTGTTAATTGGGCAGTAAAATAACATGTGATGGTCGCAGTTCAGAGGATATAAAATGCAGGTTGGCAATGGGAAGAAAAGCGTCCTAGAAAAGAGAAATTTGTTAACATCGAATATTTATTTAAGCCTAAGAAAGTCCTTTCTGAAGGCATCTGTGTGGAGTGTTGCGTTGTATGGGAGTGAAACATAGGCGATAAACAGTGCGGACAAGTAGAGGATAGAGATTTTTGAAATGTGGTGCTACAAAAGAATGCTGAAGATTAGGTGGGTGGATCGCGTAACTAATGAGGAGGTACTGAACAGAATTGGGGAGGAAAGGAATTTCTGGCGTACCTTGACTAAAAGAAGGGATCCACTGATAGGACACAATTTAAGACATCAAGGAATTGTGAATTTAGCGTCCGAGGGAACTGTGTGGGGTAAAAGTCGCAAAGGGAGACCAAGAGATGGATACAGTAAGCAGATTCTTTGGTTGTAGGTTGCAGGTCTTATGAGGAGATGAAAAGGCTCGCTCTGGATAGAGCAGGGTGGAGAGCTGCATCAAACCAGTCTCCGGACTGAAGACCACAACAACAACAACACTGCTCCTATAAAAGTTACGTAAGAATCTTAGTGAATGATTTATGTGTGGTAAAGAAATTAATTTAATTATAGACGTATGCAACTGTATTGTAGTGTTCCTAATAATTAGCCAACACACCGGGATGCTAAAGGTGTATATTATGTTTTCTTTTTACGGAGGCATTTTGAACAACCATGTCTGAGCTGAGTTCGGCTGTACAGGGGTTTACTGTATTTCATGTTCAGGAGCGCCTGCACGTGGCTCGGACTGATTTGGCGTTGCTACCACGCTTGGCTGCGCCTCGCGTGCCGCTGATCCGACGCTGCCACGCGCATTGCCGCGTGTGCTCTGCCTTGCACGGCGTTTCCGCTTCGGTTGCCAGACACGGCACAGTACAGCGTAACATCGGCAGAGCTGCTACTGACAACCGGCGCTGAAGGCGGCCGCGGTGGAGGGAGGGTTGCGGTAGCACAGCGGCTGTTGGTCTGGAGTCCAGTCAATGCCGAGAGCTCCAGAAATAGCTTACAGTTTACACACCTACACTCATATGTCTGTTGGAGCGTTCATTCAGAAATATTCGGAATATTTCTCTACGGTTTAACTGTCGAATAGCACGCGTATCTTAAAGTTCAATATCTTCGCTCGACATGGAGCGTTTTCATTTGCGTTATTCGTCACAGTTACTCTACAGCATCAAATGAAGCACAGTATTGGAACAAATAAAGGGCGTTCTAAAAGTTTTGCACAGTCGTCTCCAATTTTTTAATTTTTTTGCATGAGGGGAATGACTTTTTTTTGTGAGGCCCCTCCGCGGGCCACTATTTGCCCAACCCGGTTGTTAGGGGTATATAACCCTTTACGCTGAATCTCCAAAAGGCAGTGTCGAGTGCGAGTATATCGATAGTGAGGAGAGCGCGCCATCTGGCAGTAGATTTCGTGAATCAGAATGAGAAGTATGCTCCGCCATTCACCTATCGCAAAATAATTTCTTAGCTGACTTTTTCTACCTGTTGTTGTTGTTATGGTCTTCAGTCCGGAGACTGGTTTGATGCAGCTCTCCACCCTACTCTATCCTGAGCAAGCCTTTTCATCTCCTCATAAGAACGACAACCCACATCTATTTGAATCTGCTTACTATACGCGTCTCTTGGTCTCCCTCTGCGATTTTTACCCACACACTTCCCTCCAATGCTAAATTTACGATTCCCAGATGTCTAAGAATGTGTCCTACCAAGCGATCCCTTCTTTTAGTCAGGGTATGCCAAAAATTCCTTTTCTCACCAATGCTGTTTAGTACCTCTTCATTAGTTATGCGATCTACCCACCTAATCTTCAGCATTCTTCTGTAACAGCACATTTCAAAAGTCTCTATTCTCTTCCTGTCCGCACTGCTTATCGTCCATGTTTCACTCCCGTACAAGGCAACACTCCACACAAATGCCTTCAGAAAAGACTTCCTTACACTTAAATTAATATTCGATGTTAGCAAATTTCTCTTTTTCAAAAATGCTTTTCTTCCCATTGCCATTCTGCACTTTGTATCCTCTGTACTGCGACCATCACATGTTATTTTACTACCCAAGTAACAAAACTCATCTACCACCTTCATTGTTTCGTTACCTAATCTAATTCCTTCAGCATCGCCTGATTTTCTAAGACCGCATTCCATTATTTTTGTTTTGCTCTTGTTAATGTTCATTTTATATGCTCTCTTCAACACACTGTCCATTCCATTCAACTGCTCTTCCAGGTCCTTTACTGTCTCTGATAGAATTACAATGTCATCAGCAAAACGCAATGTTTTTATTTCTTCCCCCTGAACTGTAATCCCTATTCCAAATTTTTCCTTGCTTTCCTTCACCGCCTGCTCGATGTACAAATTGAATAACATCGGAGAAAGGCTACAACCCTGTCTTACTCCCTTCCCAACTGATGCTTCCCTTTCATGCCCTTCGAGTCTAATAACTGCGGTCTGGCTTTTGTACAAGTTGTAAATAACTCTCCTTTCCCTATATTTTACCCCTGCTGACTTCTATAAGTTGATATGTTGTTGTGGTCTTCAGTCCGAAGACTGATTTGACGCAGCTCTCCACCCTACTCTATCCTGAGCAAGCCTCTTTATCTCCTCATAAGAACGGCAACCTACATCCATTTAAATTTGCTTACTATATTCATCTCTTGGTCTCCCTCTGCGATTTTTACCCCACACACTTCCCTCCAAAGCTAAATTCACAATTCCTTTGGTGTCTAAGAATGTGTCCTACCAATCGATCCCTACTTTTAGTCAAGGTATGCCAGATATTCCTTTTCTCCCCAATTCTGTTCAGTACTTCTTAATTAGTTACGCGATCCACCCACCTAATCTTCAGCATTCTTCTGTAACTCCACATTTCAAAAGCCTTTATCCTCTTCCTGTTCACACTGTTTACCGTCCATGTTTCACTCCCATACAAGGCAACATTCCACACAAATGCCTTCAGAAAGGACTTCCTTATGCTTAAGTCGCTATATAAAAGTATTTTATTTTATTTACAGGTGAGCTATACTAGACCGTGAAGTAGGTGTCATGTTGCGACAAAGGTCGGTGATGTAGTTCCTCTTCAAGTCCGGCGATGACTCTGCCACATCGAGTCACAGGAAGTTTCTCCCTGTTTATGGGGAGGACACAGCGGATCGCAGCAGTATCCAGCGGTGGTTACAGAGGTTTAAGAAGATGATTTCTCTCTGCTAGAAAATCCACCATGCGGTTGGCCATTAACGGCAGTGAGAATATGAATAAGGAGACCATTGATCAAATCATCAAAAATGACAAACGTAGACTCGACAACTCGCCGAAATGACTCGTTTGTCATTGGATAGTGTGGTATCACTGGTACAGACCATGGTCTTGGAATAAATCAGTACATGAAGTTTAACACAAGAATGGTCATATAGAAACTTTAAGTAGTCCTTTGCACACGACAAACTTTCGCCTAAATAAGAAGAATAAATAACGAATAAAAGGAATTACATTAATTTTTTTATTTTTTTCCAGGAGTTCCTTGACATAATAAAAGGAGTCAGCCATGAGGTAAATCTTCAATTTAGATTTGAAAGCGCGTGGGTTAGTACTAAGATTCTTGACTTCTTTTCGCAGCTTATTGGAAATGGATGCTGCAGAATACTGCACACCTTTCTGCACAAGTGTCAAGGTGGTGTGATACAAATGTAGATTAGATTTCTGTCTAGTTTTCACCGAGTGAAAGCTGCTAACTCGTGGGAATAATCTGATATTATTAACAACATACGACATTAAAGAAAATACGTATTGTGACGGCAGTGTCAGAATTCCCAGACTACTGAAAAGGGGTCGACACGACGTTCGCGAACTTACACCACGCGTATTGCTGGAACCGCCCATTTCTAGGCCAAAAATATCCTTTTTTTATCAGTCGGATTACCCCAAGAAATAACGCCATACGTCGTAAGTAGATGAAAGTAAGCGCAGTAGACTACTTTTCGTGTTGAAAAATCACTTGTTTGAGATACTGTTCTAATGGTAAATAAAACGGAATTTAGTTTTTGAACAAGATTCTGAGCACGGGATTTCTACGACAACTTAGTATCTATGTGATCAACCTAAAATTTTGAACTGTTCAGTCTCACTTATCATCTATGTGTTCACCTAAAATTTTGAACTGTTCAGTCTCACTTATCATATGTCCACTACGTGTACCCAAATGTCAGCTTTTGTTAAATTGTGTGTTAGAAATTGTAAAAACTGGGTTTTACTTTGATTTAACATCAATTTATTTTCTACAAGCCATTAAATTATTTCTTAAACTGAATTATTTGATACTGTGTCAATATTATACGCGAAGGCATCTCATTTATATAAATATAAGAAACAGCAGCAGTCCCAAAACAGACTCCTGGGGCACCCCACACTCAACTGTGCTCCACTGTGTCAACATATCTTACTTTATATACATGTGGCGTCTGTTCCGAAAGAACAGACATCACTTATTATCATGCAGTTGTTATTATTTCATATTCACAGAATATGTCATTTGCAGTTGATGTCATATATTCAGCGAATATGATATATCTGAGTTTATATATTGAGTAGAAAATTGAAACCTGCGTTTTATGGTTCGGGGAGGGGTCGTTCCGGCAACTAAGCACCGACTAAGAAATTAAGCACCGACCTTACATTCCGTTTACTTCTTTCATCGCCAGTCTATTACTATCGAGATCTCATTCCTTACTCTAATTCTCCAGGTAACACATCACATATATCGACAACATTCCATCACCCATGTTTTACGTTTCTTTTGGCTAATTTTATAAACTTTCCTCAAGTCCCTGTACATTCCGGTTAACTGATCTTCCTGTTCCATTGCCTTCTCTGACACAATTTCATTGGTAAACATTAAAGTATCCATTTACTCTACCTCGTCTTTATTTCTTTACCAAATTTTTTCTTGGTTTCACTTACTGAGCGAATTATTGCTTACGGACTGAATAACATGCTGGATGTACCGTCACGATAACACACAGGTTCACAGCTACAATATAACTACTAAAACTAATCATTTTTTAATCATCACTGTGTGAAAACGACTGCGTATTTTTTTCCATTTGTTCGATATCATCGTGTTAAAATTGCAAAATACTGTCCTAGAGCAGACAAAGCAAAACGATGTAACCCATTACAAAGTGGAATGCTATCATGACTGTCGCGATGCTATCACGACTGTCGCTATACAGAAAGTTCCGTAACGTGCAGTAGCGGCATTTTCCAGATTGTCATCAGCTAGAAATAAAACGGCAAGTAACCGTTAGAGTCCGCAATTAACACCACGCTTCTGGCCCGTCAGGTAGTTAATGGCAGTGTGCTGGTGTAACTATTAGGGGCGGTCGCGTGCTGTAGGCGAGGTCTCACCGCCGCTGCCGCCTTGCCTGCTGTTAAGCGCGCCGCTACTGAGTACCAAATAGCTGCAGTCGTAATAGGAGCCTCACAGGCTGACACGGGAGCTGTGGTCAAGGTCGTCTGTACTAATCCCTTACAACAGTGCAGTCACCGTCACATGTTACAGAGTGACTCACTAGCGCGTGCCAATTTAATGAGGACAACGTGCTTTATATCTTTACGTAATACACAAGTGGAACTCAACAAAGTGTTAAAATAATGCAGTTTAATTATAACCATATTTAGTTGCTGCGTAACGTTACTGTATTCGAGCCGCGGTGGAGTGGCCGAGCGCATTCAGGCGCAATGCTCCGATGCGCCAGGCCGTTCCCCGTTGGGAGATTCGAATCCTCCCTAGCCGGCCGCAGTTGCCGAGCGGTCTGCGGCACGCCAGTCACAGTCCACACGGCAGCTACTGTCGGGGGTTCGAATCCCCCCTCGGGCATGGATGTTTGTGTCGTCGTTAGTATAAGGTAGTTCATAAGTAGTTTGTAAGTTTAGGGACTGATGACCCCGCAGTTAAGTTCCTTAACCCAGATAGCGCTGACGTCCTTCCAGAAGGACGAGAACGGCAGCTTACTTTTTTATTCTTCTCGTTAAGAATTCGTGTACAGTGTCATATTCTATATCTCTGAATCGCCTGCTCTCATTGCAGATCAATTTTAGCAAATGTCGATTGCAAAGTGGTTGGATGCATCTGCAAAGTTGAGGTTCGTACAGAAGGTACAGAAGACTTCATCGTAGTTGGGTTTATATTTCTTGAACTTCCTTCAATTTATGAGCCATTTATATGTATATATTTCATCCTAAATGTTGTTTTAATAATAATGATTCATCAGATTAAAATTATAAAACATTCATTTTGACGACATTCCAGGAAGAAGGGCAGTGTCGCAATACTAATGATGTGGTTGTGAAAAAAATCACTTATATAGATCTTGTGCAGTCATTTGAAGGTAATTAATAGCTTTTGAGAAAAAAAATTAAACCAAAAATAATTCCGCGCTATCTGGGATAAGCTTAACAAACATTTGAACATTTTTGAATCGCCGGCCGCGGTGGCCGAGGGGACTGAGGCGCTTCAGTCACGGTCTGCACGGCCACTACGGTCGGGGGTTCGAATCCCCCCTCGGGCATGGATATTTGTGCCGTCCTAGTTCGTAAGTAGTTCATAAGTAGTTTGCAAGTTTAGGGACTGATGACCCCGTAGTTAAGTCCCATAAGATTTACAAACATTTGAACAAAAATTTTTGAATCCTCCCTCGAGCTTGGATATTTGTGCTATCTTTAGTATAAGTAAGTTCATAAGTAGTTTTTTTAAGATTAGGAACTAATGACCCCGCAGTTAAGTCCCATAAGCTTAACAAACATCTGAATTTTTTGAACTGCATTTGGAGCATATTCTCAGTTCGAATATAGTAAATTTCCTTGAAACGGAAAAGCTTCTTTCCATGAATCAGCACGGGTTTAGGAAACATCGTTCATGTGAAACTCAGCTTGCCCTTTTCTCACATGACATCTTGCGAGCCATGGACGAAGGGCAACAGGCGGATTGTGTTTTTCTCGACTTCAAAAAGGCGTTCGACACGGTACCACACTGCAGACTGCTAACGAAGATACGAGCTTATGGAATAGGTTCACAGATTTGTGACTGGCTGGAAGACTTCCTAAGTAACAGAACGCAGTACGTTGTTCTCGACGGCGAGTGTTCATCAGAGACGAGTGTATCGTCAGGCGTGCCCCAGGGGAGTGTGATAGGACCGCTATTATTTTCTATCTATATAAATGATCTGATGGACAGAGTAAGTTGTAATTTGCGGCTGTTTGCTGATGATGCTGTGGTGTATGGGAGGGTGTCGTCTGTAACTGACTGTAATAGCATACAGGTTGACTTAGACAAAATTTCTAGTTGGTGCGAAGAATGGCAGCTAGCTCTCAATGTAGAAAAATGTAAGGTGATGCGCATGAGTAGGAAAACAATCCCATAATGTTCGAATACAGCATCAGTAGTGAGCTTCTTGATGCGGTCGCGTCGTTCAAATATCTAGGCGTAACATTGCAGAGCGATATGAAATGGAACGAGCATGTAAGGACAGTTGTGAGTAAGGCAGACAGCCGACTTCGGTTTATTGGGAGAATTTTGGGAAGATGTACTTCAACTGTAAAGGAGACCGCGTATAAAACGCTTGTACGACCACGTCTTGAGTATTGCTCAAGTATTTGGGACCCGCAGCAGATCGGTTTGAAGGAAGACATAGAGGCGGTTCAGAGGCGAGCAGCTAGATTTGTTACCGGTAGGTTCGACCAATGCGCGAGTGTCACGGAAATGCTCCGGCAACTCAATTGGGGATCGCTGGAAGAAAGACGACGTTCTTTTCGTGAATTTCTGTTAAGTAAATTTAGAGGGCCGGAATTTGAAGCTGAGTGTAGTACGATCTTGCTGCCGCCTACTTACATTTCGCGTAAAGACCACAAAGACAAGATAAGAGAAATTAGGGCTCGTACGGAGGCATATAGGCATTCTTTTTTTCCTCGTTCAATTTGGGAGTGGAATAGGAAAGGAAATGCCTAGTAGAGGTACAGTGTACCCTCCGCCACGCACCTTACGGTGAATTGCGGAGTATGTATGTAGATGTAGGTGTAGATGTAGAATACATAGCATACATGAGTGAATACGCCATGAGTCACGAATTATTTCGTGCTTTATTGAAAATACAAGATGCATTTCGCACGATATTGGTCGCTCAACAAGTGAAGATATCAGTACACTCGCTGGGAACCCGGCATTGCCCGGGATGTTTAGTATCTGCCACTCAAAAGCGTTCGGTATTGTGCTGCGAATGCAGGCTGCATGAGGAACTGCAATACGTTTAGATCGAAAGCGTATATCATAAAAATCAGGTTCCAGGCATCCTATTCTGACTTTGCGGATATACAACAATTTCAAACCACAAGTTTACTAATAACAAATATACTTCGTTTCCTCTTTAAATTAGAGTGTAAAGGACATAATTTTATCATTTCAATGCACAATTTTATAATTTTTCACGCATATATTCATTTGTGTAAGCGCTGTAAGTCTGTAAAATCTGTTGCCAATATAATTAGTAGTAAAGAAGTAATAGATTAAAACTTGGTGCGTGATGGGGCGGTTTTCCATGAGCGTCACTGTTTATGTGCTCATATCTCATGAACTACGTGTCGTGTTGTGATTCAATTTCGAAGGTACATTCAGCTATATGTGTGTATACTGTTTGTAAAATTTCCTGCGGCTACAATTTGTCGTGTAGAAATTAAAAATTGTAACGTCATACAGAATGCCGTACCTTTACTCCATGAACAGCGGAAAAGTAGTACGTAGTAAACTCTTTTCCTTTCATCCTGCATGTTTAATCAAAGTGAACGTCTTTTATTTTGGAAACTGAAAATCCCTTCCTCCTTCCCTGCCACGCAAAAGAAAACTGATCTTCTCCTACAAGAATAAATTATCCTCGCCTCTATGTCAGGGTGTTGCAGAATTTGGAACTCTCTTTGATGTTCGGATATTATAACATTTCTGGAGACCGGAAATTTCCTCAGGAGGAATCAATATGGGTTCCAAAAGCAATGCTCTTGTGTAACCCAGCTCGTGCTTTTCATATCCACGAAACCCAGAGGACAATACACTCTGGTACATGCCGTGTTTCTCGACTTCCGCAAGGTGTTCGATCGAGTCTGCACCGTCGCTTAGTGAACAAAGTGCGAAAATGTGGAACATCAGACCAACTGTGTGACTAGATTGAGGCGTTCCTAGCTAACAGAACGCAGCATTTCATTCTAAAACAGAGAGAAGCCTTCAGATGTCAAAGTGGTTTCAGGCTGTATGTAGAACTACAATGGCTCTGTAGTGTGGCCAAACTGCCTAGCTATTCCTAACTAAAAATGTATCTGCCGCCGGCTCGCTCACAAAATCTGCTAATAAACTTATCAAATAAAATATTTTCTGTTGAGCATTTTAAAGCAATAAAAAGGACCCACTGGAGATGCTACAACTGTAGTGTAACATGCGTGGACTTACAAAAACTAAAGAAATAAAAACTGTGTTTTGCTCAACGCAGACCCTCATCCAAAAGCAGCTAACTTAAATAATTATAATGCAAACACGGGGCTTCAACATAAAGATGATTAAGTTAAAATAGTTTGTAAGCCTAAGGTCTGATAGCCATAGTAGTTAAGTCCTATAGATTTACAAACATTTGAGCATTTTGAAGCACTTGGAAGTCGAATTGCAGCCAGACCAGCACCTCCCACAACGGTTTCACAGCTGGACATTCATGGAAGACTGACCAAATGTCCCTCACAATCTGATTCATAACCTCATATTGTCCATGCCACGCATGGTGCCTCGCTCTAAGTAAACGCCATGTAAACCTCAAGTAAAGAGTTGAGACAGCGAAATATCGTACTGTATCACACACCCTCAGAGCTACTAAAGGCTCTGGGAGAGCCAGCCATGACAAAACTATATGAACTGGTGAGTAGGATGTATGAGACAGGCGAAATAACCTCAGAGTTAAAAAAAATGTAATAATCCCCATTCCAAAGAAATAAGGCGCAGACAGGTGTGAAAATTACAGAACTATCAGTTTGATAAGTCATGGTTGCAAAATTTTAACCCGAATTATGTACAGGAGAATAGAAAAGCTGGTAGAAACTGACCTTGGGGAAGATCAGTTTGGATTCAGGAGGAACATAGGAACCCGGAAGGCAATACTCACTTTACGTCTTATCTTAGAACACAGATTAAGGAAAGGCAAACCTAATTTTTAGCTTTTGTAGATTTGGAGAAAGTTTTTGACAATGTTGACTGGAATACACTCTTTCAAATTCTGAAGTCAGCAGGGGTAAAATACAGGGAAAGGAGAGTTATTTACAACTTGTACAAAAGCCAGACCGCAGTTATTAGACTCGAAGGGCATGAAAGAGAAGCATCAGTTGGGAAGGGAGTAAGACAGGGTTGTAGCCTTTCCCCGATGTTATTCAATTTGTACATCGAGCAGGCGGTGAAGGAAAGCAAGGAAAAATTTGGAATAGGGATTAAAGTTCAGAGGGAAGAAATAAAAACATTGCGTTTTGCTGATGACATTGTAATTCTGTCAGAGACAGCAAAGGACCTGGAAGAGCAGTTGAATGGAATTGACAATGTGTTGAAGAGAGCGTATAAAATGAACATTAACAAGAGAAAAACAAAATTAATGGAATGCGGTCTTAGAAAATCGGGCGATGCTGAAGGAATTAGATTAGGTAACGAAACAATGAAGGTGGTAGATGAGTTTTGCTACTTGGGTAGTAAAATAACATGCGATGGTCGCAGTACAGAGGATATAAAATGCAGAATGGCAATGGGAAGAAAAGCATTTTTGAAAAAGAGAAATTTGCTAACATCGAATATTAATTTAAGTGTAAGGAAGTCTTTTCTGAGGGCATTTGTGTGGAGTGGTGCCTTTTACGGGAGTGAAACATGGACGATAAGCAGTGCGGACAGGAAGAGGATAGAGACTTTTGAAATGTGGTGCTACAGAAGAATGCTGAAGGTTAGGTGGGTAGATCGCACAACTAATGAAGAGGTACTGAACAGAATTGGTGAGAAAAGAAATTTTTGGCATACCCTGACTAAAAGAAGGGATCGCTTGGTAGGACACATTCTTTGATATAGAGGAATCGTAAATTTAGCATTGGAGGAAAGTGTGTGGAGTAAAAATCGTAGAGGGAGACCAAGAGACGCGTATAGTAAGCAGATTGAAGTGGATGTGGGTTGCCGTTCTTATGAGGAGATGAAGAGGCTTGCTCAGGATAGAGTAGGGTGGAGAGCTGCATCAAACCAGTCTCCGGACTGAAGACCATAACAACACATCACACACAAATTACAACTGTAACCAGTATGTGGATAAATTACTTTACCATATGTGTACTGTGTATGATATCTTGTTTGATCGCCTAATTGTTTTGGCCAGTGTACATATCGAAGTAATGCCAGGTACTTTGGCTTTTAAATAAATAAAACTGTAAGAGGTGTAGAGGTGGCCAGGTCTGCACTCAGTAACGTTGGTTGAGACGTGTGCAGGAAGCAGCCGCCGGTAACGAGCCATTGTCTGGCGGCGGCGGCGGCGGCACCAAACGCCGCTAACGAGATTACCGCCGGCCCGGTGACACTCGCCAACGTGCGCGCCGGGGTCCGCCCCAGCTTTCACAAGCCACACCGCCCACCCGACCAGTCGCCAAGGGACAGCGGCGCGGCGCGACAATAAATGAGCGAGTGTCATACAGCTCCAATTATCCTATAGCATAACGTTATTCTTGTTCGTAGGTGCGCCTACATGCCTGCAGTAAATGTGATACGTTCAGTCAAATGACGGTAAGTCATCGAGTAAAACAAAAGTGATATCTGGCGCCTGTCGCGGTGGCCGAGGTGACTGCGGCGCGACAGTCACGGTCTGCACGGCCACTAGGGTCGGGGGTTCGAATCTCCCCTCGGGCATAGATATTTGTACCGTCCTTAGTGTTAACTAGTGCATAAGTAGTTTGTTAGTTTAGGGACTGATGACCCCACAGTTAAGTCCCATAAGCTATACAAACATTTGATATCTGGCGTTCCCCAGGGAACCGTTTTAGGTCCCCTACTCTTCCTTGTGTTTATAAACGTTTCAGAAGACAATCTGAATATCTCTCTTAGACTGTTCGCGGATGATGCTGTCGTTTAACGGTTACTGAAGTCAACTGAGGATCGAAAGCAACTGCAAACCGATTTAGACAAAATTTCTACATGGCGCTAAAATTGGCAATTAACACTAAACGATGAAAAGTGTGAAGTAATACACATGACCACTAAAAGAAATCCGCTGAACTTTAGTTACACGATAAATCAAACAAAGTTTAAGGTCGTAAATTGTACCAAATACCTAAAAGGTAAAAAGGTAAAGCAGTCAACAATCCGAAGATTGGTTTAAACACCACAATGCTTTACTAGGCATGGTCCTGTTTGGAGGTGGTATGCCGTTGCCTTCCTCCGATCTTCGAACTGATTTACCCAGCCAGTTATAGGGGACCTACAGTTTAACGTGGGTTCCGAACCACGGTGCTACTCGGTATTTTTCACAGGAGCAATACTGCCAGAGGTGAAAGAAGTGGAAAGTGACAGATAAAAGTCCTAGGACCTGGCGGGGATCGAACCCCCGACCTTTGGATTTGTAGTCTGGCACTCTAGCACTTTGCAACCGAGGCGCACACCAAATACCTAAGAGTTACAATTATGAACAACTGTGACTGGAGAGAACACACAGAAAATATTGTGGGGAAGGCGAACCAAAGATTACGTTTCATTGGCAGAACGCTTCGAAGATGCATCAGCTCCACCAAAGAGACTGCCTACATCACACTTGTGCGTCCTCTCCTGGAGTACTGTTGCTCCTTGTGGGACCCTCACCAGGTGGGACTGACGGAAGACATTGAGAAGGTTCAGAGAAGGGCAGCTCGTTCTGTTTTATCAAGTTAGAGGGGGGAAATCGTTACGGAAATGTTGCACGATTTCAGGTGCAAATCATTAAAAGAACAACGTTATTCGTTGCGGCGAGATCTATTTGCGAAATTTCAATCAGCGACTTTTACTTCTGAATGTGGAAATATTTTGCTAGCACGCACCTACATAGGGAGACATGATCATCCCAGTAAAATAAGGGAAATAAGATGGAAAACGGAACGATTTAGGCGTTCTTTGTTCCCGCGCGCTATTAGACAATGGAACGGTAAAGAAAGGTTATGAAAGTGGTTAATGAACCCTCTGCCAGGCACTTAAAAGTGGTTTGCAGAGTATCTTTGTAGATGTAGATTAAAAAATCCTGTTGTGAGTATCTGAATAACGCGCTGATGGGTATGATAGTCCTGTTTCAGTGTTTATCTAGTGATGCGTAGGCCACAATAAATATTTAATTTGTTAAGCATGGCTGTAGTGTGGCACATAAGCAGAGGTTGCTTACTTCCCTCTCTTCCTCTCAGATAAGACGTGGCAGTTTGTGACAGCAATGGAGGTGCAACTGACGACCGTTACTAAGGAAGAAGTGTAGGGTGCGATACGTTTTGTTTGTGCGGAAGGTGTCCATCCAAAGGACATTCACAGCAGAATGCAGGGTGTGCGTAGTGTAAAGAGGTGTCGGACTCAATGCATGACATGGGTAGTTGAGGAACGTATTGATGATGAGATAGCTTCTGCTTTTATCAACTTCGTAAGTATTCGTAGATGTTCGTTAAGGTCGTTGTAATTCATTTATTAATATACTTGAACATTATTAAAGAAAACGAAATAATCAGCCTCTACTTCTGTTGACCCCCAGTATGCTACTAAGATCTGTATACCACCAAAGCATTGTTAAATAAAAATAAATATATTAGATTCGCGTCATATTCTTGGTACTTCCACGTCGTAGAAGCAACAGACAATCCTATAACCCCACGAATACGGTGTTCAGGGGCTTTCGCTTCCCTCCCTACTCCACCCACGCAATATGGTTCGTCTCTGCCGTGGGAACTACAACGGCTCCTACTGTCGGCGAGATGCCTCGCGGTTCCTAACTAAAATGTACCTGCCGCTGGCTCGAGCACAAAATCTGCTGATTAACTTATGAAATAAAACCAAATAAAAATTCTACCGACATATAGGAACTCTTACAGCCTGAAACCACTTTGACGTCTGAGGACTTTTCTCCGATTTAGAATGAAATGCTGCGTTCTGTTAGCTAGGAACGCTTCCATCCAGTAACACAGCAGGTCTGATATTCCACACTGACTGACTAGACTCCTTGGATGCTATGAGTACGCACAGGCGCATCTGGCAATATTCACAAACTCGGCACTGTGGCCATCGTCAGGCTATGTCCATATTGCATCGTGGAGGTATAATTTTATTACAATTACTGCATGTAATTGTAGTCTAAATGTTCTTTAGATGGTATATATATTATTTAATGCTTGTCAGGTTATTAATTTATTACTGCTATTCTGACAGTTACGTCTGACATACAGAGCATCGCTGGAGGATATGTCAAACGTAACTGTCAGAACAGCAGTAATAAATTAATAACCTGACAAGCATAAAATAACAGAAATACCATCTAAAGAACATTTAGATTGCAATTATACACAGTTATTGTAATAAAATTTTACTTCCACGATGCCATATGGACATAGCCAGATTATGGCCACAGCGCCGAAATAGGCCTATTGCTGTATTTATAAGCATTAAATAACATCTACCAAGTAAAGCAGCATTTCGGTATTATTTGTATTAACAATGGTAGAGACATATTATGAAAGAGGTTCAAATCCCTCTCCGAGGCACGTACATTTAATTTACAAAATAAATAGGATGGATGAATGACCACCGTCAAACTGTCGCCAAAAACAAGGCGCAGCGGAGCACATGCTTGATTTCAATGGCTGCTTCACAACCCGGGCCACCTGGATCCTCCCACCCACCACCAGCATTTCTGAAATGCACAGATGGGAGTTATCCTTAACAGTACATTCTCCGATCTCGAAATCATCTAGGCCTCAACCTACGATAACTTTCCTTTTTTCCACACCTTACAGTTCCTACCTCTATCCTAAACCCCTCCTATTTCGAGTGGCACGCGCGCGCATGTGTGTGTGTGTGTGTGTGTATGTGTGTGTGTGTGTGTGTGTCTGTGTATACGCGCCAGTGTGTACGTCCGGCGTGCACGCGTTTTATTTATTTATTTATATTATTTTATTAAATTTTTTATGTATTTATTTTGTTTATTTTATTTTTATTTATTTATTTATTTTTAATTTCATTTTTTTCTCCCCTTACTCGCTTCTCCACTCCATTCCTAACCTGCTTCTCGTTATTCCCATCTAGGTCGTGCTGTACCCATACCCACCACCGTGAGGAAACCTTCCTATCCCCTCCCCCTCCACCCTTCCCCTTCCCGCCCCTCACCGATTTACACACCCAAAGCGTGATTCGAAGTGCGGCAGCTGGAGGTGACGGTTGTATGACTGTGTTGTGTGCCTGTGTGATTGCGTGAATGTTCTTTTTACTGAAGAAGGCCATGGCTGGTAGCTGAAAGTGTTGTACGTGTGTGTCTTTTGTATGTGCCTGTCGCAGCTCGTCGCCATGTCTTTGCGAGGAGTTATAAACTGTCCTTATTAGTATATGGCCACATGGAAGAGGCATTCCTTAAGACACAGAAGTTGCATCCCCTGGTTTGGTATACACTCATAGATGATATTTTTGTAGTTTGGACTTATCGTGAAAAAACCCTTCTGAACTTCCTTCAAGACCTTAACTCCTTCTCCAACATAAAATTCACCTGGTCCTTCGCTAAAACTCAGGCCACCTACCTTGATGTTGACCCTCACCCTGTCAAGTCCGACATCCACAGTCCATATTAAACCAACAAACGAGAAACAGTACCTCCACTTTGACAGCTGCTATCCCTTCCTTCGCTACTGTCTAGGCATCCGTGGGAAACGTATCTTCTCAGGTAACGAATCCATGACCACCTACAACAACAATTATCCAATGATTTCTTCTTCCGCAACTACCCTACAGACCTAATCCGCAAGCAGATCTCCCGAGCTGTCCATTCGTCTCCTTCGAACAACAATGTTCCTAACCTCAGATCACCCAGAAGCATCTCCTTAGTCACCCAGTACCATCCTGGCCTGGAATGCCTCAACAAATTGCTCCGGCAGAGCTATGACTTTCTCAAGTCTTGCCTTGAAATGATGAAATGCGATCATCACTCCAAAGTGTTCTTCCTACACCACCCACCCAGAGTAGCCTTCCGCCGTCCTCCCAACCTCCGCAACATCCTCGTCCAATCTTACAACATCCCAGAATCACCATCCCTCCCTAATGGTTCCTACCCCTGTAACCGATTCCGGTACAAAACCTGTCCAATGCATCCTCCTACTACCACATACTCCTGCTCAATCACAGGAAAAACCTACCCTATTCAAGGCAGGGCCACATGCGAGACAACACACCTCATATATCAACTGACATGTGTCCACTGAGCAGCCTTTTATGTTGGTATGACCACCAACAAATTGGCTTGGCGAATGAATAGTCACAGACGGACTGTTCACCTGCGGCAGAGCATACCCTCAAGTATCAGCCCAGGGACCTTGGCACGTGTTACACTACACGTGTCATTTAGATACTACCAACTAACACCAATCCTTCAGAGCTATGGAGATGGGAACTTTCCCTCCAATATATCCTCTCCTCCCGCCAGCCTTCTGGTCTAAATCTACGCTATCTACGCTAACCCGTCCCCCTCCTCTACTCTCAATTTACCATCCATTACCCCTTCCTTACCTTCCTCCCTTCCTCTCTCTCTCTCTCTCTCTCTCTCTCTCTCTCTCTCTATATATATATATATATATATATATATATGTGTGTGTGTGTGTGTATCTTTCCCTGTTAATCAGAAAAACAACCCCCTCTCCACCCCTCAGCATCATTCGGTTCACTTATATTTTCTTCTCTTTACTGCTTGATCTTTCCTCTCTGATTATATATCATCTTTGGCATGGCTCAGTACTAATATACAGCATCTCTGACTTCCACAATCCTCAAACTCTATCCTCATGAACTAGGTCGTGAATTTCCTTCCCCTTCCTTTTCCATCCCATTTTTCTTCCCTTCTCTCTTACCTGAAGAAGGAACTCAGTTCCGAAAGCTTGTTATATTTTCGTCCTTTTTTCTCTCTGTGTGTGACTATCGGCGGTACAGCAAAAAGGTAAGTACTGGCCAGCCAGTCGATCTCTTTTGAAAAATAATTTACTACTATACTGTTAATTCCAACCTGGACTTTCCATTACTACAAAGCAAATATTCCTTCAGTAAAATACCGTCTTCATTGCAAATTGTTTTATTAATTAATGACTCGTTTAGCAGGGCATCTTCAGATTATAATGCGCTCTCCGTGGTGTGACACCGTAAGTTGTTTTGCGGTGTTTCTATTTTTCCTGAATTTTGGATCCGTGAGCGCAATTGTAAACATGGGCTTATCTTGTATGACCAGAGAACACCGCTTCTATTAAGGGCTACAAGGAAATCCAAGCCTAACCGCGGACTGAGGCGGTCCAGTCACGGTCTGCACGGCCACTACCGTCGAGGGTTCGAATCCCCACTCGGGCATGGATATTTGTGCCGTCCTTAGTGTTAGCTAGTTCATAAGTAGTTTGTAAGTTTAGGGACTGATAACCCCGTAGTTAAGTCCCATAAGCTATACAAACATTTGAACGTTTTTTGAAGGAAATCCAAAATTCCAGAAAAATAGAAACACCGCAAAACAACTTACGGCGTCACACCACGGAGAGCACATTATAATCTGAAAATTCCCTGCTAAAGGGCAAAACACGTCATTAATTAATAAAGCAATTTGCAATCAAGACGGTTTTTTACTGAAGGAATATTTAGTCTCACTGATTGCTGTACACCATGGACTGGAAATCACAAAGTAAATATGAGGAGCAACTTTTCAAAACGCATTATGTACATTGGTGGACAAAATTGAGTTTGATGTGGAATTCGGTATTTTATTACCCGCTCCACACACTCGTGCAATCAGATTGTGTCAAAACGCATTTTAACACTTTCAAAAAGAGCGCTGAAAAGTATCAGATGCAACAAATAGCATTTCGTCCTCTAGTATGATTGAATCAAACCGCATTAAGTCCAACAGTTGCCTTTATTTTGTTTTATTAAGCTGTGTTGGCTGCAATGTAAGACTCGTGGACTAAAGCGAATCCATTTAACTGACCAACAATGATCAGTTAATATTCGTTTTCAGTATTACAGCATTGTTGTGTATAAACGTTTATCATTCTGTCTGTCAGGAATTCAGGCGTAAAATCATTGTTGTGCTAAAACGGAGAGTATTATAGCGAGTTAATGTGTGACTGTTGGAGAGGAAATGAAACGTGGAATGAAGAAAATCAGGCTTGATTCCATGTTGGAATTGGTGCTCCACGACTGTATTTGATTTGTGGTAATTATTTCAGAATTCAGTCGTAAAAAATATAAATTTTTATTTGTTTGCAGAGCCAGATTTCGACCACTGTGTGGTCTTTATCAATGCTTAAAACCAATTAAAGTACTTAAAACATCTCGACCTCCATGCTGGAGGATGCGTTTGTACTGACGCAGCTGTTACAGCAGCAGTAGATTGTAACAGCTGCGTCAGTACAAACGCATCCTCCAGCATGGAGGTCGAGATGTTTTAAGTACTTTAATTGGTTTTAAGCATTGATAAAGACCACACAGTGGTCGAAATCTGGATTTGCAAACAAATAAAAATTTATATTTTTTACGACTGATTGCTGAAATAATTACGACGAATGAAGAAAAAGTAAAAAAGGCAGATTGTGCACAGAACCCAACAAAACGCACTTTGTCCATCACTAAAGTGCTCATAGCTTGAAAGTATAAAAAAGCAATTTTCTTGTGTTAAACACATGTGGATCATAAGCCCTACCTGAGCATGTGGTGCCGGCCGCGTTGGCCGTGGGGACTGAGGCGCTCCAGTCACGGTCTGCACGGCCACTTACGGTCGGGGGTTCGAATCCCCCCTCTCGGGCATGGATATTTGTGCCGTCCTTAGTCTTAGGTAGTTCATAAGTAGTTTGTAAGCTTAGGGACTGATGACCCCGTAGTTAAGTCCCATAAGTTCTACAAATATTTGAACATTTTTTTGAGCATTTGGTGTAAAATTCGGAATAATTAATCAAATATTTTTTGCGGTATACGTTTTTCGCGTCCTCTGAATAATTTACTTTTTGGGACGTAATGCGTTTTGAAAAGTAGCTCCTCATATGTGGGTGTAGTGATGTGATACCCAGCTGCTGGCTTGGAGGGCACGAGCTGAGCTGGTGACGCGGGAACGAAGCGAGCGCGGCGTGGCGTGCCGTGTGACGCGAGTCAGCTGCGGGGGCGTCGCAGGCCTGCGGGGGTGGAGGGGTGGTATGGGGTGGGAGCCATCGACCGCCGCCAGCCGAGCTGTCGGCCTGCGCGGCCTCGCCGCCCCTATCCTTCCCTCCCCCCTCGCCGGCAAAATAAACCCCGCCGCGCCAGGCGCTCCCATAACCGACCGACCGTCCACTCCACCCACGCTAGGGACCTCCGTACTTCTTCCAGCAGTGGGTAACGCGGCTGACGCCTGACGCCACCCCTCCAGCACTCCACACCTACAACAACATTCGCACTCGCACACGCTGTCTTCAAGCGTGCGGCGCACCCTACTCAGACACAGATGGCGCTTTTTGGCCCACCTTAGGTTACGGTAGTAACACTAAAAGTTGGCCTTTACGATCTTCTTTTGACAGCTCGAAATTTAAATAAAAATAACGGCTAAGCAGCTAATGCAGTGAGTGCTCAGCTAAGATCTACTCTCTTCTGCAAGAAGGAAGTCAGTACCAAGACTAAGATAGCAGTGCACCGCTCTATCTTTCGACCAACTTTGTTGTATGGGAGTGAAAGTTGGGTGGATACAGGTTACCTTATTCATAAGGTAGAGGTTACAGATATGAAAGTAGCAAGAATAATTGCAGGTACTAATAGATGGGAACAATGGCAGGAGGGTGTCCACAAAGAGGAAATCAAAGAAAACCTGGGAATGAACACCATAGATGAAGCAGTTAGAGCGAACAGACTGAGATGGTGGGGTCATTTACACGCATGGGAGAAGCAAGGTTACCTAACAGACTCATGTTTGCAAAAACTTATAAAACTACAAATCTAAAGTGAGCCGTAAAACACGTCAGTGCGATTTTTTTTCTTCCCACAACTACATACCACTTCTGACATATTTTAATGCGTAACTTTATTGTACTATTTCCGAAACCCAAAATTTTTTCTTCCACTGTCAGTAGTTTATGTCATCATCATCATCATAATTATCATCATTAGAGACTGATTATGCCTTTCAGCGTTCAGTCTGGAGCATAGTACTTCTAATAAAATTCATCCATGACTCCCTATTCAATGCTAACATTGATGCCTCGTCTGATGTTATGGCTTTTACTTCAAAATCATTCTGCACCGAATCTAAGTACTTTCTGCTTGGTCCACCTCGACTCCTCTTACCCTCCGCTGCCGAGCTTATGAGTCTCTTAGGTAACCTTGCTTCTCTCATGCGTGTAACATGACTCCACCATCTCAGTCTGTTCGCTCTCACTGCGTCATCTATGGTGTTCATTCCCAGTTTTTCTTAGATTTCCTCATTATGGACACCCTCCTGCCATTGTTCTCATCTATTAGTGCCTGCAATCATTATTGTTACTTTTATATCTGTAACCTCTACCTTATGAATAAGGTAACCTGTATCCACGCAACTTTGTTGTATGGGAGTGAAAGTTGTTCGAAAGATAGAGCGGTGAACTGCTAGCTTAGTCTTGGTAATTACTTCCTTCTTGCAGAAGAGAGTGGATCTTAGCTGAGCACTCACTGCATTAGCTTTTCTGCACCTCGATTCCAGTTCTTTCACTATGTTGCCATCCTGTGCGAAAATACATCCCAGGTACTTGAAACTGTCTACCTGTTATAACTTTGTTCCTCCTATTTGGCACTCAATCTGTTTAAATCTCTTTCCCACAGACATTAATTTCGTTTTGGAGATGCTGATCTTCATATCAGACTCCATGCACCTCTGATCGAGCTCTGAGATATTAGTTTGCAACCTTTCATTCGAATCAGCCATTACAACTAAGTCATCCGCATATGCGAGACTGCTTATTTTGTTTTTACCTATTTTAATACCGCCTTGCCAGTCTACTGTTTTCAACATATGATCCATGAATAGTATGAACAACAGTGGTGACAGGTTACAGCCTTGTCTTACCCCTGAAATACCCTGAACCATGAGCTTAATTTCCCGTCTACTCTAACTGCTGCCTGACAGTCAAGGTAAAGCCCTTTAATTGCCTGCAGAAGTTTGCCTCCTATACTACAATCTTGAAGAACTGACAGTAGCTTCCTCCTAAGAACACGGTCATAAGCCTTTTCTAGATCTATGAAACATAGATATAATTCACTGTTCCACTCATAGCACTTTTCCATTCTTTATGTAAGAAATTAAATTACTATCAGAGTTCGACTCAAGCCTGTCAAAGCGTTGGTGAAACTTCATGCCAAAAAGTGGTACATTGTTGCATAGCAAGAGCCCAACTACAGTCCACTATGATTTTTATATGCTGGATCAATGATGGCATTACTTTATTTATTGCACAACTTTTTACACTCATGACGATGTAGAAAGTATTTTAATGAAAAAGGAAGTCACATTATAAAGGACACACCTGCTCAAAAGCCTCCAACACAATGTTATAAGTAAATCAATCTACGCCTTTATACCCCACTTGTCTTTTTAGCTCTGGGATACTGTACAAATCCCTTTTCGAAGAGACCTGTCACACTAATTTTACATACAATATCTGACATTTCGAACGTTAAAATACACTTTACAGTTCGTCATTTGCAAAAATTCCCACTTCTCTCCAGATTGCTAACTGTGGTGCGTGATTTATGCACATTGAGAACACCACCAGACCAGTATTCCCAACCCCGTCCCCTTCATTCTGAATTCACATAAGGACTTAAAAGCACTTGTCTTAGTTCAAAAAGGGGTCCACTACTCAGGAATACATATTTTCAATAGTTTACGAACAGCCATAAAAAATTTAGCTACCCAAAAACAGTTCCACGTCCAAGAGGATCTCCTCAAAATGGATCTATGGAACGAACCAACTAATCTATCTCCGGAACTATAGGCCTTAACGCAAAGTCCTTTCTTATCTGATGTCGTCTACCTATAAACTACTTTCCTGCCAAATTTCAGCTTCATAGGTGAAGTAGTTTTCGAGACTTCGTGTTTAGTCAGTGAGTGAGTGAATGAATGAGTGAGAGTGAGTTTCCTTTCGCTTTTATATAGACAGAGATTTTCCAACCAGACTGGTATCTGCAAGAAGCAAAATACTTGCCACGACTTTTGCCCTATCCCTCGTATATCTTCCAAAAGTTCTTCCAAAAAGCAAATGTCGGCCAGCCGCCTTCTCCACAACTGTCCTTAGATGCTCATTGCATTTCATATCTCTACACAATGTTCCCTTCAGATACAATCGACGCAACTGTGACGAGCAGGATACCACTAATACTGTATCTGAACATTTACGGGGGGTTTCTTCTGCTCATGTGCATTAACTTGTACTTCGTATATTTAAAGCCAGCTGCCATACATTCTAAAAACTAGAAATTTTGACTAAGTAATCTTGCACCCTCTTACAATTACACAACGATGACCGCACTCAAGCAGCAGGAGAGTGTTGCTCCCCCTGTCCAACATATCACTTAGGTGCATAGAAAATAATAGCGGTCCTATCACACTTGCCTGGCTGAGGTCCTATCACACTTGCCTGGCTGAAGCTGATGAATAAGAGAATTTCTTCACTGGCCAACCAGTTATACTAATCAGCCAGAACATTATGCGATGTAGTATCGGTGAGCGTGCTGTCCCTGCGTAGAATGCAGAAGGCGCACGATCTCTCAGAGTTTGACCGAGGGCAGACTGTGATAGCTCGAGAAAGACTCCAGCAAGGCGGTAACTGCACGGCTTTCTAGTATTCGAGAACTGCAAACTTTAGATCCTACAAAATTTGGAAATGTCTAGTCAATGGATCAGCACTGTTTCCGTTTGCGAACTCCGCGATTCCTTCGTCTGAAACCGCAGAAGGTAAGCATTTAATGAAGACCATAGGCTGTACCATTAACCATCGTGCCGTCTCTTTAGATTATATTTGGCGTGTATGAATTAACTTGAAACTGGTGTAGTCATATCCTCCAATGCCAAAATAGTAATAAAAATAAATAAATAAATAAATTGTAATGTTTGTTAAGCTTAAGGGTCTTAATGTGGGTTCATCAGTCCCTAAACTTACAAACTACTTTATACTAAACACGACACAAACATCCATGCCCGAGTGGGATTCGAACCCCCGACGGAGAACGGCCTCGCGCATCCGAGCGTAGCATCTCAATGCGCTTGGCCATTCCGCCGCGGCCAAAAAAAGTAAAGCCGTCATCAAGTCGAAAATTGGTGGTAGTGGTATCACTAACTCACGCAGTTATGGGGACCTGCAGTTTAACTGTGGATTCCAAACCAGGGTCCAACTCATCATTTTCACATTAACAACATTGACAGAGGTGAAGTGAGTGATAAATATCAGACGAAATTCTAGGGATGGAACCCGCGATCTTTGGATTTGTTGTATGGCACTTAACAACTAGAGCAGCGAGTTCTGATCAAACAGTTGAAATGAACGGTTTGAGAAACAGTTAGGACTTTCTCGGCTCATCAAACGTAGATCAAGAATAACAAAATGTTCAAATATTTGTAAATATATGAGACTTAACTATTGCGGTTATCAGTCCATAGGCTTGCAACCTACTGAAACTAGGGAGGGAGTTGTCCGATGGAGTTGTCGAACCTCCGAGGGGGAGCAACCGCGCACTCCACAGAAAGGCGCCTCAGAGCGCTCGGCCATTCCACTGCGGTGCCAAAAGTAACAAGGAGCTTTATGTGAAGACTGAACAGACGCTGCGAGGGAGGTGGTGGGATCACAGAGAGGCACGGAATCACGCAGTGAGCAGCGATTCCGTTCTGTGTCTCGACACACGCGGTCTGCCGTCGTAAAACGCCCACACAGGTGTAAACACGGATTCGGTGGCCAGAGAAAGACTGCCGCTAGTTCCCGTTCGCCATATGTGCCGCCGTAAAACCGTGAAGTATGGGCGTTTCGTGCTCGCGTATTATGCCCTCGCTGGGGAACGGAATCACCAGTAGAAAATTCAATATACAGTCTGTAAACAGGTCTTGTGAATCGTCGCTATGTTAGCCAGTGAGAGCAAGGTGCTGACGCCCAGTGTGATGCCGTGTTTGCTCCGAAATTATCTGTTACTGTGCGGCACAGATCTTTTACTGAACAAAATACGAATTTACTGAGTACAGGACCAACTGATTGACAGAATTCAGGACTTTGTAACGTCACTGAATCTTAAGGCCATGGTTTCTTTATTATCAAGTGGCTGAAAACCTGTCGTTACCCGCTTATTTATTTAGTCCTATGTTGCTTTAGTTCACCTCGTCTTGCACCCTCCACCTTCTCTGACAATTTGTATCTCTCACTTCTCATCAATTCCTCCCCACCGTCCCATCCTCCACTTCTGTCAATGCACTCCTCTCGTCTCTCTGAGCTTCTCTTCCTCCTCCTCCTCTCTCTCTCTCTCTCTCTCTCTCTCTCTCTCTCTCTCTCTCTCTCTCTCACTCTCTCTCTCTCCTATATGTAGAACCCGTTGCAAGTGATGTGGAAGGCATAATTCTGTTGATGGTGCGAATGGAGCGGTCTACTGCCTGTCGAATCTGTGGAACAGTTCTGAAGCGAATGCCACGAAGTGGTTCCTTCATCTTCGTCTGGGTAGTATGGTGGATGGTACAGTACTTCCCAGTCCCATCGAGCGAACAGAGCAGCTGAAGCTTGCGCTGTATGCGCCGCGCATTGTCGTGCTGAATGGTGGCTGGGTTGCGCAGAAAGTGTTGCCGCTTCTTTCGCAAAGCTGCTCGCAGGTGATGCTCCAAAACCGAACAGTAATACTGTCTACTGACGGTCTGCCGTTGAGGAACGTAATACGTTAGGATAACACCGTCACAGTCGTACACGAGAATCACCGTGACTTTCACCATACTGAGGCTCTGATGCATTTTCGCCTTTTGTGCGATCCATAATGACGCCAATCGTTGGACTGGCGTTTCAGGTTTGCCCCGTACGATGTGGCCCATGTCTTGTCCACGTTACGATGCCCAACGTGCCACTGTTCTGTAAGGCAATGCCGATTGCCCGCACGCGTCTTGAAGACCTTGATGACACTGTCGTGCTGTACGACCTTTGGCACATTCAACCTTGATCTAACTCCGTTGTTCCTATTTGGGTCGACGGGACGTTAAACCCTAAGCTTCCTCCCTTCCTTCCTATTTGGAAAACACAGTGACACCGTTACATTAGACCGTTCGCTCACAAGTGGCTGTGTTTCCCTCGCTTGTGTCGCCGGTGACGTGATACGGGCGAGTCCCTTTGTTCGGAGTTTTTTTTTTTTTTTTTTTTTTTTTTTTTTTTTTTTTTTTGTGGTTTTAGGGCGCACAACTTCTATGGTCATTAGCGCCCAGCCAAGAACATAGATTCGCTATGATCTAAAAAAATGTAGACTGTCAGAACATCAACAAGAGGCTAAAAACGAAAGATAAAAGACAATTAAAAGAGTTAAATATCCTTGGATAAGTTGGCCAAGTTGATAAAACGCAAAACTCGAGCAGCTGCTCGTGTGTCATCAGCTAAAATTTCCTCCAGAGTAGACGGAAAGTGAAGGGCTACACGGAGATGATTAAAATTAACACAAGTCAGTAAAACATGTCGCACTGTCAGCAGTTCACCGCAGGAGCATAGCGGCGCAGGTTCGGCGGATAGCAAGTGACGGTGGCTGAAACGGCAATGACCGATCCGCAACCGAGCCAGGATGACCTCCTCCCGCCGAGAGGGGCGTGAGGATGTCTTCCAAGCGGTCGGGATCGGTTTGACAGTTCGCAATTTATTGTTGTACAGTGAAAGCCACACACTGTGCCATTGCGACACGATACTCCGGCGAAGAGCCCGTTGAACATCGTCCGATGGGACGCAAAAGGTAGCCATGCGAGGCAAAAGAGCTGCTGCCTTGGCTGCTGTGTCGGCGGCCTCATTCCCGGGCATACCCACATGGCCAGGGACCCACAGGAAAGAAACGTGACAGCTGTCATCCGCCAGCAACTGGAGGGAGCGTTGGATCCGATACACGAGAGGATGGTTCGAGAAAGGGTCCTTAAGACTCTGCAGGGCACTAAGGGAGTCAGAACATATGGCATAGAAAGGGTGGCGGTGGCGGCAGGTATACAAAACGGCCTGGTGGAGGGCGAAAAGCTCAGCCGTGAAGTTGTTCGGAGGTAAAGCAGGTATGTCAACAACGTGTGCCATATGCGAGAATGGTAGATTCCATTGCATAGTGTCTCCGCAGCAGTATTACCACAATTTAAGTTAATAACCAACACCGTATTTGTGAAAAGTTAACCCCAGAACCGCCAAAAAACTGCGATACAATAGGAAAAAATAATACCGAAAAATTTTCCAAATGTTTGTAAAACATGTGTGACTGCAGGGTCATCAGTCCCTGAACTACTTATAAACTACCTTATGCTAAAGGGGACACATGGATCCTTGCTTGAGGGGGGATTCGAACCACTTACGGGGAACGGCCTCGCGCATAGCGCCTCAATGCGCTCGGCCACTTCGCCGCGGCAATACCGAATATGTAGCAATTGTACGGAGAACCAAAGAAAACACAAAAATTGGTACATACTTGAGAATGAAATTCGTAAAAATTTGATTCCTTAACCCTTTCAGACCTGCCGTCCATTATATTGGAGACCACTACACGATTTCGCTTTGCTTTAAGACCCAGTGACCTGCTTACTGGATATCTGTCGCTTTTAGTGTCGTGCTTCTTGATGACATTGTACGCCACAATGAAAAACAGTGAAGACGGCGGACCCATTAAGGAGTGCTTCAAACATGTGATCAGTAGCTGAAATTACTTTACGTATTAATTTCCGAATTTTGTACAAATCCCACTTTGACATATGAGTACCAAAATAAATGTGGTGTTAACTTCTTATTTCACATTCTTAACTGCCTTCCAAACCCCGAGACCAATTTATTAGACTTTATTTTAATTTTTGAAACCAAGTGTAAAAAATTTTAATTCTGCTCAAATTCGCAGTAGATAGGGTGTTATAGACATGAAAAAGTACAAGAATGTTTCAGTCCATTTTTATAATAATTCAGGACTGGAGGGGTTAAAGAAGAATCACGTTTTTCGAAAAAAAAAAAAAATCACTGATAATGGAAAAAAATTGAAAAAGCACCAAAGTTGGCAGAAAACCTCGATTTCTGCCCTAACATAGACTGATTTGGTAGAAACGGCATTTTTATATATTGCACCAAAGCTGCTTTTATTTGAAATGCTGACTAGTTTCGGGCTTTGCCCATTTTCTTAAGCCACATTCATATATATTTTTATTTGGATATTGCTTAGGTCACGCTGTTTGTTGTAATTACTTTGGTGTAATTAGTTTCGGGCTTTGCCCATTTTCTTAAGCCACATTCATATATATTTTTATTTGGATACTGCTTAGGTCACGTTGTTTGTTGTAATTACTTTGGTGTAATTAGTTACCGGCTTTGTTAAGCCACATTCATATATATTTTTATTTGGATAGTGCTTAGGGCACGCTGTTTTTTGTAATTAGTTTAGGGTTTAATCCCATAACTAGTCAGCGTTTCAAATAAAATCAGTTTTGGTGCAATATATAAAAATGCCTTTTCTACAACGTTTAAGAGTTGCAAAACGCGACATATCAAACACATTTGATAAACTGATTTTGTAGCAGCGTAAACCTGGGCAGGTGTTTATCTCCGTTGACTCATTAGCCGGGACCTAATGTTGACGGTAATTGCTACAGAACTATGGGGAGTCGCGGAAGGAGTGGTTGTCGTCGCTTAGCGAAGCTCAGTGAGCCGGCACTCGTGTGAGGAGGCGCGGACTGTTGTGTGTGTGTGTGTGTTCTCCCCCCAGGAAAAGCTGCTCTCGCGGAGGAGTGCGGTCGAGGGGAAAGTAGGGGCAGGGGTGCCAACTCGTCACACATCGACCGCGAGGCGTGTGTGCGCCCCACAGCCGCCGGTCGATGTCCCGACTGCGGCCGCGCGGACAAACAAGTTGGCAGAGGCTGCACTCGCACTCCCTGAGCGAGTCATCCGCGGCGCAGCCAGCGACAGCGGGGGGGGGGGGGGGGGGGGGGGGGGGGCAGAAAGACGCCAGCTGCGGGGCAGCTCCAACCCTGCTGCCGTCTCTCTCTGACGGCGGCTAGGTCGGAATTAAACCACCAAATTTGGTGGACAATGTTAAATTGTCCCGTAATCTGGACGTAGTGTAAGTTTTGATGCAGGGCGACATTTGACGAAACTACCTTCGAGTTTCGTAAAAAATGTCGCCTGCGTCCAAACTTTCAAAAATGTTCTACTGTTTGTTAAGCTTTTGGGACTTAACTGAGTAATCATCAGACCCTAAACTTACAAAGTACTTGTCAACTAACTTATACTAAAGACAACACAAACATCCATGCCCGAGGGAGGATTCGAACCTCCGACGCGGGAGAGCGCTATCCTCAACATGGAACTCCAGACCATTTGGCTACTCCCGCGCGGCCGCTGCGTCCAATTTCATAAATGCACGGTGTCTCATTTATGTTGCTCACCCAAAATATCTCTGGAACAACAACAGTTCGCCGCGGTGGATTAGCCGAGCAGTCTAAAGCACCTCGCACCGAAGCGCGCAGTTGCTCGCCGTCGGAGGCTCGAGTCCTCTCTGGGGCATGGGGGTATATGTATGTCTGTGTGTGTTGTTCTTACGTTAGTTTAACTTAGTTTAAGTAGTTTGCAAGCTACGGACTGATGACCACGCAGTTTGGTCCGATAGATTTACAAACACAAACAAACAACAACAACAGTTATTGTAGAACGACTTTCACCCGTATCAATTTGAGGCAGGAGCTCATGAATGTAAGCATTTAGAAACATTCTTAAACGAAATCATATGTGTGTGTGTGTTTTTTTTTAACACAAACGTATGTGTTTTTAACTAGACACCCTATATTATTTCATCAGCAATCTATAGCATGACAATTCAAATAAACAATGGCGTTGATTGCATTGCAATACGCCCAATTACATCCCGAGATATTGCGAAGCGAAGTTTCTTGACATACGCGAAACGTGCGGCTAGCGCTCGTCCTGAGACTTGGAAGGGGAACACCAACTATGGTACAAACGAATTTTGATGGGTCGCTCCAGACCACCAAGCTAAAAGGGTTTCTTCCAATGCGCCTTGGTTTCCCCGAAAATCGAGATCAAAGTCCAGCGCGTAACAGCTATACCTGTACTAAGTCAACAGCGGTACGTGAGTGAGCGTGGTATAATTGGCAAGGCGCTCGTCTGTCTCATAGACGACCCGATTTCAAATCCTGCTCGATATCATTATTATTATTTTACACTTGACCGACGATTGATTGTATATAATTATATTCCTTTTTCCCACTTCATCAATTGTTATTGCAAACATACATTTATACCAGGAAAATACAGTTACATGTGAACGATACGCTACGAATGACTAGCCGCCTGGCCGCAGAATAACAATCCGCTGGGACAAGTCAAGTGGGCGCACACTGCATTCGACGGTATAACAACAGTGGGGCCGGGGACTGTAAACGCAGCTAGAAAATGCTGCAGAAATGCTATAGGTGATGACTACAGACGGTTTACTGATCTTTCAATCGCCGTAAAAGTATGCTTCAAAATAACGAATTAAATTAAATAATCGTGCGCAATACATAACACATTGAGCAATCAACATAATTTATCATGATCAATTACTCAAGCATTAACATAAGAGTGGCTATGAAGCATATAATTATGCACAATCAGTATTCGGAAATGTGTAAAAAAATAAAAATAAAATGGTTCCAAGCAGGATTTGAACGGGGGTCGTCCATGAGACAGTCGAACGCCTTCCTAATTACACCACACGGCTCACTTACCGACTGTGACTATGTACTGGTATAGTTGTTACGCGCTGGACTTTGATCTCGATTTTCGTGGAAACCAAGTCGCACTGGAAGAAATCCTTTTAGCTTTGTGGTCTGGAGGAGTTCCCGCACAACATACCTACTAGCCATCAAAATTCGTTTGTACCATGCTTGGTGATCGCCCTCAGGACGTGCACTAACATCAACTTCGCTTCGCAATATCTCTGTATGTAATTGGCGTATTGCGATGCAATCAACGCCATTGTTTATTTGATTTGTCATGCTATAGATTGCTCTTGAAATAATATAGGGTATTCGGCAAAAACACACAGACACACACACACACACACACACACACACACACACACACACACACACACACGTTTTTAAGACAAACACATACGCTTCTGTTTTAGAATTTTCAAAATGCTTACATTCATGAGCCCCTGCCTTACATTGTTACCGGTGAAAGTCGTTTTACGATAGCTGCTGTTGTTCCAGAGATACTTTGGGTGAGCAAGTGAGATACCCTGTATAATACGAGGGTTATTATTTAAATAGTGGCAACTATTTATTCACAACCGATACAAAAGCGTTACATGTTCGCACCTGTTACTGTCCTTCAAAGTAGTCACCAGCGTTGTGTAGAGCCCGTTGCCAGCGATGTGGAAGGCGCAGTATACCGTTAGCAGAGCTTTTCCTGTTCATGTTGCGAATGGAGCGGTCTACCGCCTGTCGTATCTCTGGAACAGTTCTGAAGCGAATGCCACGAAGTGGTTCCTTCATCTTCGGAATCAAATCAAAGTCACAATGACTTAAGTCCGGGGAGTATGGTGGATGGTACAGTACTTCCCAGTCCCATCGACCGAAAAGAGCAGCCACATGTAGCGCTGAATGCACCCGCGCATTGTCATGCAAAATGATGGGTGGGTTTCGCAGAACGTGTTGTCGCTTCATTCGCAAAACTGGTCGCATGTGATGCTCCATAAACGAATAGAGTACTGTGCATTGACGTTAAGATGACACTATCACAATCGTACACAGTGACACCGTTACGTTAGACCGCTCGCTCACAAGTGACTGTGTTACCCCCTATTGTGCGCACGCTTGTGACGTGGGACGGGCGAGTCCATTTGCTCGGACGTAAGGTAGGTATGTCAACAATGTGTGCCATCAGCGACAATAGTAGATTCCATTGCATTGGAATAGGGATTAAAGTTCAGGGGGAAGAAATAAAATCATTGCGTTTTGCTGATGACATTGTAACTCTGCCAGAGACAGAAAAGGACCTGGAAGAGCAGTTGAATGGAATGGACAGTGTGTTGAAGAGAGAGTATAAAATGAACATTAACAAGAGCAAAACAAAAATAATGGAATGCGGTCTTAGAAAATCAGGCGATGCTGAAGGAGTTAGATTAGGTAAGGAAATAATGAAGGTGGTAGATGAGGTTTGTTACTTGGGTAGTAAAATAACATGCGATGGTCGCAGTACAGAGGATATAAAATATAGAATGGCAATGGGATGAAAAGCATTTTTGAAAAATAGAAATTTGCTAACATCGAATATTAATTTAAATGTAAGGAAGTCTTTTCGGAAGGCATTTGTGTGGAGTGTTGCCTTGTACGGGAGTGAAACTGTGGTGTCGCACAAGTCCAAAGTGCGCGCCACCTACTTTCGCCGCGCGCCGCCATGCACGCACGGCGCGGCGTTCTTGCGACGACAGCCACGAGCGCCCTATGCTGCAACTCCGCTCGTGGCTACCACTGAACGAGATCGTTCACTTGGGGCTGAGATAGGAACCAGCGAACACTTCGTAATCAGATAGGCACCAGTGAAGACTTGGCTATCAGTTAGGCACTAGGCAGGCCTCTAGCTCAACTATGTATCTGCAGTACTGATCTATGTAAAAGTTAAGTATTGTATAAATTCTGTGCAATATATATCTCGTTCTAATTTACTCTAGTGTTTCTAGTTTCTGGCTGCTCCCCTCCGTACCTGCACCAGCGTGCTATCTTTATTCCTGTGTCGGTCTCATTCCACTCGGCCACCGACACCTACGACGGAAACGAGACAGAAAAGCGGCGACGAGGCTGGGTAACAAAAGAAACATGTACGATAAGCAGTGCGGACAGGAAGAGAATAGAGGCTTTTGAAATGTGGTGCTACAGACGAATGCTGAAGATTAGGTGGGTAGATCGCTTAACTAATGAAGAGGTACTGAACAAAATTGATGAGCAAAGAAATTTTTGGCATACCCTGACTAAAAGAAGGGATCGCTTGGTAGGACACATTCTTAGACATCGAGGAATCGTAAATTTAGCATTGGAGGGAAGTGTGTTGGGTAAAAATCGCAGAGGGAGACCAAGAGACGCATACAGTAAGCAGATTCAAGTGGATGTGTGTTGCCGTTCTTATGAGGACATGAAAAGCCTTCTCATGATAGAGTAGAGTGGAGAGCTGCATCAAACCAGTCTCCGGACTGAAGGCCATAGCAATAACAACAGTGTCTCAACAGTAGAGTTGCCACTATTTAAGTGCCAACTCTCGTATATAGTGGGGCAAATAAAAGTGGCTCGGATGAGTCGACATGATTTTGAAAACGTATATAGTAGCAGTAATAATGTTGAAAAAGGCTAGGAACAGCCCATTCAAGACGGCTGAACCTTGCAGCGCATTTACAAAGTCTTCACGCCTTTCAGAGTAGTGCGATTGGATTCACGATTTCCTATCAGAAAGGACACAGCTCGTTGTAATTGACGGTAAGTCATCGAGTAAAACAGAAGTGATATCTGGCGTTCCACAGGGAAGCGTTATTGGTCCCCTACTCTTCCTCGTGTTTATAAACGATTTAGGAGATAATCTGAATAGCTCCCTTAGACTGTTCGCGGATGATGCTGTCGTTTATCGGTTAGTGAAGTCACAGAGGATCAAAAGCAACTGCAAAGCGATTTACACAAAATTTCTACTTGGTGCGAAAATTGGCAATTGTCACTAAATAAAGAAAAGTGTGAAGTAATACACATGACCACTAAAAGAAATCCGCTGAACTTCAATTACGCGATAAATCAGTCAAACCTTAAGGTCGTAAATTCTACCAAATACCTAGGAGTTACAATTACGAACAACTTTGACTGGAGAGAACACATAGAAAATATTGTGGGGAAGGCGAACCAAAGGTTACGTTTCATTGGCAGAACGCTTAGACGATGCACCAGCTCCACCAAAGAGACTGCCTACATCACACTTGTGCGTCATATCCTGGAGTACTGTTGCCCCTTGTGGGACCCTCACCAGGTGGGACTGACGGAAGATATTGAGAAGGTTCAGAGAAGGGCAGCCCGTTTTGTTTTATCACGTTACGGGGGGGAAAGCGTCACGGAAATGTTGCACGAATTGGGGTGGAAATCATTAAAAGAAAGACGTTATTCATTGCGGCGTGATCTGTTTGCGAAGTTTCAATCACCGACTTTTAGTTCTGAATGTGAAAATATTTTGCTAGCACCCAGCTACTTAGGGAGACATGACCATCCCAATAAAATAAGAGAAATCAGATCGAAAACGGAACGATTTAGGTGTTCTTTCTTCCCGCGCGCTATTAGAGAATGGAACGGTAGAGAAAAGTTATGAAGGTGGTTAATGAACCCTCTGCCAGGCACTTAAATGTGATTTGCAGAGTATCGATGTAGATGTAGATGTAGATGAAAGAGACCAGTCTGGTCGCGGCTCCAGTTTCCAACCAGGTCATCTGATCTGTCAGTAACAGTGATTACTTTGTGTGGGGAGCGCTCAAGTCTAGTGGTGTATGGCAGCCTTGCGCACAGTGATTACGGTGGATGTTGCAGAGCCTCATTGCCAGCGGCGGTAGAGGCCCTGGGCAGCATCAGTGACGCGGCACTCTGCATGGCCTAACAGGAACATTTACCGGACTCACCCGACGTGTCTCTGCGAGTACAATATCTCTGTCAAAGTGAAACAGCCACTGCGAGGCATCCGGTTCAACGCCAAAGATAACATTATCTTTACCCCAGAGTGATCGATACGGGACTTTAACAGTAACAGACGCGCAGATTGGATACGACGCCTTCCTGACATTTGACAAAAGGTCGTAAATAGACGGGGCGATTACACTGAAGGTGTGTAACCGTCAGTCAAGTCGTTTAAGAGAAAAATAATAGTTCTCATTATGTTTCATTCAACCCTCTTGATACACACTCACGTTGAGAAGAAAACAAATCTTCAAAGTATAGAGAAAGGAAATTCATATTTACTGTTACAATTACCTGACATTTCAGGAAGGAGGCGATCTAATTAACGAAATGTAGATTTTTATGTTTTTGACTACCGGTTTCAATGACCAAAGTCATCTTCAGATCAAAATATTGGTCATTCACTAGTACGTGTTTCGAGTAATGTTAAAATATTCATGTGCAAACGTTGCACGAAGTCATGTTTGCACTTGAAATTTTAACATTCTCCAAACACATAAAAGTGAATGACCAATAATTTGAACTGAAGATCATGACAGTTCATTGAAAAAATAAAATAAAATAAAGGACTGCAATAAGCTATCTTGGTTACATTCCGTTATTGGAGTTGTTAATTATATCATGTTTACTGCTCACGTCCATTCAAAAAATGTTCAAATGTTTGTAAAGCTTATGGGACTTAACTACGGGGTCATCAGTCCCTAAACTTACAAACTACTTAAGAACTACTTACGAACTAGGACGGCACAAATATCCATGCCCGAGGGGGGATTCGAACCCCCGACCGTAGTGGCCGTGCTGACCGTGACTGGAGCGCCTCAGTCACCTCGGCCACCGCGGCCGGCTCACGTCCATTAGTATGTTCTGAAGAAAAGGTTAGAATTTCAGTCACTTGGATTCAGCACAAGTGCTGTTGCCTATTAGCCAACCCTCCAGGCTAACATGGTTCAAGTGCTAAACATTTCTGTAGAAGATACTAATGTACATGTAAGTTCATTTTATGAGTCCGCAACAATCTGTCACATCTCTGTTCTTCTATTTCTCCCGTGATACACCACACACTTCGAAAGCTGCTAACATAATTCCGAGCACCGACAGGATAACGTGTCAGTTTCGTTTAATGATTCGCTGAAAGATAGATAACCAGCGCAACACGAACCAGCAGTGTCTCGAACTCGACCGAATGCTGTTACCGTGTTCTCACGTCAAATTTCCACTCGCGAGAAGGTTGTTTCGCGGATTCATCAGGAAGCACCTGATGAAGATCGCGAGTAACGCCACCGAAATATCGTGCTAGTACGACGCGAATAACCGGCAGTAAACCCAAATCTCCAAAATAACAATACCCTGCCTGGAAAGCGTTAACATTAACATTTACAATTATTAAATAAATTTCCTGCCTTTTGTCTTCTTCGACTACTAACTTCTGAATACTACCTGCTTCATACGCCTACCAAGACAATAAAACATTGGCGAAAAACGACCGAAGTTTTGCAGAGACGTTGCGGCTTCGCGTTTACCTACGTGTGATTTTGTTTTGTACACCTCAAAAGCCGCGATCCCGACCAGGGAATGCCCTCGTTAATCACAACAGCGCTCGAGAAGTGACACGACATTAATCAATGAAAATGTATGAGCGTAATCTGACGGAAACAGGACGTGCCCTTCATATCTGTTTCTGTTATCGCAGCGCGACCAATACTGACCGGCTGTCGCTCCGTGCCATTTACCTCTCCTCTTATTCCCCTAAAAGGAAGGCTTATTGTTCATGTACACTGCAGCTTTACTCCGCAACCCACGTTATTGTACGTGGCGAACGGTACTGTGAGAACACCTGTCACGCCCAACTTATCCTGCTCCGGTCACGAATATATGCGGGGGAATTATGATTGTTGGTAAGCCACAGTTTGACCTCGAATCTTTCTTACTGTATCGCCACCTTTCTTCACGAAATAGAAATTGTAGAGAGCGGTATAGCGCTTGATAAATCTTCCAGGATCGTATCCTCTCAGAATTTAAATACCATATCGCGCCATACTAGCATGCGGTAGTAGCCGAGCGGTCTGGAGCGCCACGTTGCGGATCGGGCGGCCTCCCGCATCGGAGGTTCGAATCCTCCATAGGGCATGGATGTTTGTGTTGTCTTTAGTATAAGTTAGTTCATAAGTAGTTTGTAAGTTTAGGGACTCAAGACCACGCAGTTATGTGCCATAAGCTTTACAAACAATTTTCCTCTTCTTTTTGCACAATATTAGAGAACGCCAATATTTTAGTTTGCTTCTGGATTTGGCAGAGAATCTCTGTGACACTTCTCCGATTACAGAACAAATCAGTAAAGTACGCACTGCTCTTCTTTGGATTTTCTCTATTTCCGCCGGCCGCGGTGGCCGAGGGGACTGAGGCGCTCCAGTCACGGTCTGCATGGCCACTACGGTCGGGGGTTCGAATCCCGCCTCGGGCATGGATATTTGTGCCGTCCTTAGTTGTAATTAGTTCATAAGTAGTTTGTAAGTTTAGGGACTGATGACCCCGTAGTTAAGTCCCATAGACTCTACAATCATTTTCTCTATTTCCTCTCTTATTCCTGTCTAGTAATGGCCCCAGATTGACGACCAAAATTCGTGCATCTTTCGAACGTTTATTCGTCTTAATTCTTCGACTATGGAGTAATTGTAAAGAGTAATTTTCCGACATGAAGCAAAGTACCTGTAGAATCTCCCGACTGACACGGTACACTCACTCCCTAAAAACGATGCCAACAGCGAGTAGCTCTGCAAAAGCGATTACAACACTGGTGAATCGGCGGCAATCAAGCCGAAAACGCCATTTGGCTTCCCACAGAACAACACGTAGGAAGTCGCAGTTGTAAAGGAGTCTCATTCATGTTCACAATTATTGAATGCATTCGATGGACGTCTGACGATTTCCTGGCTTCCCCTCTTACAAATTATCATAAGAGCCAGTAACTTGTTAGGAAAGTAACACCCAGTCACTCAGGACCGAAATCAAGTAACCATGATGGGCGCTAAGTTATTATTTGATGTGTTACATTCTGAACAAGTTACAGGTTCTGATGATCTAAATCTACATGGGATACTCTGAAAATCACATTTAAGTGCCTGGCAGAGGATTCATCGAACCACCTTTATACTATTCTTCTCCCATTCCATTCCCGAATAGAGCGCGGGAAGAAAGAACACCTGAATCTTTCCGTTCGAGCTCTGATTTCTAGTATTTTATTGTGATGATCATTTCTACCTATATAGGTGGGAGTCAACAATATATTTTCACATTCGGAGGAGAATGTTGGTGATTGGAGTTTCGTGAGTAGACCACGCCGCAGCGATAAGCGCCGTTGTTGTAATGATTTCCATCTCAGGTCCTGTATCATTTCCGTGACACTGTCTCCTCTGCTTCGTGACAATACGAAACGAGCTGCCCTTCTTTGACTCTTTCGATGTGCTCCGTCAAACCCACCTGATAAGGATCCCACACTGGGCAGCAATACTCTAAAAATGGGCGGACAAGCGTAGTGTATGCATTTTCTTTTGTAGTTCTGTTGCATGTTTTAAGGGTTCTGCCAATAAAACGCAGTCTCTGGTTCGCCTTTCCCACGACATTATCTGTGTGTTCTTTCCAGTTTAAGTTTGAAGTAATAGTAGTACTATCATGTTCATTTTCCTCTGTTTGTCCGCCTGATATGCAAAACACAGTTCTTTTCTTGTTATCCAGAAATGTTTCAGCATCTCTGTGCCGTCATTATATGGTCATGTAAGACAATTTTTACAACGTCAGATATTAGTAGCGTTGTCATAGTTGGTTTCGTCATATAGTTCCTTTTCCTTATTTTTGAGAGCCACACATAAACAATACACATATATAGCTAAATTATTGCTTGAACAATCACTTTACACCTTGCCAAAAACGAACTGTGTAAAGCTTTGTTACTGTGGGGCAGCTAACTGACATGGTCGCAAAACAACGATGCTTGCACTGTTTGTTTTGGCCAAAGTGTAAAGTGATTGTTCCAACAATAATTTTGCGGAACATGTGTATTATATGAGCACGAAAAAAACCAAGAAAATTAAGATAAAGCCAAAAACAACTATGACAACAAGACCAGAAACGTACATTGTAAAAATGGTCCTACATGACCATAGAATCTAAAACTAAGCAGTATACAAATAAAACCCTGCTAATGATAACAAAGAGTTGCTGAAACATGTTTGGGTAACAAGAAAAACAATGTTTTGCGTGTGGAGTGGACCTCATACCCAATCATGTTGTACCTCTTTTTATGATGTCAACATTTTGCGAGTCCAGAATTTGACAGTAACTAACACACATCATAAACATCATTCACGTTGATTATTTACGTGCAGGTTTCTTTGTACTGTACTTTAGTTCAACAGAATCAAATACCGTGTTGTAAGTGTGTAAATTTCAACGAGATGAAATTGCTGTGACAGGCTGAGAATATAAAAAGGAAACGGCAGGGAAAATAGTTACAGATCAATGCACACACAGACATATATCGTATTAAAAACTGAGTAATCTTAACATAAACTGGAGTAAATACACGTAATTTTCGAAACGTATTTTACTGCTAATGCTGGCGAAGTATTTTTATCATTTAAAACAGGTTTCATATGATTATCATTAGTAGTGATAAAAGGTAAGCTACCACCAACGTAATTCTTGGGATGCCCAGAGAGAATTTGCTACACGTTTGGAAGAAGGGGAATGCCCTTGACTTGTTACGAACTCTGGACTGAGTTAACGAGTCAATTAAAAGGTTCAGAGAGACTTTCATTTCAATTTTAACTAGTTATACACGGCGACGGTCCCTCGTGGCTCTGTCTCACATTTAATTAATGAGGAAATAAAGCAAATAAAGAAGCACCGAGAAAATTTATTACTGCATTGCTATGGCTGTATTGAATGAAAGGAAAGTTTAAAAAAGGGCATTTTCTCAGAAAGTCATTCATTGTACAGCCAGTGGACTTACTAACTCTGTAGCATGCGACGTATAATTGGCCCTGAGAAAAGCAACTATTCTGAACATCTTGTCCACCTACTTTCTATCTCCTCCTCCCTCCCTCTCTCTCTCTCTCTCTCTCTCTTTCTCTCCCTCTCCATCCTCCCTCTCCCCTTACACCTTTTTTTCCCCTATGCATCCTCCATCTCTGTCCATCTACACTCCCACCATCTATCTTGTTTTCCAGTTTATTCTCCCTTCTGCCTCTCTGACCATCTCCTACTTCTCTCTCTTCATTTTCTCTTTCTATCTTTTAAGTATTCAAAATTAAGATGTTACAAACTAGGAATTTACTTAAATATTTTTTTGGTAACGACGACAAAAGATCAATGAGTTACTCATCCAGAAAACAAAGCGAAATAGCAACGCCATTACATAAGATCCTTTAAAGACTTGGCTACTACGATGCTTCGATTTGGACTGCTGACAACATTATAGACATAGCATTGGTAGTATTGTAGCTTCCAGGCATGCGTGAGCTACGGAAAAATGACCCATTTAAATACGAAGATCCCTACAACGTGACCGCACAAAACGTATTTACTATCGTGTTTCACTTATTCCACTATACTTTATCGACACGCAGGTCAGATGTTGGAAGCAGTTCGATGTTTAAGTATTAGGGAGCACACGCTTGGAGTTTTTTTTTTATCAAGATTCAGGAAGGAAGACTGATTTTCCCTTTGATAGGAACTATCCCGGCATCTGCGTGGAAGGATTTACGGAAATCACGGAAACCCTAAAGCGAAATGGGCGGAGACAGGTTTGAACCGCCATTCTCCAGAATTCAAGTTCATTGTGTCACCACAGTGCCATCTCTAGCGATATGACAGTTGGAGATTTTAATGGGTTGTATAAATCAAACATTTACTTCGTTTTAGCACTCTTAAGGACTATGTAAACACATGAGTTTTGTTTCATGCACATTTGTGGCAAAGTAGTAATCGCATTTTTAACAGTATTGCAGGAAAATTGCAAGAAAGAAATAAGAAAATAATAGGAGTGAGCGAGCGGTGGACCTCGACATCTTTGGATTTCTATCTTGAGTCGCTAAGAGATAAAAGGAACTAATTACTGTGTGAAGACTGGTGCGTTGCGCGGGTTGCCTATCGACCTGGTGGGCATGTCCACTCCAGAAAATAAATAAACAATCGAAACGTGTTGTGATACAGATGCTGGTGAACTAAGCTTATTTTGAAAACCGAAGCGATGCAACAGCTTAAATAGGACAGTGAAAAATGTAAAACGTTACATCAAGGATCAATGTTTGTAAAGGTATGGGACGAAGCTGCAGCGGTCATCAGTGCCTAGACTTAGAAGCTACTTAAACTAACTTATGCTAAGGACAACACACACACACGCACGCCCGAGGAAGGAGTCGAGCCTCCGACGGGAAGCAGATGCGCACTCCGCAGCAAAGCGCCTTGGAGCGCACGGTGAATCCCGCGCGGCAAATCTATTATCAACAAAAGGTTGGAGTGAGTTCGACAGCACATTTCTTCGCATTTGGCAAAGAAATGCCCTTGACTTCTAACGGAATTCGGATTGACTTACGGGATAATTATAAAAGTGTGGGGAGGGAGATTGTAGGGACAAAATGTATTTTTCAATTTATTCTGAGTTTCTGTGCAACACTAGATTTTGAACATTAATAACAGGTCAGAGGAGAAAAGTGGAATTTAAGAAATAAAAATATTAGAATTTAGCGGGGCTCGACTTCGAGATCTTTTGATCTGTAGTCTTAAACGCTAACCACCGAGTCACTGAAAAAGAAAAATCAGAGAATTGCGATTGGCGAAATATATGTTAAGCTAAAATGTTTCCAAAAATATATTTGCTGTCAACTTAGCGGGCACGCTCACCCGAGAAAGATCGAGATATATGTATTTATAGACACATACGTTTCTAAATGTATTGTGATACTGGTGAAACACATTTATTTTTAAAATCGAAACGACACAACAACAGCGTACATACGGCTGTTTACTAGAAAACGGTAAAAGAGATTGAGCTATTAAGAACTTAAAGGTTGGGGTGACCACCACAATGCTTTGTTATGCATTGGTGGGGGAATATCCCTAACGGGTTACGAACTTTAAATGACTTACCGAGCTAATTACAAGACGTGGGGGAACGGGGTAACTGTGAATTGTATCTGTTATATATGCCAAGATCGTTATTCAAAATTTTATTTCATATTACCGGTTTCCACAAACTTACTTGTCATCTTCAGTTTTCTACATTTTTAAAACTAGCACCTCTCCATGGATGATTTATAACTGCGCAGTTCAATCGTATTGAGTCTTGGTTCATAAGAATTTGCATTTTCTCGTCGTTTATGAGATCTATAACGTTATCTAAACAAGTTGTGCCAGAATTTAAAATAATGTGCCACAGCTCGTTACTTTAAAAATCTATGACACCACATATTACTTCCACTTGTTCACACTTGTATGTTATTCTACTGTATAGAGGCTAAGCGTGTGTATAATGACATTATAGACAAGCTCAGCTTGTATACAGTTCCTTTACATACAAGTGTGAACAAGTGGAAAAAATATGTGGTGTGACAGATTCTAAAAGTGACGAGCTGTGGCACATTACTTTAAATTCTGGTGCAACTTAGATAACGTTATAGACCTCATAAATGACGAACGAATGCAAATTCTTCGCGATTGAACTGTGCAGTTGTAAACGATCTATGGAGAAGTGCTATTTAAAAAAAAATGTAGACATAATAAGATGACAAGTAGTCTGAAATAAAATAATGAATAGCGATGTTGGAATATACAGGGTGAATAAAAAGGGATTTCGCAAACTTACACAACTGAAAGTAGACGATAATAGAAGCAAAAACGTCTCAGTAAACATGCGTCCACATACGAGCCGTCTGCGAGATGATTACGAATGTATGCTGCCAAGCCGCCACTGATATCACTGTAAACATTGTCCTAGTTAGTAAACGCTTGACAAAAATTCCGAAATGATCCGGCGGTTTGCGAAGAATCCGAAATTCATTACACAGACGAGCACAGTATTGCATTCAACGGAAAAAAGACACTTCGAACACCTCCTTTAATAGGTAACGCATACGTGAAATGTGAACTACGTGCGATGTAAAACTTAATAGTAAAGTCTAAATTTCAAATAAGTTTGTACTAACTAGCGCGATGTTTACATAAAAGTCAATGAAATGTGAACTAAATGCGATATAAACGTTGACAGTAAAGTCTAAATTTCAAATTAATGTGTTCTAACTAGGACGGTGTTTACAATGTCAGTGGCGGCTTGGAACCATACATTCGTAATTATATCGTAAACAGCTCGTTTTCGGACGCATATTAATTGTGTCGTTTTTGCTACTGTCCTATCAACCATGTAAGTTTGCACCTTTATGATACATCCTGTATATTTAATAATAAACAATTATTTAGATGACTCTTGCTTTTAATAGAGTCATGCATATTCTGGACAATTGTAGTTTTCATGTTATATATTAAAAGAATTTACGAAAACAAAACTAGCCGGCCAATTTCCTCCTTTTTAAACGAAAGGTATTCATCCACAGTTTTGTCATTAAATATCAGAATGTACACAACTCTCGTCTTCCTGTTTCTATACTCAAACGCTATTTCCTTCTGTATATTTCTTATGGGGATGTTCTTGCTGTAAAGTCAGTCAGTCAGGCCGTACTATCCGAAAGATTTCCTTCATCTTTACTTTAAACGAAAGGTATTCATTCGCAAATTTGTCATCAACTATCATAATTAACTTAACATACTCCGCCCTTTATTTTTATTCAAACGCTGTATCCTTCTGTCCTTGTGTTGAACATTTAATCGGTTTGTTTTACGATATCTTCGGTTCTAATTAAGGTACACGGTTCTTCATGACCTAACAACACTCAGCGGATGAAGGTCTTTCATTTGCGCTTTCAAACACTTGCATTGATTGATTGTGAAGAAAGCTATGCGTGAACATTCAACTTTACTTTCATTTTTTCCAAACTTTTTTGTCATTTTTTTTCTTTTAACGAGAGGTATTCATTCGCAGATTTGTCATCAAGTATCAGAATTATCTAAGTCTCTCCATCATTTATTTTTTATTCAAACGCGGTACTTTCTATCCTTGCACTGAATATTGTAATCGCTTTGTTTTACGATATCTTCGGTTCTAATTAAGGTACACAGTTCTTTTTGAGCTAACAACACTCAGTGGATGAAGGTCTTTCATTTGCGCTTTTAAACACTTGCATTGATTGATTTTGAAGAAAGCTGTGCATGAACATTTAACTTTACTTCCATTTCTTCCAAAGTTTTTTGTGTTTGCACTAACGGTGCGAAGTATTCGCACGGGTCCCATAGTTTATTGTGATTTCCAGCGGAACACACAGTATTTAACATTAACAACGTTGCCAGAGGAAAATAAAAGCGAAAGTAACAAGTAAAAATATTTGGACCCAGCGGGGTTCGAACTCGGGACCCCTGGATCGGCAGCCTGCCGCGCCGAGCACTGAGCCACAACGACTGCTGGCGCTGCGCGGGTTGCCTACTACGTGGGCGCACGCACCGAGCAGCAGCAGCTTGACGTCGCGCGCGGCGCGCTCGCGCTCCTCGCGCAGCGCCTTCTCGATCTGGCGGCTGCGGTCGGCGGCGGCGCGCTCCTCGGCGGAGGCGCGGCAGCCCATGGCCAGCCCCAGCAGCCCGCCCGCCGCGCGCCGCCCACCGCCGCCGCCCCCGCTGGGGCCGGCCGCGGACGCCTTGCTGCCGCCCGTCGCCAGCGTGCCTGCGTCTGCAGCGGCGGCCACCAATCGATGTCGAGGCCCGCGGTCGACTGCGCCGCCGCCCGCCGCCCGCCGCCGCCGCCGGGTCGGGGCCGACGCGGCGCGGCGGTGCGCGCGCACGCCCGCGCCTGGGGTAGGTCCGTGTCCGGCGGCGAGCGGGCGAGAGGGAGGGCCATCGATCCAGCAGCCGTGGGCGGCGGCGGCGGCCACGCTGCCCCTCCACCGACACAACAGCGACGACGCTTGCTATCGCCACGAGTGGCCCACAAAACTGCCGTACCGCCGCCATTAGCTCCAAACAATGGCAGCATCAGAAAGTCTGGTTTGAACACCACACTGCTTTACTGGCCGCGGTCCTGTTTGCTGGTGGTATGGCGTCGCCTTCATCCGACATTTCAACTGACTTAAGCCCGCCTCAGACAACGCTGGATTTGCAGCTGGAATCCGTGCTCGGTTTCCCAGCGGACTGTCAAGCGTGATATTGCACTGAGCACTGCAATACCTTCTGTGCGAGGCTGGCTGCACACGATGTTTCGTTCACCCTAGGTCGGTGAACGACACGTGATACTTGACAGTGTGTCAACATGGACGCGGTAGTAACGGAAACAGCACAGCTTAGGTCGTGTTTACAGCCCGCGGTTGCTCCGTGGCGGAGGAATCGCGCCGGTTTGGCAGTGCGCTGTTTCTCACAAGGCAGCGTGGACCCTATATATAGGCGCGGCTGCGCCGGCACTTCCGCTCTTCCGCTGCGGAATCAAAATACCAGCGGCTGCACTTCCAAACCGCTTACACGGCGGCTAATGGGGCTGTTTGTTGCGCCATATGTCTGTCCGCCTGGTCGGAACAGGGCGTCCGAGGTCACTGCGGCCGAAACACCTGCTGTGTGAGTGACGAGCGGAGCATCCAGAAAATCACAGAGGTTGCTCAGCCACGGAGCAACCGCGGTCTATAAATGGCCTGAGGCTGCGTTTATAGACAGCGATGCCTCCGCGGTGGAGCAACCCCTGTGATTTTCTGGATGCTCCGCTCGTCACTCACACAGCAGGTGTTTCGGCCGCAGTGACCTCGGACGCCCTGTTCCCACCTGGTGGACAGACATATGGCGCAACAAACAGCCCCATTAGCCGCCGTGTAAGCGGTTTGGAAGTGTAGCTGCTGGTATTTTGACTCCGCAGCGGGAGAACGGAGGGATCGCTACCGCAGCAGCGCCTATAAACAGGCCCCATGTTGCCTTATGAGAAACAGCGCACTGCCAAACCGACGCGATTCCTCCGCAGCGGAACAACCGCGTGATATAAACACGGCCTTAGTAGACGTTTAACCAGCGCGTTTTTATTTACTGAAGAAACAAGGCACGGAAAACGACGTGAGAATGTTAACCATAGATTGTGGAGTCGTTTCTGGTTATCTCGCCATGATAATGAGCAAAGTGTTTCGACGATGTTATTTGAGAATAATTAAATTCGCTTGAAGAAAAAGATTTGTTAATAATTATGATGTTGTAAACGAACGTGTTTATACATTATATCACAATGCCTTTTTAGTTTTGATATGTTGTATGAAAAGTTCTGCATCAAACTTTCTCTTTATAATGCACGACCTTTCGATTTATAGTCTGTCACCCTACCACTGTGCTACAGAGCCGCACTACACACAGTATACCTATAGTAAAGTATTCTATTCGCATATTGGTTGCAACTGTAATTTGTGTGTGATTCAGCACATTTTGGTGCCTCAACTCTTTACTCGACATTTTCATGGAGTTTACTTAGAGCTGTGCACCACGGAGCAACCATAATAGTGAAGAAGTCATTCTCGTCGTCTTATAATATGCTGTGCGATTACCTCTGATGGCCAGTACAGTTGCACGCCAACGTTATGCTGCTGATTACTGTAGTTCTTGATGCAATGAGCACTCTGTGTATAACTTATGTCTCTTATGTGGAGTAACTTATCGCGACTACCCAGTGAGTAGGAGGACCGGGGTTCGAATACCGGCTCCACACAATATTTTCAGCTTTCCCTGTTGATTAAATTCAATGCCCACAGACATTTAATGTCGTAAATTTGTTTATTTCTTGAAAAGTATTACAGTTAACAAGACACTTTATTGACTCAGTATATGAGAGTACTTCTCAGCTTCTGACTAATGTTACACATAATTTCAAAACTTCATGAAACTTCTTTCTGTCTGACGCCCCTTATTAACTGATATTAGCGCTTTACTATATATTAGCTGCATGTGTAGTCACACTTCATCACCAGGCATGACGTTTGAATTTATTAACTATTTATAATATACTCTACTCTAAACATAGTTTGTAAATAGTATCTAGATATATCTGATTCAATAGACAGAAAGAAAGTGTCCATGACACTGAAAGAAGTAGGTATCAGTTAAATCACCAAAACGTTAGCTCAACAGACACTCACAAACACAACCACAAAAGTTAAATTACTTGGAGTCTTTCTGAATCCATCCGAATTAACACAGGAGTTCGACAGGGCGATGGTCTCTCACCAACTCTCTTCAATCTGCTCTCAGGAAAGGTCGTGACAGAATGGAATAGAGAACTACAAGAGAAAACATCGAAGAAATTCATGTAGGACAAGGAAGGGAGAAGATATGAAGTGAAATGTCTCGCTTTTGCTGATGATATTGCAATAATTTTAAGGACACAACAGATGAAAAATAATTATAGAAACATTTCACGAAGCTTCAGCCAAAACCGGTTTACAAACATATGAGAAAACGGAATATATTGAATATGAACACAACAGTAAGAGAATGTTCAAATGTTTGTAAATCTATCGGACCAAACTGCGCGGTCATCAGTTCGTAGCTTACAAAATGCTTAAACTAAGATAAACTAACCTTAGGACAACACACACACACACACACACACACACACACACCCATGCCCCGGGGAGGATTCGAACCTCCGACGGCGAGCAACCGTGCGCGTCGCAGCGAGGCGCCTTAGAGCGCGACACGACAGTAAGAAATAGCTATAAACACAACACGGAAACATTAAAAAAAGTCCCCAGAATGAAACCTTACTCTGCAGAGAAGTGTGCGCTGATATGAAACTCCCTGGCAGGTTAAAATTGTGTGCCGTAACCGGGCTTCGAACCTGGGACCTTTGCCTTTCGCGGGCAAGCGCTCTACCAACTGAGCTATCCCGGTACGCTTCACGGTCCGTCCTCACAACTTTACTTCCGCCAGTACCTCGCCTCCTACTTTCCAAACTTACAGAAGTTCCCCGGCGAAACTTGCAAGAATAGCACACTTGGAGGAAAGAATATCAGCGCACACTCCGCTATATAATGAAACTTTCATTCTGGAAACATCCCCTAAGCTGTGGCTAAGCTATGTCTCCACCATATCCTTTCTTCCAGGAGTGCTATTCCTCCAAATGGGGACGGAGTATGAAGTGTGTCGGGATACATCAGAAGGTAGAGCGCTTGCCCACGAAAGGCAAAGGTCCCAGGTTCGAATCCCGGTTACGGCACACAATTTTAATCTGCCAGGAAGTTTCACTGAAAGAGTTGAAAGTTTAAGGATTTGGGAGAATGGACAGAAGCAAATGGGTTGAATATTACCACAAGTAAATAAAGATCAAAGAAAATGGAACTGGTGTACAAAGTCATCCAAAACTGATATAATAAAAGGTCGGTATTGTTCCAGGAAATAATTAAACACTTCGCAGCAGTAACTAACCGGGAAGCATTGTATGGATCTGAATCTCTAACACTAAGTAGAAAGCGCGAGAAAAAAAGAACTAGAAAAGCAAGAAACGAAAATACATAGTAAAATTTTAGGACCACCAAAGTACAAGAATAACATCTGGAAGAAGAGAAGAAAGGAAGATTTTTATAGAGAAGTAGAAATCATCACAGACACAATAAGGAAGATGAGGTTATAGTTTTACGAGCACATTTACAGAATGAATGTCAAAAGTCTGACGAAGAAAATTTTCAATTTCATTTCCAAATTGAAGAACACCACGGGATGGTCGGAAGAGACAAGACAGGCAAAATTTCAGGCTACGAATCAATTCTACAAAATTACCCATCCAACAACAAAAACTACAACCTAGTTGGATTATGTGAATTGAACCGAAGCATGCCATTAGCAAACGCTTGAAATAGTTTTTGGATGATAAGTTGCTCAGTTGCTCAGTGACCGGCGGCCAGTGCACACGTGACCAGCAGCAGCTCTACATTTTACGGTAACCGGCTTCTTAATAGAAGCGACTTATTTACATTTCGTGTGTACTTTCTCTTGCAGCTCTTTATACTTTAGTGTGCTCGCGTGTTTGTTTATTAAGAATCGCGTTTATTTGTCAGCTCAGTTACTGCATTTTTTATTTATTAGCTCGCGTATATATTTTTCAGATTCGTCGTTAATAAACAGTTCAGCGTTAGGTCTATACTTTACAAAGCTCACTGTTTATCAAACTACTGAGTCCTCTGACGTACTTACTTGGAAGAATCAAAGGTTTTTAGAATGGCTAGGAACTGTAACTGCTGCGAACGGATGGAGGCAGAGTTGGTGACTCTTCGCTCGCAGCTTCAGGCGGCGTTGGCTTCGCTGGCAACGCTTGAGACTGCGGTGGGTGGGCGCCGCTGTTGTGGGCCGCTCGCGGGGGTACAGCAGACGCCCTGTGCGTCTGTTGTGCCCTCCGATCGGCCTGCGGCTTTGGCCAGCCCGCTCACTGCCCGCGAGGAGGTAGCCCCCCAATCCGTGGTGGATTGGGAGGTCCCCTCAGCGCGTGTCAGGCGGCGTAAGACTTCCCGGGGGACCGAAGTGGAGGCCTCCTCGGTTAGTCTTGCCAACAGATTCGAGGCGCTGTCTGTGGCAGGGGATGTTCCTGATGCGGATGGTGTCGCTTGTCCTGTACTCGCCCCTCTGCCTTCAAGATCCGGGCACTCACAGAGGGTGGGTTTGTTGGTAGTTGGGAGCTCCAACGTTAGGCGGGTAATGGAGCCCCTTAGGAAAATGGCTACTAGGGAGGGGAAGAATTCCAATGTGCACTCCGTGTGCATACCGGGGGGAGTCATTCCGGATGTGGAACGGCTCCTTCCGGATGCCTTGAAGAGCACAGGGTGCAGCCAACTGCAGGTGGTGGCTCATGTTGGAACCAATGATGTGTGTCGCTTTGGATCGGAAGAGATCCTCTCTGGTTTTGAGCGGCTATCAGAAGTGGTTAAGACTGCCAGTCTTGCTTGCAAGATGAAAGCGGAGCTCACCATCTGCAGCATTGTCGACAGGACTGACTGCGGACCTTTGGTTCAGAGCCGAGTGGAGGGTCTGAATCAGAGGCTCAGACGGTTCTGCGACCGTGTCGGCTGCAGATTCCTCGACTTGCGCCAAAGGGTGGTGGGTTTTCGGGTTCCGCTAAATAGGTCAGGAGTCCACTACACTCAGGAAGCGGCTACACGGGTAGCGGGGGCTGTGTGGCGTGGACTGGGCGGTTTTTTTAGGTTAGATGGCCTCGGGAATACACAAAATGGGTTTCAGTCTCAAAGGGGGCAGGTCAGACACGGGAAGAAAGTAGACATAAAAACCATTGGTGTAACAGTTGTAAACTGTCGTAGCTGTGTTGGAAAAATTCCAGAGCTCCAAGCGCTGATAGAAAGTACTGAGGCACAAATCGTTATAGGTTCTGAAAGCTGGCTGACGCCTGAGATAAATTCGGCCGAAATTTTTTCGAAGGGCCAAATGGTCTTCAGAAAGGATAGAATAAATAAAACAGGGGGTGGCGTGTTTATTGCTGTTACAAACGGTTTATCCTGCAACGAAATTGAGGCAGATACTTCCTGTGAATTGATCTGGGTAGAGGTTATACCTGACCACCGAAATAAATTAATAATTGGATCTTTTTATCGGCCCCCTGACTCAGACGATGCGGTTGCAGAAATGTTCAAAGAAAGCTTGAATCATATTTCAAATAGGTATCCGAAGCATACTGTTATAATCGGTGGCGACTTTAATTTAACCTCGATATGTTGGCATAATTACGTATTCAAAACCGGAGGCAAATATAAAACATCGTCCGAACTAGTTCTGAATGCTTTTTCTGAGAACTACTTCGAACAGTTAGTTCATGAACCCACTAGAATAGTACGTGGTTGCGAAAATACTCTTGATCTCCTAGCAACAAATAATCCCGAGATAGTAAAGAGCATCAAAACAGATACAGGGATTAGCGAACATCGAGTTGTAGTAGCGAGACTGAATATCGAAATTCCCAAATGCACCAAAAATAAACGAAAAATATATCTATTCAATAAAGCAGATAAAAATTCGCTTCACGCTTTCCTGAGTGATAGTCTCCAGTCCTTCAAAACTAAAAATGCGAGTGTAGATCAGTTGTGGCTTACATTCAAAGACATAATATCAGTAGCAATCGAGAGATTTATACCAAATAAATTAATAAAAGAGGGGGCTGACCCCCCGTGGTACACAAAACAGGTCAGATCACTGTTGCAGAAACAAAGAAAAACGCATGCAAAATTTAAAAAGACACAGAATCCGCAAGACTGGCAATCTTTTACTGAAACTCGCAACCTAGCGCGGACTTCAATGCGAGAATCTTATAGTTGTTTCCACAACGAAATCCTGTCTCGTAATCTTGCAGAAAATCCAAAGAAATTCTGGTCATATGTGAAGTACACTAGCGGCAAAACACAAACAATACCTTCACTACGCGATAGCAATGGTAATACTACCGACGACAGTACTGCTAAGGCAGAATTACTAAACACAGCTTTCCGAAATTCTTTCACCAAAGAAGACGAAGTGAACACTCTAGTATTCAGTCCAAGAACAGCTGCCAGCATGCGAAACTTAGAAGTAGATGTTCCTGGAGTAGTAAAACAACTTAAGTCACTAAACAAAAATAAATCTTCCGGGCCAGATTGTATACCAACTAGATTCCTCTCAGAGTATGCTGATGAAATAGCTCCGTACTTAGCTATAATTTACAACCGATCACTCAGCGAAAGATCCGTACCCAAAGACTGGAAAGTTGCCCAAATTACTCCAATATTCAAGAAAGGCAATAGGAGTGATCCCCAAAATTACAGGCCTATCTCATTGACGTCGATTTGCAGTAGGATTTTGGAACATATACTTTGTTCGAATATTATGTACTACCTCGAAGAGAACGACCTATTAACCAATAGTCAGCACGGATTCAGAAAGTATCGCTCTTGCGAAACACAGCTTGCCCTTTATTCACATGAAGTGTTAAGTGCCATCGACAAGGGATCTCAAATCGATTCCATATTTCTGGATTTCCGGAAGGCTTTTGATACTGTACCCCACAAGCGGCTTCTAATGATATTGCGTGCTTATGGAATATCTCCCCAATTGTGCGATAGGATTCACGATTTCCTATCAGAAAGGACACAGTTCGTTGTAATTGACGGTAAGTCATCGAGTAAAACAGAAGTGATATCTGGCGTTCCACAGGAAAGCGTTATTGGTCCCCTACTCTTCCTCGTGTTTATAAACGATTTAGGAGATAATCTGAATAGCTCCCTTAGACTGTTCGCGGATGATGCTGTCGTTTATCGGTTATTGAAGTCAACAGAGGATCAAAAGCAACTGCAAAGCGATTTAGACAAAATTTCTACTTGGTGCGAAAATTGGCAATTGACACTAAATAAAGAAAAGTGTGAAGTAATACACATGACCACTAAAAGAAATCCGCTGAACTTCAATTACGCGATAAATCAGTCAAACCTTAAGGTCGTAAATTCTACCAAATACCTAGGAGTTACAATTACGAACAACTTTGACTGGAGAGAACACACAGAAAATATTGTGGGGAAGGCGAACCAAAGGTTACGTTTCATTGGCAGAACGCTTAGACGATGCACCAGCTCCACCAAAGAGACTGCCTACATCACACTTGTGCGTCCTCTCTTGGAGTACTGTTGCCCCTTGTGGGACCCTCACCAGGTGGGACTGACGGAAGATATTGAGAAGGTTCAGAGAAGGGCAGCTCGTTTTGTTTTATCACGTTACGGGGGGGAAAGCGTCACGGAAATGTTGCACGAATTGGGGTGGAAATCATTAAAAGAAAGAAGTTATTCATTGCGGTGTGATCTGTTTGCGAAGTTTCAATCACCGACTTTTAGTTCTGAATGTGAAAATATTTTGCTAGCACCCACCTACTTAGGGAGACATGACCATCCCAATAAAATAAGAGAAATCAGATCGAAAACGGAACGATTTAGGTGTTCTTTCTTCCCGCGCGCTATTAGAGAATGGAACGGTAGAGAAAAGTTATGAAGGTGGTTAATGAACCCTCTGCCAGGCACTTAAATGTGATTTGCAGAGTATCGATGTAGATGTAGATGTAGATAATAAGAAAAAGATTCTATCATAGTCTTAGGTTCTAAGCTCTCTATAATTGGCCAAATTCTTTAATAAAAATATATCACTAAATGTACCTATCATTATAGGTATCTAATATCAAACCGCTGTATAAGACAATATTCCTCAAATATCACGCGATACCACGTGGAATACCGCCTTGTCTTAAATGGCGCATTATTAAACTTTTACACGAGGCATAACGTCATGATGCGTTTTTCTGTACTACTACACACATGATTACAAATAATGTCGAATCTTCTCTCGGCCGCGTGCTTGAAGTGAATTATTAATTACATTTACTCGTTGCAATGTAATAAGATCTTTCAAACGTGCGAATTCGATTCTGTATAGAATAGAGAATTTTACTTATTTTATAGAAATTGTCATCAGGGAGATACGTCCCCCCGACCTCCATTACAATCAGCAGAGTTAATTCCATCACTCAGCAAATACTTTTCGAATATCATCATAACTTTGTAGGAAAAAATAAAAAGCAGTTATTGGGCGATAAAGTCGACTCATTACAAAATTTGATGACGTCAACAGCAATATGCTACTCCTTTCCTCGACCTGTTAGAGTGTTCACTCTGCGATGTAACAATGCGCACTGCTTTCAGCTGGAACGTGGCTGTTTCTCGTCGCGTGAGAAAGTTTCCTCCGCTACTTGCGGGCCTCACCGCTCTTTTTATCGAGTGACAACATATTTCACTGCTCCTGAAACGAACCTCCCATCTGCGCTTCTGTCGCTTCCGCTTTGACGCGCCAACGTCCCTGAGGACTTGGCGTCTAGTCGCAAAAACTTCCCCTTTTCAGACTCGCTTTTACTGCTGTCGCAGTTCTGACTTTTAAATTTTCTCTATTTCGGCCACCATCTGTTAAACAGCAAAACTCAGCTAGTACTTTTAACTGGTTCATTTTACGAGTGCTATTTTCTTCCTGTCGGTCGCAAAAAGACTGCTACAGTGAAAGATGAAATTTACAGCATTTAGCAGCACTTTCCACCTACTTCTCCACAGAATTGCCCCTTCGACCTAAGGGCGTCCTCACTTAAACGGACTGCGTTTGTAGCACCGTCTTCTCACTCACAATATTGCTGATATATAAATTACAAGGAGCTCAACATTTGTACAGCTAAGAAGTGTTTTTAGCAAAAGTATTTCTGAGTAAATTACTGAGACCTTTATTATAATCTTTGACAACTCTATGTATAATAGTATAAATAATAGAACACGCTTGCACTGTAGTACCATTTTGTTTTTCTTTTTCTCTCCGGTTTTTTTTTTTTTTTTTTTTTTTTTTTTTTTTTTTTTTTTTTTTTTTGGTATCTCTGACAGTACAACTAGGGGAAAGGTCAGTCAACAGACGACTTTCGGGTACGTATGTTATGCTTCTAATATCACCAGTTGATGCTCATCTGTGAAAAATATACAAGGTGTCCATAAAATCCCTTTACAACTTTAAAATGTTATTGCCAAGGCAGGTGCTGTAATATTTCAACAAAATTGCTTTTATTGTAATCACTGTTTACTAAAAGTTATATATATATATATACACTAAAATTTTGTGTTTCTGATACTTTGTTGATGGAAGGAACTATCCTCTTTTTTTTAACGAAGTGTTAATGTAACTTTTCGCTGCAGTTATTTCGTTTAAGTTTTTGTAAGAGTTTTTTATAGTCGGTTTTCACTAAATTTGATGTAAGTTGATAATTTTTAATGAATGGATTTTTGAATAGTTGTGACATGGGGAACAGGAACTAAACTGAGAGACGGAGGATATGAAGAAAGACAGGAAGAAGACGGAAGACAAAACGAAAGGAAGTAAGAGATGGGCAGAGACGGGTGATGGATAGAGGAGGCGATGAAGAGGAGGAGGGTGAGACAGATGCAGGATTAGGAGATGGTAGAGTGGAGGTGGAGAATAGACGGACAGAATGTGGGAAAATACTGCTGTTCTCAAGCTTAAGATATACGCCGCACCGTATGTTTCTGCAGAAAATGGAAAAACAAACAGAATATTATGAATCCATTGGCTTTTCGATAAATAATGATTGTCAGGGAAAACGTATTTTATAAAATTCGTTTTATTTGACAAAGTCACAGGAACTCAAAATTGACTACTTACTTAGGTAATGGATGTATTTTTCTGTGTGAATTCTTTCCCTTTCGTTTCATATCAGAATGAGCCACAGACAGCATGTCCGGGTTTACGAAGTTATGAGTGCTATCGACAAGGGTTCTAAAATTGATTCCGTATTTCTTGATTTCCAGAAGGCTTTTGACGCAGTACCTCACAAATGGCTTTTAATCAAATTGCGTGGTTATGGTATATCGCCTCAAATTTGCGACTGGATTGGGGATTTCCTCTCAGAGAGGACAAAGTTTGTAGTAATCCATGGTAAGGCATCGACTAAAACAGAGGTGATATCAGGCGTTCCACAGGGCTGTGTTATTGATCCTCTCCTGTTCCTTATTTACATAAACGATTTAGGGGAAAATCTGAGCAGCTCTCTTAGGTTGTTTGCAGATGACGCCGTCATTTACCGTCTAGTAAAATCATCTGAAAATCAAAACCAACTGCAGAACGATCTGAATAAGATATCACTATGGAGTAAAAATTGGCAATTGACTCTAAATAATGAGAAGTGTGAAGTCGTCCGCATGAGTACGAAAAGAAATCCGTTAAATTTTGTTTACAAGATATATCAATCAAACGTGAATACCTAGAAATTACTATTACTACCGACTTAAACTGGAAAGAACATGTAGATAATGTCGTAGGAAAAGGGAACCAGAGACTGCGTTTTATGGCAGAACCCTTAAAAGAAACAACACAACTACTAAAGAGACTGTATACACTGCGCTTGTCCGTCCTTTTCTGTAGTATTGCTGCCCATTGTGGGATCCTTATCAGGTGGGTTTGACGGAGGACATCTAAAGATGTGATTCTTCAGTTTCTCCCGGCGTATTTAATAATCAAAATATCCACGAGTGCACTGCCGGTCTATAGTGTCTAAAGAGTCCAAAGAAGGGCAGCTCGTTTTGTATTGTCGCGATATAAGGGAGACAGCGTTACGGAAATGCTAGAGGATCTGGGATGGGAATCATTACAACAACGGCGCTTATCGCTGCGGCATGGAATAATTATGAAACTCCAATCGCCAAAATTCTATTCCGAATGCGAAAATATGTTGTTGACTCCTACCTGCATAGGTAGAAAAGATCATCAGAATAAAATTAGAGAAATCAGAGCTCGAACGGATTCAGGTGTTCTTTCTCCCCGCGCGCTATTGGAGAATGGAATGGGAGATGAATAGTACAAAGGTGATTCGATGAACCCTCTGCCATGCACTTAAAAGTGATTTGCAGAGTATCCCATGTAGATGTAGAACACAAACATCCATGCCCGAGGGAGGATACGAACCTCCGACGCGGGAGACTTCGCGATCCGCAACGTGGCGCTCCAGGCTGCTCGGCTACTCCCGCGCGGCTTGACCTTAGTGTAAATTAGGTTAAGTAGTTTGTAAGTGTAGGGACTGATGACCATAACAGTTTGGTCCAATGGGTTAACAAACATTTGAGTCATGAGATACTTCCTAATAAGTTGTTGAACTTCCATTTGCGCGGTGAAGCGCAGCAAATCCACATGGCATGGATCCAGTTGCAATATTGGTGGATATGTAGTAAAATAATAAATAAATAATAACAAAGAAGTTTAGTACTAGACCACAAATCCTAAGGTCGCAGGTTCGACCCCTGTCATTCCTATCATTTTTATGAAACAGGAAAGAAGCATATAGTTTAACGTCCCGTCGACAGCGTGGTCATTAGAGACGGAGCTTAAGCTCGGATTTTTGGGGAAGGATGTGGGAGGAAATCAGCTGTGCCCTTTGAAAGGAACCATCCCGGCATTTGCCTGGAGCTAGAGAAATCACGAAAAACTTAAATCTGGATGGTCGGAGGTGGATTTGAACCACCATCCTCCCGAATGCAAGTCCAGTTTCTTACCACTGCGCCACCTCGCTAGGTATCACTTTTATCTCTCAGTCATCACTTCCTTCACATCTGACTGTATGGTTCATGTTAAGAAAGGCGAGCAGCATCTTAGTTCAAATTTCACGTCAAACTTGGGCCCTCCTATAACTCGCTGGTTTCAAATCAAATGTTTGTAATTCTGCGGGGCCAAACTACTGTGGTCATCAGTGCCTAGATTTACAAACTCCTTAACTAAGGTAAACTAACCTGAGGGCAAGACATGCACACCCATGTCCGAGGGAGGACTGTAAACGCCAACACGAGCGGTCGCGCGATCCGTAAAGTCACGCTCCATACCACACGGCCATTCCCGCGCGGCTAACTGATGGATAAGTCAGGTCAAAGGTCGGAGGAAGGCAACGGAAACAAAGGGATCAACGGGAGTATTACTTTGAATAGAGAACCCCTCAAAGTGGTACACAGTTTCACTTACTTTGAGAGTGAAAAGTATAGCGTTGGAAAGATAACTAATGAAATTAATAGGAGACTACAGAAGGGAGGTACTTTTCATCAAACAATTGAACATCTGATTTGGAATAAGGAACTTCCGGAAAAAGCAAGACTCTTTGTGTACGATAGTTATTACTTTCATATTGTCATCTATGCGGGAGAAACACGGACAATGACAGAAAGGGACTGGAGCAGACTACAAGCAGGGGAAATGAAATTACTCAGGAAAGTGAAAGGAGAAACAAAAATCGACAGAGTAAGGAGTGTAGACGTAAGAAAGGACGGACAGGAAAGTATTGAGACAGAAAATAAACTAAATAAATAAATAATAATAAAAAGATTACGATGGTACGGGCATGTTAAGAAGATTTGCGGGCAAAGACTACCCAAAATTATGGAGGAACTAAAGATGGATGGAAAAAGACCTAGAGGACGTCCAAAGACAGGGTGGAAAATATTAGCGAAAACATGTATGGAAAGAAGAGGTGTGAACTGGCAACGAGTGGAGGAAGAAAAGTGGTGGCAGGACACAGCCAGGCGTTGAGCACTCGTTTGCAGCTAGACTCGGCAATAGCTGGAGCAGGGTACGGATACCCACATACACACTGCTAGCACGTGCAGCTCTAGGCAGACGCCGCTGCTTTCGCTGTTTAAGTACAGGTGTTGCCCGTAATTAGAGGCAATGCCTGAATACAATGCGCCAGTGCAACTTTCATTCCACGAAACAAACTGCAGGGAAAGAAACGTCACCCATTTAATAAATGTAAACCGTGGGAATTTTCCCAGTCACACAGTCTCAGACCCCTTAAGGCGCCCTAATGAAAGTGCGAACATGAAGTAGTATCTGCTGATGTTTATATACACTCCTGGCCATTAAAATTGCTACACCGCGAATATGACGTGCTACAGAAACGAAATTTAACCGACAGGAAGAAGATGCTGTGATATGCAAATGATTAGCTTTTCAGAGCAATCACACAGCCGCGGTGGAGTAGCCGTGCGCTATTAGGCGCCTCGCTACGGAGCGCGCGTTGCTCACCGTCGGAAGTTCGAGTCCTCCCTGGGGCATGGGTATGTGTGTTGTCCTTAGGTTAGTTTACGTTAGTTTAAGTAGTTTGTTAGCTACGGACTGATGAACACGCAGTTTGGTCCGATAGTTTTACAAACATTTGAACATTCACACAAGGTTGGCGCCGGTGGCGACTACTACAACGTGCTGACATGAGGAATGTTTACTACCGATTTCTCATACACAAACAGCAGTTGACCGGCGTTGCCTGGTGAAACGTAGTTGTGATGCCTCGTGTAAGGAGGAGAAATGTGTACCATCACGTTTCCGACTTTGATAAAGGTCGGATTGTAGCCTATCGCAATTGCGGTTTATCGTATCGCGATGTAGCTGCTCTCGTTGGTCGCGATCCAATGACTTTAGCAGAATATGGAATCGGTGGGTTCAGGAGGGCAATACAGAATGCCGTGCTGAATCCCAACGGTCTCGTATCACTAGCAGTCGAGATGACAGGCATCTTAGCCGCATGGCTGTAACGGATCGTGCAGCCACGTCTCGAGCCCTGAGTCAACAGATGGGCACGTTCGCAAGACCACAACCATTTGCACGAACAGTTTGACGACGTTTGCAGCAGCATGGACTATCAGCTCGGAGACCATGGCTGCTGTTACTCTTGACGCTGCATCACAGACAGGAGCGCCTGCGATGGTGTGCGCAACGAGGAACCTGGGTGCACGAATGGCAAAACGTCATTCTTTCGGATGAATCCAGGTTCTGTTTACAGCATCATGACGGTCGCATCCATGTTTGGCGACATCGCGGTGAACGCACATAGGAAGCTTGTATTCCTCATCGCCATAGTGGCGTATCACCCGGCTCGATGGTATGGGGTGTCATTGGTTACACGTCTCGGTCACCTTTTGTTCACATCGACGGCACTTTGAACAATAGCCGTTACGACCCGTGGCTCTACCCTTCATTCGATCCCTGCGAAACCCTACATTTCAGCAGGATAATGCACGACCGCATGTTGCATGTCCTGTACGGGACTTTCTGGATACGGAAAATATTCGACTGCTGCCCTGGTCAGCACATTCTCCAGATATCTCACCAATTGAAAACGTCTGGTCAATGCTGGCCGAGCAACTGGTTCGTCACAATACGCCAGTCACAACTCTTGATGAACTGTGGTATCATGTTGAAGCTGCATGGGCATCTGTACCTGTATACACCGTCCAAGCTCTGTTTGACTCAATGCCCAGGCGTATCAAGGCCGTTATTACGGCCAGAGGTGGTTGTTCTGGGTTCTGATTTCTCAAGATCTATGCCCCCAAATTGCGTGAAAATGTAATCACATGTCAGTTCAAGTATAATATATTTGTTCAATGAATACCCGTTTATCATTTGCATTTTTCCTTGGTGCAGCAATTTTAATGGCCAATAGTGTAGCTGCTCCTAGGTGTTTGCCTGATTTTTCTCTCGATGTATCAATGTTAGGGACGCTTTTCTCACTCTGCATGGTATGTGTAAGCTTTGTTTCAACTTCAGAGTCTCTTTATCAAATCTTGATTTACTGTATACGTAATATAATCACTCTTGGAATAACAAGCAATTATATACACGACAATGATGTGCGTTGTTTCTGTGCAAAACGTTGCATCGTACATCAAGTAACATTCTAACAGAGAGAAACAAAGTAACAAGATATTAATACCACAGAAAGGAGGTGTATAAATTAATGGCGTCAGTGTATCGTTAAATATTCAATCAGCAGCGCCAAAAACTCTCTGCTTAAAGTACCTGTAATAACGGAAAACACACAAATACAGCTAAAAGCAATAGTCACTTTACGGCTTATCCTAGAAGATAGATTAATAAATGGCAAATCTACATATCTAGCTTTTGTATATTTGGAGAAGGCTTTTGACAGTGTTCATTGGAATAAACTATTTCAAGTTCTGAAGCAAGCAGGAGTAAAATATAGAGAGCGTAAGGTTATTTACAACTTGTACAAAAACGAGACAGCGGTTGTCAGACTTGAAGGGCGTGAAAAGGATGCAGTGGTTGGGAAGGGAGTAAGACAGGGTTGTAGAGTTTCTCCTATGCCATTCAATTTGTACATTGAGCAAGCTGTACAGGAAAGCAAGGAGAAATAATTAAAATTCAGTTTGAAGTATTAAAACATTGCTTTTTGCCGACGACATAGTAATTTTTTCAGAGACAGCAAAGGACCTGGAAGAGCAGTTGAACGGAATGGACAGTGTGCTGAAAGGTGGATGTAAGATGAACATTAACAAGAGCAAAACTAGGTTAATGGAGTGCAGTCTAAGAAAATCAGGCGATGCTGAAGGAATTAGATTAGGTAACGAAACAATAAAGGAGGTAGATGAGTTTTGTTACTTGGGCAGTAAAATAACAGGTGATGGTCGCAGTACAGAATATAAAATGCATAATGGCAATGTGTAGAAAAGCATTATTGAAAAAGAGAAATTTGTTAACACCGAATATTAATGTAAGCATAAGGAAGTCCTTAGTGAAGGCATTTGTGTGGAGTGTTGCCTTGTATGGGAGTGAAATATGGACGATAAACAGTGTAGACAGGAAGAGGATAGAGGCTTTTGAAATGTGGTGCTACAGAAGAATGCTGAAGATTAGATGGGTGGAACTAATGAGGAGGTACTGAACAGAAGTTGGGAGAAAAGGTATTTCTGGCTAAAAGACTAAAAGAAGGGATCGATTGGTAGGACACATTCTTAGAAATCAAAAAATTGTGAATTTAGCTTTGGGGGGGGGGGGGAGTGTGTGGGGTAAAAACCGCAGAAGAAGACCAAGAGATGAATACGGTAAGCCGATTTAGACAGATGTAGGTTGCCGTTCTTATGTGGCATTGAAGAGGCTTGCTCAGGATAGGGTTTTGTGGAGAGCTGCATCAAACCAGTCTCCGGACTGAAGCCACAAAAACTGCAACAGCTAAAAGTGCTTATATTAGTCATCAAAGTGAAGATACGGGATGTCGATGAAGCGGTTAAAACAAAGTGGGAGAGAAGAATTTGCACACCGCACTAACGCCACGTTATCACATTCCAAATAACTTTGACAGAAGAGATAAGTGCAGCTCCTATGTTTGAGTCAGGACTGACTAGAAAGCACCTGGATATGCTTTGATATCTGCCGGCTAAACAAGCTGCAGCCCATCTGGAAGTAGTCAGGACATTACTATGTTACAGACCAGGACAGAGTGCTGGGATGAACGCAGCCAGCTGGCTGAAGGAACGTTAACGACTGCAGCCACCGGCACACAGCTCTGAAAAGGCAATCTAGAGACGTGAGTGTTTGGTATTAACATGACCTCACACACTTACCTGCGAAGGAAGTGTAACCAGTACAGAAATGTGAAAATATCCAATTACGTCTCGACAGAGTTTTAGCTTTGTGCAACAGTCTGACAACTTGCTGTCAAAGTAGAGAAATATTAAGTTCCCAGAATTGCGGGGTACTGGCGGAAGTAAAGCTGTGAGGATGGAATGTGTAGCGTGCCGCGGTAGCTCAGTCGGTAGAGCGCTTTCCCCTCGAAAGGCAAAGGTTCGAGGATACCTGGAGGGTAGAGAGTTTACCAGGGGAACATTCACATACGTGCTAATCTGAAGCGCAGCGTATCAAAAGAGGAAGCCACGAAATCTACGGACGTGGTGTCCAGAATACAATGGTGCACTTTCAGACTCTTCTTGATATTAGTGGGCGCCATATTAAGCCCCTTTTATAGCTGTAATGGTGCCGATATATAATGGTATGAAGTAACGTAGCACCACATTAAACTAAACTGATTCTACATTATTTCTCTTCCTCTTGTCCTTGAGACTAATCTACCAAGTTTCGTACTCGTCCTGTAATTAGTTTCCGTGTTAAGTAGGCAACATTTAATTGTAACCACCCGGTATAAGAGAATAAAAGCTGGGTATCGTAATGAAAAATGCTCCTAATACGGCGAATATGTCCTGACCAGAGCCAAATATCTAAAAGAGGAAAAGTAGCTTATCGAGTTATCCGGTTTAAGATGTTCAAATGTTTGTCAAACTAATGGGAGTTAACTGCGGAGTCATCAGTCCCTCAACTTACAAACTACTTGTGAACTAACTTATACTAAAGACAACACAAAAATCCATGCCCGACTGAGGATTCGAACCACTGACGCAGGGGCCACGCGATATGTAACGTGTCGCTCCATACCGCTCGCTATACCCGAGCGGCGTTAGTAGAGACTTTCTTATAGACACATGTAGCGTCTATTCCGAAAGAAGAGACGTCACTTCTGATTCTGCAGTTGCTATTCTTTCATAGTCACAGAATATATGGCATCAACTGCGAATGGACAAAGCTGACAATGTAAGGGACTACCCAAGGACTACCCAAGCACGCATCCAGTCAGACACAAACTTCCAGCGTGCTTGGGTAGTCCTTGCAGGTGCGGTAATCACTGTGTCCCTAATGGTGTAGTGGTCAGCGCAACTGTCTAGAAAGCGGGAGACTCGGATTCGAATCCCGGTTGGGTACACATTTTCAGTTTTGCCCATTCGCAGTTGATGTCATATATTCTGTGAATATGAGAGTCTTTCTTATTTCTTTCCTCCCTGGAATGCATTTCCTTTTCCTTCCCGTACTTTCCTATCTCTACTTCTTCCCCTCCACATCTGGGGACTGATGACCTAGGCAGTTTGTTCTCCTCTGTCCCAAACCACCAAAACAAGGCAGTAGGGTGTAAAGAAGAGGTAGGAACAGAGTGCTCAAAATGTTAAAAACTGTTTTCATCTACACGTGAAAAGCGAATTGTACAAACCTATGAATCGATATTTACATAACCACAGTAGATGCGTTATAAATAAAAACGATCTGATGTGAACAAATTGAGCTAACTGCAGACAGCATAAGACAGATAACCTGTTAATTTTAACAGCTGGAGCGGTAGATAACCGCAGGACCAAACATAGTAATATATTTCAAATTGTGCCGACGTTATCCACTTCTATCATTATCAGACTACAAACAGTACGATTGATTGATCACGTAAGGATGGGTTAATAATTTAAAATGAATACGAGTTTGAAATTTAATATTTTTCGCGGACCTCATTTCACCTCTTGCAGACAGACAGACCAGTGCCCTAAAGGCCGGTACACACGTTCCGATTTGTCGGGACTAATTTATCGCCGGTGCAATAAATTGGTGGTGTGGAGGCGCTTCCCGACCAACTTTGCTTGTCGGATGGTTGGTCGGGTCTGACCGGCCGACATTCGACCCCCCCCCCCCCCACTTTACCCAAGAAATTGTGCGTGTGTAGCGCTACCAGACCTACTTCCTGCCTGCAATCGTCTGCTGTCTGCACAGCGAACACGCGAAAACAAAAGCAGTTCGACACGCAGATACCAGAACGGAGAGGCGCTGCAATCGCTGCGTGCAGTTGGACGGAACGTGTGTAGGCTGCTACATATTTGGTTGGTTTGTTGGCCAGCTGTTGAGTCGGAAGATAAAGGCCCCTACACACGATCCAATTTATCGTACGACCAACAAGATGTCCAACGTACCAACGAATTGGTAGCAGCCTACACACGTTCCGACCAACTGCACGCAGTGCCACCCTGTTCTGGTGTCTGCTTGTCGAACTGTTTTTGTTTTCGCGTGTTCGCTGTGCAGACGACCTCAGGCATGGAAAAATAAAAATGTTTGTTAAGCTTATGGAACTTAACTACGGGGTCATCAGTCCCTAAACTTACAAACTACTTATGAACTACTTACGAACTAGGACGGCACAAATATCCATGCCCGAGGGGGGATTCGAACCCCCGACCGTAGTGGCCGTGCTGACCGTGACTGGCGCGCCTCAGTCACCTCGGCCACCGCGGCCGGCCAGGCATGGAAGTTGATCGGTACAATTTGTCGGGTGAAGTGGTGGGAGGAATCGGAGATCGGGTGGTCAGGCACAACCAACCGGCTGACAAGGAACGTTCGTCGGGTGGACCCTAAAACCGACCAATTTATCGGGTGACCAACAAATTGGTCCAATAAATCGCATCGTGTGTAGGGCCCTTATATCGGAGCGTGTGTAAGGGCCTAAAGCAGCGTTCGTCTCGATTCGTATCTGGCAGCACGCATCGAGCTTGCAGGTCTCGAGATGCAGAGGGCGGTTCTCACACCTGGCGAGCCCTCGCACCGTGGACTCGCCTGGTGGGCGTAGGGCAGAGAGGGGTGGGGGGTCACGCGGAGGACCAAAATGGCGGCGTAGGCGGCCGCCGCGGCGTCTGCGGCCGACGGCGATCGAATTGTGGCGACGCGACGCTGCCCGCAGCCAGTGTGGGGAGGGAGGGTCTCTGAGCCTGCGGGCACCTGGAGGCACGACGCCCCCCCACCTGACAGCGGCGCCGAATAACAGAACACCTGCAAAGACTAGGAATACGTAGTCCATATCCACACGACTTGTACATTAGTATGATCTGCAGAAATCGTTATAATCTGCTCGCTTCCGTAGTCTAGAGGACAGCGTCGTGGGTTACACGTAGGAAGTCTGGATTCCATTCCTGGTCGGGTCGGAGATTTTCTCCGCTCGGGCACTGGGTGTTTTGTCGGCGTCATCATCGTTTCATCATCACTGACACGCATCAGCTGAAAAGACTTTCACCAGGCAGGCTGAACACGATCCCAGTTGGGGTCTGTTGGTGTTATTGGAATTTATGGAGGGGACTAAACTACTGGGTCATGAGTCCCCTCAGTTGGAGTCTAATGGCCAAAAATGCTACACAATCATCAACATCACCATTACCACCTGAACTACGTCGGATAGCGGGTTCTAGGTCAACATCGATATTGCGGCATAACTCTGCCCCCAATGTGCCTTCGTTTCTCGTCGGTATGAAATGAAGGTCAACAGGAGCCTAAATGTTTTAGCTGTTGGGCTACTTTGTACAAGCAGAGGTTAACGGACGGCCACACCTTTTATGACTACAAATGTCAGCTTTGCATTAAAAAACTGTATAAACTACAGTACAAAAAACAACAAATACAAGTAAGATGGTTATAGTTTTACTTAGTTCATTTATGTTGCTAATTTTATTTACTAATCATTCTAATTTATTTTGCTAATTGCCGTTCTTATTCTCACATGAAGAAACCTGCACAGGACAGGATAGCGTGGAGAGCTCCATCAAACCACTCTGGGGACTGAAGACCACAACAAAAACAACAAGAACAACAACAATTTAATTACCTTCCCATCATCAAGCACTTTGAAATTTAGGGCGATATTAATAAAATAAATGTATATCATCAACTTTTGAAACTTTTTAATCAGGTGTGAGCTTTATTATTCAGTGTCATCTTAGTGCACCCTACAAATCAAGTTGCAGCTCTTCTGTTTCTGTGTCAATGTTTGTATAGCTTATAGGACTTAACTACGGGGTCATCAGTCCCTAAACTTACAAACTACTTATGAACGAGCTAACACTAAGGACGGCACAAATATCCATGCCCGAGGGGGGATTCGAACCCCCGACCGTAGTGGCCGTGCAGACCGTGACTGGAGCGCCTCAGTCCCCTCGGCCACCGCGGCCGGCTTTCTGTGTCACTACGATCAGGTGAGAGGCCGGCCGCGGTGGCCGAGGGGATTGAGGCGATCCAGTCACGGTCCGCACGGCCACTACGGTCGGGGGTTCGAATCCCCCCTCGGGCATGGATATTTGTGCCGTCCTTAGTGTTAGCTCGTTCATAAGTAGTTTGTAAGTTTAGGGACTGATGACCCCGTAGTTAAGTCCTATAAGCTATACAAACATTGACACAGAAACAGAAGAGCTGCAACTTGATTTGTAGGGTGCACTTAGATGACACTGGCCGTGCAGACCGTGACTGGAGCGCCTCAGTCCCCTCGGCCACCGCGGCCGGCTTTCTGTGTCACTACGATCAGGTGAGAGGCCGGCCGCGGTGGCCGAGGGGATTGAGGCGATCCAGTCACGGTCCGCACGGCCACTACGGTCGGGGGTTCGAATCCCCCCTCGGGCATGGATATTTGTGCCGTCCTTAGTGTTAGCTCGTTCATAAGTAGTTTGTAAGTTTAGGGACTGATGACCCCGTAGTTAAGTCCTATAAGCTATACAAACATTGACACAGAAACAGAAGAGCTGCAACTTGATTTGTAGGGTGCACTTAGATGACACTGGCCGTGCAGACCGTGACTGGAGCGCCTCAGTCCCCTCGGCCACCGCGGCCGGCTTTCTGTGTCACTACGATCAGGTGAGAGGCCGGCCGCGGTGGCCGAGGGGATTGAGGCGATCCTGTCACGGTCCGCACGGCCACTACGGTCGGGGTTCTAATCCCCCCTCGGGCATGGATATTTGTGCCGTCCTTAATTGTAAGTAGTTCATAAGTAGTTTGTAAGTTTAGGGACTGATGTCCCCGTAGTAGAGTCCCGTAGACTCTACAAACATTTGAACATTGATCGGATGAGATATCATACGCGATATACAAATGGTAACGTAATTCATTCAGATATCGTTTACAGTTGTAATTTGTGTGCAATACAGTATGATATTTCGCTGCCTCAGCTCTTTACTTGAGTTTTACATGTCGTTTACTTAGAGCGAGGCACCATGTGGCTACCATAATGCTGAAAAAGACATTCTCGTTACCCTCTAATATGATGTGTGATCACCTATGACGTCTGGTCTGGCTGCAGTGCGTCTGCCAAGTACATTCCCGACATCTTCAATCTGGCAAGTCCGGTAAACAAAGGTGGTTACCCCATTAGTTCAATTACCATAGCTTCAGGAATGGTCGCTTCCGTAGTCTACAGGACAGCGTCGTGGGTTACACGTAGGAAGTCTGGATTCCATTCCTGGTCGGGTCGGAGATTTTCTCCGCTCGGGCACTGGGTGTTTTGTCGGCGTCATCATCATTTCATCATCACTGACACGCATCAGCTGAAAAGACTTTCACCAGGCAGGCTGAACACGATCCCAGTTGGGGTCTGTTGGTGTTACTGGAATTTATGGAGGGGACTAAACTACTGGGTCATGAGTCCCCTCAGTTGGAGTCTAATGGCCAAAAATGCTACACAATCATCAACATCATCATTACCACCTGAACTACGTCGGATAGCGGGTTCTAGGTCAACATCGATATCGCGGCATAACTCTGCCCCCAATGTGCCTTCGTTTCTCGTCGGTATGAAATGAAGGTCAACAGGGGCCTAAATGTTTTAGCTGTTGGGCTACTTTGTACAAGCAGAGGTTAACGGACGGCCACACCTTTTATGACTACAAATGTCAGCTTTGCATTAAAAAACTGTATAAACTACAGTATAAAAAACAACAAATACAAGTAAGATGGTTATAGTTTTACTTAGTTCATTTATGTTGCTAATTTTATTTACTAATCATTCTAATTTATTTTGCTAATTGCCGTTCTTATTCTCACATGAAGAAACCTGCACAGGACAGGATAGCGTGGAGAGCTCCATCAAACCACTCTGGGGACTGAAGACCACAACAAAAACAACAAGAACAACAACAATTTAATTACCTTCCCATCTTCAAGCACTTTGAAATTTAGGGCGATATTAATAAAATAAATGTATATCATCAACTTTTGAAACTTTTTAATCAGGTGTGAGCTTTATTATTCAGTGTCATCTTAGTGCACCCTACAAATCAAGTTGCAGCTCTTCTGTTTCTGTGTCAATGTTTGTATAGCTTATAGGACTTAACTACGGGGTCATCAGTCCCTAAACTTACAAACTACTTATGAACGAGCTAACACTAAGGACGGCACAAATATCCATGCCCGAGGGGGGATTCGAACCCCCGACCGTAGTGGCCGTGCAGACCGTGACTGGAGCGCCTCAGTCCCCTCGGCCACCGCGGCCGGCTTTCTGTGTCACTACGATCAGGTGAGAGGCCGGCCGCGGTGGCCGAGGGGATTGAGGCGATCCAGTCACGGTCCGCACGGCCACTACGGTCGGGGCTCTAATCCCCCCTCGGGCATGGATATTTGTGCCGTCCTTAATTGTAAGTAGTTCATAAGTAGTTTGTAAGTTTAGGGACTGATGACCCCGTAGATAAGTCCCATAAGCTTAACAAATATTTGAACATTTGAAGAGTCCCTCTATAGACTCTTTCCACCTTTCAGTTTACCTTCTTTGCTGAGACCTGGTTTCCATCTAATTTCTTTACGTTCATACAGCTGCTTTTCTTGTTTCTAAATGTCTCTTCTATTTTCCTGCAGGCGGTATCTATTTTTGCCCTATTTACATCTTCTTCTACATCCTTACATTTGCCTTCTAGCCACTCCTGCTTAGCTATTTTGCACTTCCTGTCATTTCTTAGTCGTTGTACTCCATTTTGCTTGTTTCATTTACTGCATTTTTATATCTTCTCCGTTCATCAATTAAATTTAGTATTTCCTGTGATGTCCAAGGATTTTTTTGTAGGCCTTACCTTTCTACCTATTTTGTCCTCCGCTGCCTTCACTATTTCATCTCTCAATGATACCCATTCCTCTTCTACTGTTTTATTTCCCTCCGTTTCTGTCAACTGTTGCCTAAAGCGTTGTAAGGTGAGGATTGCCTCCCGTGTTCCTACATTTCTCCTCAATCGAAACTGGCCTTCCCCAAGGTCGGCTTCTACCAGCCTTTCCACCCTTCTGTAAATAATTCGTGTTAAAATGTTGCAATCATAACTTATTCACCAGTGTATACTGGGTGTTACAAAAAGGTACGGCCAAACTTTCAGGAAACATTCCTCACACACAAAGAAAGAAAATATGTTATGAAACGCTTAATTTCCATGTTAGAGCTCATTTTAGTATTTCTCTTTAAATGTAAATTTCATTCGAACGTGATCAAATTGTAAACTTTCACAATCAACATAAGTGGGCTGACGAGAATCCGTACGCAATTGTGCAATCACGTCAACAACACAGGTTTTCTGTGAACGTTTGGCCTCTAATTGTTGGTGATGTCTTGATTGGGCCTCATGTTCTTCCATCTACGCTCACTGGAGCACGTTATCATGATTTCATACGGGATACTCTACCTGTACTGCTAGAACATGTACCTTGTAAGTACGACAAAACATGTGGTTCATGCGCGATGGAGCTCCTACACATTTCAGTCGACGTGTTCGTACGCTTCTCAACGACAGATTCGGTGACCGATGGATTGGTAGAGGCGGACCAATACCATGGCCTCCACGCTCTCCTGACCTCAACCATCTTGACTTTCATTTATGGGGGCATTTGAAAGCTCTTGTCTACGCAACCCCGGTACCAAATGTAGAGACTCTTCGTGCTCGTATTGTGGACGGCTGTGATACAATACGCCATTCTCCAGGGCTGCATCAGTGCGTCAGGGATTCCATTCGACGGAGGGTGGATGCATGTATCCTCGCTAACGGAGGACATTTTGAACATTTCCTGTAACAAAGTGTTTGAAATCACGCTGGTACGTTCTGTTGCTGTGTGTTTACATTCCATGATTAATATGATTTGAAGAGAAGTAATAAAATGAGTTCTAACATGGAAAGTAAGCGTTTCCGGAGACATGTCCACATAACGTATTTTCTTTCTTTGTGTGTGAGGAATGTTTCCTGAAAGTTTGGCCGTACCTTTGGGTAACACTCTGTATAAGAAAATAAAGAGACCAATTTCTAAGCAGTCATTGCAAAATATGTAATTGGTCCCGAAAAATTGTCAAGAAAAAAGATACGAGCTTATGGAATAGGTTCACAGATTTGTGACTGGCTGAAAGACTTCCTAAGTAATAGAACGCAGTACGTTGTTCTCGACAGCGAGTGTTCATCAGAGACTAGTGTATCGGCAGGCGTGCCCCAGGGGAGTGTGATAGGACCGCTATTATTTTCTATCTATATAAATAATCTGATGGACAGAGTAAGTTGTAATATGCGGCTGTTTGCTGATGATGCTGTGGTGTATGGGAGGGTGTCGTCTGTAACTGACTGTAATAGCATACAGGATGACTTAGACAATATGTCTAGTTGGTGCGAAGATTGGCTATTAGCTCTCAATGTGGAAAAATGTAAGGTGATGCGCATGAGTAGAAAAAACAATCCCATAATGTTCGAATACAGCATTAGTAGTGAGCTTCTTGATGCTGTCGCGTCGTTCAAATATCTAGGCGTAACATTGCAGAGCGATCTGAAATGGAACGAACATGTAAGGACAGTTGTGAGTAAGGCGGACAGCCGACTTCGGTTTACTGGGAGACTTTGGGAAGATGTACTTCATCTGTAAAGGAGACCGCGTATAAAACGCTTGTACGACCACGTCTTGAGTATTGGTCAAGTGTTTGGGACCCGCAGGAGATCAGTTTAAAGGAAGACATAGAAGCAGTTCAGAGGCGAGCATCTAGGTTTGTTACCGGTAGGTTCGACCAATGCGCGAGTCACGGAAATGCTCCGGCAACTCAATTGGGGATCGCTGGAAGAAAGACGACGTTCTTTTCGTGAATTTCTGTTGAGTAAATTTAGAGGGCCGGAATTTGAAGCTGAGTGTAGTACGATCTTGCTGCCGCCTACTTACATTTCGCGTGGTGATCACAAAGACAAGATAAGAGAAATTAGGGCTCGTACGGAGGCATATAAGCATTTTTTTCCCTCGTTCAATTTGGGAGTGGAATGTTGTTGTTGTTGTGGTCTTCAGTCCGGAGACTGGTTTGATGCAGCTCTCCACGATAACCTATCCTGAGCAAGCCTCTTCATCTCCACATAAGAACGGCAACCTACATCTGTCTGAATTTGCTTAATGTATCCATCTCTTGGTCTTCCTCTGCGGTTTTTACCCCACACACTTCCCTCCAACGCTAAATTCACAATTCCTTGATGTCTAAGAATGTGTCCTACCAATCGATCCCTTCTTTTAGTCAAGGTATGCCAGAAATTTCTTTTCTCCCCAATTCTGTTCAGTACCTCCTCATTAGTTAAACGATCCACCCACCTAATCTTCAGCATTCTTCTGTAGCACCATATTTCAAAAGCCTCAATCCTCTTCCTGTCCGCACTGTTTATCGTCCATGTCTCACTCCCATACAAGGCCACACTCCATACAAATGCCTTCAGAAAGGACTTCCTTAGGCTTAAATCAATATTCGATGCTAACAAATTTCTCTTTTTCAAGAACGCTTTTCTACCCATTGCCATTCTGCATTTTACATCCTCTGTACTGCGACCATCATTTGTTATTTTACTGCCCAAGTAACAAAATTCATCTACCTCCTTTATTGCTTCGTTACCCAATCTAATTCCTTCAGCATCACCTGATTTTCTTACACTGCACTCCATTACCCTAGTTTCACTCTTGTTAATCTTCATCTTATGTGCACCTTTCAACACACTGTCCATTCCGTTTAACTGCTCTTCCAGGTCCTTTGCTGTCTCTGACAAAATTACTATGTCGTCGGCAAAACGCAATGTTTTTAATTCTTCACCCTGAACTTTAATTCCTTCTCCAAATTTCTCCTTGCTTTCCTTTATAGCTTGCTCAATGTACAAATTGAATAACATTGGAGAAAGGCTACAACCCTGTCTTACTGCCTTCCCAACCACTGCATCCCTTTCATGCCCTTTCATGTGGGAGTGGAATAGGAAAGGAAATGCCTAGTATTGGTACAGTGTACCCTCCGCCACGCACCTTACGCTGAATTGCGGGGTATGTATGTAGATGTAGGGTCGCTATGAGCAAAAGACTGTGAACCACTAGCTTAGCAAATGACGCTAGAATAAAGTAAAAAAAGAGCGGTCCAGCAGGCAGCTATAACGCCAGTGAGTACCAGCCCGTCATGCGAATACCGCTGCCTCAGTCGGTACCGCGGCAGGCGGCGTCTCGTGCAATCAGCGGCTGCGGTGTGTGGCCGGCATAAGCAGAGCCGCTAACGCAGTTAGGCGCCGGAAATTCAGTTAAGCCGGTCAGGAGCCATCAGCCGGGGGCAGCGGCCGCTAGGCTGTCCGTCCCCCCGCTCTCATCTGGGAGCGCTGTCCTCTCACCGCAGGCTGCAGCTGCGTAAATGCACCGCACCGCTGCTCATTAAAGCTGCGTCTTCACGAATGGCGCACAAGCGCTTCACAGTGTGGTCGTTCTGTATTAAGTTCCTCCAAAATTTGAAATTTTCGTCCTAGCTAGTACTTTGACATAACGGTTTGCCGATTTATAACGACATTGTCGGTTTAAGACATTTATCTGTGTGATTACTTTAAACTGTTTTCGCCGGCCGCGGTGACCGAGGAGACTGAGGCGCTCCAGTCACGGTCTGCACGGCCACTACGGTCGGGGGTTCGAATCCCCCTTCGGGCATGGATATTCGTGCCGTCCTTAGTTAGTTCATAAGTATTTTGTAAGTTTAGGGACAGATAACCCCGTAGTTAAGTCCCATAGACTATACAAACATTTGAACATTTGAGTTGTGCGATTGGATTCGTGATTTCCTGTCAGAAAGGACACAGCACGTTGTAATTGACTGTAAGTTATCGATCAGAACAGAAGTGATATGTGGCGTTCCCCAGCGAAGTGTTACAGGGCCCCTACAGTTCGTTATTTTTATGAACGATGTAGGAGACAATCTGACTGGCTCTCTTAGACTGTTCGCGGATGGTGATGTCATTTATCGGTTATTAAAGTCACCAGAAGATCAAAAGCAACTGAAAAATGATTAAATAAGATATCAGGATGATGCAAAAATTGGCAATTCACCCTTAATTTGGGGGTTGCTGACATGGAATAAAACACCATCCAAAATATATTATCAGGTGCAGACCCAGTACGGTATAACATGATGCAGCAGTTCAACCGTCTCTCACCACCAAGTCTGCAACATCCAATCCAATCGCGCGGAATAGCTGCGTGGTGTAAGGCGTCATGCTACGGACTGGGCGACCGTTCTCGCCGGAGGTTCGAGTCGTCCATCGGCCACGTGTGTGTGTGTGTGTGTGTGTGTAGGTGTGTGTGTGTGTGTGTGTGTTGTCCTTAGTATAAGTTAGTTTAAGCAGTTTGTAGGTCTAGGAACTGATGATCATAGTAGTGTACAAACTTTCGAACATTTTTTAGACTCTGATCCGGCTAGTATTGTGGTTTTGCAGGTAGAATCTGAATTGGAACGATATTTTATTTAATGACGAATCCTGTTCCTGCTTGATATCTGCACTGTCGACGCTATGTAGCGCGTGTGAAGAGACGCAGATGAGTTTATAACACGGCAGTGAATCACCAAGTCTGACATCATCGAGTGCTGGCAAGACATGACAGTTTTTTTCTCTCGCAACACAACAACAATCCCTGCTTATGTCATTCTACTACATCTTCGCGAAGAGAATTGTGCCGAAATGTTTATTCTCAGCTAGTTTCCTTGGACTACAATCGTATATTCGTCGAACTTTAAGGAACAATGGTCGCAATGCTTGCTTTGTTTACATGGCTATAGGGTTGTCTATTGCACCGTTCTATGGTTATGTAAGGGGAAAAGGTATTTGCAGTTTATGGATTGAATACTCAATCGGTCATAGTTATTACTTGTACAATTGTCTCTTGTTTCACGTCTGACAATGACGTGGTCGAATATCTTCTCTTTAGGCCTCACGAAGCTGAATGCACCTCTCTTCAGTTCTACCATGACGGTATCGAAAATCAAAGCCGAGACCTTTACGATCAATCTCAATGCTTCATTTGCCACTTATGACACATGTGCATTGAACAGTTCAGTATAGCTTTATTACTTCGACACAGAACCACAGACACCAGGATCATAATTCCATAATTCTCAGTACCGCTTTTCGGGATTTCAAGACATTAGCTGTCACTGGACACTGACTGACATCAATGAAAAAAGTTGAAAACTTGTGCCGGACAAGGATTCGAACCCGGGTCTCCTGTTACCTAGGCAGGTACGTTGACCAGTGTGCCAACCGGACACAACGGTCACAACAACTGCACTGTCAGATCTGAATTCTCTGCTTATTTCTGCGCGACTAACATAATGACCCTCATCACTGTGCACTGCGTTAGTAGCGTATGGATAAAGTGAGAAATAGTCGCTATTAGCCGAGTGGGTCTACAAAATGTAGTTGAACGATCGTAAAAAATTATGTAGCATACAACCTTTAATTGAGAATCTGCTGGTTTGAATCTCGCTAGCAGCATTTTTTTTCTAACCACATTTATTGACAGGTGGAAGTGTTAATAAACAACTGAAATAATGTACTCCTAAAATATGTTACATTATAGTTCCGTAACAAAGATAACGATTTTTTACTACCAGCAATCGCAAGGAAATGTGAGTATTGAGAAAAAATTAAAAGTTGATAGAAAAGTGAGAAACTTGAAATACAAAATAAAATACTATATCTCTATTGAGGAGTATTACTAATGCAATAAAATTTATCCCTTTAACGGTAAAGTATCTCACGTATCCGTGTCATAATTTGATTTAATTTTCATTCGTCCCTAAAAAAAAGGAAGTAAAAAGAATATACAAATAGCAAGAATGGAGGCAGTGACTTCACAAGTAAAGGAACTATACGGTACCAACTTGCCTACTGGCAATTACGTTAATATATTCAAAGTGTTTTATGCGTAATTGCGAGTAGAACTATTCTAATCTTTAAAATCGTCGCAGTCGGTATTTTACGAGTTTCTCAGAGAATTTTGTTTTACTGTTTTAGAAAATTGGTGTCCATAAGGCCCCGTAGTCAGGTCTAAAGGCCGATACGGCGGGGGGGGGGGGGGGGTTCAAATTCCTCCTAAGGCATGGATGTCTGTGTCGTCTTTACTATAAGGTAATTTATAAGTAGTTTGTAAACAGATGACCACTACAGTTAGGTCCCAGAATTTTACAAACATTTGAAGTTAATGACCTATTTACTTTCAATTTTTAAACGGCGCTATAGTAATAACTAAATAAAATTAAAAAAAAACAGTAATAAATAAAAAATGTTTAAATTTTTAACTGCGGGGTCATCAGCCCATAAACTTACAAACTCGTTATGAACTACTTGATACCAATGACAGCAAAAACAACCATGCCCGAGAGGGGATTCGAACCCCAGACGAGGAACGGCCTCGCGCATCGCAGCATAGCGCCTCGATGCGCTCGGCCGCCCAGCCGCGGCTGGGAACTATCCTACTAGATGGTTTTAACATAATATATAAAGACTTACTCTCGGCCAGTGACTATTCCTCCCTCCCCCTCTTGATGAACTCTTTTATTTCATTAGAAATGACATTTAAATTAAATTTCTACCAGACAAGTTGTACAATGATCGCAACCAATTTACCCATTCATTTTAAATGACTTCAATTCCCTATCAAGGTCACGAGTGCAATAACAACAAAGAAAGGATAAGGATAAGAGGAAAAATAGCAGACTATCTGAATCTGGAAGAAAATCGACGTAGAGAGGGATAAATAGTACGTGGACAGAGTGAGTGAGTGAGGAAGAGGTGAGAGAGGAATAGGGGAAAAGAGGGGGGAGTTTTGATGAGAGATAGAGGAGAGACGGTGGGGATGAGCAAAAAGTGGCGGTAGGAGGAGAGGGGAGAGGAAGAGACGGGGGGGGGGAAGGTAATGATTTTATCTTCGTGATCTCTTCGCGAGATATACGTAGGAGGGAGAAATGTACTGCTAGACTACTCGGTAAAGGTATGTTCTCGAAACTTCGACAAAAGCCCGTATCGAGCGACAGAGCGTCTCTGCTGCAGAGTCTTCCACTGGAGTTTATCGATCATCTCCGTAACGGTTTCACGATTACCAAATGATCCTGTAACGAAGCGTGCTGCTCTCCGTTGGATCCTTTCTACTTCCTCTGTCAACCCCACGTGGTACGGATCCCACACCGGTGAGCAGTATTCAAGCTGTGGGCAAACAAGTGTACTGTAACCTACTTCCTTTGTTTTCGGACTGCATTTCCTTAGGATTCTACCAATGAATCTAAGTCTGGCATCTGCTTTTCCGACGATTGATTTTTTATGGTCGTTCCATTTTAAATCACTCCTAATGCCTACTACCATATAATTTGTGGAATTAACTGCTTCCAGTTGCTGACCTGCTATAGTGTAGCTAAATGATACAGGATGTTTCTTTCCATGTATTCGGAGCACATTACACTTTTCCACATTGAGATTCGATTGCCATTCCCTGCACCATACGTCAATTCGATACAGATCCTCCTGCATTTCAATACAATTTTCCATTGTTACAGCCTCTCTATATACTACAGAATGATCCACAAAAAGCCTCAGTGAACTTCAGATGTTATCCGCAAGGTAATGTATATATATCGTGAACAGCAACGGACCCACGACACTCCCCTGACATCACTCTTACTTAGGAAGACTCATTTCCATTGAGGATGACATGCTACATTCTATTATCTAGGAACTCCTCAATCCAATCACACAATTGGTATTATAGACCATATACTCTTACTTTGTTCATTAAACGTCTGTGGGGAACTGTATCAAACGCCTTGTGGAAGTCAAGAAAGACAGCATCTACATGAGAACCCGTGTGTATGGCCGTCTGAGTCTCGTGCACGAATAGCGCGAGCTGGGTTTCACACGATCGCCTTTTTCGAAACCCATGCTGATTCCTACAGAGCAGATTACTAGTCTCCAGAAATGTCATTATACTCGAACATAATAAATGTTCGAAAATTCTATAACTGACCGACGTTAGTGATATAGGCCTATAGTTCTGAACATCTCTTCAACGTCCCTTCTTAAAAACGGGGATGATCTGCGCCACTTTCCAATCTTTTGGACGCCACGCTCTTCAAGAAACCTACGGTACACCACTGCAAGAAGGGGGCCAAGTTCCTCCAAGTACTCTGTGTTAAAAACGAACTGGTATCCCAACTGGTCCTGCGGCCTTTCCTCTTTTGAGCGATTTTGTCTATCCCTCTGTCAATTATTTCTATATCTGTCATTTTGCAATTTGTGCGGCAATCTAGAAAGGAACTAAAGTGCAATCTTCCTCTGTGAAACAGCTTTGGAAAAAGACATTTAGTAATTCAGCCTTGAGAGTGTCATCCTCTGTTTCAGTTCCATTTTCGTCACAGAGTGTGTGGAGTGAATGGAGCTTCCAGTTTGTGGCGGCAGACGGTAACAAGTGGAGGTGCTGCGGGTGAATGAGAGCGGCAGAGTATCGGCCGTCATTTGCAGCCATAACTCCTGCAGAGAGCGTGATTTGGGAGGGTGAGGGGCGAGCAGCCGCCTCCCCCAGCAGCGCTGAGTGTCGGCATTTTTCTCTGCTCGGCTGCTGGCGCGCTGCCCGCCTTATCTCGCGGTCCCAGGCGGCGCGGTGTCCGGACACACGCCGTATGTGCCTGCTGGCCTGCCTGCCTGCCGACCTGACTCCCTGCTGGCACACACTCCGCGACACTATAGTGGCCGTCATGCAAGAAGCCTCATACAGGGTGGTCCATTGATAGTGACCGGGCCAAATATCTCACGAAATAAGCATCAAACGAAACAAATACAAAGCACAAAAATTTGCTGTTTTGATATTATCAATTAGAAAATGGGTTTTCTGAAAGCCTGCGACTCTGAGATAAATGGATTTGTTTATGAATAACAATACTGCTACCAGTCCCCATTTTTTTTAAATTTATTTAGCACGACGCGTTTCGAAAAATAATTCCCATCTTCAAGTGCGTTTTTTTTTTTTTTTTTTTTTTTTTTTTTTTTTTTTTTTTTTGCTGTTTCATACTATTTGTGATGTTTTGAGTGTGTGAGTGCCTGCTTCATTCTGCTGTCGTTGAGTTTTCCTCTGCTTGCTGTCACACATGTCAAACAGCACATACAATATTTTTGCACAAACGTACTTTAGTTGTGACAAAAACAAACAACTAATGTACTTATGTGCAAAAATATTGTGTGTGATGTTTGACATATATGAGAGCTGCCACACATGGACCAGACGAAAGTTCAACGACAGCAGAATGAAGCAGGCCCTCACACACTCAAAACATCACAAATAGTATGAAACAACACAAAAAAAAAACGCTTTTGAAGATGGGAATTATTTCTCGAAACGCGCCGTGATATATCGTGACTGGTAGCAGTATTCTTATTTATAAAGAAACACTTTTCTAGCTTGAAGGGGGAAAACAGATGGCGCTACGGTTGGCCCGTTAGATGGCGCTGCCATAATTCAAACGAATATCAATTTTTTAAATAAATACCCCCCATTTTATTACATATTTGTCTGGTACGTAAATAAATATGAATGTTTTATTTGAAACACTTTTTTTTCGCTTTGTGATAGATGGCATTGTAATATTCATAAAAAAATTGCTCACAATTTTGGACGAACAGTGGGTAACACGTAGATTTATTAAATTAAACCACAGAACGTAGGTACGTTTGAATTTTATTTCGATTGTTCCCATGTGATACATGCACTACTGTGGAATTATCAAACATTATGAGAACGCATGCTGTTACTGCGTGATTACCTGTAATTACCTTATGACTTCAATAAATGCTGAAAATAGTGTCATTCAACTTCAATGCATTTGGCAACTCGCGTAACTAAATTCCTCTCAACAGCGAGTAGTTTGCCTTCAGTAATGTTCTCACATGCATTGACAATGCGCTGACGCATGTTTCCAGGCGTTGTCGATGAATCACGAAACAAATATCCTTCAATCCAATATCCCATTTAAGACCGCTTCAACTGCACACGACACCCATCATGTTGAAAGTACATCGTCATTCTGCCATGCAGTGGAACATCTTGTAGTAAAATCGGTAAAAATTACGTAAGAAATCAGCATATATTGAACTATTTAGATTTCAATCGATAAAAAAGGGTTCAATTATCCTTCCTCTCCTAATGCCGCACCATACATTAACCCACCAAAGTCACTGATATTCCACTTGCCATCGTGAATTTTCCGTTGACCTCTGTTTGTGAATGACGCTTCGTCACTAAACAGAAACTGGTTTACCTGCCTAATATCACGTAGTGTTCCCGCGAGCATGCAGAAGTGCCGCGCAGTACGTGGCAGCGTAAGAGTACCGGAGGGTGGGGATCTACGTTGAACAGCACGTCGCAAAGCACCCTAGATATGCCCAATAATGTTCATTTGTGTGGGAATCGTGTGGTTTGTAAGTTCAGAAGAGTGTTCCTGGTGCCACTCTATGCTAATTCTGTCGGGCGTGGCATTGTCCTGCTGGAATATCCCAAGTCCGTCGGAACGCACACTAGACATGAATGGATGCAGGTGTTCGACCGGGATGCGTATAAGCGTGTTACCTGTCGAAGTCGTATCTAGACATATCAGGGGTCGCGTGTCATTCAAACTTCGCACGCCCCATATCAATACAGAGCCTCAACCTGTTTGAACAATCCCCTGCTGATATGCAGGATGCATGGTTTCATCAGTTGTCTCCGTACCTGTACACATCCATCCGTTCGTTACAACTGGAAACGAGACTCGGCAGAACAGGCGACGTGTTTCCAGTCATCAACATTGCAGTGCCGACGTTGGCTGGCTCAGACGAGGCGTAAAGCTGTGTATCGTGCAGTCACCAAGGGTACACGACTGCCCCTTTGGATCCGAAAACCCATAAGCCCATATGGATGATGTTTCCTTGAATAGCTCGTACACTGATACTTCTTAATAGCCCATCATTGACATCCGCGGGAATTTGCGGAATGGTTATACTTCTGTCACGCTGAACGATTCTCTTCACTCGCCGTTGGTCCTGTTTTTGCAGGATCGGTTTTCGGCTTGAGCGATGTCGGAGATGTCACATTTTAACGGATTGAATATATTCACGGTGCACTCGTGAAATGGCCGTAAGGAAAAATCCACAGCTCATTCCTACACCGGAGATACAGTGACTCATCTCTCGTGCGCCACCACTTTGAAATAAACTTAAATGGTGATACCTGCAATTGCAGCAGCGGTAACTGGTATAACACCTGCGCTCGACACCTGTTGTTTTATATAGGCGCTGCTAACAGCAGTGGCGCCGTCCTCTGAGTGTTTACTCGCGTGCCTCTTCAGTGTACTCGTATATTACTACATAAGGACAAGTTACTACTCTTCTTCTTTAAGAAACATCTGGATAAATATTTTAGCGAATTATTCTAAATTTTATGTGATATCTAACAGACATAAGATATACATATTTTAATATATATATATATATATATATATATATATATATATATATATATATATATATATATATATATATATATATATATATAAGAATAACGTATATCAACCTGTAACACTGTTAGCAAAAATGTCGAAAAGTTTTTCATGATTTGTTTAATATTTTTACACGATAATCTAATCAATGTCCGGAATGGAAACAGGATACATCGTTTAAATGTTTTATAAATTTCAGCAACTGTGTTTTATAGTTTAGAAAAGAAAACAGTTACCCGTTTCAGGGTTGCAGACTTATTCACAACCGGTTACGAGAAATTATTGCCCTTCTTTAGATACTGTACAGGAAACACGTATAATTTACAAATACAAATATTATGTAATGTTTGTATTTGCATATTTTACATCTAGTTGGGATACTCTGCAAATCACATTTAAGAGCCTGGCAGAGGGTTCATCGAACCACCTTTATACTATTTATCTCCCATTTCATTCTCGAATAGCGCGCGGGAATAAAGAACACCTGAATCTCTCCGTCTTAGCTCTGATTTCTCGTATTTTGTTCTGATGATCATTTCTACCTATGCAGGTGGGAGTCTACAATATATCTTCGCATTCGGAGGAGAATGTTGGCGATTGGAGTTTCGTAAGTAGCCCACGCCGCAGCGATAAGCGCCGTTGTTGTAATGATACCCGTCCCAGTTCTGTATCATTGCCGTAACGCTGTCTGCCCTGTATCGTGACAGTACAAAACGAGCTGCCCTTCTTTGGGCAGTTTAACTATACAATAAAATATTAATAGCAATATTTCAACACTGTTTTCATTATAGTTTGTTCAGATATTACGATTTGATTGAAAAACTGCGTAGAACACCTTTTATATTCTGAATAATATACTACAAATAGAAGGAATATATTCAGTTTTAAGGAATTATTCTGTTTGTTAACAGACAAATATTCAACAAACTTTTACCGGAAACGCACTTTTCGGACTTACGCCCATATACCATTACACTCCTCAATTGTTACCGATTGGTTTGAAGAATATTGAGAATTTCCAGCGAATTATCTGTCAACCCAGATCGGTTACGTGAATCCTATCACATATTCATAGCGCAAGATGGAGCATTCAGTTCGTGTAAAATATCCTGCCGATGGATACGTTAGCGACCTCGCTATGAAAAGGAATGTGACGGTTTACGAGAAGACTCACTTCAGTGATAAACGCGAACGCAAACTAGTCGTTAGCTCTCATTGTGAGAGTGTTAGCGCCCACAGCGTCTAAGTGACGGTGCTAACAGGGCTGCCACACGTCCTTTACATTCTTCTGGCAGGGTCTTCTAGGCGGCCGAGCTGGCTAGTGCCTGACACTAGTTTAGATCTGCACGAGACTGCAACATGGACGAGGTCGTGGATGTAGACTAGGTTTGCGAACTCACAGTATAGGATGGAGCTACATGTTTCCGCCAACATTGCTGAAATTGCGCTGTGGCAATAACATATAGGCGCATGTCCTGCCATCTTTCACAAAAACTAATCGTCAGAAAAGTTTAATTTTTACGTTACTTAAATATGTATATGCCACCATTGCCACGAAGTCCGCATCATTTCGTTAATAGTCACAGTTAGTAAAATACTACCTGAAAACCCGGCGTTGCCCAGGTATTTATGTATTTATTCCTGCCGTTTTATCAGGTATATATTCATATGTACTAGGGCTGTATGTCTGTCAAATCTCTTGGTAATACAATTGGTAGTAAAGAAGTAATAGATTAAAACTTGGTGCGTAATGGGGTGGTTTTCCATGAACGTTTGACACGGTACCGCACTATAGCTTGATAACGAAGGTACTAACTTATGGAATAGGTACCCAAATATGTGAGTGGTTCGAGAGTACGTAAATAATAGAACGCAGTATGTTGTCTCCGATGGCGAGTGTTCATCAGACGCCGGCCGCGGTGGCCGAGCGGTCTGCGGCGCGCCAGTCACGGTCTGCACGGCCACTACGGTCGGGGGTTCGAATCCCCCTTCGGGCATGGATATTTGTGCCGTCCTCAGTATTAGCTAGTTCGTAAGTAGTTTGTAAGTTTAGGGGCTGATGACCCCGTAGTTAAGTCCCATAAGCTCTACAAACATATGAACATTTTGTTCATCAGACAGTAGAGTATCGTCAGAGGTGCCCCAGGAAAGTGTGATAGGACCGCTATTATTTTCTGTCTATATAAATGATCTGACGGACATTGTGAGTTGCAATCTGCAACTGTTTGCTGATGATGTTGTGGTGTATGAGAGGGTGTTGTCACTGATTTACTGTAGTACGATGCAGGATGAATTGGACCAAATTTGTAGGTGGTGTCAGGAATGGTAACTAGCGCTAAATGTAGAAAAATGTAAGGTGATACAGATGAGTAGGAGTAATAATCCCGTAATGTTCGAATACACGATTAGTAGTGTGCTACTTGACAGATTCGCGTCAATTAAATACCTAGGCGTAACTCTGCACAGCGATATGAAATGGAACGAGCATGTAAGAATAATCGAGGGTAAGGCTAATAATGAATACAAACATTCATTCTTCCCTCGATCTACATGGGAGTGGAATAGGAAAGCAAGTAACCAGTAGTTAGTGCGAAGAATGGCAGCTAGCTCTCAGTGTAGAAAAATGTAAGGTGATGCGCATGAGTAGGAAAAACTATCCCATAATGTTCGAATACAGCATTAATAGTGAGCTTCTTGATGCTGTCGCGTCGTTCAAATATCTAGGCGTAACATTGCAGAGCGATCTGAAATGGAACGAACATGTAAGGACAGTTGTGAGTAAGGCGGACAGCCGACTTCGGTTTACTGGGAGACTTTGGGAAGATGTACTTCATCTGTAAAGGAGACCGCGTATAAAACGCTTGTACGACCACGTCTTGAGTATTGGTCAAGTGTTTGGGACCCGCAGCAGATCAGTTTAAAGGAAGACATAGAAGCAGTTCAGAGGCGAGCATCTAGGTTTGTTACCGGTGGGTTCGACCAATGCGCGAGTGTCACGGAAATGCTCCGGCAACTCAATTGGGGATCGCTGGAAGAAAGACGACGTTCTTTTCGTGAATTTCTGTTGAGGAAATTTAGAGGGCCGGAATTTGAAGCCGAGTGTAGAACGATCTTGCTGCCTCCTACTTACATTTCGCGTAGTGATCACAAAGACAAGATAACAGAAATTAGGGCTCGTACGGAGGCATATAGGCATTCTTTATTTACTCGTTCTATTTGGGAGAGTAATAGGAAAGGAAATGCCTAGTAGTAGTACAGTGTACCCTCCGCCACGCACCTTAAGGTGGATTGCGGAGTATGTATGTAGATGTAGATGTAATCGTACTGACAAGGACACCTCCCCATCGCCCTCCCCCCTCCCCGCACCCCCTCAGATTTAGTTTAAGTTGGCGCAGTGGATAGGCTGTGAAAAACTGAACACAGATCAATCGAGAAAACTAGAAGAAGTTGTGTGGAATTATGAAACAATAAGCAAAATATAAAATCTCAACGGTCCATGCAAAAGATACACAATATCAAGCACATTGTATTTGGAAGCTGTGGTCTGCTGCCAGGCAGGTGTAGCGTTGTGATTCGCCTGCGTTGGTAAATCGACCGTTCTGACTTCATTCACCGAACATTACTGTCAGAGGTTGTATATCACTGGCTCTTCTTTGCTGCGTCGATGCTACCACTAGGGTCCGGAAACGGAAAGATTGCGAGTCTAATGTTTAGGTTTACGTGTATCAGACGTCAAAGTATCACTGTTAGGTAAGTGCTTCACCAGTTTCCTTCCTTCCCGCTCTAGATCCGCCAATATGACGAGTCTAACTATTGTGGCACTGCGGTCGCTCCCCATTCCTCGGTTAGCTTCCTCTTACTGAAGGCCATTTGCGACACTATCAAAACTGTATCGCTTTGACAGGGCGAAATTAACAACTATTGAGATCAAGTGGTATACCTCAAAGAACTGTTTCGTGAGACCGTGCAGTGTGTAAGACGAAAGTTCAATGTATTTCACTGTACCTTTTTTTTTTTTTTTTTTTTTTTTTTTTTTTTTTTTTTTTTAACACATTTTGCTACTGCAAATGAAGGGTTTTTATTTTTATAATTCACCCATATGCGTTTCACCTTTCACAAGACGTCTTCAGTGGGTGTCCTAAAATATTTACATGTTTCTGTTTACACATAGAGGTTTGGTTTTTTACATATGTACAAAACATTTCGTTTCTGATTCAAAACAGTTTGTTGTTTGCTATAAAATGGTGTACTTACAGCACTGTAGTTTCTTTTGTAGTGTTGCCAACAAGTTAGAAAAACTACAAAACAAACTACAGTGGAGACAGTAGGGCAGCGGATGACAGTGGAACCAGAAAAATGCGAAATTTTTTAGAAAACAGTGGAACCATTTGAACTGGTTGCCGGAAAGAGACTGATATGGAGTATCAAGTGCTGTAAGAACTGTTTTGAATCAGAAACGAAATGTTTTGTACATATGTAAAAATACCTAACCTTTATGTGTAAACAGAAACATGATTTTAGGACACCCACTGATGATGTCTTGTGACAAGGTGAAACGCGTACAGGTGAATTATAAAAATAAAAACCCTTCATTTGCAGTAGCAAAAGTCATTTTCTTTAAAAACAGTACAGTGAAATACATAGTATTTAGCTGCTGCTCAAATGGCCACTACAAGCAACGTATGAAAGTTCAATCCCAGGTGTAACATTTCAGAGCGAAATGAAATGGAACAAACTTGTAAGGACAGTTCTAAGGCGGACAGCCGACTTCGGTTTATTGAGAGAATTTTGGGTAGATGTGCTTCATCTGTAAAGGAGACCGCGTATAAAACCCTTGTACGACCACGTCTTGTGTGTTGCTCAAGTGTTTCGGAACCGCAGCAGATCAGTTTAAAGGAAGACATGGAAGTAGTTCAGAGGCGAGGAGCTAGGTTTCGTTCTGGTAGATTCGACCAATGCGCGAGTGTCACGGAAATATTCCTGGAACTCAAATGGGGATCGCTGGAGGAAAGACAACGTTCTTTTCGAGAACTTCTGCTGAGGAAATTTAGAGAGTCGGTATTTGAAGCTGAGTCTAAAACGATATTCCTGCCGCCTACTTCCCTCGGCAGGCAGAGTGCAGTGGTGGAGGGCGCTCTGCCTGCCGACCCGCGACGTTCGCCCTCGTCGCATGCGGCGCCCCCTCCCCCCTCCCCCTCATGAATAGCGCATGTCGCGTACCGCTGCTGTCCGCCGCGCTCTTTCCTCAGAACGCGTTTCGCCTGCAGGCCTGACGGAGCCACGGCTGAGCGACGCGGCGCCACAACCCATCCTCACGCACCTGTTCGCCGAGCAAAGCTGTCCGCAGGCGGGGCGCCGATCTCACCGAATGCAATCGACACGCCGAGATTTTGACATCGTATCATGCGAGCCGAGGCCAACGAGAAAGACAGGCCGCGGCGCGCACGTCGGGTCACGTAAGCGAGGTAGTCCTGAGCCGGCGCGGCCGTTAGTTGAGTGGCCTGCCGCTATGAGGCAGTGGGCAGTGCCCCAGCGGCCGGCCAATCGGATAGCGATCGCGCCAGCTCAGGCCTACCTTGCTTACGTGACCTGACGTGCGCGCCGCGGCCTGTCTTTCTCGTTAGCCTCAGGGCGAACCGAAGATAATGAGAAAGACAGGACGCAGTACACACGTCATGTCACGTAAGCAAGGTAGTCCTGAGCCAGCGCGATCACTAGCTGATTGGCTGGCCGCTATGAGGCAGTGGACTGTGTCCCAGTGGCCAGCCAATCAGCTAGATTGCTTACATGATGTGACGTGCGCACTGGGGCCTGTCTTTCTCGTTGGCCTCGGTGCGAGCCCGGGCAACTCCGTCTAGAGACCGGGGCCTCACAACCGTCCCTGCCGTGTCACACCGAGAGGCCATGATGTCTAGCTGAGTGGCTGATCGCCTCCGCCCAGCCTAAGTTCACTACAGATTAGATTAGATAGATTAATACTTGTTCCATAGATCATATATATGACATTTCGTAATTATGTGGAACGTGTTAGTTTATACTTTTATTAATATTACTTGCTAGTTGACAGTTGACGGGCTGGAGCTCCCTTCCTCCAATCAGAGCGGTCACCGTCACGCCCAGACTGCTCTCTGTTGCCAAGCTGCCGCAACAGGTGGACAGCTCGCGTCCATTGTTTGGCTAGTGCTATGTAGAAGCGTGCGTCTTAGGTTAGGAACCGTTTTCGTTGCTGTCGTTGGGCGTGTGCAGTGTCTCCAGATGGCACAGAGAGAAAATACCTACAGTCTCACAAAAGTGTACCTACATTTTCCCTACTTTATCCCTACCCCTCGTTAATGCCCCTACACCAGGGTCGTAGCAGGATTTTGGTCTTGGAGGGGCTGAATCCAGGAGTCCGGCCAGCAGAGGTTAACCAGTTGATTAATATGAAATGTCACAATTTTTAAAAACTTTAAAATAAATATTTGGCTTCATGCTTCACTTGCTAGATTTTTGTTTCCAGTGACTGATCGTTACTGATTGAGGGAGTCAAGTGTAGATTATGCCGAGAATTCCAAGCGCTTTATTACAAGAGGATTACTGATTTATCGATCGGACAAGGGTACATCTAGAACCTGTCAACCATAGAAAGGAACAGCATTAATTAGTTTCCCCAAATATGCTGCTAATATCGAGCGCACTGTTACGTGAGGATAACTGATTTATTGACCGCACAAGGGTACATCGAGACACTATCGACCATAGAGTAGGAACAGCAGTAATTATTTAGTTTACAGTCACCAAAAGAAACGAAGTCCGTCACTTTACATGATTCGATTTTCAAAGAGTAATGCTATGTTGAGAACGAATTGTTCATTATAACGTTGGCTATCGCAAATGCTTTAGCGTTTTCTTGTCAGCATCTTCTCATTTACAAGTACTAACTAGTATATCGTCCTTGCGTAAATAAATAAGTCTAGTCAAGATAATAAAACGTCTTTCGTTCATGGAAACAATGAATTTTTATTGTGCTGACATTTTCTAACACTATTTCCAAACACTGATATACATTAAAATCATCATATTTCGAATCAATTTTAATGTGTCTGAAACAAAGTTTTCAAATTAACATTGTTTACTATGAAAAGAAAACAACTATGCCGTCTAAAATATCATTGGCTACTTCAAACTTTGCCACAATTGGTCGGCTTCATTCTCGCGTGCTGACAACTGTTCTGTTGCCAACATTACCCGCTAGGTTTGTGTCGGCGATTGTAAAATTTTACCAAAGTACCTACGCGTTGGGAAGTTTTGGATGAAAATTCCCTACATGATTTTAATGCTTAAAAATACCTACGTGTAGGGAAAATTCCCTACGTTTGGCAACACTGTGCGTGTGTGTTATTTGCTGTCGTCGTAATGTCTGGAGGGCTGTTGTGATGCATACAAAGCGAGTAACAGATGAAGCATGGACAAATGAAGGTCTTCTGGAAGACAGTGTGACGGAACCTATCATTAATTTCAGAGGTTCATCCACCTCAGAAATTTCTAGTGATTCGGAAATGAGTGGTAACTACCCTCTTTCCGCTGATGCAACAGTTTGCAGTTAGCAGTCGGTGAAGGTACAGAAAATTTCCTAAATTTTAAACGGTGAGCTTCGTTTTGCAATGTATGTACGTGACTGTGTCGCCTATAAGCTGTAACGCGTCAGCCCATTGAGGACAGTTTTAAGTAACTAATTAAGGCGAGAAATCATAATTTGTTTTTAGCATTGACTTCTGTTTCGAATTTGCTCGTAGAAGTTTGTTTTAATCGTCGAGTATTGACAAGCTGACAGCATTCTACATTCAGATGTTGACAAAGCGTCATGATCCAGCCACACAGCGTTAGTGTGTTCACTATTTCACTTAATCTCTAAGTATAACGACTGTCAGATTCAGTTTATCAAAGGGTGTTTTAACTCTGGACAGTTTAAAAAAAAACTATGGCACCGTAGTCGTATTAACAATTTAGAGTGGTGAACGGCGTATTCACTAATGCATGCCTTTCTTTATTAATTTGGAAACGTGGAAGTCCCTGCAGTATATATGTAAATATTCAGTGACAGATAAATATGAATCAGCGTTATCAGATTGCGAAAAAATGTAAAAATATATACTTTACGTTTGTTAGCTGACTGTCTCGTTGCAACCCAACTACAATTACTTCACTGGTTTTAATAACAGTTTTGCTAATTGTGTTGGCTGATATTGCAGCGCTAAACTGCCTGTCGCCAATAATCTCAATTACGCTACACTTAATCTCTCATGCCATTAAAGATTTTTGTTTATCGTTCATCCCATTAACGAATTTTGTTTATCTCTCGTATAGTACACGAACAGTTTAGTCAGTAAATAACACAAAACAACTCTGTTCTTTTACATCCATCCACAGACGTATTTTTTTTTCATCCATTCTCAGACGTTTTCCGTCTTTTTCGTTGTATTCGTTACAGCGATAATAATTGCGGTACACGGTTTCTTTTTGGTGTTCGACATCGTAGCCTTGTAAAATCGCATTGTCAACAGTAAATGTTAACAGTATTATTGATGTGGACAGTGTTAACAATATTTAACTGTGAAAGTCATACCAGTGCATTTAAAACTTGACTAATTAGTATTGTCAACAACAACCGGTACTGAAAGTGTGCAAATCCCCAACAGTACTCGCGCAGTGCCGCCTGTACGGAGCGCTGGCTCTAAGCCGGCAGCTGACGTGGCAACACTGTAGCCGCAGCTGACGAACGTCAACTTGCAAGTCATTTTAATCGGACTATAGTTAATGTTGTCTACACTTCACAATCAATATTTTAAGGATTTTTTTATTTTATTTTATGTATTTTAATTTTTTTTTTTTCATTTTTAAGTTTTATCTAAATCTCATCTACGTTGTAGAAGGAGTTGCCATTTACAAATTCCTTTAATTTTTTTTTTTAAATACTAGTTGGCTATCTGTCGGACTTTTGATGCTACTTGGTAAGTGACCAAAGACTTTTGTACCAGCATAATTCACCCCTTTCTGAGCTAAAGTTAATTTAACCTTGAATAGTGAATATCATCCTCTTTCCTAGTGTTGTAGCTATGCATACTGCTATTACTTTTGAATTGAGTCAGATTGTTAATAACAAATTTCATGAGCAAGTATATATATTTTGAAGCTACAGTGAAGATCCCTAGCTCCCTAAATAGTCGTCTGCAGGATGCTCTTGGATGGGCTCCAGCAATTATTCTCATTACACGCTTTTGTGCAATGAACTCTTTTTTACTCAATGTTGAATTGCCCCAGAATATGATCCCATATGAAAGCAATGAATGAAAATAGGCGTAGTAAGTTAATTTACTGAGATGTATATCACCAAATTTTGCAATGACTCTGATAGCATAAGTAGCTGAACTGAAACGTTTCAGGAGATCTTCAATATATTTCTTCCAATTCAGTCCCTCGTCAATGCAAACACCTAAAAACCTTAGCTACAGAATTATGTTCAAAGTCTAAATTTGTTATTGGTGTCATGCCATTTACTGTATGAAACTGTATATACTGGGTTTTATCAAAATTTAATGAGAGTCTATGTGTAGAGAACCACTTAATAACTTTCTGAAATATATCATTTACAATTTCATCAGTTGTAAATTTTATGTTTCAGAAAGTTATCAAGGCGTAATTTGATGAGAGGGAATGTGCGAGTGTAAAATCATCATAGCTCATGCATCACTTCTTAATATTTCAAGGGTGCTCATAAACATCGGATTTCTTCGAAAAAATACTGAAAACCCTTAACTAGCAGCAAAATACTATGAAGCAGTAATAAAATGGTATTGATATTAGTTGATTAAAATGATGCTGCACTCCAAACTCTTTCCCAGCAGCCAACTACTATGACCCGTTAGTAAAAAGGTATTGTTATATTTTGACTAAAAATACTATTATGTTAGTGATACTTTTCTGACGTAACAATATTTGAACATGTCACACAGTCATACAAGAAGATTGCGACCATTATAAATAACTGAAGCAGTACTGCACAAACGCTGTTAACTCTCTTAACAAACAATTCGTCATCAGGAGGAAAAATGGCTTCACTGTTACGCGTTTCGGTCGGCCCAACATCAGAAATCAAAAGTGGCATAGGTACATTTTGTATCTGTCACTCTTTCGATGTCTCATTGATGACCACACGAAAACTGTCACAACAAAGGCAATTTTCCACCTACGGATGACTTGTTAATCAAGCGACTTTTACAAAACCCTGTCACTTCCATGTGCCCCTTCTGCCTCAGTAGTTGGAGGTCACGAAACGTAGGTTTGCTGTCGAACATGCCGCTACTGCATCCCCCTTCGACCGCGACCCCTGGAGCAAGACTCTGCGACGTCTAAGGGGTCTCGATTCACAGGTTGAAAAACGCCGATCTACGCCATAGGGCGGACAATATGCGACGTCATCAAAAAAAGACGCGCAGATGGTATACGACGCCTTCCAATCATTCGGCAAAGGGTCACACATAACGGGAGGGGGGATAATACTGAAGCGTGTAACGTAAGTATCTCTGTCAAATGTGATCATGGAAAAAAAATAATACTTGTCGTTCAGCCCATATATTAGACTTGCGCATTATAGTTCACGATCGGGAGCCGCGAACTAGTTCGCTCTTTTAGTTCGTCCGCTTCCAGTGACGGCTGAGCGGCGTGGTCTGCGCGTGCAGGTGGAGGGGGAAGTTCCCCCACCTATCTGCTTCATGCGCTTGCTGCTTGAGCCGCTAACGATATCGCGTAAACCAGAAGAAACAGTTTGTGGATAATTTCTCGCGTTTAAGTTTAGAGTTATCTCTATATCTTGGCATTATGGAATTTATTAGTCAGATATTTCAGAGTGCAGAACACATCAAAACAGAAATTTTGTAGCACTGAACTATGTAATTTAGCAGGCGGGCGCTCACCTCGAAATGATTCATCAGCAGAAGGATAACACGTGATTTTTAATTCTGCTACGTGCCCTCTCGCTATTACCCGTCAGTCTTCTAAAAAGAATCCAACGAACTATGAAGCGAGATACGTTTGCCATAATCGTCCGCTTCTCCTAGTTCGTCCGCTGCTCCTAGTTCGTCCACTGCTCCTAGTTGGTTCGCTGCTCCTAGTTCGTTAGCTGCTCCTAGTTCGTCCGCTGCTCCTAGTTCGTCCGCTGCTCCCAGTTCGTCCCCTGCTCCTAGTTCGTCCGCTGCTTTAGTTCGTCCGCTGCTTCTAGTTCGTCCGCTCCTTCCAGTTCGTCTGCTACTCTTGGCTTTTGCTACCGCTACTAAAAGGACTCTTTTTTATGACAGCCTTTTTATATAATGAATCAGTGTTGCCAAAGAGTGTGCTATTACCCGTGTTTTGGGCAATTTGACATCAAATACTTAGGCAAATAAACCAGTTATTTACACGAATGGGTGGTACAATGGTATTCAACTACTTTGCTTACAGAGTACTCGTGGTACTTTATTTTTAAAATAGATTTCTTCTGTCAGTGAACTATGAAACTACAGCTGAGCTGCATCTCAGCTCGAAATGAAGGTAACTGGCAGAAGGAAATCACGCGATTCTGCGCGCTCTCGCGTCCTCTCGCTGTTCCCCGCCAGTCTTCGGGAAAGGAGCGGACGAACTAAGGGGCGAGGGATCTGAGAACTAGTTCGCGTAGTTCGCCTGTGGGAGCGCTCTTCCGAACTACTTCGTTCGCGAACTACACAAGACTACCATATATCATTAAAAGATTAATTTCAGAGAGGGAAAAAAAACTTCAATTGTTTGTTAAGCTTATGGGACTTAACTGCGGGGTCATCAGTCCCTAAACTTACAAACTACTTATGAACTAACTTATGTCAAAGACAGCACAAACATCAATACCCGAGGGGGGATTCGAACCCCCGACGGGGAACGACCTCACGCATCGTAGCACGGCGCCCCAATGCGCTCGGCCGCTCCGCCGCGCAGATAGTTCAGTATCTCATAAGAAAGACGCTTTTAAAAATTTACGTTCAACTGCAAAGCTCTTGTATATTCAAACCCCGGTACAGTTTTCTGCAAAGTTTCGAGATGTAGGAATTTGGAAATCGTCGTCGAAAGAGAAGATAATCTGAATACCACTCACCAGGTAAAGCCTCCTTGGTAGAAAGCCATTCAACACTGGGTACTCACCTGGAACAGAAGAAAACAAAAATTAGGTTCAGAACACGGGTATCGTTAAAAAATGTAAAATTCTGTAGTGTGACCTAGTTCTTGTCTCCTTGAGACCCACTACAAAATTGTTTTAGAATTCTTTAAATGTACTTCCCAGACAATAGTTCATTTATCAGAGCACCAGCTATGCTGTTCCTCCATACTTTGATGTACTCTTCTTGATGGTGTAGTCAGACTTCTTCTCCTTTGCTGAAGTTGGTGTATAAAAAGGAAGAAAACTGCTTCTTAATCTGTAGGCATTAACTACTAAATAACTGTAGTCCACACATTCAGTTGAATGGTAAACAATGGGATTTATTTTCCACAAATACAGTTAGACACTTCATACATCCGTGTCTTAGTATGAACTTCTACATCAAGAACAACAGTAATGACAAGAGCCAATCAACTTAACATAGAACCTATAACATAAAGATTCCATGGTGATTTCTCTTCCATATATAATGTCCATGCAGCTTCTATGATTCAAATACAATCGCTGCCACTTGCTACTGACAGACTGTCCTATACCTAAACAGAAAAGAGATATGGGGCAGTACCTGGTAATTATCTTTTGGTCATATGGTATCGATACAGGCTGATATGTAGTGTAAATGGTTACACTACATACCCCTACCTCAGATCCAAGATGCCAACATATACTTAATTCTATTTCATGTACATAAGACTTCGATCATCTTCAAATATCATTTGGTTTTGACAGTAATTAAGTAATACTAGGCTCGACTCTCTAAGGAATGTAAACTTCAGACAACTACTTGTCTATTTGGAAGCTCAGGCAAGGAACTCCAATAGGAATTTACTTAACATTACATGTGATGGGATTAACAATTAAATCTATTGGTTCCTTCTTACTTTAACCCATCTCATTACTTATTCATTTCCTAGACTGAAGACTCTAGGTATCTGATACTTTTAAAAATTAGAGTGACACATTCTAACATTAAAGTTAAGGAACTCAGTCCATTACCTACGGGAACTAGCCAACTGGGAATCAGGAGGAAACATCATATCAAGAAAGAAGATTTAAGGTAAGGTAAATTCTTTCTATACATATCCATTAGTGGGTTTAAAAAAAATTAGGTAAAAGCAAGCTTCTACTGGCCTGTCTACCCCTTCTCCTCTCATAGTGAGGTCCAATTTCTGGGCACCTAAACCTGATCAGACCCCACTCTAGAGGCATCTGACCTACACATGCGGGCGGTAGTCTTTCCCTAGATCTACCTACCCTCACAACCTACATCCAGCACAAAACCTCTACCCCACCAGGGACAATTCTTTCCATCTACTTTCCTCTTTCCTTTACCTCTTTGAACTACCTCCTGTCCCAAAGCGTTCATTTACATAAAAAATACAACGCTCTTTTACAAAGCTTAAATGCTTTATGAATGTGCACTCATTACTATATACTTTCTCTATTCCTCCTCCTCTTTACTCCGCAACTTGGAAATGAGTGAACTAATGAGTAAAGCATTTGCTTCACTGCTGTTGTCCCTTAATAACTTTCTTACCTCTTGTAAGAACTTTTGGTTCTCCTCACCTTCTTCCCATACATATTATCCATGAGCTTGTATTTACTAAACCTAATACCTCTTATATATGTGTGTTGCTTATTTGAACTGTTGGAAATGAAGTGTGGTATTGTAAATCTTGTGTATAATCTGTTTGTGTGTATGGGTGAGTGTAACTATGTGTGTATATATGTAGTGATCGCAATATGAATATCAGGCAATCCTCTCAGGAGTACACACTGCGGGTTGTAGTTAAGAACAGAAACTTGACACGGAAATAAGAAGGGTCTCTGCGATAGAGACTAATGCAATATGGAAAAGGTGCTAAAAAACACGTGCTCTGTAAAAAAGTAGTGAGAACGAAGAAAAATATTAGAAATTGGAGCTGAAGAAAGAAATCCCAAAAGACAGGTAACCCATCTCTGCCCCCACCCAGGAACCCCTCATTCATTCAGCATATCATCTAACACAACAGAGGGCGACACGATGGCACGTAAGATGTTCACGGCCCCACTTCAGAAAAAGCTCCAATTACTACTATTGAAATGCATGATGAGTATTCAGTGTTGCGTGTTTGTGCAGTGTATATGTGTGTGTATCTGTATATTTGTAACTGTGTGTGTGTGTTAGTGTATACTTCCCCTCAATTACAGCACAACGGGCTGTAACTGTAAACCAAAAAATGTTCATATGTTTGTAGAGCTTATGGGACTTAACTACGGAGCCATCAGTCCCTAAACTTACAAACTACTTATGAACTAGCTTACACTAAAGATGGTACAAACATCCATGCCCGAGGGGGGATTCGAACCCCTGACGGGGAACGGCCTCGCGCATCGTAGCATAGCGCGTCAATGCGTTCGGCCGCTCCGACGCGGCAACCAAAAACCTCCCCAATCATCAAAAGTATATACAAACCCACCCTGTTTGTATAATAACACTATATTATAAAAGGTATAAAATTTCCCATAAAAATCTTACGTCACTAACTAAACTTAATGACCATATGGAGAAGAGAATATCATCTCCTATGGTACTTCTTATTACCAGAAAGAGCTAACATCATTTACAAATATCCATTCAACAACCCGAAATGATATACCCATATTTCACGCTTCTGTTCCATGAAGTTCAATCTCTGGCTACAGGTTATCACTAGAGGGGGAATTAGATTAGGTAATGAGACTATAAAAGTAGTAGGTGAATTTTGTTATTTGGGTAGCAAAATAACTTCTGATGGCGAAGCAAAGAAGATATAAAATGCAGAATGGCTATGGGAATAAAAGCGTCTCTAAAGAAGCGAAACTTGTTAACATCCAATATTAATTTAAATGTTAGGAAATCCTTTCTGAAAGCATTTGTCTGGAGTGTAGCTTTATATGGGAGTGAAACTTGGACAATAAGGAGTTCAGATAAAAATATTATAGAAGCTTTTGAAATGTGGTGCTACAGACGACGAATGATTAAAATTAGATGGGTAGATCACGTAACTAATGAGGAGGTCCTTAACTGAATCGGGGAGAAAAGGAGTTTCTGGCATATACTGACTAAGAGAAGGGATTGGTTGGACGCATTATGAGACATCACGGAATTGTCAACTTAGCATTAGAAGGAAGCGTGTGAGGTAAATATCGTAGAGGGAGACCGAGGGACGAATATAGTAAGCAGATTGAAAATGATTTAGGTTGCCGAACGTATTATCAGATGAAGACACTTGCACAGGACAGGGTAGCGTGGAGAGCTGCTTCAAACCAGTCTGCGAACTGAAGACCGCAACAACAACAATATATCAGTGTATATTTAGAGACATTAAACATTCCAGATATCATCATAAATAAATATGTAAATTGTATATATATAATCTCTGCGACACTGATAATCCATTTACGAATAAGAAAATGATAGTATAAGGACAAAAAAAGATTATAGGATAGAAAAAGGTAATAAAGATTTGTCCTACAGAAAACGAAATCGAAGGAATAGGACAAATGACTGGTTACCTGGGCATCGTCAGGCCAGTAATTAGCGTAGAATGCAAATTAGCCTGAGGTGTCGTCATAATAAGGCTTATCAATATTCATGCTATATAATCCCTCATCGGCCCTTGCATCACGTTCCCGCAGATACACAGCTCTAGGATGCGGCACATCAACAATCCTGCAAGGACCACACCATTTGTGAAAAAACCCATTTGTTTGCTTTTTCACGCCAGAGCCGAGCCGAAAGCCTCTTACCAATGTGAGACCACCTACGTTACATTCCGGAGCGGTCGCTCTCTCGCTTGGTTGGCGAAGTCTGCCTTGTGTTGCCTTTTCTAGGGAAACAATCGGATATGGTTTACAGAAAAATGTCTTGTTGTTGTTTTTCATTTTAAATTTACAAATGTAACTTCCCAAATAACCTAGTTTGTTTGAAAAAACCTCGTTATACCTATTTAAGATGTCATGTAATTGTTCCTTTTGATCAGATGTTAAGACAGCAGACTCGTAAGCTTTAAGATGCAATTCATCACTTGGCGCTAATTATAAGATATCGCACTGTAGCAACGTATCAGCGGAAGTTAATATCTGCACCTGATTAATTATTCTATTGTCACTGGTCTCAAACGAGAAACAAAAAATATCATAATTGATGTTTTGTTCCCAGTTGTCTGTTTCAACGTCTGACAGGTTACGATCGAAAATACTCTGGTTATTTTCAATTGAATTTATTTTATTAACAGTATTATTCTTTTAGATACCTTAGAAAAATCAGATTTGATTGAAGAATTTCTAATCTTTTATTAGTTTTTGTTAATTCTGAATCTAAGGACTGGAATTTATCAGATATTTCAACTTCCTTACCGGAAAACTTTGCATAGGTTTCTTCTGTTAAGTTACTTTTTTTAGATTCTAAAACTTCACTAGCAGCCTGCTTTGCTATGAACCGTACATCTTTTCCCTCGTTAATAATAATTGTTTAATGGTAATAAACTCGCTTTCCAAACGTACATTATTTTCCTTGCATTCCTGTAGATGAGCCTCCAATTGTTCTGTTAAAAAGTCTAGCCTATTAGATTGATTCACAAATCTATTGTTAATATCTAAAGACATTTGTTTCAGATCTTCAGATTGTTTTTTAATTTCATCAGATTGTTTTTTGATTTCATCAGATTGTTTTTTTAATTTCATTTGAAAAATCGTTTTTTAACTGTAACACCCAGGAGGGCACTGCCTCACTATCTCCTTGTTCAGCTACTGATATTTTCGAATACCTTAATCTAGAGAGTGGCATAAATGATACCTTTTTTCTTTAAAACGTTACACTCTTGATACAACTCACTACACAATTTCACTCAAATCAACATTTTCATGAAATATGTACGCTCAGTCCGGTTGAGTTTCTGGGACGGCTGCACACGTCGATCAGCACAGCGCGGCCACAGCGGCTAACTGCTTCGGCGCGACTCTTTTTGAGTCGCTCCATCGTCCAGCCTGGTTCGCCTTATAGTTACGGCCCTCTCCGATCTGATGTCCACTCTCGATAATTACTCTAAATGAGGTGCAAACTGTCTTGTACATAAAACGAATCCAACAAAGTCACTCGCTAGTGACTGCGCCCTTATTTTTACTTAGTATCGAATATTCTGCAGTATACGTCGAAGAAATTTATAGGAAAGTCCTTAAGACTATAGAAAACCCGAATACAAGAAGGAGAAATATTTGCTTTGGCGGCGCCTTGAACCAGCACCGCAACCTGTTTTATTCCACACTGCACGACTCAGATGCCTACGCTACGGCCAGTAACGTACGAGCATACCGTCAACAAAGGTATTAGACAAGTTGTGCAGATATGTCGGTTGCTGACATGTAATAGGAACAAATGATACAAAGAACAATTCGTGTTTATAGATCTTCAGTCCGCTTTGCCATGTAACGGCAGATTACTGTAATACATTTTTTAACGACATATAAGACGTTTCCAGTCATTTATTCCAATAAATAGTACGTCTAATGACCGGTTTTCGAGAGACTCTCAATTAACTCAGTTACTTTTTCTTGCTTTGAAATGTCATACATTCATAAGACCAAAGCTATATACATAAAGCCCATGAAATAAGACGACCAATATGGCATCATCATATCTACCGAAAAGAACTGCCCCCTCCCCGGATAGCCACGTGGTGTGACTTCGGTGGCGTTCTCCCACCTTACTGGTGATCGTTCAGTCGCTCGTTGAGAATATCTGGCATGCTTGATACAGCCCCACACGTTGGGAAAGCCTCGCCAACGAGCGGTTCGCACGTTGTGACGTCAGAAATTCGCCACGTTGGCCACAGTCGTTCAGATACACGCACGCTCCGTGTGCCGACGGCTTTAGGTTCACAGATTTGTGACTGGCTGGAAGACTTCCTAAGTAATAGAACGCAGTACGTTATTCTCGACGGCGAGTGGTCATCAGAGACGTCGGCGTGCCCCAGGGGAGTGTGATAGGACCGCTATTATTTTCTATCTATATAAATGATCTGATGGACAGAGTAAGTTGTAATATGCGGCTGTTTGCTGATGATGCTGTGGTGTATGGGAGGGTGTCGTCTGTAACTGACTGTAATAGCATACAGGATGACTTAGACAAAATTTCTAGTTGGTGCGAAGAATGGCAGCTAGCTCTCAATGTAGAAAAGTGTAAGGTGATGCGCATGAGTAGAAAAAGCAATCCCATAATGTTCGAATACAGCATCAGTAGTGAGCTTCTTGTTGCAGTTGCGTCGTTCAAATATATAGGCGTAACATTGTAGAGCGATATGAAATGGAACGAACATGTAAGGACAGTTGTGAGTAAGGCGGACAGCCGACTTCGGTTTATTGGGAGAATTTTGGGAAGATGTACTTCAACTGTAAAGGAGACTGCGTATAAAACGCTTGTACGACCACGTCTCGAGTATTGCTCAAGTGTTTGGGACCCGCAAGCAGATCAGTTTAAAGGAAGACATAGAGGCGGTTCAGAGAAGAGCAGCTAGATTTGTTACCGGTAGGTACGACCAATGCGCGAGTGTCACGGAAATGCTCCGGCCACTTAATTGTGGATCGCCGGAAGAAAGACGACGATCTTTTCGTGAATTTCTGATGAGTAAATTTAGAGGGCCGAAATTTGAAGCTGAGTGTAGTACGATCTTGCTGCCGCCTACTTACATTTCGCTTGGTGATCACAAAGACAAGATAAGAGAAATTAGGGCTCGTACGGAGGCATATAGGCATTCTTTATTTCCTCGTTCAATTTGGGAGTGGAATAGGAAAGGAAATGCCTAGTAATGGTACAGTGTACCCTCCGCCACGCATCTTACGGTGAATTGGGAAGTATGTAGATGTAGATGTAGATGTACATCCACATCTACATCTACACAGATACTCTGCAAATCACATTCAAGTGCCTGGCAGAGGGTTTATTAACCACTTTCATAACTTTTCTCTACCGTTCCATTCTCTAATAGCGCGCGGAAAGAAAGAATACCTAAATCGTTCCGTTTTCGATATGATTTCTCTTATTTTATTGGGATGGTCATGTCTCCCTAAGTAGGTGGGTGCTAGCAAAATATTTTCACATTCAGAACTAAAAGTCGGTGATTGAAACTTCGCAAACAGATCACGCCGCAATGAATAACGTCTTTCTTTCAATGATTTCCACCCCAATTCGTGCAACATTTTCGTGACGCTTTCCCCCCATAACGTGATAAAACAAAATGAGCTGCCCTTCTCTGAACCTTCTCAATGTCTTCCGTCAATCCCACCTGGTGAGGGTCCCACAAGAGGCAACAGTACTCCAGGAGAGGACGCACAAGTGTGATGTAGCCAGTATCTTTGGTGGAGCTGGGGCATCTTCGAAGCGTTCTGCCGATGAAACGTAACCTATGGTTCGCCTTCCCCACAATATTTTCTATGTGTTCTCTCCAGTCAAAGTTGTTCGTAATTGTAACTCCTAGGTATTTGGTAGAATCTACGACCTTAAGGTTTGACTGATGTATCGCGTAATTGAAGTTCAGCTGATTTCTTTTAGTGGTCATGTGTATTACTTCACACTTTTCTTTATTTAGCGTCAATTGCCAATTTTGGCACAATGTAGAAATTTTGTCTAAATCGCTTTGCAGTTGCTTTTGATCCTCTGTTGACTTCACTAACGCCGGCCGCGGTGGCCGAGGTGACTGAGGCGCTCCAGTCACTGTCAGCACGGCCACTACGGTCGGGGTTTCGAATCCCCCCTCGGGCATGGATATTTGTGCCGTCCTAGTTCGTAAGTAGTTTGTAAGTTTAGGGACTGATAACCCCGTAGTTAAGTCCCATAGACTATACAAACATTTGAACATTTGAACTTCACTAACCGATAAACGACAGCATCATCCGCGAAGAATCTAAGGGAGCTATTCAGATTGTCTCCTAAATCGTTTATAAACACGAGGACCGAGCGAGGTGCCGCAGTGGTAACGCACTGGACTCGCATTCGGAAGGATGGTGGTTCAAATCGACCTCCGGCCATCCAGATTTAGGTTTTCTGTGATTTCCCTAAATCATTCCAGGCAAATGCCGGGATGGTTCCTTTCAAAGGGCACGGCCGATTTCCTCCCCCATCCTTCTCCAAAAATCCGAGCGTAAGCTCCGTCTCTAATGACCAAGCTGTCGACGGGACGTAAAACCCTAAGCTTCCTTCCTTCCTAAACACGAGGAAGAGTAGGGGATCTATAACGCTTGACGTCTTGCAGGACGTGGAGGGGGCCACTCCCGCCTGCAGTATTTACGTTGCGGCGGTCAGTGGCCGCTGGCTGCAGCTTGCAGCTAGCCAGAGATCAGACCACTCTGCAACTCGCACTGCTCCCCCCCCCCCCCCTTCTCCAGGCTGTGTGCGGAGAAAGTGGGCTGGCTGGCGACACGCCGCCTCGCCGCACAAACCGGATCGCCGCGCGCTGCCCGCTTCTGCACACGGTGGCCGTCGCTTGCAACACCAAAGTAATCACACTCATTTCTCATCCACCAGGAATTTCTTTTGTACAAACAGTAACAGGATCCCTTCCGAAGAAATTCCCTTTGACAGCTACACACCGGCGGAGCCTCTGTTCCCATCCCTCGCGAGCCCGCTGAAAGGGCACTCTCGATTTCGGTAACTTTTAACGAGCACAAGAATCACTTAAGGGGATACAGAATCGCCGATCCCCGCAATGCTAAAATATGTCTACTATAGGGAACAGGGAGTAAGACAGGGTTGTACCCTTTCCCCAATGTTGTTCAATTTGTACATTGAGCAAGCTATAAAGGAAAGTAAGGAGAAATTTGGAGAAGGAATTAAAGTTCAGGGTGAAGAATGAAAAACATTGCGTTTTGCCGACGACATAGTAATTCTGTCAGATACAGCAAACGACCTGGAAGAGCAATTGAACGGAATGGACAGTGTGCTGAAAGGTGCATATAAGATGAACATTAACAAGAGTAAAACTAGGGTAATGCAGTGCAGTCTAAGAAAATCAGGTGATGCTGAGGGAATTAGATTAGGTAACGAAACAATAAAGGAGGTAGATGAGTTTTGTTACTTGGGCAGTAAAATAACAAATGATGGTCGCAGTACAGAGGATATAAAATGCAGAATGGCAATGGGTAGAAAGGCGTTTTTGAAAAAGAGAAATTTGTTAACATCGAATATTGATTTAAGCCTAAGGAAGTCCTTAGTGAAGGCATTTGTGTGGAGTGTTGCCTTGTATGGGAGTGAAACATGGACGATAAGCAGTGTGGACAGAAAAAGGATAGAGGCTTTTGAAATGTGGTGCTACAGAAGAATGCTGAAGATTAGGTGGGTGGATCGTGTAACTAATGAGGAGGTACTGAACCGAATTGGGGAGAAAAGAAATTTCTGGCATACCTTGACTAAAAGAAGGGATAGATTGGTAGGACACATTCTTAGACATCAAGGAATTGTGAATTTAGTGTTGGAGGAAAGTGTGTGGGGTAAAAATCGCAGAGGGAGACCAAGAGACGCGTATAGTAAGCAGATTCAAGTGGATGTGGGTTGTCGTTCTTATGAGGAGATGAAAAGGCTTGCTCAGGATAGAGTAGGGTGGAGAGCTGCATCAAACCAGTCTCTGGACTGAAGACCACAACAACAACAACAACAGGGAACATTTCCTCACAAAATACTGGAGATAAAGGGATAAAAATTTTACTGTATGTGGATAGACTTCTTATAAAAATACTGATTGTCAAAGTATTTTCTTACAAACATATTTTACATTTATTTCAAAGTAAAAAATTTTCCATCACTTTTACTAGATTATCACCCGTAAGTCTTTTGTATATGAAGTAATTACAAAATCATTGTTTCAGTTTGTAAAAGAAACCCAGCTGACTAAGTCATAAAAATGTCACACTTCTAGACTCACCAGTACCTGAGATAATGTTCCTAGGAGAAGTGAAAAGTAAACTTACGGGAAACGCAGAAAGAAGATAAAACATTCATGATACAAAGGTAATACCCCCCTCATCTTTAAGTCTTGTTTTGCGACCCTCTGCAACTGTCTTGCTTTTTTCACTTATGTCTTGATTATAATGTCAGCTTGCCTTACTCTGTGCTGTTTTAAAGTCAACATAGCACGTACTATGTGGAAACCAAGACGCAAATCCAACTTTTCAAGGACCTGGCCTTCACTTATATTCCCAAGATCGACGGGTGCCACAGCATCATACACACCACAACGTAGTGTATAAATTTTTTATTTTTTTATATTTATTTATTTATTTATTTATTTTTTTTTTTTTTTTGTTGTTGAGACGATGCCACATCAAACTATTCAAGCACTCATTAGTGTTCTGCGTTTTTCCGTGAAGACATTTCATCAGAAGACTTCTGTCAGCCAGATCTCTGAAAATGGGATTTATTTCTTTCGTGATGGCCAATGGTAGACTGTGGTGGTGAATGTATTTATCTCCACGTTCTGAGTGCTCATCTGTGGATGCGGTGTGGAAATAGAAAGCCCATATAGTTTTCCTCATTTCTTCAAGATTGCCTATATTTTGCCCGATTACAATGCCATAGCAAATCTGAATGTATTCTATCATGGACTCAGTGAATATTCCTTTGCCGTCCGAGGTTTTCTTATCATCTAGTTGTTTACAAACAATGCGATCTCACAAAGTCAAAGAGTAACTTGATGAAGCCATATGATGTCATATAAATGTACCGCCAAAACGTTTATGGTCAGCCACTTGAAACGTGTATAACTAAAGCGCAATACACGATCTCACAAATCTACAAAAATAAAATAGTTTAGTAGAACTTTGTATCATACGTCATTTTAATGAGAAAACTTGGCGGAATCTAAGGCAATAAAACGAAAATCGATTCCTTAACCCAAAATCCGATTCCGTATCTCCTTGACCCTGGCACGGCCAAAAATGCGGGCGCCCTCGCCGCGCCTGCTTCCTCGCCCGCGGGCACGTGCGCCAGATATGCATTTCTGCTAATCATATGAATACTGCGTAATGTGCGTGTTTCATTAACCCTGGAGCGGCAGCGCTGGTTCAAATATGCTACCACTTTTCTTTAAATGCTCACTGTTGTCGCAATAACGGAGATGGCATATTTCCGCTTTAGCTATTCCTCAATTAAGCCTTAACACTTTAACTGCCAATCCCGTCAATTGACGGGATACAAAAATTTCCGTAGACTGCCGATCGCCGGCCGCGGTGGCCGAGGGGATGCCGGGCGCCGTGGCTCAGCGCGCCGGTCAGGGGGCTGAACGCCTCTCTGCAATAAAAAAAGCTGAGCCAAGAACTCATCGAACGACAACGAACACAAAAAGAACAACGACCGCAATGAACCGATCTAACCATAGAACTCTTAAAAAAAAAAAAAAAAAAAAAAAAAAAAAAAAAAAAAAAAAAAAAAAAAAAAAAAAAAAAAAAAAAAAAAAGGAGGGACTGAGGCGCTCCAGTCACGGTCTGCACGGCCACTACGGTCGGGGGTTCGAATCTCCCCTCGGGCATGGATATTTGTGCCATTCTTAGTCTTAGCTAGTTCATAAGTAGTTTGTAAGCTTAGGGACTGATGACCCCGTAGTTAAGTTCCATAAGTTCTACAAACATTTGAACATTTTGAGCATCGGATCCCCCCTCGGACATGGATATTTGTGCCGTCCTTAGTATAAGGTAGTTCATAAGTAGTTTGTAAGTTTAGGGACTGATGACGGTTCCATAAGCTTAACAAACATTTGAACATTTAGACTGCCGATCCCGTCAATTGACGGAATCCGATTTTTCATGTTTGTAAATAAGAAATACCGTCCATTGACGGTCTCAGCATCTCTTCATTGTGCCGCAAGGGGTAAGTAGAATGTTAGAAAAGGAGAAGACAGGTTTTGTTTGAACTGTAATGAAAAACAGGAAGGGAATGCCTTAGGCTTTGAAATCACCCAACATACAAAGAAGGGAACAGATATTCCGGAGGAGTGGAAATCTTTTGGCTGTGTGCTGGAAAGGCAAAAGATATGTATATATGCTGAGTACAAGACACAGGGCAGAAATAATATAATTATGAAGACAGAAGAGGTAAACAAGAAACAAAAACCTGCTTGTGTTGTCGAGTACAACAAAAAGAAGGTCGGGGTTGATATGTCCGATCAAATGATGTCATACAGGGCTTTCTAACATAGAACAGTGAAATGGTGGAAGAAACTTGCATTTCACTGTCTCCTTATGGTGCCTGGTATATGCATGTATTCTCCATAACAAAATAAAAGCTGAGGAGATGCCTCTATCCAAGTTCATAAAGGTGTTGTGTGCAGAATTGCCAATGTGGGAAGACGACACTCCCAAACCAACTTCCGATAGAGGCCACCTGAGCACGTTATCTGCAGGAAAGCATTTTCTAGAAAAAATTCCACATCCCACAGGTAAAAGTAGAATTCAAAAGATGTGCAAAGTATGCTCAACTAGAGGAAAAAAGCAAACTGGAAAGGCAGTAAGAAAACACACATCATACCAGTGCAGTGAGTGCAAAATCGCAATGTGCAAGGAACCATGTTTTACATTGTATCATACGAAATAAAAAAATTTACACTGTGTGAAAATAATGTGTGTATATATGTAATAAGTGTTTTTATCAGTGTTTTATTATTGAAAGTGGAATAAAAGCTTTTCTACTACGACAAGCATGATGTAAGAACTTTATGATTTCCGTAAACTTTTTTCTTTTTCCCAAAAAAATGACATTGTTTGAAAATATGTGGAAAAGGAAGTAAACATTCAAAGAAACTGAAAGTAGGTTATCAGGAAGAAGAAGTCCAAGGCTTTCAGAAAAGGTTATTACGACATTTAAATGTTGTCTAGTTTTTCTAATACAAAATACTAAATATTGCTAAAAACACCTGGCATTCTTAGACAAGGCAAAGTTTACAGGGCCGGCAGTCAAAGTGTTAACAATGATGCCAGTGAAGGTTCTGAGTTTCTAGTGCACGGCTTGTCCACCCAAAAAAAAGTTTGTTAGGGTGTGCATCACTGGTAGCAGATTTGATGCGCGCTGCCTGTCATGTAAGTAGATTTGAATTGTTTTGTGTCACGGCTAGTTTTCCTTGCAAATGGATTTGTGGCAGTTTCTAGTAAATATTTATTATATAAATTTTACCCTACATTTTAGAATGCTCAAAAATTTAAATTTATTTCATAAATAGAAGTTTAGCTCTCGATAAATTGTCCTCTAGTTTGTCCTGATTAGCCACGCTGTAGTTTCCGTCATTCTCATTTTTAACCGTTTTTAGCGTTATACAATTCGAAAATGAGTGTTATTCAACAACGTAATTTAATCTCCAGGTCTCGTAGACGTGGTATAGATTAAACAGATGAAGAAATATAATTCTTTCGACAGGTAATGAAGATCTTAGAGATTTTTGTCTAGATTCCTCATCAGATCATGAACAGGATATTATTCAAATGTAAATCCTAGTTCCCATCCAGAGCAAGATTTCAGACGCAATGAATCTGATATTGAAGACGGTACCATTCTGTGGAGTAAGACGCCATACAAGCAACACCGAAAAAGAATATAAAAATCTTCCATGGTTCAAACATAAACGCAAGGGGCGTGAGGTCACAGATGCAAACTCTCTGATTCATGATAGATGATAATATGACTGATGAGGTAATTCTGTGTACCAAGTTCCACATAACACATAAGGAAGCTGTCACTAATTGTCAAGAGACAGGAACTACAGGGAAGTAACGAAAGAGGGAATGATAGCACTGCTGGGTCTATTATACATGATTATTGTCAACTTTCGGAATACTGTAATTGATATACTAATTCAGATATTAACAAATATAATATTTCTACCTGTGAATTACACTATTTTTATCATTTTTATCACTTAGTAGCTATATACTATGTTTGTAACTCGGAATACTGTGTGGCAGCAAATCTGCACCACGTTGCTGCTGAAGTTATAATAATTGGCGCTGCCGCCCGAGGGTTAAAGAATAAAGTTATTGCTTTGACGAATGAAAAAAGTAGTAATTATATATTAGTGATAAAATCACGATTATAAAAGTGTAAATGATGAAGTTTTTCTGAAGAAGATGAAGCAAGAAGTGTTACTGCATATCGCGTTTCATCTCAGAGAGGAAGTTTCATTCACCTGCTGATCTGCTGTCCTTGGACCGTAAAGGCGTCGGAATACTACTCTTGGCAGGCGTTTCGTCGCCTTATTGACGATTCATTAATTGAAAAGAGAACAGTAGGAAAGTTACAGAAAAAATAGGCAGAATTGTGGTGAAATCTGTATTCACAAAGATATGACGAATTTGAGGTAGCTCTGTTGCATGTTTAATATTGTTTCACAAATTGGACTATTTTGTCACGAAACCACCTTGCTGTAGGACAAGGAATTACAAACAATAGTCAAAAAATAAGCACATTTTATACAGATACATTTGCAGTCCCTAGAGAGAGCGGAGAGTGGTTGAATCAGAGGGAATGTTGCTAGCCATGAAGCCGTAACACTATAACCAGAGCAGGGGCCAAACGGCAAAGCTCACCTCACGGGTGCTTCCACTCGCCCATCATTGTAACAGACGCGGATGGACCTCAAAGTCATACTTTACTGATAGGGCGATAACTTCCGCCTTAAGACTGTCCGCGAGGTGGATACCTTTAAGCTCTGCAACCGAATGGCGGTGCGTGGCTGTTCGCCAGGCACGGCACCGCAGTGTGCTTCCGCCACGGTACCGACCGTGGCTTCCGCTGTTCAGAAGTAGTCCCTGCAGGCAACCTTACAGGTAGGGGAGAGAAACAGTTGGGGAATCTTCGCCCCCGCGGGCGGCACTGTGTCTCGGACACTCACGTTAGCACACCTGTTTGGAGCGCAGGACGAAACTGGTATGCCTCCGCCACGGCGTGACTTCCGGTTGCTTGTAAATTCAACGGCTACAGAAAATTCTCTAGTTTGAGCAATTTCTACATTAACCAAACGGGTAATGCAGAAATTATTCTGTCCCTTCCATTCGATTGTCCTCTAAGTAAGTAATCATTCTGTGGTGCTCCTTGGTTGGCGAAATTTGATGAAACGTCCTGTTGTTGTTGTTGTTGTGGTCTTCAGTCCAGGGACTGGTTTGATGCAGCTCTCCACCCTACTCTATCCTGAGCAAGCCTTTTCATCTCCTCATAAGAACGACAACCCACATCCACTTGAATCTGCTTATTATACGCGTCTCTTGGTCTCCCTCTGCGATTTTTACCCCACACACTTCCCTCCAATGCTAAATTCACAATTCCTTGATGTCTAAGAATGTGTCCTACCAATCTATCCCTTCTTTTAGTCAAGGTATGCCAGAAATTTCTTTTCTCCCCAATTCGGTTCGTTAATTGATTTAATCTGGCAATTTTTAAATTATGGATCCGTCCGGTCTGTTATTGGTATGCAGGAGTTCTTAATTTTTACTGGAAACTCCAATCTTTTTTTTTTTTTTTTTTTTTTTTTTTTTTTTTTTTTTTTTTTTTTTTGGTTATAGCACAGCCGTTGCGGCCGAGCATTGCGTGCCCTCAAAAACTCCACGACATTGCCACTAACGCATTACACGACGATGTTCTTCCCAATGGCAACGCAGGCACTTTAGGACTTTAGGTGAAATGTGTCCTTTCAGAAAGCACGCTGCCTCTTAGTAAATCCTTGGGTGTTTGAGCCCAGCTGCACAGGAAGAACGTCGCTCCTCAGCAGCAGTGAGCAGTGATAAAGCTGCCTGCGTCACGTCTCCAAACACGCTTATCGGCCGCCACTGGGTAGCGGGCCCACGTCGGTACCACACCGGCAGGTGCCGTTCCAGGTACCAAAAAAGACACTGCCGGTACTCCTTTCACTTCAGTCTAGCCCAAGGCGCACGTTTGGAAACGGCACTACTCAATTACCTTACTAGATGGTTTCCCTATTTAAAAACGTATAACTTAATAATGAAGATACTGTACGATTAGATTAGATTAGTACTTGTTCCATAGATCGTGAATACGACACTTCGTAATGATGTGGAACGTGTCAGGTTAATGAAAGTTGTCTTTACAAATTATTACTTTGAAATAAATATAACATGACACATTTTTTTCTTCAAATTACTAATTTACATCTAAAAATTCATTTATAGTGTAGAAGGAGTTACCATACAGAAATTATTTTAATTTATTTTTAAAATCTTGTTGGCTATCTGTCAGGCTTTTGATACTGTTTGGTAAGTGACTAAAGACTTTTATAGCAGCATAATTCACCACTTTCTGTGCCAAAGGTAGATTTAACCTTGAATAGTTAAGATCACTCTTTCTCCTAGTATTGTAGTTATGTACACTGCTATTGCTTTCGAATTCGGTGGGATTGGTCATAACAAATTTCATAAGTGAATATACATGCTGAGAAGCTATTGTGAAGATTCCTAGCTCTTTAAATAAGTGTCTGCAGGGTAATCTTGGATGGGCTCTGGCAATTATTCTGATCACACGCTTTTGTGCAATGAATACTTATTTACTCACTGATCAATTAACCGATTTAAATGTCAGGAGGAGGATCTTGGATGGGCTCCGGTAATTATTCTGATCACACGCTTTTGTGCAATGAATACGTTTTTACTCAATGATGAATTACCCCAGAAAATGATGCCATACGAAAGCAGAGAATGAAAATAAGCATAGTAAGCTAATTTACTGAGACGTATATCACCAAAATTTGCAATCACCCTAATAGCATAAGTTGCTGAACTCAAACGTTTCAACAGATCTTCAACGTGTTTTTTCCAGTTCAACCCTTCATCAATGCTTGAACCTAAAAATTTTGAACATTCTACCTTTGCTACAGATTTTTGACCAAAGTCTACATTTATAGATGGTCTCATTCCATTTATTGTATGGAACTGTATGTACTGTGTTTTATCACTATTTAATGATAGTCCATTTGCTGAGAAACACTTAATGGATTTTCTGAAAGACGTCGTTTACAATTTCATCAGTTAATTCTTGTCTGTCAGGTGTGATAACTATACTTGTATCATCAGCAAAAAGAACCAGCTTTGCATCTGCATCAATATAGAACAGCAAGTCATTAATATATATTAAGATCAGAAAAGGGCCCAAGACCGAACCTTGTGGCACCCCATTTTTGATTGCTCCCCAGTTTGAGGAATCAGCTATGTTTTGCATATTATGAGAACTACTAATGTCAACTTTCTGCACTCTTCCTGTTAGGTATGATTTAAGCCATTTGTACACTGTCCCATTTATACCACAATACTTTAGTTTATCTAGAAGAATTCCATGATGTACACAATCAAAAGCCTTGGAGAACGGGTGATGTCCCGTTATTCAGAGCATTTAATATTTCATTGATGATATATATATATATATATATATATATATCATTTTATGCTGAAAAGCCTTTCTGAAAACGAAACTGACATTTTGTTAGAACTTTATTTTACCTATGTGTGAAACTACTCTAGAATACATTACTTTATCAAGAATTTGAGATAAGGCTGTTAGAAGTGAGAATATACGTTCCTAGAATATACATTGAGGCGGTGAATGTCATTGATCAGCGATATAAATAGATATGGACTGCGGTAGTACCAGATACAAAGCCACGCGGGAATGGTCTGGTGGTCTGGGGTGCCATGTTACGGATTGCGCGGCCGCTCCCACCGGAGGTTCGACTCCTGCCTCCGACGTGTGTGTGTGTGTGTGTGTGTGTGTGTGTGTGTGTGTTTGATCTTATCAGATCAGAGAAGGCAGAAGTCGTGTGACAAACACATCAAGGCAATCTCGGCCTCACACAAGCCAGTCAGACGACAGACGAGCGAGTGGAGAAAATTGTTTTGGAGGATCGCTGAAGGAATGTGCAACACCTCGCCTCCAAAGCTGCCATTTCCGTGGAACCTGCGCACACAATCTTACACGAGGACGTGTAAATCCCAAAAGATGGCTGCGCGCTTACAACATGCCTGGTGGAAATTTATTTTAAATGCCTCTTTTAATAAGATAAAAGAGTTCATCAAGAGGAGAGAAAATAGTCACTGGCCGAAAGCAAGTCTTTATATATGATGTTAACACTGTCTACTTCGAAAGTTCCTAACAGACTCTCAGCACAATCTTCCACGATCTTATAAATTTCCCTTGCTTTATCCTCCCTCCTATTACTAGGGATGCGCTAGATAACGCATATTGCACGAGGGGCCGTGGGTTTCACCATTCTTCAGACTGGTGAAACAAAGTTCTTTTGTTTATTACTGACCTTAGATCTCGAAATAATGTCGCATGCAGTTTCAGCACAAAGGTCGCAGTTTCTTGATGTCTGAAGCTAAAATGCTGGGAAAATGATTTAAGAGCTCTAACTACGATTTTCTTTATACAACACGGGATGCCAAGGGCGGATTCGGGGGGGGGGGGAGAAAGAGAGAGAGAAGGGAGGGAGGGAGAGAGAGAGAGAGAGAGAAGGGAGAAGAACAGAGAGAGAGAGAGAGAGAGGGAGAGAGAAGGGAGGAGAAAGAGAGAGAGAGAGAGAAGGGAGAAGGACAGAGAGAGAGAAGGGAGGGAAGGAGAGAGAGAGAGAGAGAAGGGAGGGAAGGGAGAGAGAGAGAGAGAGAGAGAGAGAGAGAGAGAGAGAGAGAGAGAAGGGAGGGGGAAGAGAGAGAGAAAGAGAGAGAGAGAGAAGGTAGGGGAGAGAGAGAGAGAGAAGGGAGCGGGGATAGAGAGAGAGAGAGAGAGAGAGAGAGAGAGAGAGAGAGAGAGAGAGAGAGAGAGAGAGAGAGAGAGAGAGATGGTGTGGAAGGGAGGGAGGGCAAGAATCTCAGCATTAGAATAATTAACTTTTACTTACGGGCAGCATGTAATTGTGAGTTTAAAAATGCAAAATCCCTGTAATTAACACAAGGTAATTTCACTTTTGTGTTATGCTTCCATTTAATTGCTCATTGCTCTTTTTTGCCAGTAATTTACGATCAAAATAAATAAAAGTTGTTTATTGTTTCGTGATTGCTTGGGAGATAAATGAGCTATTGTGTATATTTTACTCATACGTAAATAAAGTTAAAGGATTTAACCATGTAATAAAACTGTGAATTACAAGGCTGGTGCATTCAGATGTTTTCGGTAAACGGTTTAATCTGATTCTTTTCCTAGACACTAAGAAATGGTACTTCCACCCCAATATAAACAGTTCTATTTGAAGCTACAGGTGTTGATTTTCCAGTTATTGGAGCAAATTAGAAATTTCAACGGCATTTTTCCACATTTTTGATGACCAAAAACAAACGAATAATGCGAAATCGAAATATTTAAACACTTCCACCGTTTCAGGGCGTTGAAATAAATTCAATAGCGAAGTTGAATATTTGTGCTGGACCGGGATTCGAACCCGGATTTCCCGCTTTGGACCAACGGTCGCCTTAACCAATTAGGCAATACAGGCACGCTTCCCTGCCAACACAAATTCTCAACTTGTAGCCCTCTGCCCATTGTTTCCTCTTGCTCGCGATCTATACTGGATTCCCACAAGGGATCGACCGTTTGAATGCGTCCGTATTGAAATTGTCTATTGCAATTTTCAGCTTTGTCGTTGAATTTATTTCAACACCCTGAAACGCACAAAATGTTTAGCTATTTCGATTTCGTAGATTTGCGGCAGTTACTGTCAACTAATGGTGTCTGTTCTTTCGGACATGTCTGAAAAGAACAGGTACCATATCGATAATTGTGAATGTGCCCACAACAGGCAATGACAGTTTCAATGCGGACACGTTCAAACACACGACCTCTTGCGGAAATCCACTATAGGCTGCAGGCAAGAGGTATCAATGGACAGGCGGCTAGAAGTTGAGAATTTGGGTTGGAAGGAACTCGCCCTAAGACTTTCTGGCTAAGATGAAATTTTCTTAGTGTTATTTGCTCATGTTTTTCCTTTATGTGTCATCCTGCATATACCTGTGCATAATGTATTATTATTACAGATGTTTTCATTCACTGTGATTCTCACCTTGTCCATATATCTCACTGCAAATATTATATATGGACACATGTCACACCAAATTCACAAACGTCATCCAAACAGGTGACAAAGTAATTTATTACAATTTTATTTTACAATTATTTACCTACTTGTGCTTTCTGTTCCGCCATAAATATCGAAAAGGATACAAAAAAGAAGTCAAGCAAAATTACCGCATAAGACAGAATAAAGTGAAATTAAATCAGTGAAAAAAGGCAAAGTAATAAAAGGACTCAATAATGCATTACTGTTATTTAAAAAAATAGTTAAAAAAACTTTTTATTCTCTTTCAGGGACACTAAAAATGATAAAATGTAACACATTAAACAAAACACACTCATGTAAAATCAGTGTAAATGTCGTTATTTGTACATCAAATTTTAATAAACGTTATTAAAAGAAAAAGGTTCGAATCCCTATCTAGCACAAATTTTTAACTATGTCGTTGAATTTGTTTCAACACCCTGAAACGGTCGAAGTGTTTAAATATTTCGATTTCATGAATTTACCGCCGGTAGTGTCAACTAATGGTGTCTGTTCTTTCGGACAAGACCGAAAAGAACAGACATCATAACAATAAATGAATAATCGTCGACAGAGCGGGAAAAGCGTGGAGGAGGCAGGTGCAATATACATCTGACCGACTAAGCCAAAGAAACGAATGACTGTTGTTGTTGTTGTTGTTGTGGTCTTCAGTCCGTAGACTGGTTTGATGCAACTCTCCACGCTACCCTGTCCTGTGCAAATCTCTTCATCTGAGAATACCGTTACCGTTCGAAACTGAGAGGTATCATTTAGTCGCCAGATACTAGAGAGATAAAACAAATAGAAATTCCTTTCTCATTGTGTATAAATAATGTACACCAAAAATGGTACCTTAATGAGTGCTACGGGGATGAATTTTACATACAGCCATCCGTGCCTCTTTTCTCTATCGGATGGTAAGCGGCCATACCAACGTGAAGTACGCGGTCCCAAAGGTCAGCACACGCATGCTTGTGACACACTGCTCTACGTGTGACCTTTAATCTAACGTGTCACTGAGACAAAGGGCGCACACATCGGCGCGTACACCGACAGCTGATATCAGACCTCCAGACACGCGGAGAGTGTGTGTCAATAAACACTGCCGTGTCATTCGGAATCCAGCCGACGGGTGATATATAACACGTGGCCAAATACATATTTGTATCTTTATTTGTATCCAGCTCTGACACAGCAATCACCACAGCATTACCGTTCGAAACTGAGAGGTTTCATTTAGTCGCCAGATACTAGACAGGTAAAACAAATAGCAATTCCTTTCTCATTGTGTATAAATAATGTACACCAAAAATGGTACCTTAAATCGCTGGAACAGTACATCGACGTATTTTGTCAAAACCACGACCCAGGGACACACACATATATTTGCGAATTGCTAAACTATAATTTACTAGACGAAGCTTCAGATTAACAGCAATATATTTACTCAAGTAAGCCTTTTTTCCCCTCAAATATGTGACTGCGAACAAGAAATATTTAAGACTGTATGGAAGCATTCGTAATGATGGTTTGATATAAACATACTTGGAGCCTTCTCATACCCAAACTTCAAGGCAGTATTTACCACACTTCTGAAACAAATGAGCATAAATCAAAGCGTCAATATGAAGAAACTAATGTAAAAAAATGTTCAAATGTTTGTACACTTATGGGACCAAATTGCTGAGGTCATTGGTCCAACATTAACCGTCTTCGGCAGTACAGAGTTTCATGTCCCAAAAATGCTTCTATGTTCTATTTGGATAATAGTAAGGAATTAATCCATCAATAAACTAATCAAGAAGCTCATAACATTACATCGTGCTCATTGAAGTACATTTCACGATGTTGATGTAAAACAAGAGCTTTGGCTTAGTTGTCTTGTGGAATTATCTTCTGGGGCAGTACACTTACAACGTATTGAAATATTTATTAAGCCGCTTCGAGCAGTGAGAATATTTTCAGATAATGAATGGTGTATAATATCTTTCATAATTCTTGTAGATGATTTAATTCTTCAATTTGTATAGGTTAGGACCGTCTTATGCAACTGTGAATTAGTCTGCATTAGACCAGACGCGTTTAGCTTTATTTTAAAGCATCTTCGGTGGTAAAGTATTTTTATGTTATCCTCTTCATTTGGGTTACAGTTGCACAGCGGAGAGGGAAGTCAAAGACACAAAGTAGAATTATGGGTTTAATTCTTACTATCATTTTTCAACACATTTACTCCTTAACGGTTTTAGTACTTGCTTTGCCTTCATTGTTGTTTCCGGCACTGTTACATTCTGTCTTCGGTTTGTTTTTGTGTCAGTTGTAAGTTAACAATAATAGAAGTGGTGATCAAGTGCGACGCAATATGCAACGAGTGATGCGGTTCACTGACTGCATCAGAACGGTGACTCAACGAGTTAGCCCTAACGGCGATAAAGCACAGGTGCCATGAACCTCCTTACCAGAAACTTGGTTTAGTGGAAGAGGGGTGCACAAGTTAGCAATGTTCTGGTTTATCCGCTGATACTCCGTCGCTTCTGGCAAACTACAGGCAAAGTTCCTGAGCTGTACTTCAGGTACGGAGCCAGGTTGCTCTGTGGCAACACACTTCACTCATATTCGAAAGGACGGCATTCAAACTCGCCTCAGGGCATCTTGATTTAGGTTTTCGTGACTCCCCGAAATCCCTCCAGGGTATTGCCGCGTAGTTCGTTTCAACGGGCACGGACGATTTCCTTTCAAAACTTTAGAAAAAAAAAAAAAAAAAAAAAAAAAAAAATTCGAGCGCAAGGTCCGTCTCTAATGATCATGGTGTCGACGGAACGTTAAACCCTGATTTTCCTCAATTCCTTTTACTACTATTTTAGTTTCCAGTTGCCGTATTCTAGTTAGAATTAGAATTACTCCATTGAAATGCTCCAACTCTTAGGAAGTCCACAAACGACCGTTACCGTCCTTTCAGACTAGTGAATGTGGCAAGGGCCTACCAACTAGATAGAAACCACTGCTGCGTTTTTTTCACTTAAAATTTCCGAGCTGGTAGGCCGTGGTCCATAGATAAAAGTCTCCCATAACGTTTCGTCTTCCGCAGCTGAAGACGAAACGTTAGGAGAGAGTTTTATCCATGGACCACGGCCTACCAGCCAGGAAATTTTAAGTTAAATTGACGCCGGCCGTGAAAGCCTAGATTGTATGATCACTGCTGCGTTGTTCACAATTTTAATAAATTAACCTTTTTGTCAATTAACATATACAAACTTCCAACTACTCACCATGCTACTCTAATTGCATTATTTCCTGCACCAAATACCACTACCACTGTTAAGTCCAGTTTTTGGATGGCAGAGAGACAAACCTTCACAAGTTACTTCTCAACACCACTTCACCATAGTCCTAACTTGGCAAAGTGGGGAAGTCAACTGCTCGGCGTTCCTTGCTTCAGCTATCCTCCAATGTCTTATCCAGGTATCAGGTTCCAGTCCTGTTTGAAACCGGCCGTGCGTCCACGTTTATGACCATCTCCGTAGGTGTGTGCTCGCGTTTGTCGCTGCCAGTGTGTGCGATAGCCTTTTCACGCCTTCTTTTCGCCACCTTACAGCATTTGCCTCTTATTAAAATATTTGCAAATCTCTAGGACGAAACGTCAACTGGGGGCATAAGGATCATTTGCAACACATATTCCAGAAGATATGACGACAAGAACGTAGAAACGCGCGAAGAACTGTTGCATCACGTGAAAATGTTGCAGTCTCCTCCTAAACCACTGGACCAATTTCAACCAAATTGGGTGCACGCATTCCTTACTGCGGTGGGGGTAAGAATCACCTACGACACGTAGTTGAGGAGATATAACGTCACATACATTGAGAGGGATAATAAACCGCCCTTTGTTTGTATATGTTACTGTCTTTGCAATTTATACAAATCTACAGTTTTAATTCGATCTTGATTGAATGTAGCATACTTGACCTTCGAAAGAAGAGTAAGGTCATTGGATTAAAATTCGTATGGCGAATGATGGAGGGTGGTTTACCTACGGACTTTTACAAAATATGGAGTTTTATTCCGACCTTTGTGAAATTTCGCACATTTGATATTCAGAACAAGAGGAAGGTCACTGCCGTAATCAGATTTCATATGGTACAAGGCGGAGGGCACGTTACATCAGAATTCAGAAAGTAGGTAAGTTTTCACCGTTTCACTGCTCATCATCATAGTTGATAGATACATATGAAAAATCATAGACATCAGAGGGAGTAGGAGATGGACAGAGAGCAGAGAGTGTGTAAGGTGGATAGAGAGAGTAGGTGGAGGGGAAGATGAACTGAATTAGAGGAAAGAAGGATATTGACAGAAGAAAAAGACGGATTGGATAAATATGTTCAAATGTTTGTATAGCTTATGGGACTTAACTACGGGGTCATCAGTCTCTAAACGCCGGCCGCGGTGGCCGAGGAGACTGAGGCGCTTCAGTCACGGTCTGCACGGCCACTAGGCCACTACAGTCGGGGGTTCGAATCCCCCCTCGGGCATGGATATTTGTGCCGTCCTTAGTTGTAGGTAGTTCATAAGTAGTTTGTAAGTTTAGGGACTGATGACCCCGTAGTTGAATCCCTTAAGCTTAACAAACATTTGAACATTTTGAACATTTAGTCTCTAAACTTACAAACTACTTATGAACTAACTAAGACTAAGGACGGCACAAATATCCATGCCCGAGGGAGGATTCGAGCCCCCGACCCTAGTGGATAAATAAATTTTATATAAAAAAGACTAAAGAAACAAAACCGTTTCGAAAAATTTATGTTCTTCTGTGCCTGCAGCGTAATATATGTCTTGTAAGGATATTTTTATTATAGTATACCAGTACGCTGCTGTTTACGATCTTTATTAAAATATATACAATTAAGCTATATGCGAAAAGCTTATCCAGTAAATCATGAATTGACATTAGCGAATTCGTATAATATACTTGTTAATTTAATTGCATTCTGATTAATACTTATGTCCATAATTCATCTTTGACAAAATTGCAGTCAAATATATGTGTTTGATATTTAAGGTAGATTAATTGCTATTTATGCAACATTAGATGTTCTTGTTTTTATTATTTTCATGCTGTATAATTTCGACAGATATTTGACAGAAGTCAATAATGCTTTATGGTTAAATGTCATAGATTATTAAATACAATGAAAGAATCCCTGAGACGGATTTACGTCTCAAATATGTCAAAGACATTATTGATAGAGCTGAAGCATTGAATTAAAATTTGTGGTGCGGCCGGGAATCGAACCCGGACCTCCATGCTTACTAGGCAGACGTCTTAACCGTTATTTTATTTTATTTTATTTTTTTTTTTTTTTTGCTCTATCTGTAGCTCTGTTCGTTGCGGACGTTGATCAAGTTTGTTCGTTTTTGTTCGATTTGTTCTTGGCTCAGCTTTTTTATTACAGAGGGCGTTCAGCCCTCTGACCGGGCGCGCTGAGCCACGGCGCCCGGCATCCGTTAGACTACCACACCACTAACGATTAATTCAATGCTTCAGCTCTATCAATAATGTCTTTGACATATTTGAGACGTAAATCCGTCTCAGGGATTCTTTCATTGTATTTAATTGATATTTATATCACCATAACAGGATTGTTCCACCATGTCCATTGCTGAGGTGCTATTCCGCTGCATGGAGAGCCTTGGCAGTAGTGGCAATTATCTTTGGAACAAAGAAGCTGAATTAAAGTTTGTGTTGTGGAGGGAAATCGTAAATAGACTATTCCGAGGCGCCTTAATCGTTAGTGGTATGGTAGTCTAACGGTTAAGACGTCTGCCTAGTAAGCATGGAGGTCCGGGTTCGATTCCCGGCCGCACCACAAATTTTAATTCAATGCTTCAGCTCTATCAATAATGTCTTTGTCATAGATTATATCCATGACATATATATCACAACCTGAAGACCTGGTTTTGCCCGGGAATTTATTTATTTATTCATGCCTTGAGTAACTACTTCTCCTATTCTTTCCCTCGTAGTAACGTATCACGTTACTCACCACAACCGGGAGTGACCTGCCGAAGTAGGTCTTATTTATAACTAGCTGAAAACCCGATGTTGCTCGGGTATTTATTTATTTATTCCTGTCTGGAGTTAGCCGGCCGCAGTGGCCGAGGGGATTGCGGCACGTCAGTCACGGTCTGCACGGCCACGACGGTCGGGGGGTTTGAATCCCTCCTCGGGCATGGCTATTTGTGCCGTTCTTAGTGTTAGGTAGTTCATAAGTAGTTTGTAAGTTTAGGGACTGATGACCCTGTAGTTAATTCTCATAAGCTATACAAACATTTGAACATTTGTTTTTGCCTGGAGTAAGTACTTCTCGTACCCTTCTCTCTCTGTCCATGCTATATTTATCGGAGAATAATAAGAAATAAGCAGTCTCGCATAATGTACAAAATTATAAGTGCAATATCCAAAGAAAGAAAGATAGTACTGGTAATCAATATACAAATTACATATAAAATGCATACGATCATATATTTATTGATTTATATATTTTAAATTGTATAATTTTTCAGGAATGTATTTATTTGTAAAAGTGCTGTAAGTCTGTAAAATCTGTTGCGAATACAATTAGTAGTAAAGAAGTAATACATTAAAACTTGGTGCGCGATGGGGCGATTTTCCATAAGTTACTGTTTTATGTGCTCTTATCTCATGAACTACGTGTCGTACTGAGATACAATTTCGAGGGTATATTCAGTTGCATGTGTCTATACTGTCTGAAAAATTTCCTGCGGCTACAATTTGTAGGTAAAAATCATAAATTGTAACATCATACCGAATGCCGTAGCTTTAGTCCAAGAACAGCGGCAAAGTGGTAGGCAAGAAACTTTTTTCCTTTCATTATTCTGATGTGGTTGTCAGTAAGAAGAAATTTAATAAAGGTTTGAAATTATGTTTAAATTTTGTTGCAAGTCGCTAAGTACTGTCATTCTCATATAGTGTATTTATAAACTCTCGTCGCATTATGTGGCAGTTTCTTGCAACTCTTATTGTTTATGACGTTAAATATCCTGAACCATTTGTCGTATGTGGTTCATACTCCTACAGCAATTGTTATCTTAAGTAAGGAATATATGTATCAAATTTGGTTGAAATCGGTTCAGTGGTTTAGGAGAAAATGAGCATCATTGTCGCTTAATGCAGCAGTTTTCCGCGTATCTCATTCTTTATGACGTCGTATCTCGTGAACTATGTGTTGTACGTAATTCTTACACTTACGGTGACCGTCCTCATAGATTGAAGCGTACGTGTACAACATTTGAAAAATATTGCAACAAAACTGTAGATTTGTAAGTAAATACACAAAAACACAAACACACAAACATACGGACACTTTGCTTTATATAAAAAGATGCTAGTTGAAATCCCAGCTTTGCCCGGATATTTATGTATTTATTCCTGCCTTTTTCAGGTATATACTCATTTGTATGAGGGCTGTATTCCTGTAAGATCTCTTGTGAATACAATTAGTAGAAAAAAAGTAATAGATTAAAACTTGGTGCGTGATGGGGCGGTTTTCCATGAACGTTACTGGTTATGTGCTCACATCTCATGAACTACGTGTCGTACTGTGATACAATTTAGAAGGTACACTCAACTATATGCGTGTATACTGTCTGTAAAATTTCCTCCGACTACAATTTGTAGTGTACAAATTATAAATTGTAACATCATACTGAATGCCGTAGTTTTACTCAATGAACAGCAGAAAAGTAGTAGGCGAGAAACTTATTTCCTTTTATCATTTTGCTATAATTATCAGCGAGAAAAAGTTTAATAAATGTTTGAAATTATGTTTAAAGTTTGTTGCAAGCCGCTAAGTACTCTCTCATATAGCGTATTTATAAAGTCCCACCGCATTATGTGGTAGTTTTTTGCGAGTCCTATTGTTTATGAAGTCATATCTTCTATACCATGTGTCGCATGTGATTCTTAACCCTGCAGCAATTGTTACCTCACGGTAAGGAATGTGTGTACCACATTTGGTTGAAATCGGTTCAGTGGTTTAGGAGAAAATGAGCATCATTGTCGCTAAATGCAGCAGTTTTTTTGCGCATCTCATTGTTTATGACGTCATATGTCGTGAACTATGAATCGTACGTGATACTTACACTTACTGCGACCGTCTTCATGGATTGAGGCTTACATGTACAAAATTTGAAAAAAAAAAAAAGTGGATCAATACTGTAGATTTATATGCAACACGCACACACAAAAATACAAACATACGGACACACTGCTTTATATATTAGAAGAAGATCTGTATGTGTTTCGAAAAATAAGTGAATAAATAAACACCCGGGCAACGCCAGGTCTTTAATTAGTTATTATATACAGTAATCGTCTTTTTTTATTACAGAAATAGCTACAGTTTTATTCCAATCTTCATGAAATTTTGCACACTTGGTCTTCAAAACGAAACCAACAATATTGTATATATTAAGATCTTCCGCGGTGGAGTATCCGAGCGGTCTAAAGCGTCTCGCTGCGGAGCGCGCGATTGCTGGCCGTGGAGATTGGAGTCCTCCCTGGGGCATGGGTGTGTGTGTGTTATCCTTAGGTTAGTTTACCCTAGGTTTAAGTAGTTTGTAAGCTACGGACTGATGACCGCGCAGTTTGGTCCGATATTTTTACAGACATTTTCGTTTGTTAAGATCTCGTACGGTGCGTAATGGACAGTATGTTTCAACAGACCTGGACACAGTTTCACCAATCAAGATGAAACTTGGTCTACTTGCGTAATTTTTCATACGCAGGAGGAAGAGGCGATGATGGGCTGGGGAGGCGAAGGAGGAGATTGACAGAGAGAAAAGGGAAGAGGAGAACTAGTAGCATCGGAATAAATAAACACACGATCAGCGCCGTGTTTCAGCTAGTTGCCTGTATATCTTGGCCTGTAGTGGCTTCCCTCTCCTCTGAGGCAGCCTGTGCACGTATTCGGCACTCGAAAAGTACGTGCCGTGGGGTGCTCAACTCACAAGGAAAGTACTTGGGCTTGAACAAACACATATACATCACAATCGTACAAGAGATAATGTAAAGTTCCTTTATTGCACTAGTGATACTCCCGCATCTGCAAAACTCTGCAGTCGTCCGTTAGAGGCCTCTGCGTGTGCCTTGTGACATTGCTCTTTGACCTGTCGGTTGATGCGGTGGAGTAGCCGAGCGGTCTAAAGCGCCTCACTGCGGAGCGCGCGGTTGCTCGCCGTGGAGGTTCGAGTCCTCCCTGGGGCATGGGTGTGTGTGTGTGTTGTCCTTAGGTTAGTTTACCTAGGTAGTTTGTAAGCTACGGACTGATGACCAAGTAGTTTGGTCCGATAGATTTACAGACATTTGAACGTTTGAACCCGTCGGTTCGGCAGTAGGGACGGTGCAGTGTGCCTCCGAAGTTGCGTTTTGTGATGTTATTTGTGTGGTGAAGCGTCAGATGGTGCGGCGATTGCTAATCAATCCTGCTAATGTATTGCGATTGGTTGAGATGAAGTTACGAAGAACCATTCTTCGTGAAGATGGTATTAGTGGAAGATGGTATTAGTGTAGAAGATGAATCATTCGCATGCTTTCTCGTATCTGTTATGGTACAGAAATATGAGCATAAGTTAGATACAGTTGTAACACTATCACGTAATGATGATAATAGGGATGATAATGACGAAGAACTCATTGCTAGCGGTAGTGCTACGGTAAGTGTGGGAAGAGGCGATGGGGGCAGTGGTAGAGAATACCAACGGTTTTCCGAGAAGAAGGTTAAAGTTGCAATTGATGACAATTCGCTAGAGAACATGTACGACGATTATTACTTAAGCTATAGTTCAGATATCTGCATTACGTATGGCGTCTACAATTACATCTACAGTTCTATCTAGAGCATGGTTGCAAAGTTTTGCATAAAAACGACACCCACCAGTACATTGAGGTGTACGTAGAGATACTGTAACCAAACGTTCATACAGATAAGTTTGTTCGAGCCCAAGTACTTTCCTTGTCAGTGCCGCAGTCCCCCTGGCTGCGTTAGGCCGCTAGCCCATCCTATCCAGTGGGCTGCACACAGAAGCGAAATTACGGCGAGTGTGTCGGCGGCGGGCGGAGAGCAGAAAGCTATGTAGGCCGCGAGCGCCTGTTTGGACGGCCTGCGGACTGTGACGTCACGCCGCGCTGTTTGCTCGCGGCGAGCAATAACAGGCGCGAGCTGTCGACCGCGCCACATCGATCGCTCGCGCACAGTCGACTTCGCGGCTGCCGGCGACGCGCCTGTTGCTTCGCGCTGCCAGATGCTCGCCCCGGATTACCGCAGCCAGCACAGAGGAACATCACCGTATCCTCTTGCTGTCCGTGACAGCCCCAGCACTGTAAAGGCTAGTTTACACGACGACACTAGGTTTCATGAAACTGCGCTACTGGCCAGTGCGCATGCGCGGCAGGCGTTCGCGCAACTCGTTGGCGAAACTAAACAGTTTCGGCACCTTCCAACTTTAGCGAAACTGATTGCTCGTATTTTTAGGTTAGGTTAGAACCAATACAGAACATAATACAACATAAAGGGGGGAACGGAAGAAATAATTCGGTTTTTGAGCAGCTATGCGATGCGTAGTGGTTTGTGCGATTTCAACGATGAAAATTTCAGGAATAAGCAGTGGCGTATTGGTGTTTTTCAAGCAATTGTTCGTGAATTAAATATTGATGCGATGACGATTAATGAATTGCAGACTAAAATACATTCAATTCGAAATACTTATACAAACGAACTATTGCAATTGCGGATTTCTGAACATGGTACAGGTACTGTAAAGAAGAATATCTACTTGACAAGAAAAGTTATGCAATTAAATTAATTTCAGTTCTGGTAACAATGCTTCACACATAACAGTTTCTTGTTTCTTTATTGCATTACTAAAGTGAACTGCCCTGATGACGTTCTAAGTTGATTAAAATTACTTCTAGGGCCTTCAATCAGAATTTCATGCAGCAAGGTCGCTGAGGAAACGAGCTGACGTCTTTTTCTATTCCAGTCACGAATCCCAAACAAGTATCTAATTCTCTTTATGTTTAGTCGTATGCAGCGACTTCACACAGAGAAGCAATAGCTCCGCCACAACCGTTACAGCTACCAAAACTTTCATTCTACGGCGACTACGGCACTCGCAAAACGACGAAACTGAAGTGTATAGAATAGACACCGTGTCAACAGACAAACACGAAACCAGTCGGGCGCAACTGATTTCATGCAACGAGTGTCGCAACCTAGTATCGTCGTATACACTAGCCTTAACACGCCGTTAAAATCGCACAAACATCTACTCTTCGCATATATGTTCAAAAACCGAATTATTTCTTCCGTTCCCCCCTTTATGTTGTATTTTGTTCTGTATTGGTTATAACCTAACCTAAAAACACGCGCAATCAGTTTCACCAAAGTTGGAAGGTGCCGAAACTGTTCAGTTTCGCTAACGAGTTGCGCGTACGCCTACCGCGCATGCGCACTGGCCAGAAGTGCAGTTTCATGAAACCTAGTGTCGTCGTGTAAACTTGCCTTAATTCATGTCCATACTAATAGACACTAAAGGCTAGTCTACACGACGACACTAGGTTGCGACACTCGTTTCATGAAATGAGTTGCGCGCAACTGGTTTCGTGTATCTCTGTAGACACGGCGCCAATACTATACATTTCAGTTTCGTTGTGTTGTGCGTGCCGTAGTCGCAGTAGGATGAACGTTTTGGTAGCCTTAAGAGTTGTGGCGGAGCTATTGCTTCTGTTCAAATGTTTGTTAAGCTTAAGGGACTTAACTACGGTGTCATCAGTCCCTAAACTTACAACTACTTATGAACTACCTACAAATAAGGACGGCACAAATATCCATGCCCGAGGGGGGATTCGAATCCCCGACCGTAGTGGCCGTGAAGACCGTGACTGAAGCGCCTCAGTCCCCTCGGCCTCCGCGGCCGGCCTATTGCTTCTGTGTGAAGTTGCTGCATAAGACTAAACATAAAAAGATTAAGAAAAGTGTTTGGGTTTGTGACTGGATTAAAAAAAGACGATAGCTCTGTTGCTCAGCAACCTTGCTGAAAGAAATTGTGATCGAAGATCCTAGAAGTTATTTTAATCAACTGAGAATGTCACCAGAGCATTTTACGTTCCTTTTAAACAGAGTTATAATGCAATAAAGAAACAGTATACTGTTATGCGTGAACCATCGTTACCAGAACTAAAATTACAAATTGCATTACTCTTCTTGTGAATCAGATATTCGTCTCTACAGTACCTGTAACGTGTTCCCAAATCCACAATTGCCATAGTTCATTTGTATAGGTATTTGGAATTGAATGTACTTTAATCTGCAATTCGCTAATCGTCAAGTCATCAATATTTAATTCACGAATTATTGATCCAAGGGCACTAACACGGCACTACTCATTCCTGAAATTTTCAACGTTAAAATGGCACAAACACCTATGCATCGCATGTATGTTCAAAAACCGAATTATTTCTTTCTTTCCCCCCTTTATGTTGTGTTTTGTTTTGTATGGTAATCACCTAACCTAAAAACACGCGCAATCAGTTTCGCCAAAGTAGTAATGTGCCGAAACTGTTTAGTTTCGCCAACGAGTTGCGCGAACGCCTGCCGCGTATGCGCACTGGCCAGTACCGCAGTTTCATGAAACGTAGTATCGTCGTGTAAACTAGCCTTAACTGTGTCTGTTACGCTTTCATGACTAAACCGAGTTACCTATTTCAATGAAATTTGGAGGAAGGAATCTCAGGGTTTAACATCCCGTCGACAGCGTGGTCATTAGAGACGGAGCTCACGCTCGGATTTCTTGGGTTAGGATGGGGGAAGGAAATCGGTCGTTCTCTTTGAAAGGAACCATCCCGGCATTTGCCTGGACAGATTTAGGAAAATCACGGAAAACCTAAATCGGGATGGCCGGAGGTGGATTTGAACCATCGTCCTCCCAAATGCGAGTCCAGTGCGTTACCACTGTGCCACCTCGCTCGGTGATGAAATTTCCTATGGAGATAGCTTGAACACTGCAGTATGGGTAGGCTACTGTAGAAATTCTGCGATTAAAGATATTTATTGATTTGTGGAATAAAACTGCATTTCTGGAAAAATAATTATTCTTTGAAAAAGCTATTTACTCTTTGACTTTGCCGCGAAGGAGTAGCCGAGCGGACTAAAGCGTCTCGCTGCGGAGCGCGCGGTTGCTCGTCGTGGAGGAACGAGTCCTCCCTGGGGCATGGGTGTGTGAGTTTGTCCTTAAGTTAGTTTACCTAGGTTTAAGTAGTTTGTAAGCTACGGACTGATGACCACGCAGTTTGGTCCGGTAGATTTACAGACATTTGAACATTTGAACTCTTTGACTTTCAACTTCATCTTGTTTGCAGTAAATCTTTTATTATTTGACGTGTTCCACATCACAGGATTCAACAAACCAAATACAGTGCCAATTCAACCATTTAATCCATACTTCCTCACTAATATCAGACAAAGGTCCGTCACATTTTAGCTACTGAGCCTCATGTGTTTCTTTATACATGGTGTTTCACAATTCATGCTCAAATATTTGTAAATACATGGGACCAAACTGGAGTGGTAAGCCGTGGCGGATTAGCCGTGCGTGCTAGAGCGCCGTGCTGCAGTACGCGCGGCCGTTCGTCAAATGTTCAAATGTCTGTAGAGCTTATGGTACTTAACTACGGGGTCATCAGTCCCTAAACTTACAAACTACTTATGAACTAACTTATGCTAAAGACGGCACAAACATCCATGCCCGAGGCGGGATTCGAACCACCGACCACAGTGGCCGTGCAGACCGTGACTGGCACGCCGCTGACCGCTCGGCAAATCGGCCGGCGGCCGTTCGTCGTCGGGGGTACGAGTCCCCCCCCCCCCCCTCGGGCACGGGTATTTGTGTTGTCCTAAGGTTAGTTTAACTTAGTTTAAGTAGTTTGTAAGCTATGGACTAATAACCCAGCCGTTGAGTACGATAGATTTACAAACATGTGAACATTTGCAGTGGCCATCAGTCCCTAGACTTAAAAACTACTTTAACTTACGCTGAGGGCAACACACATACATACAAACACAGGAACACACACTCAAGGCACAGTCGCAGTTCTTTTAAATATATTTAAGTTCAGTACACGGAAGTGTAAAATGCAATTGTATAATGGTGGGATTGGATGGTGAGACTGCAGCTGTGTAATGTATGATTATTAAAAACAGCGCCGTCAGCAGGAGAATCTTTCTTTTCTTTCTTTATTTTTTAAATCTTATGGTACTTAACTACGGGGTCATCAGTCCCTAAACTTACAAACTACTTATGAACTACTTACGAACTAGGACGGCACAAATATCCATGCCCGAGGGGGGATTCGAACCCCCGACCGTAGTGGCCGTGCTGACCGTGACTGGAGCGCCTCAGTCACCTCGGCCACCGCGACCGGCCAGGAGAATCATGCCTATGTTTATTAACAATCAGTTTCGGTGGACCATGCGTCCGCCTTCGCGCCGTACATAGAAATGGGTGAAACGTTCCTAAGAGATAGTGTCATCAGTAGCAATAAGTGGCATTTGCACAAGTTTGTGAATTTCGGTCGTAAAGTTAGTTGTAGGTAGCTCTATACTAGAAGATACTTCATCGTTTACTCGAACCCTCCCCCACAACACCCCCCCCCCCCCTCACACACACACACACACACACACACAATACATCGCCACGTCACGAAAAGTAGTGAGGCATTCAAGATTTATAGGTGAACAGTTTTTTTTTGTTTTTTTTTTTTGTTTTTTGTTTTTTTTTTTTTTTTTTTTTTTTAATGATGGAGATGAAAATATAAATAAGAAACATTCACTGACAGGGCCGGACAGGATTTTGGAAATTACGCGACCGCGTGAGTTTGGCTGCGCGATCTGAGGCGCTATGTTCAGATAGCTCGGCCGCTCCCCTGGCACATGCGCGCTGTGTATTTGTGTACGTGTGTGTGTGTGTGTGTGTGTGTGTGTGTGTGTGTGTGTGTGTTTTATTCTTAGCGTTAGTTATTATAAGTAATTTGTAAGTCTAGGGACCGATGATCTCAGCAGTTTGGTCCTGAGGTTTACAAACATTTGAACATTGGAGAAATAACAGAACTAACTGTTACATTCACTCATTAGTTTGTAGCTTAATAAAACAACCACAAAACGAAAGTCACACATCTCTCAAAATAGGCCTATCGAAAATAAATTTCTCAGCGAAAAGCAAGGAGTGGGGATTGCACTAAGGGTCAGTGGTCTACAGTAAGTTTGGAATCACGGCAATAAACAAACGCGAACGAGGTTCAAACAGCATCCATTGTAAACAAAATTCAATTTTTTTATATACATGTGGCGTCAATTGCGAAAGAACAGACGTCACTTCTGATCCTGCAGTTGTTATTATTTCATATTCACAAAATATATGACAACAACTGCGACTGGGCAAAGCCGAAAATGTGTACCCAGCCGGAATTCGAACACGGAGCCCTTACTCTTACAGGAATTAGTACAAAGTGACTACGAGTTTGAGTACTGTGGGCAGGGTAGAGCTGGAAATTTGTGTCTGACGGAAGGCGTGCTTAGGTAGTCCTTGCAGGTGCGGTGATCACTATGTCCTCTTGGTGCAGTGGTCAGCACAACTGCCTAGAAAGCGGGAGACCCCGGTTCGAATCCCGGCTGGGTACACATTTTCGCCGCGGCGGAGTAACCGAGCGGTCTAAGGCGCCTTGCTGCGGAGCGCGCGGTTGCTCGCCGTCGGAGGTTCGAGTCCTCCCTGGGGCATGTGTGTGTGTGTGTGTTTGTCCATAGGTTAGTTTAACTTAGTTTATGTAGTTTGTAAAGTACAGACACACACACACACACACACACACACACACACACACACACATATATCAATTTCAATGACGATTACCGTCGCAGAAACTAAAAGGGGTGTCTGCTTACTTTTGTGTTTTACTCAATTCTGATTTCAGTGTATGTCTCTATTCTTATTACTCATTATTGCTTTGTTACCAGCTTTGTGATACCTCCCAGCGTAATCAGCACGCAAACTGATCCGAGACCCATGCAAGTGGAAACGTTGCTGATACCTTACGCGGCCAAATGAGTACAGGCATTTTACACAATGAATCGCAGCAGACACTACAAATTACGAAAATGAAAATTGTTTAATGACTGCCGAGCCACACGTTAACTGCACATTTGTCATCTTAGTAATTATTTGAACTGCCATATTACGCTTTCCCACAGTAATGGAACTGCAGACGTTAATAACTGTAGATAAGACATGGCTGTAATGGCGCTTCAGATCGTAATAGCGGTAGATATGACATGACACGAAACATCTAAAGCGCCATTACTGTGTGAAGGCGTAATGTGTCAGTCCAAATAATTACTACGGTGACAAACGTGCGGTTAATGGACGAAAATCGAAATGCTTGTTAAAAAAAAAAAAAAAAAAAAAAAAAAAAAAAAAAAAAAAAAAAAAAAAAAGGTGACAAACGTGCAATATACAAGTAGAGAAATATAGTCGTCAATAGGCCGCTTCCGATGCTTTCAGTTGTGTCTGCTTAGTAATGTTATTAGCGTTTTATCTTAATAGTGGAAACAATAAAATTATTGTGTAAACATCTGAAGATGAGAACAAGTGCAATTTTACAGCAGTACAGAGTTGTTAGAAGCAGCTGATAAAATGGGACTTTTTTAATTGGGTTGGCCTGCCTTCAGCAAAACACAGTGTTTATTCTTCTTGCTACCCAGACATGTTTACTGTAGTCTATAGTGGACTTTTATTCAAATGTTCAAATGTTTGTTAAGCTTATGGGTCTTAACTACGGGGTCATCAATCCCTAAACTTACAAACTACTTATGAACTACTTACGAACTAGGACGGAACAAATATCCATGCCCGAGGGGGGATTCGAACCCCCGACCGTAGTGGCCGTGCAGACCGTGACTGGAGCGCCTCAGTCCCCTCGGCCACCGTGGCCGGCGGGCTTTTATTAATAAAGTTTATTGGGCCGACAATTTTATAACACATTATGAAGTCGGCAAGATTTTTGTCACTAATACACTTAGCTACAACTCATTGTTTGTATCATTTCGCTTCCACTTTAATTACGTCTATTTTCTGTGTCAAACAGGTTCATAGAATTATTGATTTAAATAATTCTGTTTATGTGCCTGATTCCTTCAGAGTTTCAAAAGGTATGAGACAGGGTTGTGTTCCATTTCCACAACTATACAACATCTATGGAGAACACGTCATTAGGAATGCTCTTGATAGTTGAACTAAAGGCATCTCAATTGGCGAACGAATTGTCAACAACCTCCGTTTCGCTGATGACACTGTACTTTTAGCCAACAGCGAAGATGAACTTGCTGAGCTACTAACTAGAATAAAAGACATTGGTCTAGCATATGGACTAGACATCTACCTCACTAAGTCCAAACTCATGTTAATTGATCGAGAACAACAGATCCAGCTCACAGGTCAATTAAAGGAACTGGAAGTCGTGCAGTCCTTCACCTATCTTGGGTCAACCATCTGCAGCACAGGTAGTTGTGAAGAGGAGATAAGAAGACGGATCACGCTAGCACGAGTGGCTATGAAGAAGCTCACGAAGATCTGGTAGAGCAGAGCAATAACAAATAGCACAAAGATCCGGCTAGTTGAAACACTCGTGTTTACTGTCTTCTTTTATGGCTATGAATCAGGGATACTCAAGGCCAGAGACAAACAACGCATTTATGCGTTTGAGCTTTGGTGCTGACGTAGGATGCTACGCATATAATGGACCGAAAGAAGAACAAATGTGTCCATTATTGAACAACTGAATATCTCCAGACGCCTTTCTTCTCGAGTCGACGAAAAAATTCTCCTGTTCTTTGGCCATATTCTGAGAAGAGACGGAGAAAACCTAAAAAAAAAAAATAATCTTACAAGGAAAGATCGAGGGCAGAAGACCAAGAGGAAGGGCAGCGAGCAGATGGATAGACCAAATCAAGAAGATCTCCAGTCTACCTCTTCAGCAGGCACTGAGAGAAGCTGACAACCGCCCGGGATGGAGACGCTTGGTTCATGGGGTCACGACGCTCAGCAATGAGCAGAACGACTTTTGATGATGATGACGCCTGCAATAGGCAACTGACAATTCCTGTGTCGATGCGCAAACACACCCGGTCCCTCGCGGGAATACAGTCTGCTGCGAGCTAGGTAGGCTGGGGGCACTGCCATCTTGATATAAGTTGATAATTTGGGCATGAAAAGCGTGCCTGGATAGCCTAATTGGTTAAGACACAGCTTTCCCGAAGCGGCAAATACGGGTTCGAATCCCGGCACAACACAAATTTTCAACTTCGCTGTTGAATTTATTTCAATGCCCTGGAACGGTCCACAAGTTTCAGTATTCGAATCAAGTTAAGACGGTAGGCTGAAATTTTTCAAAAAATCTGTTTTCAGTTTTTATATAATTAGATACTATGTTCTTTTGTGAATATTTATATGTATTTTTTATTTCTGTCCACCAGGTAGAACGGCAGTTTTTAAAAATGTTATGACGTCTGTCACTTTGTAATAATTTACGCCCCCTTTTCGTAAAAAGGATCATACCTCTTTGAACAACATGTCTCGTTGGTTGCTATTGTTTGTGATTAAGAAGTTTCTTGGAAGTTTTTGTGCGATGTATAGTAATCTGTGTTTCTATAATGTCTCAACAAAAGGTTAATTCAAGTAACGTAAATTCCACGGAATAAAAAATAAAAAAAACTTTTAGAATGTGAAGGTCAAAATCAGTGCAACCGTAGGCATGTCTCTGGCACCTGAAACTCCACCACCAAGTGCTGTTTGCCAGAGTAAACCTTATGATGTTCCAGTAATAAAATTAGAATGTGTGGGGCATGTTATAAATAGGATGGGCACCTGACTTCGTACACTCAAGAGCAAACTTTGTGGAACAAATCTTTCTGATGGCAAGTCTACCAAAAAGTTGCTGGAATATTATGGGAATGCCATTAGGAAGAATTCTGGAGATCTGTAAGCAATGAAGAAAGCAATGTGGGCCACTTTCTTTCACCGTATATCCACTGACTATAAACCAACACATTCGCTACGTCCGCCACCCCCTGATACGTGGTGCAAGTTCAGGAAGGCACAGGCTGCTGGTAACCTCAACACATTCACACACAAGCACTCTATTGATGAATCAGTTACTGATCAAATCAGACCAATCTACAGAGAAATTGCCCACCCTCATCCTCTAAGGAAATGCTTACATGCAAAAACTCAAAACGTAAATGAGGTCTTCAACAACGTCGTGTGGACCCGCATCCTTAAAGATGTGTTTGTTGGTTACAGAAGTTTACAACTAGGACTGTTAGAAGCTGTGATAACATGGAACAATGGAAACATTGCCAGACTAAAAGTTTTAAAACAGTTAGGCAAATCACCAGGGTAGAATACAGTAACTATTCTAAGAGAACTTGACAGCTTGCTTATTGCCAAGTCAGATTTTTCTGGTTCCCTAATGTCTAAAGAGTCAAAAGCAGGAAAACGAAACAGGCAAATGAACCCAAAGATAATGAGGACCCTGATTATGGTACAAGCTGCTTCTAACCACTTCTTGGGGACAGATCTGTACGTTTTTCAAATGTTCAAATGTTTTTAAAGCTTATGGGACTTAACAGCGGGGTCATCAGTCCCTAAACTTACAAAATACTTATGAATTACCTTATAGTAAAGACATCACAAACATCCATGCCCGAAGAAGGATTCGAACCTCCGACGCGGGAGACCGTGCGATCCGCTACGTGGCGCTCCAGACCGCTCGGCTACTCCCGTACGGCTGTGCGTTTTTCCTAGAATAAACATGTTCTAAAACTGTATGTCTCATTTTCTCAAAATTCTGAAACATTTGCCCCGTTTTCTGAGAAACCATCAGAGAAACTTTAACAAAAATTTCACAGATTGTAAACAACACTGCATTATAGCTGTGGAACCGCAGTCATGTTGATTGCACCAGTAATTCTGCTGTAATAAAAATATTTATGACCTTTTTGATAAAATATTTTAAAGCACGGCAATTAAATTAATAAGTGTACTATAAATCACAATACCACAACGATTTCGATTCAGTGAGTTGCACAAACATCATTTAATTTTCAGTAAAAATTACAGACAAATCTGTTTGGTAATTTCTGAGAAAATGGAGCACGAATTTGCTTAATTTAACATTGTCAGAATAGGGCCTACCGTCTCACCGAAAAAAAAAAAAAACCATGTTTATGTTTCACATTGTCTGGTTTCATATTCCTGAGTGCATCATTTATTGTTCGAAATTTAACTTAGTTTGGTTATGCAGATTTCTTGTGCATTTTACAGAAGCATTCGTGCTAGGCCCCTTTTTTCAAACTTCAGTTTGTAATGTCATCCAGAATTTCTATACATGACGATTCTTACCAACCACATTTAATTATGCTATTTATTTACAAATGGCGGCCTTATCTGGTTTGAAACCTGACAGTTCATTATCACACGGCTGTTCACGTCTACATATTTTCTTGTTTTCTGTATGTATGTAGACGTGAACAAACGTTTGAAGATGAACGGTCAGGTGTGAAACCGGTAATGATGCTATTTTGTAAATAAATAACTAAATGTAGCTGGCTGCTCGTTTATTTATTGTAAGAATCGTTCTTTGTTTTATGCACAACCACGGGCCCAATATGTCAGTTTTCAAATGAATAGCTTCCAGAATTTCTACTTTCATAATTTTGTGGTCACGCTTTGCAGTAATGTTTTCGAAAGTGCCTGGCGAGATAACTTGCGACTAGGGAAACGTCCAGTTACAGTCCATAGCATTGGAACTACAGCTGTGTACCCACCAACACCTGTCCGTACACAATCTAAGGAGTCGAAAAGGGTAAAGTGAACCCCAAATTCGAAAATGAAAGTTGTTGAAGGGAGAGGTGGGATGTCCCCTTCAACTTCATAGACAAGGTGTGATGAGATGATTTACATAGCCGGCCGCGGTGGCCGAGGAGACTGAGGCGCTCCAGTCACGGTCTGTACGGCCACTACGGTCGGGGGTTCGAATCCCCCCTCGGGCATGGATATTTGTGACGTCCTTAGTCTTAGTTAGTTCATAAGTAGTTTGTAAGTTTAGGGACTGATAACCCCGTAGTTAAGTCCCATAAACTATATAAACATTTGAACATTGTACAATTCAAAAAACGTATCTATTTATAAAACAAAACACTATCAACCACAGCTCTTTTTTTCATTCGAGTGACAGCTGCGGTGCTGGACGGACGTGTGGCGGCTGCTCGGCGTCCGGACGTAAACAACGGCTGTGTCGCTGCGAGTAAGGTTCGTTTTGAACTGCTCTCTTCATTGTAGCTATGCTTTTGAGCTGTAGTAAGACAGAATGAGTACGATAAATATTCTGAGGAAAGATACGATAAAATTTACGTTCGATAGAAATTTTGTCAGACCAAAGGCTTTTGAAATTAGGCGGTGGTTCATGGAGAAATTTCAGATGACCGGTAACGAAGTAGAGGGTGTTCACTTATCGTTTGTGACAAATTCTGTATATTTGAAGTTGATAAACCCAGAATTATGTTGTTCGATTGTTGATAAATGTGGCGGTGTCGCTAAATTTAACCATTCCGATGGTTCAGTTAGCGAAGTTTTAGTGTCACATGCCGGACTAGGAATTCGAACTGTTCGTGTTTTTGAGCTGCCCTTCGAGGTCCCGGCTGAAGAAATAAATAAAGTTCTGAGACCATATGGTAGAATTATATCTAATATAGCTGAAAAATGGTCCGAGGAGTATATGTTTCCCGTACTAAACGGTGTTAGACAAATCAAGATTGAATTACAGAGGCATATCCCTTCATATATAAATGTATGCGGATACCGAGGCATTGTCATATATGACGGTCAGCCTAAGACTTGCGCCTTGTGTAACTCCACCGACCACGTGAGGAGCGAGTGCAGCAAGAGGCGGCCGGCGCAGCTGCCGCGCGCGGAGCCTGCGGCCCCGGGCCAGGCGGTCAGCCTCAGGCTGACGTATGCGGCCGCCGTCTACCCCAGCGGCCCCGCCGAGGCGACAACAACTGTGCAGTCGCAACTCGCCGAAGTACTGCCGGCACCCGGAAACACCGCGGAGCAGCGAGGCACCGATGACGTCAGTGCAGCAGACGAGGGCCCCGCAATGGAATCGCCGACAGTAACATCTGATGAGCCCGACAATTCAACCACCGTACAGGCGAAAACGCAGGTTAACAAGCAATCCGAAATTGCACAGATCTCTCTAGTTTCACAACAGGAAGGGGATCCGATTTCTGTCCAAATACCCATGGAAACTGAAGTGCACCCGGACTGGTCCACCAGTGTCAATGACGATCCACCTATGAACAAAATGCAAACAGCAGAGGATGAAGTTTCTCCTGGGGACACACAACTTAGTGTACATAAAACAGACAAAAGGAAAAATCTCGACACTAGACTTTTACAAGGAGAAGGGACGAACATTGGAACTCAACAGGAGGTTCAGAACAGACACACGGAGAGGAAGGAAGACTGTAAACCTTCTGAGAAATCTTCCGCTGATTCCAATGATATATCGCCAAATTCGTCTCCAGAGGGCTCCCCAAAAAGGAAGAGAAACAAAAAACGTCGGGTGGCTCATGAAAATGCTGAAAAGGTTGCACCTATTTTAAAGGAAAAATTATGTGCCATTCAGGAACGTGACAAGAGAAAAGGAAATTCTGCAACAAGCAATGCTTCCGTGCGCTCTCAAGAACTTAACAGACAACTGCCTTCGGACAGTATGCAGCCCCTATCACCAAACGAAGATGATTCACTGCTTAGACGCAGCACTTCACAGACAAATGTGGACTGGTCTGAAGGCAACGAGGATGGCAAGGATGTCGATATGGTAGACGAACTGCCGCAAGATGAAGACGAAGATTTCTACTAAACTTGTTGCAAATGCTAAAGATGATAATGACAATGAACCGAGCCATACGTACCTGTTATTCATTATTCGTATTCTTCTCACTATTAGTCAGAGTCGAGGTAATGTCACGATTTTATAGTTTGAAGAGAAATGATAGAAAGAATAGTAAAGACAGAATTATATTGTCCCTTTAATAATTTTGACATTCGAATTAGCCACGTCTCCTAATGGAGCAAACGTATAACGTCACTACTTTAAACATCAATAAAATTTAAAGTGATGTTAAGGTAGCTGCTCTTAAAGAATTTCTGTACCAATCAGATACTGATATCGCCTTATTGCAAGAAGTTCAAATACCCAACATTTATGTGGCTGGCTTTAGAGAAATTTTAAACATAGCTCATGAACACCATTGTGGGACGGCTATCCTAGTCAGGGAGGGAATTGAAGTAAAAGATCTCAGCTTTTTAGACTCAGGAAGGGGCATTCGGTGTAAACTTCATAACACCACTTTTATCAACGTTTATGCACCATCTGGGAATAATGCTAGGGCGGACAGAGCTCAGTTTTTTAAGAGTGATATTTTAACATTACTTAAAGACAATCCTGCAACAGTTTTACTAGGGGGCGACTGGAACTGTGTTTTACACGAAAAGGACCAGAGACCAAATTTCAATAAATCCAGGGAACTCGAGGCTCTTGTTACTCACCTGCGCTGGAAAGATGCATGGGAAATTAAGTATCCCACCCTAGTCAGATATACTTATATCACAAGTAGATCACAAAGTAGAATTGATAGGATCTATGTTTCTTCGAACCTGGAAAATAAAGTGTCAGCAATTGAAGTCATACCGACCGCCTTCTCTGACCACCTCGCCGTAAGATGCAGTGTTCAGTTAGAGAAACAAAAGACATATTGGGGTCGGCCCGTTTGGAAACTGAATATCAACATGTTGTCAGATACAGCCCTTACTGACACAATCAACGAGGCCTGGCAGACTACTTTACGACGTCGCCACAAGTACAGATCGAACATTGAGTGGTGGACCACGGAAGCAAAGAAGAAACTTAGAGCCACGTTGATAGCATACGGTAAGGAGAGAGCGAGATGGTTGAGACACACAGTAGAATTCTATTACTCTTGTCTCCGGGATCTTTACGAACACCCACTGAATCAAGAAAACATAATGGAAATTAACAGGATCAAGGCTCAGCTCATAAAAATTAAGAAGTCACAGCTAGACGGCCTAAAAATCAAATCACACACTCAGACTGTTGTGGAAGAAGAAACTGCTTCGCTCTATCACCTAATACGCCATGCAAATTTTCGACGCAAAGGTTTTATAGAGAGTCTTCGGGCCGAGGATAACAGTGTCCTAACTAATCAAAAAGACATTCTACATGCGGCCTTCAGTTATTTTACTAACCTCTATGGTAATAGACCCATAGAGGAAATAGTAATAACGGAGTTTTTATCATATTCTGGATTACAGGACAACATCACAGATGAAGATAACCGTAATATACAAAGAGCAATTACAGAAGAGGAAGTTTTAGATATTTTAAAGTCCTCACCCACTAAAAAATCACCAGGCCCAGACGGATTGCCCATTGAATTTTATACTACTTACTGGAACATAATAGGAAGTAAATTTACTGAAATTGTCAATGAAACACTTCATGGGGTGGCAGTCCCTATAGACTTTAAACAGAGTATTACTGTGCTCCTTCCGAAGGGTAGGAATACGGAAACGAAAGATATACTTAAATTGCGACCAATTACACTGATGAATTCCGATTATAAAATCGTAGCGAGGGTCATCAAAGAGAGGTTACGTTCTGCTCTCGAAAAAATTATTGGCAGCCATCAGACGTGTTTTCCAGGGCGCAATATCTTAAAGACCGTCAGTGAATACAGGGACATTGTTTCGATTTTTGCCAACACGGTAGAACACGGCGGACTTGCTTTTATAGATTTTGCAAAAGCCTTTGACAAAGTGAATCACGGATACCTTTTATCAACCTTGACTTACATGGGACTAAACGACTGCAATGTCAGAATTTTAAGGAATATGTTACAAGGTATAAAAACAAAGATTACTATAAATGGGCACTATACTAAGAACATATCAATTGACAGTGGCGTCCCTCAAGGAAGTCCGCTTTCGATGATCCTGTACGTAGCAGCACTGGAACCACTATTAAAAAGGTTGACGGATGCTCTCGAAGGTATTTCACTATCCGGCGTGAAATATGTAACCAACGCTTATGCTGATGACGTTGGTGTGATCGTCAGGAGCCAGACCGACTTAGATAAATTAACAGAAATCGTACAGCTGTATTGCAACGCGTCGGGAGCACAAATAAACGGCGCCAAGAGTGCATTCCTCAATTTAAATGGTCTCACGAACCCCCAGATTAAATGGGCGCAGCGCGTCGAACAGCACACAGCCCTGGGGCTTACTCTCTGCAGCTGCCCTCTGCGAATGATAGCGTCCAACTGGAAGAAGATTTTAGATAGGATTCGGGGCACAGTCATACTAAATCATATGAGGGAGCTGAACATCAAACAAAAGGTTAGACTCATCAACTGCGTTGTCCTTTCGAAAGCTATATATGTAGGGCAAATTTTACCCTTACCAAAGGAAATAGCAAAAGCTATTATGTCGACAATTTGCCACTATCTTTGGCATGGAGCGATTTTTAGGGTTTCAGTAGGGACAGCAACGTTAAAACCGGAAGAGGGAGGACTAGGACTAACCGATATTCAGAAAAAATCGACCGTTTTATTTGTTAAGAGATCCTTACAGCTAATTGGAAGCCAGCCTGAAGGTATTACAGCACAGTTATTCAACCTTTTTAAACCTGACAGTCTGCAGCCACCAATTAATATAAATGCAATTAATTACAAATTGAAACATATACGTAGTTATTACTTGGAGCTCAGTTATATGAGTTGTATTTTACTGGACAAGACCAAGAGGAACTATCAATATATGATGCACAGACTAAGATCACAGGACCATAAAAATAAGATGGAGGCCAGGTTTCCAAACAGAAATTGGAAAATTATTTGGAAAAATATAAATAACAAAGTACTCTCCTCAGATACACAAGTGGCTTGGTATAGAGTAATTAACAACATAGTAAGTACGAATGAAAAATTATATGCCATTGGCCTCAGTGACACGAACCAATGTTTAAAATGTCACAGAACGGACACTTTAGACCATCGGTTCCTTTGTATGGGGAATACTGATATATGGAAGGAACTTATTAAACAGATATCTTTCCTAAAGAGGAGTGATGGTAGAGAAATAAATTTGGATTACATCTTTTTTCCAGAAGAAATGTTTTTTCCTCGACAAAAGAACAACACCGTTTACTGGATTATTGGAAATTTTTGTCACTACGTAATAGCTAACAAAGGTAGTGACAATGTACAGTATTACAAAGAATATCTACTTCACGAGTATTACAAGATTTACCAAAAAAAGGATACTAAAAGGAATTTTGGGAATATGTTAAAAATTCTGTTTGAAAAACAGGGAGTAGGATAATTATGTATTAGAAGAAGAATGAATCGCAATCGCATGCTGAAGTAGGGGACTGCTGTTGAGGGTGAAGTACGGTGGGGACTTCGTGGGCCCCGTGGCCGCTACGGTAGCCGTGAAGGCCTCAACAGAACCCTGAAAAGGCATGCACTGCGTGACGAGGAGAGATGTACAGATAATAGAATTGTGTTAGCATAAGTTAAATCAGTGATTCAGATTTCAAATTTGTCACAAAAAGGATGTTTTTTTTTTTTTCTCTCTTTAATTTTTTGTCATTAATCCCAGGAGAAGGGACTTTTCTTTTACATTTTGTAGTCTTCAGCCAGTATTTCTCCTCAGGAAGAAGACGTTTATTTCTACGTTTTTGATTTTATACTCTTATACCGTTCACGAAGAACAACAACAACACAGAAGAACCATTCATTTCACATTGCAAAACAAAAAAAAAAAAAACAAAAAAAAAAAAAAAAAAAAAAAAAAAAAAAAAAAGGAGACTGAGGCGCTCCAGTCACGGTCTGTACGGCCACTACGGTCGGGGGTTCGAATCCCCCCTCGGGCATGGATATTTGTGACGTCCTTAGTCTTAGTTAGTTCATAAGTAGTTTGTAAGTTTAGGGACTGATAACCCCGTAGTTAAGTCCCATAAACTATATAAACATTTGAACATTGTACAATTCAAAAAACGTATCTATTTATAAAACAAAACACTATCAACCACAGCTCTTTTTTTTCTTTGCAGTCTCTTCTCTGCGTATTCACAGAGTGTGTATTGCGCACAGTATTTTGCACCTCCACATTCCATGACCTTAGTAAGGTTCTTGTCTGGGCCTTCACCTGTGGAATAAAAAAAACCAGGACAGTGACAGTCCCAGAAACGGCCTCCCTAAATATACAAAAAACTACTTCATTTGGGCATCTTGTAGAACCACAGAGAGCACGTAGTGTTTGATGCACTACAAAGGTCGTTAAGAGGTGGTTTGCCGTCGCCTTCTCCCATCCTGCTATGATGTAGAAATTTTCAGATCGTTTCTGGACACTGAAACAAATTCAGAGGCAAAACTGAATATTTGTGGTGGACCGGGATTCGAACAGGGTTGTGACGTTTCGGGTTAGCGGTCTTGCTCGCAGCCTCTCCTGGATTCCCGCAAGCGGTCGAGCATAATTGTCTACCCGCACAGAAACTGTCAATTGCCTGTTGGGGCATTTATATATAATTACTGCTGTGGTGTCTGTTCTTCACTTTTGTAATAGTGAAATGATATCTGTACATATAGTTCATTTGTAAAAATTTACTTGTGGTACTGATTACCACTGCAGTTCAAAATCAAACCAAGCAATACTCTTGTGGTTTTGCTTGTTTTGCTGTGACCTTGGCTAGAGAGCTGGGCAACTTCATCAATGCGTACTGCAATTTTTAAGATATACGGTGGTACTAACAGAAATTGCCCCCATATTATTAAGATCATTACGACAAATAAATTTTATTAACTGGTTCTAATCAAATGTTGAAATGTTTGTAAATCTATGGGGCTTAGATACTCTGGTCATGAGTTCCTAGGCTTACAAACTACTTAAACTAACTTACGCTATACACATACGGCCGAGGGACGACTCGAATCTCCGACGGCGAGCAGCGGCGTGCTCCGCAGCTAGGGGCCTTGGTACGCTCGGCCACTCCACCGCGGCATGTTAACTGGTTTCTCATCAGTTATATTCTGGTGAAGTATACAGGCACGTAGGAAAAGCAACTTTTATCAGTAGTCAGATAATTGGACATGAGTATAAAACACACACACACACACAAATATGTATAGATACCTAACAATTGTAACACGAATTATCTGCAGGAGAATGGAAAAGCTGGTAGAAGCTGACCTCGGGGAAGATCAGTTTGGATTCAGGAGGAACATAGGAACCCGGGAGGCAATACTCACTTTACGTCTTATCTTAGAAGATAGATTAAGGAAAGGCAAACCTACATTTTTAGCTTTTGTGGATTTGGAGAAAGCATTTGACAATGTTGACTGGAATACACTCTTTCAAATTCTGAAGTCAGCAGGGGTAAAATACAGGGAAAGGAGAGTTATTTAGAACTTGTACAAAAGCCAGACCGCAGTTGTTAGACTCGAGGGGCATGAAAGGGAAGCATCAGTTGGGAAGGGAGTAAGACAGGGTTGTAGCCTTTCTCCGATGTTGTTCAATTTCTACATCGAGCAGGCGGTGAAGAAAAGCAAGGAAAAATTTGGAATAGGGATTAAAGTTCAGGGGGAAGAAATAAAAACATTGCGTTTTGCCGATGACATTGTAATTCTGTCAGAGACAGCAAAGGACCTGGAAGAGCAGTTGAACGGAATGGACAGTGTGTTGAATAGAGCGTATAAAATGAACATTAACAAGAGAAAAACAAAAATAATGGAATGCGGTCTTAGAAAATCAGGCGATGCTGAAGGAGTTAGATTAGGTAACGAAACAATGAAGGTGGTAGATGAGGTTTGTTACTTGGGTAGTAAAATAACATGCGATGGTCGCAGTACAGAGGATATAAAATTCAGAATGGCAATGGGAAGAATAGCATTTTTGAAAAAGAGAAATTTGCTAACATCGAATATTAATTTAAGTGTAAGGAAGTCTTTTCTGAAGGCATTTGTGTGGAGTGTTGCCTTGTACGGGAGTGAAACATGGACGATAAGCAGTGCGGACAGGAAGAGGATAGAGGCTTTTGAAATGTGGTGCCACAGAAGAATGCTGGAGATTTGGGGGTAGATCGCATAACTAATGAAGAGGTACTGAACAGAATTGGTGAGAAAAGGAATTTTTGGCATACCCTGACTAAAAGAAGGGATCGCTTGGTAGGACACATCCTTAGACATCGAGGAATCGTAAATTTAGCATTGGAGGGAAGTGTGTGGGGTAAAAATCGTAGAGGGAGACCTACACTGTGGTGAGAGCTTACGAGATTACCCATGATGCACCGGGCACGCCGGCCGGGTACAGTGTAGACGCGTCCCCTCGCACAAGATGCACGCATACGATCGCTAGTAGACGGAATAGGATGGATCCTATTCTCACGCGTATGGAAGTGCTTCGCGCATGCGCATACGACCGAATGGGAAACCCAACAGACAAAGGAAATTTGTTTGAAAATGTATACTTGTCTCCTGCTCAGAGGAACGTAGATTTTCGACTCAGTCGTAAGTTTTTTTGGAGGTGATGCTGTAGAGGAATTGCATAAAAAATTTCATATAACATGTCTACAATTTTTATTGAATACAGAGATTTGGTGTTAATATGAAAACCAAACAAACTTAGAGCAAATGTAAATGACGACATTTTCACTGATTTATCCGCCAGTTCTTGGTAGTACGACACCACACTGACTTCAAAGTAGAATTTTGTGTATGTTCTACACGTTCATTTGCACTTAGTTACCCGGTTTTCGGCTTACTAGGACATATTCAGACTTAAAAGTACGTCGAAAACCGGTTGTTTAAATAGAAATCAATATGGTGATCTACCAAGAACCGACGAAGGAATCAAAATACCTAAATTTGCATGTGCTTTAGGTTTGTACCAAGAGCTGTATCTCTGTACCCAATAAAAAACTGGACACACGTTGTATGAAATTTTTCGCCGCAAATCGTCTGTGTTACCATCTTCTAAAATATTTACTATTTTTCCTGAAACATTCTGTAGTTAAAAGATGGAATACTTGTTTTTGGTGAGCATTATTGAAGCTTTATCACAGTTAAAGGTCTATGTATAGACAACTGAAAAAAATGTTCAAATGTTTGTACAGCTTATGGGACTTAACTGCGGGGTCATCAGTCCCTAAACCTACAAACTGCTTATGAACTACCTTATACTAAAGACGACACAAACATCTATGCCCGAGGGAGGATTCGAACCCCCAATGTGGAACGGCCACGCGCATCGTAGCATAGCGCCTCAATGCGTTCGGCCGCTCAGCCGCGGCTAGACAACTGAGCTTGTTCATTCATTACATAGGTGCCTCAAACCGTAGGGGCTGGAAGTATGTAGTCGCATTTTATAATGAGGACGTTAATCCGTGAGCGCCGTAGTTACACATGAACTGCTCGAAAACAGATACTGTTTCACAGTGGCGGCCTACAACACAAATAAATGTTTTAATCATCACAATAATCATAATATATCTTACAGGTTCTAAAAGTAATCTTAACTCGGTGATTCATTTGCTGTAATTCGACAAGAAACCAAGGAGACACGTGAAGCAGACGATTCGACAAATGCGTACCGTTTGAACGCTTCTTTGTAGTTCGACTGTCTATCGCAAGGAGCGCTGCAGCTGACAACGACTTTCTTGTGCGTGTTGCACGTCTCGTATAGAAAGGGCTTTAGCAAAATGTTTGTACAGAAATTTCTACCTGTGGACTAGCACCGTACGACTTTCATCCGATCGCGAGCTGTTACCGATCGTCGTTCGGCTGAAATTCGGCGCCGCAGAGAGAACTCCCAGTCGTGTGTTGGAGGTCCGGTTGGGTTCTTTTGGCGACGGCGGGTAACGAGGGCCTCGACCCCGGCTAATGAAAGATCAAAGGGATTCCGCGGAAGCGCCGATTAGCGGGTTTGTTTCCAAAGGTCAGCCCGCTCGTTTGGCGAAGCCGCGGCCGCGTGGGAGCCGGCGTGAAGACGGACTGCGCAGTGCGGCAGTCACTTGTTTCCCTACAACCGGAAGCAGGCGGCGCTGCAATTGTTAGCTTCCGGTCGGCCGGCGCTTTAGTTCTGCCGACGCCCGCGCAGTGGTGCGCCAATCGCCATTAGCCGCTGCGGCGCACGACGCCCCCCACTGTTAACGATTTTCCCGTGTTTCCATTTTCACGTAGATTACCTGCTCCTTTTCACTTCGAAAAATGCTATCATCAAACAATTACGAAAGCCTGATAATAGTTGTACGATTCACGATGGCGGTGCAAACTACTTCGAGCGCGATGAAAATCTTGCATGTGATTGACAAATGGAGAATAAAAACGTAATTCCAGAGAAGGTGCGAGGGAAACATCTATAGTCTCTTCAGAAAGGACGTTACAGCTGATTTCAAATCTATTCTTGATAAAAGTGAGATCCAACCCCAAAATTAAAAAATACATGAATTTCGTTTTTTCTCCTTCATAAATATTAGGGTTTTTGGACATATTAGTACATAATTTTTGTGAAAAATTTCGTTTAAATGCATTTTATTTTTTATTATTTATTTATTTATTTATTACTTGACAGATCGCAATGTTGCATTGATCCTGCCGTCCTCTCAGATTTATACTGAAATCTCAGAAACCACAAGCTCTAGAAGGCTGTGGTTTTTCTGTGTACGACGGTTGAGCAGGACACAGACATACATTCCTGACGCCGCCATCTTGTTTCACCTCACGTCAAAAAGTTTCCGTAGTGAACTACTATGAGCTTCTGGCACGATATGTCGTTGTAAGCTTTACTAGTAGGTTTGAAGATGATTTCCAATAGCTAACACTTGCGCAATAGTTGAATTTAACACATGGACTTACACTGTCGAATAGTGTTATGAGAAGAACTTTTTACGTTTGGTTAAATTTTAGTTAGCGTCCTGGTGGCCTCGCGTGATTATGTTGTCACTCGTGTGATGTTGGCATTTAGCCAATCGCGTGACGATGCAAATGTTTTGTCATGAAGTCTCCGTTTACTAGGGCAATTACTTCCATTGAGTGAACGAAGGTACATACAAGAACCTATCAACCATAGAGAAGGAACAGCATTATTTATTTACTTCATCGTCTATACGAAGCACTAACCAAGTCATTCTCTGCGGAATTCTAAGAGCATCAGTATACTGACGAGGGCTTTCCAGCGTTTCCACGCGTTGCCGTTGGGATGGTAAATAAAATTTTACCGTTACGTACAGTTAAAGCAGAGTGAAAAACAGCATATGAAAAACAGTCAGAAGAATAAAGGTATGTTTTACCCACGAGAGATAGCACATTCACAGCGGTAATACCATTAAAAGAAAAGCCGAAGTTAATTGAAACTCGTAACCGTTTAATAAAAACGGGAAACGCGACTCTTTTGTGTATGTGTCAAAGCAGACTGTAGATTTCATAACAGCTCCCAAAGAATAAGAATACCTGTTGTCCACGATAAACAAGACATTTATGAAGACGATATTGCTGAAAGAAAATCCGAATTTGAGTGAAATTGGTACAGATTAATAATAACAGAAAATCAATGAACCTCATTGCTGCATGTATCAAAGTATATTTCAGCTGAAAAATACTACAGCCATAAAGACGAATTTCCCATATCTCAAAAGTCTAAAGACAGCGTAGTTACATCTCTTCACCCGTATTTTTACGACTGTTTACACGTTTATAGTATAGAAATATGGCGGCGAGACTTTACTGATACCAATGATACTGTATACGGCATTCTAGTAATTATGTCTGTGGGGCAGGATTGATGATTAAATGTTCTTTGCTCATGTGTTTGTATATCTTTGAAAACGAAATAAATATTTACGTATTTGGTATTTGCTGTGTTTATGGTGAAACTGTTGCGTGTTGCTACTTTTACTGAAATATTCACGGAATGTATGACATTAACTGCGAATGGGCAAAACTGAAAATAGGTTCCCAGTCGGGTCTCCTGCTTTCTAGGCAGCTGCGCTGACCTCCACACCATTGTGGACACAGCGATCACCAGCCCCACACGGAATTACTCAAGGACGCCTCCCGTCAGTTACAGATTCTCAATCTTATCCCTGCCCACTACAACACAAACTCGTAGTTATTGTAAACTAATTCTCACCTATCTTGCTCACCCGAAATATCCCTGGAACAACAATAGCTATTGTAAAACTACTTTCACCGGTATCAACGAAAGCGTATGTGTCTTTTTACACAAACTTATGATTTTTTTAATGGACACCCTATACCATTTCTTCAAACATCTATAACGTGACAAATCACATAAACAATGGCGTTAATTGCATCGTCCTGAGTCAATGGCGAGAACCCCATGCTAGTCAGGACGTGAGCTAGCCGCGCATTTTCCGTATTTCAAGCTGTTACTTCGCTTCGCAATATCTCGGAATGTAATGGCGTATTGCGATGCAATCAACGCCATTTTTATGTGATTTGTCATGCTGTAGATTGCTGAAAAAATAATATAGGGTGTCCATTAAAAAAACATAAGTTTATGTAAAAAGACACATGTGCTTAGAATGTTTGAAAATATGTACATTCATGAGCCCCAAAATATGTACATTCATGAGCCCCTGCCTTACATTGATACCGGTTAAAGTCGTTTTACAACAGCTGTTGTTGTTCCAGAGATATTTTGGATGTGCAAGCTCCAGCAGTTATTATCTATTCATATCCATGGAATACCCCAAGGAACAGACGCCATAACTTCGACTCCTTTCTCGGGCATTTGAATGTTATCCTTAGGATAGTTTAAGTTAGTTGAAGTAGTTTGTATGCCTAGTGACTGATAACCGTAGTCGTTAAGTCCCATAGGTTTACAAACATTTAAACATTTAACTTGTAGTAATGGAATATTCTTCCTTTTTAATTTAATATGTATCTGTTTAAGATAAAGCTGTGACATCAAGTCTGTCGATACCGACAATGTGTGACATAAGGGTATATTACAAGGAGAGTATTTGGTCGCTAGTCGCTGGCGTCTGTTGTCGCTCGGCGTATGGGCGAACAGCGAATGAATACGCTGACGCAATGACGCAGCGACTTCAGACGCTAGCGTCTTCGTAAAAGCAATTGAAACGTGACGTAGCCTATCACACATTGTTTTGAAGGTTATGTGATACCAAACAATTCTGTTTCCCGCCAAACAAAACATGAAGTGGAATTTTAATAAAATTTCTGGAAATTTATCAAAGTTTTCCAGTATTATAGGGCATTAAAATGATTATTGAAATACGAAACTCTATTTAAGCAACTGTTTGATGAATGACGAAGAATGAAGGTCTGGATACCAAACACCTGGAAACGAAATTCAAAACAATAAAATAGCTCATCTTCATTATATTTCTGCAGGCAGAAGGATATCCACACGATAATTCTCTCAAAAGATTTGCTGAAGCACTATATTTATCCATCCTCCCAGTCCACCTACTTGTCCATTTTCTTTTATTTTGCCGGCCGCGGTGGCCGAGGGGCTTGAGGCGCTCCAGTCACGGTCCGCACGGCCACTACGGTCGGGGGTTCGAATCCCCCCTCGGGCATGGATATTTGTGCCGTCCTTAGTTGTAAGTAGTTCATAAGTAGTTTGTAAGTTTAGGGACTGATGACCCCGTAGTTAAGTCCCATAGACTCTACAAACATTTGAACATTTTTTTCTTTTATTTTTTCTTACTATCCCGTTTTCATTTTGGTAGATTGTTCTTTTAGGACTCTTGGGAGAAACACAATGCCACAATGTATTACTTCCACTCGACTAGTGGCTACTTCATACGCTGCTATATATGACACGGGGCGACCACCACTTGCGAGCGACCAAAAACCGCAGCGAGCAGTGTCTAGAGTAAGCCACCCTTCAACTTCAGTTGCTCGCGTTTCGGAGCAGCGTCTTTCTTCGATGTCCTTGTTTATACGGAGCGAATTTAGCAGCTGCGTCCAAATTCGCCAGCGACTAGCGGGCAAATACGCTCCGTGTAATATACCCCTAATAAACAACTGTAACGATAAAACATATCGTTTCCATCATAGAAAATGGGTGCCCTATATAAATCTTGCAATTCTTTAGCCATTGTTAACCAGGAAGAAATGTACCGCATTTTGTTCTCTCAGCCGATAAGAATGTTGTGAATGCAAAACGTCGTGTATGAGTTATTTAAAATTTCCGTATTGCACGCGCAAAATATCTGGCTCTTCCGACAGACACCGTAAGTGCAAGACAGTTTCAAAATGCGGTCGGTAAGAGATGATCGTTACAAGCAACTTGCCGTCACTGAATTTCTCACATCAGAAAGAAGCTGTGGTGGATATTGAGAAACGTTTGTATGAAGTCCGTGGAACACCTGCTGTCGATGGGAGTACAGCTAGGTAGCTGGGCGTCCGACGGCGGTTTGGCGGAGCTCCAAGTTCTTCATTGGTCGGGAAGACTATCCACGGCTGTCACACCCGAGATTATGTAGTGGGCTGATGTCATTCGCGACGACATAAGCATTGCGACTTGTGTGTGGTCGCTGAATCCGCCAGTCAGCAAGGAAGTGTGCATGCAAATATTCATCCCACACACATAACGAAACAGCGTTAGACAGGATTATCCCAGGCAATCATCATAGATTGAACCACCCCGTCCTTCCGTCTCCATGATTTCTACCTTACCCTCAACAACCGTCCCATTCACCACATCCCCACTCTGAAGTATCTTGGCCTAACCCTCGACCGTAACCTTTCCTGGACCCCACACCTCCGCACCATCCGCCAGAAAGCCCTCTCGCGCCTTAATCTCCTGAAACTCCTCACTGGCAGGACGTGGGGCCTCAGCCCATCCACCATCCTCTACACCTACTGCTCCCTCATTCATCCTGTCCTTTGCAGTTTCCATCCCGCCTGGATTTCCGTCCCCCCTTCCTATTATAAAACCCTCCAAGTCCTTGAGCGCCACGCCCTCCGCCTCGCCTACCGCATCCGGTTAAGACGATATGTCATGGTAAGATAAATAATTTCAAAGTATAGTCATCTTTATCACAATATAAATCATCTTAGTCTACATCTTATTACTTAGGACCGCGATTGTTCTGCTTCAGCTAAGTCGTTGTCGTTATTGGTAGTGTTTTCCGCCAATCCTGGCTGCTTAACGTCTGTGTTTCTTACCTATAACAGAAAAAAGGACCATCATAAGAAAACGGACGTTCTAGAAAAATGCACAAACTTATCACAAATATATTCTGTCCGTTATGAACAGAACAATTGATGGACACAACAGCCTATCTTTATGAAGAAGAAATTTGTGGTTTCTCCAGAGCGCTGAAATAATTCAACGGTGCCAGTCGAAAATTTTTGCCATGCCGGGAGTCCAGATTTTCGTTTCTGACGAGAGGTTACGGCAGCCACTTCACCCATTGGGAACCTTACCCGTTCTACTGACACTGCTACTGTAGTTTCCCCGTCCATTGTTAGAATTGGTTTTCGCTATAATCTGTATTCACGCAAGGGGTCGGACGACGTTTGTGCACCAGCTCAGAAATTTTCGTCGGCCCATGGACAGCATGACACACCAGAACATTACGACGATCTACGAGGGCTGGGAGCCGGCCGCGGTGGCCGAGGGGACTGAGGCGCTTCAGTCACCGTCTGTACGGCCACTACGGTCGGGAGTGCGAATCCCCCCTCGGGCATGAGTATTTGTGCCGTCCTAGTTCGTAAGTAGTTCATAAGTAGTTTGTAAGTTTAGAGACTGATGATCCTACAGTTAAGTTCCTTAAGCTTAACAAACATTTTGAACATTTGAGGGCTGGAATTTGAAATAGTGGCAACTATTTATACACAACTGATACATATGCGTTACATGTTTCCACCTGTTACTATTCTTCAAAGTAGTCACCGGCACTGTGTTATAACCCGTTACCAGCGATGTGGAAGGCGTAGTTAGCACAGCCTGTTCTGTTGATAGTGCGAATGGAGCGGTATACTGCCGAAGCGAATGCTATGAATTGGTTCCTTGATCTTCGGAATCAAATCAAGCTCACAAGGACTTAATTTCCAGGAGTATGGTGGATGGTACAGTACTTCCCAGTCCCATCGGCCGAACAGAGCAGCCACAGCTTGCGCTGTATGCGCCCCCGCATTGTCGTCCAAATGATGGGTGGGTTGTGCAGAAAGTATTGCCGAAAATGGTTCCGTGTGTCTGTTCTTGAGGGAGTGTCCTCCGCTACGCACCGTACGAAATTTTGTGTAAACAGTGCGATTCATCTACTTCTGAAGGTCAAGTGTGCAAAATATTAAGAGACAAATACTCAAAAACGGGGGGGGGGGGGGGGGTTCGAACCCCCGACGCTGAACGCCTGCGCGCACCGCAGCACGGCGCCCAGTGCGCACGGCTAATCCGCCGCGGCAGACATCAGCCCATCGTTACCATATTGGAAGGTAATAAGGTCTTACCACTGGAGAAACGTGTATTCGTTTCAGCCTCTGTTGTCTCATTCAAGGATGGAATAGGGGTAGAGTTTTTTTATGGTTTTAGGGCGCAAAACTGGTGACGTAATAAGCGCCCAGAATTGGGGAATCGTGTCTAGTTAACTTCAGCAAACAGTCACACATCCTTTCAAGTGGACATCCTTATCGTGTATTTTGTATCCCATCCTCGTCGCCACTTTTGTATCCCATCCTCGTCGCCACTTTTGTGTCCCAGCCTCGTCGCCGCTTTTCTGTCTCGTTTCCGTCGTAGGTGTCGGTGGCCAAGTGGAATGAGACCGACACAGGAATAAAGATAACACGCTGGTGCAGGTACGGAGGGGAGCAGCCAGAAACTAGAAACACTAGAGTAAATTAGAACGAGATATATATTGCACAGAATTTATACAATACTTAACTTTTACATAGTACTGCAGAATGTTGATACATAGTTGAGCTAGAGTCCTGCCTAGTGCCTAACTGATAGCCAAGTCTTCACTGGTGCCTATCGGATTCCGAAGTCTTTACTGGTTCCTAACTCAGTCCCAAGTGAACTTTGTCGTTCACTGGTGGCCACGATCGGAGTTGCCGCAGAGGGCGCTCGTGGCTGTCGTCGTAAGAACGCCGCGCCGTGCGTGCATGGCGGCGCGCGGCGAAAGTAGGTGGCGCGCACTTTGGACTTGTGCGACACCACAGTGTACAGTATCCGTAATGCATCGAGGGCCTATAAACGTTTGGGGCGTCTGAATGTCCGGAAAGCATGAATATTGGACAGACAGGGTGGTTCTCGAACCCAGGATCCTCTCTCTTCAGGATCCAAGACGTTAGCCACTACACCACACGGTCGCGCTTTCCAGAGCTTTTTTGCGACGATATGACTCAATATCATTTTGTAAAATATCTGAGAATAAATAAACAACTGCCTAGATCGTACTTTAAATGATTGCCGTGGACCGAAAACTTACGGTAAATTCAACGGAAAACTATGACTGCAATAGACATATTTAAGTCTAAGTGGTAAAACTCATGTTTCGTTGAAAGGATATATTCTACTTCGTTATAAATGGCAGACAGATTTACGACTAACTGCTGTCAATCACGTCAGCAGGCATTTTTTTTTTTAATTTCCTCTGGAGGCGGGATGTAGGATGTTCTCCGCTTTCTGTCCCATGAGAGCAATTCGCAGTTCTGGCTGAAAACAGCCGCGGTCCCTGGGGGGCTCAAATTAGTCAGTTGTCGCGTTCTCGTCGCCAGAGGTCCTCGCAGTCACTTTTTTCCCCGTCTATTGAAATGTTACAAGTCTCATACTAGTCCCATTCCATTAATTCCGCCCCCAGCATTCCTGGTAACGGGCAATGACATGCAGAGCCTTGTCACATGAAAATTTGTGGTCGGTAGTTATAGATTTTTCATTCTGTTTCCCATGTCAAATTACGCAAGGGCATTGGTCTGTCAGTCTGGAAACGCAAGCCGGCCAAGGCATTTTCCAGAGTGCGACATCGAGTGCTTGTGGACATCGGGAGGGGAAACTTCGGACACTTGCTTGCAATTTAAAGAGATTGCCGACGCCGCTGGCGTGTGTAACGCGTGGAAACGCAGTTTGTTGACAGCAGCGGTGCCCCAGCAGAGGGGGGTGAAAAATTATTAATTTTGGCCAGACTGGGCGGTGGTTTCATACAACAATTTACAAAACGTGAAATAAAATATATTTGACTGTCTGTCAAAATTAAGCGAAGCACCACCTCTCTGCTCCTCAAGAAACGAATCCGTGGGTAATTTATTACTACTGGGTTTATACGGCACGTTCTCAAGCTGCGTTGGAAATTCTGGAGAGCAACAATCAATATTCAGAGTGAAACTTCCTGCCACATGAAAATTATGTGCCGGGACCGGGACTTGAATCTGGAACCTTTGCCTTTCACGGGCAAGCGCTCTACGTGCTGAGCTATCCCGGCACGCTTCATAGTCCGTCCTCGCAACTTCACTTCCGCCAGTACCTCGCCTCCTACTTTCCAAACTTCACAGAAGCTCTCCTGCGAAACATGCAGGAATAGCTCTCCTGGAAGAAAGGATATGGTGGAGCCATGGCTTAACCACAGCCTAAGGGAAGTTTCCAGTATGAAGCGTTCACTGTTCAGCGGAGTGTGCGCTGATATGAAACTTCCTGACAGATTAAAATAGGCAGAGGTCCCAGGTTCGAATCCCGGTTTCGGCACGCAATTTTAATCTGCCAGAAAGCTTCATACCAGCGTAGACTCCACTGCAGAGTGAAAGTTTCATTCTGGAATATTCAAACTGATCTGTCGTCGTCTGACTGGAGTTTTGGGAGAAAACTCAGGTGTTGTGTGCGTCGTGATTGTCTGCCTCTGTTACAGTTTACAGCGTGGGTAATTGTGTAACCTCTACAACTCAGTGCCATTGGGTGGAGTGGAAAACCTAAATCTGGATGGTCGGAGGTGGATTTGAACCTGGTACTTCCGAATACGAGTCCAGTGTGTTATCACTCGCTCGTTGAAAAAGCGTAGGGAAAGAACGTGGAAGGAGGAGGCTATAGGGACTGATGACCAACGTAGTTTGGCCCCGTAAGAATTACAAAGATTTGAACATTTGGAGGAGGCTAAGGTAGTCAGGTAGTGGCGGTGATGATAGTGTCGCTTCTACGAACCGTTGCAGTCACGAATAGCGGCCTAGGAAGAAAATTTCTACTTCTCACTAACGAGTCGAAGAAGCGCCTTAGGGACATCTGGAGAGTTCTGTCTCGCCTTCCAAATACGGCCGATTCATATCCTTTCGTCCTCCGAGCTGTTGGTTGTATGCGAATATAGTTATCGCTGCGAGAGGGGGGATTCGAATCCCCGACCGTAGGGGCCGTACAGACCGTGACTGACGCGCCGCAGACCGCTCGGCCAGTGCGGCCGGCATACTTATCGCACTGGCATTGTTAGCAGAGTGTCCTACCTTTGTGAATTAAGCGTGCTGTTGCTCTGGTGATTGTGTAGAGAATACGACGAGATTGGTTTTGTGGTAGAGTTGCTTCAAATACTCAAATTTTCATAATTAGAGAAGGTGCTCATTAGAATAACATTTAGATACCGCGAGATTATTGATTATATCTGTGCATATGGTTTCAGAGTTACATGCCGCTCTGATCGTAATAAATAGAAGCCATTTCCAAAAGGTCGTTCTTATTTCAAGTAGGAAGAGACAGTTCCCTTGCTATCAGTTTCTAGCATCACACATCGAGAGCAGCACTACGTTAAGCCCGCCTCAGACGACGCTTGAATTCCTGCTGGAATCCGTGTTTGGTTTTCCAGCGGGTTGTCAAGCGTGTTGTTGCACTGGGCACTGCGATGGCTTTTGTGCGAGGTTGGCTGCGCAGAAGACGGGCGAGAATTGACAGTGTCAACTTGGCGCTGTAATAGTGGAGGTAGCAAAACGTAGTGGACGAGAAATCAGCGTGTTTTTATTTATTGAGGAAATAAGGCGGAGAAAACGACGTGAGATTGGAGAGTCCTTTTCTGGTTATCTCGCCATGATAACGTGCAAAATGTTTTGACGGTATTATTTGACGAACTTGCGCAATTCATCACAATTATTAAATTCGCTTGAATAAAAGGATTTGTTAATAACTATGATTTTGTGAACGAACGTATTTATACATTATATACAGATACCTTTTTAATTTTGACACCTTGTATGAAAAGATCACCATGAAACGTTTTATTTAATAAGTCATATATTGTCTGATAATAGGCTGCTACCAACACAAAAGTTGTCAACACGACGCTTGGAGCATACAAAGTATCATCAGCACTCTAGCGGCAAGCTTGGAAAAACATACGCTCATGTGACGAAATGCGTCTTTCTCATTCGCTAACGTTAAAATCCACCACAGAGAGCAAGCTGGAAAAGAGGACATGTCCTATCTCCGAATTCCAGCACGCAAGCCCGCAGAGGAGCTAGCAATGACGTCATTTCCCATCTCAGCAGCCATCACTGTTGCCATCGCTACTCCCAACATGCAATCCAGTAGCAAATGAAGCATCGTCTGAGGGGAGGAGGGCCTTAGAATCTGCGACTTGAGGAGAGGAGATAACCAATGCCACTGAACATTTTATCAGGCAAGGAATCCTGATCTGTTGTAGAGCGTATAAGTAGGAGAGGACACTCACCATAGAATAATAGGAACTTTCAGCGATCGTAGATTTACTCAATGTGTGTGTGTGTGTGTGTGTGTAAAGCTCGTTTGGCGAATTAATCGAGTGCTGTGCACAGTATTATTTCCAATAGATAATTCTACGACATCTGTACTCTTTCAGTTTTTGTTACCATACAAAACGTACTAAGTTCTAGTCTAACTGCAAACTCGCAATACCATGATATATTATTCCACGCGATAGCAGCGATCTCATTTCAGTAAGACGACAACGGTGAACGTCAGCCAGAGCGCGTACAACTGGAACGGTGTCGTGTAAAACTCTCCTCTCGCGAATCTTTAATTCAGCGCAAAGTTCCTAGTGATTGGAAAAAAGCGCAGGTGACTCCCGTTTATAAGAAAGGAAAGAGAACTGACCCACACAATTACAGGCCAATATCGTTGACATCAGTTTCATGTAAAATTTTGGAGCATATTCTCAGTTCGAATATAGTAAATTTCCTTGAAACGGAAAAGCTTCTTTCTATGAATCAGCACGGGTTTTAGAAACATCGTTCATGTGAAACCCAGCTTGTCCTTTTCTCACATGACATCTTGCGCGCCATGGATGATGGGCAACAGGCGGATTGTGCTTCATAAAGGCGTTCGACGCGGTGCCACACTGCAGACTGCTAACGAAGATACGAGCTTATGGAATAGGTTCACAGATTTGTGACTGGCTGGAAGACTTCCTAAATAATAGGACGCAGTACTTTTTTCTCGACGGCGAGTGTTCAGAGACGAGTATCGTCAGGCGTGCCCCAGGGAAGTGTGATAGGACCGCTGTTATTTTTTATCTATATAAATGATCTGATGGACAAATTGTAATTTGCAGCTGTTTGCTGATGATGCTGTGGTGTACGGGAGGGTGTCGTCTTTAACTGACTGTAATAGCATACAGGTTGACTTAGACAAAATTTCTAGTTGGTGTGAAGAATGGCAGCTAGCTCTAAATGTAGAAAAATGTAAGGTAATGCGCATGAGTAGGAAAAAAAAAATCCCATAATGTTCGAATACAGCATTAGTAGTGAGGTTCTTGATGCTGTCGTGTCGTTCAAATATCTAGGCGTAACCGTAACATTGCAGAGCGATATGAAATGGAACGAACATGTAAGGCCAGTTGTAAGGCGGACAGCCGACTTCGGTAAATTGGGAGAATTTTGGGAAGATGTACTTCACCTGTAAAGGAGACCGCGTATAAAACGCTTGTACGACCACGTCTTGAGTATTGCTCAAGTATTTGGGACCCGCAGCAGATCGGTTAGAGGGAGGACATAGAGGCGGTTCAGAGGCGAGCAGCTAGATTTGTTACCGGTAGGTTCGACCAATGCGCGAGTGTCACGGAAATGCTCCGGCAACTCATTTGGGGATCGCTGGAAGAAAGACGACGTTCTTTTCGTGAATTTCTGTTAAGTAAATTTAGAGGGCCGAGAGCTGAGTGTAGTACGATCTTGCTGCCGCCTACTTACATTTCGCGTAAAGATCACAAAGACAAGATAAGAGAAATTAGGGCTCGTACGGAGGCATATAGGCATTCTTTTTATTTTCCTCGTTCTATTTGGGAGTGGAATAGGAAAGGAAATGCCTAGTAGTGGTACAGTGTACCATCCGACACGCACCTTACGGTGGATTGCGGAGTGTGTATGTAAATGTACGCCGGGTGTCGGGACTCCGGCTACTGCATTCCGCGACAGTACTTTTCGCAATGCAACACTGCGCCGTGGGAGATGGCTGGGGGGGGGGGGAGGGGAAGGGGGCGAGAGGGGTGGGGCAAGGCGTGGCAGGGGAGGGGAGGGGGGCTAGGCTGCGTGGGGTAGTGGAGGGGGTGGGCTCGTAACGTGTCCGCGGTGTAGCGTGGCGTGGCGTTGACTTGCATGTTATCTGCGGCGCTGCATTCCGCAGCTCGCTCGATATCAACGGCGCTGCGCGGCAGGCGTGCACTGCCTCGCCTCGCCTCGCGCTCTGCCTGTGCCTCGCTGCCAGCTCACACGGCAAGACCTGGCATCGAGCACCTGCCGCCGGACGGTCTTCCTCACAAGGCACACGTGGCCGGTCAAACACGAGCTAGAGCACCGAGAAACACAATGCTGTAAACAATTATATACTTATGACGACGTTACAGCGTTCAATGAATGAAATTTTCAAATAATTGTTAAGCTTAAGGGACTTAACTATGGGGTCATCAGTCCCTAAACTTACAAACTTCTTATGAACTAGCTACAACTAAGGACGGCACAAATATCCATCCCCGAGGGGGGATTCGAACCCCCGACCGTAGTGGCCGTGCAGACCGTGACTGGAGCGCCTCAGTCCCCTCGGCCACTGCGACCGGCAGTCAATGAATGAGATAAACCTCAATTTGCGTTTAGTTATGGCTTCACTGTACTAGGTTTAGATGGAATACCAAAGTGCAGCGAATGAAAATTTGTGCCCCGCCGGGATTCGAACCCGGGATCTCCTGCTTACTAGGCACACGCGTTGACCACTCCACCACCGAGGACACAGTGACCAGTCCCACTGCAGAGGACTCTTCTCTGCACGTCTAATCGCAAATTTCGGTTTATTTCATTCATTCAACGCTGTAACAAATATATTGTCGCGTTGAAATGGAAAGAGGCTTGACTTCGAAGGCAACTAAACACAGCACTTATACTGAAAGCACGTTTATTACGAACTCAACATACACGCAGCACTGACTGCCTCTCAGGCAGAGTGCTCTGCTATTTATACACAGATAGAATTTACCAGAACTTGAGAAGAACAGTTAACAAAGAAACAAGTAGAATTTACAAGTGAACATAAGAAATATGTAAAACCTTCTGGAATTGTTAATTACAAAGAAATAAATTTTTTGCTTGTGGGCGGGATTGAACCGGCGACCTTCTACACCGCAGTCCGTGACGCTATCCCCTGCGCCACGCCGGCAGTCGGTGTTCGTTATCTCTCGCGGCAATATAAACGTCAAATCTCTGTAAATCTATCGGACCAAACCGCGTCGTCATCAGTCCGTAGCTTACAAACTACTTAAACCTAGGTAAACTACTAACCTAAGGACAACACACACACACCCATGCCCCAGGAAGGACTCGAACCTCCACGGCGAGCAACCGCGCGCTCCGCAGCGAGGTGCTTTAGACCGCTCGGCTACTCCGCCGCGGCAATAAATATATAATTGTATACAAGCCGAGGCTGGGCACTTGAGGACAATTATGGTAACTGTGTCTCGATAACTCATGGTCTGTTCTTCCTGATGCGGGAATACAGCATTGTGGCTGCGAGCGTTAAAGAACAAATAGGCTGTGTTATAGGAAAGAGACTGCGTGGCGAATGGAGATTTAAGTGTGGCGGGAGACGTGCTGGGAAGAGTCCTCTGCAGTCGGTCTGATCACTGTGTCCTCGGTGGCGGAATGGACAACGCGTCTGCCTAGTAAGCAGGAGATCCCGGGTTCGAATCCCGGCCGGACACAAATTTTCATTCGCCGCAATTTGGTATTCCATCTAAACCTATTACAGTGAAGCCGTAACTAATCGCAAATTGCGGTTTATTTCATACAATGCTGTAATGTGGAACAACTTAGGAGAACTCCGAACACTAAATTTGTGTGTCCCAAGTAGTAATATAGCCAATAAACATAGTGCACACGCGACTCTGCCTAAAATCGTGATCTGTGCTCCCTCCCCCATCTACAACTACACTCCGCTGTCCACCTGACGGTGTGTGGTGGAGGCTATCTTGAGTACCACTGTCGGTTCTCCCTCCTCTTCCAGTCCCCCTCGGGCATGGGTGTTTGTGTTGTCCTTAGGTTAGTTTACCTTACTTTAAGTAGTTTGTAAGCTACGGACTAATGACCAAGCAGTTTGAGTCTGATAAATTCACAAACATATGAACATTTTGAAAGAAAGATTGTCGGTATGCATCTCTGTAGGCTCTAATCTCTCTGATTTTATCCTCATGACCTCTTCGCGAGATATACGTAAGAGGGAGCAATATACTGCTAGACTCCTCGGTAAAGGTATGTTCTCGAAACTTCGACAAAAGCCCGAACCGAGCTACAGAGCGTCTCTCTTGCAGAGTCTTCCATTGGACTTTATCGATCATCTCCGTAACGCTTTCACGATTACTAAATGATCCTGTAACGAAGCGCGCTGCTCGCCGTTGGATGTTCTCTACCTCCTCTATCAAGCCCACCTGGTACGGATCCCACACCGGTGAGCAGTATTCAAGCAGTGAGCGGACAAGTGTACTGTAACCTACTCCCTTTGTTTTCGGACTGCATTTCCTTAGGATTCTTCCAATTAATCTCAGTCTGGCATCTGATTTACCAACTGTTAGTTTTAAATGGTCGTCCCATTTTAAATCATTCCTAATGCCAACTCCCATATAATTACGGTATTAATTGCTTCCTGTTGCTGGCTTGTGATAGTGTACCTAAATGATAAAGGTTCTTTCTTTCTATGTATTCGCAGCACATTACACTTGTCTACATTGAGATTCAATTGCCATTCCCTGCACCATACGTCAATTCATTGCAAATCCTCCTTCATTTCAGTACAATTTTCCATTATTGTCAAACATAACAGGCTAACTACGCGGTGTGAAATTAAAGTCTGTGTCATCTATCAGTAACTCTTACATTATTAAAAAGATCGGGTTGAGACCGTGTACGGAATTTGAACACCTAACTTAACCTGAGCTTAGTGACCAGATTGTTACAGAAATTACAGACACATCGAGAAGAAAACAGCATTCAGAGTGGTACGATAACAATGAATGATCAGTAGAAAAAAAATCTAAAAATTAGTCTTTGAGACTGATAACCCTGTATAAAATCTCATTGCCAGAACCAAAGAATGTGAACAGACTGTTTGAAACTTGTACTGCAAATCAGAGTGTGAGCAAACTTCCCATTGCAAAATATAAATAAATTGAAACTGATTTAATAAATCACGGCCCTTATGTTAAAACTGCTCCTTTAATATAGGCCTAGTCAAATCAAGGAAAAAAAAAAAACAGATTTAAGCCAAAACTACATCTATGAAATTGTAGGTGGGCAAAGGATAACATTACTGTGCACTGCAAAACAATCAGTTACCAAGTGGTGTAATTACATTCCTCAACAACACTATTTTAATTCAAGTTTTGACTTTTGTCATTTGCAGCACTCAAAGATATAAAGACAAAAATGACGGATATGAAAATGAACAAGCAGAACCACAGGAATATTAACCGCGGAAATGAACCAACAGAGGGCTGATTCATGTACAACAAGAAAAGTAAAACTTATTGTTTCATTTCAAACCGCATTTTACTTAAATCATATTTCAGATTAAATTATGGAAACTTTTAAAAACTTTATTACTTTTCAAAGAAAGTGAACTGCAATCTAGAAATTCTCCAACATTGCTTTAAAATCGAGGATAAGGATGAATGACTAACAAACTATATTCCATTACGAAGTTATACTTACCTTCAAGCTTCAGCAACACATTTCAAATCAGAGAAAATCAACTACTTTGTAGGCGCGGTGGCGTAGCCGAGCGGTCTAAAGCACCTCACTGCGGTTGCTCGCCGTAGAGGTTCGAGACCTCCCTGGGGCATGGGTGTGTGTGTCTTTGTCAGTAGGTTAGTTTACCTAGGTTTAAGCATTTTGTAAGCTACGGACTGGTGACCACGTAGTTTGGTCCGATAGATTTACAAACATTTGAACTACTTTGTAACAAAATACTCGTTTTCCAATAAATCACATAATTCAGGTTGCAACAAATGTATGTAGCAAGAATCAAAATGACCAGTACTATACACATATATCATTAGGTTGCCAACACCGCGGCAACAAGGACAGCACAAGACAAACTGAAGAACAAGAATGCGCGAACAGGGACCGTAGATAAATGTATTCTTTGGTAGTCACATATTTAAGTCAAAGAGGCTAACTGGAAATACAATGTATATGAAATGAAATGAAAATATCGGGAATAGATTCCTCCCAATAGTAATTATCTAAGTGTACGCGATTACTATGGACTTGGTGCTTCATAAAATACAGTAGTTACCTGTACCTTTTTCAACTTTTGTCTATATTCGAAACGTATCTTCTGTTTTGCTATGCTTCCTTATTTGTTACACCGCGACAGTAATACGTATTTAATTCCTCTATATTGAGAGATACTGGTTCTTTACAGCCGCGTGCAGAAGGCAGAGGCCCAAATCACGCCGATCGTACGTTGGAAGCTGAGGAAAGAATTCTGGCCCGAATCCTAGTGTCCCACTAGGCTTACTGGGTGAGACATTCGTTATCGTACCAGTACCCAACAGCAATATTCTACGCAATACGACTGTTGGGATACCAGTGTCCCAGTACCTAATTGCACCAAGTGAGGTCAGAATTTCAAAAAATGTATTCGTAATATTATCACGACTAATAAAACACTCTGCGGTCAAAAGCAGAGCCTTCTGTATAGATTTTTAAAAAAATCCGTCTTGAAAGGGTGAAACGATACACACAGATGGCGCTGTGGCGATTACGTCACTGACTGTCTGTTGGCGAAGACGTTGAAACGATTATCCGTACTTCTACTATCCCCCAGGCGTCATGTGCCGCCAACGGATCAAAACTGACGTCGTCATTCCATGTGTACTATTTTTTCCGGAAATGTACTTTCCTTTCACAATTATTTTTATTTCTAATAAATTTACGCCGTTTCCTCGTGATTTCACCAGCCTCAATTTGCGAAACAATATGGCAAATAATAAAAGTATTCTAACAACTAGCGGGTGTACACTCGGGTGACACCGCCGATATTTCAACGAGAGAACGCCGTGACACTCCAGTGTCCCAACTGCAGAGAGAAAGCACTGTGCGCGGAAATTTAATACCTCGGTTTCCAATGAAAACGGAAAAGATAACATATCTCGAACAAGTAAGCAACATCGGCGTCACACACAAACAGAGATGAAAAAGGCAAATATCGATAGCGAATATCTGAAGGCAACCGGTGAAGCGGCAGTAATTCTGTCCCTGTGTCTGTTGATAGCAGACAGAGAGATAGAGAGAAAAAGAGAGAGAGAAGGAACAGGATCCCACGCTGAATTTCAGCGAAACCTCCATATCTTTGGTTATTGAAAACAGAGTTATTAAATTACCGTGCACAGTGCTTCCTCTCTACAGGGTCTCCTCGAAAATGTCCGGCTATCGTCCTGTCGAAATATCGGCGCTGATCGAGTATGGAACCAATATGCTACTCGGTTTCATACTCAAGTTATTCAAGTATTCAGTACGCGGGGAGATGATCGGGACTGACAGTAAAAGTTTCATACTGCCTTTATATCACGAACCAAACAGACTAACATTGAGATAGAAAGAGTGGTTGTCGTTGCCTTACGTTCTTTCTAAAATGGACCAGATTTATTTCACGCTTAAGTGCGTCGAGAAGCAAATGGACCACCGTACTTTCTGTGTAGAGTGATAGAACTTGGCTCAGTGAACAAGGTAGTAAGAAAATATAACTTCTGAAAAGTAGTTTCGGAAATAACTAATTCATTTGTCATTACAAGGTTAGATCAAAAGTATTCGAACCCCACTGTGTCCTGCGCAAACGACTGCTATATATCGCGCGAGGCAGTCGCGCTAGAATTAAAGGAAGCGGAAAGCGTGTGAGGGTGAAAACATAGTGGAGCAGCGAGTCTAGAGTCCAGCGGCGAGTCAAGCTGTGCTGCTTGCACGCAGTCCAATGGTGAATGCATAATGTATAATTCCGATTTAAAATGGATTGTGTATGTATTTTTCAATTACGTTTGTCAGTGTGTTTGATGTATTTATTTGTCAACACAATATTGTAATTGTATGATTAAACAACGATAATAATTATGTAATCTAGTAGACATGCTGACTTAGGCAGGGGTTTTGACATTGCACTGTAAAAGAAAATCTATGGAGTAGGGACACTGTCGTTGGCAGCTAGAAACGGCGCGGACAATCGGAAGTATTTTTGCTGATCTGTGGTTGTAAGTCAGTAGTCGGTCCGTTTGAATCGGAACTCGCGGCGGCAGCACGAGAAGAGCAGTTGTGATAGTGGAGTTGGCAAGGTGCAAGAAGAAACTGTGGTGGAGAGGCAATATTAATAATCTTGCATGGGCAAAGCGAAGACTAATGATATGAAGATGAATGAAGACATAGCAAGAGGATTGCTGAAGGTCCAACAATGGCACCAATAAATCGTCCTGTTTCAGTCACTACTGTATGTCCGACAGCGTAGTAGTGGAGGACATTTTTTAAGAGCGAAACACCAAAATCGCAAGTTCTGGCATCGAACTTTATTGCTTGAGAAATTATCCAAACAGGTTCCTTTTCTGTCCATCATTATACAGAGGCTAATCCGAAGTATGGGAATAAGAATTATCTAAAAAAATCTGTTTTGAAAGTGAAGAAATAACAGCTTGTTTCATTTTGTTTGAATTATTTCTTGTATCTCCTAAGAGGGGCAAAGGGCATCAAATAAATTCCGCCACCGGACCCTGTTCTGCGCCAGTGCCTTGATCTCAGACCAGGCCTTCCCTCCTTTCTCTGTCCCTTCTGCTGTTACACTCCTTCTCCATGAACTCCTTGGTCTGCCTCTTCTCCTGCTGCCTAGTGGATTCCATTCTAGGGCTTGTCTTACCACGTTGTCTTTACCACGGCTTAATGAATGCCCAATCCACTTCCATTTCCTACAGCGTATCTTAGTATCAATGGGTGTTTGATGGGTTCTTCTCCATAGTTCTTCATTGGAGATTACTTGTGGCCACCATATCCTCAAGATATTCCTCAACTTCTGTTCACAAATATTTGAAGTCTGCTAATCAGCTCTTTGTTGGTTTTACACGATTCACATCCATAGAGCAGTACCGACTTTGACATTTCTATTGAAGATGCGTAGTATTGTATAGCTCTTAAGTTCCCTTGATTTCCAGATTGGTCTCCTCACTCCAAATACCCCTTTAGCCTTATTTATTCTGTTTCCTATATCTTCGATAGTTCCTTCCCCCCTCAGGGGTGACTAAACTTCCCAGATAGCAAAACTGCTTGACTTGTTCGATTTCTTGGTTTTCTAAAAAAAAAAAAAAAAAAAAAAAAAAAAAAAAAAAAAAAAAAAAAAAAAAAAAAAAAAAAAAAAATAGTGCTTCATTTCGGTTATTACAGCGCATCTCCTTCGTTTTCTTTCCATTTATCTTCAACCCCACCTCCGATGCTTCGGTTTTTAAATCATTCAGCATTGCTTCCATATCCTTCTAACTGCTGGCTAGGAAAAACAGGTCATCTGCAAAGTCCAAGTCCTCCAACCTGCCTGTCAATCCCCATTGAATTCCTCTTCGACGATTGATTGCCTTCTGCATCACAAGATCCAGCACCATCAGAAATAGGATAAGTGACAACAAACATCCTTGCTTAACTACTGTGTCTACTGGGGTGGATTCCGACAGCATACCTTGATGTAAAACTTGACATGTGTAGTTCTCATACATTTCTTGGGTTATCTTTATAATTTTCTTATGGATTACAAACTCTTGCAATGCTTTTGTTTGCTGTCAGTGCTTTAAAGAAGTGAAAGTAGGATCCATAATGAATCACTAATGATTGTTCATCGAAAAACCTTTACTTAAACTAACTCAAGAATCAGTAGTTAGTTACTGGTAAAATAATTTTACAGTTTATCAGAAAGCCAACTTCCGACGATTTTGCGAAAGTTATTGATTTTGGTGTCATGGGCTGTTAGTATCTGACCAATCTGCTTAAGAATAATTGTTAGGACAATGAATTCAATCACAGTGTTCTGTTCAATAATAAAGCAAATATTTACACGTAACAAATAATTCTTGTCTTGATACCTTGAAACATAATTCTCTACTGGTATTTGCTTTAGAAATCATCTAGTTTAGTTACACAATTGTAGTTGAGTTTCTATGAGAATGATTATTGAGGTTTAATAACAATCACTTACCAATTTTCCTATGTTAAAACTGTGAATGGTGAGTTTTATGGTGAGAAGTGCACTTCAAATGAATTATTAACTTTACAAGTGCAGTTAGTGGTGCCTTGTTGTCGAGTGTTCAACGTGATCGACCCCAGAAATGTATTTATCTTATTATAGCTTGTGTGTCATTTGCTTCTACATTTGAACTGCGTTACGTTAATTCTGTACCCGCTCAGTTACGTAATTAATCAGTAATTAATTTTTGCAAACAATTAACTTTTCTAAATTATTTTTCTCACACGTGAGCTGTCGACCGTATTACAAGCTATTATTTATCTAAATTTATTCATTCCGAGTATTTGTCCCACTTTTTATTAACTGAAAAATATTTTTTCAGCTGTTTATAGTTTGATGTTGCGGAAAGCAGCAATACAGCATCCATTTGGTGACTGCCACCGCTACACTCATCGGATTAATTTTTCGGGGCGACTGCCTTTCCCACAAAATCCGCGGTATTGGTACACTGGTCAAGTAATTGTTCAAACTGTATGGGTGAGGATGTTACAGGTGGGGAGCATTATTGTACTGACAGAACTTGTCAGTCAAAAGAACGCTGTGAAAGTAGCCTGAGGAAATTTCGAACATTCTGAGAAGGGAAACACTTCATCATACCTCTCGTTCGAGTTAGCTGTAAGATGGGCCAGTGGGTAGCGCGTCAAAACCTGAAGGATGATGACGCACGAAACGAGGAAGAAGGCGTGCGGAACAGAGAAAAGAAAAAAGAAGCAGACGACAAACAGTGAACGGGCAAAATTAAACATGTGCGACAACAAGCGGACTGCGTCAGCTAACGCGTTTCGGTTCTCTGTCACCGTGTTTCACTGTGAAGGGGGGGATACGTGTTCAAATCTCCCTCGTGTTGAAATTTCTGATTTATGAGAGTTAAGAATTGTCCTTTCTATAACTGCCGTGTCTTCATGTAATATCCGTCTGCAACAGCGAGGGGCTGACGACCGAGTCATAGCTGCTTAGGGACAGTCGTTTGAGGATGTGGAGAAGAGTCTGAATGAGGCACTGGTGGAGCTTGACTCATATTACTGCCGTAATCAACTGAAATCCAACCCAATGAAAACCCAGACATGTGCATTCCATCTGCGCAACAAACAGGCAGACCGAGCTCTGGCATTTAAACAACATTGCCTTAATACCAAACTGGAAGTTTGTGGTCGAAGTAACATTCTGAGATGACTGACGGGTTCGACCTGGGGCGCAAGACCAAAGGTTGTAAGAACGTCAGCCCTATCTCTAGCCTACGCCGCTGGCGGATACGCTAGCCCAGTTTGGTACAGGTCAGCACATGCCAAACAAGTCGACGTCGCCCTCAATGAATCTGCGAGAATAGTTACAGGATGTTTCCAGCCAACCCCTGTAAATAAAATCTATCATCTTGCCGGTATTGCACCTCCAGCAATTCGAAGAGAACAAGCAGCATATAAAGAGAGACAAAAATCTATAGTCTCCAAGTGGCATCCACTCCATGGGATGGAGCCAGCAGCACAGAGGCATAAATCTAGAAACAGTTTTCTCACATCAACTGAGAAGGAGAGTGACTACAGGACAACGGTAGAACGCTGGAAGGATGTGGAAAGACACCCGTGGGTAGAACCCTCCGAAGCCTTAGCTGCTGGACACAACGAAAGCTGGACAACGTGGAAGTCTTTGAACCGATTACGCAGTGACATAGTAAGGTCTAAAGTAAACCTAAGCAAACGGGGCTATCAAAACGATTCCACTCTCTGTGACTGTGGAGCCATTCAAACAACCACCCATATGTAAAACTGCCAGCTCAGTCCCTCACACTGTACCTTTGAGCAGTTAATGTCGGCACAACCAAACGCTATTGACGTAGCCCTCTTCGGGGCTAAGAATGTGTAGAAGCCTTTCTTTACATATACATAATTATTCTTTTTTAATTAATATGTAGGTATTTTAGGATGTCTTTGACACGAATTAAAAAAAAGCGAGGGGTATGCCTGTTATGACTCTTGAATTCTTATGTAACATAATTCACTAAACCTTTATTTACTATTTTCATTTCTGTGAGAGGTGTTTGCTGGATCTTCCTTGGTTGCTCTATGCTTCACAATTACTTGTAACAAGGTTTTTCCGGAGGAATAATGAATATTTTAGGATCTGGTAGGAAGACGAATTGCAATAAAAATTGTGTATAACAGATAAGATTAATAGTTGTTTCGTATATCAAGAATACGAGATTTCGTAATGACGTGGAACGTGTCAGTTTAGTAACAGATAACTTTACGTAACATATATTTCCTCAGTTTTTTCGGCGATTTCTTAAAATTCCTAATTTCCAAGTAAAATTTATCTACTGAGTAGGAGTAGTTTGCATTCAGAAATTCTTTCAGTTTGTTTTTAAATGCTGGTTTGTTATCTGTCAAACATTTGATGTCGTTTGTTTTGTGAGTGACAAAGGACTTTTGTGGGAGCATAATTAACCCCCTTTCTGTGGCAGAGTCAGATTTAACCTTGAATAGTGTAGCTCCTCATTTCTCCTAGTGTTGTAGCTAAGCACAATGCTATTGCTTTTGGATTGGGTTGCATTATCAATAACAAATTTCATAAGTGAATATATATTGTGAAGTTTCTGTGAAGACCCCTAGGGCCATAAATAACTGTCTGCAGGATTATCTAGCGTGGGCTCCAGAAATTATCTAATTACAAGCTTTTGTCCAATTAATATTGGCATACGAAAGTAGAGAATGAAAATAGGCATAGCAAGCCAATTTACTGAGATGTATATCACCAAAATTTGCAATTACCCTAATAGCATAAGTAACTGAACTCAAACGTTTCGGCAGATCTTCAATGTGTTTTTTCCAGTTCAAGCCCTCATCATTGCATACACCTTAAAATTTTGAACATTCTACCTTAGCTACAGATTTATGTTCAAAGTCTAAATTTATTAATGGTGTCATGCCATTTACTGTATGAAACTGTATATACTGGGTTTTATCAAAGTTTATTGAGAGTCCATTTGTGGAGAACCACTTCATAATTTTCTGAAAGAAATTATGTACAACTTCATCAGTTAATGTTTGTTTGCCGGTCTTGATTATTACATTATCTGTATCATTAGAAAATTAATACTTGATTAGTGATAGCCTATATAGTATTTTCTGTGGAATATCCTTGTTGAAAACCGAACTGACATTTTGTTAGTACCTTATTTTTACAAGTGTGGAAAACTACTCTTGTATACATTACTTGATAAAGCAGTCAGAAGTGAGACTGAGCGGTAGTTGTTGACATTAGTCGCAATTTCTTTTTTATGCAACAGTTTAACAATATCATATTTTAGTCTATCCGGTAAAATACCCTGTTTCAGAGAGCTATTGCATATGTAGTTAAGAATTCTACTTATCTCTTGGCAACAAGCTTTTGGCACTCTGCTGGAAATGCCATAAGAATTCTTACTTTTCAGTGAGTTTATTATTTTCTACATCAACATCAACATCTACATCCATACTCCACATGCCACCCGACGGTGTGTGGCGGAGGAGAGCTTTAGTACCACCCTCGGTTCTCCCTCCTATTCCAGTCACGTATTGTTCGCGGAAAGAAAGATTGTCGGTATGCCTCTGTGTGGGCTCTAATCTCTCTGATTTTATCCTCATGATCTCTTCGAGAGATATATGTAGGAGGGAGCAATATACTGCTAGACTCCTCGGTAAACGTTGACAAATGCCCGTGCCGAGCGACAGAGCGTCTCTCCTGCAGAATCTTCCACTGTAGTTTATCGATCATCTCCGTAACGCTTTCTCGATTACCAAATGATCCTGTAACGAAGCGCGCTGCTCTCCGTTGGATCTCTTCTACCTCCTCTATCAATCCCACCTGGTACGGATCCCACACTGATGAGCAGTATTCAAGCTGTGGGCGAACAAGTGTACTGTAACCTACTTCCTTTGTTTTCGGACTGCATTTCTTTAGGATTCTTCCAATGAATCTAAGTCTGGCATCTGCTTTACCGACGATAGATTTTATATGGCCGTTTAATTTTAAATCACTCCTAATGCTTACTCCCAGATAATTTATGGAATTAACTGCTACCAGTTGCTGACCTGGTATAGTGTAGCTAAATGATACATGGTCTTTCTTTATTTGTATTCGCATCACATTACACTTGTCTACATTGAGATTCAATTTCCATTCCCTGCACCATGCGTCAATTCGATGCAGATCCTCCTGCAGTTTCTTAATTTCTAAAGGAGAGGTGGGTGGAATTTTAATGGAACATCGAATTAATTATTTAATTGTACTTCTTAAATGTGTCAGAATCAGCCCAAGATCGCCTGAATCGGCAACACTAGTTAACAGAAGTCTGTCGCATTGGGGAAAGCGGCGGATCGTACACGCCTCATAATTTACGTTTTCCCTAAAAAAGCCAGGCAAATTCTGAGATGATTTCTTTCAGAGGGCATCATCCCAATCCTTGACGAAAAGTAATCCGTGCATGTGCGTCTCTAATGAACACATTGTCGACCGGACGTTAGACCCCAATCTTCGATCCTTACTTTTCCCCTCCGTCTCTCTCTCGGTCCAAAAATGTTCACATGTTTGTGAACCTATTGGACCAAACTGCTATGGTCATCTGTCCCTAGACTTGGAAACTACTTTAACTTACACTACGGACAACATACACACACACCTATACCCGAGGGAGGACTCGAATATCCGGCGGGAGCAACCGCCCAGTCCTTAACTTTGACCGTCACCTGTCCTGCATGGCTGCCTACATGACAGGGGCTGCCAAACAGGTTTGTACTGTGGGAGCTACGGAAGTCGCAACAGCAACAGTTTCACTTTCTAACCGCCTCCCTTACGCCTTGAAAATTACAAATCAGTTCTGAAAAGCGCTGAGAATGAATGGACCGTGGCAGGGACATGGCTAATGACGTGTGACGTCATCAGTGTCCACTCGCTGCCTCTGCTAATAGACTCCCTGTAAGCGCTACGGACAAGCGGGCTCCTCGCGCGGATTCCACAATCCAGAAAGCCTGTCGGCAGATGCGGGCTGGAGCAGTTGGCGCCACTGCGGGGTATAAATAGCCCGGCTGGGCCGCTCTGGAGAGACGTAGGAGGGGGGGGGGGGGGAGGGGGGGATAGGCTTACAACGCGATCGCGCGGCCACGCGGGCGGCCTGTGGCCGAGCGTGCTACAGCGCACAGCAATCGATACTGGCGAGCTTCCGAGCTGCCGCGTCCCTCCAAACACTCCACATAGACGCACCCGCTTCCGTGGCGTCATTTCCGTGCACGGTAGCTGAAGTCAGTCTCTCTCCAGGGCAGCGCGTGACGTGCCGTGGGTGGCTCCCGTAAGACATTCATCGTGGCAGCAACGACCGAATTAGGCGGCCTTAACGGAGGAAGAAGTCACAGGGGAACTTTGTGGCGATGAATAGATCGTAGGCATACAACACTGATTCTCCTCCTCGTGAAGGCAGCTAGTTTAGACATACAAAAGGAAGAGTAGCGTTAACATCCCGTCGACATTTTTATCATCATAGGCGGTAGAGACGAACATTAAGTATTTTATGCGCCTCCGTTGCACAGTGGTAGAGTGCCAGACTACAAATCCAAAGGTCCCGGGTTCGAACCCCGCCAGGTCCTAGGATTTTTATCTGTCACTTTCCACTTCTTTCACCTCTGGCAGTATTGCTCACGTGAAAAATACCGAGTAGCACCGTGGTTCGGAACCCACGTTAAACTATAGGTCCCCCTACAACTGGCTGGCTAAGTCAGTTCGAAGGTCGGAGGAAGGCAACGGCATACCACCTCCAAACAGGACCATGCCTAGTAAAGCACTGTGGTGTTCAAACCAATCTTCGGATTGTTGACTGCTTTACCTATTTTATTTTATAAATATCAAATAATAAATCAATGTTCAAAGACATATTTTGTCTAGTTTCTAGATAACAGAATGCAGTATGTCATTCTCAATGGAGAGAAGTCTTCCGAAGTAAGAGTGATGTCAGGGGTGCCACAGGGGAGTGACGTGGGTCCATTCCTGTTCACGATATATTTAAATGACCTTGCGGATAACATCGGAAGTTCACTGATGCTTTTTTGCGGATAATGCTGTAGTGTATTGTATAGAGAGGTTGTAACAATAGAAAATTGTATTGAAATGCAGGAGGATCTGCATCGAATAGACGCATGCTGCAGGGAATGACAATTGAATCACAATATAGATAATACACAGAAAGAAAGATCCTGTATCATTTAGCAACAATATAGCAGGTCAGCAACTGGAAGCAGTAAATTCCATAAATTATCTGGGAGTAGGCATTAGGAGTCAAATGTCAAATGTCTGTAAATCTATCGGACCAAACTACGTGGTCATCAGTCCGTAGCTTACAAACTACTTCGCCGGCCGCGGTGGCCGAGGTGACTGAGGCGCTCCAGTCACGGTCAGCACGGCCACTACGGTCGGGGGTTCGAATCCCCTCTCGGGCATGGATATTTGTGCCGTCTTAGTTCGTAAGTAGTTCATAAGTAGTTTGTAAGTTTAGGGACTGATGACCCCGTAGTTAAGTCCCATAAGCTTAACAAACATTTGAACATTTTTGAACAAACTACTTCAACCTAGATAAACTAACCTACGGACAAACATACACACCCATGCCCGAGGGAGGACACGAACCTCCAAGGCGAGCAACCGCGCGCTCCGCAGCGAGGTGCTTTAGACCGCTCGGCTACTCCACCGCGGCGCATTAGGAGCTTGCAAGCGACCTTAAAAACAGAGATGGTGGTTTTTGTTTAAATTCTGCTAGGAATCCGGCACTGTCGCTAGTCCAAAAACAGAGGGATAAAATTAATGCTGCCTCACCTGGTGATTAACAGTCACTATCGATATTTTTGATGTTTGGTTCAAATGTTCAAATGTTTGTTAAGCTTATGGGACTTAACTACGTGGTCATCAGTCCCTAAACTTACAAACTACTTATGAACTACTTACGAACTAGGACGGCACTAATATCCATGCCCGAGGGGGGATTCGAACCCCCGACCGTAGTGGCCGTGCAGACCGTGACTGAAGCGCCTCAGTCCCCTCGGCCTTTGATGTTTGGTCATCTTTGGTTGTGTTGACACTGCTGTGACTTGTACTGTGTGTTGTTTACCCTTTGCAAACCGAGGTATTAAATACGCTTGCACATTGCTTCCTTAAGTGCAGTTGTACCTTGAGAATGGCAGGGTGTCCTCCTGCCGATATATCGGCGGTTGTCGACGACGTCACCCGGCAGCATACCCGTAAGTTGTTTGAACATTCATTACGCCGGGAAAAGTTAAAGTCGCACATACCGACAATATTTCTTTCCGCAAACAATACGTGACTGGAATAGGTGGGAGAACCGCTAGTGGTACTCAAGGTACCCTCCGCCACACTCCGTCGGGTGGCTTGCGGATTATGGATGTAGAAGTAGATGTAGATATATATAAAAAATATTAAATTGAAGGAGAGGCAGTGAATTAAAATTTTTTCCATGGCCGGGATTCGAACCTGGGACCTCCTGGTTATTAGTCAAGCGCTATGAACACTAAGGCATCTTCAACTAACGTCTCTGCACATTGCCTTATTATCTGATATTAATATACACTCCTGGAAACGCAAAAAAGAGCACCGTGCTTGAATTCGTCAAACCAATAGATGAAAATGTTATTGATACATTCTTGAGGATGTATACGACACACAATCACACGGGGGGCACCATACGCAAGTGATTACGGTCACCAGAGCATGCGCAGTGTCGACGCTAGTACCGCGTGTACCCTGCTTTTGCAACAGTTCGAACTGAAATTCTCCCATGGAGATGATGGAAGAGGTACAGAAAATTGTCTTGCGGAACAGCCTGCCACATATTATCCACTTGGTGCCTCGGTTGGGCCAGATTTCGTGCCGGTCGTGCAGACTGCGCAAAGAACACTGAGCCTTGCTGTTTCTATAGCCATCCATTGTTGCGGAAGTGTTGCCTCTGCAGGATTTTGTGCAAGAACTGACCTCTTCCGATTATGTCCCAAAAAATGTTCGATGACATTCATGTTAGACATCCGGGTGGCCAAATCAATCGCTGGAATTGTCCAGAATGTTCTTCAAAGGAATCGCGAACATTTAAAGCAGACATCTATAAATGCTATTTTCTTCTAATTATTTTTGATTTGACTGCCGCAACACTCCACAACTAATTGCAACACAGTACAGATCACTGCATATCGAAAATTTACTGGTATAATTAGAAACGTATTTCAGAATCGTCGATTCTTTGTAGAAGTTTACAGAAAACGTACCTGATGGCGAAACCTTACCAGTGGCGTACCCCAGAGAAGTGAATTGGTTCCATCCCTTTTCAATATGTACACAAATGATCACTTCCTGTCAACACCAGTAGTTACATGCTGACGATCGGATCATAGCTGCACAGGGACCGTCGTTTGAAGATCTAGAGAAGAGGCTGAATGGGACACCGGTGGAGCTTGACTCATATTACTGCCGTAATCAACTGTAACCCAACCCAATGAAAACCCAGGTATGTCCATTCCATCTGCGCAACAAACAGGCATCTCGTCAGCTGCTAGTGAGGTAGAAGGGTGTTGTCAGGGAACACTACAAAAAATTGATACTTATCCGTTACTCTAGTCAGAACTCTGTCCATTCAAACAGCATGGCCTTAACACCAAACTTAAGGCGTGTGTTGTCGAAACAACATTCTGCGATAACTGATAGTATCGACCTGGGGCTCAAGCCCAAAGGTTGTAGGGACGTCAGCCTTATCTCTAAACTACTACGCTGGCGAATACGCTAGGCCAGTTTGGTATAGGTCAGTGCACGCCAAACAAGTCGATGTCACTCTCAATGAACCAGTCTGTCGTTACAGGATGTCTGCAGCCAACCCCCGTAATCTGGCCGGTAATGAACTTTCAACAACACGACGAGCATAAACAGCCTACAAGGAGACACAAAAATCTATAGTCTCCAGTTGGCAATCGCTCCATGGGATGGAGCCAGCAGCACAAAGTCATAAATCTACCATCCTGGCCATTAAAACTGCACGAAGATGACGGGCTACAGACGCAAAATTTAACCGACAGGAAGAAGATGCTATGATTTGCAAATGATTAGCTTTTCAGAGCATTCACACCAGGTTGGCGACACCTACAAAGTGCTGACATGAGGAAAGTTTCCAATCGATTTCTCAGACACAAACAGCAGTTGACCGGCGTTGCCTGGTGAAACGTTGTTGTGATGCCTCGTGTAAGGAGGAGAAATGCGTACCATTACGTTACCGTCATTAACAAAAGGTAGGATTGTAGCCTATCTCCATTGCGGTTTATCGTATCGCGATATTGCTGCTCGCGTTGGTCGCGACCCAGTGACTGTTAGCAGAATATGGAATCGGTGGGTTCAGGAGGGCAATACGGAACGCCATGCTGGATCCCAACGGCCTCGTATCACTAGCAGTCGAGATGACAGGCATCTTAACCGCATGGGTGTAATGGATCGTGATGAAACCAGGTTCCGTTTTCAACATCATGAAAGTCGCATCCGTGTTTGGCGACATCGCGGTGAACGCACATTGGAACCGTGTATTCGACATCGCCATACTGGCGTATCACCTGGAGTGATGGTATACGGTGCCATCGGTTGCACCTCTCTGTCACCTCTTGTTCGCATCGACGGCACTTTGAACAGTGGCCTCTACATTTCAGGATGTGTTGCGACCCGTGGCTCCACCCTTCATTCGATCCCTGCAAAACTCTACATTTCAGCACGATAATGCACGACCGCATGTTGCAGGTCCTGTACGGGTCTTACTGGATACGGAAAATGTTCGACTGCTGCCCTGACCAGCACATTCTCCAGATCTCTCACCAACTGAAAACGTCTGGTCATTGGTGGGCGAGCAAGTGGCTTCTCACAATACGCCAGTCACTACTCATGATAAACTGTGGTATCGTGTTGAAGCTGCATGGGCATCTGTACCTTTACACGCCATCCAAGCTCTGTTTGACTCAATGCCCAGGCGTATCAAGGCCTTTATTACGGCTAGAGGTGGCTGTTCTGGGTACTGATTTCTCAGGATCTATGCACCCAAATTGAGTGAAAACGTAATCACATGTCAGTTCTAGTGTAATATATTTGTCCAATGAATATCCGTTTATCATCTGCATTTCTTCTTGGTGTAGCAATTTTAATGCCCGGTAGTGTAGAAACAGCGTTCTCACATCAGCTGAGAACCAAGGTGGCAACAGGATAATAATAGAACGCTGGAAGGATGCGGTAGGGCACCCGTCGATGGTACCCTCCTAAGTCTTTCTGAGCAACGAAAGCTGAGCAGTGTGAAAGTCTCTGAACTGACTACAGCAAGATCGAAAGCAAACCTAAACAAATAGGGCTATGAAAATGATTCCACCCTCTGTGACTGGAGCGCTTCAAACGACCACCGGTACGTGTAACGGTACTTACCGTCAGCACAACCAAACGCTACTGACATGGCCCACTTTTGGGTTTAAAATGTACAAAATCTTTTTTTTTAGCTCTGTAACATTTTTATGATATTTTTGACAAGAATAAAAAGAAGATGATAAAAAAATCATCATCCTTGTTTGGGATGTCCATTAATGCCTGAAAATGGCCTCCAAGTTCCCGAAAAAAAACCTTTTACAGACATTTACTGGAACTGGG